>CM044955.1:3781186-5191427 GCA_024516035.1 Bactericera cockerelli
GGGTAGTAATCAGTTGTTTGAAAGTAGCCATCTCGTTAGTAAATTTGGAGTGCTGAAAATAAGACGGTAAGTTTTGTTTTTTCATTGTTTTCTTTGTTATAATTATTTTAATTTACAAATAAAACTGTTATTAGTTTTGTGATATCATTGTCATTTTAATATTTAATGTGGGTTTTTTTTAGATATTTTTAATAAAAAAATGTTGCTGTGGGGAAATTGTACGAATTCTTTCACACGATTACCCCCCATTTGATTAAACGGAAAAAAAAACTTCTGATTTTAGTTATTTTTTTGAACTTTGGAGCTTTAATTGCCAGTGTTTGACTTTGACCTCTTTATGAAATCACTGTTGTCCTTATCCAAGTACAAAAATATCTATATTTTACCTGTTAAAGCAACTAAAAGACCGAAATAATCTCTTTAGCTAAATGCGCATGATTACCCCTCATTTGATTAAAAGGTAAAAAAAAAAACCATTCTGTTCTTAATTATTTGTTTGAACTTTTTAATGTTTGAATTTCCAGTATTTGTGACTTTGACTCTTTTAAAAAATCAAAGCCCCCCTATCAAAGAATACTAGCTCCGTACGCGACTCTGTAGAAATTCCTCCCCAGAACATTATCGATCCCCCGTTAAAAGGCACTGTATTGACCAAAGTACACTCTTCAAAGCTTTCATTTCTACGTCGATATACCCGTTGGCGTCCATCTGGACCTCTCAGAGACACCCTGGTCTCATCCGAGAATAGAACATTACTCCATTGCTCGGGAGTCCAATTTACATACTGGCGCGCATATTCTAAACGAGCTCTGCGATGATGTATGAGCAGTTCTGGGGCCTTGTATGGTCTTCTAGCAGTCAGGTTACTCTCCTTCAACCTATTTCTCACAGTATGCTCATTGACATTCACATTCCTGACATTCTGGAGCTCCTGACGGACCTCAACAGCAGTGGCGAAGCGATTTCGGAGTACCTGGCTGACAATGAAACGGTAGTCTCGGGCAGAAGTACATCTTTTTCTGCCTTGGCCTGGCCTCCTATTGTAAGACTGAGTCTCACGGTACCTTTTGACAGCATAATGAAGGGTACTTCGGGCTACATTCAACTGCTGGGCAACGTAACGCACACTATGTCCCTCATCAATCAAACACACGGCTTGGGCCACCTTATGGGAGTCCATAATGAAATCTAGACACTTCAAATGAAAGAAGGATACAATATCTAACAATTGATAACAAGAAAGCGTAATAACAACCGCACTAATCAAAGAAAAATACCGTGTCACTAATCAGACAAATTCACACTAAAATGGGTTTAACAACAAATTCATCGCAGAAAAATTGCTAGAAAAATTTTGGCCAGTAAAAAGTATCAAATATGATTGGAAACAATATTTTGCATGTTCCCTGAAAATTGGGTGAATATTGAACAGGTACAAACAAAGATATAGCCATTTTTGCAAGTGTCCTAATAATTGATTCGGTGAGCTTTAACAGCTAGAAATATTTCTAGCTGTTAAAGCACCAAAAACACGGAAAGAAACATGGCAGATAAATGCGCATGATTACCCCTCATGTATTTATACAGGGTGGTCCAAAAAGTTTGCACCAAAATGATAGGGGTAATAAAAGAGACCATTTCCAACAAAAATATTCCCGGACATTTTCCTTAATTTTTTGTAGTTTTCAAAATGGCGGCCAAAACGTGTGTTTTCAAATATTCCAACATTGGTTTGGCTTTTGATTTTTTTAATTTTTTTCTGTACCACCTAGAATAAAACGAATTGCATTTTTGAATTGAAAATAAAATTTTAATGAAAATAAGTTAAATTAACCCGTTCAATGTTTTTATGATCATACTCATTTAGGCTGTCAAGGTTCTGAACGCACATATTTGAAAAACACACGTTTTGGCCGCCATTTTGAAAACGACAAAAAAATAAAGTAAAATGTCCGGGAATATTTTTGTTGGAAATGGTCTCTTTTATTACCCCTATCATTTTGGTGCAAACTTTTTGGACCACCCTGTATGGTAAGAATTAAACTATCACACTTGTCTTTTTACTTTTCTTGTTTTTATAAAAACTATTGTTCACAGATGCCAAGGAACTACATTCGAAAGACGGACAAAATGTCCTACACACCGGAGACTCTTGCCAAAGCTTTGAGTGACATCAGGGAATGCAAGAAACCGATTCGTCAAGTCGGAAAACTTTACAGCATTCCAGAAGCAACATTGAGAAAAAAGTTGACTCAGCACTCGTTAGAAGTTCGCCTTGGACGAAAACCAGTGTTCTCCGAAACCGTTGAAGTCGACTTGGCAAATTACGTGCTTACTCTCTCAAAAGTTTTCTTCGGCCTGACCCCCAAGGAACTTAGAAGATTGGCGTTTCGGTATGCTGAACGTAATGAGATACCTCACAGATTCAACCATCAAGTGGGCTTAGCTGGTAAAGACTGGCTTTATGGTTTTCTCAAACGGAACCCAGAAATTCGTTTGAGACAACCCGAAGGCACCAGTTTGAACAGAATAGAAAGCTTCAATAAAGTAGAAGTGGACAAGTTCTTTAGCAATCTTCAGACACTGATGGAAACGTATAAGTTTGAAGCAAACCGAATCTACAACATGGACGAAACTGGTGTTACTGTTGTCCCAAACAAGTTGCCCAAAATATATGCCTCGAAAGGAAATCGTAAAGTTGGAGCTGCCATCTCCGCCGAATGTGGGAGGACAGTTTAGATTTTTTAAAAGCGGGGAAATTTGAATTTGAAATATAATTTTCATTTTTCACAAGTGTATTCCATTTTTCATTTTTTTTCCACAAATTCAAAGTGTGAATAGGTAGTTAAAACTTTAAACAATGTCTTTATCTACACATTCAAAGCTCAGAAGGTTCAATGAAGAGTACATCAAGTATGGTTTCACATACATAGAAAAACATGGTAAGCATCTGCCGCACTGTGTTATTTGCCTAGCAACGTTGAGCAACGATGCTCTTCGTCCAGTTCGCCTGGAAAGACATCTGCAATCTGTGCACCCAAATTTGCAGAACAGGTCAAAGGAATTTTTCCAAACAAAACTATCCAGTTTGAAAAAGATGTCATTAGGTTCGACAGGAGTGTTTGCCCAACAAAGAGATAAACTTGTGGAGGCATCTTATGATATTGCTTTTCTGATAGCAAGAGAGAAGAAACCTCATACAATTCGCCTCTGACAACACAAAGAAGCGTAAACCACATTTTCAAAATTTTACAGGAGAGCCAAAATGAGTTTTCTTGTGCATAAATTTTCTGTTCACGGTAGGAAAATTATCACTTCCCTGTACCCGTGAATGACCATACGAACTTTTTCTGTTGCCAAATTTGATTATTTAACTGTGACTATCGAATCCTGTTCGAATATTGTCATTATTTTGATCAATTTTCTCTTTAATGGAGAAGGGTCGGGTTACGCCTTTTTGTGATGTACTTGTGGAGTTCAAAAACTGGCTTACGCCCGTGTTCTCTTGATTACTATCCTAAAGAAGAAGTCAATTTTATTTGTTTAGTTTTACAACTTGATTTTTTTTATATCAAAAATTATCAAAAAAATAGTAGGTATCTATCAAAAAAGTAAAAAAAGGTATTGAAAAAAAATCACAAATAAATTTGAAACACTTTGGGTTATTATCACATAAGATTATTTAGCCATGCTATACCAATTCAAAAACAAATAAAAGTAATAAGATAATAAGCTGGTAATATATTTTTCTCCTAGATTACCCATCTCAAAAGTAGGTAACCCCACCAAATTTCGTATTAATAAACTAGGTATAAGTGGTTAAGTACCCAATTTAAACAATATCAATCAAAATAGATTTAAACTAAAAAAGGAACACTTCTGGTTTTTAAAATAGATTCCAACTAAATAAGGAACACTTCTGGGTTTTTTTACAATTTGAATTGCCAAAGTCACTTCTCATGAGCCAAAGATGTGTAAAATGTTACATGTTCACTATGCTATATGACGGAAGTATCTCCCTGACAAAGATCCATTAGGTCTTTGTATTTATCTCTAGATATTTTGGGTGGTTGTTTGTTCAACTTTTCTAGTTCTTGAGAATGCATTTTATACTCAGCCAATCTTTTTAGAGTGAGTGATCTATACGAGGTATCCAGGTGAGGCGTTTTAGATTTGATAATAATTTGATCCACTCAATACCAAATCTAATGAATGCTGTGATCAAAGCTCGGGGAGGCAACACAAAATACTGATTCACCATTGTTCTAAATGAATCTTTTTGATTTCTCAGGTTATAACGTCTTTTGTTAAAAAGACCATGTTTTTCTTTTTTTTGACATCCTGTAGTAAAATTTAATTTTGACGGCTTCTGGTAGATTTTTTTTTTAACTATCAAATTGTGAAATTGTAGAAAACAAAATTTACAACATTTTGAGATATCATACGACTCGATAGAAAAAATAATTTCGAAGGTATCGCAGATTTGGTGGAGGAAAAAGTTTGATTCGCTTTTTCTGCTCTCAAGTGTAGTTAATGTATTTTTTTTTTCTCTCTTCTTTTTGGGTGTTTTATGCACTTTTTGCGTGCATTTAACACTTTTTGAGTGTTTTATGCACACTTTGCGTGCTTTTAACACTCTTTTCAGTCATGAGCACTGCCATTATGTTGATAATAGAAAAATGGGATTGAATTTCAGCACTTCTTATTGATAAATCTACTATGACAAGTCTGCAAAGAATAATGTGAAAACGTATTAGAACAATTATTGGCTTAAATCTTTTTGTAAAATAATAATTATTCAATTATTATTTCATAAAGTTCAAATCAAAAAGGCGTAACCTCGCTTACGCCTGTTTGATTTGTCTGAAAAAGAGAAAATGAGGGATACGCCTGATTTCAATTTTTGTTGTATCTTTTCTTTGGATTATAATTGGACTACGCCCATTTGTGAGAACAAAATATAGCACAAGTAGACTCAATCCAAGCAATAAAACCGATTTCAAAAATTTGTGGTTTACGCCTCTTTGTGTTGTCAGAGGCGAATTGGTGAAACATTAGTGAAGCCTTGTATCCTGTCAGCTGTTCAAAAAGTTCTTGGAGATGAAGCAAGCAACAAAATGAAACAAATGTCACTTTCTGATAGTACTATTAAGAGAAGAATAGATGATATGGCTGCTGATGTGAAGCATCAATTGATTGTTCTCTTGAAAGAATCACCATATTTCTCATTACAATGTGATGAATCTACAGATGTAAGTCAGTGTGCTCAGTTATTAGTTTACTGCCGCTTTTTAAATACAAATAAATTGTGTGAAGAACTTTTGTTTTGTCAAAAACAAAAGAAAATAAATAGTAACTAATAAGGGAATAATACTTCAAATAACATAACAAAATACGAAATTAAATGAAAATTGTTCGATAGCAAGGAAGGGACACGGAGGACTGTAAAAGCCGTGGCCTTTGACTAGTTGGTTTTCTTGAGCAGTGGACTAAATAATTATGAGGGGCTATTGGTTCCGTTCACTTACGTGTTACTGATAGAGCTGTACTGAAGGCAGGCTCTCGATGTTGGAAGCTGGTAGTTCGAGAGCCTGCTCCAATGAAGTTGAGGCTTGTTTTTCGACTTTACATACAGGGTGTTAGATTAGGATATACAGTGTGTAACATGTCTATTGGTTACAATATTTATTTTAGGTACCTACATTAACAAAAAGGTACAAGAAAAGATTTCAATACTTGTTAAGGAACATAATATAAACATAGCACATTCACTCAAGTTTTTACTTGTCTGAAAACATCCTGACCTGAAAACGCATATCAAGGTATCTAAACTCAGCTGCTTTAGGATATGTGCTATTATACATGGGTCAATCCAAGCATTTCTCAAATTGCTGCTGGGTCTTAGGGTCTGTGCTGCTGGGCTGGGTCTCCTTTGTCCTTCAGAACTTTCTTTCTAATGCTACATGATCCTGCACATCATTATCAAAAGATGTTCCAAAAAATCAGCCAACTCATGAAAATCTTCCATGGTAAAAAAATAAAGAGTAAAAAGTTATTAATAATATATCATTAGTCCCTGCCCACAAAACTGCCACAGAGTTGGGCGGAATACCACCTTCCGTGGCAGTTTTCCTAGCTGCAATATACTCCACAGCACTCCTAAAAATAGCTTCAGTTCTGGCGCCTGATATCGCCACCGTTTTCCCCACAGGGCAGACCTGCAACCTGCTGGCACATCCTCACCGAAGAAGATGACCTCCGGAGTTTGCGGAACAGCAGTAGCAGCAGGAGAACGTGAAGTCGACATGATGGCAGATGGCGCCTAAAAACAAACCAATGTTTCAAGTTCAAAGAAGATGTAAGAAATACCAGAAGGGACCAATGATAGTTTTTAACCAAACCTAGTTCTAAAGAGATATTACATAAAAAATATTCACAAGTCAAACTGAAATAAATAATGCAAAATAATGACAAAATCAAATCGACACAATGAAAAACAAAACAAACGTTTCACAAATCTAGGTGGAAACAAAACTAATCTAGGTGAACATTCGCCCCTTCACCAAATGAAGAAAATTGGAAATATCGCCAGTCATGCTGGTCTGGATCTGTTTTCTTGCCATTTAAGTGATTTATTACATTTTTTTACTGACTAGTGTCCAATTAACTTGACCTAACTTGATTGGGTTGTAACTTTGTAAATTTATATTCTTATGTCCATTTTATTTTATTTTATGTTAACTCTATTTTATTGTATTATATTTTAATTTTTATGTTTTTTGTAATAAATGGAGCTGTTGAAAGAAAATTAAACACGCGCCTCCGACACTGGAGAATAATGTGGGAGTTGACCACTACTAGCATGAAGCGCCACCATACTGTTTTAGGCGGTAGTTTCAAATGTAGTTAAAAAAAAATGTGTTCCTGTTTTTCCTGAAAGTTCTGTTAAAAATTATTTGTAATAAAAATTATTTGAATGTAATAAAAGTTTTCCATCCTGATTAAAAATAAATGTCAGTCGTTTTATTTAAGTCACTCAACCACCAAATTCTGCAACAGGTTATGGGCCCAGCAGACCCAAGTTCTTGATAAATGTTTGAGTTCTTCAGATGGCCATGGACTGGAATCAAGTTGGAAGTCTGGTGAAACTATTGAAGTGCCAGGAAGACTTCCAAACTTGGAAATTCCAGGTGTCTATCATCCTGAAGGCTAAAAACCTTTACAAATTCGTAGAGGGAGAGGAGGACCCATCAAAGACGGACACGGAACAATACAAAGCCCAGGAGATTCTAATCGGGTCATTGGATGCAAAGGTGCTCAGATATGTTATCAACTGTAAATCAGCCAAAGAAATATGGGACAAATTGAATCAGGTGTTTGAGCAAGATGACATGATCAAAACCCATGTTATTCAACAGAAGTTTTTCAATTACAAATGGGAAAACTTAGGTATGGCATACCACATATCAGAAATTGAAAACTTGGCCCTAAGCCTTGAACAGAAGGGCGACAAAATATCTGAAGAGCTGAAAATGACCAAGATATTAATGACTTTACCTCAAAAATATGCAAATTTCCAGACAGTTTGGGAGGCTGTTCCAAGCAAGGACAGAAACATGAAAAATCTAACACAACGCTTGTGTTCAGAGGAAGGCAGAGTTAATATGTACAAACAACAAGATCCCATCAAATCTGAGGATGTTGCTCTCTACTCAAATGTCAAGTGTTTCAAGTGCGGAATAAAGGGTCACTTAAAGAAAAATTGTAATGTAAATAAGTTGAACCCAAGTGCAAGTCATGGTCCTAGTTCTAAGTTTTGCACCATGTGTAAAAGAAAAGGACATACAAACCAGGATTGTTGGTTTTCAAAATCAAAGATCAAGGAAAACAAGAGAGAAAACGCCATGGTTGTTTCTGCACATAATGAAGTCTGTGACGATTGGTTCATTGATAGTGGTGCTACAGCTCACATTTGCAAAAATATTGACTATTTCAAGGATATGCAGCAAACAGAGGGTAAATATGTATCCATAGGAAATGGTCAACAGTTAGAAGTGGTTGGAATAGGTACCATTATTGCTGAAACTTATGATGGTGAGTCATGGATTCATACAACCTTAACCAATGTCAATTATGTACCAGAAATGGAGTACAATCTTTTTAGCACAAATGCAACTTTACTAAAAGGATATGATATGAAAGTGAATTTTGACAAATGGTCATTCACACTCAATGGTGAAGTACGTGCCATTGGAATCAGACAAGGTAAGATGTTCAAAATGAAATTGAGAATTAAAAAGTTAAATAATACAAATGAACAAGCCTATGTAAGCAAAGTGAGTATGTCAAAACACTCACTGTATGAATGGCACACCATACTTGGACATCAAAATATTGATATGGTAAAGCAAATTTTGAAAGAGAACAATATTTCTGTAAATAACTCTGAAACATTTTTCTGTGCTGCATGTATTCATGGTAAACAGCATCGTTTACCATTCAAAAATAGTACTACAGTTTCAAAGGATGTTGGAGACCTTGTTGTAGCAGATGTATGTGGACCAATGGAGGAGAATTCCATTGCTGGTTCCAGATATTTTCTTTTGATTAAAGATGATTACTCAAAACATAGGACAGTGTTCTTTATGAAAAATAAAGGAGAATCTAAACATAATATTACTTCTTACTTGAAAAAATTTGAAAACCTAACTGGCAGAAAAATAAAGATATTAAGAACAGATAACGGATTGGAAGAAGTAAACAGAGAAGTGAAAGAAGTGACAGATTCTCTTGGGATTACCCATCAGAAATCTTGCCCCTTTACACCACAGCAAAACGGGAAAGCTGAGAGGGATATTAGAACCATTGTTGAAGGAGCTCGGACATTATTGTTTGCCGCAAAACTGGAAAAGAAGTTCTGGGCTGAAGCTATAAATTACATGGTGTTTACCCTAAACAATTCAGTCTGTACAAATAATGGCATCCCAATTGAAATTTTTAGCGGTGTTCCAAAAACAGATATTAGCCATTTTCACCCATTTGGAAGTACTGCATTTGTCCACATACCTAAAGTAAAACGGAAGAAGTGGGACAGCAAAAGTGACTGTGGTATATTCATGGGATATGATACAAATGTGAAAGGATACCGAGTTTATTCTTATAGTAAAAACAAAATTGAAATATCTAGAGATATTATGTTTGGCCCACTGGAATATGGCATTGAAAATAGTTTGCCTAATTCCAACAAGAGTGATGAAAATGGACAAATTGATATTCCAACACTCTCTTATCACAATCAAAGTGAGTCAGGTACTGTTTTTCTAAATAGTGATGTTGTAGTTCATGATCTCACAAACAATATTGCAAATATTGGACAATCTAATGAATCCACATTTGTACAAGATCAGGACAGTGATGATAATGTTCAAATAATTGATAATATTATTGAAGATGAGACTTATGACCTACAAAATAATTCACAACAGGATGAATCACAATCTTATGAAAATCATGAAGATGTACAATTGACCAACAATAATAATGAGGAAAATCTTATAAACAGATTGAGAGACAGAAGAAGTATCATGATGCCTGAAAAATACAAAGATTATGCTTTGATAACATTTGAAAATGAACCAAAATCATACACTGAAGCCATGAATTCAAATGAAAAAGAAAACTGGAAAATTGCAATGGAAAAGGAGTTAAATGAACTAAAATCAAATAATACCTGGAAACAAGTAATCAAAACCAAGGACATGAACATCGTAAGTTCAAAATGGGTGTTCAAGAAAAAATTTGATGGAAAAGAACCCGTTTACAAAGCTAGGCTTGTTGCCCGCGGCTTTCAACAATGTGAAGATTTTGAGTTCAATGACCTCTATGCACCTGTTGGAAAACTTCAGACATTGAGAATTTTGTTAGCTGTTGCTGTAGCTAAAAAGTTGAAAGTTTATCAAATGGATGTCGTAGGAGCTTTTCTACATGGAGAGATTGATGAAGAAGTATTTATGGAAGTTCCAGAAGGTATGCAGCTTGATAAAAACAAGGTTTCTTTAAAACTCCAAAAATCAATTTATGGGTTGAAAAAATCCCCAAAGTATTGGTATGAAAAACTGAATATGTTCATTATAAATGAAGGATTTACCAGATCACAAAATGATATGTGTTTGTATGTTAAGGACCTTACATACATTCTTATATATGTTGATGACATTTTGATAATTTCATCAGATCATAGCAAGATTGATGAGTTGAAAGTGAAGTTCCAGCTTCAGTTCAAAATGAAAGATTTGGGAGAGGTATCAAAGTTTCTTGGAATGAAGATTAGTCAAGAAGGTGGAAGCTTATGCATCAACCAGACTGATTATGTAATGAACTTGTTGACAAAATACAATATGAAAGATTGTAAACCAGTTTCGACTCCCATGGAACCAAATTTTGAGCACGAAGGGGAAGCAGATGAACAGTATGAACATTTGTGTAGAAGCATCAATGGAGCCTTACTTTACCTATCAATGTGTAGCAGACCTGATATTACAGTGGCTGTAAATATTTTGTCCAGATTTCAACACAAGGCCAATGTTCAATTGTGGACAGCTCAAAAGCGAATTTTGAGGTATCTCAAAGAAACAGCACATATGAGTTTGATGTACCCTGAACCAAGTGAAAATGTTATGGAGCTAAAATGTTATGCTGATGCAGACTGGGGTGGGGACAAATCATCTCGTAAATCAACTAGTGGTTATGTGTTCAAACTTAATGAATGTTCTATTTTATGGCAATGTAAGAGACAAAAGTCAGTATCACTCTCAACAGCTGAGTCTGAGTATGTATCACTAAGTGAAGCTTCTAGTGACATAGTTTGGCTTTCTAATATCATGTTAGATTTAAAGTTAGATATTTCTAAACCTATTATTTTGTATGAAGACAACCAGGCAGCAATGAAAATGGTGGTAGGTCAAAATAACCGTGCTAAACATATTGATATTCGATATCACTTTGTAAGAGAAAAGGTAGAAGAGGGACTTATTGAATTAAAATATTTAGATTCTAATTCTCAGATTGCTGACCTATTTACAAAACCATTACATAAACCAAGATTTATTGAACTTAGACAAAAAATTGGTATGACATGAATAAATAAAATTTAATTAATATTCTTGTGTTAATTTGTTCATTGTATTTTTTAAACATTACTCAATATATTTGTAAATTTTTCTAAAAAATGGTAAAATGTTCTAACTAGAATTAGAAGATATTTCTAACTGATGGTATATTTTTCATGTTTAAAATATCTAATTAAGTATTGTTACTTTTAACCCGTATTAAGATGTTTTCTTAAAAACCAAGCTTTTTTTTGGATTGTTTAAAATTTTGTATCTGAAATAATTTCATAATTCAGAGTAGGCATTGTAAATTGTAACTATGTAAAATTTATTTTACCTGTGTAGTACCTACTGTGTTCAGAAATTAAATTTTAGGCTTCTTACTGGCAAAGGTTTTTATCTCAGGGGGAGCATACTAATTTTATATTAATTTCAGTGGCGTCGCGTTTTTCATTTAGGGGGAGTGTTGAAAGAAAATTAAACACGCGCCTCCGACACTGGAGAATAATGTGGGAGTTGACCACTACTAGCATGAAGCGCCACCATACTGTTTCAGGCGGTAGTTTCAAATGTAGTTAAAAAAAATGTGTTCCTGTTTTTCCTGAAAGTTCTGTTAAAAATTGTTTTTGCTCTGATTGAATGTAATAAAAGTTTTCCATCCTGATTAAAAATAAATGTCAGTCGTTTTATTAAAGTCACTCAACCACCAAATTCTGCAACAGGAGCTTTAACTCCGTCGAATTATTAAAAAAAAAATCATATCTTGGCGCAGGATTTTGGGCTTTTGAAAATTTATGAGAGCACTTGTGAAAATTGTTACAATGTGATATTAGTATGTAATATTTTAGTTAAAAAAAAGTACTCAGAAACCATGTAGAAGTAAAATTATCAAATAAAATTCAGGTCGATCCATTTAAAAATCGAAAGTTGACACCCTGTTTTATCAGTAGGAGAATCTGCAGTCATGTCACTATCAGAGACTGTACCACCCAGAACTTGCCTATATTTTGATAGATATTTTAATACCCAAAAATTGATTCATTAACTTGCTGATAAAAAAAATTTGGGGAACAGGAACTGGGATGAAGAACCAAATTCCCAAAAATATACAATTACCAAATGTGGCAAAAAAACCTAGATGCACATCATATGAATTTGTCATAGATGATAAAAAGATGGTCTGTGTTGATATAGATACAAATGGACTACTTTATTACAAGAGAAATGTCACTGACAAGAAGGTAACTAATGGACTACTTTATTAAAAGAGAAATGTGACTGACAAGAAGGTAACTAATGGACTACTTTATTACAAGAGAAATGTGACTGACAAGAAGGTAACTAATGGACTACTTTATTACAAGAGAAATGTGACTGACAAGAAGGTTACTAATGGACTATATTACAAGAGAAATGTGACTGACAAGAAGGTAACTAATTGATAACTTTATTACAAGAGAAATGTGACTGACAAGAAGGTAACTAATGGATTACTTTATTACAAGAGAAATGTGACTGACAAGAAGGTAACTAATGGACTACTTTATTACAAGAGAAATGTGACTGACAAGAAGGTTACTAATGGACTATATTACAAGAGAAATGTGACTGACAAGAAGGTAACTAATAGATTACTTTATTACAAGAGAAATATGACTGACAAGAAGGTAACTAATGGACTACTTTATTACAAGAGAAATGTGACTGACAAGAAGGTTACTAATGGATTACTTTATTACAAGAGAAATGTGACTGACAAGAAGGTAACTAATAGATTACTTTATTACAAGAGAAATATGACTGACAAGAAGTAACTAATGGATTACTTTATTACAAGAGAAATGTGACTGACAAGAAGGTTACTAATGGACTATATTACAAGAGAAATGTGACTGACAAGAAGGTAACTAATGGATTACTTTATTACAAGAGAAATGTGACTGACAAGAAGGTAACTAATGGATTACTTTATTACAAGAAAAATGTGACTGAAAAGAAGGTAACCAATGGACTACTTTATTACAAGAGAAATGTGACTGACAAGAAGGTAACTAATGGATTACTTTATTACAAGAGAAATGTGACTGACAAGAAGGTAACTAATGGATTACTTTATTACAAGAAAAATGTGACTGAAAAGAAGGTAACCAATGGACTACTTTATTACAAGAGAAATGTGACTGACAAGGGTAACTAATGGACTACTTTATTACAAGAGAAATGTGACTGTCAAGAAGAGGGGCAGACACAATACATCAAAGGTGTCACCATCTTCATCCTTGTTAATTTCAAGTACTGACAATTTCTTCACTGCATCTTGATACAAGTGGCCAAGTCTTGCATGCCATATCTTCATATTTGAAACAGCTTTGCAAGCTACTCCATTAGATGATGTATTTTCATAATTATGTGAAATCACTGTGCTATTTTTGATAGTATTCACAACATACTCTCTATCTTTCTTCAAAGCTTTGAAATATATTCATCAGACTCCAATACAACTACTTTGTTATCAGTGAACACTACACTTCAACTTTTATCGGTCAACTTTGACACAGACAAACTTCCCCTGTAAAATTCAAATTGATATGCAACCTGATAAGGAGATTCAACTTGATGGAGTGGACCATACACCATACCCCACTGTAAAATCTTAAGGACCCTCTCAGATACAAGTTTCCTAACTGTTCAAGTAGATCAATAGTAAAATGTGTCAAATGCAAGGTGCATCTGTGTGTATCCAGCAACAATAGCTTCTACAATTTTCACCATGTGTGAATTTACCTAATAGAGGTAGGTCATTTTTTTTTTTTTTTTTTTCTTTTTTTTAGCTTTTGGTATGATTATTATTATTTTTGACATTTTCATGTCTTTGCTCTGGCACATAACCAAAATTATGTGACGAAATTATGTAACGAAATTATGTAACGATATTATGTAACGAAATTATGTAACGATATTATGTAACGATATTATGTAACGATATTATGTAACGAAATTATGTAACGATATTATGTAACGAAATTATGTAACGATATTATGTAACGAAATATTGAATTGTAAAGGGAGAGAAGAGGGAAAGTGTGTGTCATGCGCACAATGGCGAAGTATTGAATTGTAGAGGGAGAGAAGAGAGAAGGTATGTGTCATGCGCACAATACGAAATTTGGTCAGTTGGGTTTTGGACCTTGAATAGTAAAGATGAAAATGTCCCAATGGTTGCAGACTCGTATGCAAGCGTTTTTTATGTTGACATTTTATGTAACGAAATTATGTAACGATATTGACATTTTCTGATAAAATCCAGTCCAATAGACTAAAATCCCATGTATTTTGGTTCTTGTTATGGAAGTAATAGATAAATTGGTCTGTGGTGTCCTGAATTTTATCAGAAAAAATATAAATGTGGAGGAAAAAAAACATACCTCGAAGGTACCTACTCGTAATATGTGTACTTTTTTTAATTGTGACTCGATGGTCACCTGTGTGAGACCTAGTGATGTACCGCGGGGTAAATACCCGCGGGAAGGTAAATAAAAATCGGGTATTTACCCCAGGGGTCGGGTAAATTCCCCAAGTCTTTAAAACTGCGTTTTCAAATATTCCCGCCCAAATAAAGTTTTTCTGACTTGAGCTCTATAAAATTTCAAGTGGTGATTTAATGAACTAAAATTGTTTTTACTCTTTAGAGGGAGAATTCAAATTTTTAATTGTGTTTGTTTTGTAGTTCTAATCAGCCTTTAATGTGAAAACTGGAAATGGAAAATTAAATTTGCAATAAGTAGAAAGAAAGAACTGTTTTTGTAAATCCATTTGTTGAATTGGGAGGTATCTATAGAAGTAAAATCTCCCTGAGTATCATGGGCAAAAAGAGGGGCCTGTATGGAGATACTTCAATAAAAGTTCTGCAGGGATATTCTGCACTTTCTGCAATCAGAAGTATACAGTAGGCACTTCTAATAAAATGGAGACACATCTGAGGAAAGCATGTAAAAAATGTCCCACTGAAGTGCAGAAGTTGTTTTCTGTGAAGAAAACACCAAATACTTTTTGTTCTTCAACTCCCAAGAAGGTTGCAAGTTCTTGTGCAGATCAAACCATGGCAGCAGGGTCATCAATGCAAAGTGATTTCATCAATCCAATATCTCCTGTCAGTGCTGTATCAGATACAACAGATATAGCCACCATGTCATCAGTATCGCTAAATATGCACTCTTTTCTAGACCACATGGATACCCAGATAAATGTAAGTTAAATTTGTAAATTTTAATTAATGCTAAGTTTAACCTGCAAAACCTGCCTTCATATTACAGTGAAACCTTTATGGCAGCTTTTGAGAGAGTAAAACCACAAAATGTTTATCCTGTTTCTTAAAACTTGTTTGGCATTTGAAGTTCTCTTCTAGTTTTATGCTATTGGGAAATGTCATTTAACGGAAGCTTCATGGCACCAGGCACCTACTTACAAACTTACATGTAGCCTTTTGGCTTAGAGCTTTTTTTTCTTTTCTTTTTTGCTTGGCAAATAAGTAGGGTTTTTTACCTTCTTTACTTAAAAAAAAATTGTAAGTATATTCTGTCAATATGACATTATTGATAGATAAATTAGAGTTCTGGGACCCCAAGATTTTTCTTTTATGAGTGTTTGTGCTTTAGGCCTTAGCCAAGGTATACCTAGAACACTAGAAGCCAGAGACTAGCTACTTGTTTTGTTTGTCTGTTACTTCTAGATGTAGAGGGATTATAGTTTGAAACATTCACCATTTGTACACGTGTAACATGCACACAAGGCCTTGGACCTGGACATTCTTGAATTATAAAGGTTTTCTGGATATTATTTGAGAAATTGAGACTAAAAAGAGTATAATATAACAAGATTGACTTTTAGGAGAATAGTGGCATAGCCCATGTGAATACATTTTGAAATTCACAATAATTACTATGTGTTGCTCAGGTTGTTCCATTAAGAAAAAATAAATATCTAGTTTTACGTATCCATAATCTAAATTTGAAGAAATACACTCCTTCAAAGTTTCTTGTTGTGATAGCTGACAATGCAGCAAACATGCGAGCAGCATTAAAGTTAGTTAATGAAAAATACCCTCATTGGTGACATTAGACTGTTTGGCTCATTTATTACATCTTATGTGTGGAGACATCCTAAAATGTGATACAGTGAATACATTCATCAAGCATGATGTTGTGAGTACAATCAAACATAGCCACAAACTCAATGTCATTTTTATGAAAGTAGGTGCAGAGAAAAATGTGAACATTTCATTGAAATTCCCAGGTAAAACAAGATGGGGTAGTCACTCTTTTTGCTTGCAAAGCTTGCTAGCCAATAAAGTGGTACTACAAGTAATAGCCATAGAGCATGAGGACTTACTACCCCAAATTAAAAACCGTATACTTGAAGGTATTTTCTGGGTTAGAGTTCAAAAAATTATAAACATATTGAAACCAATTGTGGAAACGCTAATCAAATTAGAAGGAAATGAGCCCCAGATACACAGAGTGATCCCTCTGATGACAAAACTAGAAACTTCTTTCTATGAAGAGATCCCCTTCTCCCCTCTGAACAACTCAGAAGAAAAAAATATTTTAAAAAAATTTCAAGAGAGAAAATCTTTTGGTATCCACGCCATTCATCTGGCAGCAGATCTGCTAAATCCCTCATCTCAAGGGAAGGAGTTAGCAGACTCACAACTTTTAGATGCCATGGAATTCATCTACTGCACTGGAAAGGATATGAGTTTAAACATTGTTGTCCTCAAAACAAACCTTGCTGACTATCGGGACAAGGCAAACATATTTTCAAAACAATTCTTGTGGGAAGGAATTGAAGGAAACAACTTTTCCCCAACCTTCTGGTGGCGGGGATTGAGAGGGACATGTGCCCTTGCAGAGGTAGCGGTAAAAATATTGGGTTCACCTACCACTTCTGCTGCGACAGAACGTACATTTAGTACATTCTCCTGGATACACAACAAAAAAGAAATCGCCTGAAGGCTGAAAGGGCAGCCAAATTGACTTATATCAGCCAGAACTGGAAGTTCCTCAGGTTGGATTTGGCAAATGGGGCACAAGCACAACCTCTGATCAGTGAGGATGAGAGTGACGGTGAGAATAGTGAGAATGCTGCTGATGATGATGAGGAGGAGGAGGAGGAAGAAGAAGAAGAAGAAGAAGAAGAAGAAGAAGAAGAGGAATAGTAGATTATTTGTAATTTAATTTCAATTTAAAAAAATAAAATTCTTCTGTTTCTGAATGTGGTTCTTTTCATTTCCTGTGATATTTTTATTTGTTTAACCTTTTACGGTCCAGTGCATGTCCCACATGCAACCATAGAAACGCCGCTACACTCCAGTATAAAATTCACTAGAACAGTCCTTAAGGTCCAGTGCATGTCCCACATGCATTGTTTTGTTTGTTCATCAGGTCGAGTTGTTTCGGAAAGAAACGAAGCGCTACGGTCCAGTAGATTTTTTCTTTCAAATGACAGACCTCGTATACAGGGTGTTTGTAGACGACCCAAACTTTTGACTTTGTAAAAAGAACAATAGATCCCCAATTAGCGATATGGGAGCTAAAAATGGGTAAATAATTAGGTAAAAAACACTGTTAAAAAAAGGTAGGTAGTGGAAGTACAAAAAGACAATGTGTTGAAGAGGGTCGTGAAATCAATGCTAATAACGCCACCCTGTATCACACATCATCCATCTTTGTCTAACTCATGTCAACAAGTGTGCTAGAAAGAGACAGAGATATACTTTGCAGAGGTATCTTTGACCCTCAAATAAACATATAAAGAAAATGAATTACTTACCACAAAGTAAATTTCGAATTTTCTTTGCTTCTTCTTTACCTATAAAACTATACAGTTTTCTTTTAGACATTTTTATCACAGAAATAAAGACGATAGAACAGGTACTACACTGAACCAACCTTCCGCAGGTTGCACTGATAATAATGTTTTTTTTACACAGCTGGCTTACATTTTAGACACTTTTGACTTGTTCGTAAATATTCTACGGAATATCACGAATCGACTAGAATAAATCTGATAGGGTGATAATTAAAGGAAAACATAAAATGAAATCGAATAAAGTGGAGGGAAATCTTGCATGTGTGGGACAACTGGACCGTAAGAGCGTTATTAATAGTTGCATGTGGGACATGCACTGGACCTTAAGGACTGTTCTTGTGAATTTTATACTGGAGTGTAGCGGCGTTTCTATGGTTGCATGTGGGACATGCACTGGACCTTATGGGCAGTTCCAATTTTTTTTCACTGGAGTGCAAAAGGTTAAGTAATTTTACGTAATAGGTAATTACAACCAGGGCAACTGGAAGGCAATCTAAAATCCCTACTTGAGCAGGATAAGGCATGGAAGAACAAGTATGAGTAATATTATGACTAATTTACCTAAAAATACATTTTTTATAATTAGTTCTGTAATTCCTAACCTTAATGATCAACATTTTAATGTTTATATCACAGAGAGAGGGATCAGGAATAGGAGAAGATGTTTTATGTGTATATTGGCAAGGAAATGTGCTGAAATGGGTAAATACCCGGGTATTTACCCCAAAAATAAATACCCGGGTATTTGTACATCACTAGTGAGACCACAACCACAATATGTGTAAAAAAAAAAATTCTGTATTCTTAAGTGTTAATTGTTCTTATTTTTCACAAAAAAAAAAATCTTAAAAATTCAGGATTGAATGGTTAAGGTCCAAAAAGCTTCTATTAACCCTTTAACAACCAATGTAAACCGTAGTTTTTTTTTTTAGTTTTTTGAGCCTAAGCGGGTACAAGTCCACTTTGGCCAGTCTTTATTTATTTTTGATAGTACAAGAACAATAAAATTTAAATCAAATTACAATATTGTTTTTTAAAATAAATCTATAAAAACTCTTAAACTGTTTTGAAGTTGTCTCCATACATAAAAAGTCTACATTAATAGGAAATGTTTTTACAAATGGTAGAATTTCACTGTAAAACTCATTCATACCTCTCATTTTCTCACGCGCTAGCATCACATGATTCAACTCACCCATTTCACCGCACTCACACTCATCAGTTTCACTCATACCCATTCTATTCAAATACACAGGATACCGGGCATGCTTACATCTTATTCGCGATAAAGCCACAATTATTCTTTTATTCATTCGTCTTGTTCTCCACATACTTGTAGGTATCTTCTCATTCAACTTCTTAAACTGGACTCCGGTGATTTCACTCTTCTTGTCATACCACTTCTGAAACTTTCTTCTCATTAATTCATTCACTTCTCGCATCTTCATTCCAGGATCTTTCTTCATTTCATAGTCATCTCCACTCTCCAATGCTCTCCTTGCTTCTTCATCAGCTTTTTCATTCCCCACTATTCCTTCATGTCCAGGTATCCATAGCATAAGTATTTGGTTTTCTCTCTCTATCAAACTTTTGTAATATCGCTTAGTTTCCATGACAATAGTGTTATTCATGTTCTTCCATTTTGTTGATCTCAAGGACGCAATGACGCTTTTTGAATCTGTTGCAACTACAACATCAGTGCTAGTGTACTCTTGATAATACATGAGTTTTAGAGCCTAGTACTCGTAACGCTTCAACACACCATGAGCTAGTAACCTCATTTATTTTGTATCTTAGGACTTCTCCTGTTAGCTCGTTATTCACTGAAAATGCACTCCTCTTCTGCTCCTTATCCACCGATCCATCTGTGTAAATAAACACGTGTGCTTCACTTTGTTCTTTGAATTTAAGAAAAATTTCATTTAACCGTAGTTTACATCAAGGTTTACTCATTGATTTTGGAGGTACCAGGTTAGCTTTAGTCGTTCTGGTAGATATTTAAGACGGAAAAAAGGCACGATTGTGGTATGAAGTTTTTCCGGCACGTTTTTTAATTGGCAGTTGGAGATGATGGACTGACTATTTGGTTTTGAAAATTGGCTAATTGAGGTGCAAGTCGAAAATCGCTCTATCAAGTTAATACCATCACCGCTGACAATGACATGGGCAGTTATACTCGTAGCAGACAGCTTTAACACTTAACCTGTATTGTTATTTTTACTCTTCTAACAGTATCGTGCGTTTCTGAGACGGCTATGAGAAAAAGTGTCTACCCGTATAGTGCGTCTGTGAGAGTCACAAATTTGATACTCGATTATCCTAGTTTTATATGGTTACTTTTAAATATAGTGACGTTGGGTGACGTTAATGTGAATAGTAGAACGTCAACCTACGATTGGAGGTAAAACCTCCGGTATGAGCGAAATGAGATGGTGGTGTTAACCTCCCCTTTATTGTTATAAAAAAATGCAAATTAATGTGTAGGCCTACTCAAGCAATCTAGTAATTAGCTGTTATTGGCAAAAAAAAAAAAAAAAAAAAAAAAACATGATTATATTATTTTTCTTGAAAATGAACTAGGTATATTTGAGTAAAAAAAAAAATAAATAACTTTGATGATTCCAGACTGGAAGAGAACCAGGGAAAAGCTACAAAGGTATTCAGCTCCTATGGAACCCAAGCCTCCAAAATGTAAGCACAGAAAGGGTTTTCAATGTTCTTCTCTCCAAACAAACGACATCAAGGGATTCCATCAAAAAAATTATGAGTCAAGAGATAAGATTAAGCAAGATGCTTACATACTCAGCCACACAAATCATTGTGACCCTGTTA
Source organism: Bactericera cockerelli (assembly GCA_024516035.1). Classification (NCBI taxonomy): domain Eukaryota; kingdom Metazoa; phylum Arthropoda; class Insecta; order Hemiptera; family Triozidae; genus Bactericera; species Bactericera cockerelli. Next base: position 3,801,994 of record CM044955.1, read on the forward strand.
GAGATAAGTCCACAGAATATTCAAAAAAGAAAAAGTTTATTGTGAAATACTTTGTTAGGAAGAATAATGGTCAGAAAGTATTGGTATGTAGATATATGTTTATTGGCATTTTATGTATCACAAAGCACAGAGTTCAAGGTATGATTGAGAGATTCATAAAAACAGGAAAAATGCCAAAAGAAAACCGTGGAGGTGACAGAAAGTCAGCACAAAATGCAAGCAAACTAGAAGCTGTGAAAAAATTCATTTGCAATTTCAATGTAATTGAAAAGTACTGTAAGAGTGTACCTGGATGCTGATTTGAATATTAGAAAATGTGGAGGCTTTACAATTCAAGCTCAAGTGACATATTGCTCAGAGTGAAGCAGTGCTTTTTCAGAAAAGTTTTTAATAATCATTTTAACATAGGATTTGGATCACCAAGAACAGACGTTTGTTCTACTTGTTTATCACTGGATGAACAAACAAAGAAAGAAAAAGATGCAGAAAAGAAATCGGTCCAAAGAGAAAGAACCTCAGTCCAAAATTTACGATTTTGAGTTAGAGTCAGATTTGAATTCTACGAACATAAATACATTGGATCCACGCATAAACAACCTAATTTTTGATCCCTTTCCGTGTTTTTCGATGTGGTATTTTTTTTGTTTTTGTTTCAAAGAGAATGAACCTCAGTCCAGCACTGAGTTTCTTTCTCTTCCGAATGTCCGTTATCAGCTGATATTTGTTTACGTTTTCATTACAACATTTTTTCGGGGGAAATCAACTCCTTTTCTGGGTTATTGTGAATTTGTGATAAATCAGATAGATAATTTTTGGTGATATTCATATTATAGTAAATAGTTGAAATGATATTAGATTTGATCTTTCAAGAAAACTTATAGATTAATATCGCAGTGCTTTTGACATGATTTCCTCGGAATACTCGAGTTCTAGTGATGTAGAAACAGAAGCAGTTGGGAAGAAAAGGTTATCTCAACCAGAGAAATGGAAATCTAATATCAGGAAGCAATCCATCATCAAAGGCCAAGAATATACTACCAAGAACAAAATTGTTCCTAGAAAGTGTCCAGGAAACACTTGCAGGTAATACTTTTTAATAATAATAAACTACTTATACTGCTTCAGGCAGACTCTTTAACCACTGAGCTGTTGAGGCTGGTTAAATACTTAGTTTAGGTAGGTACCTACCTACTGTGTTACTATAGTGATTTGTTGGTTTGTTCTTTTTTCATTTGCAAATTGAAAACTTGTGCTGCAGATCAGTTACTTCCCCAAAGGAGAGAGGAACTATTTGGGAAGTTCTATGGCTTTGATACAAAAAATGAACAAGATATATTTTTACAAGGACTTATAGAAGTGAACAACGTCCAGAGATGTCGTCCCAGGAATGGGAAGAGTAAAAATGCTCATTCGTACAGGTATCATGTGGTTGTAGAAAACAACCGATTTGTAATTTGCTTGAAAGCATTTCTTGCTATCTTTGGTGTCACTATCCAGAGAAGCAAAAGACTGAGAAACCTAGCAGCTAATAATAGATCCCCTAGAGATATGCGTGGGAAGAATCCAAAAGGCAATGCTATTGGTCCTGAAGTGAGGGCTTTGATCAGAAACCATATCGATAGTTTTGATGTGAAGGACAGCTATTATCGAAGTGGTGTAAAGTACTTGGATTCCAGACTGAATATAAAAATTATTCACAAGATGTTTAAGGACAAACATCCCAGTGTAAAAGTGAGTTATCAATATTTTACCAACTTTTTCAAACAAAATTTCAAGCTTTCATTTGGACGTCTACAAGTTGACTGTTGTGGTATCTGCGAGAAATTAAATACAAAAATAAAAAATCCATTTCTCAATGATACATCAAAGAGATGTGCTGTTGCGGAATTGGTAATACATAAGAGAAGGGCCAATAAGTTTTATAAAAAACTAAAATCTGAATCTGAAAATCCTAATGACCCTGATGTATTATCTTTGAGTATGGATTTTATGGCAAACATACCATTGCCTATGATACCAGTTCAGGAGACATTCTATATGCGTCAGGTGACAGTGAATATTTTCTGCATCCATAACATCAAGAAAAACACTGCAGTTCTATACATTTACCATGAAGGACAGGCCAAAAAAGGTCCTGATGAAGTTTGTTCGTTCATGATGGATTACTTGCAAAATTATGCAGGTGAAGGGTACAAAGAGCTCCATTTGTACTCAGATAACTGTGGGGGGCAGAACAAAAACCATTCTTTGTTTCGTCTACTCTTAGCTCTAACTGATTCCAAACGGTTTGAAAAAGTTGAGCACTACTTCCCAGTCAGAGGACACTCATTTCTCCCATGCTATAGAGACTTTAGCATAATCAAAAGATATTAAAAAAAGAGGGACAGATTATACACCTTGCATCAAATAACAGAGTTGGCAATAACTTCTATAAACAACAAATTTACAGTGAAGGAGATCCAAACAACAGAAATATTAAATTTTAAAAACTGGTGGACACGTCATTATAAGAAGCAAGTGCTATCTGAAGAAACAAAGTCCAGAACTGTTCCAAGAGATCAGAAAATAATGTTTGGAATTAGTAGTATGGCACACTTCTCATATTCATCATTCTGATCTACCTGGCACTATCATTGCTAGAAAATTCATTGATTGTGTTGTCCAGCATACATTCTATGTCAAATTTCCCAACGTTGGTGTCCCTGTTTTCCCAAGTGAGAGTGCATATCCTAGAGGAAGGGTGCCAATAAAAAAGGATAAAATGAATGATATAAAAAAACTGATTCAGTATGTCCCTGCAGAACACCAAGGATTTTATACGAAGCTTTTTTCTTGGCCAACAGTATAGTATTTGATTCACTTTATCAGGACTCTCCGAAATAACTCTCAAATACAAAAAGTAATTATTATTTACAAAATAATGTTTAATTCTTCCTTTAAAATATGGTTTTTATGTCATATCATCCCTCTTAAAGTTGACAAAGCAAAGAGAAAGAACCTCAGTCCACCGTTCCAAAGAGAAAGAACCTAAGTCCATGACACAAAAGTGCTGATATCTTGTCTTGTGTTACATATAAAATCAAAATATTTTGGTTGTACATATCTTATAGTAAGTAGTTTAGCCACATATTTTTCATTTTTTTTTTTTTTTAATGAGAACTTTTAAAGTTAATCAGTTTTTCTCGATTTCCCAAAAAATCGATTTTTGGACTGAGGTTCTTTCTCTTTGGACCGATTCTTGTTTTAAAATAAGTACTTACTTACAATATTTACCTATATCTATATCTATAAAAGAAAGCTGTCTGTATGTGTGTGTGTGTATGTATACAGGGTGTCCCACCAAAGTTGGACACCTCAAATTACTCGGCCCCTGAAAGAGTTTTTGAAAAATAAAAATCCTAGGGTACAGGTATCGCAGGGTAGCATGGCGTATGGGGAATTTCACGATTCGGCCCAAATTACCTGAGGAGACCTTTTCCATAGCATGATTCGTCCCAAAACACACTATCAAGTTTTGATCCCACACAAAAAGTCCCACTTTCATTCTAACAAAAAGTCCCACTTTCATTCCACCAAAAAATCCCTATAAAATAGTATGGAAACGTTGCCCTGAAAGAACTGAGAACAATGGCGATGTTCACGATGTTATTGTTTTGAACTAGTAACAGTCATCTTTGTTATCAGTGTTTATTTGAGTGTTTGACAGTAGGGTTAGGTAATATACATAGAAGGCCATGCCTCAAGAATATAGTAGGGTTAGGTAAAATACATAGAAGGCCATGCCTCAAGAATATAGTATTGTTAGGTAAAATACATAGAAGGCCATGCCTCAAGAATATAGTAGGGTTAGGTAAAATACATAGAAGGCCATGCCTCAACAATATAGTAGGGTTAGGGATAATACATAGAAGGCAATGCCTTAGGTTTATAGTAGGGTTAGGTAAAATACATAGAAGGCCATGCCTCAAGAATATAGTAGGGTTAGGGTTAATACATAATATAAGGCAATGCCTCAGGTTTATAGTAGGGTTAGGTAAAATGCATAGAAGGCCATGCCTTAAGAATATAGTTGGGTTAGGTAAAATACATAGAAGGCCATGCCTCAAGAATATAGTAGGGTTAGGTAAAATACATAGTAGGCCATGCCTAATACATAGAAGGTAATTCCGTAATTTAATGTTGAATAATAAAAAATCCCTCAATATGTACGGTACTTAGAATGTTGGACTGGGCCGAATCGTTCGGTGACCTTTTTTACCTGAAATCGAAAACCTTTTTCATAAACCTTTTTGGGCCGAATCGTAATGCGCCCGGCGTATGAACCTCCCCTCTCGCGCCGAATTAAGTTAAAAATGAGGGGAAAAATGCGGCGGCTTTTAGGTTTGTAAGATCAAATAATATGAGGTTATACAATAATCTAATTTGGGAATTTCTCTGTCTCGAACAAGGGGTCAATAAGAACTAGACTCTTCAAAAACATGACAAGATAATTGTGTTAGGTAACGTCTAACCTTTGGTATCTTTATTTTCAAATCATAACACTATTACAACGATGATAGTATGATGCAATTTAAATAAGGTAGATAAACAAAAATTCTAAATATAAACATATTACTTTTAGGGTTCCAGACTGTCATTGTGTTAGGTAACGTCTAACCTTTGGTATCTTTATTTTGAAATCATAACAATATTACAACGATGATAGTATGATGCAATTTAAATAAGGTAGATAAACAAAAATTCTAAAAATAAACATATTACTTTTAGGGGTTCCAGACTGTCATTGTGTTAGGTAACGTCTAACCTTTGGTATCTTTATTTTCAAATCATAACAATATTACAACGATGATAGTATGATGCAATTTAAATAAGGTAGATAAACAAAAATTCTAAATATAAACATATTACTTTTAGGGGTTCCAGACTGTCATTGTGTTAGGTAACGTCTAACCTTTGGTATCTTTATTTTGAAATCATAACAATATTAAAACAATTTTTAAGTCAGGTAGATAAACAAAAATTCAATGTAAAATATAAACAGGCAGGCATCAGCTAGTTCAATATGAAGGTAAACAAAATAAGTTAAACAAAATTCAATTTAAAGGTGTTATTTTTACAAGTGACTAGCGGGCTGTCGCCCGCTTTGCGGGCCGAGGCATGGCCGTGAAAGCAAAAAATCCTTTTTCGCCAATGGCAGGTGTTGTAGTGGGAATTTCGAAAAATCCCGTCTTATTGCACATCTAGACTATAAGACAAAGCTACCTACCAAATTTCAGATTCCTAGGACTTACGGTTTCGGCTGTAGAGCGATGATCATTCAGTGGTCAGTGACTTTGACATTTATATATTAAGATAGGAAGGGCATCCAGCCATAAAAAACGTGCTCCACCCTACCAACCTCAACCATGAGGTTGAACAATGCCGACCCCAAAAGCAACATAAGCTAATATGGGATAAAGGCAAGGGAGATATATATTTTTACAAGTTTTCAATCCCACTCAGACTGCCATCGGATTCCACTTCTGAGCTTGAACTCTCACTACTCGAATCCCCCGTTGAATTTATCACAATTTCTTCGGATATGCGGTCAAGATGAGGTTCCCGTTCCATATATTCCTCTTCTATTTTCCTGGTATGGTTGCAGCAACTTCGCCATTGCTCCTCAGTAATGTTATCACATTCTTCCGTGACTAGTTTTGTCACTTCACTCATTGAAAAGTTAACATTTTTTTTGGCTACTCTACCTTTCAATTGACTCCATATCAGTTCGATTGGATTCAAGTCTGGATGATAGGGAGGTAGTCTCAAAGCAGAATGGCCGGCCTTGGCAAGAATGGTATCTATTTTGAATGTTTTGTGTTGTGGCTTGAACAATTTGATCAGAGTATACAGCTGAGGTTTCAACATGGACTCTGAGTGAGGTATATTACGCTCAGAAAGCCACTTCACCATTTCGGACTTTCTACTGGCAGACGTTGGGGCACGGTTTTCTTGCACATTGTGATAAGGTGCATTATCGATGACAACAACTGAGTTGGTTGGGAGATTTGGGGACAGTCTCTCTTGAATCCATTTTTGATAATTTTCGAAGTTCATGTCGTCATGATAATCTCCACTTTTTCTCCCCGACTGAAATGTTAAGAGCGCGCCTTTAACAAAGCCATTCTCGTTTCCAGCGTGGACAATGATTAGTCGATTCCCTTTAGATATGGGCGCTTTTAATCCTTCCACACTCGAATCACTCCAGGCCTTGTTCGTTGTAGTAGTTGAATGGACGTAGCTTTCGTCCATGAAAAATACTGGCCTACCTTCAGCCCTGTAGTCTTTCAACTTTTGTAAATAGTTGAGTCTCAGATTACGAATTTCCATTTTTTCAATTAACACTTTTCTGTTGTTTTCAGATCTTCTCCAGCGATAACCCATTTTCTTCATAATTTTCCTAAGTGTGCTTTCACCTCCTTGAAAATTTATTTTTTCTTTCAATGCACAGAACAGCGCGTTGACGGTTGGGCGTTCTTTATGGGTTCTGTGGAAGTCGTTTATTGTTCTCCTCATCACACCAAGATCAAAATCATCAAGATCCGATTTTGGATTGATTATAATCCGTTTCTTGTTCGGAGTCCGAAACTTTGCATTATTCTCATTACCTTCTTTTAGAATCCGTTGTACGGATCTTATTGAGACACCTGTCGCTTTCTGGACCCGCTCTTGAACGCGACTCAGATTTGAGATATTCCCTGTTTTGGCTTCTTCTTTCATGAAGCGGTATACATTTGCCACTATTTCCCGAGATTGGCTATTAAGTACCGTTTTTTCCCCGTGTTAACTTTAACTTTGCTACACTTCCTGCACTCATTGTAAAATGTTCAAATCCTCTCGAATCCAAATATTTGAGAATAAATTAAATAAATGTATAAGAAATAATAACCTTTTATTTTTTAAAAATAATAAAAAAATATTAAAAAATTAGATTATTATAATATTTACACTTTCTTATTTTATTTAGGTTAAAAAAAAAATTAATTATAATTATTATAAATATTCACGTATAATTAAAAGCACTTTGTTTTTTAGGGTTCAAAAATTATATTATTATATTAAAAATTATTAAAGAATTAGATTATTAGAATATAATTACATATAATATCCGTTGAAAATTAAAAAGCACGACATTTGAATTAATAATGAAATGAAAAATAATGACAAAATCTCAGTATGATGATAGTATTATTATGATGGTTATAAGAGTTGATGAAAAACTGGTTCTCTAAAACACCGAAGTACTTCTTAGCACACTATTCCTATTTTAAACTCGAGCCGCATTTTCATAAAATCGTTTACTGCGCAGCTCGAGTTCATACGCCATCCTACATTGCGATACCTGTACATGTCCTAATTATGTGGTTTCAGTCATGAAATTTTTTACAGGGTGGTTCAAAAGTCAGAAATTGAGGTGTCAACTTTCAATTTTTAAATGGATCGACCTGAATTTTATTTGATAATTTTACTTTTAAATGGTTCTTGAGTACTTTTTTAAACAAAAAATTTACATACAGGGTGGTATTTTTTTCGACCAATTTTTTTTCTAAATCTCGAGTTCTTTTAATTTTTTCGATAACAAGAATAGAAAGTGTTTGTGTAATGAATACACGCACTTTTAATTGGCATCAAAAAAAAAAATTATACAGGGTGGTTCACAAGTGAAATAATGACTTGATTTTTTTTATAACGGAGTTTTTTTAATTTTTTATTTAGGATTAATAATTCTCGCCTAATTTAACACATTTTTTGTCGGTCATATCGAAAAACAAAACTAAAGTGTTGTAAAGGGTGAGACACAATTTTTTTGTAACACCCTGTATATTGGCAGTCAAAGAGACGTTAATATTAAAAGAAAAACTAAATGTGCAAGAAAAACTTTGATTTTTAATGAAATATAAAAGTTATGGTGTTTTAACTAATATTGTCGCATGAACCACCCTGTAGATATTTTCTTAAACCGTCATATGGGTAGTCGAAATTGTCTAAAATTCAACGAGGAGTCCAAATCTGAAAGAATAAAATGAATTCAAAAAGCCATTTTCAATATTGTGTCTACACACCTACCTACTTTTTATTTCAAGTTTTAAAATCATTCAGTGTATTGCCGACCTCCGTGGCTCAGTGGTGAAGACCATTGGTTTCTGACCCGGAGGTTGCGGGTTCGAATCCCGGCCGGAGCGGAAAATTCTAACCGAGTTTTTCCGTTTCCGAAATGGCATGGATGTAAAGGTAAAGTGCCCTGAAGCAATGCGAAAGCGGTTCCGGGGCACAAATACCTTTCAATAAAAAAAATGTTTGTGAGTGGTATCATAACCATTTTCAATTTCCAGCAGTTGTTTAGAGAACTCTCTGGCTGAAGTGTTGTCACGTTGGAGCTCTATCCTCATGTTGGTTTTTAGAGTGAGCGTCTTTACGTGACACCACAGAGAAGAAGGGGCGATTGTAAATTCCCCCGCTTTCATACAAATTCCCCCGATTGCAAATTTGGGACTTAAAAAGGTACATGAAAATTCCCCCGATTGCAAAAAAAAAAGGTATAATGTAAATTCCCCCGATGGTCAACCTACAGAAAATAACAAAAATGTCAGTTTATTGAATATTTGTAATCAAGTTTCGATACGCCTTGGGTGTATAGTAGGGTTAGGTAAAATACAATGAAGGCCATGCCTTGGGTTTATAGTAGGGTTAGGTAAAATACAATGAAGGCCATGCCTTGGGTTTATAGTAGGGTTAGGTAAAATACAATGAAGGCCATGCCTTGGGTTTATAGCAGGGTTAGGTAAAATACAGTGAAGGCCATGCCTTGGGTTTATAGCAGGGTTAGGTAAAATACAATGAAGGCCATGCCTTGGGTTTATAGCAGGGTTAGGTAAAATACAGTGAAGGCCATGCCTTGAGTTTATAGCAGGGTTAGGTAAAATACAATGAAGGCCATGCCTTGGGTTTATAGTAGGGTTAGGTAAAATACAATGAAGGCCATGCCTTGGGTTTATAGCAGGGTTAGGTAAAATACAATGAAGGCCATGCCTTCGGTTTATAGTAGGGTTAGGTAAAATACTATGTAGGCCATGCCTTGGGCTTATAGTAGGGTTAGGTAAAATACAATGAAGGCCATGCCTTGGGTTTATAGCAGGGTTAGGTAAAATACAATGAAGGCCATGCCTTGGGTTTATAGTAGGGTTAGGTAAAATACAATGAAGGCCATGCCTTGGGTTTATAGCAGGGTTAGGTAAAATACAGTGAAGGCCATGCCTTGGGTTTATAGCAGGGTTAGGTAAAATACAATGAAGGCCATGCCTTGGGTTTATAGCAGGGTTAGGTAAAATACAGTGAAGGCCATGCCTTGGGTTTATAGCAGGGTTAGGTAAAATACAATGAAGGCAATGCCTTGGGTTTATAGTAGGGTTAGGTAAAATACAATGAAGGCCATGCCTTGGGTTTATAGCAGGGTTAGGTAAAATACAATGAAGGCCATGCCTTCGGTTTATAGTAGGGTTAGGTAAAATACTATGTAGGCCATGCCTTGGGCTTATAGTAGGGTTAGGTAAAATACAATGAAGGCCATGCCTTGGGTTTATAGCAGGGTTAGGTAAAATACAATGAAGGCCATGCCTTCGGTTTATAGTAGGGTTAGGTAAAATACTATGTAGGCCATGCCTCGGTTCATTAATTGAAGGCTATGCCTATAAGGAAAAAAAGATTGCCTACATACCTACAATATACAATTTTATACCTGTACGTACAGAATCGGGGGAATTTACCATGAAACCCTCAGGTAATCAAATATACCGGGGGAATTTACAACCGGAAATACGAACCTTTCAAAAAACCGGGGGAATTTACATGTGTCCAGAAGAAGACTTTAGGCAGGCATTTATTTCGTCAGCAGGGGTTGACCTGGGAAATACTGGCAATGTTTGACGGAAATCGCCCGACAGCAAAATTAATGCATTGCCGAAAATCTGGGCGCTGCTTCTGAAATCTTTCAGAGAGTTCGACAGAGCCTCCAATGATTTTTTATGCGCCATTGTGCATTCATCCCAAATGATAAGGTCGCATGTTTTCAAAACTCGACCCATGCCTGAGTTCTTGGCGATGTTGCATGTCAGATCAACGTTCAGTGGTAGCTTCAGTGCAGAATGAGCAGTTCTGCCTCCATCTGATAATGTGGCCGCTATACCAGAGGATGCGACTGCCAATGCGATTCCACCTTCGGCTCGAATCTTTGCGAGGATAAGAGATATCAGGAAAGTTTTCCCTGTTCCTCCTGGAGCGTCCAAGAAGAAAAATCCTCCTTGCTTGTTTATAACTCTACTCATTATAATTTCGAATACCTCCTTTTGTTCATAATTTAGTTTGGTGATGTTTTCATTAACAAATATCTGGAGCTCTTCAACATTGAAGATAGATTCACGCCGGTAATCAATCTGGTCACTGATCTATCTATATCAATCGTTAAACCCAATTGGTCTAACGACTTATGTGCAATTGATGTGCAAATATCTTAAATGTTTAAAAGCGCTTGGTTGAAAATTACCGGTGTATATATGTCGCTTGAATGACGATGGAGAATATCTTCACTCATGCTCTCCTTGTGTTGCTCCCAAAGTTCTTGCGGGTTCGATGGAGCGCAAGTTGTTAGAATTATAGCGAACAGGAAACGTATTTGCTGAGGTAAGGCCGTTTCTGAGGCATCTGAAAGTGCCTTGTCCCAATGGGAGTCATTCTCCAGAAGGTTTAAGAGCTGGCACGCTTCTCTGTATGTTGCACAAACCCTATCCTCCACCTTCTTCAAGGCCTGAAATGATGTGGGGCCGCAGATATTGACCAACAACAACCGAAGATAGAAGCACTCCGCATTGTTAGGGTGCACAGTGTAGATCCGGCCTATTGCATCTGACGCATACATATTTGCCTGTCTTTCCACTGGTTTCCCTTCTTTACGTGCTACAAATTTCTTGGTACTTGTGTTCCAAGTGTAATACGTCGGTACTTCTGAGTAGAGGAGTTTCTTTGCAAATGAATCAGATGAAGAGAGGGAAAAAAAGCTGTCAGGGTTGTTTCAGGGGGCGTTTCAGCTCTGGCCTGGGCATTGTCGGAGGTGAAATAAACCCGTTGTCCATTCTCCAGATGCACAGCTAGGTGAACCACTGTAGGATATCGCTCGTGGATGGGGAAAGAAAATATTCTCCACACAGCTTCATTACTGCTGATGTATCGTCCCAGCTGGTATTGTAGGATTTCATCTCTGCTTTCTACTGCAAATACAGCCATGTCTGATCCTTTGTTTACATATTTGCATATGTACTTAATGGACTTGACCGAATTGCAGTATTCCACGTTGATATGTACTTGAAATGCTTTTGACAATATGGGTGAATAAGGGACAACCCATCTATTATCTACATCCATATCATTTCCTCGCACTTTCAATGTAGCATACTGTCCTCCATTGTCAGTTGACCTTCTACGGTAGAGGGGGTATCCGTCATTGCCACTGACAGTTTCTGGAACCATTTCTCTTGGGTATCTGAAAGAAAGATGGAGAAAAAATGTCATGTAAATTTATAGGGACAAAATACATTGTTGTAGAGGTATAATGAAATAAAGACCAAATTCCAACTACTTCCGAAAAAACTTGGCTTCTAAAAGTAGTACGTAATATCCCTAAACTAAAACCAAGTGAATTTAGCCAATGTCCCTTCGGACATATATCTACCCTTCCTAAAAATTTGGTCTTTAAAAGTAGGAAGTGATATTTCAGAATGACGGCCAAGTGAGTTCGGCTAGTGTCCATTCAGAGTTTTCTACCTAGTATCCTTAAGACACTATACAGTATGTTTCAGAAAAGGTGGCCACCCCCTCGTAACTTTTGAACGAGACGGAATTTTTCAATTCTGTAAAGTCCTAGGTATAGGAAGTGCCCTATGGCCCATCCTGTGGTCATATTTATTTTTGGCCCCGGTCGGCCCTTCCGGCTTTTAGGCCATATTTTTTCATTTTTCTCGCGAATTTTAAATGGAATGCTATACTTTTTATTCCTGTTAATTAAAGTCCAAGTTAGGCTGAGTATAATGAGCTTTTAAAATTTTCAAAAACCTTATCAGGGGCGGAGCTAGTAGAGTGCAAGTTTCAAAATTGTTACACCCTGTATTTCAGCGTTAGTTAGATTTTTTAGTACTTTTTTTATGTTCATAAGTTCAAAATATTGTTTTACACCATATGAAATCAAAAAAAATATTCTTGTTTACTTCTAATCAGGGTCATAGTAAGGTTTTTGTAAAAGTACTTTTTTTCTCACGTCAATTTTTCCTTAAATTAATGGTGTTCTCGAAATTGGCATTTTTAGAGGTGAAAGTCTGCAGTGACATATGTTTTTTATGCTTGAAATCGAAAGAAAACTTAACGGAGAAGCGATTAAAATCAAAAATAAAGCCATTTAACCTGCTAGTTTTTCACGACAGTGTCCGGTAAAGTGGGTGAATTTCGTATTGGATTTTTTTTGTTGTTGAGGAAATACAATTGGCATAGAAAATGAATAATATCTAATAAGGGAATATTACTTCAATAAACATAACTAAATGCGAAATTAAATGAAAATTATTTCTTCTAAATCAGTGCCGGATATTTTTTTTTTTTCTCTCTCTCTCTCTTTTTTTCACTTTTCAAAGTTCAAGTTGTATCAAAAATAATTATCGGATAATGCTGCTTCTAAAGTCAGCCTAGGGGTCCCCTCTTGAGACAATTTTAGTTGGTAAGTTGGTAAAATCTGTAGAAAACACATTGTCAATAATTCTGGAGTCAGTCTGATGGCGCTTTGAATGCAACGATTCTTGTAGGATCACCGAAGTTAAGCAACGTCCAGCGAGGAGAAGACTTCGTGATGCTGGCATTCCGGCCTAACCCAGGCTGGGTGAGATAAATGTGTTTAGGAGGTTGGTGAGTTTCTTGCGAATGGAATGTAACACCCCCGTTATGATATGACCATGCAGTTGAAACGCGATATTAAACCCAAATTTAAAAAAAATATTACTGGTGTTGCTAGTAATGAATACCAGGTCTCTAAATAAAAATCTAATTATCTCGAAATTTAAGAGAAAAAAATACCAGGTCAAGTACCAAACTCTTGAGGGTGAAAATTAAACCAATTCAATTATTTTAAAGAGGCGAAGAGAGAGAGAGAGAGAAAGAGAAAGAAAAAAAAAATATCCGGCACTGATTTAGAAGAAATAATCTTCATTTAATTTCGCATTTAGTTATGTTTATTGAAGTAATATTTCCTTATTAAATATTATTTATTTTCTATGCCAATTTCCTCATAAAAAAAAAACAAGACGAAATTCACCCACTTTACCGGACACTGTCGTGAAAAAACTAGCAGGTTAAATGCCTTTTTTTATGATTTTAATCGCTTCTCCGTTAAGTTTTCTTTCCATTTCAAGCATAAAAAACCTATGTCACTACAGACTTTCACCTCTAAAAATGCCAATTTCGAGAACACCATTAATTTACGGAAAAATTGACGTGAGAAAAAAAGTACTTTTACAAAAACCTTACTATGACCCTGATTAGAAGTAAACAAGAATATTTTTTTTGATTTCATATGGTGTAAAACAATATTTTGAACCTATGAACATAAAAAAAGTTCTAAAAAATCTAACTAACGCTGAAATACAGGGTGTAACAATTTTGAAACTTGCACTCTACTAGCTCCGCCCCTGATAAGGTTTTTGAAAATTTTAAAAGCTCATTATACTCAGCCTAACTTGGACTTTAATTAACAGGAATAAAAAGTATAGCATTCCATTTAAAATTCGCGAGAAAAATGAAAAAATATGGCCTAAAAGCCGGAAGGGCCGACCGGGGCCAAAAATAAATATGACCACAGGATGGGCCATAGGGCACTTCCTATACCTAGGACTTTACAGAATTGAAAAATTCCGTCTCGTTCAAAAGTTACGAGGGGGTGGCCACCTTTTCTGAAACATACTGTATATACAGGGTGTATGAAAAAAAAGGAGACAGTCAAAATATCTCGTCTATGGAAGCGATTTTCAGAAAACCCTGATACGCGTGTCGCATTATATGGAGGGGGAAACTTTTTAGGGAATTTAATTTTTCATACTCTTAACAGGGGCGGCCCCAGGGGGGTCAATTTTGGAATCTTAAAAGGAACCACCCTATTTGTAATACATTTCTGAAAAGTAGTTGACGTTAAAAGTATTTTAAGACTAGTTTGAGATATTTAATCAAAACAGGGCCGGAGATATCGTACATTTCATTTCACAGGTTTCAGTCATTTTTTTATAATAAATAAATTGTATTTTTGTAAAAAATAGTTTTTCAAATTGAATTAATGAAAATTTTCTGCTTTTTTTTATTACTATTAGCTTTAACAGGGAAGATTTCAAGGGGTCAACTTTTTTTCATGTTGTAAAAACCATCGTTTTTCGAATATAATTTGTGAGAAATAAATGCAAGGATTCATGTTGTTCAATTCAAATAAAACAGGGCCCGATTTACTTCAAATGAATGTGAAAAATTCTAAAACCAGCGGGCAGTACTAGTATCCGGCCCTGTATTCAAGGGTATCTTAAATTTAGATTAAACAACAACACTCAGTGCATTTATTTGGCACAGACTATACTAAAAAAAGGAAAAGTTTTTACACAATATAAAAAAATGACCCCTTGACACCTTCCCTGGTAAAGCTAATGATATAAAAAGGAATGAAAATTTAATTATTTCGAGTAGAAAGGCATGTGTTTAACATTTTTTACAAAAATATCATTAATATACTTATAAAAAATAATTGAAACCTGTGAAATGAAATGTACGATATCTCCGGCCCTGTTTTGATTAAAAATCTCAAACTAGTCTTAGAATACTTTTAACGTCAACTACTTTTCAGAAATGTATTACAAATAGGGTGGTTTCATTTAAAATTCCAAAGTTGATCCCCCCTGGGGCCGCCCCTGTTAAGAGTATGAAAAATTAAACCCCCTGAAAAAGTTTCCCCCTCCAAATAATGCGACACGCGTTTCAGGGTTTTCTGAAAATCGCTTCCATAGACGAGATATTTTGACTGGCTCCTTTTTTTTCATACACCCTGTATAAATCTCCCTTGCTTTTATCCCATATTGGGGTCGGCATTGTTCAACCTCATGGTTGAGGTTGTAGGGTGGAGCAAGTTTTTTAGGGCTGGATGCCTGTCGATAATCGAAAAAAATAGAAAAGTCCTAGGTTGGTGTATACGAAATAAATTTAAACGAACGAATGAGTTTACGAAAAGAATAGTCGATTTTTATCAAGAAAAGTCACTTGTGAAAACGAGAATTATTTGAAATACTAGGAGGGTATTAAAAATATCACCAAAACCAACAATACAATCAACACAACAAACTCGATTCCTAGGAGTTATTCTCGACCAAAATCTCACATGGAACAACCACCTAGACTTATTAGAATCAAAACTAGGATCAGCCATTTTTGCAATAAAATCAGTCAGAAGAACAATAGGACCAGAAGCAGCCAAAGCAGCTTATCATGGCTATTTTCATAGCCTCATCGAATATGGCTTACCCTTCTGGGGAGCCAATAATCGTATAAAAGAGATTTTTACCCTCCAAAAAAAAGCTCTACGAGCTACACTAAATATTAAAAACCAAAGGACCAGCTGCAGAGGTAAATTTAAAAACAACAACATCTTAACAGTTGTAGGTAACTACATAC
Organism: Bactericera cockerelli; assembly: GCA_024516035.1. Taxonomy (NCBI): domain Eukaryota; kingdom Metazoa; phylum Arthropoda; class Insecta; order Hemiptera; family Triozidae; genus Bactericera; species Bactericera cockerelli. Next base: position 3,817,768 of record CM044955.1, read on the forward strand.
TCACAGTATGCACTCTTATCCATAAAACTGTTGAAAATTATCCGCACCTAAACCACAACCATCAAACAAGAAATAAACATAAGCTCATCATCCCCAGAGTAAAACAGAACAGTTACGCATACATGGGAGTCAAACTATACAACTCTATACCTGAACATACCAAACAACTAGAATTAAAATGGTTTAAATTAAAATTAAAAGAACTAATAATGCACATAGAACCCTATCCAAATGAGGAATTTCTCACCAAAATTACAACAGAAAGATAGTAAATTTGGAGATAAAAAATAATAATTAAAGACACATAGACATATACATAAATAACACTTTACCATAATCATAAATATTTCATTCTGCTCATTTATATTTGTATTGTATTTTTTTTTTTTCATTGCTTTTTTATATTTATATATATACCCTTGTACCACACATGTATTATGTTTAGCGTGCAAATAAAATCTTATCTTATCTTAAATAAAATTATTGGAAGAATGATCGAATGAACTTTGGGCACTCGATGCAGAAGCTTTTATAGGAAAGTGGAAACTTCGCTGGCCAAAACTTAATTTGAACATCAGCTAGAGGCCCTAGCTGATGTTCTGCAGCAGTTGACGATTGCAGCCCCAACATTAAGGTGGAAAGAGTTCAATCACAATTTGTTAAATATCTCTTTTGGAAAGAAAACGGGTTTTATCCATCTTACCCAACAGCCATATCGTCTAGTACTTTATGTGAAGTCCTAGATCTCAAGAGTCTACAGGCACGGAGAGATGTTTGTCTGCTCACATTAATTTACAACATAATGAACAACATAATTCTTTGCCCCAATGTGACAGAACAGATGTCCTTAAAAGTGCCTAATATGACACTGAGATCTAGGGTTGACCAGGATTTTTTCTATATTGATAAAAAAAACAAAAAATATACCTGGATTCGACCATACCATCAGGTCTATCTCTATTTAACAGACATTCTCGAGCCCTGGACCTAGCGATGTTACCGGAGAGGTATAAAGAAACTTATAATTCTATTATAGGATCTTAGTTTAAGTACTTTTTTTATAATTAAGTTCAATTATAGATGTAGGAAATAGATGTATAATATTGTAAATTGTCTATATAATTGCACTATAACAGTGCGTTTAGACAGTTAAAAAAAAAAAAAAAAAAAAAAAAAAAACTTGTGTCGATAATCGAAAAAAATAGAAAGGTCCTAGGTTGGTGTATACGAAATAAATTGAAACGAACGAATGAGTTTACGAAAAGAATAGTCGATTTTTATTAAGAAAAGTCACTTGTGAAAACGAGAATTATTTGAACAACTAGAACGGTATTAAATAAAATTATTGGAATGATCGAATGAACTTTGGGCACTCGATGCAGAAGCTTTTATAGGAAAGTGGAAACTTCGCTGGCCAAAACTTTTGATTCGTGAACTCTGTTCACGACATTACCAGCGGGCAATAAAAAAAAAAAACAACAAAAAAAAATTGAATCGAGTGCTCAAAAAAATGCATAACAAAAAAAACATCGATAAATTCTTAAATATTGAGTACAATTAAATAAGTAGGTACATAACATAAACATGATAGATTCATATAAACCAAGCCCAATAAAAAATAACAATAAGGTCCTGACATGTATCAGATATCGACATTTCTTAAAACCCATTTTCAAATGGAAATAACCAGCTTACAGGTCGAGTGACAATATGTCCTAAAGAGTTTCGAACATCAACGTATCGAATCCTCTTATCTCTCCCCTCATGAAGTTTCACAACTACCCCGTAAGGCCAGTTTGTTCTCTTTTGCTTTACCTGGCGGATGAGTACCACATCTTCTAGGCAAGGTGAGAACTTGCTACATTTTTTACCTTTAAAGTTAATGTCGTTTCTTTCTCGGAGATAATTAATGTACTGTGACCTCCACTTAGACCAGAACATATCGAGGTATTTGTTACCTTTCTTCCATTCTTTCAGAAGAACATTAAAAGATGTATCATATTTTTTCTCTCTACAAGCAGAAGCATTCGGAAGCAGACCATCATGTTTTATTCCCAGAAAACAGTTTGGAGTCAGAATCATATCTTCTTCTCCAAAGTATCCTAGAGGTCTAGAGTTGATAGTCTGTTCTATTTCAGTCAGTACGCGAGGTAAACTATGAGTAGGTATGAATTTGATGTCATTTAATACCTTATTGAAAGTACTTTTTTCCTCACTGCCTAGCTGTCCTACTCCTACATTTCCTTCAGGTTTAGAAAGGATTACAACCTGATTAGGATCCAATGCAGCTCGAATATCTGAAGGACGATCACAGGCGGCCGACGGACGATTACAGGTGGGCGACGGACCATCATAGGTGGGCGACGGACGATCATGGACGAGTGACGGACGATCATAGTTGGGCGAAGGACGATCAGAGGTGGGCGACGGGCGATCAAGGTGGTGTAGTGGCTCAGGTGATGAATGACGACTCTGGAACGGTGATCCGTCGCAATTCTCAACAGTGTGTAACGACGAATCATCATTTGGACACCGGAAACTTGGGGCTGCAATCGTCAACTGCTGCAGCATGATACTCTTTAAGTCAACTTCTTTCTTCGGATTGATTTGAAACTCCTTCAGCTTGAATTCCAATTCCTCTTTCTTCAATTCACGCTCCGATTGAAACTGACGGTCTATGAGAAGTTGTTCTTTTGCTTCTCGTTTCTCGTACTGCTCGATGGATGCATTGAGATTCAAAATAAGCTGTTTGAGTGAAATGCTGTCTTCCAAATCGATATCCTTTACATATATTTTAAAGGTATCCTCGTCTGGGGCGACTTCTTCTAGGGCCTCTAGCTTATGTTCGAATTCGGCTATGGATTTGTCAGCTGCTTGGACATGCGATTTTAATTGAAAGACGTTGTTAGCAGATATTTCTGTCTTCAATAACTCGCCTAATTCTTTCTTCTGCAGGTTTAACTGTATTTTGGCTTGTTTATAAGACCTCTTTATAGACATCGGTACTGCCATCTTGCTGGCAGACCAACCCAGGAACCACGGACTCTGCTACCATAAAAAACTTGTGTCGATAATCGAAAAAAATAGAAAGGTCCTAGGTTGGTGTATACGAAATAAATTGAAACGAACGAATGAGTTTACGAAAAGAATAGTCGATTTATATTAAGAAAAGTCACATGTGAAAACGAGAATTATTTGAACAAGTAGAACGGTATTAAATAAAATTATTGGAATGATCGAAAGAATTTTGGGCACTCGATGCAGAAGCTTTTATAGGAAAGTGGAAACTTCGCTGGCCAAAACTTTTGATTCGTGAACTCCGTTCACGACAATGCCTTTCCTAAGGCCGGCCATTCACGATCAGTCTAAACTGTCAGTTTGGACTATCAGTCGAAACTGACATTTTGGACTGACAACTGAGCTGCCCACTCACGTTCAGTTTTAAAACCATCAGTTCTCAGAAATCTCAAAATGGATTCCTACGACGACATCGCTGTTCTCGGATTATTTTTCGTAATGATCAAGAAAAATAAAAAAAGAAAACCTAAAAGTTGGTTTGCGGATATCGTCCGCGGAAGCTCCAGACTTGATAGATTGTTCACATTTCTTTCTTTCCTTGTTATAGGCTGGCCTCAGGCTGTTGATTTTAGCAAGGTCAGACTTTACGGTGCCATCACTTTCCATTTCAGTTAGTTTCTTTGCTAATTTTGTAAGGGCAGCATTTTTTAAATTACGGTCTTTATATTCCTCGGAATTAACTTTCCAGAGACAGGGCTCTTCTGATCTTAAAATTGCAATGAAATCGACTATTGTTTGAGTTGCCTTTTTGCGCGACATTTTTAAATAATCAAAATCGGTAATCTGAATTCTGAATAGATTGGTTAACTGTGAGGACTGAAAGCGCCATTCACATAAAAAATTTAACTGTCAGTCCAAGCAACTTCAGTCCAAAATATAAATGTTTTATAATCCTACAGTCCAACTCATTAGTCGAATTGGACTGTCAGTCCACTGCCATTCATGTCAGTCGAAAGTATCAGTTTGGACTGATCGTGAATGGCCGGCCTAACGTCAACGATTCTATTTAGAATTTTTTAGAATTTATAATTTATTGTTTATTCGACATTTATATAAATGTATTAAACATTTGGTTTTAACGTCCTGATCTGGACGGGGGTGTTACCCTCCATTCGCTGAGAATCTTACCAGCTACCCACATTAACCTCACCCAGCCTGGTTAGGGCCGGAAATGCCACCCTCACGTGTTTAGAGGGAACAGAATTTTCTTCGAAAAGTCTGCTCCAGCCGGGGATCGAACTCGGGATCTCTGGACTACAAGCGGTAGTCACAACCATTACGCCACGGAGGCTGGCGTATGGCCAGGCCGTACAATAATGGCCAGATTTTATAGCTTGAATTAATTTCTTCTATTTCGACGACAACCTACATTAAGTCAAAACTAAATTTGATTCATACAAAATGTGGCCAAGTATTTTTTAAGGATGACAGGCAGACATGACGCTAAAGGACACTGGTGGAATTCACTTGTCATTCATTCTGATATATTACACTACCTTTAAAGTCCGTAATTCGTTTTTGTTCTGAGATATTATAACTTTTAGAAGCCGATTTTTTTTTTTTTTTAATTTAGTTAGGACCTGGTCTTTTTTCATTTTTAGTGTGTGTTTGAGTCAGTACATCAGTTTCTTATAATGATACCTGATGGGTCGGTAGCAAAAAGAGGGCCGCTGGTTTTTATTGGAAAGAAAATACCACACATAGAAAGAAAGAAAGGTAACACTCACTTGAGATTCGGGAAGATTCTGACGGTCCCGTGCCTTTGAGGAGGGATCCGAGCTCTTATCAGGCGAACCAAACTTTCGTAAGTTGGTTCCCGTTAGCCAGGCACGGGATTATCTACAGGTGCGATTTTATAATAAGGGAGGACCCTACATACACCCCCCCCCCAGCGAAAAAACGCGGTTAGAGAGATAAAAAACACAAGAAGGGTCCTTCCTAATTAATAAGGCACAACACAATATGAAAGAATTGGAAAAATAAGATTAACACCATTTAAAAAATACGAAAATAAAAATAAATTAAAGTTATTTAAAGAAAGTATCAAAGAAAGCTCATGATAAGATACCTAAAGTAAAATTGAAATAAAAAACCAACATTATCTTGTCAAGAACCAATTTTATTTTTCAACAAAAAATAAATAAATAAATAAAAAATTAGACCTTTATGAAAGAAAAAAAAATGAATGAATATTGAAAATATCTACAAAGCATGAGGTAATAAATAAGAAAAGGATCAGGATGAGGTGGGAAGGACGACCAATTTAGAAACAGATCGGACCATTTCACCACTTTGAGTTTTAACCTTAACCACCCTAATCTGAGCATCCTTACCTGGTAAGAGCTCAGACACTCGGCCTAGGGGCCAATTTTGAGGATTAATAATGGGACACAGTATTAAGACCACATCACCAACTTTAATGTTTTCACTCTTTTTTGTCCACTTGGTCCTTTGATTTAAAGAATTTAAATAATCTGAAGACCATCGTCTCCAGAAACACTGAGTAAAATGGGAAATCAACTGCCACCTTCTGGCAGGAGTGAAGACATTTAATGCAAAGAACACAGCCATGGGCCATCGCCTAGTACGTCGGTTGGTAGCGTAATTAGCACAATTTATGTCCAAAATGTCAACTCCTGGTTTTGTCTTGTTATAGAATTGTATAATTTCAGGTTTGTTGCTGTCGTTCGCTTGTTGAGGGGTATGAATCGGTATGATGCATAGAGGAAACTAGCATTACAACCTTGTTCGGTTTATGCCCAAACCGAACAAGGTTGTGCCCAAAATGATTCCTTGATTTTTTTTTCTAATTTCTTCAATCATTGAGGCCAGCGTCCTTTTTCTAGAATTAACCTTATTTTTATTTTGAGTAACACCAGTAAAATTGTCGACTACCTTGTTTCGATTTTCTTGAAGTTCTAGTTTGATTTGAGTTGTGGTTATTTCCCTGTTGACATGAATACTTTGATATTGATGCACTTCTGTTTCTTCTCTGTCCTTCTCATTATTAACAACTTCTTGCAGGTCATTGTCTATCAATTCAGTTACATTCTCTGTTTCTTCTGTGACCTTCTCATTATTAACAACTTCTTGCTGGTCATTGTCTATCAATTCAGTTTCATTCTCTGTTTCTTCTCTGTCTTTCTCATCATTAACAACTTCTTGCTGGTCATTGTCCATCAATAGAGCTTCATCCTCTGTTTCTTCTCTGTCCATTTATTACTTGTTCCGTAAGAAGTGGAAGAAACTGTAAATTTTGTTGTTGGCAAAATACTGTTACTTCTTGACGTAAGTTGAATAATCTCGTCAGAACTTTTCCCCTTGAGAGTTACCGGACCTCAGCATGCAGGAGTAGAGGTGTGTACTGAGAACCCATTTCCTCGCACAGAGCTTCAAATAAGCGAGAATTGAGAGCCTTGTGTCGTATCTCATTTACTATTTTAATGACATCCAACAAAACAGAATTCAACTCAGGACACAGTTTTTTTGCAGCAAGTTGCTCACGATGAACTAAGGTATCCTCAAACAAACCTCAGGGGCAAAATATACAGAATCATATTAGAAAATTTGTGATTCGATTCACCCCACAGCTTTTCATTTCTTTGGATTGAGGTATGTATTCAGTCTTCTGAGTTTGGTACCTTTTTACCTTTCTTAGGTGGATTTTATGTTTTACTTTAATAGGGTCATTAGGATTCTCTTTCAAAGTTTCCTGGCACTGGCTACAGTAGTCGCAAATGTCAGTTCTTGGTTTTCTGAAAGCAAACTTAGAATTTGTTCTAAAAAATCTGTGATAAGTGCCAGAAAGATTCAGTGGACTCTTCATTAGTGATGTTCCAATTCTCTAAGGGCAGTATTCTCCATTCAGTGAGAGTGGCATCAATGTTTTCTTGCCCTGCTACTTTCTTGAAATGTATTACAAGATCTCCAATGGGTGGGCGCAATTGACTTGTAGAGCTAGGTACTGCAAACACAGATATACTTTCCAGGATCTTCATATTTTTAGGGATACGTTTTTGTAATTCTTTACATACAACAACAACGAACTTGACACAATTGCTCTTTATTTCTATTAATTTGTTTTTTTTTTTTTCAATTTTCCCAGAAATTAAATTAAAACCATAGCCAAAATGAATACCAGCCAATGTTCATTATGCAGTCATCAAAATTGAATACTATTAGATCTTCCCTCCTAACTTTTTTCAATCTGTCAGGGGGTACTAGCAACCCCAAATAATACTGTAATAATGAATATAACTCTGCCATTAGTTTAAGTGTGTCAACCTGGTCAGACTGAAACATTTTGTTCACATCTGTAATTTTTTTCAGGACTGACACCAGAAATGTTACATATGCCTTTATGTGAATACCAGACAACAGAGAGTACAATTTTATTGCTTTGCAGAATAACATTTTTCCTTTGATTGAGCAATTTGAAATTGTAAGTTTAGGGCATCCCATTGGTTTAGGATTTTTTTAATGCAATTAATTCTTGCCAATCACCTTGTACCAGACATTTTGTCAAATTTTAGAGTTCAAATTTGAAGACCATTTGCTTCACGACTGATGAACCACTCACATGAATTCCATAGAACCTACCATACATCTATGGCACCATAGAAAAAGCTTGTTGCCATATAGCCAAATACTTCTTTGTTCATGTTAACAAAGACCATATCTGAAACAGAACGGGTTGTGTTAGTTGCAGAGACTTATAGGTCCATAATATAAAGATAAACAACTTATTATGTTACACTCAGGTTGCAGCTGCTTTGACACACCTTATGACATTGTCATTTCTTAAAGTTATCTACAGGAATTCCTTCTTCCTTCCCCACTGTAGACTTATTAGTATCATTAGTTAATTGAAAATCAGTTACATTTAATTGATTAATTAAAAAAATTGCATGGACCCTAACATTTTCATCCAAATTTAAGATCGGATCACATTCATCTGATAAATTATTGTCTTTTAATATTGGCTCTACTGAGTGTATATGCAATAAACATAAGTTTACCAGGAACATGAATCATTGATAAATCATAAAGTTGTAACTTTAACATCATTCTTTGAAGACGTTGAGGAACATCTTTGTGTAATTGAAACACTATTAAAATAATCATTTGGATACATAAATTTCTAATTGTTTTTAAAATAAGGATGCCATCCCGTATTTTACAAAACATTGATATAAAACATGTATGTTTGTTGGAAAATATATTTTGAATACAATTTTTTCTAAAAAAGTTTTAATCCATTTGGTGATGTTGAAATTTTTCGAAAATGCTTGCTGGGTTGTGTTGGTTCACACCAGTTGAAAATAGTGGACCCTTTGATAACTACCAGCTTTCTAGGCTAAATAAGGTTGGCTGCCCCAGCTAGACAAAATTTTAGTTCTTAGGCTCTTTCTATATTTTGTTTCAGGTATTGTCCAAAGAAAATCCCAGAATTCCCTACCTGTTGTCATAGAGATGGATCATTTCAATGTCAATCTTTCTTCATCCAGGACATTAGAAGATTTCACGAGGCCCTCTATTCAGAGAAGAACAAAATTTACCAGGATAACTTTATCCTCAAAAACATTATTGTACTGCCAACAAAGAGCAAACGACCACGAAGTGGACGTGGAGGACCTCAAGACTTTCGGACAAAATACTAACCACCGTAAGGAGAAAGTTCCGGTATGTTTGAAAACTTTTCTGCGTATAGTAGGTATTTCCAGATTTAGAATCAACAATGTTGTTAAGCAATATCAAACTACAGGAACTATTATGACCAAGGACAAGCGTGGTTGAGATAGAGTCAGTGTGAGGAATGAAGTCAGGAAAGTAAGTGTCATGAATTTCATTAACACCTTGAAATGCTCTGAGCCACACTACTGTGCTACTAGAACAGGGAGACGATATCTTCCACCCGAGTTGAGTATTAGGAAGCTGTCCAAAATGTATAACTCTACTGTTGACCCTGCTCTGAAAGTGAAGGAAAGCTATTTTTAACATAAAGTACAACATGGGCTTTGGGACACCTAGAGTTGATGTGAAAAAGGAAATGTAAAAATCGTTTCCTTTTTCAAACATTAAGTAAGCTTAGAGTAAGTTCAGAAAGAGGTTGAAATTAATCAAACATTTATTTGGACTAGGACGTAAAACCAGCCTGGTTGAAATGTTTTCTTTATTAAGTCAAAATCATAGATGGAAATTTCCATTTAAATCTCATTTAGATTTAAATCTCAAATAATTGTCTAAATCAACCTTATGATCATGCACAGTACAAAACATCCATCGTTGGATTTCATCCCCTCCAATTTTTTTTTCGACATTCTGCGTCAAACCATACGAGCAAATCATCCTGTTCCGTTAACTTTTTTTCCATATCTTTCAAAATTTCCAAAGTTCATTGTATTGAACATACGTAATAAAATGTCAGGATAAAAACCATTTGGCCTATTTAGTGTGTTGTGTCGTCAGTCAAGTCTGTGTGTCGGTACCTTTTAACTAAATTTCTCAATTAAGTTCCATTATTCGTAATCTATCTCAACACGTTGTAACACTACCTGTTGAATTTTCTTTGTATCAACATTCAATCAAATACACAAATCTCATAAATTACACATTTTAAGTGAAGAAGAACCATTGGGTATCATTTCAAAGTTACTTAAAACTTGTCAATGACTCAATTTTGAATCGAAATTCCAATTAATTAATTTCATTTTGTCAGTTTCCTAAAAGACTCAAGGCTCCGCCATTTTACTTATTTTTGCCGGTTAAATACTGTGACGGACTCTAGTGATAACAATTCACACCTTCAAAAAAAAAAAAAACATTCCATAGATAAACATAAACAAACCAAATTTTGCTGTTTACTTTTTTTTGTCTTATCAACCCTTATCAAAGACAACCCTTCTGTCATATTAACTTTTCAAACCCACCACTTACGAGTGAATTCCAAACAACTGCCACCTTAAGTCATTGCTAATGACTCTTCTATCATACGAGTTCTCTCTCCAATGATCCTGGAACGGCTTGGATTAGACTACCAATAAGTCTGATCGGTAAACATTGGCCAATGTTTTTATTTTAAAATTTCTTATTTGTTCACAAATAGACTTAATGTGGGAACTTAGGTATTTGAAAAGGCTTCTTTAGCATTCTGAAGTAGCTTTTCATCTTCTTTTGTCCACTTGAAGGGTTTACGTCCCAAGGGTCTAATACTAGTGCTGCATGAGGAATGAATTCTCTTAACCAAGAAGGATTGTAATTGTTTCTTGCTAGAAGGTGAAGGGTAATCAACAATGGCTTTAACTTGTGCGTCTGAAGCTTTATTGTAGGCATCTGTAATCAAATGTCCAAGATACAACACTTCGGAAGTACCAAATATACACTTTTTTAAGTGTATTGAATTGTCAGTTTGAATTGTCTTAGTCTTTGGAGAACTATTTGAAGATTATCGAGTAGTAATGAGAAATTGTCGTCTCGTACAGTTATGTCATCTAGGAAAACTTCAACAATTTTTCCCAGTAAACCAGAGAAAACTTGATTCATTAAGCGGATGAAGGTGGCGAGAGCACCTTTTAAACCAAAAAGCATTACTTTGAATTGATAATGTCCTCCATCAGGGTTTGTAAAAGCAGTGTATAATCGGGCTTTGTAATTTATTTGATTATGAAAATGATTTACTATTTAACTTATCTATAAACCACAAATTTAATATACTACCCCAAAGTTACTTGTAGTATTTATTTCAACAATTTTTTACTCAAATTTACAATTTTTCAGTTTTCATAAGAATTGTTCCACACTTTTCTTATCCTGATATATGTTTTAATATTGAGGCACTTCTTATCTAAAAGAAATTAATATTATTATAATTACGTACTGTTATCGATAATTGGTATTTTCTTAGAGATATATTATTTGTTAATTTCTCGAAAGGCTCCCAAAAACAAGTATTAGAATTTTGTCAACCAAAGATAATTTTAATGTTAATGACACCTTGCCTTATGATTTTAGACCTTTTAGTACAACCTCAAGTAATTTATAAGAGTAAAACCTAAACCCTACCACTCGATTTTTTTTAAATTGTTTATTCTTTCAATATTCAATTATTGTATCTGATGTAATAATATGTGTTTTAACTTAGTACATCATTAAAAATCAATCCCAATGATTTCTTGTAACTCAATCCAATTCTTACATTATTTTCTCTTTTTCTTGTTAAAATCAATTTAGTGAGTAGAACATCACTAGTCATCTGTGGACAGAGTCTGCTAAACGCCCCGTCATACTCTCAACTGAGCTATCCTTTCTTTTCGATTCTTCAATTCCGTTCTTTGAACATTGATGAATTTCCACTCAACAAACTATCCAAAATTATACGTTTTTTTTACTTCCTCGGTTTCTTCAGTTAACCATCCCTTATCAAATGAGTAGAATATATTTAAATGGTCATTTCTTTTAAGCAAGAAAACGTCATAACTCTGGCCTCGTTTATCCGAGGCTCAACATATTATACTCAAAAGATCCGCCTCGACGACCGGCATCTTTTGGTACCACTTCCACCCCCCTATCTCAATTCTACCCCCCCCTAGGGTGGTTTATGTACATTAGCAAAGAACTCGTTATAAGTCGGGCCTCGTTTATGCGAGACTCAACATATGATACTCAAAAGATGTGTTTCGATGAGTTCTATCTTTTGCCCCCATGTCCAGGGTTCGATTCCCATTCACAGCGCAGTATGTCGTAATCAATATCATACGTGTGTAATGTTCATTCTTCGTCGAATTGAAACAACAACAGCAAAGTTAAAGTTAGAGTAAATTCAATGATCTTGATGGGAATCGAACCGAGGACAGAACCTTCAGAGTCCAGACTTGAGTGCAGCGTAACCAAGGTCACAGACTGCGATGCTTCGATTCCAGTATGCTAATGAGGTGAGAGACGTTGATGCTCATTAATATGCCGGTGAACCTAGACGTTCGAGTTCATTCACACTGTGCAACCAGACTATGAGGACGCTCAGTATTATTCATACTGGGTGGATGATTTATACTGGGTGTAGGTTATTATTTTTATTTAGTTAATTATATTAGCTTCCCTCAATTCTTCTTCTATAGAAAGAATTTCATTGTTATGAGCAAGTATATTTCCAGCGGCTTGTGATCTTTTCAAAAGTAAAAGCCTCTGAATCAATTCATTAGGATTGTCGAAATATACATATTCCTTATCTTGATTACTCTCTACCATCATTCCTTTTCCATATTGCATTACTTTTGTTGTTATAGGATCCAGCTGTGTATTCTCTATAATGTTTTTATAGTTACGTTCATCCAATGTGCTAATATTTTCCTGATTTGGTTGTTTGAGAAACAAAAGTTCCATAAGTCCATGGGTGACTGGATATACTTTACCATCGATAGTAAAGTGTTCGCTGGGTATTTTGGAAAAATGAATTTCTTTCTTTCCAAGGTAATATTTTCCTTGCTTTGATTTTATACCAGTTGCTTTGTCAATTTCAATCGAATCATTTGATTGTATCCGTTGTAAAAACCGATCAATTAAGGAGGTTTTTTTAGGTTCAATCTCTTCTTTCCACTCACTCGATGTTGCTTCAAATGGTGGTAGTAGTGATGATGACAGTTCTCTTCTACGTTCCAATAATTTTCCCCTTTGTAAAGCATCAGCTGATGGTTGTGGTGAGTTTGGCATGGAAATACTGAAACGTTTTTCTCTGAATGGAGACGACGACGAGTAGCCTGGACTAGGAAAGACCGTTTGATTGTATTGTTTCTGCAATAAATTTCTATCATATTCAATGGGACTACTTGGATAGTTTGTTTCGGGCGTTTGAACAGTTGAATCAAAGTTCCAGCTTTCTAGTGGACTTGCATATTCTGTTTCAGGTGTTCCAGCAGCAGATCTTCCAGACGGACTCTCAAATTTTTTCAAAAGGGAAGGTAAACGTCTCAGGGAAGCTGTTGTTGGTTCTCGTTTGATGGAAACCGACTGTGATGCTGATTGTTTTTCTTTCATTTTCCTCAAGAAATCAACTTTTTTATCTTTAAGTTGAACAAGTTTTGTTAATGGTTCAACCACTGGCTTCAAAAAGTCACTAATATTGCCTGTTTTTTCATCTTGTCCAATTTTTAGGGATAACGTTTTCTCTCGTATGTCTTTCTGCGCGTCACTAATTTTTTTCGCTAAAATTTTAGCCTCACTTAGTTCTTTCGAAAGACTCATGTCTAATTGTAACCTCAATTGTTAAGCACCAGGGTTTATATATCTACGAAATATTTATCCAAACCACAACGATAGCGTCCGGTATCTGATTCTTTGTCCAACACAAGGAAACCATGTTTTTCTTTCCAACAATACTGACATAGCTCTTTAAACTTTTCGAAAGGTAAATCAGAAACGTGATCGAAATAAATATGTTTCAAGTTTAGTGGATCTTGTTGAAAGATACATAGGAAGTTTGCATTATCCCGAATTAATTGTTTACCGATAGCTGAGTAGGTTTGTGCCAAGAGAATGGTATCTACTAAAAAATGTCGACCTTGAGAAAAATATTGTTTAATATTATTTTGTTTTTCAAACGCAATGTCATCCATTACAAAAACACTATTTTTCTTTGTTTCACATGGTGGAATCACTTCTTCATTGTTTTTAAACACTTTGTATTCAACTTCTTTGATTCCTTTCAGCACATTCTCCAGAAATCTGTACTTAGGTTGTTGAAATGATTTCGAGTAAATGTAAACATTTTCAAACCGTAATCCGTGTGGATGTAACAGAAGAGCCAGCAAGAGATTTGTTTTGCCAGATCCGCTTGGACCGACTATTAAAGCTCGAACACTGTTTGGAAAAAAATCTCCATGTCTTTTTAATTTTGAATGTACATTCATATCGCTCACAAAATCAAAGTTTTCAACATTCAATTTTTGTTTACAATTTACAGTTTTCATTTTCTATATATATATAAAGCCTTGTTTTCACAGTAATCACTTTATTATTAATGGTACGCAGACGAGGAAAAGGTCTTTTAAATACTGTCATTGATAAATTACCTTTCGAAGTTCACATCCCATCCTACAGATTCTGTGGACCAGGAACAAAATTAGACCAACGAAAAGATCAAGAAGGAATCAATCCATTGGATTCAGCCTGCAAAGAACACGATCTCAAGTACGCCAACAGAAACGCTGATCGCACACAAGCCGATCGGGAATTGGAAAATAAGGCCTGGCAAAGAGTATTGTCCAAAGATTCAAACCTATCGGAAAAAGCTGCTGCCTGGTTTGTCACTAACGCTATGAAAGTAAAAAGAAAAATAGGCGCAGGTCTCCGACGCAAAAAGAAGAAGACAACAATTACTTTTCGGAAACTATCTAAAGCTGCTACAGAGGGAATGAAGTCTGCTGGTAAAAATGATAACTTAAAAGTGATTAGTAAACATGCTTTGATGGCTGCACGCAAAGCTAAACGGGGAAATAGAATAAACAAGAAAATACCGAGAATTCTCAGAATACCCAGGACAATGTCAGGTGGATTTTTACCAGCTGCTATTCCCATACTTGCCGGTTTAAGTGCTATTGGATCGATTGTTGGTGGCGTAAGTGGTATTGCAAAAGCAATCGCAGATTTTAAGACCGCTAGTTCTTCGGGTGCTGTCACTCCTATTAAGAGTGGACAAGGATTATACATAAAACCCTACTCAAACTATTTTAACGTTTTGTCAAAAAACTAAATGATTTGCCTCGAAGAGCATTGACAAACAGTGATATTCTGAAAAAGGTTCGTGAAATCAATGTTCCACATTTTCGAGGCATATACAGTTTGGATCTTTTACCACCGAAACCAAGAAAAAATGAAGTGATGGTTGTTAATCTCGACAGATCAACAGGACCTGGGACTCATTGGATAGCTATGCTGAAGAAAAATAAGCATGCGTTTTATTATGATAGTTTTGGCAACTTGCGTCCGCCTGTAGAAATAAGAACTTATCTTGCAGGTTATGAAATTTTCTATAATTATGAGCGACATCAACAATACAGAACAGTCAATTGTGGACACTTGTGTTTAAAGTTTATTGTACAAAAAACTATTGAACTGTTTAATAAATAAATAAAAAATAAAAAAAATGTCCAGCAGAATTTTTCATATAACTTCTAGACAATCTGAAATTGTGTGTTCAATATTTCCTCCTTTAAAAGTTACATCAGACGCTGTGATTGGTTTAACACAATTCCAAACTTACAATAGTATTCCAAACATTGATCAGACAAATAATGTTTTCAGATATCAGGATGATAATAAAAAGTGGACTGACATTGTAATAGACAAAGGAACATATGAATTACTTGATATTGAAAATTATTTAAAATCCCAGTTGGGTGAAAATGCATTAGCTATTAAACCCAATGTAAACACTTTGAAATGTACTTTTTGGTGCAAGTATAATGTTGATTTCAAGGAGTCCTCACTGGCTGATATGCTTGGTCTACCAAAAGAAAATTACGCAGCCCATACTATGTTGACTTCAACAAAAAACTTGGAAATTTCCAAAATAAATTCTATACAAATTGATGTAAATATAGTTTCTGGTTCCTATCAAGACGGTGTGCCCAGTAATTGTTTGTACAAATGTTTCCTAAATGTACCACCAGGTTTCCGGATCACAGAAGTTCCCAATAATGTTATATATTTACCCCTCAATACGGATGAAATCGACAGATTAATTGTGAAGCTTGTTGATGAAAGACATAATTTAATAGACTTTCAAGGTGAAGAAATATCGTTAGAATTACATTTGAAAATATGATTGTAATAAAACGGACGAAAAGCAATAAAAAGAAGACACCATCTCTACTTAAGATCATTCCATTAAGTGACATACAAGTGAAAAGTAAGAAGAAAAAGAATAAAAGAAAAGTAAAAAAACTAACAAAAAAAAGTGTGAAAATATTAAAAAGTTTAGGCTATAGTGTAAAACAAAAATGAACATGGAAGATAGTATTTTGAATGTGAACAATCGTGTAACTTATGATGAAAATATAATTCGTTATGAAACACATTCATACGGTCCATATACCAGTGTCAGTTTGGATGCCACGGATAATATAATTATCAGTATTAACCAAGAGAGTTCATACCTACTTGTAAGTGAATCGGGAATCTACATTGAAGGAAAAATTGTGAAAGAAGATGGCAGCAACCTAGATGCTAATAAGAACATAAAGTTTGTAAACAATGGACTATGCTTCCTATTTGATGAGATTCGCTTGGAAATGAATAGTGTTGAAATAGATTGTATTAAAAATGTTGGCATAACATCTACGCTCAAAGCATATCCATCATACTCAACTGATGAAATGAAAAAGTATGAGACAGCTGGACAGTCAGTTGAGATTACATCAAGCTATACATTTAGCGGTTATATAAAACTCAAATATCTATTGGGTTTCGCTGAAAATTATGATAAAATTCTCCTAAACCAACGTCTTGATTTGATTTTAATGAGATCCAAGAGCTCCAAGGATGCTCTTATTTCTACAGGTACAACTGCTGTAACTGATGCAAAAGTTCAACTAACGAAAGTAGTATGGAAGGTGCCGCATGTTCAAGTCAGTGATCCCATTCGTTTAGAGCTACTCTCACAATATAAAAGAAATGTTCCGATTGATATGAGTTTTAGAAAATGGAATTTAAATTACTATCCAAATTTACCGGCAAGTAAAGAGATTAACTGGACTTTGAAGACAACTACGGCCCAAGAAAAAGCTAGATTTATAGTTTTAGGCTTCCAAACAGATCGGGACAACAGCTTGACAAAGGATCCATCAGAGTTTGACAGTGTGAAACTTAAGAATTTAAAAGTCTATCTCAACTCACTGTGTTTCCCCTATGAGTCTCTGAATATTGACTTTGAACAAAAAAGTACATTCCTCTCTATTTAATGTATTGTGCTTTCCAAGAGAGTTACTATGGAAAAGTTAGTGAACCCTATCTGAGCTATAAAGATTTTCTAACAAAGGCTCCTATTGTAGTACTTGACTGTTCAAAACAGTCTGAGTTGTGGAAACATAGCTCTACAGTAGACATTCGGATTGAATATGAACTAGCTGAGAATGCTTCAAGTAAAACAACTTTATATGCATTAATAATTCATGATTCAATTATAAGACTCTACCCACTAACCAACACAATCCAGAAAATAATGTAGACGCGGATATGTGAATGCAAATCAGACAATGAGAAATGCTAATGTAGAGAACAACTTGTTTATTGCCTCATTAAAATATATTCGATTTCCTGACTGCTTTGGAATTATGCAAATCAGATAATGAGAAATGCTAATGTGGAGAACAACTTATTTATTGCCTCATTAAAATATATTCGATTTCCTGACTGCTTTGGAATCACTGCTTATGTGCAACCATCGAACCAAACAGGCGAGTAAATGAACTCGAAGGTTAATGAGCATCATTAGCATACTGGAATCCGAGCTTCATATGAGGAAATACTATTACAACAGATGGCTACACTCCAAGCTTTTTTAGTTTAAATAGTTGGACTTGTACATGATCATATTCATTCCAACACAAGAGACGCAGTGAACATTATCACTTTTCTTTAAGTTGGTGAAGTGTTAAACTCTAATTTTTAACCTAACCTTATATAAATATAGATACATTTTCTTTTTTATATTGTGAATAAGTATTTTGTGAACATTATTGTATTATTTTTTAAGTTATAATTATTTCTTTTAACATTGTTTTTATATATATATATATACAATTTATTTTTTACAACATTATAATCATTTACCCTGCTGTTTTTTTTAAAAAATAATGAGTGCCACCATAACACTTAAAATTTTAAAAAACCATAGACTATTAGAATTATTAGTACGAAAAGTTTTTAACATTGCTTCGAAAGACATAGTGAAGCCGGAGTCAAATATATTAGTGTTTAAAACCGCTTATAAAATTGGAAAAGGTAAAATTCTTGAAAAATTGGAACTGGCTGCTGGAGATTTTGAAATTGTCAAAGTGACGTGGACTCAATTGGATGAATGTGAAGAACAAGAACTAACTAGACTAATCAACAATAGGAAGTGATTGTTGTATCGTGTCCACCATTCAATATCTTCAGCACGCACTCAAATATTCTTTATTTAATGGTATGTTATAGATTTTTTTTTTTTTAATGTATATACAATCTTTATATTCATTATCATTAAACAGTATAAGTCATCAACTCTATCAACAACATGAAGACCTTTTTTATTTAATCTTTGAGGATGTGCATGAAAAACATGCAGATCGACATTTTTACTCTGTAATAGATACATTTATGACCGAAAAAGGTTATAAAAATAAGATTACAGAAACAATTAAACAATTTCAAGTACCTCTAAATATACAAGAAGATATTTTTAAATTTTTTTATAATGATATAGTAAATATTTGAGCGTTATGTGCTGGAATTTGTTCTAGAATATAGTCCAAAATGTGTTCAAGGTGAGCCTTGTCAACATATGAGAATATATTCTTTTGCAGAATCTCTTATACCTCATATTAGTGAAAATATAACAATGTTTAATTGTGTTACAACACATGCACATTATTTTCCAAAAGATTGTGATGATATCATGTGTGATATAATGGAGGAACTTGAAAGAGACGAAATTGAATTAGCCAACATGTATTCAAAAAAACATTGAAAGAGTTGAAAAATTTACATACTGTTTCTTTACCTATTGATTTTTTCTTTTTTTTTTTGTTTCTTTTTATCAATATCCACTCAATTCATCAATTATTTTTACAAATGGATTCCTTGAGAAACATCATTCTATGTGAAATTTGTTTTATATATTTAAAAAATAATATTGAATTAATCATAGAAATAATTGATAGGGAATTACGTTTTTATGAAAATTTGAAATATAAAACTAAGACAACAGAAAAAAAAGATGCTTTGTTTTTAAAAATTGTGCAGAATATTCTTGAATTTGATATACCAAAAACATTAATTCATGAAATACAAAATAAATTAATGGATATTATAATAATAATTACACTTGAAGGGCATGGAATAGTATATTGTGACAATGTTCGGGAAAAATATGTTGAGACAATTAAACATATTTTGTCACATAATTCATCCAATGTATTTAAAAAATATATATTTTCAAATCAAATAAAAAAAATTGAACTTTCCTAAATTGAATATATACATTTGGAAAGAATATAATTGGAATGTTGGACAGATTTAAGATTGAGTGTAAATAATAATATCATTAATATTGTTTAATATAACTCATTAGTTAATTTTATTGGTATTGATATTATTTTTTAATAAAAAGAATCTTTTTCTCTCTACTGTCATTCACCTTCTTTTTTATTTTCTTAAGGTTCAATATGGATATTCCCAGAGTACGCATAGCCCTGTGTAATAAATGTAATGAACATTATAGTTTTACAAGTGATGCTCAAAAAAGGGAACATGATAACTCTGTACAGCATCAAAGAAACACTTTCAACAGCTATCCTGACAATGTTACATTAGTAGAGACTGCCTATGGGAATAGAATGAGAGTATATTTTGTTAAAAATTACACCTATAAAAATTCAAATCAATTTCTTCAAGAGTTTGTAAAAGACAAAGTGATGGAGTTGAAAGATGAATTTTTGAGAAATTATCAGAGTTTCAAATTTTCAGCTAAATACTTTGTTTTTTTCAAACAAATCACCAAAGAAGATGAGATTAAACTAGCCTCATTTAAAACCAAAAATTTTATAGTGTGTCAAATTGTAGACTTTGATAATGTATGGCAGGAGGCTGTAGAAAGTTTACTATCGGAAATGCTTGATTTTGAATTGAAAGGAAGCGGTTGGACCATGGAGTCAATCGGTGGAATTATGCTCTCCTTCTTGCAATACCAACCTATTCGCTGTGGAATCTTTATTGAGACCCCGGATTTTCTTGAGAATAAACGAAATACTGTATTTAATGTCAAAATCAATGACAACTATTGCTTTAAATATTCAATGTTGGTTAAGTTTATTTCCCATTGGTCAAAACGTAATTATAAGAAAAGCTATACAGATTTGGACAGTAAATACAATTGGTCGGGTTTGTCATGGCCAGTTAAAATTGACGAGCTGGACATATTCGAAGGTAACAATCCGGGGGTAGCAGTAAATGTTTACACTGTGGACACAAACAATATGATCCAACCGTTTCGCATTTCCAGAATTGATAACATGCAGAGTTCAAATGATTTACTTTTGCTTAGAAATAATGATGATGATACTGTGTCACACTTTGTATATATAAATAATTTTAATGAATTAATGCGTCATACATTACCAGCATCATTGAAAAAAAATGGGTGTAAAACAAAATATAATGTATGTAAAATCTGTCTATCTCTCTTCCTCGTTGAAAAACATTTTCACGAGCATCAATGTGAGAGACAGCAGACTACGTTCACCCTCGACAGTGTCCCTTCATTTCTAAGCAGAAGTAAACATTTACATACCTTTGAGCAGGGACTTGGTAGTTTTCAGAAATGTATCATTCATGCTATTGAAAATATTCAAACTTTAAATTTCGATGGTATACAAGATAATACAAGTTTAAAGCAAGTACTTTGTTTTGAGAAACATAATTCTTTCTTATCCATCAATATTCTTGGTGCGGAAGAAGTCGAAAAGAAGAAGAGAGTTTTCATTCTCAAAGTTTGTAAGGAGGAAAAGTCAATTCACATTGATTTATTGTTAACTTGTAATGAATCAGGAATACATCATTATTCTCTCATTAAAAACTTCAGTAGATTCATTACAAGATTTCACTCCAAAAATACTGCTTATAATACTCGATTTTTCTGCAAAATGTGTTTTACCGCATTTGGTAATGAAACAAGATTGCTGGAGCATAGAAAATTGTGTGGTAAACAAACTCCTTGTATTGCTTATATGCCAAAACAAGGTGAAAACATTTTAAAGTTTGAACATTTTCAGTACGAACAAAAAATTCCTTTCGTGATTTACACAGATTTTGAGTGTATTTTGAAAAAAGTTAGCTCTTGTGAACCATCATCCCTCAACTCATACACTTTAACCACTCAACAACATGTGCCTTTTTCTTTTTCCTACTATGTGATTGGACCAAATACCAACAAGTTGATTACATACACAGCTAAAGATGAAAATGAAGATGTTGTTGAGATATTTTTCAAGATGTTGATTGATGATGTAAAGCAAATAGATGAATTTTACAAGTCACATGTTCCACTCAACCTTTCACCCGATGATTGGAGACGTTTTCACGAAACCAAAGAGTGTGAACATTGTAAAAGAACTTTTACGGACACTTTGAAAAAAGTGAGGGATCACTATCATTATGGTGATGGGAGCCTTCGAAAAGTTCTTTGTAATAAATGTAATTTAAAATTTAAGAATGAAAAATTTGTCCCTGTTGTAGCACACAATTTCTCAGGCTATGATAGTCATTTAATTATACAAGGTTTAAATTATGATGATAAAAAAATAGATATAATTCCAAATTCAACGGAAAAATACGTTTCCTTTTCAAAGAAGGTTACCGACAATCTCAGTGTTCGATTCATTGATTCATTTCGGTTTTTGTCGGGTAGTCTAGACAAATTAAGTAAAACATTGCCCAAGGAAAAATTTTATCATACAAGGAAACATATTCAATCGGACATTGATTTTGAATTATTGACTAGGAAAGGAATTTTTTGTTACGAGTATCTCGATAGCTATAGTAAATTGTTAGACACTAAGACGTTACCCCCTCTTGATGAATTTTATTCCTCTTTAACAAATAGTTCGGTTACTCAGGAAGATTATAATCACGCTCAGAAAGTGTGGACACATTTCAAGTGTCAAAACTTGAAAGAATATTCGGAAATTTATCTGAAAACCGATGTGTTATTATTGGCAGATATTTTTGAATCCTTTCGATCCCTTTCCCTTGACATATACAGCTTAGATCCTGTGTGGTACTACTCCTTGCCAGGTTTAACCATGGATGCTATGCTTAAAAAAACAAAAGTCGAAATAGAACTTTTAGTAGACTATGACATGTACCTGTTTTTCGAGCAAGCAATTCGGGGAGGTATTTGCCAATGTATTCAAAAGTACGCAGAGGCAAATAATAAATATATGGGAAGTGAGTTTATTTCATCTGAAAAATCTTCCTATCTCACCTACCTAGATGCTAATAATCTTTACGGTTACAGCATGATTCAGAATCTTCCTTTGAAAGATTTCAAGTGGTTGAATCAACAAGAAATCGACAACATCACTATTTTAGATCTTACTCCACAAGATGATGTAGGTTATTTTTTCGAGGTAGACGTGGAATATCCAAAAGAAATTCATGATTTACACTCAAATTTACCTTTCCTCTGTGAGAGTAAGAAATCTCCATCATCCAACGCTCATAAACTTCTTACAACTTTAGAAAATAAACAAAATTACATTGTTCATTATCTATTGTTGAAGCAGGCTTTGGAGCATGGACTTAAACTAATCAAAATACATAGAGGAATAAAATTCACTCAGAGGAATTATCTAGCTCCGTACATTAATCTTAATACTGAGCACAGGAAAAATGCAACCAATGACTTTGCAAAGGACTTCTTTAAATTAGCCAACAACGCTTTGTATGGAAAGCTCATTGAAGGTGTGCGTAAGAGGATTAATGTACAGCTAGAAACAAATTGGAAACTAGCTAGGAAACGTATTTCAAGTCCATTTTTCGATGACTTTAAAATACTGAAAGAAAATCTTGTTTTGTTTACATTGAAGAAGAAGCAAATTCAATTTAACAAAGCAATTTTTGCAGGAGTTTGCGTCCTCGACCTCAGTAAAACCTTGATGTATCAATTTCATTATGATATTGTACAGCCAAGGTTTGGTCCTGATAATGTAAGGTTACTCTATATGGACACTGATTCATTTTTTTATCAAATTTTTACATCTGATTTATACGAGGACTTTTCGAACCTTTCAGAACATTTAGATACTAGTGCATACCCGGCGAATCACCGGTTGTTTTCTCTTCAAAATAAAAAGGTACTCGGAAAGTTCAAAGATGAATTGGATGGTAAAATTTTGAAAAAAATTGTGGGCATTGCGAGTAAACTCTATTCGTATCAAGTTCATGAGGGTAAAATTGTTAAGAAAGCAAAGGGTGTTAAAAAACATATCACAGAACGTGAAATTATGTTTGAAGATTTTGAAAGATGTATGCGTGAAAACATACAACTTTACAAATCTTTTCACAACATAGTTTCAAAAAATCATTGTCTCACAACTGTGAAGCAGAACAAACTTGTTTTGAATAATTTCGATGATAAACGTGTTCTTATGAGCGATAAAATTAATACCCTTTCCTTTGGTCACTACAAGTTAGAGAATGAGTCTTCAGAAATGGATTTGGAATAAAAAAGAGTTGGATTATAAAACTGTATAAATATATGCATAATTGGTTATTCCTTGATTGTCACTCATACCATTAACATCAATATTTTTTACCATTTTTTTTGTTGTTGTTTTTTTCCTCGATAAATATAGAAAATACGTTTATCGCTGACATTCAGTTTTTTCGTGGTAATGAAAAAGAAGTTATTGTGAAGAGTTTTTCATTTTGTAAACTTTTTGACAACGACTTTGTGCAACATTTTGTGTTCAAACCACCCTTTGAATTTCAAAAGTTAAATTTACTCCGTCGACGAGAAGCTACTAATGTTACATTAAATTTTCACCACATGGAGTGGGATGTTGGTTATATAGAGTATGATCAAGTAGTGAATATCATTCAATCATCTCTTTCTAACGCAACTGAAGTCATTGTAAAAGGACTTGAAAAGGAGAAATATTTGAATTCTATTTTGTCTAGAAAAACCTGTTACAACATTGAAAATTTAGACTGTCCGAACTTGAAATCTTTGAAAGTTAATTTATCTTTGCAAAACCCCTCTCCTCCAGTATCAAGTATAAATGTAATCGTCATGAAACATTGGTTTTGTGAGTTATTGAAACATACATTAACCTTGACTAATGAATCGATTAAAAATTTTCACGATTATGGCTTTTTCTTTTTACAACCAAGAGATTTGTACTTTCTACCTGTAAGTTTTTTAATTTACGCTCTAAGTAGTGATAGTTTAGAAAACAATTCTTACCGACTAGCACCTCATATTGTACATAATCCTTATTTTAAGAAGTATATCTGTAATGATGATGGCTATGATACTGTAAATTAATTTTTGTTTAATGTATAACCCTTATTTTATTTTGTATCCTACTTTGTTTAATGTGTAACCCTTATTTTATTTTGTATAGATATAAATAATAACAACATTTTTTTACTCTGTATTTTCTTATTTATTTTAATAAACAACTTAATAATATAAATACATACAGTTGATGTTTATTTATTTTCTATTTCTGAAGTAGGTAAGAGGTAGGAATCCATTGATTTTCCTCAGGTCCAAAACCTAAATATTTTACTAAAACCTTATCACCTTTACGTTGTAGAATTTTTTCTATGAGATAAACATCTGGGTGTGAGGTCTTGAGTAGCTCCTGTTCATAGAAACAACCGCGTATTGGTTTTCCATGTAAATCTTCTAGATGATATACCCTGGGAAAAGTATTACCAACCGTAACCACTCGAAATACTTCATAACTCCAGTTGGCTTCATATCCTTTTTGAAACAAATGTTTCACTTTGGAAATTCGTACTAGATCACCTATTTTGAATTTATTAGTCCTAGAACTATCTAGAACTTGCTTGTGTTTATTCAATTGTAGCGCTACGAGACTTTGATTTTTAAGGTTTACATCTTGGGGGGCCATACCAATAGAGCGATGTTTGGTGGCATTGTAGGTAGACACAAGAGTTGACAAAATGTTCAACCATCTGTATGAGCCAAGCAAGTTAAATTCTATCCACATTTTAGTCTTCAAAGTTCGATTAAACCGCTCTACTATAGCAGCTTTCATGGGGGAAAATGTACTATAGTGGTTAATGTTATATTTTTGCATTAGTTTGCGGAATGGATGACCAAAAAATTCTTTGCCAGCATCAGTTTGCAAGTGGGTTGGTATCATATTGGGTTTCAACTTTTCTAGAACATATTTTTCCATCTGCTTGGCAACTTCAGCACTTGTTTTGTTTTTCAACGGTGCACAATAAGCGTACTTGGAGAAGCAGTTGATGCAGGTAAGTATGTATTTATAACCATTATTTTTATTAGCATATGGAATCATTTCCACAAGATCAGCTTGGAAAAGATCATGAACATTGCGAAGTAGGGTTCTACGGTGGGGAAAGAATTTTCTAGCAGGACGATGTAGCTCCAAAACCAAATCACGTTTTGACATTATTCTATTGGAACGGGAAGTCGGGTTGCTTTTTCTTCAACTTCTCCTATTTTCTTCGGTGTTTTTGATTTTACAAGAGGCTCCAATTTTTCATACAAGAGAGGTTCAAATATCAGATTTCTAATTTTTAAACTAATGTCAGTTTTGAGCTCGTCAAGTATATTCAACTTGATATAGTTTTCAATTGTTTCATTGGAGATATTAATTTGTTCTTTTATAGAGATTATTTCCACATCCAATTTCTCCAACATTTCTTTGCTAAGTTGAGTTACAACTTTTTCTAGAACGTCATCCGTAATTTCACCTCCATTCCAACTTGATAGAAATGCTGCCAGTATCTTGTCCGTATTTATTCTGACGAGTAAATTGGAACGCAATTGTTGTAAAAATTTCTTTTTGTTAGACTCTTCAAGAAGGAAATTATTTAAATTTTGAGTAAACATTTTTGTAAGTTCGCTTCGAATTTTTAGTTTTTCTTCCTCAACTTTTCTTTTGAAATCAGTTTCATGAGTTGACAGCAATGAAGTTAACATATTTGTTACTTCAGTTTTCAATTTTTTCTCCTTTTCACTCACAATCTCCTTGAAATCGGACTCGTGATTTTTTTTGTAATTGCGAAAAGTTGTTGCGTAGAGAGCTTTATTGTCCAAAGTATTGAGATCTCTTCTCAAAGAAGCAGTCACAAGCAGATTTTGTTTATAGTGTTGATCTACTGTTTTTTTTATTTCTATAAGAGGTGAGAACTTGTTATCCAACTCATGTATCCTGCTGGAAAAATCTTCTTTCACTTTGTTCACGTCCTCATTCATCTTTTGTTCTTTTTCTCCGGCCTCAACAATGTAATCATCGAACGCTTTTTTTAGTACAAATTTAGAATTATAAATCTCATTGTCCTGTTTTCTGTTTTGTTTCAATTCGTCCACAGACAACTTTATATCGCTCACACTTTTATCATTGTTTGCTTTGTATTCTGCAAAAGATTTTTGTTCCAAAAAAGTGTTATTAGCCACACGTGTGGGTACAAAATTATTCTTACTGATGTGGCTGGATAAATTATCAAACGTTTTTCTTTCTACAAAATAGGATACTAACTTCTGAACATGAGACTGGCGAGGAAATTCTCTCATAAATTTCTTCACTTCTTTTTCAGTTTGACTTTCAATTTCATTTTTGTTCCTCTCTTCAGGTTGTTCTTGTTTGTGATGTCTTTTCAGAGCTCGTCTTATGACGTGGTGAAGCTCACTCTCACCAAAATAGTTTATGGAATGGTTCTTCATAACTAACTGTTTGTTTCTGCACATAGACACTATTTATATCCTCTTCTAGTAGGCACTTTGTAGGGAACACTTCTTTTAACGTTACAACTACTATTACTTGTTGGTTGAGGCTGCTGCTCCACGTTTGGCATTTCAAACAAAAACTCTTCCAGAACATTACCTTCATTTTCTACTACGGGTACAAAGTTATAGGTCGCTTCAGTGACGGTATTACTATCATTACTTGAGATGGTGGGTTTCTTCTTTTGTTTACTAATATATGGCTTCTGGAAGAGTGGACGAATGTCAATGCCATGATGTGTAAGCCAATACATTACATGAATAGGTATTTCTTGTTTTTGACAGTGACAACCTTCAATTTTGCACACCATTTTATTTTTTTTAAGAAAAAATATTCACAACAGAGAAAAAAAAAAAAAAAACGCGAACAAAGTTACGCGAACTGTACAAGAGGTCAGTAACTTTACAACTGAGTTCCACAGGTTTCATTATAAATACTAATCACCAAACGGACTACTCCTCATTAACTCCAACATGCTTCAACAAAATGCTACCCAGCTACTACTGGAAGCTCGCGAGTATGCAATGTATCTCATAAGAATGTGTTTGCTTTTCCAAAACTATTCTCTTCTCGATCAATTTGATGTACATGGATGGGACTCGAAAGCGAGACAATTGAATTTAACCTATGATGATTGTCTTGAAATTCAAATATCCAATGTATTTAATTGTTCACATTTTTTAATTGGTAATAATTATTCCGTAAATTTCCTGACTGCTTTGGAATCATTATGTGCAACCATCGAACCAAACCCGACAAGAATGTGGTTTCCTCCGTTTGTAATCACCTGCAGCATAATAATGAGTGTCGTTGTTATCCTTCTCCTCATTAAATCCAAGCTCCAAAAATAGTCTGGTTGCACAATGTGAATGAACTCCAGACTGTGAAGAATGAAATTCTTTCTATAGAAGAAGAATTGAGGGAAGCTAATATAATTAACTAAATAAAAATAATAACCTACACCCAGTATAAATCATCCACCCAGTATGAATAATACTGAGCGTCCTCATAGTCTGGTTGCACAGTGTGAATGAACTCGAACGTCTAGGTTCACCGGCATATTAATGAGCATCAACGTCTCTCACCTCATTAGCATACTGGAATCGAAGCATCGCAGTCTGTGACCTTGGTTACGCTGCACTCAAGTCTGGACTAATATAATTAACTAAATAAAAATAATAACCTACACCCAGTATAAATCATCCACCCAGTATGAATACTAATGAGCGTCCAAGCTCCAAGTCTGGTTGCACAGTGTGAATGAACTCGAACGTCTAGGTTCACCGGCATATTAATGCACCATCAGCGTCTCTCACCTCATTAGCATACTGGAATCGAAGCATCGCAGTCTGTGACCTTGGTTACGCTGCACTCAAGTCTGGACTCTGAAGGTTCTGTCCTCGGTTCGATTCCCATCAAGATCATTGAATTTACTCTAACTTTAACTTTGCTGTTGTTGTTTCAATTCGACGAAGAATGAACATTACACACGTATGATATTGATTACGACATACTGCGCTGTGAATGGGAATCGAACCCTGGACATGGGGGCAAAAGATAGAACTCATCGAAACACATCTTTTGAGTATCATATGTTGAGTCTCGCATAAACGAGGCCCGACTTATAACGAGTTCTTTGCTAATGTACATAAACCACCCTAGGGGGGGGTAGAATTGAGATAGGGGGGTGGAAGTGGTACCAAAAGATGCCGGTCGTCGAGGCGGATCTTTTGAGTATAATATGTTGAGCCTCGGATAAACGAGGCCAGAGTTATGACGTTTTCTTGCTTAAAAGAAATGACCATTTAAATATTTTCTACTCAAATGACGCCCATCATGTCGGGTTGAAACCCTACGATGTTGAATACACCGGTTCCCTTCAGAACACCGAAGTTAAGCGACATCCAGCGACTCACAATCATCAATGATCCTACTTTGCTTCTCTAAACACATCATCCATTTTTTTTTTTCTTTTCTTATAATGCGCTTTAACTTGTTGTTCCCATCATCCATTAATTGACAATATTTTTTTTTTTAATGTTCAATATTTCAATTTTCTTCCATTAATCGAAAATTATTTCAGTATTTCCTGGCGCCCTACAAACAATTCTCATCAAAAAAGTGCTAGAACCCACACACACACACACACACACATTGACTGTCGACCACACACTAAATAGCCATAACCACACCATAATTATGTTTATTTTGTTACTGTCTTATTGCCCTGTTTTATTACATTGACTTTTTCATAATATTTGATCAATATATTAATGAACCTTAATAACATTCCTAAACATAATTATTTTACACGGAGTTCACATTTTTCAAACATGACCAATCCAAATGAAGATCCCCCGAAGGATACTTCAAATATGATACCCAATACAACTGAAGAAAATGACAATCAAATCTCAGAAAACAATTTTATCATTGTAGATCCAAAAATTATTAGTGGTACACCTACAGTAGGAGACAGTCAACCCCAAGACACCAGATCTCTGTCTAGTGACACAATGAACCCTTTACCTCAATCATATAAACAACAACTTCCAACACTGCATGATACTGTTGATTCTATTGTCTCTCCATTCTTAGACATCATGAAGCAGCAGTCACAACAAATTCAAGCTTTCGGTGGAATGACAAACGGAAATTACTTGCGAAATGACTCCTCTGAGGAGTAGAACTTTATTCAAACGCGACATGACAGAGGAATGTCGAAGTATGCAAGACATAAACTACAGGTTTACCAACTGCTTCGAAATTAGCTTTACTTCAGTTATTAACTCAACAATGTACACAACCTGGAAGAACATCATTCGTAATCAACTACATAATACTGCTAGAAATTGGTTTGACAGACATTCTTCTCGTTTTGATGACTTTAACAGCTTTTCAGCTCATTTTCTTCAGCACTTTGACAGTTCTCTGGTCACATCAAAACTCAAGGAGCAATTTTATGGCAGCCAACTACTTGTTCCAGAAAACTCAGTAAATTTTGTTAATGCCAAGTTGAAAATTTATAAAAGATGATTCCCATCTAACTCAGAATATCAATTAATTGAAGACATTCTTCTGCTTTTTCATCCAAATATTCAAGTTTTTCTTCTTCAAACTCCAGAAATCCCGA
Organism: Bactericera cockerelli; assembly: GCA_024516035.1. Classification (NCBI taxonomy): domain Eukaryota; kingdom Metazoa; phylum Arthropoda; class Insecta; order Hemiptera; family Triozidae; genus Bactericera; species Bactericera cockerelli. Next base: position 3,847,738 of record CM044955.1, read on the forward strand.
GAGGTCAGACTTGCATGTTCGATTGGACAATGCTAAGAACTCTCAGACTGCAGGTACCACTCCTCACACTAGCACTGATAATTCAAATACAGAGTGTATCCAAACAATAGAACAGACTCCGGGTTATGAAGTTACTACCGATAATGAAGATCAGATTATGGACAGCCAAAATAATTTTGCTAATCTAACTGGGGAAGTTAACAATATAATTCATAATGGTCAAATTATAGAGAGTAAACAAACAACACAACAGACGCAGGGTATTAAAGACATATCCGTAAATGAAGATAGTATTATGGAAACCGAAAACTCTTTTGATAATCAAAGTGAGTTATTTCTTACACCTACAACCCCTATTTTTTTTTTTTTTTTTTTTTTTTTTTTTTTTTAAAGCTTTATTAGGAGGACAAACAGGCAACAGTATAAAATTAAGAAAAGAAAGAAAAAAACAAAGAAACAAATGACAAAATAATTAAGTAAAAAAAATAAAATAAAAAAAATTAACAATAATGTCCTACCTAAAGGGCGGGGTTATTGCCTGTGGCAATCTCTTCCACCCAACCCTTATTAATCAAAACAATAAAAGGTTAATTGAAATCTCTCCCTCTTTACCCCAGCCAGATATAAAAAAGATAACGAAAAGTGAGGAGGAGATTCAAATCTTTGAAATTGTAACAGAAATATTGAAGAATTATCCTAATATTTTAATAGAACCTCAAGAAGTAACAAGACTTTGGCTAGAGCTCAAAGGCTCCCAAAACAAAAAAGCAATCCTTGACAACCACAACCTCCCTAAATCAGACTTATTAATAATATTTTCATCCATTGGTATGTCTCCAACAATTATGAAATCTTATAAAAATAGAGCGAAGAAAATCGCAACTCTATTAATTGACAATGAAAAGGAGTTCAGTGACTCAGAATCAATAAACTCTCAGAACTCAATGCATACATAAGTACTTCATTCATACCTCCTGTATTTATATTACTTACCGAACTTACCTGTATTCAACCCAGTATCGTCTCTAGTTGATATATTATTATCTACTTATGTATTTTTCTACCACATCACCTACTACTCTTTTTTTTTTTTTTTTTTCAGATTTTATTGTATTTCAACACAACGTAGGTATTGTTAACACATTACAAACAAACATAAAATATAGTACTTAAGATTAAGAAGACAAAATTAAAATAAATAATTTGGAAATTTTTGAATATATCCTGGTCTGGTGAGAGTTTATTGGCACCAAAGAAGCCCTCAATATTCCATAAGAGGATGTTACAAAGATTGGCATTGTTCCTTGCAAGCCTTGACTGACCCGCTCTCTTGAATCTAGGAGCTTTGTAGTGACGCACTTTGGGATGATGAATTTCCTGCAGGATACCAAATTTCTTCAGGGAGTCACACAATTCTATAGGCACTGATGAGTTTGACACTCCTTTCACGAAATGTAGATAATCATGATCATAACTTATCATGATTAGATATATCAGGAGAGAAAGCAGCAAGGGTACTTTGTGCATATTAGCAGTATTGTTTTATCCAAGCATGGGGCGTTTGTAAAAGAAAAGAAAAGAGTAAAATGTAATTAGTCCACTTTGATATTTTTTTAAACAAGATTCAATGTTTAGGTACTTAGAGAAACAATATAATTTCATTCAACAATCAAAAATCAATGATTTATTAGTAATTACGCACTTGATAACTTTTTTGAGTAGTAGCAAGTAGCAAGGCTCATCTCAAAGGGACTCGTTTGATATCTAGTCAATTTAGTGTTTTAAAATAAATAAAAGTTTAGTGTTTTAAAATAAAGGAAGCTCAAAATAAAATTATGACAAAACACTATGATATTGGTTAATGAAATTAGTCTTGAGCATTGACAATATCAGATTTAAAAATTAATTATTTGTAGAAGAATTTCGTAAAAAATAGTAAGAGGTGCGTGCTGCCGTACCGGCGCTCACTTTACAACTCAAAGGAAACAACAATGCATTTATTCAATTCAAAGAATGAAAAATCTCACAAAACTTAGTATTAAATCATCAGTATTATTATTTCAATCAAAACTAGAGCCTATTCTTACCTATGGTCTAAAAGCTTTCAGCCACCTTTTAAAATCAGACCAATTAATTGAATTAGATAGAGTAAAAAGTAGGTTCATTAAAAAAAGTCCTTGGTTGTCACATTTCTTCATCAGCAACAGCGTGCCAGCATTTAGCGGAAGTAGGAAATTTGGTAAATGATCTTATTGAAAAAGACTTTGTGTTTAATGAAATTGAACTAGTAAAATACAATACCAGAAAAGAAGAATCTATGGTTAAATTTCTTGTAAATATATGATAGTTGTATATGTAAATATTGTCATCAATCATGTTACTATTACTATAGATATTGATCAGTGCCCATCATTTAATGATGAGGAGGTCTTGTCTATACTTAATGAGCTCAGGCAGAAATTCCCACCCATTGAGTAATCAGATTATTCAAGTTAATCTGATACTGTATATTATGTAATAACTTAGAACACTTTGTAATAATTTGTAACATTTTGTAATTGACTCCTAACATTTATTTTGTTCTTATTCTTTTATTTATAGTAAGTTGTAACATTTCTATTGTTTTTTGTACTCCAACTCAGCTTCTATTGTTTATTTTGTATATTATGTACTTATATATGTCCAATAATTGTAAATAAAAAAGGCAACTTGTTTGCGATTAAAGTTTAAAAAAAAATTAAAATAAAATCAAAGTGTGTGTACGTGTGTTGAAGTAGAAGAAGATTGGCGTTTCGGTATGCTGAACGTAATGAGATACCTCACAGATTCAACCATCAAGTGGGCTTAGCTGGTAAAGACTGGCTCTATGGTTTTCTCAAACGGAACCCAGAAATTTAGTTAGTTTGAGACAACCCGAAGGCACCAGTTTGAACAGAATAGAAAGCTTCAATAAAGTAGAAGTGGACAAGTTCTTTAGCAATCTTCAGACACTGATGGAAACGTATAAGTTTGAAGCAAACCGAATCTACAACATGGACGAAACTGGTGTTACTGTTGTCCCAAACAAGTTGCCCAAAATATATGCCTCGAAAGGAAATCGTAAAGTTGGAGCTGCCATCTCCGCCGAACGTGGGAGGACAGTGACGGGGGTGTTTTGTATGAGCGCAGCAGGAAACTATGTGCCTCCCACGTTCATATACCCACGGAAGAGAATGAGTCCTCTCCTTCAAAAGAACGGACCGATTGGAGCGGCATACAAGTGTTTTAACAATGGATGGACAAACAGTGATCTGTTTGCAGATTGGCTCACTCACTTTGAAAAATTTGCGAAGCCAAATGCTAGTGACCCGGTCTTACTTGTATTAGACAATCACTCTAGTCATATCTCAATGAAAGCCTACAACTTTTGTAAGGAGAATAATATTCATATGGTGTCTCTGCCTCCTCATACGTCCGACCACTTGCAACCATTGGATCTTACGTTTTTCTCTCCTCTCAAGAACGCTTTGTCCCGAGAGTACAACCTCTTCATGTCTAATACGGGACACCAAAGAATCACAGAATACGACTTGGCCGAACTTGTTAACAAGGCCTATATGAAAGTGGCAACAATGGAGAAAGCTGCTTCTGGATTTAGAACAGCTGGTATTTACCCTCTAAATCCTGATAAATTCACCGATGAAGATTATGCACCCGCGAATCAAATTCAAGTTATTCGTGAATCAGAACTTGGCGCGACCCCAGAACCTGATGCGACCCCACTACCTTCTAGTGACCCCGGACCTGATGTGGCCTCAGTACATTCCCAGAGGCCTGGACCTGATGCGACCACAGGACCGTCCAAGAGCCCAGGACTTGATGCAACCCCAGGACTGTCCAAGAGCCCAGGACTTGATACGACCCCAGGACCCTCCAAGAGCACCAATTCAGAAGAATCATTTTTCTCCTTTGCTCCTATTAGAGTTGGACTATCTAAGAATAACAACCGCAGGAAATTGCATTCAGAGATACTAACAAGCACACCAAAAAGGCAATTATTGGAAGAAGCCGAAAATAAGAAAAAAGCTAAGGAGAGTAAAAATTTGAAGAAGGTTAAAAAGGTTCTAATCAAAGTAGAAAAGCCGGAGCCAAAGAAAGTCAAAGTTAAAAAGCTAGAACCAAAGAAAAAAGAAATCTGTTTTAACAATTTGGATGAGTCAGACTTTACCGATTTGTCTGTAGGAGAAGTATCCGACCTATGTGACGACAATGAATTTGACGACACAGAATTTTCATTTACTCCAGCGGAATTTGCACCACCCAATGAGGAATGTCTAGTGTGTGGTGAAAAAGGCAAACCTCGGGAACTGTGGTACCGATGTGTGCTGTGTGCCTCCTGGAATCATGCAGCGTGCACTGGAGAAGACAATGCTACCAACTATAAGTGTGATATTTGCCTACAGAAAAAATCATGAGCTCAAGTTACCATTGTTGTTGTTGGAATTATTTTCAGATAACCCCCCGCGCACAATTCCCCTACACCTGCGCACAATTACCCTGCAGGTGGGGAATTGTGCGCATTTGACTTTTCGTACTTTTTTACATTTTTCACACAAAATTTTGAAAATAAAGCTATCTTTGCTCTGCCATCTTAAAAACAAAATTTCTGTTGGTTTAAAATAATTTTCAAGTTTCTAGCTTTTCTAGTGTAGGTACTAGAGCATTTCGCGCTTAGGTGCGCACAATTACCCCACTCCCCCTTATACACTAGATTTGCACAAATTGTGCCAATTCCAACTGCATTCATTGATTGCTTGTCTTTTGCGACAACTATGTCTATGTTGTTTTTCAAAGGTACATATTTATCAAAAACATCCTTTGAATTTACCATATGATCAGTACATCCACTGTCAATGTAAAATTTCACTTCATTGATTGTATTCTTATTATTAAACAATTGTCCATCATTTTCTTCACAATTCATCTGCATGAAACACACACTTTGATCTTGACTGTCATCAAAATTTGGTTTTTCAGAATGAAAATTGTAGTTTCCTTTGAAGTTTTTGTTACCACTTGAATTGGCATGTACATTGCTAGCTTTTCCATTATTGTGCCACTGACTATTTGAATTCTGATGATTTTTGTTATCATTCTTGTTTAAATGTTGATTTTTGTGAAAATTTCTATTTTTATTGAAATTATTTCCTTGATTGTTGAAATGCCAGCAATCACGTTTCATGTGACCATTTTTGCCACAGAAATGACATACTATATTTCTGGATGCATTGAATGATACAGGTTTCACACTATTTTTACTACTGTAGAATTCTTCTCATCTTCATTTCTAAGTCTTCTTTTAATAAATTCAAAAGTAACTTCAGATGAGTCCATGCTCTCAATGATACTCACAACTGTATCATATTTCTTGCTAACTCCCATCAAGAAATTGCATACCAGCTCATCATCTTTAATCTCTGTATCAGGATCAACACTACTTCTCAATTCTGTAATCACTGCATCAAAGCGCTGTATGTATTGTTGGATTGGTTCGTTTTCGATCATTTTCATGCCAAGTAATTTCCTCTTTATCATGAATGTGCCACATAGTCCTTTCTTCTCATATGTGTTCTCTAAGGCTCTCCACATCTCATGAGCTGTCTCCTTTTCTCTGATGATACCAAGATGTGAGTCTGCAATGCACTGTACTATCAGATTTTTGGCCTTAGCTTCCTTTTTGAGAACTTTTTCATCCTTTTTATTAAGTAACTTCTGACATGCCTCACTCTTAATGCAGTCTAACACATCATATTCTGCAAGCAGATTTTGGACTCTGTATTTCCAGTTGTGGAAGTTGTCCCCTTGAAACTGTTCAATCTGTCTGGAGTTCATCATCTTGATTAGTAATATTAGTACTTACTTTCAACAGTTTCAACAAAATAACCGGCAACAACCAGGTTTTCCTCCAGCAACGACCGGAACAGGATTATCTCGATTTATCTCGGGAATCTTTCACCCAGGACGACCTGGGCCCATAACCTATTGTTTTATTTATTAAGAAACAGAGAACTCAGTAACTTTAATTACAGATAACAGAACTTTTTATTAATAAGAACACTATTGTACACTTGGGGTGACGCTATCCAACAGACACATTCCAGAGAACAAAACAAGATGATAAAGAAACAGGTGGGAAATAAAAATAAACATTGTGCACAACCACTTCTTCTTCTTCTTACAATACCATATGATTTTAAGCGGTACAATTCAAATATTATCAACAGAAACCCCCATACAAGTGGTCACACAAGCAGAATCAACTACAAGTATACCCCAGAGATCTACAATTGCTAATACCCAATTCAATGCGTCAAGTTTTGTATACAAGTTTAGAAAAGCTCTACCTTTCAAAGTTCTCCTTGCCATGTCAAGATCAATGTTGATCCCCAAAGAAACAATGAAGTTCTTGATCCCGTGCCATATTTTTTGAAGTTCATGAATGAATATTTTTTTATTTATATTGCCGAACAAACAAATTTAAACGCGGTTCAAGAAAAGAATCTTATATTAGGAACAACAGGTGCCGAAATAAAAAGATTTTTTGGAATTCTCATACAGATGGGCCAAGTGCACATGTCATCCTTTGAAATGTACTGGGCAAATGACACTGAGTATGCACCCATAGCAGATGCAATGAGTAGAAATCGTTTCAAACAAATAAAACGGTTCATCCATTTCAATGACAATACTAAAATGAAGAAACAAGGAGAACAAGGTTTTGATAAACTTTTCAAAATCCGACCTCTGTTAGACCATGTAAGGAAAAATTTGAATGAGACACCAAATAAACAAATGAATAGCATAGATGAACAAATAATTCCCTTCAAGGGAAAGTCTGTATTGAAGCAATATATAAAAAATAAACCTCATAAATGGGGGTTTAAAGTATTTACGAGAAGTAGTTCCAAAGGCCAGATGAGTAACTTGTAATCACCGAGGGAAAGTCTTCCTTTTGTTCTTCGGGATTGTTCACAATTCTCCCCAACTGCTAAACTGAAAATAGAAGATGTCGTACATGAATTTCCAAATGATCATGAAAGAAACTTATTTGATCTTTTACATAACTATGCAGATGTATTCAATACAGACAATCTACAACAAACTACTTCCATATATCATCATATCCCTCTTTCTGATTATAATCCCGTATATACAAAACCATAAAGGTTATCACCTACTAAACCGGAATTTGTCAAAAAAACAGGTCAACGAAATGTTGGCACAAAATCTCATATAAAAATCAGATTCTCCTTACAATTCACTCATCGTAGTCGTAGAATATGTCGACAAATCCCAAGAGCCAAGGTTCTGCATCAACTATAGAAAGTTGAATGATGTCATTCTTGATCAAAATTGTCCAGCTTCAAATATCCATGATATTATAAAGAAATTGGTATCCCTTACAGAACCGTATGAAACAATTGTGAGTTCTGTACATTTTTTGTCCTTGAACCTATAATATAGTATTAACTCTGTTGAGAATCGTCTCACATGATTGAACATTTTGTTTTAGCTTGATTTGAAGCATCAGGTGATATTTGTTTACATTAAATTTCAAGTGTGCATTTTTGATCATTTCTAAAAATTTGTTTTCAGTGCATGGATCAAGCTCTTGGAAACTCGATTTAATGGTAAGTAAAATAAAGTTTTTTTTTTGATCTTTTTAATTTGATAAAAATCATATCAAGGAATGTAATGAAGCTTTTAGTTTTGTTTTTTTTTATCCATACTTGACCATTTTTGAGGGCTGTAAAGTTTGGGTTTCACAATATTGTTACATACGGTTCTGTACTGTAACTTGACATTTTATGTCTTTACAGATAGAGAACTGTGCATTAGACGAACGCGAAATTGAAAATATCCTTGATTCTCTTGATCGTAATGTTTCGGAATTCGGTGATGACAGTGATGGAGAAGGAGAACTTATCAGAGAAGAACCCTTTAGCCACATGGAGTTCTATACCAATGAGGGAGATGTCAGCGAAGAACCAGACCTTCAATTTGATTATCAACCAGATGTCCATTCAAATCTTCAGGCAGATCTTCAGCCCGAAGTTCAAATGGACAACGAAGGTAATTAATGTTTTGTGTAGCTTAGGAAGACATTTTGTGTACTTTAGTTTAGAAAGAGGAAAATCCTAAACTAAAATTATTTTGTATTCATCTGTTCTAGATGTTGAGGTCAATCAAGAGATGCCATAAAAGAGACGTGGACCTTTAGTAGCAGAATCAAATGAAGACAGACCTTCTGGTGCAGTACATGTTAATCAGCCTATGAATATTAAATCAAAACTCATTGCAGCATCTCTTGTTTGGAAAAAGAGCCGGTGGACAAACAAAGTATCCAATCTAAATCAAATTGCAAAAACATGGTGTTCCACTCAACCCTCCTGTAACACCTGAGGAGTTGAAAATGTTTTTTGGCATTTGTGCTATTATGGGGACTGAAAAATATTGATAACTTTACTTAAGTACTTCCCAAGAAGGGCCTCCAAGAAGGAGTGAAATGAAAACAGTTATTTAATAATGAAGGAAAGCAGAGAAAAGTTGTTCTCTCGAACGAGTTTTATTCTACCATGAAAAATATTGATAACTTTACTTAAGTACTTCCCAAGAAGGGCCTCCAAGAAGGAGTGAAATGAAAACAGTTATTTAATGATGAAGGAAAGCAGAGAAAAGTTGTTCTCGCGAAGAGTTTTATTTTAAACTGAAACAAAATTGAAAACTTTGGAAAAATATAAAACTGGCTGATTAGCCATACTGGCACCTCACACATGAAGGAATAACATATAAAATTATTCTTCTTGCATCACTCTTCTCTCAGGGAGATCACCCATCATTTGATGACGTTGAGCTCTACTAGGGTTAGTTCTGAAACAAGGAAAACAGTTGTGAAACACTTTTTTAGTTAAGTTCAAACCCTGAATAATCCAGTATTCTTCTCGGATAAAAGATAAGAGCAAAGTAGGTCCTGCATGGCTATGTTTTTTATGATAGTATTCCACCAATTATTTAGAAACATTGTGGTTATTCGGTAATAAATCTGATGTTTGGCTTCATTTGATAACTCAGCATTTTTTAATCTCCCACGAACTCTCAGTATCCTATTATTCTCAATAAATGGACTCAAACTTTTGATTTTGCTATCATTTTTTACTTGACCAGTCATCTTAATCTGGACTATATCTTTTTCAAATTCATTTTTCTGTACCATTTTTTTACAAATGGAGTTAGCTCTTTGAATTTCATATGTATCCAGTGAATTAGCTTTATTTTTATTCTTTGAATTTCTTGATGCATTTTCTGTAAACCTCAAACACCATGCCATAACATATATCATGGTAAGAAATGAAGAATACGTGTTCCATAATTCTACTTTTGAAAACGTGTCATCTTGTGATAGAAGAGAAATATTATTTATCTTCCTCTTTTCACGTCTAGTAGAAACAATGGCTTGATTTTTACTTTTCTCAGTCACATCCGTGATATTTACATTATTTCTATTATTTCTTAACCAATAAGGACCATTCCACCAATTTAAATGGTCTTGTAATAAATTTGCTTGTATACCCCTTGAAACGATGTCTGCTGGATTTTCTTCTGATGAAACATGACACCAAATATTTGGATTATAAAGTTCTTGGATTTCAGATACTTTATTCGCTACGAAGGTTTTCCACGTCCTGGGTTCCTTACGCAACCAATCGTAAACAATCATAGAATCAGTCCATGCATGACAAGAATCAAAGTTTCCATTCCAACTTTTTTGTGCTTGAAACATGAGCTTGGCTAGCAGCACGGCTGCACAAAGTTCTAGTCTGGGAAGAGAGATTTGTTTTAATGGGGCTACTCTACTTTTCGTATTTATATTCCAATTTAAACCAAGCGTTTTTACTGATGAGTTTTCATCTCCAAATTTTAAATTTATTATTTTATCTCGAGATGGATCAGGTACTTTTGTTAATACTTCCTTATCCTGAAGTACTGATCCGACCATTAGTGTATCGTTCACTGATAAACTAGAAGAGGATTTTGCCGAACCATCAAATACAACTCTTAAACGAGTAGTGCTACTCGCCTCACGTATTACAGCATGGTGAGGGAGGAAATAGTGTGGTAATTTTTCCTGCCAATCTACGAGTATATGGTCGGATACTTTGCTCATATGACCTAATTTATCAAAATCTTCCATACAGTCAAAATTTTGTTGTTTTTTACCTTCCTTTTGTTTCCAGTCGTCCTCAACTGCTCTTAATCTTCCAATGGCTCTCGCTTTAGTGTTACCCAACTGCTGATTTTTACATTCGAAAGGAAGCTGTACGACGTATTTCCCATCTTCTCCTCTGGTTACATGCTGGGCGAAGTGTTCTTCACAGTCTTTTTCTTCTTGTGACAGGTGTTTCATCTGTGGAATCTCTTCGATCTCCCAGAATTTTTTCAAAGAATAGTCAAGGTTCACATGTAAACAAGAAATATCAGAGTTTGTAACATTTTCAATTTTTCCCGATATAATCCATCCGAATTTTGAGTTTTGTAAACTTGGGTATCCTTTAGGACCTTCAATTTTATCATTTTTTAGGATGGTAAAAAAATATTCTGCGCCCACAATTATGTCGATATTTTTAGAAATATTGAAATTTGGGTCACTCAGTTTGAACTCCTTTAAGTAATTCCAGTTGGTTTTTTCAAATGAAACTGCGGGTAATTTATTAGTTACTTTTGGAACCACTACAGCCTTCATCGGAATTCTAAAGTCTTCCAGTCTGGACCTGATTGTTACTTCACAAATCGAATCTACCTTGAATTGGTTCGATCCACCTATTCCACTGATATTTATAGGTTTTACTTTTTTAACCTCCAATTTTAATCTTTTTACACAATCTGCTGAAATAAAACAGCTCTGGGATCCTGAGTCAAGGAGTACTCGCACAGGTTTCAAGCTTCCAATACCATCCTTTACACTTACCACAGCTGTAGATAACAGTACTTGCTGTTTAATGTTGCTTTCGAAGTGGGTACAAACCGTCGTGAAATCAGTGGCTGCCTCTTCCTCGAATTCCTCAGCAGAACATGTAGATGTGACATCTTCTTCATCATCTTCAGTGGTGCCGGCGTGGTGAACTTGCGAAGAAAACTGGTGAAGGAGAGAATGATGTTTTTTAGAACATATTTTACACACTGATTTTGAAGTGCACTTAATAGCAGAATGAAGGTTAGATGACAAACAGTTAAAACACAAGTTGTGTTTTGAAACCAATGCAATTCGCTCTTTTATAGTCTGCTTTTTGAAATCAAAACACTCATAAAGTTTGTGGTTTCCTTTCTTACATACCAAGCATGAAGAGAATGATACATGTGAAGGTGAGGTCATCTTTTTCTTGGACGAGACGCGAGACTCACTCATTTGACTTATCATGATCATATCTTCCAGGAAATCGTATAGATTAATAAGAGTGGGTAATTTTCTCTTATTAATCCTTTTTGACCATTCTATATATACATTTTCTTCAAATTTTGATTCTATTAGAAATATGATCAAAATGTCCCAATGATCTACAATAACGCCTAGACTTTTGAGGGCATTTAAATCTGTGCGCAGTGTGTTGAGAATATTTTTAAAAGAATACATACGATTTTCTGGAGAGTACTCAATTTCTGTGATATTTCTAAGATGATAGTTGACCGCCGAATATTTGTTGGAATAACTCTCACACAGCAATGTCCAGGCAATCTTGTAGTTCTCGGCAGCTAGCGGCAGATGCTGGATTAACCTTGCTGCTTCCTGTAGTAGCGATGTCTTTAAATACTGAAACTTTTGAATATCAGATAATGTTTTATTATCATGAACAAGACTTGAGAACATATCTCTAAATAAAGACCAATGTTGAATACCTCCATCAAAAGTTGGCAAATTAATAGTAGGTAACTTAATGATTGAATGCTCAGAATTGAAATTAGGTACGGATTCATGTGTCTTCTCTATAGGTTCTAGCTGTACTAATACTTCCTCAATAGTATGCAAGACGCTTTCATAGTACTCCTCAAGAGAGACTATATCATCATCCTCACACAGCTCTAAGATCTCATTTTGCAAAGCAAGAAGCTCATCTCTTAAGTCATTTGCACGTCTGCTCAAGACCTTAGCTTCTCTATTTTCTATGCTGATACCATTTACCTGATTGAAGAGTTTTGTTACTCTTCCTTTTGTTACACTTCTCTTGCGAATAGCAGTCTTGAGTTTTTCTGTATTCATATTAACAATGAAGCACAAAAATATATTCACTTTTACGTTGGAAAAGATTCCCGAACTACCGAAGGACCATGAAAAATATTGATAACTTTACTTAAGTTTAATGATGAAGGAAAGCAGAGAAAAGTTGTTCTCGCGAAGAGTTTTATTTTAAACTGAAACAAAATTGAAAACTTTGGAAAAATATAAAAACTGGCTGATTAGCCAGGGACATTCCATTACCCAAGATTACAATAATTGTTTTTGGTCACTAAAATATGGCCAAAAAGAAATAATGTCAACTATGTCTAGGAAACGGTTCTTCACTATTCGAACTAACTTACATTTTGTAAATAATTTGGATGTATCTAGTGAAGTAACGGGCTCAAATAAATTTTGGAAGATCCAACCTGTTTTGGATGCTGTAAAGAATCAGTGTTTAAAAATTGAGAGATCTGCTATTCATTGGATGAACAAATAATTCCTTTCATGGGTAAATGCGGGGAAAGGCAATTCGTGAAAAACAATACTCGCCCAGTGAGCCTAAAAAACTTTGTCCTCACAACATCGGATGAAATTATGTTAGACTTTGCCATCTATCAAGGCAGACCTTCCTGATGAAGATCTTGGATTGGGTTCAGCTGTTCTACTGAAACTAACTGTAACTCTTCCTCGAAACAGTAATGTTTTCTTTCTTTTTTCACCTTCTAGCAAGAAACAATCACAATCCTTCTTGGGAACTTGTAATTGGTTAAGAGAATTCATTCCTCATGCAGCAGTAGTATTAGACCCTTGGGACGTAAAAGTGGGCAAAAGAAGATGAAAAGGTACTTCAGAATGCTAAAGAAGCCTTTTCAAAACCCGAACCTCTATATCGACCTGACTTAAACTCACCATTCATTCATCAAACTGATGCCTCTGCTGTTGGACTTGGTGCAACTTTGTACCAAATGCAGGATGATGAAAGAAGAGTGATAGCCAACATTTCCACAAGCCTAAACCACACGGAAAGGAGCTATTCCTCGAATGAAAAAGAATGCTTCGCAGTAGTATGGGCTTGTAAAAAAATTCGCCCATATCTGGAAAGTCGTAAATTTACTCTTCGAACCGACAACAGAGCTCTTCTTTGGCTTCATAAGTTCCGGGACGAACGATCCAATGATCATGAGATGGTCCCTGTCGTTACAAGAACTAGATTTCAAAGTTGACCATGTACCGGGAAAATTGAATCTCCTTCCTGATGCCCTGTCTCGACGTCCTGTAGAAGAAGAAGCACATGATAAAATCATGTTTCAAACTGTGGAAGGCCCATCAACCATACAAGAAGCAGCCGGCATAGTGGCCCTGCAAGTCTCAGATCCTCCTCTTCTAATAAGAATCAAAAATACTCAAGAACAAGATGCAGAAACTCAAGAATTCATTGTGAGGTACCTACACCTGCTAGAACTAAATACTGAAGAACTAACAGTTGCAGACAAAGGTTTTCTTCAAAAATACCAAGTCCTGGGTGATCACCTATACCAGGGGTCGGCAATAAATGTGTAGCGGGTTCCGGATGAACCAACAAAAAAAATCGTCGCGGTCCGGACATATTTTTTAAGCCTTTTTTAATATTTTACGTTATAGTACCAGCTTTCATGACACAATGCTTTGAGATGCTTTTCTTACTGACAAACGACCAGAGTTAACAGACTCAACAGCAGCATCATAATTCCCGTATGATCGAGCTCCAATCTTTCTTCGGCTTTGTCTTGGCATCTTCTAGTGAAATCAGTCTGCAGTACCCGGCGAAAGAAGAAAAAAAAGAGGTTACCTATGTAGTAGAATGTGTAAATACACCCATTCTTCCAACCACCCACTTACACACAAATGGAATCCTCCCTTTAAACGTGACTTTTTTTGAAGTAGGACACCAGCTGTATTTCCACAAAACATGAGGGATGTAGCTGTCTTTGAAGTGTTGCAAATATCTTCAACATATTTTGAGCCTCTCTTTGCAATTACTTTCTTTGACCCAGGGTCATTAGAAAGGTTAGTTTCGTCATAATTCCATATTGAATTGGGAGGAATGTCTTTCAACTCCTTATGCAAATACTCTATGGAACTCTCGATTACGTCTCTATCAACAGCAGGTCTAGCCTTTCTAACCCTTTTCCTCCCAAGGCATGAAATTGTGAGAGAAAAAAAAATTGAGGATGGTTTCTAACGTAAAATGACCTTCATCAATAGAAGGTCTGTCTCTCCTTTTGTTTATTTTCTTTGCAATGGTCAATCCTGAGACAATCTGTGCCATAAACTTTATCAATGGTATGTTTTTCTGTTCACTCATGTCTTTACAGTGCTGACGGTAGATTAGCCAACTATTTACAACTGCAACATTAAAGCCCCAATGTAGAATTCTCCAATAGCCTCTATTTGTCCGAATTCGAATTCTATACAATTCAATAAGCAAGTCTGCAAGATCCACTCCACCCATGAACTGGTTATATTTTGACACTATGGCAGGGCGTTCAATTTCCACTCTGGAGTCCTTCACCCACCTTTTACACTTGCCAACAGGAGTTATACCAACATAATTAGAAACAAAAGTATTTTTTTTCTTGTCCAACCACCCCACAACAACTGTATCCAAGGGAAATAAATATATCAGTTACTTTGAATCAGCAGTGTCAGCATTGTTTTCTGATTGCGGATTCCCAATTGTTACGTATTTATCTTCGTCAGCAAGTGGATCTTCCTCATGCTCATCTTGTTCGGAAACCTCTGAAGGAAGAAAATCTGATTCTGTGAATTTGCCGATATCCAAGGGAAATATACCAGTTGCTTTGAATGCTTCAGATGCTTTTTCAATTGTAGCTGTCCTTTCATACGCCACCTTGAAGATTTCTGCAATGTGATATGTGGTGATAACTTGTCCAGCATGAGAAAATAGCCAATTGTCGATAGCCACATAGTTTGCTTTCAGTGGCCGAAAGAACACTCGTTCCAGAGGTTGGGTCTTATGACTGGTATGTGGTGGCAAACTAAGCATATGGATGAATTTCTTCTTGGCGTGAGTACCGACTTCATAACTAACATGGGAAACGTGGTTATCCAAATTTAGAAAAATTGGAGTATCTTCTGTTGGCATTGCATAGCTCGCAAAATGATCCAACCAGACGATGATTGTTGGAGTATTCATGTATCATGCGTCTGTTACTGCCATATCGCATCCAACTGGTCCATTGTTGATGAGCAGTCTATTTATTCTCTTCCTTTTGTAGATAAAGAAAGGTGGGATGTAATGGCCTGCAGCGCTCATACAACAAACTGCCGTTACTGTTTTCCCCTGCTCTGCCGAAACTGCTTTGCTTACGTCTCTCTTTCCAATCGGAGCCACATGCTTAGGTAGGTTGTTCGGAGTTGTTTTAACTCCAGTCTCGTCCATGTTGTAGATTTTACTAGCCGGGAACTTGAACTTCTTGAGACATTCTGTAGATTTGAGAAGTAGTTGGTTAGTTGAGTCTTATTGAAAGCCATAGCTCGGGCTACACTCGAAAGGATTGCTTGCTCTGTCCAGGTACGGTAGTTCCAGGTACTGTTTCACCATGATTGTTGCTGATGACACTGATGTTTGGGCAGCATTTGATTCAGCAACTTTGTGATCTAAGAAACCCCACACATTTGTTGACACTTGAGCAGTAACCAAGTTCGAACTCTGGTTGTTTTCGGGTTCCTCGACAAGTCTCGCTAAAGACAGAATATTCTGCAACTCTTCAATCACATGCTTTTGAGCACTATCAGCATTGGTTTCTGAACCAAATGCTTTCTTTTTGTACCTAGGATCTAGGAATGTAGACTTTCCTGCAGTCTTTTTCTTTTCGTAAACATCAAGCCTTGAATGAACTACCTTACTCAGAGACTCTTTTAGGTGAATTCTTTCTTCCGTTTCTGGAGTTATACGATTGAGGACTACCGTACTACGGGGCTTCTTTGCTCATAGGGGGGGAACTTTTCCCAATTTCATATGAAACTGTGCTGCCATCTAGCATCTTTTTTTTTTAAACGACAGAGATCTTTTTCCTTCAATTTCTTTTTAAATACATTTTACTCAACACGTGTGTCTTGTCAAAAGTATGAATTTGTCAGTTCAGTTCCGGATAGATCAGTCAATAGGTGTATTTTTTGGTGTTTTTTTTTTTTCTAAAAAAATTGTTAGAAAATTTCAACCTTGGAGGAGATTGTACTTGAGCTACAGGTAAGCAGTTTATATTATTTTAAAGTCCATTTTGTTTTCTTTAAATGCATGTCACCGTCATTTTTTTAGTTTGAGTCGTTTTTCTGTAAATTGAAAAAACTTTCTGTGGTGTAACATTACCCATTTCTGGGGTTTTTTTCCCAAATGGGCAAAGTTACCCCATTACATTCTGACGAGTTTGCACAAGGTAAAACCTTTGGGCAAAGTTACCCCATGCATTTATTTAATAATATTAATTGTATTTTTATGCTCATTGCTTTATGTTTTCTTGTTGCAGTATGCCACGACATTACAAGAGGGAGGTAGGTGCTCGAAAGTACGCAGACTACACTGCAGAAACACTGAGTGAAGCCCTTGAAAGAATAAGCAGAGGTGAAATCACTCGGTCTCAGGCGGAAATTGATTACAAGATACCTAGGCGCACTTTGTTCAACAAACTGAATGAAAAGCATACAAGTTCATGTGGAAGACCACGTGTATTTGATGATGAAGAAGAATCTTCTTTCGTCAAATGCATGCAACAGCTGAGCGACTCCATGTTCCCGATTACACTAGAGGATCTGAAATACATTGTTTCTGCTTACCTACAGAAAAGTGGAAGAAAGGTTTCTCAGTTCAAAGGTGGACATCTGCCTGGCCAAGATTGGGCTGCTGGTTTCATGAAACGTCACCCTGAACTCTCCCAAAGGTTTGCTCAAAACATCAAAAGAGTTCGTGCAGGAATCACTCCAGAATCTCTGAAAGAATATGTGACCAATCTTTCTAAATCCCTGGAAAATGTGCCCCCTGAGAATATAATAAACTATGACGAAACTAACCTTTCAGATGATCCGGGGAGCAAGAAAGTAATTGTAAAAAGGGGGTCAAAATACCCAGCTGTGATCATGAACTCATCCAAATCAAGTATTTCCCTTATGTTCGCCGGAAGTGCCGCAGGGGAGTTGTTTCCTCCGTTTGTGGTTTACAAATCATCTTGTCTGTGGTCAACTTGGATAGAGGGAGGTCCACCGGGAGCAAGATATGCGAACTCCACAAGTGGGTGGTTTGATGCTTGTACATTTGAGGAGTGGTTTGTGTCCATGTTGTTGCCCCACTTGAAGAAGAAAGTAGGACCTAAAGCCATGATTAGAGACAATTTGTCTTCACACATATCACCTAGAGTTGTTGAATTGTGTGAAAAAAACAACATTAGGTTCATCTGCTTGCCGCCCAACAGCACGCACTTGACACAGCCATTGGACGTGGCTTTCTTTAGGCCCCTGAAAGCGGCTTGGAGGAAGATACTTACTTAGTACAAGAACTCAGCTCAAGGAGCAAGGAAGACATCATTAGACAAACAACATTTCCCTGCTTTGCTGAACAAATTGATGGAGGCATTGAAATCAAATCAAGAGCAGAATTTGATATCAGGCTTTAGAAAGTGCAGCATCCATCCTATTGACTTAGAAGAACTCCTGAAGGGCTTCAAGGTAAGATATTTAGGGTAGGTGTTCTTCTTCTTGTACTCTCGTCTTATCCCGCTTAAGCAGGGTCGACGTTGTTCAACCTCATGTTTGAGCTTGGTTAGTTTTGGCACATTTTTACGACTGGATGTCTTTCCTAACGCCAACGATTCTATTAGATTTTAACGTCCTGATTTGGGCGGGGTTTTACCCTCCATTCACTGGGAATTGAACCCGCTACCCACATTAAGAAAGTCTGCTCCGACCGGGATCGAACTTAGGATCTTTGGACTATGTGCAGTAGTCACAACCATTTCGCCACGGAGGCTGGCTAGGTATGTACAGCTAAAAAATTATTTGGCCTTTCCCGGTCCTTAAAAGGCTGAATGAGTATAATCAAAGTAAGATTTTGGTATATGGGGGCCTACGCTTGGAGGTTAACGTGCTCACTCTAAATATAATTCAATTTATAATGCTTTCTTTGTTTTGTATTCCAGAAAAAAGACTTCAACACTGTGGATATAGAAGACAGTTTCAAAGCCTATCTTGATAGAAAAACGAAGGATGTCTTGGACACACGGAAGACAATGAAAAGGAAGAAGATCCAAATAGCTTCGGGAAAAAGCGTGGAGTCAAGTGACCTCTTGGAGAATGGAGATGAAGAGAATATAGATGATGTGCAAGAGTATGTAGTAGAAGAGAGTCATGTACAAGAGAATGTTGTAAAAGAAAATCTTGTAAAAGAGAATTCTGTAGAAGATAGAACCTATATGACTTCAACTCCATCTACTTCCGCTGCTGCATTTTTATCCGACTGCACCCCAATCCCTACATTGTTGTCAGATGCCACAACTGTCACTAATCCTTTCGCTAAGAGTCCGAAGAAAAAGCAAAAGAAGAGGAAATTGCTGACGACTGTGGCACCGTTTAAGTCTTCTGATATAGCTTTAACTATCAAGAAAATCAAAAGAGAGATTGCTTCAAAGAATCAGGATCAGATCCTAGCTCCTTTGAAAAGGTCTGCCCAAGGTGCAAAGGCAAAAGTTCAATCTAAAGCTCCTTTGGTAAAGGATCCTTTGTGTGAGAGGTGCTCATTAAGCTCCAAGAATCTACATTGTTGTAAAGAGTGCAAAAAATGTTACCATCGTACTTGTATTCCTAAGGATTATGATTTTCTTCTGAGTAATGATGAGGAGGAGGAATTCTTCATCTGTCCAAAGTGTAAAACTGAAGTTGTTGACGGAAACAGTAAAGAAGAAGATAATTCAGATGATAGTTTCTTTTAAAAGCTCCCCTATGTTAAAGGATTCTGTGTGTGATAGGTGATCAAGTTCCTGATATTTATGTTTTTGTGGCCATTATGTTTCATTGCTTTTCGATTTTTTTTTCTTTTCTTTTTAATAAAAAAAATACAGCAAAAATTTTAACCAATTTTTTTTGTCTTGATGATTTTTTTTTCGTCTTTTCATTGCAGTTGTTTTCAGAAGTCTATCTTTTCTCAATCACGAAAAAAACACATTTTTACAATGTCCTGTTGTACCGTGTGCAAAGTAACCCCATCCATGGGGTAACTTTGCACACGACTTTATATATAAAAAAAAATATAAAAAGGCAGATAATTCAGCAAATTTTCTTAAGAGCTTTAGAAGTACCTCTCTTTGGCTCCAAAATAAAATAATCCTTTTTGAAATAACTGGAGAAATAAAAAAGTTATGCCACATTACCTGAAAAAATGCTTAAAAGTTGAGCAAAGTAACCCCGATATACGGTACTTGTAATCCTCTTATCAATGGAATTATGCTTGATAGTGTGCGGTAGGCTTCTCCACTCAGAACCGAGGTCAATTGCTCGAACGGACCAAGTAAATTTTGACAGTCTTCTAGAACTTTCCAATCATGTCCACTTAAATTGGACAAAGTTCCCGATTGAATGGATGTAATGGTGGCGGATAGAGCAATTTTTATTTCTATTAATCTTTTCAACATGTCATATGTGGCGTTCCACCTAGTGGGTACGTCTTGGATTAGTTTTAACTCCGGAAGGTTCATCTGGTTCTGGATTTCTCTCAATTTATTGGACGATTTGGTGCTTTGCCTAAAGTGGGTGACAATTGATCTACATTTTGTAAGAAGCGAATCGATTTCTTCATTTTTCAACTCGTTTCTAGTCATGTTGTCCTCACTTCCGATACAATCTTTTACTGCCAAATTCAAAGTATGCGCAATGCACAAATGATTGCGCTTTTTCAGGTAATCGTTCACCGCTTTTTTCATACTGCTGGCATTATCTGTAACAATAGTTACGATTTTGTCGGATATATCCCACGCATCAAAGATCGATGACAGAGAACTGGCAATATTTGCAGAAAACCGGTCAAAACCGGGCCCAAAACCTAAAAAATCATGAAGAGTATATCTATTCTTGCCTGGAATGCTAATGGACTCATAGCAAGAAAAAATGAGCTCCAAGTGATACTAGAACTAAATAATATTGACGTGTGCCTCATCAGTGAAACACACATGACAGATCAACACTTTTGCCAAATAAAGGGTTATAAATTTTATCATACCATCCATCCAAGTAATAATGCTCGTGGGGGTAGTGGTATATTCATTAAAGAACACCTAAAACATCATGAAGACCTCAAGTTTCAAACCGAAAGCATACAACTGGCATCTATTGCAGTCCATACAATGCAGGCTCCAATAACAATTGCAAGTATCTACTGTCCTCCTGGGAAAAGATTAACAGAAGATGATCTCAATCAAATTTTCAAAGAAATTGGCAATAGATTCATCATAGGCGGAGATTTCAATGCAAAGCATCTACATTGGGGCTCTCGCATGACAACTGAAAGAGGAAAAATTCTTTTTAAGACTTTGAAAGAAAATAATGGAGACTATGTATCCACAGGAAAACCCACTTACTGACCAACAGACCCTCAAAAAATACCAGATCTAATAGATTTTTTTATCTACAAAAATATTTCTGCTAACTACATGAAGATTGATGAACATCTTGACTTGTGCTCTGATCACTCGGCTATTGTTCTTACCATCAGCGAAAATATTATCACAAAACCAAACAATCCAGTTCTGGTCAACAAAAGAACTGATTGGGACAGCTTCAAAATAAATCTATCAAAGAGAATAACCTTAAATTCTCCTCTGGAAACGGAAGACCAAATCGATCAAGCTCTTGAAGATCTTGTTGATGCTATACAAAAGTCTGCGTGGGACAATACACCTCAAGTTTCCAAGAAACTTCATGGAATAAATTACCCCAAAGAAATTGTTACACTCATAAAAGAAAAAAGGAGAGCACGGAAGAAGTGGCAGAACACTCGCTACCATCTGCATAAAACAATTTACAATAAGTTATCAGAAAAGGTGCGTAAAGAAATACAAGATTTAAAAAAGGAATCAATTAATACCTTTCTTAGCGAGCTTTCCCCAGATCACAATTCAGACTACTCATTATGAAAAGCCATTAAACCACTCAAAAGACCCATTATTCAATCTCCACCATTGAGAGACTCGGAGGGTAAATGGATCCGTGATAATAATAATAATAATAAATGTCAACTATTTGCTAAATATTTATCAAAAATATTTAATCCTAACGAACCAGATTCAAATGAACAACCTCTTCCACATATGCTATATCAAGAAGAGGATTACTACATCCCTTGCATAACAGTAAGAGAGCTACAGAGAACAATTGATAAAGAAATTAATCCAAAAAAATCCCCTGGATATGACTTAATAACAGGTCAAGTCCTCAAGGAACTCCCTCGGAAAGCTTGCGTTAGGATAACACAAATCATAAACGCTGCCTTCAAGATACAATACGTGCCGCAATTATGGAAAATTGCTGAAGTAGCAATTATGGAAAATTGCTGAAGTAATCATGATTCAGAAACCAGGACAACAACCCGAGGAGCTGAAGTCTTATAGACCCATTTCTCTGCTCCCTGTGCTATCAAAATTGTTCGAAAAACTTTTATACAAGCGTTTAACATCAGTCATTTCTGACAAGAAACTTATACCAGACCATCAGTTTGGGTTCAGAACGAAACACTCCACCATAGAACAAGTGCACAGACTTGTACATCTGATAGAAAAATCAATAGAAGAAAAGAAAGTATGCTCCGCAGTATTTCTAGACGTAACTAAAGCTTTTGATAAAGTATGGCATGAAGGCTTGAAATTCAAGTTGAAAAAAATGTTGCCAGAAAAACTTGCAAAAATTCTTGAATCATACCTCTCAAATCGGTATTTCAGAATTAAACATGAAGATGCATATTCTGAACTGCAAGAAATATGTGCAGGCGTTCCCCAAGGAAGCGTACTTGGACCAGTTTTATACTTATTATACACAAGTGACATGCCTGAGGAAGAAGAAAACACTATTGCCACATTTGCTGATGACACAGCATTTTTGGTAGTTGGAGATAATACCGAAGAAACATCATCAGAACTCAACCAAACCCTCTCCAGATTTCAAAGATGGACTTCAAAATGGAGAATAAGACTAAATGATAGTAAGTCGGTTCATGTGGATTTTACCAACAGAAATCAGTCCTACATACCGATTTACATCAATAACAAAATCATTCCCTTTTCGAATCAAGCGAAATACTTGGGAATGACTCTCGATGCAAAACTGAAATGGAAAGAACACGTAAAGAAGAAAAGAACTCAACTTGATATGAAGTACAACAAGATGAAATGGCTAATGGGACGCTACTCTCCACTTCCCATCGAGAATAAACTTTTACTGTACAACCAGGTCCTGAAACCAGTTTGGACCTATGGTATCCAGCTTTGGGGCTGTACCAGCGCATCCAACAGACTCATTATAGAGAGATTTCAGAACAAAGTGCTAAGGGACATTGTCAATGCCCCATGGTACATTAGGAACAACTTACTGCACCGCGACTTGGGTGTTGAGTCAGTTAGAGAAACAATGCAAATTTATGCCTCAAAACATCAACAGAGGCTAGAGGTACATGAAAATATTGAGGCCGTTCATCTTCTCAATGTTTCAGACCTTGTTAGAAGATTAAAGAGGAACAAACCATTTGAACTAGTATAAATTACTTACTTTTATACTTCGTAACGGTACAGCGCAAAATGTAACCACCTCAACTAGAATTAAGAATATTTATGTTTATGTACATATATTTTACTTTTTACTATAACCTTTTTAGAATAAAATTGCTTATTAGATTTAATCTAGATTGTAATGTATCTCAATAAATGCCCAAAGTGGGATTTATATTGAAAAAAAAGAAAAAAAAAAGATGTGTGATCCTTATCTATTTCAGCACTTGAAAACACCTGTGAGGTTAACTTTCCATTTTCTACAAAGTGACCAGTCACAGATATGTAGGAGATATTGCTGTCCGAGGTCCAAATATCGGATGTGATAGACAGATGCTTAACATTGCGTAGTCTTTCCTTCAGTGAATTTGCGCAATTTTTGTACCTCTTCCAGCATTTTGTTTCCTAGTACTTTCCGTGACGGTAGCTTGTACTCTGGATTTAACTTTTTAGTGTAGGTTCTAAAACCTACGTTCTCCACGATCTGGATGGGTTGATAGTCTAGAACTACCATATCTAGTAGCGCATCATCAACAGCTTTCTGGCTGACTTTCGCCGGGACCATCAACCGTAGCTGCGTGTCATGTCTTAACTTTTTCGCACCGGGAGGTTGAAGAGACGAGGTTGATTGAACTGGAGGGGTGTTTGATACAATGTTTGTATTCGATACATTGCCACATGAGTTTGACTGAGCTTGGGGCGTGATTAGATTTGTAGTGTTTTTAAAGTTTTTGTACTCTTTAGGGCACAGTCTACACTTCACTGAGTCAGGATTTACTGTTGTGAAAAAAAATCCACATAAATGATTTTTTCCTAATGATAACTGAATCTTCAAATCTATCACTTATCAACTGAAACCATTGTTAATAAATTAATAACTAACAACTGAAAACAATAAAAAAACGCTTGCATACGAGTCTGCAACCATTGGGACATTTTCATCTTTACTATTCAAGGTCTAAAACTTAACTGACCAAATTTCGTATTGTGCGCATGACACATACTTTTTCTCTTCTCTCTTTTTATAATTTAATATTTCGTTATTGTGCGCATGACACATACTTTTTCTCTTCTCTCTTTTTATAATTTAATATTTCGTTACATAATTTCGTTACATAATTTCGTTACATAATTTCGTTACATAATTTCGTTACATAATTTTGGTTATGTGCCAGAGCAAAGACATGAAAATGTCAAAAACAAAATGCAATGTTTTATCTACACTTACTTTTTGAGTATGTAGTGGCCTAACGATTCCACTTGGTGACTTCACCTACTCAAAAAGTGAGTGTAGATAAAACATTCTGATGATTTCGGTGCCATAACTGACAAAAGCACATAGGAATGGGATTCTCGACTCGTTTAGAATATTCGATTCAGTAGACTCAGTTCATCAAAAGTAGTCGACTCAGTGAGTCGACTCTTTAAGAGTCGCGGTTCTTTGAAATTCTGTATAATTTGTTTCACCTTAGATAATGGGGGTAGTCGATTCAGTAGGTAGTCTAGGGAGTATGGATGGGATTCTCGACTCGTTTAGAATATTCGGTTCTGTAGACACTAGACTCAGTTCGACTCTTTCTTTAAGAGTCGCGGTTCTTTTAAATTCTGCATAATTTGTTACACCTAAGCTAAGGTATCTAGAGATAATGGGGAATTGGGAATAGTCGATTCAGTAGGTACCTATGCAGTGGTCCGATTGGGAATTGGGGGACATTTAGAAATAATAACATTTACTTTTATTTATTTATATATCAAAATCAAATTAAAATGAGATCCTCTTTATTTTAGATAAGGAAAAACAAAACTATTTAGGTTACCTAAATTAGGTAAAAACAAAACAAAGACTTGAAAAGAAAGACAAAAATTAAAAAAGGAAAAAAAAAAAAACTAGGTAAGGTTACTAAAAGGAACAAAATTATGATCATAAATCTATACTAATAAAACCGAAACCCACTCACTCACTGATTCATCGCTCTAGAGCCTAAACCGTAAGACCTAGAAAGCTGAAATTTTGACACAATATTCCTTTCGTATTGAGTATATGTTTTAAGATTGGAATTTGCAAAAGTCCTAACCGTTCAAAAGATACAGCCCTAAAAGTGCATTTTCAACGGGTACGTAGTCCCGGGCGCTCTACTAGTCTAAACTAATAAAACCGAAACCCTCTCACTCACTGATTCATCGCTCTAGAGCCTAAACCGTAAGACATAGAAAGCTGAAATTTTAACACAATATTCCTTTCGCATTGATTATTATATGTTTTAAGAAAGGATTTTGCAAAAGTCCTAACCTTTCAAAAGATACAGCCCTAACAGTTCAGTTTCAACGGGTACGTAGTCCCGGGCGCTCTACTAGTTATAATAATAATCTTGTCACTCTACTAGTTATAATCTTCTCACTTCTCAATCTATGGCAAATTACTGTTCAGGAAGATTATTTGAGAGAAGTGCTTGTTTGTTAATCGTGAACGCTTTGCACACAAAATTTCGCCACTCTTTGAAAACACTCTTTCACTAGGTACGGAAGTCGCCTGGATGCAGAGCCTTTTTGTCATTAGCTCGTAAAGCGTTGGGAACATGTTCCTCCTCTCCTCCCACCATGCAAGAGGGTCTTCTGTGCGGGGTAGTACTGGCTCATTCAGGTATCGTTCAATTTCGACGATCATTTTGGACTGAGGCGTACCTTTTTCGAGTTCAGGTTTCACCATATTATCAAGCCTTGTCCAAATTGATTCTTCAGTACTAGGAGTACTATTACCATGTTCGGAAGTGCTTGCTGTGGAGGCTCTATCTATTTCATTTGATGTTGGTACGGGAACAAGTTTGTTTTTCAAAATTGCCACCCCGCGACGTTCAATATTTCTCTTTGTTTCCATGTAAGTTGCTTGGTTAGTTCCGAAACCATGCTTCTTCGGGCGAGAATCTAGAAAGGTCGACTCGTACAAGAGGAATTTGTGTGATGAGTTTGATATTCTGCTGAATCTTGTCTTGCACTGGTTATATAGCTCTTCGTGAAAACTTTCCATCGTTTGGCTGCAGTTTTCCATGTTTTTAAACTTTCTCGTATGATCCAGGAGTTCGTCTATGAGGTAAACTATTTTTGAAATGGTAACATCCTTCTCTGCACTCACTACTTCGGTTACCAATTCAAATTTTTTCAACGCATTCTTGCACTGAGATATTTCGGCCCAGTCCTGGTTGCTCAAATGTGAATCGTAATTCAGTTCAGCCATAGTAGCTACCAGTGGAATTTTCAACACACCGAAGCGCTCCAACATGTGCAGAGTAGAATTCCAGCGTGTTTTAACATCTTGCACAAGTCTCAGCGGGGTTAACTGATTTTGCTCCTGGTAAGCTTTCAACTTGTCTAGAGCAAACGTACTTTTCTTGAAATGTTCCACTACAGTTTTTACTTTCTGTCGCACTTCGGATATTTTATGTAGCGACTCTTGCACAACTAGGTTTTTTTTTTTTTTTTTTTTTTTTTCAATATACATCTACACTTAATTAGGTACATAGCATGTAATCTAATAAGCAATTAATGATGTGAAGGGTTAAAAATAAAGATATATAACTTAATCTAAAGATAATAAGAACAAAAATAATATTATTCTAATGGTGTTGTAAAAATAAATCAGGTTTATCTTCTAGGTCGTTGTAGATAGTCATCGCGGATATTATGGGAGATTTTTGTGTATTACTTTGTGTGGGGATATAAAATAATTTGGAGGAGTTGGCTCGGATTCCATGTGGTGGTACTTTGAACGCGATTGCGGATGTCATGTATGAACTAGATATGTCCCCGTTAATAATATTCTTAAGGAGTTTTATTTGATTACTTTGACATCTCGACTCAATGGATTCAATAGGTAAGTTTTCTATAAGTGTGTTGTACCCGATATTACAGGGATATTTTGGGTAGAATCCATTGAGTTTTTGGAAGAGATACCTAACAAATGCAGCTTGAACATTTTCAATTGTTTTTTTGTTAGTTTTTGTTTTGGGGGTCCATAGTGAGGAGCAATATTCTATGACGGATCGAACTATTGACTTGTATAGCAGTGTTATGGTGTCTATGTCTTCTATAGGTTTACAGCATCTTATGATCATTCCCAATCGTTGGTAAGCTTTGCTGGCTGTTACTCTGATATGTTCATCCCATGATAGATTGGGAGAGAACGTAATACCTAGGTCAGAGAATTTGTATACTTCTTGTGTTGGGATACTGTTTACATGATAAATGTGTTCTGTTTTTGTTTTCTTTGTGAGGTATGACATTTTAAAACATTTTTTGGGATGGAATGAGAGTCCGAGAGTCTGTAGCCATCTTTGGACTGATTCTATATCTTGTTGTAAAAGTATGCAGTCTGACTGGGAATTGATTTTTTTATAGATTTTCAAATCATCTGCGTACATGAGATATTCAGAGTGTTGAATGTGGTGTTTAATATCATCAAATGTCAGTATGAATAGCAGACTTGATAGCTTGGAACCTTGTGCAACCCCCGAAGGTGGAGTGAAGGGTTCAGATAAGGTATTTTCATAGAAAACTCTATTTTTTCGACCAGTGAGGTAGCTACTAATTAGTTTTGTTAGAGAGGTGGAGAATCCTATGTTTATTAGCTTTTTAGTAATAGCATCGAAGTGTAGGCTATCGAAACATTTTGCTATGTCGGAGTAGATCACATCAACCTGGCTTTTTTCGCTAATGACTCTTGCTGAAAAATCACTGAATTCGATCAGATTAGATAGGGTTGATTTCTTTTGAACAAAACCATGCTGATGTGATGACACCTGACTAAAAATGTAGCTTGATATTTTGTTATATAGGGCGCACTCGTAAATCTTAGCTAGAGTGTTTAGTGTGGATATTGGTCTATGGTTGGTTACGTCAACGCTATTGCCCTTTTTCGGGACGGGCTTTATAATGGATTCTTTCCATTTGTCTGGAAAAGTGGAGGACTCTAGCGATTTATTAATTAATATTGTTATGGGATATTCTAGAGATTTTAAACATTTTTTAAAGAAAATGGGCGGCAACCCGTCTGTACCGGGTGACTTTTTAACCGGAATTTGGTTGATGGATTGAATAATCTCGTTTACTGTAAAGTATTTGATATGCATGTAGTCACATAAGTGTGTTGGTTGGTCAGTATCGGGTGGTATAGTGTGCTTTGTGTGATTATGGGCGCTCAAAAAATGTTTAGCAAAAGCATTAGCGATTATTTGAGGTTCGTAAAGTTCTTCGTTATTGTATTTTACCATCTTTTTGTTAGTCAGAGCTTTTTTATGTTTGATGAATTTCCAAAATAATGAACTATCATTTTTAATATTTTGTGACATGTTTTGAATGTATTTATGATAGTCTTGTTTTATTTCTGTTTTACATAATTTTCGTAATTGTTTATATTCATTGTTTTGTTTTTGGCATTTATTTTTATTTTTTCTGAGCCTTTCTTTTCGTTTATATTTCTTTTTTGTTTCATTTGACCACCATATTGGAAAGTCATTTTTAATCTTCTTTTTATAAAATGGGACGTGTTTCTTTAAGACTTCATTAATTTCGTTATAAAATATTCCAGTGATTTCATTACAGTCATTTGATCTGTTATTCAATAAATCAAACCATTGAATTTTATTTAGGTCATTTATAATGGCTGGGTAATCAGCCTTATTAAAATTAAATCTATTGTTGGAATTATCACCAGTAGTAATGTTGGTAAAGTTATTTATATTTTTCAGCTGTATGTTTATGATTAGTGGTGGGTGGTGTTTATTGGGCTTGACTAAACCTTGATCTGATTTTTCAACAGTTATCTCGGCTCTTTTTCTTCTATTGATATTGTATTGAGAGAAATTAGTCAAACATAAATCAAGAGTGCGAGAATTAGCATTAGTGATGTGATTGACTGATTCAAGGTTTAAGGTATTCATCAGTTCATTAATTAATTTTACTTGTGTGTTTTCAGATGAGTTAGGATCATTAAAACCAGGAATATTAAAGTCTCCTATAAATATAATTCTGGTAGAGAGTAAGGTGATGTTTGAATTTACTTCTTCAATAAATGCCTTAATTGTATCATTACTAACTGGGGGTGGAAGGTAGCATACACAGAAAATTAACTCTTGGCCATACAATATGGTTTTTATCCATATAGTTTCCCTAACTCTGGTGCACACATTCAAATGACTTAAGGGCGAGGAGCCTAATTGTTTTTTAATTGAGAGACATACGCCTCCACCGCGTTTTTTACATACATTTGGGTCCCTATCTAGCCGATAAACATCATATCGCTCATCAAACAATTCATTGTTACCAACATCTTCTGATAACCAGGTTTCGGTAATTATGATAATGTCATAGTCCTCGCTTAAGGCATTAATGTAAAAAGTTTCTGTTTTGCGTTTCAAGCTGTTAGCGTTCTGGTAGTATATTCGTACATTTTTACTGGGTGAGTTTATTGTTAGAGGTTGGTTTGGAGTTGGTTTTAAGTTCTTATCTATCTGATAAGAGGCGTCAGTTGATGTTGAAAAGTTGAAGGATATGTTGTGTTGGGTATAGAGTTCATCCTGTACTAGTTCATTCTGACTAATGTACGTGTTATAATGATAATTTAGAGGGAGGTGATGAGCAAGTGAGAGATGGGGTTGTAATGAGGTGCAGGTAGTGAGGGGTGGGGGTTGTGATGAGGTGCAGGTGGTAGATGTAGTGTTGGATGTGGGTTGTGATGGTATATTGAGGGATGAAGGTTGTGATAAGGTGTGTGGGGTAGTGAGAGATGAGGGTTGTGATGGGATTTAGGTGGGTGAGGTAGTGAGGGATGAGAGTTATGATGGGGTAGTGAGGGAAGAGGGTTGTGTTGAGGTAAAGGTGGGTTGGTGGTGGGGAAGAGGGTTGTGTTGAGGTACAGGTGGGTGTGGTGGTGAAGGAAGAGGGTTGTGTTGAGGTACAGGTGGGTGTGGTGGTGAGGGAAGAGGGTTGTGTTGAGGTGCAGGTGGGTGTGGTGGTGAGGGAAGAGGGTTGTGTTGAGGTGCAGGTGGGTGTGGTGGTGAGGGAAGAGGGTTGTGTTGAGGTGCAGGTGGGTGTGGTAGTGAGGGAAGAGGGTTGTGTTGAGGTGCAGGTGGGTGTGGTAGTGAGGGAAGAGGGTTGTGTTGAGGTGCAGGTGGGTGTGGTAGTGAGGGAAGAGGGTTGTGTTGAGGTGCAGGTGGGTGTGGTAGTGAGGGATGATGGTTGTGTTGAGGTGCAGGTGGGTGTGGTAGTGAGGGATGAGGGTTGTGTTGAGGTACAGGTGGGTGTGGTAGTGAGGGATGAGGGTTGTGTTGAGGTGCAGGTGGGTGTGGTAGTGAGGGAAGAGGGTTGTGTTGAGGTGCAGGTGGGTGTGGTAGTGAGGGATGATGGTTGTGTTGAGGTGCAGGTGGGTGTGGTAGTGAGGGATGAGGGTTGTGTTGAGGTACAGGTGGGTGTGGTAGTGAGGGATGAGGGTTGTGTTGAGGTGCAGGTGGGTGTGGTAGTGAGGGATGAGGGTTGTGTTGAGGTACAGGTGGGTGTGGTAGTGAGGGAAGATAGTTGTGGTGGAATTGTACGGGATGGATATTGTGATGGGGTGTAGGTGGATGGGGTTGTGAGAGATGAGGTTTGTGACGGGGAGCAGATAGTAAGGGATGAGGGTTGTGGCGTGGTGTAGGTATTTTCCGTAGGTTGTGATTGTTGTACATATTTGGTTTCCTGTTATTCCTATGCAAATGAGGCGGGTTATGTATGTTTATGTCTTTGGTTCTATTCAAAGCAAAAAGTTTTAGTTTTCTACATAGTTAATCTATCATTAGCATAATCTTGATACTTGAATATCTTACTTATATCTATACATTTAACATTACTTAGATTATTAGCTAGGGTTCTAATATTATTATTAAATATCCTTATATACTTATTGATAATGGATTTTTCTCCTCTAGGTGGTGTTAAAACAAGGAATACTTTTTTATTCTGAAACAGTGAGCTTATCTGACAAATGGCGTTTGAGACATCGGTCCATTCAGAGTGACAAATATCATTTGTGCCAGCTATCACGAATATGGTCTGGTACACCATGTCCTGCTGACTCATCATGCTGGCAATATCTTTGTAGCATCCCCCTGGTTTGAAGTGGGCGTGTGTCTCGTAGGTACATGGCAGCTCCTTCTTTAGGTGTGTCCTCAGGTTCCTCACGTGACTGTCTCCGAAGATGGCGATGTGAGTGCGAGACTTGGGCTTGAATGTTGTTGTCCTTGCTTCATCCTTGGGCAGTGTGATGGGTTGAGATTGATTTGATGATGATGTTGATGGCGACACGTGAACAGGATGCTTGGATTTTGGGGCAGAGTGCTGTTTAGACAGAGGTATTTTTATTGTTTCGTGTTTGTTACTGTTAGAAGTTTCAGTCTCTTCCAGTATCAGTTTGTCTATTTCGATTTGTTTATTCGTTATTAATTTTTCAATTTTTGATTCTTCTAAAATTCTGATGGATTGTATCATTTCTTGGATTATTTTGTCATCTTCTTTGGATTTAGATTTAAGTCTGTTTAATTCTGCTTCATCTTGTTCTGTTTTGACTTTTATATTCTTTAGTTCTATTTGATCTTTTTCTAATTTTTCGCTCATCTTGTCAAGTTCTATTTGTTTGTTGATAATTTCCTGCGTCAATGAGTGAATTTGAAATCTTAGTTCTTTGATTGGATCCTGTAACTGAGGGGTTTCACTAAAAGTTGAAGAGTAGGCAGTAGAATCCAAAGCGGGGGTTCCAACAGACAGGATTGATTGGTTTAAAGGTAAGAGATTACTCACATTATATGATGTATTTACCACTGTGATGACACTTTCGTTCAGGTCATTGTTTCGCTCTTGTGTAGGTTCCGTGATGAGTTTATTTGTTTCTGTTTCAACGTTTTCCGATGAGGATGATGTGCTAGAAGACGCACTTTCACTTGATTTTCTTCTTTCAGCACCAAGAGCACCAACACTATTTGAATGATTGTGTTTATCATTTGTTTTAACTAATTTGCTACTGTCATTGTTTAATTTTACAAATGCGGGACAGTTTTCAAACGCACACTCCCATAGCGTGTGCTGGCCGCGGGTGTTTACAGCTGAGCTGAAGCGAAAGATATGATTATTGTATTTCACTATCTTTTTTGTCTTTGTCTCAATAATTTTAAAGTCAGCCATATTACTCCTTTTTTTTATTGATTAATGTTGTTCATTAGGCTTGTTTATAGTAAATGATTGATTTTGTTAAAATTCACTTGTAGGTATTGGCAATATGAGAATATTGCTCTGTCAATGTTAATATGAAAATTATAAAGATAAGCGCTGAGATCTAGTAGTGGTAGTAATAGTAAAAATCAGCATCAGAGTATTGATATGAGTTAAATGTTTATTGTATTTATCTATACTATATTATTACGTATAGCATTACATTGAAGGTGCTAGCGATAGACTGTCAGGTACCAAAGTTGGGTCGGGATCTAAGGTACTTTGTATTAGATTGTTATATACTTTAGATATCATATATTATGTATTGTGATATTCAAAGGTTCAGTGTGTGTGCAAAACAACCAATGTGTCGTAGTTCCAACTTCTGAACTGCAGCACACATGACAGAAGCATTGTCCGTAGTTACAGCAACAATTTTGTTAGATATGTCCCACTCTTCGAAAGTGTTCTTCAAGTACTGTGCTATGTTGTTAGCGTCATGAGAAATGCTGGGAAATCGTTCACAAGACAACATTTTGGCTTGGAGGCGTCCATTACTAACATAATGAGCTGTTATTGCATAAAAGCTTTCATGGGTGATTGATGTCCATCCGTCTGTAGTGATGCACATAAATTCAGCCTTGGATACATCGTCCCTTACTTCAGCAAGGACCTTTTCATACAACACAGGCAGGAGTGATGTTGAAACTGTTTTCCTTGAGGGTAGAGTATATCCAGGATTCAGCATCTTGAGGAGTTTAACAAATTCTGGCTCCTCTACAATCCTGAAAGGATGATATTCTTTACACATCAATTTCAATAATTGCTCATCAATTTGTTTTCTTCTGTTTGCGGTTACTGCTTTATGAAGGAACTGTTTAATGTTGCATTGAGCATTGTTACTGGTTCTCTGCTGTTGTGGCTGCTGCAAGCCTTGAGGCAATTGAGGTTGTTGCAAGTCTTGAGGCAAGTGAGGATGCTGCAAGCTTTGTGGAACTTGAACTTGTGACTGATTACCAGATGTGCTGGGACTGCTGGGTTCGTCTTCATGATCAGAAGAAATGGTTGATAAATTCCTCTGACTGAGACTCACCGTTGGGTGACGCGATATCATGTGTCGTCTCAAATTGGATGTAGATGATTTTGGGTGTTTAAATTTATTTTTGCAGAGTACACATTTCGCAGAAGTATCGTTCTCTGGAGTGAAATAGTCCCAGATGACACTTTCTCTGCGACCGACACGACTCATTTTACTTCAAAGTTTTTCCAAAATGTCTGACACAATATAATAAGTCTATGTTTTCATGTTCGGCAAGAGTCAAAAACAGATGGCTGTAAAAGTTCGCATAAGTGAAAATTTGCGTAGGTACCTACCTGGGGAATCTGGTGTTTCCCCCAATTTTAGACCCCTTCCTTTATTGTTTCAAATCGCTCTCCTGGCAGTTGGCAGCGTTATTCATTATGTTTACCTAAATCCAAATGATAGTGTTATCCGGAACAGTGTTATCAATAGCTTATACTTAGAGTATTGATCTGTTTTTCTTCAAATGATAAAAGCCTAAGGGTTGTCTCTATAATTATGTCACTAAAAATAATTCAAGAAAATTAAAAAAAAACTTGACACTTGACCGACCGTAGCGTCGAATTTGAAACAAAAGAAAAAGAAAAGGAACCGCGGCGCCGCTCTTTTCAAAGAATTTCAGTTCACACTTCCCAGACGTCAACACAACTCATGATTCTTTCATTATGCCAAAAAATCAACTCAGCAATATAATCAATTCAATTCTTCAACTCAGACGACTCACTCGACTCGATTCAGTAGTCGACTAGTCGCCTTACACCAAGTCCAAATAGTATGTACTTGTACCTAGGTACCATAATCTGAATATTCATATTGCCCTCCCCTACATCTAGTTCTCACTTATCCCCTGATATCACATTAAGAAGCTAGTAGAAAGAAATTAATTTTGAGTGGGTAACAGACTTGTTTTCAAAGGATAAAGCCATAGTCAATCCTATTCAAGAGTTTGAAAGATTATATTCTTAAATCGTCCCTGACGGTCCCTATAGGACGGGACCGATGCGATGAGATGTTGAGTGATGACGTCAGTGGGTAACAGACCTATTTCTAATGGCTAGTGCTAGTGGGTTAAACCAGACAAGGAAATGAGCGGTGACTCGAGAGTCGATTCTTTAGAACTTCGAGAGTCGATTCATACGACTCTTCAGAAATAGTCGACTCTTTCAATATTTACCCATCCCTAAAGCACATACTAGTAGGTCATGATACTATTATACAAGGTAGGTTATTGCGCATCCCCCGAAATCAGAAAAACCTATGTATCGTAGGTATATTTCCCCAAATCAAATCCTAGCTACGCCACTGATGCAGTAGGTACCCAGCCATGATATTTACAGGAAAAAAGTCCATCCGACATCGAAATGCAACTCGAAACTTGAAAATCTCAATAGCACTTGTGAGAAACAGGCCATGATACGTGTTTGGGACTACCCGCAATGACCCGCAGGGTAATTTGGGGTATTACGGGTGTGTTTACGGCAACACTGTTAAAAGCATTCTCATAACTTCAGTTGTGCTCTTTTTCCCTTCCTCTCGCCTCGTTGTTCATAAAAAGTAAAAGTTGTCCAAAAATTATAAAAAAGTTTTGCATAAAGTTCCTTTGTTCTCATTTCTCCACATTCCCCTTCCGTTTTATAGCAAGTAAGCAAGAGTGTTCGCAACAGAACGCTACATTTTTTGGTGCCGAGACCAGGATAGGGGATACTGTGGAAGTGCTGAATCAGGCTACAAGGAGTACAAGGTATGGCATCAGAGGCCAAGTTAAAGCTCTTGAGAGCAAGAAGGCAACAGTTGTTTGGTGAGTTGCAGAAGTGCTATGACACGGGTGTCAAATACAATGTTGATAAAACTCAAAAAACCACATTTTTAAGTAAGGCATGCTTGATAGAAACCAATTATTCTGAATATAAGGATATTGTGAACTCCATTCAGGAAATCAAATTGGAAAAAGAAGATAATTATGAACCAGACTACTCACAGTTGGACACATTTAATGAACTTTATGGTTCTATCAAGTTATTAGCGGATAAATTAAGGGGTTCTACTTCTGGATCCATGCCAGAAAGTATTCAACCCGAGCAACCCAGATTGCCAATGCTAGATTTACCATATTTTAATGGAAACTTAGCTGATTTTACAATATTTTATGAAATCTACAAAAAAGTAATTCATGAAAACAAAGCTTTATCAAGTGACCAGAAAGTGCAATATTTTTTATCCCGGTTAAAAGGACCAGCTTTAGCTGTGTGTTCTGGAATACCACCAACAGGCGGGAACTATGAAACAATATTTGCAGCACTGATTGACAGATACAAGGATGAAAGATCTTTAGCAGCAGCCTACATGGAGAAAATCATCAACTTTAGTCCAGTCAACAAGGACCCCAAAGTTATGTATCACGAATTTCTCAATGAGGTAGGTGCTTCCATTTTAGCGTTAAAGGCACTCAATATCACTAATTTATCTGAATATTTGCTTTATAATATATCATTCAAGAGACTTGACCATGAATCACGTAAAGAATTTGAAAGGTTATTTATTTCAGTAGATGGGATGCCAACATTTGAGGATTTATTAAAGTTCATCAGAAATCAAGTCCGTTTAATGGAACGTGTGGATAGTGGTGGTACTGTTCAAGGTCAAGCCACACATATCAAGGAACCTTTCAGAGAATCGGGTCAGAACAATATTCAAGTTAAACCAAACTTTACTCACAAGCCTCTAGTTTCATCTAAAACTGCATGCTTAGTTTGTAAACAAGAAAGCCATGCTCTGTACAAGTGATCAACATTTATAGCCCTTGAGCCATCACAGCGGCTAGATTTGGTAAAGGCCAACCGAATGTGTTTTAATTGCCTAAGCAACACACATCAAGCTATTGCATGTCCTGTTAAGACAGGTTGCAAAAAATGTGGATTTAAGCATAATACTCTGTTACATTTGCATTAATATAGTACTTAAGTTGTACCTAAACATCAAGGAGAAACAGACCCAGTGGGCCAGCAAGTATCAAATCATCAGGATGCAGCAGGTTCATCTCGTGTTGCAACTTGTGTTCCTCCATTTCAGAACACAACCTTCAGAATACTACTGTATTATTGTCTACAGTGAAAGTAGCTGTTAAAAATGTCGTAGGTGAAACCATATTATTACGCATGCTCTTAGATAGTGCCAGCATGAGCCATTTTCTTACTGTTGCATGCTGTCAGAAGTTAGGATTAAAAGCACAACCCATGACAGTGGGTGTTGGAGGTATTGGAGGCACACAGAGTGAAGCCAAGGGCGTGACTAAACTTACCTTCTCATCACGGTATGATCCATCAATGACATACCAGTTGTCAGATGTACTAGTTGTCAGATGTACTACAACATTGGCCCAGGGACAAAGTTGCCCCAAAAAGTGGGTTGAAGATACCCCAAGCTGTAAAATGGCTCTTATTTAGAAAACAAATAATAGTAGATACATATCACTTGAGGAAACTCATCAACAGACAGTAAGAAATAACTTTTGAGCTTACCTGAATTTCCAGGAGCTCTATTTTCTGAGTATCTGATTAGTTTCAGGAGCACATTTTCACTTGAAAAAAACAACAATTTCAGAAGCGCTTCCTGGTCGCAAAATTTTGAACTAATAAAATAAACTCCTACCAGCTGATTACACTATTGTCATAGTTTTGGTACCAAGAAGTTTTTTCAATTTATTGGTGGTAGTTTCAATTTTATGGTGCGTGAAATTTTTTTCCACGTGTTGGGCTAATGTTGCCCCTAAGGGCTCAAGATGCCCCAGATGACGGTATCTTCTAATGATCAAATATCTATCTCTCTTCATTGCTAGGACAATCATAGGCAATCGATATTTTTTTGACCATTCGTACTCGAGGTAGACCTATACATACATCCCATTATCGTTGAGAGCAAAGAAAGATTTCATTTCAGCCATTATTAACGTTGATAGATTTGTTAGTATTCACCTCAAAATTTTCATGAATTTCCTCGTCAAAGAAGAGGGTAAGATATTTCACAAAATCGTCACCAAAATTGTTTTGTAGTACTCTTGGTCTTTGTCGAACAATTGGTTTCCTGAATGGTATACATCTTACCCATGGCTGTTGTGGACTATTACTGGACTATTTGTATTCGGCTGCACAGTTGCAGCTGGTGTAGAATTTGCATTCGGCTGTACAGTTGCACCTGATGTAGAATTTGCATTTGGCTGTACAGTTGCACCTGGTGTAGACTTCGCATTTGGCTGTACAGTTGCACCTGGTGTAGAATTCGCATTTGGCTGTACAGTTGCACCTGGTGTAGAATTTGCATTTGGCTGTACAGTTGCACCTGGTGTAGGATTTGCATTTGGCTGTACAGTTGCACCTGGTGTAGAATTTGCATTTGGCTGTACAGTTGCACCTGGTGTAGAATTTGCATTTGGCTGTACAGTTGCACCTGGTGTAGAATTTGCATTTGGCTGTACAGTTGCACCTGGTGTAGAATTTGCATTTGGCTGTACAGTTGCACCTGGTGTAGAATTTGCATTTGGCTGTACAGTTGCACCTGGTGTAGAATTTGCATTTGGCTGTACAGTTGCACCTGGTGTAGAATTCGCATTTGGCTGTACAGTTGCACCTGGTGTAGAATTTGCATTTGGCTGTACAGTTGCACCTGGTGTAGAATTCGCATTTGGCTGTACAGTTGCACAAGAAGTAGGTCTACTTGCTCTGGGTACTTGAATGGACATCTCTCCAAATGATGAGTCAGCATGATTTGGTACCCCATCCCGAGTCCTGTTGTGGCTGCTGTATCAGGAGAGGGACGAGCAATTGTGGACGATGTGGTAGTGGTCACTGTGGACGCACGCGACGAACACCACACTGAACATCTAGTACAACTTCTCACTTTTCTGTTTGTACTGTTATACTGAACTCACTTCCGCGTTAACACGCATCGCATGCAGATCTTTATCCATTTTGTCTCCAGGCTCTCGCGAATGAACGTCATGTAGAATTTTGTTTCTGAAAGGGGCTTTGAAGGCCGGCCACGATCCGAATTTTACATTGCTGTTTGATATCTCCCCCAGAGCTTCTACTGCCGCCGTTCATGTGATGCATCGTTTTTTTTTTTTTTTTTTTTTTTTCATTTGCACGTCGCCTTCTTTCAGAGTTTCTCGTGCCAATGCTCCCAGAAAAGTCCTCAGAAGTAGAAAAGCCCGGTGATCCCATAGCAAAAGGCAACCCCCTCACACACACAATCGCCCACACACACCCACACTCACACCCATACACACACACAAATTATCATTCAGGTTTTTAAAGAAACGAAAAAATAGCTCCTATCAGGTATTACCTGATAGGAGCAGTAGTAGCAGTAATATAGTAATTTTTATTTTTATCATAATAAATTTACTATCCCTTGCTATATTAAATATATCATATTTTATATTTGTAAAAAAAGAAAGAAAAAAAAGGAGGGGCATGTGATATCTTGTAATAATATGCCAACAATAATAATGGGATATTGTATGTTATTGTCTTTCGTCATTTTATACGGTTCGCACTTGACCTATGGCACCTGTAAGTCTGAACATTCTGATAATAGTAGTTATTTCATAGGGTCTGTTTCAAAAAAAATGTGTCAGGTAAGACAAATGGAACATGTTGGCATGCTTAAATAGGAGATTTTTCCCTATGTGTATAGATACAGGTGCAGAGGCCAATGTTTTAAGTCTAAAAGATTTTAAATTATTAGGGTTACCTGGAAGTGTTATTAAACAAACTATGGCAAAATTAACTAAGTACGGGGGATCTGAAATTCCTGTAGTAGGGCAATGTTTTTTTAGATTGTGAAATAAACAATAGAAAAATATATACCATATTTTTTAATTGTAATTCAGATCAACCCAACATTCTTGGACTGAAGTCTTGTGAAATTTTTGAAATAATCAAGAAAATATGTCATGTTGGAAACAGTGATTTTTCAAAATTTGGGTCCTATAGTAGTGTAATGGTAAATTATAGTGATATTTTCAATGGTTTAGGATACTTACCTGGAGAGTGTCATATTACCTTAAAAGATAATGCTCAACCTCATGTGGACCCTCCTCGTAGAGTTCCCTTTAGACTTATGTCTAGGTATAAAGCGGAATTACAGAGGATGTGTTCAGATAAGGTTATTGAAAAAGTCGAAACCAACTCAAATGGTTGTGTTGACTGAAAAACCAGACAAAAGTCTTAGAGTTTGTCTTGACCCACATTGTCTGAACCAAGAAATTTTGAGACCTACTTATCAATTACCTACTTTGGAAAACAATGGGTCTTAATTAACAGGTGCCAGTTATTTTTCAAAATTAGATGCTAGTTCTGCCTCATTTTTTAAAATTAGATGCTAGTTGTGCCTTATTTTTCAAAATTAGATGCTAGTTGTGCCTTTAGGTCAATCCGTCTTGACAAAGAGAGTTGAGATCTCTGTACTTTTATATCTCCTTTTGGTCGTTTTAAATTTCTAAGGATGCCATATGGATTATGTTGTGCACCTGAAAAGTTTCAACAGAAAATGGTTGAACTTTTATCAGAGTTAGACGGGGTAATTGAATATTTTTTTATATCTATCACATACGTCAGGAGGGCCAAAAAACCATTTTGGACAAGTCTTATTTTTGCACCGAAATTTTTTCTACCTAAATTTTGTTAAGAAAAGAGAAGAAAACAAGAGATTTAGTGAGCAAATTTAAAAACAAGGCTGTTATTTATTTTCAAAAAGTTAATCAAAACGTCACAATGATCTTTTTCTCTGATAATCTAGTCACCATCATCGTCATCTGTAAGGCTTTCTTCACCCATATCAACTGTTACTTGAACCCCTACTACATCACACTTGAGAGCATTGTAAAACCACATACAATCTGGAGGTGCATATTTTCTTGCAAGTTTCATCACCTGTCGGTGTTTTTCCTTCTTCACTAGTAAAGTGTCCTTGTAAACAACCTGGGCTTCAGATAAAAGAGACGGGACAGCTCCAGGCTTTGTCAGATTGAAGGAATACTTCACAGTTCCACTGGCATTTTCACTATATGTTACATTTCTTTGAGTATACTCAATCAAACGATACTTCGATATTGTAAATTTAACCTTCTCCTTGTTGCTGATGTTCTTTTTAAAGCTAGGGTTTAGACTATTTCTGAAATCAAGGAACATTTTTTGATCAACAGGAATGACCGAGAACTTCTTTGAGCAGTTTTTCACCAGAGTGAAGTGTTCTGATGGTAGATAAATTCGCTCCCTTTTTTTTCTTTTCGATTTCGATCACGCCAAAACTCCTATCGCAAGGCTGTGACTTGGTTCTGGACAGCGATGAATAATATTAGTGTATCTTTGATTGTAACAAAGAGTGAAGAGATATAGCACAAGGGTTTGGTTTTTATTCTGAGCACTGCAGTTGTCAGAGTACTACCAGTAGACGGTTTTCACATTTGACGCTACGTTCTGTCCAAGGAAGTGGTGGAGAAAACTTAGAACCTCATTCTGTCCTTTCTTAGCAAGTAGTTTTATCATACATGAAGAAAAACGATTTCCCAGTTGAACCTTGGTAAACACAAAAGTTATACACCCATAACTGACGCTTGAAGAACACGTCGCAACTGGTCAAATGCGGAAGAGGCATGTTTTGTTGCTAGTCAAAAGCTAGAAGTTCACATTCTCCATTGCTTGCTTGAACTTTAGACAAAGTATGTTTATAAGCTTTATAGAAGTAATTTGCTTTTTTCAAATGAATTTCTTTCTGAACACAAAGAGTTTTCTTCTGTTCTTCATCTGTCTCCGCAGCAATATTTCGGTTCAACATGTCACATTTCTGACAAGTGTCTGATCTGGGCTTAACAAAGTAGTAGTTGTAGTTTGATTGAAAGTGGCGACAAAAGAAGTCATAAGTCACTAGGGGCTTAAGATTAGCATCTGTTTCCTCATTCATTTGTCTGAATGTATCGGGGTCATATTTTTGTAAATACAGCTTGTGCATTTTGTTCATATTCAGCTCAGGTGAAAGGTAATATTTATTATCATTCTTGGTCCTGTTGTAATGAGATTGTCTTTTGGGAAAGCTTTTGATATGATCGTCGATCTGTGAAACAACATTTTCAGGTATCCTATTTGGCCTGTTTGAGTGAGTTCCTCTTAAATCTCTAGGACAAGGGTTCTGGTTATTCATAGAAGGAATCAAACGCTCGACTCTTGCTTTTCCAATGCCAAATATGGAACAGAAAGGTTTCTTACATACTCTTGTCTCAGTCTCTATGTTCTTTACTTTTTTAACACACGAAACAGAATGAGGCCTCTCTTTCCGTCTACGATCACCACCGTCATTGGGATCGTTAGATGAAATTCTCAGTCCTAAGAGTCAAAAAAGATTACTTTTATGAATGAATTTATCACTTTGTGGATCATTCTCAAAAAAAGTGGTATTTTGATGTCCGGTAGTCATAACTCCCAAATCAGTAATGTTGGCAATTTTTTTATTTTATGCCTAGTTTAAGGTAGTCCAGGGTAAGCCTTTTTATTGCAAAGAAAGAAATAGCATTCAGTATAAGTGATTAAAAAATGTTTAAACGATGTCTATTTCTATCTCCCCTGCCCCGTCCTTTCCACGGATATACACATTCTCCTCAGTATTATGTATTTATTATTTAACTTGGAAATAATGCCATGAAAAAAAAATATTAGTATTCACTTTAAGAGCACACTTAGGGTTATATTCTTCAAAAAATAATTACTGAAGCTACAGGAGTGTCTTTTTTAGTTTAGTCCCTTGAATTAATCTATCTCCCCTGCCATGAAAAGAAAAAACAAATTTAAGCATTGTGTGAAAGGATCCTACTCTTCAAATCAGCTGATTTGAACTACAGTGAACTTGTAAACAATGTGGTTTTTATTTTAGTTTCATCTGATAACCGCCTTGTGTGTGGTGATGAAAAATTGAAAATATTTTGTGAAGTTGATTTTTTCAAATCTATCTCCCCTGCTTAATCTTCCAGCTAAGTTTTGCAAGTTTTATTTAAGATTATTGGATTATCTGAATAGTTCAGTGAAATGATACACACTTATTGTTTTTAATAAGTCTATTACAAGCAGCATGTAAGTTATTTGATTCTAACCTATAATTTCTATCTCCCCGGCCTCTATCTCCCCTGTCATTTGAAGAGACAGGGGAGATAGATTAAGAGCAGAGGAGATAGTAATGTCTCCAAATGCTCTAAAATGGGGCGTTTATTTGGAAATTTGAAGGTTTAAATGTTGTATTTAGATGGTAGTAGGACAAGTAGGTTCTATTATCAATGTGAGAATTTGTAATCTTTTCAATTGAAAGTGTTGTATTGTGCATTCTACAAAAAATTAAAAAAAACTGTCTGGTACAAAATTTCTCCCTTTTATCATGAGATCATGTTCAGGAAAAGGTGTATATATTTTCTATAAAAGTAACTAGAGCAGCATGGCTTACCTATTTGCCTTACTATAGAAAATAATTTATAAAGTATAAAAAGTATACGTACTTTATAAAAATTCATAGTAATATTTATTTAAAGGTACCTACCAAGTTTTTTTTTTGTTTTTTTTTTTAGTAAATAGGTACTATAAATTTCTTTTCTTTTCTTCTCAGGTG
This sequence comes from Bactericera cockerelli, assembly GCA_024516035.1. Taxonomy (NCBI): domain Eukaryota; kingdom Metazoa; phylum Arthropoda; class Insecta; order Hemiptera; family Triozidae; genus Bactericera; species Bactericera cockerelli. Next base: position 3,890,747 of record CM044955.1, read on the forward strand.
AATGATATACTTTATGAAGTGAAGAAACCAATAAATTGATAAACAATGGCACGAGCTAAAAAACTAAGTACAGAAGAATTAAAAGCAAGAAAAAGAGCAAGAGAGAGAGAGAGGTATGCAAGAATAAAAGCGGATCCCGTACTGAAAGAATTACAAAAGGAAAAAGAAAAGAAGAAATATGAAAACAAGAAACAGAAGAAGCAAGTGAAACTGGTGGCTGATATGTCCGAACGTGAAAGAAGAGCCAGTAGAAAGCTATGGAGGAAAAAATTTCAAAAGCATTATCAAAAACAGAAGTCTACAAATATTCAAATTCAACTAACACCCCCTTCCACTCCTGAGAATGAACATGAAAATATTGCAGACCATAGACCACAAAGTGTTCAGTCTATTAGTGGAAGAAAAAGAATCAAGAGAAACCAAAGTAAAACTGTAAAACGCAACAAAAAATTAGAAGAAGAAAATGTTAAATTGAGGCAACAGCGAGATATGTATCGTAAACGACATGAACGTTTAATGCAAAAAATCTCTGGTCATGACTCTCCAAAGACAAAAATAAAAAAACTCATGAAAAAGAACAATAAGAAACTGATTTCAAGAAAACTGCTTTTTGGAGAAGCGATGCAAGAACAAATGAAATTGAATTTCAAGCAAATGACAACAAAGAAAAAGAAATTTGCATATGCATCTTCTATTCTTGGAAATAAACACATCTTCAAGAAGTATAATATGGTAAAAGATCTTTTATTAATGTTACCAAGCAGTTTAACCCGATACAATAATACCATTAAGAAACGAAAACTGAGTAAATTGCACTATGAACTCAAAGATAATGTAAGAAAGTTTTTAGAAGATGACGAGAACAGTCGCATGACACCTGGAAAAAAAGATACCATCACATTAAAAAAATGCAAGAAACAAAAGAGATATCTTAATGACACTATGTTCAATTTACACAAGAAATTTAACAAGTCACAAACACTGTATAATATTAGTTACCCTGTTTTCTGTAGATCGCGTCCCTTCTGGATTGTCTACCAAAAACCAGAAATGAGGGATACATGTGAATGTAAAGTTTGTGTAAACACAAACACAAACTTTATTTTGCTGATACAATAAAGTTTGTGTAAACACAAACTTTATTGTATCAGCTCTACATCGTTCAGGAGCTATCAATTCAAAAAGTGCAAAAGAACTGTCAGATTATTTGTGCTGTGACTTCTCTGGAGTATCATGCTTACAAAGAACCTGTAACAATTGTCAAAAAGAAATTCCTTACAACGAGTTCGATGGTTCACTGGAAGTCTCTTATGCATCCTGGGTATTACAAGCAGTCTTTTATAAAGACAAGCATGGTAATAAAAAGAAGTCCATGCACACAATCAAAATAATAAACAAAGTGAGCACCTACAAGTTGGTAAACATATTAGAGGAGATATTCCCAAAATACATGAACCATCAAAGTATTATTAAAAATCAATACATTGCTATGAAATATCTCAAATTTACTTTAGATCCTCAAACAGTAATTTTACATATTGACTTCAGTGAAAACTATTCTCTGAAATATTCTACAGAAATTCAAAGTTTTCACTTTGGGGTAGCAGGGCACAAGTAACACTACACACATCTTCTTTGATGTATAAAAAAACTTCTTACAGTGAATTAACAATAAAATCGTTTTGCACCCTCTCAGAAAACTTAAAACATGGACCACCTCAGATATTAGCACATTTAGAACCTGTATTTACCTTCATAAAAAAAGAAATACCAAATTTAAAACACATTCACTTTTGGTCAGATGGGCCATCTAGTCAGTATAAAAATAAATACATGTTTTACATATTTGGAAATCTAATACAAGACTCTTTCCCAACCTTGGCTTTTTCATCATGGAACTATTTTGAGTCAGGACATGGGAAAGGATTACCTGACGGCATTGGGGTACAGTAAAGAGAACTGCAGACAGAATTGTAGCACAAGGAAATGATCTAAGTGAATTTTCAGTACTAGTACAACACTTAAACACCAGCCTAAGACAGATATCCATCCATGTAATTGACGAAGGAGCAATTGTTGCAGCAGAAAAGAAAGTTGACAAGGAAAAAGCAATTGGATTCAAAGGATCAATTAAAGTTTGACAGATAACCCACATCCATTCAACACATGGACCAGTGACCCTAACTATGAAATCACTTAGTTGTTTTCAGTGTGACCAAAAAGAATGTGTTCACCATAGATTAGGACAGCTGAAATATAAACATGAAAGGTCTGTTGCTGAACCTGAGGAAATAGTGTGCGAACCTGTATTATTAGGAGAAACATCCTGTGAAGGAGAAACATCCCGTGAAGGAGAAACATCCCGTGAAGGAAAAACACTCTCAATGTATAATGTGCTTACTTGGGAAAACATTAAAACAGGTAGCATGCTTTTGGTTCATGTCGACTCGGCAAAGTCAGTCAAATCGAACTACCGGTATGTGTGTTTCGTTCTGAGGAAAGATGATGAAGATGGTGAGGTAACAGTGCAAGGATTAAGAATGTCGAATAAGTATGCCACAGAGTTCATTGTGAACGAGAATGATGTTTTTAACATATCATATGAATCAATCATTGAAGTACTACCAGAACCAACCCTAATATGGAAAAAAGAGTACTCACCTATAAGTTTACTAAAAAAATCAATGTTTATGAAAAATAACTATCTTTATTCTATAATAACTTCGAAATCCTCCTCAGCTCCAACTCTGAGATGTTGTACTTGGCCAGGAACGTATTTACGAAGAAGGCACTGTGGGCTGGCGCATGGCACCATTTTTGCAAAAACTTTTGTCATGTTGAAACGAACTACAATACTAGGGAATAAAATAAAAAGAGCAGAGATTTTTAGATCAATGGAAACTGAGGAAGAGAAAAGTTCTAGACTTGAAAATGAGAGAGAGATAAATGAAAAAACAATAAATTTAGAAACAGAGGAACAACAAACGAAAAGACTAGAGAATAAAAGAAAAAGAGCAGAGATTTCCAGATCTATGGAAATAAAGGAAGAAAAAAGAGACAGATTACAGTCAAAAACAAAAAGAAGAATGAACGAAACAAATGAAATGAGGCAAAACAGGCTGACCCAAATGAGGGAAAGAGCTCTTAGAACTTGGAAAAAGAAAGAAAATGGTGCTTTCTGTTATGATCCAAACATTGATTACGAACATGACTCCGCTATTGTGATAGGTTCTATGTCAGAGGAGTGTGAATACTGCCACGCATTAAAGTGGAAAGAAGAAACGAAGGGATTGTGTTGTAATAGTGGGTAAGTTTTACTTGAGCCGTTAGCTGTACCTCCTCAGCCTTTACTAGGACTTTTGACAGGAAGCAATCCTAGAAGTTCTGAGGGATTGGCCCTTAGAACATATAACAGCGCATTCCAAATGACATCTTTTGGCGCAAAGACCATTATTGAAGCATGTGCCAACATTTCAAATACAAGGACAGTGCTAGCATCTGGCTGGATCGTTATTGCCGCTTCTTGACAAACAGCCACATTTCCTTCAAATATATTTCATGGGAAGTGACGAGTCAGACAGAGGTGTCAGGTTTTCCCCAAGTTGTGTAAAAACATCGTTACTGACCTTCAAACTATGCTACATATTCATAACAATGCCTAAGGCATTAACTTTGCCCCGGATTACAAGACAATTGTACATTTAAATTTAAATATTTTTTTCTCTATATTTTATTTTGTAAATATTGTTAATTTTTTTTATCTCTGAATAAATTATTGTTGTTTGTGTTGTGTAAAGAAATAATAATATAAATAACACTTAGTTTAAAGTCTCAAATCTACTATTGAGAGAGGGTCAGGAGCTGAGGAGGATTTCAAAGTTCTGATTCATGCTGATAGAAAGCCGGTTCATGAGACTAGTTGGAGGTCGAGGCAGGGGGCAGGAAACCGAAGAAGAAAGCAGCCTAGAGTAAACCTGAATAAAATACAAACTGACAATTGTGAAGAGGACAAAGACAGTGACAGTACATATCCTCAGTAAACTCGATTGCAACAATGTCATCCACCATCGAAATACCTCCAGGCGAGACAGCTCCTCGAGATTATTTGTGATCAGAATTGATCAACAGACCGCCGCGCGACGCAAATGTGGGTATGTGACCTTTGTGAACATTGGACACATATAGCTTGTGGAGGTGTTGATAGGGATCACTATATTTGTGACTTCTGTACCCATTGACTCTTGTATAGATTTCTTTTCGTTAAAAAAAAAATCCTTTAAACATTGAAATACAATTGAATGTTGGAAATCCTAAATGAGCTAACTGACAAATTTTCAAAATTAATTTTATTGCATTAAACGAAGCTATGTACCAGCGCACATTCATTTCTAAAAATCGCACCAGCTCCTAAATCGCACCACCCCTAACTAGAGCTATATTCAGTATGTATGGAGCTATCTAGTTACTAAATCAAAAACTAGATGTAAAATGATGCAGAATCAAAACAAAAGAAAGTTTCAGATTATTTTAATGAGTGTTTGACAGGCGATAGAACGAAATCGTATTTTGTGATGTTAATTTTGGAGGTTGTTTGTAAAGGTAAGAAATGTATTTATTTACTTTAATCTACCTATTTTTTGGGTTGTCCCATGTGATTTTTTTTGTATTTTCCATATTTCTAACCTTTCTAGTAAAAAATATGAGTTTTCATAGTGTTTTTTCAAGTTTTCAAAGAATGTTCGCATCTTAAGCTCCTATATCGCACCTGGTGCGATTTAGGAATTATGCATTTTTCTAAAGGTTTGAACTTTTTGTTTATCGCCCCCCAAACGCCCCCTAATCGGTCATCGCCCCCCATATCGCCCCCTTCTCTTTTTCGCCCCCCTAAAATCTAAAATCGCCCCCTGGGGGGCGATATCGCCCCCGTTGAGAATCGCTGTTCTAAACTACTGTCTCAGTTTAATTTAGATAGTAGGTATGTAAGTATTTATTTCTATTTTATAGCATGAACTAATCTCACATTATATTCTAAATAATACAAATTCGTGTTTCCCTGTTCCACATAATTCAAATATGGCAGATAGGAGTAAAAAAAGGCAATATGGGAAGTGGGCTCCAGAGCACCTGAGGAGAGCTTTAGAAGAGTTCAGAGGACAGAAAGCAAAACTCGAAGAGGTCTGTAAGAAATATGAGATACCGATGTAGCGTGCGCCGTGCTATACTATTTTTCATGTTTGTTTAAAAATGTATAGAACTTCTCACTTTTAGATCTCTTTTTTTTGTTTCTCTGACTGTAATGACTACCCAAACCAAAATATTTTTATTAAACTTTCATCACAATCAAAATCTAAAATCCAAATATAAATCCATTATCTAAGACTTAGACTTTTGATCTAACACTTTTGATTTAGACTTAGATTCTTAGTCTAAATCAAAAGTGTCTTCTCCTTCCAAATCACAATCCTCTACACCGAAGAAAACGTTCCTTCGCCATCTGAGAAATGAAGTGAAGAGACCCCTGATCCCAGCTAATGATGGTAATTCTCAAAGGAGAAGCTGCAATGGTAGGAATACTGTGCTTCCTCCAGAGGTTGAAAATGAGTTGGTGAGCCACATTGACAAACGACTTTCAAGTAGAGGCTACTTCATATCAAACATTCTCTCAAAACAAACAATCCGTACAACAATATTCACCTCACAACCAAAACAACATGAAACAGAATAATTATCAACAGAAATCTTCCAAACCCAAAAGTACACTCAACAAAATCGGCTCCTTACACCAAATCCACAACAACAAATAAAATCAATATACAGACACCACCACAGTATAATCAAAAATCCCAAAATGTATGGTCAAGACTCAGGGACGGCCGGTGCTAAGGAGCTGCGGAACTCCAGCACCCCCAGACGAAAAGGAAAGAAAAGTTTTTTTTTCATGTCTCTCTAGCTTGTAGTAAATGAAAATCATTACACAAATTTAAATCAATCAATTCATAAAAATTATCATTATGTAAAATAAAAAAAAAATCATACTAAATAAAAACTAGGTACCATTAGATAAATCTTTAGCCAAGCTTGATCGTAGAGAACATATTAATATCTAATACGCTCTTCTTACTTTTTGGCTTGTCCGTGCGGAGCGCTGCCGCGCTCCGTAGATCATTTCTCTGCTCATGCCTTATTGAAAGAGAAGGCATGCTATTGTAATAGAGCAACCAAACCTAGGTCGGTGCGGGTCAAAGAGAGAGACAAAGAAACAAAAGAATTTTGACTCGGGGCAGAAAAAAAAATACTTAAGGGAGAGAGACAGGGACCACTGAAAAATTTCAGATTGACTTCAGAGCTTCAAGAGCTATGTGGCAGAAATACAAAGCTATTTTTAGATTTCCGTTCATGAGGAGAGGGGAAGCCGGAAGGAACTAGTCAACTAGATCAGTCATCCCGCACGCGCCTGTCTTGTAGCCTTTCGTTCCGCGTAATTTATGTTAATAATTTCACGTGGTTTTGTTTTGAAAATTAATTAATAATCGGTTACAATTTATTTAATGATTTAAAGTACAGTGTAACAAATAACAGTTAATCATTGACTTTAGTACTTTACCTAACAGTTTATTTCACCCAAAAATTTATAAACATATAGGTCTATAATTATAACATTTAATTTATCCTTAATTTTGAATTCATTTTAAGATTAAATTTGTGCAATCAATTTAAGTTGGGTTCGAAACTTCTTATAAAGGATAATAAAATGAAATTAGCATTATCAATTCATTATTTAAGTTAAAAGTCATGAGTTTTTACGACGAAGAATCTCGATTGCAATTCAGAAAAGCAATGCCGCCTGTGTAATGGGCACAATACCTTATTCCTCTAGCATGGAGGAAATATTTTACATTTTGTAAATTGTATGTATTGAAATAATATAAATATATTCACAGTTAAAAGTATATTACTTCCGATAAATTTCTAGTTTTAGAAATCGGAACTATTGTGTTCGCACTTTTTCATATTTTTGGAAGTTTCATAACCTCCTGAGCAACTTTGGTTTTGTTTTTAAATAAATTCCTTTTAAATCTCAGAAATTACAGAACGGATTTTAAAGAAATTTTGTATACATATCGGAAATATACTTAACCGAACACAGTGAGGTTCTGTTTTAACAATTTAGTTTCGTTTGTCTGTCTGTTCCGCGATAACTGTCGTAGGAATTCTCTTCAAAATTGTTGAAACTTTTAGTTTCGATTCCTATGACTACTGCAGAACCTGAAAGATGTTTTTCAACTTTAAAAAGAATCAAGTCTTACCAAAGGAGTACCAATAGTACCATAAACCAGCACCGCTTTAAAGCTTTGAGTATGATATCCATAGAAAAAAATAATTTCAAACATATCTGGATTCAATGAAAGAGTCATTTACAAGTTTTGTTCAAAATCCAGGTGAATGGATTTTATTCCAAAATAATCAGTAACTGCCTATAACCTGAGGTAAGTCTTTGCATGTGTTCTTATTTTCATTATTTTTAAACATATTTCTGAGTAATTCATTTTGAAAAAAAAGTACAACTTTCGTTGTGAAAAATAATTTTTGTTCCTAAATATTTCAAAATCCAGTGTAGTCACTGTGGCAGAGCGAGTTAGCGCGCTAGGCATTGCACACATGGTGACCTGGGTTCGATTCCCAGCGGGGGAGGATTTTTTCTGCTCTGTACTTGGATGTTCGGGGTCCACTCATACCTCGTGAGGAAAAATGAGTAGTTACTTGTATGAGTAACGACCAGTGGCGGCATTACCAGAGTAAAAAGAAATTAATGTAATAGAATAATTCGAAATGTAAAGGAGGCTCTTAGTAATGCTGCGCTACCCACAAAAATTGTGAAGAGGCCTTGTGCTTCACCACCAAGAAAATCATACATACATATTTCAAAATCCAAGATTATCTCTATGAGATATTCTTTAATAAGCATGTGTTAGCTAATCACTTTTATTAAACCAAATTAATATATAGCTAATCATTTATTATGATAATTAACTACTCAAACAGAATCCAGACTTGAGACTTGAACTATTGACCCCCTAGTTAGAATTAGAATTCCCTAGTTAGAAAACCACTTTCCCACTAGGCCCTGCAGACATTTATTCAATATTGTATACTTTATTTACGTAAAATGATGACAGCACCCCCAATCCAAATTCCCACCGGCCGCGCCTGGTCAAGACCATCCGGTCAAAACTTTTCAAAACCTACTCCTATGAGTATTTTGGTAAAAAACAACAAAAGTTCATTAAATAATATTGAAATATGTAATGACTAATCAATGTCCGGATCTTGAATACGAAGAAACCCAAGAAGAGGAACAGTACAACCCCGAAGTTGATTACAACGAAATAGCAGCTGAAGCACCTAACGATGAAAGTTTCGTCTAATGGCCTCGGAACAAAATGCGGATCAGAGAGAACAGATTCTCTCTGCCTTCAGCAGCTATCTCAGATTTGTTCTCACCTCTGCATCGAGCAGACTTGCTGAAGTTCCTTTTAATATTTTCGAAATAATATCTATCAGTATTCGAATATAATTATTAAATCTTAAAAAATAATCATTTCATTGAACTTTGTTATTTTTATTTATATATCTAATTATCTTTATATTTGCGATCGCGAATAGAACTGCAAATATAAGATATCTTAAGTTATAAAGTTATTTTCATTTCAATAAGTATTTTTTGAGTTAAGAATTAATTTTAAGCGAATAAAAAATAAAATTTTTTTTTTTAAACTCAACCGTAAACTTGACTTATTTATCTTAAATTGTTTCCATTTATTTTTTTATTTTTTTCATTGTTAAAATAATTATTTGTATTGTACATAATTCGCCTCTGACAACACAAAGAGGCGTAAACAACATTTTCGAAATTTTACAGGAGAGCCAAAATGAGTTTTCTTGTGCATAAATTTTCTGTTCACTGTAGGAACATTATCCTGTACCCGTGAATGACCATACGAACTTTTTCTGTTGCCAAATTTGATTATTTAACTGTGACTATCGATTTACGCCTATTTGATTTGTCTGAAAAAGAGAAAATGAGGGATACGCCTGATTTTAATTTTTGTTGTATCTTTTCTTTGGATTATAATTGGGTTACGTCTATTTGTGAGAACAAAATATAGGCAAGTAGACTCAATCCAAGCAATAAAAACGATTTCAAAAATTTGTGGTTTACGCCTCTTTGTGTTGTCAGAGGCGAATTATGTCCATTTTTATCTAATGAAGTGTTGAGTAATAATAATAATAATAAATCTTCTGTTACCACCTTGAAATTAGAAGGCTCAAATTAGACACCCGTGCATCAAAATGGTAATGCTTTTACCACTACATCCAGCAAACCTCATACAAGAGGGTTTGATGGAAGTAATATCACACTCGCAAGAAAAAGGGGTGTACCCCCCTGGTGACAGAGCTGCTAGCATACGTCCGACGCTACTGGATTAATAGCGTTGGACCAAATGTGCTAGCAGTGTACAGCTTGGGAATGAGAACGAATAGTCGGGCCAATGTTTTTTCAAATGTTTTTTTAAACGTTTTTTACGATATTTCAAACGTCGCGACGTTAGAAATATCGTAGGCATCCAAGTCTACGGCTGTTCATACGTAAGTAATGTTTCTCTGTTTCGGTGATTCTAAAAAGTAGGTAAATCCGTTAACCACATATTTTATGGACCATTTAAGGGGGGGGGGGCACCTATATAACAAAAGGTGCGAAAATGGCACCTATAAAACAAAAGGTGCGAAAATGTTTCTAACTGAGTTACATGCCCTTCGACTTGAAAAAAAAAAATAGAATATTTTTTGTTACGCCATACCAGTTTGAGCTATTGGAACGGTATAAAAAAACTTTACTAATTTGATTTTATTGGTATTTCAGGCTGTATTTTTTTTTTTTTTTTTTTAAAAACCGAGTTCTTACATAAAATCAGACACTGAGGCAATGAGATGCATCAAAATGGTAATACTTTTTTACCACTACATCCAGCAAACCTCACACAAGAGGGTTTGATGGAAGTAATAACACACTCTCAAGAAAAATTGGTGTACCACCTGATAACAGAGCTGCTAGCATACGTCCGACGCTACTGGATTAATAGCATTGGACCAATTGTGCTAGCAGTGCACAGCTTGGCAATGAGAACTAATAATTTAGTAGAATCGTTCTACAACTCATTGGCCCGTCGTTTGAAATATCGTAGCCATCCAACTCTTTGGGTGTTCATATGTTTAAAAAAAAAAATTTAAACAGTGAAGCATTCAGTAAAATTATTGAGAAGGCTGTGGGAGAAGCTTTAGAAAAGAAACTGAAGACCCTGGAAGAGGAAATGGAAAAAATGAAATGCATGAACCAAGACCTAGAGAAAGAGAATAAATACCTGAGGAGCAAAGTAAACGACTTGGAACAGTACGACAGGAGGATGAATCTCAGAATATACGGGATAGTGAAAGATGTGGGTGAATCAAGGAGAGTGTAGTGATAAAGACAATACAGGAGAAAACTGGATATTGTCTCCGTGAAAATGATATCCAAGCCTGTCACTACACAGATAAGAATCAGAAGGGAGTAATCATCAGGTTTCTATCAAGGAAAGTACGTGATGGAATTTTCTTTGAATTTTTTTTTTTGAAAAATACTAAAATAAGTTTTGCAGAAGACTTAACAAAGCAGAATTACAGTCTCTTGAAGAAGTGCCAATCTTATTTCAATAAAGGAAACATTTGGACCATGAACGGAACGATTTGGATCAAGACAATGGACCAGAGGCACAGAATCAAAAATGAGGATGATTTGATGAAGTTGTTGTCTTCGCGTTAGACCTCAGTAGTCAGCTCAATTGATTCCATTTGGAGATATTATTTTTTATTTAACGCCAAAGGGAGACACGAAATTATTCATTTTTTTTTCTTCTTTTCCTTCTTACCTTACTTTTTTTGTCCTAATATTTTATTTATTTCAGTTCATTTATGGATATTTTAGACGCTGTACAAGATCATGAGGTCAATCATAAACGATACAAGTCCATTGAAGATTGTACACTATTCAGAGAGAAAGGAATGGGTATTTTTCACATGAACTCGCTCTATTGATGCCAATTTTAAAGAGTTCATCTGTTTATTTGATGGTATAAAAACAAATGTCAACGTGCTTGTACTAACTGAAACTGCATTCAATCCATCAAAAAGAGACTTCTGTTATGATATTGATGGTTTTAAAGCTTTTTATTGCCAAAATACAGGTAACAAAAATGGAGGTATTGTAGTCTATATATCTAATAACATAACTATTGTTGACTCTGTAGAGATTCAGAACACAACAACTTTTAATCACATTATAATTCAATGCATAATTAATAATTTTAAGTATGAATTTATTTGTATTAATTTACAGATTTCCTTCAAATAGAAATATTGAGAAATTCTTAAGTGATTTAGAAATATTATTTCACCGAAGGGAAAATAATACTTCAGTTACATGTTTACTAGGAGCATTATGCTGAAAGGGCTATAATAACTTTCATATTTCTCATTTTATTTCATTTGTATATATTTATGTATACAGGGTGTCCCACCAAACTTGGACACCTCAAATTACTCGGCCCCTGAAAGAGTTTTTGAAAAATAAAAAATCCTAGGGTACATGTCCTAATTATGCGGTTTCAGTCATGAAATTTTTTTTATACAGGGTGGTTCAAAAGTCAGAAATTGAGGTGTCAACTTTCGATTTTTAAATGGATCGACCTGAATTTTATTTGATAATTTTACTTTTAAATGGTTCCTGAGTACTTTTTTAAACAAAAATTTTACATACAGGGTGGTTTTTTTTCGACCAATTTTTTTTTCTAAATCTCGAATAACTCAAGTTTGTTTAATTTTTTCGATAACAAGAATAGAAAGTGTTTGTGTGATGAAAACACGCACTTTCAATTGGCATCAATTTTTTTTATACAGGGTGGTTCACAAGTGAAATAATTACTTGATTTTTTTTAAAACTGAGTTTTTTTAATTTTTTATTTGGGATTAATAATTCTAACCTAATTTTACACATTTTTTGTTAGTCATATCGAAAAACAAAACTTAAGTGTTGTACAGGGTGAGACATAATTTTTTTGTGACACCCTGTATATGGGCAGTCAATTAGACGTAAAATTAAATATAAAAACTAAATGTGCAAAAAAAACTTTGATTTTTAATGATATCAAAAAGTTATGGTGTTTTAACTTTTAACATGACTGAAACCGCATAGTTAGGACATGTACCCTAGGATTTTTTTATTTTTCAAAAACTCTTTCAGGGACCGAGTAATTTGAGGTGTCCAAGTTTGGTGGGACACCCTGTATATTATATTGTTATATCAAATTGTATTTTGAATTAATAAAGAAAGTACTAAAAAAAAAAAAAGATATTAATATCAATTTATTGGATGTCAGTAATATACATGTAAACTCATACTTAAATATTTTAGCACAATACAATTTTATATCATACATAAATACACACACAAGAGAACAAAGTAACACAAGAACATGTATTGATCATTTCTTCTGTTCTGGATTAGATTCATCTTCTATTTTGAGCTCTGTTATTGAAACTAGACAGTCAGATCATTTCTCCCTATTCATATTAATTAAAAATGACATTAATCTAGAACCTGAAAACAAAGATTTTACAATTGAAATTATTGATTATACTGAGTTAAACTTACGCCTTGAACAAATAGATTGGAAAAAAATTTCATGTCATGTCAACATAGCCACAGAACTTTTTATAAAAATAATAAAAAATGAAATTGAAAACTGTAAAACAATTAAGAAAATAACAAAACAACTAAAACCTCTTAAACCATGGATGAGTATTGGTTTAGTAAAATGTATCCGAAAAAGAGAAAAACTAGCTAGAAAATCAAAAAAATATCCAGACAATGAGCGATTAAAGATTTACTATCAAAATTATAAAAAATTTAACAAACATAATTAATAAAGCAAAAGTAGAAATAAAGTAGAAGAAGGTAGAGGCAATCCGAGAACTGTTTGGGAAATTCTTTTAGAATTTAAACCTAATAAAAAGAAAAAAAGAATAAATATTCAAATTATTAACGATCCCGAATCATCAGAAAGAATTGACTGTCTAGTTGATAAGTCAAAAGCTGCTAATATTTTTAATAAGCACTTCAGTACTGTAGGAGCTAAATTGAATCAAACAAATGTAACAGCTACTACCAATTTAAATGAGACATGTTTACATTTTTCCGAATATCTTGAAGGAATCTACAATTATTCCTATTTATAAACAGGGTGATTCAGCAAATTTAAACAACTACAGACCTATATCTCTGACATCTAATATTGGGAAATTATTTGAGAAATGTTGTAAACATAGATTGTGGAAAACTATCTAGAAGAAAATAAATTAATCCTTGAAAATCAATATGGTTTTAGAAAAAATATTGGTACTGATGACGCCATTTTAGACATGACTACATTTGTTTATGACAATTTAAATAAAAGTAATAAAATTCTTGTGGTTTCCTTAGATATATCTAAAGCCTTTGATTGTGTACATCCAGATACATTAAAGGAACACGGTATATCTGGTAAACCACTTGAATGGTTTGTTACTTATATGGAAAATCGTAAGCAAAGGGTTAAACTAAATGATATCATCAGTGATCCATTATGTGCCACATTTGGATTACCTCAAGGTACAGTAAATTCACCAAAGCTATATTCTATCTACACAAACAAGATTTCTCTTATAAGTTCTGCTAAAGTTTTTACATTTGCTGATGACACCCTGTTGATATATACTGGAGAAAATTGGAAAGATCTGCATATTGAAACTGAAAGAGATCTAAATAAGGTATATAAGTGGTTTAAAACACAATATTTACACATTAATGCATCCAAAACATCATACATGACAGTATCGCTCACAAATACAGGACAACCAAAACAAACAAAAATACAAATACACTCCTATAACAACGAAATACAATGTGACTGTAGCCAACTAAAACACGTTTCATCTTTTAAATATCTTGGCATTATAATTGATAATCATTTTACATGGAACATATTCAACTTTTAATTACTAAACTAAGAAGACTATTTTATGTATTTTTAAACCTAAGAAACATTTTATCAATAGAAAATCTTAAACTAATTTATTTTGCATTTGTACACTCAATTCTTCAATATGGCATAACTGGGTGGGGTAGCGCCTACAAAACTACTATACAACCATTGAAGCGAACACAAAATATACTTTTGAGAATAATAATGAAAAAACATAAAAGATTTAACACACAAACATTATATTCAAATTTTAACGTTTTTAATATAAATCAAATATTGTTTCACAAAATTCTTTATTTTATTAATAAAAGAAACTTAATAACACAATAATAAGAACATCACACTCTCACAATACAAGGAATAATGGATCTGCAGTCTTATACAAAGTCAACAAAGTTATAGTTAGAAGACATTTTATTGCTTTGTTACCAAAAATATTAAATATTGTACCAATTACATTAAAAACAATTCCACCTATTTTAATCAAAACAAAGTTAAAACCGTTAGTACAAGAATACATAAAAACAGATGAATTTAATAAATTTTTGGAACTATTTGATTGAAATTGACATCCTGTATATTAAGATCCCATTCCACTTTTTTTTTCAATTTATATATGTCTATTTATTCTCTCTCTCTCTCTCTCTGAAAACGACTTGGTAAGTTTTTGATTGACCTCATTATCTCGTCTTTGTTTCTTTGAACTAAGAATAAATATTTATTATTATATTTTCTTCATTCAAATAATTTCAGTGTCTCTTTGAAAACTCCCCCTCAGTCAACACAAGTTTTAGACCAGGTGTCTAAAACTTTCGACGAGGGGTATATATGTTGATTTCTTGCGTTGAATTTTATTGTACAGAATAAAGTATATAACATATTGAAGAAAAAAAAATGTAAGTAATGTTTCTCTGTTTCTTTGATTCTAAAAAGTAGGTGTCGCGATACGTGAAGATAATTTTCATTCAGCCAGTTTTAATTTTGGTAATATTCTCTTCCTGCGGTCTGCGGGAAATTGTGGAAAGCCAGTCTTCACTAGAAACTCCTAGAGTCCAATTAGTTCGCACGGTTTGCTTTTAAAAAAGTTTTATATATAGATACTACAGCAAGCATTCCGTAGATATTTAGAAAAATAGAAGTATTTTTGTGACATGATAAATAATTAGATCAGAAAAAGATATATTTGTGACATTTAATAAATCAGTTCAATCAATAAATTTAATATTTGAATATCTACCGTTTAAAGTGTTCGTGTACCTTCATTTTCCTTAATATTATTAAATTCAGTTTCATACCAGACGGAGAAAACTCCCGATCATTTTAGACATTTTTAACGTGTGTGGATTCTGTGGATTAACATAAACAATTGCTTCCACTGCAAGTTCCAAGTCCCCACAGGGGAGGGGGGGGGGGGGGGGGGGAAGAGGCAACTATATAACACAAGGCAGCAAACCTTATAGATGAGGGTTTGCAAAATTACACTCTCAAGAAAAAGAGTTGTACCCCCTGATAACAGAGCTGCTAGCATACCATACGTCCGACTTTACTGGATTAATAGCATTGGACCAAATGTGCTAGCAGTGTACAGCTTGGCAATGAGAACTAATAATTTAGTAGAATCGTTCTACAACTCATTAGCGCGGCGTTTACAAAATCGAAGCCATCCAAGTGATATACAGGGTGATTAAGGGGGGGGGGGGGTCAACTCTATTACAAAAGGTGGTTTTCTAACGGAGTGACACTCCCTTCGATTTGAAAAAAGTTTTATTATTTATAGGCTAGGCCTGCGGCGCGTGTGAGTTTATCGAGGCATGGCCGACTTGTAATGAAAACAAAGTATTAATTAGCCACAATAGATCAATAGGAAAATCGGTAGTAAAAATCGGAAGAAAAGAAATTCACAATAAAGCAATATCCACCTTGTTCACATAATCATTGGCGATCCACCTTCCTTCCTCGAAAAACGAAGGAACATCTCTTTCTAAAAACAATGTCGGTCCCAAATATTTTAGCACAATAGCTTCAGCGGCTTGATAATAAAAAAAGCTTCATTACCTAGATCTATATAGGAAGTCCAGATTTGAGATTGAAAAAGCCCATTTTTTAAAAAAATAGACATTTTGAAAATCTCCAAACCGTTACGAACCATACAAAGCATAATCGGATGCTAGTATTTGAATAAGCTCACTGAAAAGCTCAAATTTTGAAAAATTAACGTTTGTTTAATGACAAAGAGCCTGTCATTTGTAACCATGCAATTCATCAGAATCTGACTTGTGGTTCTTGATTATTTAAAGAAGGACACACACACACACACATACCCGTACACCAATATTTGTTGGGACCTGAGTATGTAACCATATTTTTTAGGACATTGGAGTTATTGATAAATAGAGTAGTGGAAACAACATAGAAATGGATATCTTTGATCAAAAATAGGAAACACACCGTAGAGCGAAATATATTTTCTACCACAAATTGAGACGACTTGTTAGTTCCGTCCGAACTAGTCCTGTTTGTACTAATAATACCTGTCCCTATCTCACACAGGTGTGTTTCGGTGTTGCCAGATTCATATTTCCCCTCTTCTTGTAGATTTGTGGAAATCGCGGGCAACGTGAACTTTTTATTTCTCTTGTCTCTTATTTTATGCGCGATATTCCAAGTCGATTTCCCGAGTTTCGTTAAAGATACATTGAATCAAAAAAAAATTTTTTGCCCAATTTATGAAGTGAGACTAATGATTTGATTAAAATTACCTATATATATTTTGAATTTTGCTGTGTTTCATTACAATGTAGGTATTGGGTACAAATGTTTACTTGAATTCCAATATCTTACTCTGTGAAATGTCTTACTGTAGACAGTGAATTAAATTATACTCAAAGTTACTTAATGTTACTAAAAGTCTATGAAATATATCACAAAGGGCAAGACTAATCCTGCAAATGGTAGACAGATTTGATGGACTCAAAGAAGGTAAGCAAAATATCTTAAACATATACCTAGGTATTTTTATTTTTCAACTTATCCTACCCAACAAATCTTTCTTTTCTAATGTGAACTTAACCTAACCACAGTGGAAGTTGATTTATAGTGTTTTTAAATCAATATAAAGTAATTTGGTTGAAAAAAATGTGAAGTCATCTACCTGAATAATTGCGGAATCTTTCACATCTTGGTATATTTGGGTCATACAGGAGACAGTGTGAAATGTAATCCACAAAAGCACTTTTTTTAGGGATTTTCTTGATTTGGAAAACCTTCTACTTGTAAATGTAAAAGATATCAAAACCCTTCTGAGAGCTGAGCCCCCTTAAAATGGCTAAATATAATGTACAGTCTAGACAGCAATTTCTAACTAGAGAAAATTATATTTCATGTATCAGGTGCAGAAAGTGCAATGGAGGCAAATGAAAGAAGTCCAGATAGCAAATATGTTCCAGGGTCTGGGGAGTCATCAGTATTTTCATTTCAAGATGTCCAAGAACTTATAGGTAGAAATAAATACATTAATAAGGGATGTTCAAATATATTTACTTATGTGATTATTGACCTAGAAAAGGTCAAACATATTTGAGTAAGTTGTAGCAATGCACAATGTAAATGTGAAATTGTAAAGTGTCCTAATGGTTATTTTTGTTGTATGGCTTCCGTTGATGACATATGAGGATAGTTAGCCAGAAATCATTATCAAATTCGTATTCAGCACCTCAAAGAACATATATGAATTGATATCTCACTAGCCCCATCTGGGAACAAAAGTTAAAAAAGTTAGTTCAGGTGGACCCTCCCAATATACCAGTAAATTGGAGATGAGTATCAAAAAATTCAAGATATCAATAACAATTCAAAGGAAACATTTATTAAACCCCCAGCGTAAGAATCAATAGAATTTCTAAATCTTCCCAAATAATAGGCTGTCAATTCTCTAATCCCCTAATTAGTGGTACCTAGTTAATCAGTTTCATAGGCTTAATTTGTGATTGATAAACATGTCCTTAATAAAGAACACAAATGCAAATCTACCATGTTTGTACCAAATTGCAGCACATCATGTTTTTAGTTTGTAGTTTTCACTCACTTAGGAGTAAGTAACTAGGTAGAAAGTACATACCTGTATTCTTGCCTCAAGAGCACAAACGAATCATTTTTTAATATAAGATTGTATTATATTAAAAAATGGCATTAACTTCGCCCCGGATTACAAAACAATTGTAATAAAAAATAATATTTCTTTTTGTACATATTTCTAAGTTTTTTTTTTTAATTTATTGTTATATATTTTGTTGTTCTTGATGATTGATTGTTTTGTAAAAAAAAATAAAGTGTAAATAAATAAATAAAAAATAAATTAATATAGCTTCTCTGATTTTCAGCTACTCTGACGAAGATTTTTTCAGACTTTTCCGAACGAAAAAAAAGGTCTTTTGACCTTCTCCTGACAAATTTGATGGCAGAACCAAAGTTCAGTACTCTATCGACCAGAGGTTCTGAACCCCTATCCCCCTCAAAAAAAGCTCTTCTAAAGAGAACCTATCAATCACACTGATTAAGCACAGATAAAATTTTATTTTTCAGGGGTTATTGGGGCCATTGATGGGACCCACATAGAAGGAAAAATTCCAAAAGAAGTTCGTAGCAGTTACATTAACCGCAAGTCTCGAAAAACGGTTATCCTACAAGCAACTTGTACGGCTAAGAAACTGTTCACCAGCACTTTTGTTGGATGTCCTGGACGCATGCGCGGTGCTCGAGTGCTGAGCATGTCATATATTAGGCAAAGTCCAGAAACGTTATTTGATAGCAACGATGTGCATTTGATTGGAGACTCAGCATATCCACTAAAGATGTTCCTGATGACCTCATATAAAAAAAATAGAAACCTAACAAGAGCGGAAGTGAAATTCAACACTGTCCATAGTAATACACGGTAAGTTATATTAAAGAACTCAATGGACGCTGAATTTAAATAGACTAAATTTTGTCTCTCAAGTTTCAATACTACCCCAAATGGTCAAATTCTTTAACACGTAATATTTACCCGTGTACTAACATTAAAATAATTAACCAAATGTATTTATATTAAATTAGCCGCGTTGCGGCTAGGCCTGGGCGGGTTGCGTGACAAATTCATCAAGTTACATTATGAAAATTACAAAAATCTATTTTCCAGGTGTCCGTTTTGCCCGCTCTTCCCCTATGGCAAATATTTAGAAAAGAGAGTTTGAGCCATTGTGACAATACGATCGTAATTAACACAATAAATAAAACTGATATTTTTTGCACCTACCTGGTATTTATGAAATGAAAAACAAACAAAAAACACTAATAATTTTTTCAGGAAACAAGTAAATAAAAAGGAAAAATGCATTTTTTGAGGGATATGTAATTTGAACTCATTAAGAATGAACATGAATGATATTAGAGTTTAAAATGACAAGTAATATTTAAAAAGTAATGTTTAGTTTGTACTACGTATGACAATTCCTCATAGGTATTGTTCAATGTGTCTCTCACCATGCCGGATACCCAAGGAACATCTCTTACGAATTGAGGAAATCACGCGCTGTAGTTCTTGTGGATTTCCTCGGATCATGTCGCAGGCTATGCGAATTTCCACTAAATCAACAGGATGTTGATAAGAGTTTACGTCCAACTTTAGCCTGCTCCATGGATAAAAATCCAAAGGAGTGAAATCTGGACTCCTCGGTGGGTAGTGCTGAGGACCAAAACGCCCAATCCACCCATCAGGATATCTTTCATTCAGATATTCTCTAACTATTGTTCCATTGTGAGCAGGAAAACCGTCCATCTGAAACCACATTCCTGTTGTAACATTCAAAGGTATCTTACCTATTGCTTCTCGTATCTCATTTTGTAAACAATCTAGGAACGATATCGAATTCAAGCTGGGTAGAAGAAATATCGGTGCCAGTAAATGAGGACCCATTTGTCCCAATGTCCCATTCACACATTAAGTGTGAAATCGTGTGTTATTGACTTACTAATATTGCAAAGGGATTTTTTCGAGCGTACACGTGAGAGTTATGTAGGTTTATTATCCCCGATCTTTTGAAAGTGGACTCATCCGTCCATAAAACCTTATTACAAAAATTGCTGTCATCACGAATTTTCCCAACATACCATTGGCAAAATTCAACTCGCTTCTGATAATCAGGCTTTTACAAATTTTGTACCTTTGTCAAGTAATAGGGGTGAATGTGTTCTTTTTGATAGGTCTATTCACAGTCATGTGAGAGACTCCAACTCTTAAAGCTATCCGCCTAGTACTCAACGGTGGTTTATGTTCAACCAACCTCACAATCCTATCAGACAGTACATTCGGAACAGCATCCGCACCAGCTTCATTTCTTCGTCACTGGACACGTCTTGTTTCTCGTACACGCCTATTCACAGCTTGAAAAGTTATCAAAAATGGTAGAGATTCTTTGAACATTAAATTAAATAGACTATCTATCAATATAGCTACTTTTAGCCTCATAATTGTTGAATCTAATGGTCGGTAGTAATATCTTGACCGGTAAAATTCCTTGACAGAAATGTCATCATCGCATCGGTAGTATCGTGAGCATATTCTAAAATCTAAATCTTCTTGTCCGGTGGTTTTGAGGACATAACTGTCTCTCGATTTACTACTTGATTGCCTCTTCCTCGTCTTTGAGCCCCTAGGATTTTCCAGAAAAATTTCATGTTTGCTGAAAAATTGGGCAATATATCATCAAATACTCGATTATTTATCTTCTTCTCTTAATGTACTGCTCAATCCGTTTATTTGATAAGAGGCACACCCAAGAGTTGCATTTTCAGATTGAAAATAGAGGAGTCTGACAACATGTGTTTGTTTCAAAATGTAATGAAAAATGTGTAGGTTAATGTAAGTTTCTAATATAAGAAAAACTATTTAAATAAATGAGAACACAATGAAAGATTAACTAGGTGATAAGACTCCAGGAAAAGCCATGTGTCCAGTTCAGGGTGTATTTTCTAACAACGACAATTTACAGGTTAGCTCGAATGTTGATGATATCTGTTACAGTGTTGCCAGATATACTAACATGTTCCCTTTTTTATAAAAAGAAAATGAAAAGAGCAACAGGTTGTGAAATGAGGAATTAAAAACAAGCCCATTTCCACAATACTTTCTCAGTTATTAAGGTGTCCAGTCAGGATCATTAGGATCTTCATATCCACAACACTATCCAAATTAAAGATTGTGAAATGGGGAATTAAAAACAAGCCCATTTCCACAATACTTTCTCAGTTATTAAGGTGTCCAGTCAGGATCATTAGGATCTTCATATCTAATGTCATGAAATGATTCCTCACTAGAATCAAGAATGACAGTTGATTCTAAAATCTCTTCTGAGCTTAACTCAGATGATTCTGATTGTACTACTTCCGTTTCAGTGACACCAGGAGGTATGTTAGATACATCTTCTGGTTGTACAGAGTCTAACTGTAGAGGAATCTGATCCAACTGATCTGACACCTCACTACTAATGAGAGGAGTATCAGGAAGAAAAGAGTGCAAATACTCATTTAAGGTTAGATGGGTATCCACACTATCATCTTCCTTATTTATCTCATTTTTTTCTATTATGCCCTTCCTCAAATAAATTCTATTTCTGATATATTTTGAATTATCTTTAGTTGTTATTTCATAGGCTCTTTTAGAATTTAATTGACTAGGCAATTTACTAACAGTAGCTGGTAACCAGATATCACCAGGTTTCTTTTGAAACAAAACATTATCATTAAGTTTAAATTTACATAAATTTTTAGTACCTTTATCATAATATTTTTTCATGTTAGTCATACACTTTTTTCTATTATTCCAAAACTGCTTAAAACTAACAGGTTTTGTTTTTAACTGGGTTTTAACAATAGGTAAGTTAGTCCTAAGAAGCCTAGCATTTAACAATTTTGATGGTGGTTCTTGACCATCTCCACAAGAATTTCTTAAATGAAGCAGAGCTATGTACGGGTCACTTCCAGAATCTTTACATTTCACAAGAGTTGATTTTACTATTTGTTGATTTTACTATAAAGCAATACTGTCTCAAAGAATTTTGAATAATTTGACTGTTTGTTCCACACAACCATTAGATCTAGCCCAATAAGGCGATGAACAATGATGGTTAATATTCCAATCCTTGTAGAATTTATTTAATTCATTGGAACTAAAGGGAGGACCCCTGTCAGAAATTAACTGGGCTGGGACCTCTTGTCTTGAAAAAATACTTTTGAAATGTGAGATTATGGATGCACTATTTGTACTATAAAGCAATACTGTCTCAAAGAATTTTGAATAATAATCTACTATTATCAGATAGTGATGTCTATCAAACTCAAACAAATCCACACCCACCTTCTCCCAAGGATGTGATGGAACTTCATGAGGTATTAAAGGTTCCTTAATATTATTAGGTTTAAACTTATTACATGTTTCACAATTTATGATATAATCTCTCAAGTTAGAATAGAGTGATGGCCAAAAAACTACATTTTTCACAAAATTCTTATTTTTATTATATCCCATGTGAGATGAATGCATATTTTTTAGCATGTTACTTTGCAAACTAGAAGGTATTACAATACAAGATCCTTTAAATATAATGTCATTATATGTATGTAATTCCCCACGATAAGGGTAAAATGGTACACTTTTAGGTACTAAATTTTTATAATTTGGCCAACCAGACAAAATGAACTTTTTGACTTGTATCAAAACACTATCATTCCTTGTAGCTTCACTAATTTCAGCTAATTTAGCATCTGTTGCATTAAGAGTTCTTAAAAACATATTTGAATGAACAGCCAATTCTTCATCCAACATTTCATCAAATTCATTACAACTCTCAGGCAGAGCAGCTCGTGAGAGTGTGTCAGACACGTACATCTCTTTTCCAGCTTTATATACTACTTTTAGATCATAAAGTTGAAGTTTCAACATAATTCTTTGTAATCTATTAGGAATGTCACCAAGAGGTTTTTTAAACAAAGTAACTAGAGGCTTATGATCAGTTTCCACCAGTATGTGCTGCCCGTACACATATTGATGAAAATTAAAACATCCAAACCAAATAGCAAATAGCTCTTTTTCTATTTGTGCCCATCTTTTCTGTGTCTCAGTTAAGGACTTAGAAGCATATGCTACTGGCTTATGTTCCTGTAACAAGCAAGCTCCTACTGCATATTGAGAACTATCAACTGTAAGTACCATAGGTTTATTTACTTCAAAGTAAGTTAAAATAGGTGCCTTGCAAAGAGATAGTTTAAGATCATTAAATTCTTTCTTATGAACTGTATGGGTCATTTTCATTTATATTGGGCAAATGATAATTGTGTTAAATATGTTAAGTTCAGTTTTCAACTTGTCTTTTACTTATTTTTTTTCAGATTTTCTGACTTAGTCGTGTTCTGAACTGTCTATACTAAATAGAGGTGACACCAATTTAGTTTGAGTTATCAATTTTTGGCTAAAAATTTGGCACCACCTCATAAATTTAGTCACAAATGTTACCAAATATTTTCCATTATTTTACAGGAGACTGATTATTTACCAAGTCCTTTTTGCAAATAAATAATTAGGAATAGTAACATTTTATATTTAACATTTTTTTTCTCAATTTTAACGTTTCATATATTTTTTGTTCCTTTTATGTCACAAATGTTACTATGTTTCAAAAAGTCTTGGATTTTTTTGATATCAACAAATAATAAATCCTTTGGAAAATTGATACTTGGAGTCATGATAAAATTTACTTTTCTTAAAAGCATTCCCTTAAATAAATGTAAAAAAAAATAGTTATGAAACAAAAATAAATGAAAAAACACGTAGTAACATTTGTGACATTAAGTAACATGTGTGACAGTTTGTAACATTTTTGACAATCTCTTTGTAAGAATAGTACCAAAAAAAATAATGGACTCCTGTGGTTTTTTTTAAATCAGAAATAAGCAGTCTTTTTATTTTAAAAGAATAGTAAAGGCAGTATACCAGGATTTGTCATTTTATCACAAAACAAAACAATAAAAAAGTTTCAAGTATAAAAACAAAATCGCCTCTTTGGTTTTACATATTAAGGTCCCTACAGACCCATCAAATTATCAAGAACAAGAAAAATTGAACTATCTAAGTAACATGAAATTACTTTAAAAAAAAAAAAAAAAAAAAATGGTACAAAAGTAGCAGTCATTTTTTTCTATTGCAGTAAAAACACAGATTTACTACCACAAAATTAAATCCAGACTTTTATTGCCATCTCTTTTTTTTGTCTAAATGCTAAGGTTCAACTGGGGAACTAAATCTAGTTTCCTTATGTGAATACATCTTTCATAAGCTTATTTTTGTTCATACACATCAAGAGACAATGGGAATTTGTAAAATACCCTATGTTCTTTTCTTACTAGTTTGGGGGTTGGTAAGATCTTGAGTATCTGGTCAAAGTTAACATAACTAAGATCTGTCTCATTGACCTTGAAAAGTGATCCTTCCTCCCCTACAACATTGAGAAAGAGAACTTTTACATCTCCATCTTCTTCATCAATATCATTTTGGCAAATACCAGCATACCTATATTTGGTCTTAGTCTTGGCACTTCCGAGGTACTGTACCAAAATATACACTCCTTGCTTAATTTTTTGAGGAGAGGGATCTTCTAATCTTTCTGGTTTGCTCAGACCCTCACTTGAATCTATCTCTTCATCACTTGCATTGCTTGATTTGTCCCAGGTATTGCTTTTAGATCCCTTGGAGTTACTATTTTATCAAATTCCTTGGGTTCAATATAGTACAGTTGCACCTTTGATTGTTTTTTTAATACATTGTACAGTGATGTAGGGTCTGCAATATCATGTCCATTTGCAACGTACATGTTAGCTGCTCTCTTTAGAGCTCCACCAACACCATCCGGTGCACCTTTTCCATGAGAGCTCTCAAAAAAATTCCATGTTCCAGCCTTGAAACCATATTCATACAATTTATTGTTAAAGAGATAAAAGTTCTTCTTTTGCTTATATTGGCTGGATGGTCCATCTGAAAAGAAATGAATGACCTCAACAGCAGGATGTTTAATCATTATCTGTTCCAAAATTGGATTCAAGTGTGTCCATATTGCCTCCGGTCCATGGTCTAAATTCTCAGAGAGTGTTCCAAATGGCAGTGGAGTTTCTCTTTTGACGTAGAGGATACCTGTGTGTATGCTGCACTGTTTCCTTGAAGCACCAAAGTGAAAACCCTGGATTTCCTCTGCAAGTTTGCACTGGTAATTTTCTGAGAAATCAACATGAAGAATTGCTTCATTATCTTTTAGTTTTTCTTTTGCAGTCTTATAGGCTTCATTTTGTTTTTTAATATTGAATATGTGGATCTTGAATTTTTTTAGGTCTTCATTGAATTCTGTTATCAATTGTTGTTTTGTTCCAACTACTTGGACTTTTGCAGTCACTTTCACAGAAAAAAGTTTCTTTTCATTTTTCTCAATTTTCTCTCGTTGTTCTGTAATTATGTCCCATTTTTTCCATTGAGTTTGAATTTCTAGCTCACGAGAATCAATATTGGGGCTTATGTGAACAGATAAGTCCTTGCATACATTGCACATACCATACATACATTTTAACTCTCCCTTGTCACAAGATATTTCTTCACACAGGACATGTGGGTCACTTGTTTGGACAAGACCCAATTGTTTCAGTTTTTTAGCCTTTAGTTCGAAATTTACATGTTGTTTGCAAAGACATGTATCCCTTGTGTCACACATTGGTTTGCAGACATAGAATGGTCGATGTCTTGTAAATGTAGTGAATGAAAGTTTACTTCCTCCATGATGCTGTTGAAACTTCTTGAATGAATCTTTCATGGAAGCTAGCAAATACCTTTTTTGCATTTTTACCTTTTTTCTAGTGATGGTTTCTTTGATCCCAGCTGAGTGACGACTAACATCACTACGCAAGAAGAATGCTTCAATTTGACTTTTCACTTTGGATCTTTTTTTCAGTTCTTCAATGACCATTCTCTTTGATTTTTGAAGTCAATCGTTTTACTGGCAACAGATTTAAGTCTGTACCTTTGTACCAGTTGAGAGAGGCATAAAAATCCCAAACCCCTCTTGGTTTTTCTCTTGTCTGAATTTTGGTACTTTGTTTTTAATGTTTGGACCACTGTTTCCTGGAAAACTAACTTTTTAGCAATGATTTTTTCATTTTTTTTTCTTCTTAACTGTTCCAAAGTTTTATTGACATTGCTCTTTGGTGACAGTAAGTCCTCAGGTGTGCTTAACAATTTATTTATTGCACTTTGTTTAGATCGTTCAGACCTCTTTTTATACATATCTCGTGATTTTTTATATGCTTGATTCTTGCGTTTCAAGTTTTCTATTTCTTGAATCAGCTCCTTGTTGTATTTTTTTTGAGCACAAAGTCTGTATTTCAGAGTTCTTGTTGCTGGAGTAGATGATGTGGATGGTAGGCATGAGTTTTCTGGGACATCTATCATTTGTTCCTTTTTCTTCCTTCTACACTTAGCCTGTCTAGCTTTCCAAGATTTTCTCTCTTTTCTCTTCTCTCTGTCACTCATTTCTGCAATTTTTTTCTGCTTTTTATTTCTTATCTTCTCCTTTTCTTTATACGCTTTGTCTCTTGCTGCATCCAGCTTTCTCTTTTCCCTATAGCGACGTTGCTTTTCAGCATTTGTTAATTTTGTAGATTTAGCCTGAAACAAAAGAGAAAACTCTAAAATAGTAAATTTAACAAAAACTTCCTAACCAATAGACTGTTGGAGTTCGCCTGGATTGAGCGGCCAGCAATTAACGCTGAGTACCGAAATAGACTAGACGGCAGTCATAATTCTCATTTTCGGACACTCTTGACTTTCCAATTTTCTGTCATAAAATATATTTCAATGTTGATTAAAATACCGTGTATGTATTGATCTTAAATACTTAACAGTGGCGCAATTTGTAACTATGGAACCTACACTACCTACAGGTAGTCATAATGATCAGTTTCATGATAGTTTCGATACTGTCGAGAGTGAAGAAAATAATGGACTCAGTGCGGCGGAGTTGGCTGCTAGTTTTCGACAGTTGTCATTGATATTGGGATCTATGCAGAGAATGTCTCAAGATCGAGTTCAGGATGCAGCGTGTGTTCCTGTGAAGTATTTGCAACCACCCAAGATTGTTGAAGGTGAAGAAGTGTTTGAAAATTTTATTGATCGGCTAATGGCATTTTTCAAGATATAGAAGGTACTTGATAATGCTACAAAGGTAATGATTTTTGTGAATGCTATTCCTGCCAACATATTTGCTCTCCTCAAAAATTTATTATTTCCTGAAACTTTTGAGAATGTTGATTTTGAGCGCTTAGTTAATTTACTAAAGTCTCATTTACAACCACAGCCATTACTGATTCCAGCAAGGGCAGCTTTTCTTGATAGGAAACAACAAGCTCATGAAACAATTAGTGATTATTATTCTCAGTTGAAGAATTTGGTATTACCTTGCAGATATCCTGAAAATATTCTCAAGATTAATTTACGTGATGTTTTCATCAAAGGTCTCAAGTCCAAAGCAATGTTAGATAGATTTTTTGAAGAAGATGATATTGGTTTGGAAAAGACAATAGAAATAGCTTTATCTATGGAAAGGGCTAGTATAGCTAGTGGAGCTATCCTTGAACTACCCAGCCCTAGTACCTACTATGTTTCTAGTGGTGAACAAAAGCAGTTACCGAGACAGAGAAATAATATTAACCAGACTTTATGCTATCGTTGTGGTGAAAGAGGACATTACGCCAACAAATGTATCGTCAATGAGCAGTCCTTACTTTGTTCTCATTGTAATTCAAGAGGACACACATCGCTTGTGTGTTCAATGAAAAATATTACTCATTCAAATACCATCAGATGTTTACAGGAAAATCCTTCGAATCTACGGGATGAAGATGTGGCTGAAATACAAGAAATGATACATTTGAACGTTCTACAGTATGCTGAGGTTGATAATAATAATTCTACTCATTCTAGCAAAAAGAGTCCACTTCCAGATCAAAACTTCAGACGATTCAGTGTAGGAGACACAGTCGCGGATAGAAATTACATAGGATACAACCAAAAGTGGCAATTTGGGAAGGTTATTGAAAAACATGGAAACTTACACTATACGATTCTGGTGAATAATCAAAAATGGAAACGTCATATTGACCAAATCAGATCCAGATTTTTTAAATGTTATAGAGATGGTGCTTTTAACGGGGAGGGGTGTACTAGTACTAGTATTCCTAATAGTCCAATAAATATTCCCAGAACTCCAAACAGTCCAAACACTCTTTCAAGATCCTCTAATATTGTTCCAGGAACTCCTAGCAGTGTCTCGAGTACTAGCTTCAATTACACCTGGATCGCGGCCGCAAGTCTTTTCGCCTCCTATCGCTCTTAGAAATGTACAATACATTGTACATTTAAATTTATTATTTTTTTTGCATATCTTATTTTGTAAATACCTATTGTTAATTTTTTTTTATCTTTGTTAATAATTTATTGTTGTATGTATTGTATAAAAAATAAAGTGTAAATAAATAAATAAAAATAAATAAATAAGAAAAGGGAAAAGAAACTGTCGACCACCTGAGAGATTCACAGCTTCTGATTACTACACCTGAAGAGTGAAGAACTTCTTTAAGGAGGGAGGTGTTGGAGTTCGCCTAGATTGAGCGGCCAGCAATTAACGCTGAGTACCGAAATAGACTAGACGGCAGTCATAATTCTCATTTTCGGACACTCTTGACTTTCCAATTTTCTGTCATAAAATATATTTCAATGTTGATTAAAATACCGTGTATGTATTGATCTTTAATACTTAACATAGACTTAAGGTGTATTTCACCAATACACATTGAGTCTCGAAAGCCTGTTAAAATGAAGCAACCTGTTAACTGATAATCTGTATAATTCAAGAACAGTAGAATAAACTCTTACTGGAGTTAGTGAGATCCACCATAAATATGCATATTTAAATTTTACATCCATGTTACCTTCCTACAAATCCAAGGATCAAGTACACATGATAAAACAATAATAAAACATGACCAATATGTTGCATAAGACATTTTAAAATTCACATTATATGTTAGGTACTTCCTCTGGCCACATTTTATTTTCCAATTGTAATAAGTAGTCGTATCCCACCTAATAAGATGATCATTTCAAGTTACAATGTCACAAATGTTACTATGAGTCACAAATGTTACTTTTTCTAAGTAACAACATTTCTAAGTAACATTTCTAAGTAACATTCTAAGTAACTTTTTCTAAGTAACATTTGTGACAGTAACATTTGTAACTCAAACATGATTGATTTACTATTAAACACCTAGAGAAATAAAATATTTGAATTACAGATCTTACTGTGTACACAGGATACTTTCATCTTAGCTTTTAAGAAAAGTTTATTGTTTGAAAAGATCTAAAAACAGGAAAATTATAAGTAACATTTGTGATTAAATTTTTTACACTTACCATGAATCTGCACTTGTAGGGTTCCACAGCCCAAATCACTGAATATTTCTTAATGTAAACAAATCAAATGTTTGAAGAACAAATTTAGCTTGACAACTTCACAATCATCAGGGGTTCTCAATTTTTTTTTCAAATTTTTTCACAAGTAACATTTGTGACCCTTTTAAATCTAAAAAAAGTGGGACACAAGATTGAAATGATTTAAAATCAATTAAATGAAATAAGTGTTTTAAAAAAAGTTACTATAAAGTTTTAATCACTTGTTTTACTTGGTATAATTTGTAGTTAGTGAAAAATTATTGTTTTTCCACAACATTTGGGATACTTAAAGATTGAATTCTTAGTGATAGGGACATACAGTAAAGTCACAAGTGTTACCTACAAAAATTTAGTTGGGCATATTACAGAAAAAAAAAAAAAAAAAATACATATCCTCAAAGAATATTGTATTCCACATTATTGAAAAAGAAAATTGGGATTTTCAATTTTATTAACGATTTTAATCAGGTATTTATACTGAGGACTTGATTTGCTCATTCCATTTGAAAATGACCCGTATCCCAAAACCATACAGTATCTTTTTTCAAAAGTTTTCTGAGATTGACACAATTATTGGACATATTAGGCACATAATTAGATAGATAGTTAATCATTCCTAAAAATCTTTGTAATTCTTTCAAGTTTTTTGGTTCTGGCATTTTTTCTACTGCCTCAACTTTAGTTAGATCAGGTGACATACCTGTACATTGGAAAGTTTGACCTAAGAAAGTAATTTTCTGTTGTCCTAAGAGATTTGAGACTTATAATACAAATAAAATTTATAACTTTAATAACAAGAAAAAGTACAGAAGTTATACCCAAAGTAATACAGAAAACATTAACAATACTTGGAGAATCCAACCAAAAGTACAAGAATTGGACCAAAAAACGTCAAAAATATGGGAAAATCCAAAGCAAACATCCTATTCAGAAAAAATCAAAAACTTCAATATGAATCATAATAAATGGCCACCACTGGTAAAAATCAAAGAAAAAACAGAAACAGAATGCCCAAAATGCAAAGGAGAAACAAACGCATCTAAGGAAGAATACTTCAGAAGACCAAAGAAGCCATTTTTTCTCTAAATCATGACAATCTTAAACATAGTTTAGGATATTATAAGAGAACTAACAACTCTAGGGAAATCAATACAGTTAGTGTTGAAACAGTAGAATCTCACATGACACAAACAGAAAACAGTAAACTTCAAAAAAGGATGTCGGAAAACAACGAATTGTCATATTATAGTAGGCAAATGAGCGTGAAAAACAAAACAAGTAAACCAATAGACAAAAGATGCACCACACACAATGGACATGCTACAGAAACTTCTAAAATAAATGATAATACAGTACAAATCTCAAATTCAACAAACAATTCAGATAAACATAAACAAAGCATTATTCAAACATATGAACACTTAACCGAAATAGAATTAAATGAAATTTTACTAGTAAAATATGGAAGTAGTTACATTAAAAAAATATGGAATAGTGTAAATGAAGCATGCAGTCTCAACTATGCACTAGAACTATATGAAAGAAATGAAAACACATTGAAACAAGAAAACACAAATTACCAAAAACCAATTACAGGACAGTCAGACTTGCATAACAAAATAGAAACAATACAAATCATCAATAATAGTCAAGTTAAAAATAGTGAAACACATTACACTGTACAAACAAGTGATAAAAATCCAGACACACCAAAAAAATATAATGGCACAATGAAAGGATTTAAAAATACAATAAAACGCAAACAAAATAATTTTAAAAGCAATAAACATGAAGGGAATTTTAAAATAGTCCACCAAAACATACAATGTATGACTAGAAAAATACCTTTGTTGGAAAATTTTATGGTAGAACAAAAAGCCCATGTGATCTGCATTTGTGAACATTGGCAAACGAAAGAACAACTTTCCATCATGAAAATAAGAGGTTACAAACTCACAACAAGTTACTCAAGACAAAACAAAATACATGGTGGTACAGCAATATTCCTAAGTGAAGAAATAAATAAAAACAAAATAAAGGAAATAACAAAAGGACCAGAACAACAAGAACAACATTTTGAATGGTCAGGAATCACATTAAAAGAAAATAAAGATATACTACAAATATTTACAATATACAGATCACCAGACGGAGACCTGATGACATTTCTTGAAACTTTAGACAAACTTTTTGAAAAAAACAAAGTAGACCAAACAAAAACAATAATATGTGGGGATATAAACATAGATCATCAAAAACCAAGTCACAATTTGAACCTTTTAACAGATCTGTTAGAAAGTTACCAACTGAAAAACATAATAAAAGAACCAACAAGAGGAAAATCTGGTCTTGATTACATCATAACTAATGAAAATAACACAGACATAAAAGCAGGCATCATCAACAATCACGCTTCAGATCATCTTAAAACAGTGATGCTTGCTCTCAAGACACGAAACATGAATACAAACCAATGGGAAATTGTGATAGATTCAGCTCTTCATGCTATACGGTCTCTCTTATGCACTGCTACAAATGAGACACCTCATGAGCGCATGTTCAACCATCCTCGTAGAACATACTATGGAAACTCCATGCCAGCTTGGTTGACGAAACCTGGTCCAGTCCTTCTGAAGAAATTCAACCAGAAAAGTAAATATGATCCTTTGGTTGATGAAGTCGAACTTCTTGAAGCTAATTTAGAATATGCCCATGTAAGACTCCCTGATGGAAGAGAAACTACAGTCTCTACTCGAAATCTCGCACCTGCTGGAGAAAAAGAAAATGCTATCTCAAATCAGGAGGATATAGAAGTTCAGACTCCAGAAGTTGAAGTCTTGCCTCCTATTGAAGAAAGAATAATTCAAACTCCTGAAAGAAATATTCAAGATGCACCTGCCCGTCCAAGACGAGAAAGAAGGCGACCTATATATCTTCAAGATTATATAACTGATTTTTAAATACAGGGTGATTGTGGTGAAATTCAGTCAAACTTTCAGCACTGTATTTCGGCCAGATCTAAACTAACTACTTTTCCTCCTCAGTTTAGAACCTAATCGAATCATTCATCACTCTGCTAATTTCTGTTGAATAAAACTTAACCTAAAGTTGTCTTTGTTAAAATGAAAGTCTTTTTCATTCTACAAAGATATAGAGATTATCAAAGAAAATAGAATAATAAATAATAAAATAGAGCTATGTGTGAAATTCAATAATTTTTTTATAGAGTCAGTAAAAGAAAAAATATCAACTATACCTGATACATACATCAACGATCAAAATATTTTAAAATCAAATTCAGGAAAAACAATAGAACTTACCCCAGCAACATTCAGTGAAATCAAAAAGGTAATAAATGAACTTCCACCCAACAAAGGCACAAAATCATGGGATATACCAACTTTTACTTAAGCTTTTTTTTTTCTTCTTAAAATAATAAAAGAACATACTATAACATTCACAATTATCTTACAAAAATTGATAAATCAATCTTTCGAAGAAGGAATATACCCAACTGCCCTTAATCTATTCGAAATAACACCTAAACACAAAAAAGGAACCAAAACAGAAATTCAAAATTACAGACCTTTGTACAAAACATCAAACTTAGGCAAAGTAGCACAGAAAATATTTACAAACAGACTGAACCAATTCATTGAAGAAAATAACATCATATGTAAAGAACAACATGGCTACAGAAAAAACCACTCAACAACAACAGCGTGCCACGAATTAATAACATTCATCAAACATAATGTGGACAAAAAACATAAAGTTGCAACCATCTTCTTTGATCAAACAGCTGCTTTTGACATTATTGACAACAAAAAACTGTTTGATAAACTAGAAAACATTGGTATCAGAAATAAAGCTCAAAGTTGTTTACAATCATTCATGAAAAATAGAAAAGTTAGGGTAAAAATTCAAGACTCGATTTCAAGTGAAAAGTTCATCAATACAGGAGTGAGTCAAGGATCAAACTTGGGACCTCTACTGTACAACATATACACATCAGACCTACCACAGACAATCAAAGAGGGATTTACTGTAATGTATGCAGATGATACAAGTATCACAGTAATAGCAGACACATATGAAAAGCTTAAAAATAAATTAGATCGCACAATACAACAATATATGGAATGGTCAAATAAAAATAAAATGATACCAAACTTGTCAAAAACATATTACATAGTAGACACAATAAAATATAAGAAACAAGAAGACATGCAAATAAAATATAATGACACAAAAATAGAAATGAAAGAAATAATTAGATACCTCGGAATAGAGATTGATAACACACTAAAATGGAATGAACGAATTGAAAAAATATGCAAAAAGCTCAATCAACTCAGTTATATGATAAACTATCTCAAAAGAACTTTCAATAAAAAATCATTAAAGCAATTTTATCAAGCTTTTGGAGAAAGTTACATAAGATATGGCATTTTTTTGGGGCAAAAATACACAACATAAAAGGATATTCATTACACAAAAAAAAATATTCAATCTTAGTAACAGAGAAACTTGTAAGAACACTTTCATCGAACACATAGAAACAATAATGAACATACACAGACAAAAAAGTACACTACCCCAAAACAATGAAAAACACAATTATAACACAAGGCATGCACATCACATCCAAAACAGCCAAACCAACACAACATATGGACAACAATCAGCCCAACATTACGGAATAAATCTTTATAACAGGTTACCTGAAAATTTGAAATCACTCAATCAAAACACACTAAAAAACGAAATCACAACACACTTGCATACTATTTTAAGAAGTCTTAGTAAGTTTATTTATCGAATGACTACTGTAGAATGACTACTGGCTCATCAATCTCAACATTACATCAAAGCGGCCACCACAGAATGGCCAATACCAACATCCCCTCTTCTTTGTTCTTTCACACAACATCCCTCTTCTTAATGCATGACAAAGTCTCCATACCGGCTAGGTTGTTGTTTCTTTCTTGTTGATCTTCTTATCTCTGGTTCATCCTTTTCTTGAATATCACTTCTTGATTCTTCTTCGGTTTCATTGCTCTCAGTTATACATATGTTTGGTTTGATGAATTTTTCATTTCTTCTGTATACCGCTCCATCTTGATCTTCTACTTGATATGAACGTTTTCCCTCACAACTAATAACTTTTCCTCTTTCCCATTTTTCATCTTCAATTTTCTTCTTGTACCAAACCTGTTCACCTTCTTGTAGATTTCTTCTCTTCACACAGCTTCTATTGTATACCTTTGCTATTCTGTTTCTATTTTCATTGATTTTTTCTTCACATTCTTTAGAGTTAATCATTTCTTGATATTTATTCCAGTTTGGGATCTGACATCTTAGCCATCGACACATCATTCTTTTGGCAGGGCTCATATTTGTTTTATTTGGAGTATTCCTAAATACGAGCAACATCTTATAAAAATCTTCATTTTCTTCTATACGTTTTTTTATCATCTTTTTTATTATTTTTACAGATGCTTCTGCTTTACCATTACTTTGAGGGTAGTATGGACTTGATGTTATATGTTCAAATTCCCATTCTTTACTGAACATTTTAAATTCACTTCCAGTAAAATTTGTTGCATTATCTGTTATTACTTTTTCTGGTATTCCATATCTGCTAAAATTTCTTTTGCACATAAGAACTGTTGTTTTTGGAGTTAGATCATGAATTTCATCGATTTCAAAAAAATCTGAGTAATGATCGACTGTCACCAAAAATTTTCTTTGTTTTCCTTTGATATTTATTTCAAATACATCCATACTTATTTTTTCAAATGGATATTTTGCTACATCATGAGACATCATTTCTAGTCGTTTCTGATTTTCGCCAAATTTAGCACATGTTTCACATCCTTTCACAGTATCTTCAATTTCTGATAACATGTTCGGCCAAAATACTGCTTCTTTTGCCAATTTCTTTGTTGCTTCAATACCAAGATAACCACTGTGTATTTTCTTCAAAAATTCTTGTCGTAGTGATATGGGAATTAAAATTTGATTATTTTTTAACACAACTCCATTTTCTATGACTAAATCCATTCGAAAATTCCAGTAGCATTTTAAGTCTTCACTGACTTGATTCTTGTTTTCGGGCCATCCTCTGAGGATTTGTTCTTTGAGTTTCTTTAACTGACCATCTTTCATAGTTTCTGCAATTATTTTTTCAATTGATTGATCACTTATTTTAACACTTCTGTCATCAGTATAGTATATACCAGTGTTCAATTCATCCAATACATGTACTTGATCAAACATAACAGTATTAATTTCATATATGTCAATTTGTTTTTCTTGGTTGCTCATGCTCTCCGGTGCACGTGACAACGTATCTGCCAAGTACATTGTTTTTCCACTTTTATATTTAACAATAATATTGTATCGCTGTAATGAAAGGATCATGTTTTGTAGTCTCTTTGGAGATTTCAATAATGGCTTCTTAAAAATGCTCACTAAAGGACTGTGATCGGTTTCAATTGTTACATTAGATCTTCCACAGATATACTGATCAAAACGATTACAGGCAAATACGATGGCTAGCATCTCTTTTTCTATTTGTGCATAGTTTCTTTGAGTTTCTGTGAGAGTTTTTGATGCATAGGCCACAGGAACATTGTCTTGAATTAAAGCACATCCCATTGCAAATGATGATGAATCGGTCTGAATGGTAACTGGTTTTATAGGGTCATAATATTTTAACAATGTTGCATTAGCAATATTCTTTTTAATATTTTTGAAACATTCTTCTTGCTCATTTTTCCATACAAACATTTCATCTTGATGTGTTATTTTTCTCAAGGTTTCACTGATATCTGATAGATTCTTAATGTATCTCGATAGGTATGTCACCATTCCTAGAAATCGGAATAAATCTTCTTTGCATGTTGGTTTGGGCATATTCAGTATGGCGGATACTTTTGATTCATCTGGTTTCATTCCATTTTCAGTCAGTATGTGACCGTAAAATTTTATTTCATTTTTACATAGTTTTGTTTTTTCTTTATTTAATTTGACATTTGCTTTGTCTAATTTTACGAACAAGTTTTCCAAATTTTTATCATGATCTTTTTGTGCTTCTTGATGTGTATTACCATATCC
The DNA here is from genome assembly GCA_024516035.1 of Bactericera cockerelli. NCBI lineage: Eukaryota > Metazoa > Arthropoda > Insecta > Hemiptera > Triozidae > Bactericera > Bactericera cockerelli. Next base: position 3,927,566 of record CM044955.1, read on the forward strand.
AACAATAAGTATATCATCTGCTAATACATGAATACCTCGCAATCCATTAGTTATCTCCAACATCTTCTTTTGAAATATTTCCATTGCAGTTGATATTCCGAATGGTAGTCGAAGATATCTATATTTGGCAAATGGAGTCCAAAAAGCTGTCATTTTGCTGCTTTTTTCAGATAATTGTATCATCCAAAATCCTTTTTTAGCATCCATTGTTGAAAATACTTTTGCATTGTTCAGCTCTGGAAGAATTTCATCAAGTGTAGGTAACTGTTGCTTTGTATCTTTCAATGCTGTGTTCAAATTACTAGGATCCAGACAAATTCTCAATTTTCCATTTTTCTTTACCATTGTGAGGTTACTTATCCAGTCTGTATAACCTTCTTCCTCAATTATTATTCCTTGTTGAACCATATCATCTAGTTCTTTTCTCAATTCATCTTTTAGTGCTACTGGTATTCTTCTAGGAGCTTGCCTCACAGGGACCACTTCATTAGTCAATTCCAAATCGACTTCTCCTTTTATCTTCCCCAAACCTTCAAAGACATGACTGTATTTCTTCATAATATTTGCTGTGGACATAGGAATATTACTATCAAGTGGTTTTGATTCTTGTTCTTTTACTTTATTACAGTAACTAATGAGTTTTAATTCATCACAAGCTTGAGCAGATAACAGAGGACAGTGTTCATATTCAACAACTATGAAATCGAGGCAAAATATTTTATTTAGTCTGCGTATTTTCAGGGCATAAATACCTCTAGGTTTTATCTGGGTACCTCCAAAAGCTCTCAATATTGTGTAACAAGGTTTTAATAACACTTTGGTTTTGTTTATAATTTTTAACAGATTCTTTTCACCGATTATGTTACAGGAGGCTCCAGTGTCAAGCTGACATTTGACATCACATACCTGACTTTGATCATTGATCACTTGCAGTGTTGTAAAAACACCATTCTTGCTTGTGTTTTCAATTTTCAGAATTTCATCTTGGTCACTTTCTTTGCCATTTTCATAATATTCAATTTGTTTTACACTGAGTTTCTTTCTACATACACTCGCAAAGTGTCCAGTTTTGTGACAGTAATTACATTCTTTTTCTTTAGCAGGACACATCTTCAAGTCTGAATGCCAATTATTTCCACAAAAATTGCACTTTTTATTTTCTTGTTTGACATACTTTTTATTATTCTTTGTGTAAACTTTGTTGATGTTATTTGTCACATCTTGCATGCAGCTGATTTGTTGTTTCATTTCTTCACTTCCAATGCACATTTGCATTGCATCATTTAAGTTCATATTTTTCTTGAGCCACAATTTTTCTCGCATGTTTATGTCTTTGATTGAACAAGTTATTTTATCTAAAAGAAGTTCTTCTTCCATTTGCTTGTATTCACATAACTTCACCTTTGATTTTAGTTTCATGAAGTATTCTCTGTAATTTTCATTGTCTTCTTGTTTAATACAATTGAATATATATCTTTCGTATCTGACATTCACCTCTTGACAAAGTTTTTGTTCCAAACTTTTTATAATGTTCTCAACCGTTTGTTTTTCTGGGTCTTCAATAAGTTTATAAATCATCTTGCTGGCTTCATCACCAATAATTGTCATCATCACTGATACCTGAACATTCATTTCTTCTTTGTTTAATCCACTTGATACCGCATAATTGTTAAACATTCTTTGAAAATGGTGAATATTTTCTTTCATGTTACCCTCCAGACTCAACACACTCGGGACCGGCACGTTCCGTACGCTCGTCACTCTCAGTTTGCTGTCTCTGTCTGGTTGGTTTTCTTCCACCAAATTTTGTTTCAAAGTCTTCATTTGTTGTTCAACTAATGTCTTCACCATCTCCTTCACTTTCTCATCGAGTTTATCCATGATCACAAGTAATCGAAAAACAAAATAATGCTATCACAAAATTTCAATGGAAATTCACTAATTTCAGAAAAAATTTCAAACACCATGACACCATATTTTAAGAAGTCTTAGTAAGTTTATTTATCGAATGACTACTGTAGAATGACTACTGGCTCATCAATCTCAACATTACATCAAAGCGGCCACCACAGAATGGCCAATACCAACACATACAATAGCACCATACACTTACACAGACATAGAAAACATAGAATGGACACAGACATAAAATTAGGAATTAATATAACACTATTCTCGAGCATCAGAGGCACGCTTCCTCTCGGTGGTGAGCTCGAGGAAATGTTTTACCTTTGATATATTCACTGTATTTATTTTAGCTATTAATATGAATATTATTATTTTTGTTTTACTTATTACTTTTACTTAAGCTTTTTTTTCTTCTTAAAAATGACGATTGACTATGTACTCTGTATCTTTATGTCTAAAATTGTAAATAAATAAAACTGTCAAGACTCATAACATTTGCTTCAGCCCCTGTGTCAATACTCATTGTTAGCAGCTTATAATTTACCTGCACTAAAGTTTTCCACTGGCTGTTATCCTGATTGATGGCTCCAATGAAAAAATTATCACTTACAGGATTATCTGGACACACTTGAGTTTTATTTTCTACTGAGTGAACTTGATTATTTTCTACTGAGTAAACTTGATTCACTTGAACTCTCCTCTTGCAGACCTTGGCGTAGTGCCCCACCTTGCCACATGAATTACACGAGGCTCGGGCTGCTGGACACTTGTTGGCTGCATGGGAATATCCACAATAATGACACTTGAAACTGGAACTAAACTGCTTACTTGGCTTATACAAAGAAAACACATTTGATGACTTTTCTCTTGACATCTCAATTGTCCTGGCCACATCAAAAACTTGAGCTAATGTCTTGGAGTCGCCCTCTTCTAATAGGCGCTCTTTTATGTGAGAATTTTCAGGTAATAAACCTAAAATAAACATATCTTTTGTGAGAGAATCTTGTAGGTTCCCCAATTCACATGTTGAAGACAAATTTTTCAAGGTAGTGTAGAAGTTTTCAAGTGATTCTCCTGGTTGCTGATGTCTTGAGAGGAAGACATTTCTCTCAAGAGACAAATTCTTCTTGGGCGAGAAGTAGTCATCGAACAACTTGATTACATCAGAGAGCTTTATTCCGGCTGGAACGTTGAATGCTTGGTAAATATTCACAACTTCTACTCCTAGGAGATGCAAAAGAATTGCAATTTTTCTCTCCTCTTGAAGAACGTCCTGGTTTGTGGCCACCATATAGTTGCTGAACTGAAACTTGAACACTTTCCAGTTTTCATGCTGTTGAGCACCTGTAAGTCCTTTCAATTTGAGGGTCATGGAAGCTGCTGGCATGGAACTTGTTCCTCTGGAATTGGAACTTTCCGCGGTCTCTTCCGGTTTCACCATTGTGTTACACCTGTGTACAATGTACACACACCTGACACCATGTAAGTTTCTAATATAAGAAAAACTATTTAAATAAATGAGAACACAATGAAAGATTAACTAGGTGACAAGACTCCAGGAAAAGCCATGTGTCCAGTTCAGGGTGTATTTTCTAACAACGACAATTTACAGGTTAGCTCGAATGTTGATGATATCTGTTACAGTGTTGCCAGATATACTAACAGTTAACAATGGAATCACCTCTCCTTATCAATCCCACTGCCTCTACAGCAGGCATGTCAAACTGGCGCTTGGTCAATTTGTGCGGCCCGCTGCGAGCGTTAGGGTATAATACAATACTTCCTAAACTATATAGTATAATACTTCCTAATACTTGTACCTAAACTCTTTGTACTAGATTTTTTTTTTCATTTTACGTCAGGATCTTTTTTTTAACGAGAGGGGGAGGGGTTGAGTACCTCATACATTTTGAGTTTGACATGCCTGCTCTACAGTATCAGAATATTGTTTTTTTTTCTATTTCAAGGTTCAGAGCATCAATAATAACTTCATAGTAGTTCAGAACTTTTTGACAGTTCTCGTAGCGGCAGGTCTATCGTGTAGTACTCTGGGCTGTAATATCTATTGAACTCCCGAGAAATTTCTAATATTAGAAATCGGAAGTAATATGTTTTTTTTTTTTACTCCCAGATTGACTGCTACTGAATGCAGGAGTTCATGGTTTCTTTGACTTGGCCTCGGGCCTCAAGAGTATTGAACAAAGAAATGCTTGGCCGATTCAATTGTTCGGCATAGATAGGTTACAACAAAAGCTAACTTGTGTAAAGCAGTGAAAATAAAGTGCCTCTTGATGAATTTGTCGAGTTCTTGATTGGAGCCCACTGATGTTTCCAGACTTAACACTTGCTCCATCGTATGTTTGGGTGAGACTACCCATTGTCTTTCAAAATTTGTAGAATGAGGATAGCAAGATCTTCTTCTAACCTGCTGTTTGAGCAATTAGTAAACAATAAAAAATGTTTTTGTGGCAATAGGTTATAATCGACATATCTTAGAGAGCGAAAGAGAATTTGCTCCTTGAAACTCCTTGCTTCGTCCTCCATAACTGCACAGAAACCACATTCTTAATTTCGTTCACAAATTTTTCTCTTGTTATTTCTGCAATTAACTCAATAACGTCATTTTGAGTAGTTTTGCTACAGAAAGAGTAGTGTTTACTAAATCTCTCTTAAAATGTGGCATTATGTTTGGCAAGCATACTACAAAGTTCTAGGAAATTCCCGTTATTACTTGAACTTTCTGCTTCGTTGTGCCCCTTTCTGTTTCGTTTTTTTTTCTCCAATTTCTAAAAACAGAGAAGAAAGAGCCAAAGTCAGCAAAACCAATGAAAGAAGAACCAAAATCAAAAAATAGTAAAACAGAGAAGAAACAGACAAAGTTAGCAAAATCAATTAAAGAAAAACCAAAAACAAAGAGGAAAGAGCCAAAGTCAACAAAGTCCAGCAAAAAATAGTAAAACAGAGAAGAAACAGACAAAGTTAGCAAAATCAATTAAAGAAAAACCAAAAGCAAAGAGGAAAGAGCCAAAGTCAACAAAGTCCAGATACAGTTTCAGAAAGCCAAAAACAGACGTGTGTGATTACTGCACCAAGTGTGAAATGAAACTGTTCAGATCTGTTAGATCTGAACCCAAATTGCTGCTGCGCTAGTAAGTTATTGAACTCTAGAAATTTGCTTAGACGGAGAGCTTTTCAAAGACGTGTGTGATTACTGCACCAAGTGTGAAATGAAACTGTTCAGATCTGTTCAATCGAAACCCAAATTGCTGCTCCGCTAGTAAGTTATTGAACTCTAGAAATTTGCTTAGACGGAGAGCTTTTCAAAAAATTACCAAAATTACTGAGAAATGACATTGGTCAATAATTATTTGGATCCGTTCTAGACCCTTTCTTATGAGTAGGATCAATAGAAGAGGTTTTAAAAAGGAGAGGAAATATGCTTGTGGTGAACGATGTGTTCAAAATGTGAGCAATGGATATGCAATGAGATAAATGACTTTTTTTACTATTGTCATCGGAACTGCATCTTCACCACAAGAAATCTTATTCAGACAAAATGAGGCAAATTACCTCAAGAGAGTTACAGGAAGATTGAATGAAGTCAAAAATTATAGTTAGTGAGTGTGATGCAGAGTGATGCAGATGTAGTAGTGATGATAGGTGGTGAGTAAGGAGCTGAAGTAGAAGTGAGGACAGGTGGTGGGTGTGGAGCAGAAGTAGAAGTGATGACAGGTGGTGAGTGAGGAGCTGAAGTATAAGTGATGGCAGGTGGTGGGTGTGGAGCTGAAGTAGAAGTAAGGACAGGTGGTGGGTGTGGAGCAGATGTAGAAGTGATGGCAGGTGGTGGGTGTGGAGCTGAAGTAGAAGTAAGGACAGGTGGTGGGTGTGGTGATGGAGTAGAAGTAAGGACAGGTGGTGGGTGTGGAGCAGATGTAGAAGTGATGGCAGGTGGTGGGTGTGGAGCTGAAGTAGAAGTAAGGACAGGTGGTGGGTGTGGTGATGGAGTAGAAGTGATGACAGGTGGTGGGTGTGGAGCTGAAGTAGAAGTGATGACAGGTGGTGGGTGTGGAGCTGAAGTAGAAGTGAGGACAGGTGGTGGGTGTGGAGCTGAAGTAGAAGTGATGACAGGTGGTGGGTGTGGAGCTGAAGTAGAAGTGATGACAGGTGGTGGGTGTGGAGCTGAAGTAGAAGTGATGACAGGTGGTGGGTGTGGAGCTGAAGTAGAAGTAAGGACAGGTGGTGGGTGTGGAGCTGAAGTAGAAGTGATGACAGGTGGTGGGTGTGGAGCTGAAGTAGAAGTAATGACAGGTGGTGGGTGTGGAGCTGAAGTAGAAGTAAGGACAGGTGGTGGGTGTGGAGCTGAAGTAGAAGTAAGGACAGGTGGTGGGTGTGGAGCTGAAGTAGAAGTGAGGACAGGTGGTGGGTGTGGAGCTGAAGTAGAAGTGATGACAGGTGGTGGGTGTGGAGCAGAAGTAGAAGTGAGGACAGGTGGTGAGTGTGGAGCTGAAGTAGAAGTAATGACAGGTGGTGGGTGTGGAGCTGAAGTAGAAGTAATGACAGGTGGTCGGTGTGGAGCAGAAGTAGTAGTAGCAATACTTGTCAAATTACTCCAGAAATCATTGAAGGTATTTGCTACTTCTAATGGATTTGTTATAAGGCTATTGTCTTTTTTAATGTGTAGTACAGAATAGTTTTTATTAAGATATTTAGAAAACTCTTTCACTACATTCCAGATCACTTTGATTTTTTTTTTTGGGAGCATTTGAGATTGAATCAGTAGTCCTTTACAATTTGGCTTCTCTAACTATATTTTGTAATAAGTATTTTTGAATATGTTCTATAGTGCTCACGGAGTATTGGGTCATTGGATTGTCGTCAAATTATATAATGCTCGTTTGGATGCACTAAATACAATTATTCCAAGTATAAAAATACAAGTATTTTCCTCCTGTATTCAGAAGGACGATAACGTTAACTAAAATCATCTTTTCTTTTATTATTATTTACTTTTACAATGTCTGATTCAACAGTTAATGTCGATACTACAAAGGCTACGCCAGCCAAATCATCAGAAGGTGGTAAGAAACCAAATTCTAGGGCTAGGAACCAGGTCAAACAGCATGAGAAACTTAAATCCAAGACCAATTCAATGTGGGAAGCTAAGCAGGCTGCCAAAATCAAGGCTGACCTTGATCCATTGAACTTGGAAAATGAATTAATCGAGAAATTCGGTTCGTACTCGGTTACCACTCCTCAACCAGTACCTATCTCAACTGCTTTTGTAGGAGTACTTTGGCATGAAACATTGCGGCAAGCCCTGGCCGTCAAACCTACATTGCAATTCACTACTAATGAAAAGCATGCAGGATACCGTGTCTTAAGTACTGTTCTTAGCTCGAGAATGGCACGTTTAGAGAAGCCTGAATCTGGTTTAGAATGATTCAGAGATTATCAACATCGCCGATGGTCTCAAAGCAATGTCTGATGTTGTTGCGACTGTCCCCACCGTTCATGCCCATGTTCTTGCCGCTATAGGCAAAGTCGAGCATTATGGAAATGTTTATCTTCCAGTTCTCCCAGTAACTAGAATTGTGGGTGGACAATTTATTGTTCGTCCAGATAATGTTCACATTGGCAATCTGCGTCAGGTGGTGACAGCTCTATCGAACGTGGCGACCCCTGCTGTTTTTCGACAGCAATTTATACGTCGTAACCCAATACCTGGGGCAAAAAACCAACAACGAAAATGGGATGAAATAGTAACTAAAAATATGATTGAACAAGAAATGATCTTTGAAAACACTATTGATGTTGCCAGAATGAAGTCATTACAGAACAATGAGTCGGGCGCATGGCTAAATGTGTATCCATCCAAAAACATTGGAACTTTAATGAATGACCAGAGTTTTCAAATGTGTATTGGACAAAGATTGGGATGTGACATATGTAGAAAGTTTACGTGTAAGTGTGGTCAAACTGTTGATGAAAAAGGATTGCATCCTTTGTCCTGCGAAAAGAGTTCTGGCAGATATTTCAGACATGCAGAAGTTAATAACATTCTGAAAAGAGCATTGTGCAGCATTGACATTCCTGCACAACTAGAACCTACTGGTTTAGACAGAAACGATGGCAAGAGACCAGATGAGGCCACAATAATTCCATGGCGCATGGGACAAAGTCTTGTTTGGGTTTTCACATGTACAGACACCTTTGCACCAAGCTACTTAGATCGAACATGCAAAAATGCTGGTGCTGCTGCACAAATGGCAGTTCAAAGAAAACACTCAAAATACTCAGTGATAAAATCAAGAGGAGTAGAGCTTGTTGTGATGGCAGTGAAAACAATGAGAGTGTGGTGTGAAGAATGAAAGAAATGGATTCAGGAGATAGGAAAAAAGATGATTGAGAAGACAGGGGATACACAATCAATGAGTCACCTAGTAGCGAAAATAAGCATGACAATCCAGCGAGGTAATGCTACCAGCGGCAGCGTGTTGGGAGCATTGCCATCAGAAGAACTGACATCCATATTCTATCTGTAAATTTTAATAAAATATACTTCTTCATATAATGTAAAAAAAAAAAAAAAAAAATTATTTTTCATGGTCCTTCGGTAGTTCTGGAATCTTTTCCAACGTAAAAGTGAATATAATTTTTGTGTTTCATTGTAAATATGAATACAGAAAAACTCAAGACTGCTATTCGTAAGAGAAGTGTAACAAAAGGAAGAGTAACAAAACTCTTCAATCAGGTAAATGGTATCAGCATAGAAAACAGAGAAGCTAAGGTCTTGAGCAGACGTGCAAATGACTTAAGAGATGAGATCTTGCTTTGCAAAATGAGATCTTAGAGCTGTGTGAGGATGATGATATAGTCTCTCTTGAGGAGTACTATGAAAGCGTCTTGCATACTATTGAGGAAGTATTAGTACAGCTAGAACCTATAGAGAAGACACATGAACCCGTACCTGTTTTCAATTCTGAGCATTCAATCATTAAATTACCTACTATTAATTTGCCAACTTTTGATGGAGGTATTCAACATTGGTCTTTATTTAGAGATATGTTCTCAAGTCTTGTTCATGATAATAAAACACTATCTGATATTCAAAAGTTTCAGTATTTAAAAACATCGCTACTACAGGAAGCAGCAAGGTTAATCCAGCATCTGCCGCTAGCTGCCGAGAACTACAAGATCGCCTGGACATTGCTGTGTGAGAGTTATTCCAACAAGTATTGGGCGGTCAACTATCATCTTAGAAATATCACAGAAATTGAGTACTCCCCAGAAAATCGTATGTATTCTTTTAAAAATATTCTCAACACACTGCGCACAGATTTAAATGCCCTCAAAAGTCTAGGCGTTATTGTCGATCATTGGGACATTTTGATCATATTTCTGATAGAATCAAAATTTGAAGAAAATGTATTCAATAAGCTGTTTGTACCCATACACAAACCCACCTCCCATGGGATATGGAACTCCTGCACCCAAAGTCATCGAATCCGTTGAGAGAGCCTATCAATACAACCTCAAGCCAACCAATGCAGAGAGGAAGAGCGGACCCTACACTGTGAACTGCCCATATTGGGAAGAAGGCGAATATCCACTAAAAGACTGCCACGGAAATTTTTATTTAGAATGGTCAAAAAGGATTGATAAGAGGAAATTACCTTCTCTTATTAATTTATACGATTTCCTAGAAGATATGATCATGATAAGTCAAATGAGTGAGTCTCGCGTCTCGTCCAAGAAAAAGATGACCTCACCTTCACATGTATCATTCTCTTCATGCTTGGTGTGTAAGAAAGGAAACCACAAACTTTATGAGTGTTTTGATTTCAAAAAACACACTATAAAAGAGCGAATTGCATTGGTTTCAAAACACAACTTGTGTTTTAACTGTTTGTCATCTAACCTTCATTCTGCTATTAAGTGCACTTCAAAATCAGTGTGTAAAATATGTTCTAAAAAACATCATTCTCTCCTTCACCAGTTTTCTTCGCAAGTTCACCACGCCGGCGCCGCTGAAGATGATAAAGAAGAAGATGTCGCGTCTACATGTTCTGCTGAGGAGTTCGAAGAAGAGACAGCCACTGATTTTACGACGGTTTGTACCCAGTTCGAAAGCAACATTAAACATCAAGTACTATTATCTACAGCTGTGGTAAGTGTAAAGGATGGTAATGGAAACTTGAAACCTGTGCGAGTACTCCTTGACTCAGGATCCCAGAGCTGTTTTATTTCAGCAGATTGTGTAAAAAGATTAAAATTGGAAGTTAAAAAAGTAAAACCTATAAATATCAGTGGAATAGGTGGATCGAACCAATTCAATGTAAATTCTATTTGTGAAGTGACAATCAGATCTAGACTGGAAGACTTTATAATTCCGATGAAAGCTGTAGTGGTTCCAAAAGTAACTAATAAATTACCCGCAGTTTCATTTGATAAAACCGATTGGAATTACTTAAAAGATTTCAAACTGAGTGACCCAAATTTCAATGTTTCTAAAAATATTGACATAATTATTGGGGCAGAATATTTTTTTTACCATCCTCGAAAATGATAAAATTGAGGGTCCTAAAGGATACCCAAGTTTACAAAACTCAAAATTCGGATGGATTATATCGGGAAAAATTGAAAATGTTACAAACTCTGATTTTTCTTGTTTACATGTGAACCTAGATTCTTCTTTGAAAAAATTCTGGGAAATCGAAGAGATTCCACAGATGAAACACCTGTCACAAGAAGAAAAGGACTGTGAAGAACACTTCGCCCAGCATGTAACCAGAGGAGAAGATGGGAAATACGTCGTACAGCTTCCTTTCAAATGTACAAATCAGCAGTTGGGTAACACTAAAGCCAGAGCCATTGGAAGATTAAGAGCAGTTGAGAACGACTGGAAACAAAAGGAAGGTAAAAAACAACAATATTTTGATTTTATGGAAGATTATGAAAAATTAGGTCATATGAACAAAGTATCCGACCATATAGATTGGCAAGAAAAATTACCACACTATTATCTTCCTCACCATGCTATAATACGTGAGGCGAGTAGTACTACTCGTTTAAGAGTTGTATTTGATGGTTCAGCAAAATCCTCTTCTAATTTATCAGTGAATGATACACTAATGGTCGGACCAGTTCTTCAGGATAATATTTTTTCTCTTTTTATTCGATTTCGAAAGCATCAGGTGATACTAAAAGCGGATTGCGAAAAAATGTATAGACAAATTTGGGTACACCCAAATGATCGAAAGTTTCAAAAGATAATTTGGTATAATGAAGATCAAAACTCACTTGCGGAATATGAGCTAAATACCCTAACCTATGGTACATCTTGTGCTCCTTACCTTGCTGTCAGGTGTTTATTTCAATTAGCACAAGATGAAAAACACAAGTTTCCAAGAGCTGCAAAAGTAACCGAGAATGATTTTTTTATGGACGACTTAATAACCGGGACTGACACAACAGAAGAAGCAATTAATTTGTATCATGAATTAGATGAAATGTTTCAATCGGGTGGATTTAATCTAAGAAAGTGGAGTTCTAACAGAGAGGAAGTATTATCAGAAGTACCGGATCAATCTAGAGATAAAATAATAAATTTAAATTTGGAAAATGAAAACTTATCGGTAAAAACGCTTGGTTTAAATTGGAATATAAAAACAGATAAATTATACTACGACATAACACCCAGTAACATTGATAAAAAATTGACAAAGAGATTAGTTATTTCAGAAATATCTCGATACTACGATCCTCTAGGTTTATTGAGTCCTGTGATTGTTATTGCTAAAATAAAAATTCAAAAATTATGGTTAGCAAATCTAGGTTGGGATGACGAAATTTTAGGAGATTTCGCTGCTGAATGGTTGAAATATCATTCTTACCTACACTATTTAAATAGTTTACAAGTGTGTCGGATTGTACGATTGCCGATGCAAGAAGAAGAATAATAATATGTAATTCCTTCATGTGTGAGGTGCCAGTATGGCTAATCAGCCAGTTTTATATTTTTCGAAGTTTTGAATTTTGTTTCAGTCTAAAATAAAACTCTTCGCGAGAGCAACTTTTCTCTGCTTTCCTTCATTATTAATAACTGTTTTCATTTCACTCCTTCTTGGAGGCCCTTCTTGGGAAGTACTTAAGTAAAGTTATCAATATTTTTCACCCTTAGTTACCCATGGCTTTCTTTTAGGTCCTTCCATGGTTATTATTTTACAAGGAAATTGGTTGTTGTTTGATTACATTTTGGAAAGCTCAGATATTGCACATGGAAAAAATAAAGACCAAGTTCGAGAACTGGCATATCAGATGGCTCAATTAAATAATATTGACATTCCTCCAAACTGGGAAGAACAAAAGAAAGCTTGTGAAGGTTGGATGGATAGGTTTTTGTCTCGGCACCCCACAATTTCAGTAAGAAAACTAGAAGCAACAAGCTTATCTAGACGTACAAGTTTCAATGCAACAAATGTGAACACACCACAATGTTCAAACAGTTAAGGAAAAATTCAATTTTAGTGCTAATAATATCTATAACTGTGATAAAACTGCCTTGACTAAAGTTCAAAAACCATGCAAAGTTTTAGCAAAAAAAGCTGCCTGATCCATTTCCTTACAGGAGATTCTGTAGAGAGAAAATCCAGTGATTGCAATTATGTTAAGAAACTGACATCAGACTTAACGTCTCTCTTATTCGGATACCAAGAGATTCTGAAAAGACTGAGGGAGTAGAATCACACTATAACTTAACCTTTTGCACTCCAGTGGAAAAATATTGAAACAGCCCATACGGTCCAGTGCATGTCCCACATGTAACTATTAATAACGCTCTTACGGTCCGGTGCATGTCCCCCATGCAAGATTTCCCTCCACATTATTTGACTTTTTGACTTCATTTTATGTTTTCCTATAATTATCAGCCTATCAGTTTTATTCTAGTCGATTCGTGATATTCCGTAGAATATTTACGAACAAGTCAAAAGTGTCTAAAATGTAAGCCGGCTGTGTAAACAAACATTATTATCAGTGAAACCTGCGGAAGGTTGTAGTGCCTGTTCTATCGTCTTTATTTCTGTGATTAAAAATGTCTAAAAGAAAACTGTCTAGTTTTATAAGTGAAGAAGAAGCAGAAGAAATTCGAAATTTACTTTGTGGTAGGTAATTTATTTTCTTTCTATGTTTATTTGAGGGTCAAAGATACCTCTGTAAAGTATATCTCTGTTTCTTTCTAGCACACTTGTTGACATGAGTTAGACAAAGAAGGATGATGTGTGATACAGGGTGGCGTTATTAGCATTGATTTTACGACCCTTTTCAACACATTGACTTTTTGTACTTCCACTACCTACTTATTTTTAACAGTGTTTTATACCTAATTATTTACCAATATTTAGCTCCCATATCGCTAAATGGGGAGCTGTTGTTCTTTAAACAAAGTCAAAAGTCTATAATGAACAACCAAATTTTAACCCTTTATGGTCAGGTCATCCTCGACTCATGTGTTTTGATACACAAACTACAGAACGTCCTTCCCAGAAACTCAGATAAACATAACTACAATACACGTCATCGTGAAAACATCATTATAAGTCGGGAAAGGATGTTTAGTAGATCGTTTCTCAGTGCAGGTGTAAATATATACAACAAACTCCCAACCTCACTAAAGTCATTAAACATAGAAAAATTTAAATCTGCACTGAGAAACTACCTGTTGTCCTCCAGTCCAAATAACTTTCAAGAATCCTTTCAATCCTGACCTGAGAGCTATGACTCATCACACCCTTTTCCTTACTTGCAAAATTTCTATCCCTCCCTTTGACTTTATCTTATTATTCTACCTACGTCTCAATCTATTATACCTATACTGATCAATACTCTTTACTCCTTCTGTAACTCCTCTCTCATTATCTTCACTGGTCCTCCTATCACCACATGTTCATCTTGCTATCTCTCTTTAAATCTTCTCCTTTTGCTTCTCCTTTTCCCGGGGCCACTTGATGCCTGAGACTGGTTGCCTCTGGCGCATTAGTTTAAGTTTAGTTTAATATTTAGTATACAGGGTGGGGCAAAAGTCTGGAAACCCCTGAATAACTTTCGAATGGCTTCTTCGGTAAAATTAAAATTTTGTAAGGTAAACCGGGCTAATAAGACCTTCTTTTAGAGTGGGGTCGATTTTTGTTACCGGCCCCCATGTCGGGACTAAGGGGGCCAACTTCATTTTTTTAAATACGAACCCATACTTTGCGATACATTTTTGGAAAGGTCTTAAAATAAGAAATACATTGGTGCAAATTTTATTTTTTTAATATTAACTGTTTGCAAATGGCGTCCAATTTTGTCTATGCAGTAAAGTCTGGAAACCCCTGAATATCTTTCGAAAGGGCTTCCTCAGTAAATTTAAAATTGTACACCGTAATTCAGGGTAACAAGACCTTTCCAAAAATGTATCGCAAGGTGGGGTTTTGTATTTAAAAAAATGAAGTTGGCCTCCCTGGCCCCGACATGGGGGCCGGTTAAAAAAAATTGGTCCCATTCTAATAAAAGGTCTAATTACCAAGGATTACCGTACACAATTTTAAATTTACTGAGAAAGCCCTTTCGAAAGATATTCAGGGGTTTCCAGACTTTACTGCATAGACAAAGTTGGACGCCATTTGCAAACAGTTAATATTAAAAAAATAAAATTTGTACCAATGTATTTCTTATTTAAAGACCTTTTCAAAAATGTATCGCGAGGTGGGGGTTTGTATTTAAAAAAATGAAGTTGGTCCCCATGGCCCCGACATGGGGGCCGGTAACAAAAATCGACCCCACTCTAAAAGAAGGTCTTATTAGCCCGGTTCACTGTACAAAATTTTAATTTTAACGAAGAAGCCATTCGAAAGTTATTTAGGGGTTTCCAGACTTTTGCCCCACCCTGTATAATTAGTCATTTAATATAAATGTGAAACACATACTTTGTATATATTTATTCACAATAAACATTTGATTGATTGATTGATAATTTGAAAGAAAAAATCTACTGGACCGTAGCGCTTCGTTTCTTTCCGAAGCAACTCGACCTGATGAGCAAACAAAACAATGCATGTGGTACATGCACTGGACCGTAAAAGGGTAAAACCAACCTTCGTCTAAAACAACCTTCGAGTCTGAAAGAAATCTTCGACGGCTTGCGCAAAACCACGATCAAGTTTCTTTGGACTGGAGTGAACTATCACGACATCATGAAAAGGCAACTACCTGATCCAACCGACGGAGAATCCATCCCTCCAAAACGCCCCTCAGACCCATCCCAATCCTCATCCTGCATCCCCTCAGAGAAGACCGAGACACCAGCCAGGGCTAAACCCAACAGGCCGCTTGGGTTATTAGAACCAGACCCCGTCGGTGAATCACCCTTTTCTCTCTTACCGTTCTGACCCACTGTTTCTGGTTTCGATTTTGCTGTAAATAAATGTAGAAAAAAAAAAATGTTCAGCTCCGATAATCATATCAATATCGCGAGAAGTATGAAAATCTTGATCACTCAGGTTTAAATTTTTTGTATAGTCCCAGGATAATTTGTGTAATGAGAAAGCAGGTAATTTGTTGGTGACTAAGTATAACCAGTTCCTTGATAAGCAAATGGAAATCATTTGCTTATCCAAAATATAATATGCGAGATGGGTCTGAAAATAGGAGTCACCATAGATTACAAGACAGATATTCAAGCTGCTCACCGTGTCCCCACCTCATCCGGCCTAATTCAGCCCATCGTAGTCAAATTTTCCAACAGGCAGATGCGAAATGACTTCCTCATTAAAGCAAAGAAAACCAAACTAAATTGCAAAAATTTAGAATCTGTGAAAAATCTCCTCTTCTCGGCTGAAAACAAAATATATGTGAATGATCATCTCTCCCCTACCAACAAAAAGTTATTCTACGAGGCTAGGAAATGCGTGAAAGAAGAGAAAGCAAAGGCGACCTGGACTTACGATGGAAAGGTGTACATTCGACGTGATGAGCTGTCTTCTCCCATCTTCATTGCTACCATGGAGGATCTAGCGCCGTTTCGTGTCAGCTACAGTTCTGCCACTGCCGCTGATTTATAAGTTTTATTCATTCATTATTCTTTTACATTTTCTTTTTTTCCTTTCTCGTTCATTAAATTTTAATTCTCCTTGTTCAAATCATTTTACTATTTTTCAACTAACATCATGCCAATTATTTATCTTGCCTAAAAAATTCAATATTCGTTTTCTGTTTTTCAACATAACAGTGGTACATTTTTCCCTCAAAATTTACATTACATTAATTACTGACTTAACTGCGAATCTTCAAGACAACAATAATAATACCAGTCCTACCTATGTATATTATAATAAATCTATACATAAATATTTACATTGGATTTAATAAATAACATACCAGAAAATATAATATATTCTGAACATTCAAACACCAGTATTGATGAATTAAAAAACTTTTTAGAATATACAGGTCTAACAATATTACATACAAATATACGAAGTTTAAATCAAAACCTGGATAAATTACTGGTAAATATAAATAAAAACTTAGATAATATAGATATTATTATTTTTTCGGAAACATACTATGATGAAATACTTCCGTATTCTTTTACTATTCCGGGATTTCAATTTCATCATACATGTCAAAAAATTAATAAGAACTCTGGTGTTGCAGTTTTTGTGAGAACTTCTATTCAAATAATTAATGTTGATCAAATTAATATAGAAAAATGTAACTGTTTAAAATTAGAATTTATCCACGAATTAAAAATATTTACAATACTTGCAATGTATAGAACTGGACTTAGTAACATTTTAAACTATACTGAACAATTAGACCAATACTTAACAGAAAACATACGAAGACACAACTTTTTTATAATAGGCGACATAAACATAAACATACTACCCAACATGACGAACGAAGGACAAAACTACTTAGACATACTAATGAGCCATAACTTTATACCTTGTATTACTGACCCTACACGAGTGGACCTCATTCGAGCACATGAATCTTGCATAGACCATATCATGTTCAAACCTGAAAAACCCTCTGATATAAATGATATTAAAACAACAGTGCTTCATACACACATTACAGACCACTATTCGATTCTTCTAACATTATCTGCAAAAAATTCAACTAAAAACAATGTTCACAAAGTTTTTTTTTTTTTTTTTTTTTTTTTTTTTTTTTATATTAAGATATGCAACATTACATATAATAAAGGAATTAAATGTAACAATACTAGCATAAATATACATATAGGTTTTGTTAATCGATACAATAGGATAATAATTTTCATAAAACTAATTCTTATAATTAAGTACATAAAGGTAAATATGTATAGATTGATAAATTCTATGTACCTATTTAAAATGTATTAACGGATATTTCATTTTTGAATTAGGCTCTGCTATTGAGGGTTCAGAAAATCTGCTATTGAGGGTTCAGTTATGCAACGAACATGTATAAATTATGAGCACTTGGAAAGGCAACTTTCATTAGAAAATTGGGATGAAATTTTATCTCTAACTGACATAAATGAATGTGCTACTTTTTTCTCAGATAGACTTATCTCACACATAAATAACTTCTCAACATTTAAAAAATATACTTCTAAAACACGACCTATTAAACCATGGATAACGTCTAACCTTATAAATTCTATAAGACAAAGGGATAAACTTGCTTATCAGGTTAAGAAATATCCAGACAACGAAAGATTACAAACGTATTTCAAAAAAACTAAAAATATTATAACAGAGTGTATTAGGAAGGCCAAAAATCATTACTATAAAGAGGAAATAGAAAAAAATAAACATGATGCAAGAAAACTATGGAATACAATACATAATATAAATAATACTAAAACAAGCATGGTTACAAGCGATTCCTTCCAAACAAGTTGGCACTTTTGTTGACAGTAAATCATTCCGGATATGTGTAGGACTGCGGCTAGGCTCTACCCTTTGTAGGCCACATCCTTGCATCTGCGGTGAAACTGTTGACGAAAGAGCCATCCATCCTTTGAGTTGCCAGAAAAGTACCGGAAGATTTCCTCGCCATGCTAGCTTGAATGACATAATAAAAAGAACCCTCACACTGATCGATATTCCTTGTCAGCTGGAACCACCGGGTTTATGTCCTGAAAATATATCTAGACCCGATGGAATTACAATCGTGCCATGGTCCAACGGGCAGATTTTGGTATGGGATGCTACATGTAGCGATACCCTAGCACCCTCAAACCTTCCACTTACCAAAAGTAATGCTGGAGCAGCCGCAGAGAGAGCATGTGTAAATAAACATAGAAAATATCTGCATCTAGAACAACAGAATTACATTTTGAAAGCTTTTGCTATTGAAACAATGGGGCCGATGTGCAAAGAAGCTAAACAATGGCTAGAAGAACTAAAAAGATCAATTGTAAAAAAGACTGGAGACCCAAGATCGGGAAATTATTTGCTGCAACAAATAAGCCTTGCAGTTCAACGAGGCAATGCTGCAAGCGTTTTGGGCTGTCATCCTAAAGATGATCTTCTTAATAATGTTTTTTATGTTTAATAAAATATACAAATGTATATACTAAAACAATAAAACAAACATCTATAAAAAAAATCAACATCGATGGACAACTTTTAGATTGTGAAGTAAATAAAGAACTATCAGCTAATAAAATGAATATATATTTTTCAAATATAGGGAAAAAAACACTGCCAATTATGGACACAATACTTCCTCGTGATTGCTTCACATTGTAAACACGTGCCAATTTTGAGATTTTATAGAAAACTAGCGGGCTGTCGCCCGCTTCGCGGGCCGAGGCATGGCCGTAGTGTATTGAGGCATGGCCGTAGTGTAATGAGGCATGGCCGTAGTGTATTGAGGCATGGCATTTAAGATTTCAGTACTTCATAATATACTACATTCCTGGTTTTACCTTCTGGTTGCAAAATAATCAGGCTTTCAGGAGTGCTTACACGGGAGCATGCCACATAAAGTTGGCCGTGGGAGAAGCAATCACTTCTCAAATCGATTCCGGCGACTTTCAGGGATTGTCCTTGCGACTTATTAATGGTCATCGCGAAACAAACTTTTATTGGGAACTGCAATCTTTTATACTGAAATTGGTAGTCAGAGGGGATTAAGGGAATTCTGGGGATAAAAACGGTTTCTCCCGCGCCACAACCTGTGAATATGGTGGCCTCTATAACATTCCTGTGCAGCGTCTTCACTCGTAGCCTAGTACCATTACACAACCGAGGTGGCATTAGATTACGAAGAAGCATAATGGGAGCCCCTACTTTCAGATTAAGAATATGAGGTGGTATACCAGGAGGATTCAGTGTGTTAAGGAATTCTACAGGATAATTTACTGCATCTTCCATCTCCACTACTAAATCAATAGACTTGTATATTGACGTCTGAGTAGAGATCTGATCTAAAAGGAGGTCATTAATTTCTGTGGCCAAGTCATTTTTCGGTGTAAGAATGGCTCTCTCTCTTAGCCAGGATGAATCCCTACCACACAAGTTGTCTAAATCGGGATAAATTTTGGCACACAAAGTTGGAAGGTCTTGCACAACGGAAGAAAGTTGCGCAGGCAGAATAATTTTGTCACTTTCTACAGGTACTTTGCCATTTCCAATATCCAATAGAAGACTGGAAAACTCCTCTGCTCGTCGATCGCCTGTCAGATGAACTCTCATGTTTGTTACAAGGGCAAGAATTTTTATTTTAGGCCACAGATAAGAAGATTTAACACACGCTCGAACTTCATCTGCGCGTGTGCCTCGCGGAACGACTGGTAACGTTTGCCTAAAGTCTCCAGCGAGTAATACAGTCATGCCACCCATTAACTTATTGTTGTTACGAATATCTCGGAGGGTTCTATCCACGGCTTCAATTCCTCCTTTGTGTGCCATGGTGCATTCATCCCAAACAATTAACTGACATTCTTGAAGAAGTTTGCCAGTGTTACTTTGTTTGGAAATATTGCACATCGGTTTGTCAGTATGGTTCAAATTGAGAGGTAACTTAAACGCGGAGTGAGCTGTCTTTCCACCATGCAGTAAGGTGGCGGCAATACCAGAGGAAGCAACAGCTATAGCAATTTTTTTGTCTTTTCTGACAGTTGCTAGCAACAGGTTTATTAGAAAGGTTTTTCCTGTGCCCCCTGGAGCGTCCAGGAAAAACAACTGACCATTGTTTCCATCGATGCTAGAGGTAACTATTCTATACACTTGTCTCTGCTCTTCATTTAACTGAGGCACTTTCTCTTGCACAGCCGCCGTTAGCTCATCAACATTGTAGGATATTTCTCTTAAGTATTCCCTATTCATGTTGCCTACATCTTCGATCTGTGTTGGTTTAGGGAGGCCAAACTGTTCAAGTGAATGGTTCGATAATGAGAATAATAACTTTTCTAAGAGAATCAAAGTCTTATTGAAAACAATGGCGTTGAAATATTCTACATCAACATGACGGATGTCACGAAGTTCGTTTTCAACTTGTCTCTTAATATCCTCAGAAAAAGTTATCTTTAAATTTCTCCCATAACGCCAACGGGTCAGCAATCTGACAAAAGATCAACATAACAGCAAAGAGTTGACGCATTTTGGGAGCTGATTCAGAGACAGCAGCCTCAGCCAGAGTACGTTCCCAGTGGCCATCATCCTCCAACAAACCTAGAGCTCGGCAAGCTGATTGAAATGTTGGGTGAATTACATTGGATATTAATTTCAAATCGTCGAAGCTAGTTGGACCTTTTATTTCGTGCAGTAAGAGTCGTAAGTAGTAGCATTCTGCATTGTTAGGATGTACTGTATAAACCCTTCCAATAACATCGTTCTGTTTCATTCCTGGGTGACCAGGAACTGGATTCCCTTGCTTTCTGCGACTGAACTTGTTATTTTTCCAAACGTAGTAAGGTGGAACGTCACAGTATAAAAGTTCTTTTGCAAAAGAATCTACTTTACATAACTCGAAGAATGCTAAGAGTGTAGTCATGGGTGGATTTTGAACTCTGTCTGATATGTTGTCAGTTGTGAAGTATACTCTCTGACCATTCTCCAAGTGAACTGCAAGGTGCATCACAGGTGGATATCTCTCATGAATGTAAAAGCAAAAGATTCTCCACGCAGCCTCAGAACTGCTGATATAGCGGCCAACTAAGTGTTTTGACACTTCATCAAACTTGTTCTCTAAGGTAAAAGCTGCCTGGTCACTGCCCTTGTTGACATATTTGCAAAGATATTTGATACATTTGACTGAATTACACAGTTCTACGTTTATATGGGCTAAAAATGTACGCAACAGAACGGCATTGTGAGGTACAACCCATCTGTTGTCAATAACAATACCATTGATAGTAACAGTGAAGCCACCATCATCTGGAGAACGGCGCCGATACTCAGGATACCCATCTTCTGCTGTTTGAGTATATTTGCAGAAGGGGCGGGGGTATAGTTTACTACAGGAACCGTTTACCATACATGGTGAATTCCTGTTTAAAGCTCCACATGGTCCGTGAATCATTGTCGCCTTGACAATATTATAAAGTTCAGGATCGGTCTCAGGATTTGGAATCTCTGCACTTATAACACTATCGATTTCACATGGACGAATCCTAGAATACAGCCACAATAAAATATGGACAAGTGGAAGGCCCCGTTTTTGC
Source organism: Bactericera cockerelli (assembly GCA_024516035.1). Taxonomy (NCBI): domain Eukaryota; kingdom Metazoa; phylum Arthropoda; class Insecta; order Hemiptera; family Triozidae; genus Bactericera; species Bactericera cockerelli. The sequence goes on from CM044955.1 coordinate 3,949,179, forward strand.
CATTCTATTGTGTACATACTACACCTTCGAGCTCCAAATATGTTACCTTTAGTTAGTAAATGCATCATCTTTTTCACTTTTAGATGAAACACGCGAGCAAGTACGTCTTGCCTATCCTGAGGTTTCTGTCCGTACATGAGAACTTTTTGCACATCATCCCACTTGGGATTGCACGTAAAGGTTATGAAAAGTTCAGGACGGCCATACTTACGAACATAAGTCATTGCATCCTGAGTTCATTCGTGCATATATCGAGGTCCACCCGTAAAACTGGACGGAAGCACTACCATCTGTCCCATATCAGAAACTTCACCATCAGCTCTACACATTGCATCTCGAAGGTGTACATAATTTTCAACTCTTAATTTGGTTTGATGATTTCGAATATAATTCAGCCGTTCTGTCTCAATCTTAGCATACATGTCAACCAAATATTGATTTAATAAACCGCGAAATAGCAAAATATAATTCAACTCTCCTTCTCTCTCCATTAATTGGTATGTATAGAAATCTGTAGCAGAAACAGTTTTCGTAAGAGCGACTTTAGTGTGTGGATCTCGTTGATGGATATTGATAGAATAACCATCACTTCCTGATGTAAAAATAAGAGGATATTGTAAGGGGTCATACGATCTATGAATTTCATTTATACGCTGTAAACCAGTACCTCTTCCTTTGATAATAATATCCCTCTTCTCAAACTCTTGTCCTACTATTACTAAAGCCACCTCAGATACAGTTGGTCGGTTAAAGCGACCCCTATGTTCCTCAGATGGTTTTCTGTCAGCGTTAATCACTACCCTAAAATCTTCACTTTCTTGGATATTTTCAATTGCAATTTTGAAATCTTTGATGTAAGGATTGTTTTCATGTAACATCGTTTGTAGCTGAGAAACCAAGCCAGCTTTTACGGAAGGAAAATGTTTACATCTCAGTGAGGTTTCTTTCTCTTCATCACCTACGAAATAAATTTGTAAAAATGAAGCATCTTCATTACGTTCAGGTAACAAACTACCTATCCTGTGATAAACTTGCCCTTGCACTTTAAAAGTTGGCATAAAATTTCCCTCTCGTATTTCCTTAGCTCCAAACGATGTCATTTGGAAACAACCGTTATATTGCCTGATATGTTTCAAGAAGTGAGAAGATTCGGGGTGTTGATTAGTTAAAAGACTATGAAGAGGTTCAGGATACTGGTAATTTTTAGGAAGCTGCACTTTACCACTACTGCAACAAAAACCAGCTGTCTCATCTTTCCATTTTTTTGCACCGCACCAACTACACGCTATTCTTTCTCCAAGAGCTACAAGTTTATCATTTGAATAGTCAATATTCCAGTCATAATTAAATCCAGACAGAGCCTTTATTCTCCAAGGATTCTGATATCTTCTCACGCTTTGTACGTTAACCTCTGGATTTCTCAAATTATATCTCCTTACACTCTCCCTATTTACCTCAGGATGTCTCTCATCATACCTCTTAACACTCTCTCTATGCACCTCTGGATTATTCTCTGTATACTTTTTCACACTCTCTCTATGTACCTCTGGATTATTCTCTGTATACTTTTTCACACACTCTCTATTTACCTCTGGATTATTCTTTGTATACTTTTTCACACACCCTCTATGTACCTCTGGATTATTCTCTGTATACTTTTTCACACTCTCTCTATGTACCTCTGGATTATTCTTTGTATACTTTTTCACACACTCTTTATATACCTCTGGATTATTCTCTGTATACTTTTTCACACTCTCTCTATGTACCTCTGGATTATTCTTTGTATACTTTTTCACACACTCTCTATGTACCTCTGGATTATTCTCTGTATACTTTTTCACACTCTTTCTATTCACCTCTGGATTTTTCTCTGTATACTTTTTCACACACTCTCTATGCACCTCTGGATTTTTCTCTGTATACTTTTTCACTGAGGCTTTATTACTCTGCCTCCTTTTCCTATCCGTAACTCTGGAACGTGTTCTTTTACGTTTTTTGCTTTCAGATTGAGCTGGTGTAGGTTTAATTTGAAGAGTGGCTGGTGATAAATCTGTCGCCTCTAATAAGGGAAAACAATTTGAGCTCAAAAGTATGGTTAAACTATTCTCACTGTATATCGCATTACTATTCTTTCTACTAACCACTGTGCTATTCTCTTTACATTTCTTAGTACAATCTCTACTGCTTTTTATATTGTTCGGTCTAGATCTCTTAACAACGTGCTCTTCAACAACTACATCTTTATTGTTCTCAATACTCTTTCTAAACTCACTTTTTTTTTCAACGCTAACTTGCACTTCTGGAATGTTCTGGGTATCCCTTTTAACTGTCTGTTTATTGTGCTTCCTTTTTTTCTCACAAGTTACTCTCAAACAGGATTTCGTATTTTTTGTAATATCAGGTTCAACAGAAGCTGGTTTTCTAAGAAGAGGAAGTGGAGGAAAATCTTGGTTATAATTGGTTGACTCTATCAAGGATGAAGAGACGGGTCTCAATAACTCAAAATGCCCAGCAGATCTAGGTCCTGATAGGACAGTTATAATCATAGGCCAGTGAGGATTTTCATCACCAATCTCAGTGAAAAATGACATAACTCCTCTCCTTTCTTCAAATACATAAAATCTCTTTTGCAATAATTCAGAGGCAACAGCGAGCTCTGCATAAGTACCATAGGTGTATGGCCTAGACATATACTCTCTGTACTCCCTAGCACTAAATAGTTCATTATTTGCGTCATTCTGGAGAGAGTCTTGAACGTTTGGGGCAGCCTGATAATTAGTTTTATTTAAAAATGGTGAGTATCGCTCAAAGTTTTGTAGTACGTATTCTACTATTGATGAGCGAATGCTGTAGCTATGTTGTTCAGTTCTATGGAGAGCTATACTTAACATGTTAAATAAACACGCCCCATCTCCAGTGGTAATCACTCGTTCAACCCTAATAATTTCACCGTGAACACAAACTTCCATCTTTAAATTGCAGAAGAGAAAAATGGATTAAAAAACACCTAGATATCAGCAGAGATGTGATGAAGATAGTACGTGAAAAGCTCACAAAAGTATCTTAGTTAGTATAGTAAGATCAACCAATAATGCTATAATATATGCGAACATCACAAAAAGAGGCTGACAAATTGAGGAATTATATACACTACATGTAAATATGTATGTAGCCTAGATGTAAAAAAAAAGCCTAGATGTATGTAGCTTAGATGTAAAAAAAGCCTAGATGTATGTAGCCTAGATGTAAAAAAAACCTGGATGTATGTAGCCTAGATGTAAGAAAAAGCCTGGATGTATGTAGCCTAGATGTAAGAAAAAGCCTGGATGTATATAGCCTAGATGTAAAAAAAGCCTAGATGTATGTAGCCTAGATGTTAAAAAAAAACCTGGATGTATGTAGCCTAGATGTAAGAAAAAGCCTAGATGTATGTAGCCTAGATGTAAGAAAAGTCCACTTTAAAAAAAGAGGCTGACAAATTGAGGAATTTTATACACTACATGTAAATATGTATGTAGTCTTGATGTAAAAAATCCAAAAAAAATACCTAAAAAAAAAAAAAAAAAAAAATAGGTAAGTATAGTAAGTAAGTAAATTTATCAACCAATAATGCTATAATATAGGCGGAATTCACAAAATGAGGCTAACAAATTGAGGAATTATATACACACTACATGTAAATATGTATATAGCTTGTAGCCTAGATGTAAAAAAAATCCACTTCACAAAAAGAGGCTGACAAATTGAGGAATTATATACACTACATGTAAATATGAAAAAAAAAAAAAAAAAGAATATGTAAATATGTAAAGAAAAAAGTAAAAAAAAAACCTAGAAGAAAAAAAAATCCACTTTACAAAAAGAAACTGACAAATTGAGGAATTATATACACACTACATGTAAATATGTATGTAGCTTGTAGCCTAGATGTGAAAAAAATCCAAAAAAAGTAAAAAATATGTAAAGATGTAAAAAAAAGTAAAAAAAATCCTAGAAGTAAAAAAAAATCCACTTTACAAAAAGAGGCTGACAAATTAAGGAATTTTATACACTAGGTACATGTAAATATGTATGTAGCTTGTAGCCTAGATGTGAAAAAAATCCAAAAAAAGTAAAAAATATGTAAAGATGTAAAAAAAAGTAAAAAAAAGCCTAGAAGTATAAAAAAATCCACTTTACAAAAAGAGGCTGACAAATTAAGGAATTTTATACACTACATGTAAATATGTATGTAGCTTGTAGCCTAGATGTGAAAAAAATCCAAAAAAAGTAAGAAATATGTAAAGATGTAAAAAAAAGTAAAAAAAAGCCTAGAAGTAAAAAAAAAATCCACTTTACAAAAAGAGGCTGACAAATTAAGGAATTTTATACACTACATGTAAATATGTATGTAGCTTGTAGCCTAGATGTGAAAAAAATCCAAAAAAAGTAGAAAATATGTAAAGATGTAAAAAAAAAGTAAAAAAAAGCCTAGAAGTAAAAAAAAATCCACTTTACAAAAAGAGGCTGACAAATTAAGGAATTTTATACACTACATGTAAATATGTATGTAGCCTAGATGTAAAAAAAAAATCCAAAAAAAGTAAAAAATATGTAAAGATGTAAAAAAAAGTAAAAAAAAGCCTAGAAGTAAAAAAAAATCCACTTTACAAAAAGAGGCTGACAAATTGAGGAATTATATACACACTACATGTAAATATGTATGTGGCTTGTAGCCTAGAAGTGAAAAAAATCCAAAAAAAGTAAAAAATATGTAAAGATGTAAGAAAAAGCCTAGAAGTAAAAAAAAATCCACTTTACAAGAAGAGGCTGACAAATTGAGGAATTTTATACACTACATGTAAATATGTATGTAGCCTAGATGTAAAAAAAATCCACTTCACAAAAAGAGGCTGACAAATTGAGGAATTATATACACTACATGTAAATATGTATGTAGCCTAGGTGTAAAAAAAAATCAAAAAAATTCCTTAACAAAAAAAAATAAGTAGGTAGGTATAGTAAGTAAGTAAATTTATCAACCAATAATGCTCTAATATATGCGGACGTCACAAAAAGAGGCTAACAAATTAAGGAATTATATACACACTACATGTAAATATGTATGTAGCCTAGATGTAAAAAAAATCCACTTCACAAAAAGAGGCTGACAAATTGAGGAATTTTATACACTACATGTAAATATGTATGTAGCCTAGATGTAATAAAAATCCACTTCACAAAATGAGGCTGACAAATTGAGGAATTATATACACACTACATGTAAATATGAAAAAAAAGTAAAAATATGTAAATATGTAAAAAAAAAAAGTAAAAAAAATCAGTCAGTCAGTCAGTGAGTGAAACTCTCTTTTATAAGTATAGATGTGAAAAAAGTAAAAAAAAACAGCCTAGATGTAAAAAAAATCCACTTTACAAAAAGAGGCTGACAAATTGAGGAATTTTATACACTACACTTGTAAATATGTATGTAGCCTAGATGTAAAAGAAAATCCACTTCACAAAAAGAGGCTGACAAATTGAGGAATTATATACACTACCTACATGTAAATATGTATGTAGTCTAGATGTAAAAAATCCAAAAAAATACCAAAAAAAAAAAAAAAAAAAATAAGTATAGTAAGTAAGTAAATTTATCAACCAATAATGCTATAATATATGCGGAGTTCACAAAATGAGGCTAACAAATTGAGGAATTATATACACTACATGTAAATATGTATGTAGCCTATGTATATGTATGTAGGAATTCTATACACTAAAATAATATAAATATGTATGTTTCATTTCATGGAGCCAAGTCTTCTTATAGGTTTGGGTTGCCCATACACCTCAGCCACATTGGGCCCTTTGTGTGTTTAATATGTATGTAGCCTAGATGTAAAAAAATCCAAAAAAATATGATCCAATATTTACCTGAGTAAGATACACTGATAATAGTAGTAGAGATCTACTAATTTAAAATCACGCCTTTTCAAAAATAATATAGATACCTAGGTAACAATTTAGAACCAAAATCTTAATTTTACAATACACACGCACAAAACTTTCAAATTAGAATCTTAAATCAACAGGCTCCGCAGCATGGGGGAGGAAAACTAACACTGAAGGGAAAACTGTTGCATACGCATGGAAAAACTGTACCTACCTTATAGCTATGATCTAAAAATAACTTTCTCTCGCTAGCATTTGCAACGCTCATTATAGCTGTGACTAAAAGCTTTTTTCTAAATACCAGTTGGCCTGCTCAAGCAATAAGCAGCCTCCGTGGCGTAATGGTTGTGACTACTGCCCGTAGTCCAGAATTCCCGAGTTCAACTCCCGGCTGGGGTAGACTTTTCGAAGAAAATTGAACTTTTTTGGACTTACCGATACGGAGAAAAAGGCAGTTGTTGTAGTGGGAATTTCGAAAAAATTCTGTCTAATTTCTCATCTAGACCGTGTAAACGAACCTACACACCAAATTTGTAATTTTTCGGTCTTACCAATATGGAGTAATAGGCAGGTGTTGTAGTGGGAGTTACAAAAAATTCCGTCTAATTGCACATCTAAACTATAAGACAAACTATAAAAAGCTACCTACTAAATTTGAACTTTCTCGGATTTATCAATGCGGAGAAATAGCGGTGAAAGTAAAAAGTTCTTTTTCGCTTATGAGAGGTGTTGTAGTGGGAGTTTCGAAAAATCCCGTCTAATTGCACATCTAGACTATAAGACAAAGCTACTTACTAAATTTGAACTTTCTCGGATTTATCAATGCGGAGAAATAGCGGTGAAAGTAAAAAGATCTTTTTCGCTTATGAGAGGTGTTGTAGTGGGAGTTTCGAAAAATCCCGTCTTATTGCACATCTAGACTATAAGACAAAGCTACTTACTAAATTTGAACTTTCTCGGATTTATCAATGCGGAGAAATAGCGGTGAAAGTAAAAAGTTCTTTTTCGCCAATGGCAGGTGTTGTAGTGGGAATTTCGGAAAATCCCGTCTTATTGCACATCTAGACTGTAAGACAAAGCTACCTACCAAATTTCATCTTCCTAGCACTTACCAGTTCGGAGAAAAAGTGATGAATCAGTGAGTCAGTCAGTGAGTCAGTCAGTGAGTGAAACTCTCTTTTATAAGTATAGATTACTTGTATCTCCAAAACGGCTCAACCGATTTACTTCAAATTTGTTTTATATGGTAGAATATCGTTTTTTCTACATTCTAAATTCAACAAAAAAATCTGTATCGGCAAGTCGTGGTCCTTATTTTTTTACTTTTTTGTCCAAAATTTCGGATTTTCTTAAATATCAGAGTCTAATTATAATTAATTTAAAAATAAGTATAAATAACCTATGTTAAACAATAATATGCATATTCTTACAAAATTTCATCGAAATCGGGTGTACCGTTCACGAGATATAAGCGTTTAAGTATAAAGTTAGTGGTCAGGCGCATGGTCTCTTTCACCCAGAACCGCTGGTATGAATTCAATGAATTTAAAATGGGACCATCTACAGAATGTCTCCTAGATGTGTGCAAAATTTCATCAAAATCGGTCGAGTAGTTTCCGAGATTTGCGCGTTACAAGGAATCGTTTTTACAGACCGACAGACAGACAGACAGACAGACCGACAGACGGACACAAAACCAAATTTACTCAGTAGGGTATGAAACGTCCAGAAATATGAAAAAAATTGAAATCGGAGCAAAAAAATATTTTTTTTTACAAAAACGAACACAATACTTCCGATTTCTAATATTAGAAATTTCTCGGAAGTAATATTGCAAATGATACACTAAATTGTAATACTGTATCAAATCAATTATTCTCTGTAATACCTCAACAATCCTTGTCAGTTTCCCTCTTGCCCTCTTCGTCTCTATATTCTTCCTATTCAATTCCACATTCAATTTCCTCAGTTCCAAATTCATTATCTTCAGTTCCAAATTCATCCTCTTCAATTCCAGATTCATCCTCTTCCATTCCAAACTCATCCTCTTCAGTTCCACACTCATCCTCTTCAATTCCGCATTCATCCTCTTCAGTTCCGCATTCATCCTCTTCAGTTCCACATTCATCAATTTCAAAGTCACAACTATCCTCTTCAATTCTACATTCATCCTCTTCAGTTCCACACTCATCCTCTTCAATTCCACATTCATCTTCTTCAGTTCCACTCTCATCCTCTTCAATTCCACACTCATCCTCTTCAGTTCCGCATTCATCCTCTTCAGTTCCGCATTCATCATCTTCAGTTCCACATTCATCAACTTCAAAATCACAACTATCCTCTGCAATTCCACACTCATCCTCTTCAGTTCCGCATTCATCCTCTTCAGTTCCGCATTCATCCTCTTCAGTTCCACATTCATCAACTTCAAAGTCACAACTATCCTCTTCAATTCTACATTCATCCTCTTCAGTTCCACACTCATCCTCTTCAATTCCACATTCATCCTCTTCTGTTCCACATTTATCCTCTTCAGTTCCTAATAAATTAACTTTTTTTGAAGAAACAAACCCAAACGAAATACTTGATATAATAATGACTTTGAGGAATGATTGTGCTACAGGAGATGATGCCATATCTGTTAATGTTTTAAAGAAAATTGCGAAATATATTTTAAAACCTCTAACACATATCTTTAACACTAGTTTACAGAATGGTATATTTCCTACAACCTACAAGATTGCCATTGTTAATCCCATTCACAAGAAAGGTAGTAAAATTCTAATTGAAAACTACAGACCAATTGCTGTATTATCAAATATAGGCAAAGTATTAGAAAAAATTGTCAATATAAGATTAGAAAAATATTTACAAAAGACAAATATAATTTCTGATCAACAGTTTGGCTTTAGACGAAATATTGGCACTGAAGATGCCTTGCTAAGACTAACTACTTTTTTACATAAACAATTGGATAAAAATAAAAAAGTTTTAGCTGTGTTTTTAGATATAAAAAAGGCATATGATTCTGTTAACCATGTTTTACTTTTAAATGAGTTAAAAAAAATAGGACTCGAAAATAATGTTTTTAATTGGTTTAAATCATACCTAAATAACCGACAACAAAAACTTAAAATAAATGGTTTTACTTCGCAACCTATAACATGTAATGATTATTCAATCCCACAAGGAAGTGTACTTGGCCCCGCCCTTTTTAACATCTATATAAATGATTTACAAAAAAATAGTAATGGCCTCGTTTTTAGTTATGCAGATGATGCATGTATTTGCTATACTGACAATGACTGGAACTCGACTTTTGACATTGCTACACAAGACTTGAGAAATGTTTCTAAATGGTACACAAATATGTCACTCCAACTAAACTTAACAAAATCCAATTACATTACATTTTCAATAACAATGACTGGACAACCACCTTTACATAAATCACTTACAATACCAATAACAAATAATAAGACTATAACTTTACAAAGACTAACCAATACTAAATACTTAGGAATTATACTAGACCAACATCTCAAATGGACAACACATATTTCACACTTACGGACTAAACTACGTCACCTGATGTTCATATTTAATAATTTGAGAAGAGTTTGTAACAGGGGTATACTTAGAATGATCTATTATGCCTTTGTTCAATCTCTTCTTCAATATTGTATATGCTCATGGGGTGGTGCATATAAAAATACAATGGACCCATTACGTAGATCACAAAATATATTGCTCAGGATTATTTTAAAAAAAGATAGAATGTTTCATTCAGATACTTTATATACATCATTTGAAGTCTTTAATCTAGAGCAATTATATTTATACAAACTTACACTTTACACAATAAAATACAGTGACATATGGACAGAACATAATTACACTCACACTTACAATACAAGACAATCAGGACTATTACAAATTACACAAATACATAAATCACTTACCCAAAGACATTTCTTTTATTTAGGACAAAAACTTTTTAATATATTACCAACAGAAATTAAAGTTTTGAAAAATGTACCACTCCTATTGAAAAACAGAACTAAAAAATACATCCTAACTAACCAAATAACATTACAAAAATTATTACCACTGGCATGATTTCTTTTTTTTCTTTTTTTTTCCTTCTTCTTCTTCTTCTTCTTCTAGGCTTTTTTTCCTTTTTCTCTTCTTGATCTCTTCTTGATTTACTTTACTTTTAAATTTTACATAAAAAAAAAACTTTTCTACTTGTTGTTACTCTTTAACTTAACTTCATGATAACTCTTTTTTTTTCCTTGTATCCCGCCACCAGATTTAATCTGAATGGGGTACAAAATACTTCCATATTTAATTAATCTTTAAAATAGTCTCATTTTAAATGTATTAAAATATGAAGTTTGTATTGGAGACTTAAAATATACAATAAAAGTAATATATTAAAAAAAAATAAAAAAAAAAAATTATATCTTGAATCCACTAGGCACTCACAGAATGTTATATTTCTAGTTTGCCAGAACCACCGATCCCATTTACGCTAATTGGGTTTATTTCTTGTTCTCTGAGCCCGAGCTTTTTGGCGAATTGGGACGAAATGTAACAACTTTGTGAGTTCGAATCCAGTAACGCTCTCACATACTGATAATTACCTGTTGACACTTTTACTCTACCAACAGCTGTAGAAAGTAGTACCTGCTCCTTAAACCCATTTACCATTTGAGTACATACCATAGTTGAATCTTCCGAGTTTTCAGATGTAGATCCTTGCTCATTACTTGACGTTGCTTTATTTATTTATTTATTTATTACACACTTAAACGGGCGGACCCTGTACTAACTAATACATTTTCTCTAACTAAAGACATTTTTTAGTTTGCTTCACCACCGCAAAAGTTTTCTTCATGTTCTGCATAGTTTGCTTGAGAACTAAAATTATGTAATATTGAATGATGTTTATTCGAGAAAATCTTACAAAGTGACTTGGAAGTACATTTATTTGCACTATGTTGATTACTTGATAAACAGTTATAGCAAATATTGTTTCTATTAACAAAAGCATTTTTTTCTGTCATATGTAGATTTTTAAACCGCACATTCATATAATCTGTGTTGCAACTTGCATAGGAAACATAATGATGGTAGCAGTGTTTCACGAATTATACAGGGTGGTCCAGAAAGTTTGCACCAAAATGATAGGGGTAATAAAAGAGACCATTTCCAACAAAAATATTCCCGGACATTTTCCTTTGGGAGTGCTTCCAAAGCCGAACACGGTTGCTTTTATTTTTTTGGATGTCACCCGAACAGTTCCATTATTCGCGGAATTACTATTAATTTTAAGGTTAGGTTTTGGCGTTTTGGTTGAAAACAAAAGAAGAAAAAAAGTTTTCAGATTGTGTAATGTGTTAGTACAGTAGTACTTGTGTAGCCTTTTTTGACAAAAAGATAGTTTAATTTAGTATTTTCTTCTTCACAGCTTTGTCCAAGAAAGTTGTTGATAAAGTTTAAATCCTGCTTTGAAAGTCGAAACTTTTGTCAAAAAGTTATCTTGTCTTTTTAATTTTTACAATGAACTTACTTTGAGTATAAATCTTTGGTCTTTAGCCTCTATCAGAAGAAAGTCCTCTTTTTAATTTTTACAATGAACTTACTTTGAGTATAAATCTTTGGTCTTTAGCCTCTATCAGAAGAAAGTCCTCTAAGTGCAACTTGTGTTTAAACTTTAAATGAGTTGTTAAATGAAATTAAACCTGAAAAATTCAAAGTCATTGGTCTTCTATTTGGAGCACAGGGAATAATTCCTTCATTTACATGGAAAACTCTAGCTGAACTTGGAATCAATAATAAAATCTTGAACGATGTCAACCTTCAAATTTTAAAGGATTCAATTAGAATATTGAATCTACACTTGTTCCACATGTTCCACTAAGACCTAGAGTTGCCGCGATTAATCGAACTAATCGATTAATCGATTATTAATAATCGATTATTTGATAATCGATTAACGATTAGTGACTAGTCAGATAATCGATTAATCGATTATTTTCATGTCAATTAATCGATTATTTTGGACTATCTACTATCTAGTTAATATAGTACTTATAGTTATCTAGATCTAGCAAGCACCTTGGGATTGGGGGAAAAAAAAGTAAAAATTGGGGGATTTTTTTAAATTTTTTCTGGCAACACTGGTTACTGGTTATAAAAGGCGGAAATCACGGCATTTTTTAAATAACCTAACATTAAAATTTTAAAAACTAAAAGTGTCATTCTCAATTCTGTCATTGTCAATATTGTCATATTTGTCATTTTGATCATTTTCCTTCTAACATACCTAATCAAAGAACAAAAGAACAACCCAAGTTGTGTTAGCAACCCAAGTGTTGATCAACACCAAATATATATTTCAATTCAATTCAATTCAATATATTATTATGATACTAGCTGACCCAACAGACGTTTTTCTGTTCAATACTTAAAAAAGAAGAGAAAGCAATTTTATCATTATAGCAATGAGAATGATACATGGTTTATAGGGTATATGTGTTTCTTTCTCTAAACATAACAGAAAACAAATCACCCATTGCCAGGTGTCGTTTTTTTTTTATTCAACCTGTGACATTCAACATGTCAAACTATGACAACTTGTTTTTTAAATTGATAAAATATATGCCGTCGTGACAAACTATATAAAAAGAAAAAAAATATTAATAAAATCTAGTTAGGTGAAAAAATTGGTATTTTTTTTTTTTTTTTCAGAGTGGGCACTATAGATCCAGTAGAGGTCAAAATTGGCTCAATTAGTATCTAATTAAAGGAAAAGATATGAGAAATCATAATATGAAATAAAAATAATATGTCGTCGCGACAAAAAAAAAAAGTAAAAATTAGTCAAAGTCAATTTTTGGTTAATTTCAGATAATCGTCAAATAATCGATTAATCGATTATTTGAGTGTCGATTAATCGATAAATCGATTACCAACGAGTCCGATTAATCGATAATCGATTATCGAGATTTGAACTAATCGCGGCAACTCTACTAAGACCCCACTCCAACAATTATCATCTCCACTTCTCTATCACTTCCTATAAAAAAAAAAAATTATATACCGAATCAATTATTAGGACACTTGCAAAAATGGCTATATCTTTGTTTGTACCTGTTCAATATTCACCCAATTTTCAGGGAACATGCAAAATATTGTTTCCAATCATATTTGATACTTTTTACTGGCCAAAATTTTTCTAGCAATTTTTCTGCGATGAATTTGTTGTTAAGCCCATTTTAGTGTGAATTTGTCTGATTAGTGACACGGTATTTTTCTTTGATTAGTGCGGTTGTTATTACGCTTTCTTGTTATCAATTGTTAGATATTGTATCCTTCTTTCATTTGAAGTGTCTTGATTTCATTATGGACTCCCATAAGGTGGCCCAAGCCGTGTGTTTGATTGATGAGGGACATAGTGTGCGTTACGTTGCCCAGCAGTTGAATGTAGCCCGAAGTACCCTTCATTATGCTGTCAAAAGGTACCGTGAGACTCAGTCTTACAATAGGAGGCCAGGCCAAGGCAGAAAAAGATGTACTTCTGCCCGAGACGACCGTTTCATTGTCAGCCAGGTACTCCGAAATCGCTTCGCCACTGCTGTTGAGGTCCGTCAGGAGCTCCAGAATGTCAGGAATGTGAATGTCAATGAGCATACTGTGGGAAATAGGTTGAAGGAGAGTAACCTGACTGCTAGAAGACCATACAAGGCCCCAGAACTGCTCATACATCATCGCAGAGCTCGTTTAGAATATGCGCGCCAGTAACAGAATCTGAACCAGTTAAAAGATTTTTTAAGTATATTTCCTGCTTTTTATCAATATACATTCGTAAGTTGATTAGATTTGATGTTAGAGGAAGTAGATTTGAATCATTGAACTTTTTCTCCTTCATGCTGGAGAACCCTTTCCATTCTAGGTCCATTAAGGTCAGGAAATATTTTGCCTGTTGTTGGTGGTATTGGTAAAGATCCCTGTCATATCTTTTGGAACGAAATTTCGTAAATTCATTCCACGGTACAATGTATCTACCTTCCGCAACAAAGGGCCAAGTTTCAGTACTACTGATTTTTTCTCAAATTGGGGTCTGTCTTCTGGCCTTTTCTGCTCAGTTGCAAGCTTCTTTGTAGCTTCTACAATGCCGTCAAAATGACAGAGAGACATTTGAATTTGTCCTTTGAGTGTTTTTTTTTTTTTTTTTTTTTGTCATTGAGGCTCTGTCTTATGTATTTTTTTTTGTGATACATTAAATTGCCCATACATAAACGCACTTAATCTCAGAATAAGTTCATCATTTTTCAGGATATTTTTTATTTCATCATTCTTCATGGTAGCTATTATAATTTCTAATTTCATAAAACTCTGAATTGACATCAACAGATGCAGGATTTCCAAATCCCAATAGAGCTTCACTCTGGTTGTGTATATCCTCTCTAAAGTCTTTTAAGTTTTTGTATTTACTATCTCTTTCTTCTTCAGTGAGACCTGGGCATTGTTTAGTATGTTTCTGTTCGTTTTTTGTTGACATTGGCAGTTCAACAGAATCTTGATATTGATCAAATGTCTTTTTTTCTTCATCCAAAACTGGACGAAGAAATATACATGCAATTACCAAATGATAAACACTTTAATGGCAAGTTTAGTAGATTAATGAAATCTATGTATTGTTTGAAACAAGCCAGTCATGTATGGAACCTTCAGCTGGACAAGGCTTTTAAGAACCTGGAATTTCAACAGTCAAAATATGATCCATGTGTTTACATTAGAAAACCACCGAACAATATCATGAATGTGTCTATCTATGTTGATGACTTACTTATATTTTCAAACAATGAAATTGAAAAGAATCAAGTTAGACAAAACTCGATGAAAACTTTCCAAATGAAAGATTTGGGACCAGCTCACTATATTCTTGGATATAAAATAAATTACAATAAGAAAAAGAAGTGGGGTCAACTCTGGACCAATCCAAATACATTGAGGAAGTGCTTCATCGATTCAACATGGCAGATTGCAATGGGACAAAGACACCCATGTGACCCATGGCCTTCGATCAAATTTTCAGCCAAGACTTGTTATGTACGTCTTTAGAGGAAAGGAAAAATTTAGCTGACATTCCTTATCAAGAAGCTATTGGTTCTCTCCTACCAGGCCCGATATTACGTTTGCCGTCAGCTACTTGAGCCGGTTTAACAATTCATTTGGTTCTGTTCATTGGAATGCTGTTACAGGAATAATGAGATATTTGAAACAAACAATGAACTTGAAACTGACTTATAAAAAGTTAGATAGAGAATTGTATGGTTTCTCAGATGCTGACTGGGCAGGAGATGTGATGGAAAGAAAATCCACCACGGGATATGCTTTCTCCTTAAGTGGAGGAGCCATTAGTTGGAGTTTAAAGAAGCAGCCAACAATAGCTCTGTCTACTACCGAAGCTGAATACATGGCACTATCAAATGCCGTGCAAGAAGCCATATGGTTGAAAGGATTGAAGAATGAACTTATCCAATCATCAAAAAATCCTCTTGTATTATGGAGACAAAAAGGGTGCAATTGACTTATCGAAAAATGCCAAGTTCCAATCAAGAAGAAAGCACATTGATGTTCGACATCACTTTGTCAGAAACTATGTGCAAAATGTCAGAAACTATGTGCAAAAAAAGGTGTGAAGATTGAACATGTCAGCACCAAAGAAATGGTGGCTGGTCCCCTGATGTTCATAAAAATGAAGACGAAGTCATTAAAGTCTTAGATCTGCCGAAAAAATGTAAGAAAAAAGTAGATGGGCTGTTGTGTCTGGCCAGAGAAGGTGATTTTTTTATCACAATGCAAAAGTTTTGGTATTGAAATCAGGTGAATTGATTTTGACACAAAGACGAAAATTTGAGTCTAAGCGTGTAACATACACATATTTTGGTCCCAGCTCTTTCTATTTGGGTTTTATTTTAAAGAAAAATAGATGGAAGCTAAAGAGAAACTTGGGTTTGAGAAAAATTGGTCGTGTATCCTGAAATATTCTGAAATAACATCCTGAAATAATACATTAGACTTAGAATTTAGAAGTAAAAAAAAAAAAACTTCTATCTTTGACACTATAAGGATCTCCCTGTAGTGTTGGACTTAGATGTAAAAAGTGTAGTATGTTTCTACATAATATGAGAGGCTAAGAGGCAGACCGGACCAAGTGGTAAAATGGAAAATATTGAGTTTGGAAAGAGCGCGAAAAGATCTATTTTTTTAGATTGGTTGCTAGTTTCTCATCAGTGTTGTATTAAAATTATAGGTGAAAGAAAATGGCTAAGTGTCATTTTAGACCAATTTTCAAAAAGCAGATTGGACCATCTCAAAGGTGTGGACTAACTTTTTTATTTAATGAACTCAGTGGACTATCTTCTATTAAAACCCATGTTTTCTTTTATTGTACTTTACAAAAAGCAGAGTGGACTATCTATAGAAGCAGAGTGGACCAAGATAACAATAATATTTTGAAAAGTGGACTATCTGATTTTTGTAAAGAAATTAGTGGACTAACTGTATGCAACTAATGTATTTTTGACACTGAAGCTTAATAAAAGCAGACTGGACTAACTGAGTGTAGAGTGGACCAAGTGTCAATTTATTATTATTGGTACTTACAGAAAAATGTGGCATGTGTACCTTGTTTTGGTATCATTATCTATGTTTCCTATTATTGAGTAATTTATTTTAATAAAATATAATGTTACTGAGCCGCCACAACAACTATCAACGTGTTAGGAATGAGGTTACCTTGCTAACTTCTCACTGGTACAACAGGGTCAAAATCTTTTGTTTTGTATTTGATTACTCTCCCTCAGTCTGTTACAGTCTATTGTTTATTGATAAGATCCTCAATTTTTTTTTTATAAGATCCTCTCTTGTGAATGTTTTTATCTTTCAATAAAAATGGGAAAAAGAAAGTACAATAAAAAGAAGAGTGGTTATAGTTCTCAAGTTGTAAAAGTTGATCTAATAGAACAGTGTTTGTTTCAAAGTGATTGTGAATCAACAAGTAGTATCAGTAGTCAAGATGAAGACAGTAGCAGTTGCAAGTTGAAGAAACTCAAAATAGTTCCTGGTAGTAAGTACCTACTTGAGTATTTGTTTCATATGTGTTATGAAGTTTTTAGTATTTTGATAATCAAACTCAAGGGTACCTACCTATCTGAATTATTTCAAAATAAATCAATTATCTAATCTCCCTGACTCAAGTTCTGTCTAGGTAAACCAAGAAACTTTGGTATCATAGTAAACTTTTTCACAAAGGCAGGTACCTACCAAGAATTTGAATAAGCTGAAGGTTGGTATTCAAACATTTCAAACCCTGTTCAAGGCAAAAACGAAAATCATATTTTTATTGACCTAGGTATAGTTACCTACTTCGTTACCTACTAATGACTCTTATGACTTAGTTCAATAAAATAATAATTCATCTTCAAAGAAACTTATTTGTTTCAAAGGATATGGGTATTTTGTATTGAACTCACAAGACCCAAGACCTATTGTTTCAAAAGGTGAGTAAAAGGGCACATAATAAGTATTAATTTGGTCTCGCTGTAGGATGGTCTCGCTGTAGGACCTTAAACTGATACTCGGTCAGCTCTGTCAAGCCAAAGACAATAACATTAATCATTGGCGAAATGCATTACACACATCACTGTCATCCAGCTTAGGACTGTTCATATGATGTGTAATGTAGGGGGTTACCTCTCTCTAACTATATAGTGAGGGGCGAGGTTAGGAAGGGCATCCACTCGTTAAAACCATTAGCCAAAACCAAATGCCAACCTCAAAATAGTCACTTTAAAAGGTGACTAAAGGGGGCTGGCGAAAAACACCCACTCTGCTAGAGCGGGAAAAGGTGCAGAAAAAGAAGAATAAGTATTAATTATTTTCTTGGTCTCCTTTTAATAAGTTATTGTTTCCTGTTCACAGAAAAATATGTGACCAACAAGATAAACAAGGTTGAAGGAGGAAGAGATGTGATGATTTCAAAAGGAGAAAGAGAAGATGTGATTTCAGAAGGAGGAGAAGAAGATGTGATTTCAGAAGGAGGAGAAGAAGATGTGATTTCAGAAGGAGGAGAAGAAGATGTGATTTCAGAAGGAGGAGAAGAAGATGTGATTTCAGAAGGAGGAGAAGAAGATGTGATTTCAGAAGAAGGAAGAGAAGAATATGTGATCTCAGAAGAAAGAGGAGAAGAGATGATCTCAGAAGAAGGAGGAGAAGAAGATGTGATTTCAGAAGGAAGAGAAGATGTGATTTCAGAAGGAGGAGAAGAATATGTGATCTCAGAAGAAAGAGGAGAAAAGATGATCTCAGAAGAAGGAAGAGAAGAATATATTGTGATCTCAGAAGAAAGAGGAGAAGAGATGATCTCAGAAGAAGGAAGAGAAGAATATGTGATCTCAGAAGAAAGAGGAGAAGAGATGATCTCAGAAGAAGGAGGAGAAGAAGATGTGATTTCAGAAGAAAGAGGAGAAGAGATGATCTCAGAAGAAGGAAGAGAAGAATATATTGTGATCTCAGAAGAAAGAGGAGAAGAGATGATCTCAGAAGAAGGAGGAGAAGAAGATGTGATCTCAGAAGAAAGAGGAGAAGAGATGATCTCAGAAGAAGGAAGAGAAGAATATGTGATCTCAGAAGGAAGAGGAGAAGAGATGATCTCAGAAGAAGGAAGAGAAGAAGATGTGATCTCAGAAGAAAGAGGAGAAGAGATGATCTCAGAAGAAGGAGGAGAAGAATATGTGATCTCAGAAGAAAGAGGAGAAGAGATGATCTCAGGAGAAGAAGAAAATAATATGATCTCAGAAGAAGGAGGAGGAGGAGGAGAAGAGAAAGGGATCCACATAGTTGAGACAGATGACATTATGGACAGAATAGATTCTTTTGTGGCTTTTAACAATATCATGGGTATTGACGTAACAACCGAGGAGTTGTCTACAAGTGAACAAGAAAAGAAACCAGAAAGAGGAGTGTATCTCCCAGAACAGTGGGCTGATGTGATTAGAGAAGCAAAAGATCATGATCCCTTCATAGTTACACAGATGAAAATGGAAGATTTCTTGAACTTCAAACAACTGATGAATAAAATTGTACACCGCAAGCTTGATCAAGCCGGAGGAAAAGTAAAATGGCTCAAGATCATGCTAATTGAAATCAGGAAAGGGAATCCCCTGACATTGTGACCCCAGTCGTGACATCACAGAACGAGAGGAGAGTGAGCGTAGAGTAAACAAACATTTTCATAAATGTAAACAAAATTTTTACATTGGTGTTTCCATTTAAAATATCAACGTTTGAAAAGTGTAAAACAAAATCGATTTTCTTCACATCCTAAAATTTTCTTAGGTAAGTGGTTTTTACTTTCATATTCTCCATTTAATTCTACACGATTTCAACCCTTGTTTCATCAAATTAGCCCGAATATTTACTGTTAAATATTCATTTCAAGTTATGTCATTAATAATAATAATAATAAATACCCGGTGTACGGGAGTATATTTACGGGAATAGCCCTATTTACAATGTCAACAATAAAAATGTCAATACATACAAAGATTAAAATAAAATAATGTTAAAAAGTAATATCACAGGTGGTAAAAGTAATTAATACACATATAGCTATGAAAAAACAGTACAACACAAATACAAGTAAAACATACGAGAAGAATAAATGAATATCTTCTTTCTTTTTCCGTGGCTGCGGCCTCAACGACCATATGCCTGTTCTATGAGCTGAAACCATGTTCTTCTATCTTTAGCAATCTCTTCCGATTCGTTTGGATTAATTCCTATCTCTTCTAGATCGTTCCGTATATTGTCAATCCAACGTGTTCTAGGTCTTCCCTTGATCGGTGTCCTTCAAATCTTTCTAGGAATGATGTTTTTATTAAAGAGTCATTGTTCATCCTTGATATATGTCCTGCCCAATTAAGTCTGCGTTTTTTAAATACTTGAATGATATTTGGATAAGGATATTTTTCATCCAATTCTCTATTCTTTAATATTCTCCATGTTTTAAATTGATCGTCAAATTTGGGTCCAAATATACGTCTTAAGATTTTCCTTTCGAATCTAAGTAACTTTTCTTCGTCTTCCTTTCGATATGTCATTGCTTCACAACCATAAATCAAAACAGGTATAACATAGCATTGATAGAGTCTTAGTTTAAATTTCGTTGATAAGGATCTTTTCTTGAAAATATTTTGTAAACTAAAATAAGCTCTATTGGCCGAAAGTAATCTTGCTTCTTTTTCTAAATCAGTCTTATTCTCTTGGTGTAATATACTTCCTAGATATTTAAATTGTTCTACTTTTTCAAGAGATAGTTCTGGCGTTATCAGTGGTTCTGTTGTTTGGTGTTTGCTAACATACATATATTTAGTTTTGTCTTCATTAATAAATAAACCAAATTTTTTGGAGATGTTATAATAAATTGATGTCATATCAGTTAATTTGATTTTAGATTCGGCTAGTAGTACTACATCGTCAGCATATGCTAAACTAGATATTGATTTTTCCCCAAGGCTAATACCTGCAGGGTTCATTTTTTGGAATTCTCTGTTGATTCTTTCTAGAACTAAATTGAACAATACTGGTGATATTGGATCTCCTTGCCTTAAACCGGTTGTTATTTCAAATTCTTCTGAATTAAAACTAGGCATTTTTATTTTGCAGATACTTTTCTTTAGGCACATTCTAATTAATGATATAATTTTAGGAGGAAATTGGAATTCTTTCAAGGTATTTAACAGTGTTTTTCTATGTATACAATCATATGCTTTCTTATAATCTATAAATGCCAGATGAATGTCTTTGTTGAATTCCCACGCCTTTTCATTTATCTGTCTTAAGATGAAAATATGATCCAAAGTTGATCTACCTTTTCTAAAACCACTCTGATATTCTCCAATGATATCTTCTGAGAAAGGTACTATTCTTTTCAATAATATAAGAGATAATATTTTATATGTTACATTTAACAGTGAGATACCACGATAGTTATCACAAATTAGTTTATCATTTTTCTTATGAATAGGAGTTATTAAGGCTGTATTCCATTCAGTAGGTATTTCTTCTTTTTCCCATATCAGTTCGATCAAATTGTGAATTCTTTTGATTAATTCAAATCCACCACTTTTTAACATTTCTGCAAATACTTCATCTTCCCCACAAGATTTATTATTCTTAAGTTTTAAAATTATGTCTTGTGTTTCTTCCAGTGATGGAGAGGATGTATCATTTTCTACTGTATCAGGATATACATGTTCAAACTCAGTGATAGGATTGTTACTACTTAATAAATCTGTGAAATATTCCATCCATCTTTTACTTACATCAATTTCATTGGTAATAAGATTTCCTTGAGAATCTTTCACAAATAATTCTCTTTTCTTTAAAGGTTTACAGGTTTTCTTTACATTTTGATGTAACTGTCTAGAACGATGGTGAGTGAAATCATCCTCTGCTTCCTTCAAAATTGTATTGTAATGATCACGTTTAGTTTGCCGAAGTAATTTTTGTGTTTCTTTTCTTATCTTGTAATATTTTTCTTTCTGTATAACATCATTTATATTATTTAACCATTTATTTCGTTCATCTTTTCTTTGTTCTACGTTTTTCCTACATTCTTCATTGAACCAAATTTTGTTTTTTCTTTTTTTCTTTTTCAAAGTGTTTTGAGATACTTGTTTGATTGTATCTTTTAAATTTTTCCAATTTAGATCTATATCACACTTTATTTCTTCATTAACTGGTTGGGATAGTTCTCTATCAAGTTTCTCCACATAGTTAACAAGGGTTTCCGGGTTTTTTAAGTCATCTAGACAAAACACGTTCCTTAAATCTCTTTGCTTTTTGATCCTTTTCATTTTTAGGTTCATTTTTGCCAGTAGTAAAAAATGATCGCTATCACAGTCGGCACCTCTGTATACTCTAATGTCTCTTATACTATTTTCAAATCTTTTCTGTATTGCTATATGGTCAATTTGGTTAATTGTATGCCCATCTGGCGAGACCCATGTTCCTTTATGAATTCTTTTATGAGGAAATTTTGTGCTACTAATAACAAAATTGTTTGCAGTAGAAAAGTCAATGAACCGTTTACCATTATCATTTGAATTATCATGAAGACTTTCTCTTCCTATGGTAGGTTTGTAAATATCTTCTTTTCCAACCTTTGCATTAAAATCACCAATCAAAATTTTTATATCTGCCCGTGGTAATCTATGATAGAGAGCCTCAAGTTCATTGTAGAAATCATCTTTGGTAGAATCTGACTTATCTTCACATGGTGCATGTACATTGATAAAGGTGACGTTAAACCATTTTGCAGCAATAGTCAAATAAGATAGTCTATTATTAATTGACTTAAAATCTTTTACCATGTCTATAAATGAACTGTGAATATAAAATCCTGTACCAAATTCGTGTGTAGTTCCACAGTCTCCATAAAGTATATGATCATTACTTACTTTGATTGATCCTGTACCTTTCCACCTGATTTCCTGTAGTGCTGCTACTTTGACTTTGTACTTCTTCAATTCTTTCACCAAAATATCACAACTTCCAGGTCGATGTAAACTTCTGACATTCCATTGTCCAAAAAGAAAATCCGGGTAACGTTTCCATGGGCGACTCCAGCAAAGAGTATCTGGGTTTCGAAGCTCTTTAGAAACTTCCTGACCAAGTGAGTTTTTACATGGTTGGGGAGGTAATCCAACGCATAACGGCTCCATTAAACCTAGGCTCACATTAGAAAATTAGAAATTTTGAAGAATTTACGATTTATTGCGGGAGCAAAATTTTTCGTGGTGAGCTAGAATTTAGTTCGGCCAGAACTAAATTCTAGAATAAATGAATAGGTAAGTATAAACAAAGTCAGGTAAAATCAAAATCGTTGTCATGGTTTGCTGCTCGAATCATTCTGTTTAGAGGCGAGAAATGTGAGTAGTTGGTAGCACATGTTGTTGAGTAAAACAAGTTATTTTTTCTCAGCCTTCTATGACAGTCAAAAGATACTGTGGACAAGAGTTTGTTACAATCAATCAGTCCAGTTAGTAACTTTTTCAGGAAAAATGAGTCCGCTTGTAGGCGGCGCTCTGACAGCGTGTCGATACCTACAACAAAATTAGAATATCGCAGTCCACAGTAGAACAAAAAACGTTTTTGGACTCTGTCAAGCAAGTTGGCATGCACATTATAATGGGGTGACCATACCACCGTATTCCAGTAGAGAACGAACCAGGGCCAAGTACAAAGTCTTGAAGGAAACTACTGATAGACCTTTAGAAGAACGAAAGACATAACCCAAGAGTCGATGACAACGCATTGAGAGGTTCGAGATGTGAGCAGAAAAAGAGAGTTTACGGTCCAATAAAATTCCCAAGTCCTTAATCTGATCAACATGCACAAGAGGTTGATCGTTCAGAAGATACTGAAATGGAATTTGCTCACGATGCATAGAAAAGCACATTAGTAGCTGATTCAATTATTTTGCTCTTTAGGGAAAATATATTGGAAATTTCTATGCAAAAGTAGCAAAGATTGACTTTTCAAAGCATCCTGCAATATGTATAGCAAGTTTTATTTTCAAGCATAATATTCAGTGATCCTGTTGTAGCTTAATTTCTGTTCCTGAAACTTTGTTTTAAAACATTTCTTCCAGATATGACTTCATACAAGCTCAAATACTCAATGGCTGTTGATTTTGTAAAAGATGAGCTATCTCTCATCAAAAAAGGAGAAAATAGGGTTGAGAGTGGTCATGTGGCATCATTCCAATTTCATGGTCAACTTGGAGTGATACGAGGTGCGGTGAAGGCTTCAATGAAGAATGAGCATAACCAAGTAGAGGTAAGACTTGTTGAGGTTCAGCATTAAACCACTTGAACTGTTAATTAAAATATAGATACATGTACTTATCACATTCAAACTTTTTCAAATGAAAAAGGGCCTCTAAAGGGAGTCATTATTTGTATTTGAAACTCATCAAATGATGATCAAAAAAAAAAAAAAAAATTACCTCTGCCTTTCGTCCGATACATTGGTGTTGTGGATATCTCTCGGGTCATTGAATCCGTATTACCTATGTTCAATACCGCGCACTGTCATAATCTTTGAAACTAATCTCTATACATATAACTTTTTATTGACATATTATTTTATTTTTTGCGATCTTTCTGTGATATTCCTGTTTTTATTGACATTATCAAGTTTATTGACACTTTTTATCATTTATTAATGGTGACTGACACTGCTATTTCTAGCAACGCTATGGACACCCCAACCATTAATATGGAAAAGTATGTCAAGGAGCTGGAGGAGAGAGTCATCGAGCAAAAACAGCTGATCCAGTTGCTCAATGAAAGGGTTGCCGTCTTGGAAGGGAAAGTGGAGAGATCATCTTCTGCTCCTGGTGAACACAAGGCTCCTACTGTACAGAAGGATCAACCATCGACTAGAGATGTCGAGCCTATCATTGGTTCCAAGAAGACTAGTATAGCAGCTGTAAAACCTACTCGATACACTCAGTTCTTTGTTTCAAGGATTGGTCCTGACACCTCACCTGCTGAACTGGCAAAGGATCTCCAGGCGGGTCTGCAGGGGCTGACATATGTCAAGTGTTGTAAAGTGAAAACTCGACACCCGTCGTACTCTTCATTTCATGTCGTTGTTCCTGAGAGTCAGAAGGATCTAGTTTCGGATGGGGGGTGTCTGGCCGGAGGGTGCTTTTATAAGGAGATTTTCCGGTCAGCTTCTCAAATCCTACATTCTGGAGACTTATGACTCTCAGGGGATGACCAACACGGGGCACGTGTCAATCCCTACTACCACGTCAGCGTCTCAGTCGGGCAGTATTTCTAGCCAGCCTCCTCCTAAATCTAAAGTTTACAAGGATGCTAAAACCGCTTGGGGTAATATTGTCAAACCCATGCCCAAAGGTACTGTAGGTCCATCCCCACCTTCTAGCTCCAGCTCCAGTAACTCTCAGGGAAATAATTCGGTTGGTTCATCCCCGGTTACTAACCCATCTTCTGAAGACACGCCCTCTTCAAAAAACGATCGCGTCATGAGATCTCACATCAAACGTTGACATGTTATTACCAGAATGTTGATGGTCTACGGACTAGATTTATTGATTTAAAACGAAATGTTGAAATATCATCATATCATGTAATTTTTTAAACCGAGACGTGGCTTAATGAGAATTTTTCGACAAGTGAAGTCAAGTTTGATAGATTTGAGCTATACCGTTGTGATAGAAACGAAGTAGTTTCTGGGAAATCTCGGGGTGGTGGGGTAATGATAGCTGTGCGAAGCAAATTTCGCTCTAGATTAATCC
This sequence comes from Bactericera cockerelli, assembly GCA_024516035.1. Classification (NCBI taxonomy): domain Eukaryota; kingdom Metazoa; phylum Arthropoda; class Insecta; order Hemiptera; family Triozidae; genus Bactericera; species Bactericera cockerelli. The sequence goes on from CM044955.1 coordinate 3,974,524, forward strand.
GGGTTGCAGATTCCACACTGTCTTTTGATCATTTATTTGTACATGTTCAGTTTCCAGGAGAAGTTTTAATATTAAGTTGCTGCTACATTCCTCCAACTTCCAACCTTGATGTTTACATGGAACATTGTAATATTGTTGAGCAGGTAGCCTCGCAGTTTCCCGAATCCAGGCTTATTCTGTTGGGTGATTACAATTTGAATTCTGCAAGTTGGAAGTTTAATGAGGAGTGCGGGATGATTGTCGACTGTCCTCTGTCATCTCTTTTCAAGTTTGTGAAAGTTTCAATGGTCTCGATCTCCGTCAGTTGAATTCTCTGCCCAACGACCATGGGGTATTCTTAGATTTGTTATTTTCCAATGATCCTTCCGTTCTTGTTTCAGTGGCTCAGGACTTACTTTTAAACAATAATTTTCATCATATCACTTTATGTTTTGATGTTTTTGTTAATAATAAGGTCGAGTTTCTTCAACGTGATTCATACGTTTACGACTTTAAAAAATGCGATTTAGAAGCCCTGAACTCATATCTTCTCATGGTAGATTGGAACACAGTTCTTTCTGATAGAGATCTCGATCGTGTTATTGATGATCTCTACGACATTCTCTCCGTTGGTATCGAGCTATCCACACCACTTACACGTATTTTTTCTAGTTCATTTCCCAAGTGGTTCTCGAAAGATTTGAAAAATTCTATCAAGGATAAGAAGAAAGCGCACGCCCTTTATAAACAGACTCTCCTAAATTCGGATTATGCACAGTTCTCCAGACTGCGTGCTCGCTGTAAACTTCTGAGTAATCAGTGTCACAGTGAGTACCTAGCCAAGGTGAATTGTAGTATAAAGTCCGACCCTCGGTATTTCTGGAAATATTCTGAGGAGTCTAGGAAGATCTGTGGCTTTCCCAAATTCATGTACCGTGATGGTGTTACCAGTTCCACTATTGAAGAAACGACTGAACTTTTTGCTCAGTCTTTCTCTTCGGTCTATCAGTCTTCCAATCAATCTATTCCAAAATACCCCGATCTTAACTCTATTGATTTTCAGAAATGTTCATTTTCCCAAAACCAAGTCTTCAAAGCGCTCTCTTCGTTACCGTTGAAGTTTTCTTCTGGGCCAGACAGCATCCCACCATTTATTTTGAATAAATGTGCTTCTTTTTTGGCATTTCCATTGTTCTTGATTTTCAATCGTTCGTTATCTTCGGGTGTATTCCCGAAACGATGGAAATCGAGTTTTGTAATCCCCATCTTCAAGTCCGGTGACAGGTCCAATATCGCAAATTACCGGGGTGTTTGTATTCAATCGGCTATTCCAAAAATCCTCGATAAGCTAATCAGTGTTGCCAGACGTACTATTATAATAGTATTTGTACTATTATCAGACCCCAAATACTATGTACTATCGTAACATGCCAATCGTACGCAAAAATACTATTATTTTGGTATTTCAAATTTTTCAATGAATTTTTATTTCGGTGATAAAATTTACCCTGGAACTTTCTCTAATCGGGTGTTTTAAATAATTTTATCACACTAAAAAATACAGGCATTGTAAATTTTATTACCGTCATTTTCTTGTATGCTACTTATTTTTCTTTGACGTGGCAACTCTGTAAATTGGTTGCTGGCACTGTTTCTACAAGTGGTTGTAGGATTCGTGAAGAGGTTCAAAATTTGAATGAAAAAAAAACATGGATTTTTTTTTTTTAAATTAATATTGAAACAATTGAATGGGTGAGTAGAAGAACCAGGAATGTCAAAAATCGATTTTTTTTTTCTTCGTAGAATCAGAAGGAATGTACTCTTTTCTATCATCTCTGTGAATATGAAGGAGAAATACCCCTTAAAAGTATAATTTTTTTCGATTTTAAAGTGGGGGAAGCGGAAAAAAATCTGATGTAAATCAAGGAATGTAACAAAATCACTGACCACTTTTGCTAGGGGTATTAGTACCTAGTTGTGAGAATCTTGTCGAATAACAAGGAATGTAAAATTTAATTTTATTATACTCATTAGCACCAGGAAAGCAAAAATAAGACAAATCTTATTTTTGCTTTCCTGAAAAGTCGATTTTTGACATTCCTGGTTCTTCTACTCACCCATTCAATTAATAGATTTAAAACTCATTTTAAACATTTAAACATTTTAAACTGAAAGAAACAACTTTGTTAACATAATAATTATATAATATAATACCTAATTATGTACCTACTACTCTCTAAAATCTAAATTTCACTGTTATTCTAATTCTTTTGAACCTGAAAGTCAAATTTTAGAATCTATACAAGATAGATAAGTTACTAGTGATTTCAGTTCAGTGAATGAGTTTCAACTTTCAACTGTCTATTAATGGATTAACCTGAGGTGATGCTGCTCTGAAATTTGTTAACCTGGTAATATAAAATGCAAAAATACTACTGATTTATGGCAGTAATTAGTTGATATTGTAGTGAGCAAAGTCCATTTTAAATTACAATGGATTTTGACCAACAAGGTACACCTCCTAAAAAAACAAAATCTGTGAAAAGGGAACAAAAGTACAGACAAGCATGGGAGAAGGAAAAGGAGTTTAGTGGTTGGCTATCAAGTGTCAAAAATGATGATTTTAAAGCATACTGTAAAATATGCAATCTTCATATGAAGTCAGAGAAACAAGTCCTTCTTACTCATGGAAAATCAAAGAAACATCAAGACAAGCTATCTTCTGTGAACAAACTACATCAACCTCCTATTAAATCCTTATTTAAGAAAATTAAACCTGAAAGCCAAGCAGCTAGAGCAGCAGAACTTCAATTAGCAAGTTTTTTTGTTGAACATAATATTTCCTTTAGGTCTGCTGACCACTTGGTGGAAATATTAAAATCAAATTTTAGTGACAGTAAGGTTGCAAAAAATTTGAGCTTGGGGAGGACCAAAGTAACCAGCATTGTAAAAAATGCAATGGGTCCACACTTCAAAGACAAATTGGTTGAAAAGCTACTGAAAAGCAAATTCTCCATAATGGTGGACGAAACAACTGACATATCATCAGAAAAGGCAATGTGTATTCTTGTGAGATACTATGATAATGAAGAAGGACAAGTTCAGTAGTGATGATATGTTTTGGCATTCTGTAATGAATATGGAAAACGCTTTGGGAGAAAAAATGTTTAAATGCCTCCCCAAGTTTGCCTTAGAAGTAATGTCTCTACCACACAGCAATGCTGATTGTGAAAGACTATTTAGCAAAATGAACAATGTAAAAACAAAAGCCCGTAATAAACTCATAACCAGTACTGTGAGTGCTGTGCTATCAGCCTCTGAGGGAGTAAAGGTTGCTGGAAACTGCACCAAATTCAATGCAAATAATTCACCAGAATTATTGAAAAGGATGAAGTCTTCATCACTATACCCCTCTACTACCATCACATCATCACCTGCTGAAAGTGACACAATCGCAGGCCTATATGTTTTGGAGGAAGAGGAGGAAGAAGAAGTTATCTTTGGTGATCTTTAATTAATTACCTGAAAATACCAAACTTTTATAATATATTATTATGGTAATGGTAATGAGTAGTTTTCTCTGTGTCATTATGTAACAATTTTTAGTTGATAGCACAAACATTGTGAAAATATTTGTTTCCTAACATCGTCCCATATACGCCCCACAATGTGGAGGTATGGGATTGTTGAGTTTTGTTCAATTATTGTAGGGTTTTTCTTATTTTTTCTATTCAAATATGGCCAAAATATAAATTTTGGGAAGTAAGAGGTATGTCTTGTTTAGTTTTGTTAAATTATTTATTTATGGTTTTTCTTAATTTTTCTAGTCACGGCCAAAATTTAATTTTTAATAAATTTATGTTGTAAAATAAGAAGTATGGCTTGTTTAGTTTTGTTTAATTATTTATTTATGATTTTTCTTAGTTTTTCTAGTCACATATATGACTAAAATATAACTTTTAATAAATTTATGTTGGAAAGTAAGAGAGAGGTGTATGGTTTCTTTAGTTTTGTTTAATTATTGTATGATTTTTCTTAATTCTTTTAGTCAAATACATGCCCAAAATATTATTACTTCTAAGAATGTTGAAAAACAAGAACTAAAAGTTTTTTCTTTTTCAGATTATTTTACTGCTTATGCCAAATAAAGTTTAAGTGGTTTTTTGTATTATGCTGAAGCCTTTTTTGAGGGTATCACATTACTAGTGAATCATTGCTTGTCAAAATCTTAATTTTTTTCTGTACGAGGGTGATACTGGAGGCTGCCCCACTTTAAAGCAGCTATTAACTGTCATCACAAGGCTGAGTGAACCCCAACTACTTGGCAGATTCTATGCCACTCCCGGGAATCGAACCCTGGACCTCCAGTGTGATACCCACTTGGTCATGGAGGCTTACCTACTTATAATATAATAAAAACAACAAATATGCCCTTATGCCCACTATTAATTGTATAAGTATGATGCGATACATTATTGAAATACGATATAAGTATTATATCATACCCCTTCCCCTCCCAAAAGTTCCCAAACAATTTCTGAGCGTACTATCCTACTTGAGCAAAATACTATTATTTTTTGAAATAGTACTATTATGACCCAAACAAAATCTGGCAACACTGAAGCTAATCACTATCAATCTCACTGCGGCATGCAAACATTTCATCGCTGATCAACAACATGGTTTTACCTCCAAAAGATCAACCGTTTCTAATCTTCTCTGTTATCAAAATGATATTTTGGAGGCCTTTCAATCTGGCTGCGCAGTGCACTCTATCTACACCGATGTCGCCAAAGCATTCGATCAGGTCGATTAGTCGCTTTCTTTTGGCAAAATTGCAATCGTATTGCAATCGTATGGTATCGGTGGCTCATTTCTCCTTTGGCTCTTGGATTACCTCTCAGATAGAAACCAATGTGTGCGCGTTGGTGATTGTATATCTCAACCTGTACGGGTTCTGTCTGGGGTTGGTCAGGGAAGCCACATTGGTCCTCTCCCTTTTAGCTTGTTCTTCAATGATTTGCCAATTCATATCAGACATTCTTCACTATTGATGTTTGCCGATGATGTTAAGCTGTACAGAACCATCTGAAATCTGGACAACTGCCAGCTTCTTCAACTTGATCTCTTGAGTTTCTTCAAATGGTTGACTTCCAATGGTTTGGAGTTATCACTGCACAAATGTGCAGTAATGATCTTTTCTCGCTGTAACGAATCTTTCGATTTCACGTATTATCTTGACTCAACTCCTTTGAGCAATGTCGTTCAAATGAAAGATTTAGGTATCTTATGTGATAGCAAACTTTCATTTACGTATCATATTGCCAATTTGTCCATGCGTTGTCACCGGCTACTTGGTTATGTTGTTCGTAATTCCAAGGGACTCTCTTCAGAAGCTTTTGCCATATTATACAAGGCTCTTATTCGTTCTATCCTTGAATATGGCTGTATTGTTTGGACTCCTCACTATGAGGTGCATGTTAACGTACTTGAGAGAGTCCAGAAGAGATTCCTTTTTCATTTCAAGTTTAGGTATCCTGATGTTGACCTAAAACTACCCTCTCTTCGAGATCGTCGGGTTACCGCTGATCTGAACTTTTTCAACAAATTGATTGAAGGCAGTGTAGATTGCACCAAGCTTCTTGAGTTGGTTCAACTTGATTGCCGTCGTCGACTCAGAGGTTCTAAACAGTGTGCTACCAACTATACTTTCTTTTCTCCTCTCAACCGTATGATGAGAATTCAGAACAACTAGTTTTTTTTTCATTAACTGTTAGTAATTGTGAATTTAGATATTTTTCATCATTTTCTTTTAATTTTAATTTAATATTAACATTTTAATATTTTTTTTGTATCATTTAAATGTATAATGGGCTCTGCTCGTAAATAAATGAATCGGTACACCCGATAATTACTATTACTAAATGAAAAGTCCTGTTGTACTGATTCTATGAATCTTGAAAAATATCTATAAAAAAAAACACGAAACCAGGGTTTGGGAACGAATGCTTAAAGCATTCGTTCCCAAAATTTGACAAATGTCAAATTAGAGCTCGCGCGGAAAATTGAGTGTTTTGCCACCTGGGTTTGGTGAGCAAATAATTATATATTTATAAAGAAACTAGTCAATATTGACCATATAATTTTGCAGTTTCAGTTTGGTTATAAGCCACTTTATTTTGTTCACAGATACATTTGAAAAATGATGGTACTGATCATGGATCATGTACATGTGCAAGAGGATGCCATCCTGTTTGCAGTCATAGAGTTGCTTTGCTCTTACATGGTCTGAGGAACATTAGTCCCACAGATTCTGCATGTTCCTGGGTTGCTCCGTCTAGTAGTGTAGCTACAACCAGCTCAGTAGATGCAATTTATCCCCCAAGTCATAAAGATTATAATCCAACTGATGAACCTCTTCGTGAAGAAGACAAGATATGGTTCAGGGAGGAGTTGAAAAATCTCAATAGGTATGTTTTACTTCTATTGGTTTAGTGTTAGCACACTAAAATTGAAGATTACTTGCTTAAAGCAATCTCTTATATATTTGATTAACATATATAGGTACATTAGTGCTAGAAAAAAACATCCTCTAGCTCTATTTATAAAGCTCAAATCTGTTTGTGGTTGACTGCCGTGTGGCTATGTCCTCCTAGAGGTTGTCTGTTTACAATAGCACAGCCCAAACGGTAACAGATATCAAAAATTTTATGGGAATATACCCCCCAAAACCTGCATCTATTAGCCCAGAAAAATTATAAAATACATATTTCCAGATTCACTGGTTTCTACTGGTTGTTACAAGAGAAACCTGCAACTAGTGCTGAGCATTTCTCTTGGCCCACTGTGAGAGATATTTTACAACAATATGAGTCTGAAGAGGACATTCTGAATGCACTAATATTATCTCATGATGACATAATGTCCATTGCTGAGAAAACCAAAGGACAGAGGGATAACCACTTGTGGTTTGACATGAGATTTGGGAGATTGACTGCTAGCAATTTTGGTTCTATCATTGCAGCAATGTCAAATAACAGGTAAATAACAAACCTAAGGAATTTCTTGCCTTCATTTACACGACATTGTTAGTTCAAAGTATGATTTATCTGTAGTGAACCAAAGAACTTGCCACATTTGTCTTAAGTGTATTTTGATATGATAAAAATATGATTTTGAGTGCACCAGATAACTTTTCATGCCCTTTTCAGTAGCATGTATGTAGCGAGGGCCACGAAGTGGCCCGCTAGCACATTTGGAGTGGCCCGCCGCAGGTGATTCAAGTCAATAAAATGAATCGCATCTTTTGACAAAAAAATCAATTAAAAAAATGTAAAATGTTATTCCAGTTAAAAATAAAACAAGTATCACATAATCATGAATTAATGCAAAGAAACAGTCGATTCCTCTAGCTAGATTTTTTGGGTCAAAATTTCCCGCGATCTGGCATCACTGGGTACGCTAAAATGGCCCCTGTGCCCGAGCCTCTTCCAATCTCGTCTAGTGTAGTGCTGCACTCTACTTTAAAGATGCGATAGTCTGCGATCACTCTTATCAGTATTGTTGTTGTTGTTCACTTTTACGGATTCTAATTTAGAAACTTGAGAAGAAAACTGTTTGTGATCGTTTTAATTTTTTCTCTTCCTTTTACAAGACTTGATTTTATCTAGTATATGGCTCTTAGTAAACCCAGTACATCAAAATCTAAGAACGCAGGTTATCGTACGTTTCATGAAGAATGGGAGATGCAATATTTTTTTACCGAGAGCAAAGCTAAGAAGCCGGTATGTCTTATTTGTTCCACAACAGTGGCTGTCACTAAGAAATACAACTTGGAACGGCACTTCAAACAGAATCATATGAAATTTAATCAAGACTATCCGGAGGGAATTACACTTAGAGCTGAGTTCATAAAAGAAAAGAAAACGGAATTATTAGGTAAGCAAAATTTATTTGTGAAAACATCTAATGAGCTTGAATCCATGGTGAAAACATCATATGAGATATCTTTACTATTAGCAAGAAAAAAGAAGCCATTTTCAGATGGGGAAATTGTGAAGGAGGCTTTGTCGATTTTTGCAAAGAACTGCAATGATAAAAATGTGAAAATGAAAGCCGACAACGTTTCACTTTCACGAAATACTCTTACAAGACGAGTGGAGGAAATGTCAGGTGATATTAACAGTCAAATTATGGACACAGTTAAAAATTGCAAATACTTTTCATTGGCGTTGGATGAAACTTGTGATTTGACCAGTATGTCACAGCTGGCCATCTTTGTCAGGAGTGTTGATGAAAATTACAACATACTTCAAGATTTATTGGAGCTCTGTCAGTAGTTAGAAAGTACATGTACCGGGATGGATATATTCATGAAAGTCAAGGAATGGGTTGAGAAAAAAGGTTTAGCATAGGAAAAAATGAATTCTATACGTATGTATGGATGGAGCACCTGCTATGACGGGGAAAACAAATGGCTGTGTTGCTTTGTTAAAAAAATCTTTGGGCCATGAATTGTTTTCATATTATTGTATCATCCACCAAGAAGCGTTATGCAGCAAAGATATGAAATGTGATGACATCATTGATCCTGTAGTACGCTGCATAAATTACATTCGGGCCAGATACTTCTTCGAAGACAATTCAACATTTTGTTTCAAGACGAAATAAGTGAACACGGTGAGCTGCATTTGTATTGCGCTGTTCGATGGCTGTCAAAGGGTGAAATGTTGAAACATTTTTTTCTTCTGAGGGAAGAGGTCTTGGAATTTCTAGAAGAAAAACAAGCAATGCCTACTGAGAGAGATTTGCTTACAGTACTTGAATGCACTCAAATTGAAGTTGCAGGGAAAGGAGTGTTCGTTGCCGACGATGTTTAATCTGATTCAGGGATTTAAAGCCAAATTGAAGCTTTTGTTGGCAAATTTGGCTCGAAAGAATATTGATCATTTTCCAACACTTGCAGGCCTAGAGATAAAAGAGGAAAATTCGCTTGACATCTCAAAATATGAATCACAAATTAAACTCCTGTTAAAATCTTTTGAAGAAAGATTCCAGGACTTCGAAAGAGATCGCAAAAATATTAAGCTTTTCATGAATCTATTCGCAATCAGCTGTAACGAAATTCTGGAATATTCAGCTAGAAATCACAGAAATGCAAAATAACTCTTTCTTAAACCAAATATTCACAGACTCTGTTTTAACACAACCACAGCAATCTTCCGATGTGTTTATAAAATTTTGGAAATTGGTAACAAAGGAAAACTTTCTTGTAATATCTGATCTTTCTTTGCATATGTTGAGCCGATTTGGGTCAACCTATGTATGTGAAAAGGTTTTTTTTAACTCTCAACTATGTAAAAAACAAATTTCGTACCTCTTTAACAGCAGCTCACATATCCGATCTAATTTTGCTATCCACCACTGATTTGTCGCCAAATATTGCAAAGTTGGTTGCTGCAAAGTCTCTCCAGAGGCCTCATTAAAAACTGAATTAAAGCATCAATTCAACTGCATTCCTTTTCTACTACAGATTTTAGGGGTATTTTCATAAAACCCTATTTCATGCCAATAATGTTATAAATAACATGGTTAATTGTTATTGAACTTTTTTTTTCTCAATAAAATACCTAATGCTGTTATTAGTACATTTGAAACATAATTTTTTTTGTCCTCGTTATTTAGTAGTTAGGTAGGTACCTTGTAATTTATTTAAATTTTATCAGGTGGCCCGCCAGTTGACATGGAATGCAATTTTTGCCCCGCCTGTAAAATCGGTTGGGCAGCCTTGGAGTAGAACATTCTAAGTAAAATGAAATGCTCAGAAATGGTTAATTATGTTTCAAACAGAATGTGTTTCCTTTTGATATTAACCAACCAGAGAAGAAAAATGTAAATAGAACAGATGTTCCGGTTCAAGAGAAATTGTTTAAATTCAACAAAATATCTGGGGTTTATATCATTAAATTTAACACAATGTTTTATCATCTCTTCTCAGGTTCCCAAAATCTCTGTTCTCAAAAATACTTGGGAGTATGTCGCTGGATAATGTTAAGAGTATCCAATATGGCATCAACCATGAGACTGCTGCCATACAGTCTTTTGAGCAGTGTAAAAGTTTGAAAGTGCTCCAAACTGGCATCTGGTTAGACGAATCAGACTTGCTGGGTGCTTCACCTGATGGGCTTGTTGGTCAGGATGCTATCATAGAAATTAAGTGTCCTTACAAGCATAGGAACAGCACCCAAGCAGAAGTTCTAAATGACAAAAGTTATTGCTTTGAACAGCTAGATGATGGTGATTACGATACAAAGGGAAATCATCCATACTGGCATCGAATTCAAGGTCAACTTCATATTTTGAATAGGTCTCTCTGTTTCTTTGTTGTATATAGTCCAACTTTTACCATTATAATTCAAATACTCAAGGATCCCGAGTGGGGGGCAAACTTGGCAAAATTAAGACAGTTTTATGTGGACCATTTTTTAAAGAAACTGAAGGACTGAAGATATATGTTATCTTCGGGGTTATTGCCTTTAGTTAGGACATTATGTTTTTATATATTTTCTATTCTTTTTCATTTTTATTGTATATATTGTTTCCATTCTTTTCATTGTTAAAATAATTATTTGTATGTACAGAATGTCCATTTATATCTAATAAAGTGTTGTATAACAATAATAATATATTTGATTTATATTCCTTGTTATATTTGTAGATATTACCAATCTCAGTAGCTCAATTGATAAGGTGGGGGTTGTTAAGTGTAAGTTTGGTACAGCAATTTTGATTGATTATGACATCACTCTGTGGTTAGCAAAAATATGATGATTTTTCAAAACTATATTCATAGATATTTCTCTGTATTTTTTCTCCCTTGTGTTATAATGAAAAATATTTTAATACTACTGTAAATAAAATTAAAGGACACTCTTGTCATATAATATCACATTGTTGTATAAAAGTTGAACTTGGTTTTTTTTTGTCACTATATAGTCAAACTTGAATATGTGGAACTTTAAACTATGCAGTTCCTTGATATGTGGAATTGAAGTGCTGGTCTCTACCCCCCTTTTGAAGTGGAATATTGGCACATGTTTATGGGAAACTAAAATTTCCTGAACTTTATCCCCCTTTATCTCTACATCCTGTATAATTATGTAGTATTCGAGCTATCCTAAAACCTTTATATGTGGAATGTCGGTGCTTACTACCTCTACAAGAAGAATGACTTGGATTGTTCAAGTATTCAAGTTTGCAATTTTCTCTGCATTTAAATTTATTTTCTCTTTACCTGAATATGTAGAATGAATGGAACACAAACTTGGAATGAACATGGATTGACCAACCACCCATCATATTCCAATATTAATCTCATAATTCTGCGAGTCATTGTTACCCAGTCTACAACTACACCAATGGTCTTCACAAGGCCAGAGTAGGCCCCAACATCCAAGTACAGAGCAGAAAAAATAATGAAAAAAAAAAAAAAAAAAAAAACAATATTATTTATAACATAGAATATACATCGTCACCCTAAAGCTGCGGAGAGTTAACTGCAGATAACACTTTGCGGAACTGTTGCAGATTTCAATTGCTTAAAGTTAGCTCTTTCCATAGGTATAAACTATATTCCATTAGTTCATTTAGTTTTCACTAGAGAGCGCAAAACGTCGAAGGTGTATTTGCAGTTTTGGTAGAGATTTATGCAACAGGGAGTCAACGGCGCTCAGACAGGAAGGTTGTTCTGGAGGTACGTAAGTTTTTAAAAGAATAAAAATTTATTTTGCAGTTATATTTGTACTGCTTTGTTTTAATTTTATTTTCTGTAAGATAACTCTTTGTGGCACTTATATCTGTAATAAAAATCTTTGTTACTTCATTATATTAAAGTCTAAGTGAGAGGAACAAAGAGCTATCTGTTAAAAGTTTACATAAGCTTTTCATTTTTTTATTTCCAATTAGATGTATTTGCTAGATAATCAAAACACAGTGTCTGAAAGAGTTCTGTTCAAATTTATTTTGCAGATATATCTTTATTCTTTTCATTTTAAGTAAACTATGCGGAGCTATGTGTAATATGTTTTTCTGTGGAAGTAACATTTGTTATTTCCGTTAAGATGTATTTGCTAGATAATCAAAACCCGATGCCTGAAAGATTCCTGTTCAAATATATTTTGCAGATATATCTTTATTCTTTTCATTTGAAGTAAACTATGTGGAGCTATGTGTAATAGGTTTTTCTGTTGAAGTATCATTTTTTATTTCCGTTAAGATTTATTTTCTAGATAATCAAAACAAGGTGCCTGAAATACACACACAATCACATACCCATGAATCCCAAATAATTAATTATTCAAATTATCCTCAGGTTTGACAAGATGGCTGACAACATTCGAGCAAAAGCAATCATGAAAATGGTGAAAAAGGAATACGTAGGACCGCTCCCCAAAAAAATGAAATATCATTCTGAGCAGAAGATGGCGTGGCGAATCAAGAAGCCGCCAACACCATTGACGCCAACCAAAATGTTAGTATCACGAAGAGAAAAGACAAACACAATGGAGGAGACAAATAAACTAGAGAAGACAAACGGAGTGGAGCAGACAAACACAGTGGAAGAGACAGGCACAATGGAGGAGACAAACACAGTAGAAGAGACAGGCACAATGGAGGAGACAAACACAGTGGAGCAGACAGGCACACTGAAGCAGACAAACACAGTGGAGCAGACAAACACACTGGAGCAGACAAACACAGTGGAAGAGACAGGTACAATGGAGGAGACAAACACAGTGGAGCAGACAGGCACACTGAAGCAGACAAACACAGTGGAGCAGACAAACACACTGGAGCAGACAAACACACTGGAGCAGACAAACACACTGGAGCAGACAAACACAGTGGAAGAGACAGGCACAATGGAGGAGACAAACACAGTAGAAGAGACAGGCACAATGGAGGAGACAAACACAGTGGAGCAGACAGGCACACTGAAGCAGACAAACACAGTGGAGCAGACAAACACACTGGAGCAGACAAACACAGTGGAAGAGACAGGTACAATGGAGGAGACAAACACAGTGGAGCAGACAGGCACACTGGAGCAGACAAACTTAGTGGAGACAAACAAACTAAAGGAGACAAACAAACTCAAGGAGACAAGCAAACTAATGGAGCCAAACACGGTGGAGGAGACAAACAAACTCAAGGAGACAAACACAGCGGAGGAGACAAACCCAGTGGAGGATACAAACCAGATGAAGAATGATCAAGTTGTTATCTCTTTCATTGATGAATATTTAGATCCACCTTCACCTTGCTATGATTCTGACGCTGATCCTGAATATATTCCTGGAAAAAGATTCTGCCACTGGTCGCTGCTTCACATTAAAGCAGCTACTCATTTTTCCTCACGAGGTATGAGTGGACCCCGAACATCCAAGTACAGAGCAGAAAAAATCCTCCCCGCTGGGAACCGAACCCAGGTCACCATGTGTGCAATGCCTAGCGCGAGTTATGTATGTATAAACCATCCATGACCCTTCTCCCCACTAATTACCTTTTACTTTCTCTTGATAGTATAAAAGGACGATACACAGGTATCATCCTCAGTTCTTATCCTGTGTAGCAATCTAGTGTCAAGTCATAGTTTGTACCTACCATTTCTTATATCATATTTTATTAAACGTATTTTACTTGTAACTTTTATTTCGTTGATTAAATAAATAAATGTTGTTTTTTTTTAATCACGTTCTATAATAAATAACGTAGGTAATTGGCGCAGTCGGCAGTTTTGAAGTAAAATTTCAAGTTTTTAGTGACTACTTAGTGACTTTTCTGTGTAATTTTTCTTCAAACACCTATGCAGCTTGATACTTTGGTTGCACACTCCAGCTAATAACTCAACCTGACGGATTACTGGTATCGTATCAGTCTCAAGCCACAAGCACCTGGTCGATAACTATTTTTCGCCCTTTCGTTTAGAGAAGATTTCAAGCCAAAAGCGTTCTTTCTCTAGACAAACCCTGTCATTTTGAAGCCCCACGCTACCAGCTGTTTTCAATTGACATCTTTCTTTGACAGTCGCCCCAAGCTTCAAGCAGCGTCCTTGTCAAACCTTTCGACTCAGCATCCCTACAAGCCCCAAGCAGTGATCAAGTCCCTTCAACATACCAAACATTTCAATGTGTAACTTGAATCTCTTTGTATTGATCTTACTGTAAGTGACATACCAATCATATTATTTTATTTTTCGTTATATCTACTTAAACTGTGGAATAACATATTTTGCATATTTTTTTTTTTAAAGTTTTTAGATAAAACACAATTTAAATCTTCTAAATATTTCCAAAAATCCTCTAAAACTCTAATTTTACCTCTAGTTCTTCGTCCTCTTTTTCTCCAAAATGAGTAACCACTTAGAACAAATCTTAGCATCCCTTGTACATCACCAACAACAGGAGATAGCACGAGTTGCATTTAAAGATGCCCTCGATGACATAGGCACCTTTGATGGTAATCCATCTATGGTACATGAATTTGTAACAACTATCACTACTTTTCATGACGAATTAATAACTCAAAACCAACAAGCTTTTGTACCAAAATTTATCAGTGCCCTTAAAAATTCCAAAATCCTTGGCAAAGCTTCCTTGAGAATCAAACAGTCAAACTGTCAGACTTTCGCAGAAATTAAAGCTACTTTACTCGAAACTTACACCGACAATAGACCAATTGAATCTTACATCCTTAATTTAGCAGATGCCAAACCGCTGGGTAAAACTCCATTCGCAAAATTTATCAGTGCCCTTAAAAATTCCAAAATCCTTGGCAAAGCTTCCTTGAGAATCAAACAGTCAAACTGTCAGACTTTCGCAGAAATTAAAGCTACTTTACTCGAAACTTACACCGACAATAGACCAATTGAATCTTACATCCTTAATTTAGCAGATGCCAAACCGCTGGGTAAAACTCCATTCGAATTCCTTGAGTATTTAGACAAGATAAAAATTCAAGCCACTAACCAAGTACGCATAGTAGACCCAGATCACCCAGAAACTCTCTCTAAAGTAATAGAAGGCGTAGCTGTGAAGAGTTTCCAAAGGTCTATCCCTGACCCCTTAAAAACTCACGTCTATGCCGGTAAACCCAAAAAATTATCTGAAATTAAAGCACTACTTAGAGACCATTTCTTTTATGAAGCTTCCCAAACGATTGGAAAGTACGAAGCTAAAACTTCCTCAAAAACCCCATTCAAACCATTTTTAAGACAGGAAGAAACCCCGCATCAAATTAAAAATAATCCTTCTACTTCATTTCATCAGAAATCCCCACATTTCAAAGCCAATTCAAACGCTATGAGTACCCGTACTACTAATACAGTTAGGACCTTACATAATACTGAAGAAGACAATAACTTTACAGATAATTCGACATTAAATTCTGAAGATCTTGTTGATCCCAATCCCACGGATTTTCTCGACATAGCCTCAGACCCCGAGACAGGACCCCCCCAAATATTCCCACACTAGAATTACACCACATCGATCAATCTAGCCTTCCTTACATTCTACTGAAAAACGGAAAAATTAAAGTACTAATAGACTCAGGTTCTGAAAAATCCTATATTTCCTCTGATATCGCATACAATCAC
Source organism: Bactericera cockerelli (assembly GCA_024516035.1). Lineage (NCBI taxonomy): Eukaryota > Metazoa > Arthropoda > Insecta > Hemiptera > Triozidae > Bactericera > Bactericera cockerelli. Next base: position 3,990,158 of record CM044955.1, read on the forward strand.
TATTCTCATAAAATTTTCGACTCCCCTTTGAATATTCGCACAGCAACAGGTACTTCTTCCCTACAACACGCTGTATACGTCCCAGCACCTAAACTCTTTTGCGTAAAAACCAATTTACTTTTACATATATTCGATTTTAATCCCAAGTATGATATTCTCTTTGGTATGGACACCCTTCGAAAATTAGACCTAAATGCGTTCTGGAATAATAAAACTCTCCAAAACCAATATACCTCAATTCCGTTACAGTTCATGAACCCCTCAAGAAATAACCTTTTGAATATTGAAATTACACCTTTTTCAGAACAAATTATAGAAGTGGAAATCCCAAATGCTAAAACTGGACAGGTCATTATCCCTCAAATTCAAGTTGAGCCTAATTTGTTTATTCAAGCAGGAATAACAAACGTTAATGAGCATAGAGCCCTCTGTTCTATTTCCAACCTTTCCTCACGGTCATATACCTTAGAACAAATTCCCCAGATTATATCACATGACCCTAATGAGACCCACTTCACTGACGTATTTCCCATATCGGACTTGCATTCTATTTCTACAGAAAAAGAAATACCCATTGGTCACCTTATTAGATCTGACCATATGAATACAGAACAAAAGCTACAAATTACTAAGTTATGTAATTCATTTTCGTCACTATTTCACAAAGATTCTCAGAATCTGACATTTTCTAACGTAATAAAACACACAATACCAACCTCCGACAAGAATCCAGTTTATACTAAGACTTACCGTTACCCCCAAATACATAAAGAGGAAGTACAACGACAAATGCAGGAATTATTGAAAAATAAAATTATTAGACCATCTTATTCCCCGTGGTCATCCCCAGTTTGGATTGTCCCTAAAAAATTAGATGCTTCTGGTAAGAAAAAATGGCGCATAGTAATAGACTATAGAAAACTTAACGAAAAAACTATCGGAGATCGCTATCCCCTTCCAAATATTACAGATATCTTAGATAAGTTAGGTAAATGCCATCATTTTTCAACTCTTGATTTAGCTTCAGGTTTTCATCAAATAGAACTTGACGAGGAATCTATCCCTAAAACTGCCTTTAATACTGAACATGGTCATTATGAATTCGTTCGGATGCCGTTTGGACTCAAAAACGCCCCCGCAACATTTCAACGCGTTATGGAAATTGTACTTAAAGGACTAATTAATAAAATTTGTGTTGTGTACTTAGATGATATTTTAATATTTTCCACCTCTCTTGAAGAACATATAGAACATTTAACATTAGTTTTCCAAAGATTAAAAGAGGCAAATTTAAAAATTCAATTAGATAAATCTGAATTTATTAGACATGACGTTGAATTCCTAGGACATATTATAACCGCTGAAGGAATTAAGCCAAATAAAAAGAAAATTGATGCTATTACAACATTTCCTATCCCTCGTACCCAGACCCAAATTAAAAGCTTCTTAGGCCTTCTAGGATATTACAGGAAATTTATTCCCCATTTTTCAGAGATAACCCACGAATTTACAAAAAGGTTAAAAAAGAATTGTCCTATGAACTTGAATGACCCAAATTACCTTACAGCATTTGAAACTTGTAAACAATTACTGTGCAATGACCCAATCCTACAGTATCCTGACTTCACTAAAGAATTTGAACTTACTTGTGATTCTAGTAATTTTGCTATAGGATCAGTCCTTTCCCAAAATGATAAACCTGTAGCTTATGCCTCACGTACGCTAACAGATGCCGAGAAACGATACTCAACAATTGAACGAGAAACCCTCGCAATTGTATGGTCATGCAAAAATTTCAGACCCTATCTTTATGGAAGAAAGTTCAAAATCTTTTCTGACCACAAACCTTTACAATGGTTGTTTTCTCTTAAGGATCCTTCTTCAAAACTTACTAGATGGAGACTTAAACTTGAGGAATATGACTATGAACTAATTTATAAACGAGGAAAATCCAACACAAACGCTGACGCACTTTCCCGTGTAGAGATTAATCAGATAGAGCAAAATGACTTGGAAAGAGAAATTGATGAACTAATGTCTCTTTATCCTAACTTTGACCCCCAAGACTTTGACGACATAGATCTAGACTTACCTAATATTGACGAGCTAGAACTACCTAATCTTGACTTACTCGACAATGTGTCGACGGCTCACTCAAATCAATCAGACCCTATACCGGGTATTCCTATCAAACAAACTGCTATTAACTACAGCAAAAACCAAATTGTCTTTTGTTTAGCGAAAGAAACTTCTCCTACGCCGGAAATCAAAACTCTTTTTGGTACCAAACAACGATATACTTTCAAAATCTCACCTCAAGCTACAACAGACACTTTCGTATCAATTATCAAGGATTTTATAGTTCTAGATAAAAAATATTCAGTCTATTTTTCTACATCAGATGATGAAACTCCTATCAATTCTGATACCACACCTATTCCCCAAGATCCTGAAATTCTCTATGTACTATTTTCGAAAACACTACAAACTTATTTCCGTGATACTTTAGCTTTTGATATCACTCGTTGTACTCAAATACTTAAAGATATTGAAGACAAAGAGGAACAAATGAAAATTATTGTCTCCTATCATAATGGCTCTAATAATCATAGAGGAATAGCAGAAACAGACTTGCACCTAAAACGTAAATACTATTGGCCAAAAATGCGTGAACAAATCTCGAAAGTAATAAATAACTGTCAAAATTGCCTTAAAGTGAAATACGATCGATCACCAATTAACCCTCCAATGTGCCATACCCCAACTCCTAAAAGTCCCTTTGAAACCTTACATATTGATACCTATACAGTAGAAAAGACAAAATTCCTTTCAGTTATCGACTCTTTTTCAAAATTTGCCCAAATGTATTTATTAACACATGTCACAGCCCAAACTGTTAGCTCTAAACTTTTAGATTTTTTCAACACCTTCGGTGTTCCCACAAATATCATTGCTGATGCAGGGACCGAACTAAAGAATAAAGTTATTCAGGAAACCCTTCAGTCCAAAAACATTTTGATTCACTATACAAGCGTTAATCACCCTCAGTCTAACGGAATCGTTGAAAGATTTCACTCTACATTGTTAGAACATATTAAATTACTTCGAAACCAATTTCCGAAAATAAAAATTGAAGAAGTCATTAAACTGTCATTAATAGCCTATAATAATTCCATACATAGCTGTACAAAATTTACACCATTTGAAATTATATTTAACAAACCTTTTTATTTTGATGTAAAATCAATTACAAATCCCACAGACTATGTTACTCAAATCCAAGAACTTTCTCAAAAATTTAAAGAGTTGGTCTATGAAAAAATTGAGAACAATAAAAACTCATTCCTGGAGAGAATAAATAAAAATCGTAAAAAACCCCCAGATTTACCTTCCAATATACATATTTCAAACAATCGTAGGAATAAGTTAGTCAATAAATTTTCTCCTGCGATAATCGCTAACTCAGATCCAAAAACACATACTGTTACTTTAACAAAACCTGGTAATCCAAAAATACATACTTCATGTATAAAACAACCAAGAAAATTTTCCTCTTTGGTTACAGATGCTCAAGCATCCAGGCTCGAATCCAATTAACAAACATCACCCAGAATGTTGGCATTCTCCCCATCAATCTTGGAGAAGCTGTTATTCAGGATTCTTATTTCACAAATGTTCATACCTATAATTATTCTAAATTCCCCTCTCAATTCAACTCTCTGACAATGCTGACTAACAAACTGACTAAAAATATTGAAAATAATACCCATTACAACAACATGATTATATTAATGGAAATCCAATCCGAAATCCAAAATAAAATCTCACTATTAGAATTTCATTCAAAACGTAACAAACGCTCTATTTTACCTGCCCTAGGTAAGGCCATCAAATTTATAACAGGAAACCTTGACAGCGATGATGCCGAAAAGTTCAATGAGATTATTAGTGACATACGAAAAGACCAAGACCGACTACAAAGACAATCAGAATTACAGTATTCATTCAGCAAGTCAACTTCAGAAAAATATGACACATTAACTCAACAATTAGTTCATAATGAAGAAATTCTATCCAAAAAAATTAATACACTGGTATCCTCATATAATAGTAATCAAAATATTGACACCCAACTTGGACAACTGATATTACTTCACGAACATATTTTACGAGCCCTAGAAAAATTAGAAACCATGATCTCATACTGTTCGCAAGGTAAATACCATCCTTCCATCCTTTCCTATGATGAGCTTTCCCAAACTTACTCTATTATACAAAAGACCTACCCTAACAAATTTCATCACTCTCCGGATAATATGATTGATATGGAAAAGACCATTAAGACTTCTTGTGTTAGTATTGATTATGCAGTTTATTTTCTCGTATCTATTCCTTTGTTTACAGAAGATGTATTCGAATATTATTATTTATTACCTATACCTGTTCTACGTAATAACCAAATTCTATCTATGATTCCAGAACATAGAATTATTTTAAAAGGAACCAACCAAACATATTCAACCAATAAAGACTGTATTTTTGGAAACAAATATCAATGTTACCAGAATGATTTGGAACTAGGAAATTCCTGTGAAAACCATATTTTATCTTTACATTTAGAACATTGCATATTTACTAAGCTGAACATAAAAAATCAAATTGAATTTGTACCATTGTTAAATGCTTACTTGATTTCATTGTTTAACCCCTCTGTTATTCACATTCAAGGACCTGAAGGAGAGATATTAGATTACCTTTCAGGAATACTGCTTTTAAATGCCACTGATGTTACTCTCAAAATTTTTAACAAAACATATAGAAATTCCATTTCTTCCCAAGGTAAAATGTTAATGATACCCAGTCCCGACAATTTCACCATAGAACCTAATCAAATATCTCCTATTGCCATCGACACTGGATTTTCGTCATTTCAAAACCTAGATCTAAATAAATTGATACCATCTACACTTAATCATCAATTGTTTTTGAAGGAGGAAAACTTAATTTGGAAAAATTTATCTATTGTTATTTTAATATTCCTTGTTACTTGTATTTGTATTCATTACATTTTGAAATGTATAAAGTTGATAAATAAAGATAAGGCTACCATTAAAAAAATAATTTATAAACCATTACCTGTTCAGGAACCTTCAGTTCCACCACCAAATGCTTTTACATTTAACCCTACACCTCAACAATTGGCTAACAATAGACCACACCATTTTCCTATTGGCCCATATTATACGCCAGATAAAAATTAATTCAAAATGTGTTACTATTTCTTAACCTACGAATTTATTAGGTTAGCTTTATCATTTATATTTACATTGTATCATGTTTTATCTTTTATATTTACTTATCTTATGCTTTATCATTTGTATCCCATACTTTATTAATATCGTTTTTCAAAACTGAAAGTAGAAATAATAATTATCAGTCTTTTATTTCTACCTTACAGTTCTGTCAAAGGGTGGAGGAGTTATGTATGTATAAACCATCCATGACCCTTCTCCCCACTAATTACCTTTTACTTTCTCTTGATAGTATAAAAGGACGATACACAGGTATCATCCTCAGTTATTATCCTGTGTAGCAATCTAGTGTCAAGTCATAGTTTGTACCTACCATTTCTTATATCATATTTTATTAAACGTATTTTACTTGTAACTTTTATTTCGTTGATTAAATAAATAAATGTTGTTTTTTTTTAATCACGATCTATAATAAATAACGTAATTCGCGCTAACTCGCTCTGCCACAGTGACTAATTATTATTATTATTATTCCTGGAAAAAAAATGTTGAAGACCTTTACTGTACTGTCCTGTATTGATCCAGAACCTTATGCATTATCAGTACACGAGGATCTAGAACCAAATACATCAACAATGAACTTTGGTCTAGTACCAAGTACATCATCAATGAACGTAGATCCAGTACCAAGTACATCATCAATGGACGTAGATCTAGTACCAAGTACATCATCAATGGACGTAGATTCAGTATGAAAACGCCCAAAGAAAATAATCCCAAAACCAAGCAAATGGAAGAAAAACGTTGCCAAGAAACAACGAAACCTAGGAAAAGAATACATTTCTTCAAAAACAGGGGAAAAAATTGACGCTCGAGCTGTCCAACCAGCCTGCAATGAAAAATGCCGTCTAAAGTGTAGTGAAAAGTTTACTGAGGAAGAAAGGAAAAATTTGTTTGACTTTTTTTGGTCAAGTGGAAATCTACAATGTCAAAGATTGTTCATTGGAAATCACATTCAAAGAACGAAGCCTGAGTACAGAAGAGTACGAACCAATGGAGACGACCCGCGAAAACCAAACTTGGCCTATTTCCTTGACAAGAATGATGAAAGAATCAGGGTCTGTAAAATCTTTTTCTCCAACACATTGAATGTAACTTATAAAATGATGCAGACAGTCATTGAACAAAAGGAATACATTGGTGATGATGAGACCCCTAATCATTTAAACACTCGGGGCCGCCACATCTCAGGAAATAAAACTCCTGAAGATGTGTTGAATGACATCAGAGAGCACATTCAATCTATTCCTCGCATAGAAAGCCACTACTGCAGAGCCAGCACTACGAGGGAATACGTAGAATGGAAGTAGAAGTCTGACATCAATTTATGAAGACTACAAGAGTAATATGGTAGAAAGAAAGAGGCCGTTTGGACAACTTCCTGTATTCAGAATGATTTTCAACACAGAATTCAACATTTCATTTCATATTCCGAAAAAGGATCAATGTGATCTGTGTACTAGGTATTACAATTGAATCAATGATCAAGATGAAAGCTTTGCAATACTGAAAAAAAACATTTGAAGAACACATTCTTGAGAAGGACCTCTCAGCAAATGAAAAAGATGCAGATAAAAGTTTAGCTCAGGCTGGAGACATTGTCATGGCAACTTTCGATCTTCAATCTGTATTGCAATGTCTACGAGGAGTTGCGTCATCTTTTTATTACAAGTCAAAATTGAATAATTTCAATCTAACCTTCTACAAGTTCAGAACAAAAGAAGTCGAATGTTTCTTCTGGAACGAAGTGGAAGCCAAACGCGGTGCTGAGGAAATAGGAACCTGTGTCTGGAAATACCTACAAGCTATCAATAAGCAGGCAACCGACCCAACAGATGTCGTCTTTTACTCTGATAACTGTGCAGGTCAAAATAAAAACCGGTAAGTGTAAAAAAATCAAAATAATATAAAATTATGATTTCTTTACGGTGAAGTCAAGCTTCTTCACAATTTTTCAGGTATCACAGCATTTCCAAGTGCCTCCTTTTCTTTTACTAACTCATATTTCACAATTTTTTGTACACTAGTAATGCCACCACTGGTCGATGCTCACATTAAAACGGCTACTCATATTCCTCACGATTCGAGGCTAAGTGGGCCCCGCAACATCCAACCACGGTGACAAAGCTTTGCCTCCGCCGGGAATCGAACCCGGGCCTCCTGCGTGCTAGGCCTAGCTGATACCACTAGACTATGGAGGTTGGTAAGACCCGATAAGTGTACCGAAAGTGTGAACCGAGCGACGTGACATTACCTATACAAAAATTGGAACTTTCGTAGGTAATGCGTATTATTATAATCGTATACCTACCTACTGATCAATTTCAAAAGTTGTTATTTTGCAATCACCTACACCGTTATTAGATCACTGGAGTTAAGCACACTCTTTACTAATAAAAATGTCTTATTTCTTTCAGGTATTTGCTGTCCCTGTACTCGTTTGCGACATCAAACCTTCCCAAAATCAAATCTGTGACTCATAAATTTTTAATTACGGGACACAACCACAATGAAAGAGATTCGGTGCATTCGGTCATTGAGAGATCTATCTCCAAAGGCCTAAAATCAGGGGCCATTTACACACCAGACCAGTATGTTCAATTGATTAGGTCAGCAAAGAAGGTAGGCAAACCTTATAGAGTGACAGAGCTAACATGTGAAGATTTTGTATCAATAAAGTCATTGGAAAAAGACATTGTTGACAGTAAAAAACTAAAAGGCGTTCGTGTGTCAGATTGTACAGTGTTTCGCGTGAACAACAAGAATCTTGAGTACAAACTATCATTTGCAGATGAATTCACATTAATAAGTAAGTGTTTCAAGAGTTCCTCTACCAGATTGAAGCAGTTATATACTTACCGTTTTCCTCTCAATGCAAATAAATATGAAGTTTTGAAAATACTTGTTGAAAAAAAAGTAATTCCAGCTTTTTACAGAGGTTTCTATGATAAAATCCTGGAACTAGGTTTTCGACACTAAGTGTTAAGTTGTTCGTTGTAGGAATACCTAATAATACTTACCAGGGAGTTTGAATTAGGTAGGTAAGAGTATACCTATATTAATTTTTCCAGAAATTCTAATTGACTTACAAAGGAACTTTGAAATAAAAAATATTCCTACAGAAAGGTTTCAGCACACAATCGAATCTCATCAATTTAATAAGACTGTTCTAGAATTATTTGATTTCAGTTTTTTTTTTTTATTAATAGAAACTGATTTTTTTATTATTTTTTTAAATGATTATGTACCTGGGTATATTATGTACCTAGTTCAATTGGCAATTGACTGTTTTTTTTTATATTTTTAAATATAATTTAATTTTTGTGATTTATTTAATAAGAGGTCTGATTGTTAATTTTTTTATACATAATTATACAAAATTATTTTATAATTTTCGACAGACTGATAAGGGTCATTATTATTAAAAATTAATACTTTAGTAAAAACAGGGAACATTCTGTAGTTTAGTTACCAAATATTATAAGAAAAACAACAGTTTTTATTTGTTTAAACGTGATTTATTTTCTACTGACTTGGCCCTGTTTCACAAGTTAGTAATACTAGTGATTCAACATTTAAAATCACTAATATCAAACTTGTAAAACATTGTGAATTATTATCAATAACACATTTGTGAAATAAGGAACATTCTGTAATTTATTTTGTTTTTAGCTCATGCTTTTAGTTATTTTTTTTGTTTCTATGCAAGCAGTGAATAATTTGTGATTTTTTTGGATACCATAGTTATAAGTTTCGTCCAATATGATCATAGAGGCTTGATCTTGGATAAGTATTATTGCTAAAAAGATTAAATTCTCTTATTCTTGTTCTTCATTGAAGATCCTCATTTTTTGTAAATCTAAACGTTTATAAATAAATGACCCATTATCTATCTACTAATCCACTTTGTTCTCGTGTGTATTTCTTTCTTTCTTCATTTCAAAGCTAAGGACTATAATATCTACCTAAGATATGGCACAAGAGCCTATTTCTATGTATTTATATCAATAATTTTACTATAATCTTTTAATCCATCATCAACATTTACGTATTGTTGTTTTTTTTTTTTTCTTCAAAATGAAAAATTCAACACCTTTAACAATGCAGATCACTGGATATTTCCAAAAAATTCAGAAGAATGTGGGTACATCTGTTGACATAATTGTGGCAATTTGACAAAATCTTATTGAAAAAATACAGATATAAAGAGATATCTGAAAAATAACACCTTGGTTTTTTACTAAATGTGTTCTGAAGGAATTCATTTGACTAATAAGGGTTGGGTGGAAGAGATTGCCTAAGGCAATAACCCCGCCCTTTAGTTAGGACATATATTATGTATATATTTATTTATTTTTTCTTTATTTATTATTATTTTTTTGTTTTGTTATATTGTATTTTGTATTTTCGTTTGTAATTATTTGTATTGTAAATGTCCTATTATCTAATAAAGTGTAAATAAATAAAATAAATAAATAATAACCCTATTCTCTTCTCATAATCTTGATTCTGCAAGGAGATAATTGCAAACTAAAATTTTCAGCAACATTTTTTCCCAGTATCAATATTACGTTAAAACATTTTGTCCAGCCGCATCGTCTAAAAAAACTTCAAATCTATACTTATAAAAGAGAGTTTCACTCACTGACTGACTGACTCACTCACTCACTGATTCATCACTGTTTCTCCGAACTGGTAAGTCCTAGGAAGCTGAAATTTGGTAGGTAGCTTTGTCTTATAGTCAAGATGTGCAATAAGACGGGATTTTTCGAAATTCCCACTACAACACCTGCCATTGGCGAAAAAGGATTTTTTGCTTCACGGCCATGCCTCGGCCTGCAAAGCGGGCGACAGACCGCTAGTTTATTTAAAAAAAAAAATCAAAAGTATATCTCTACTGGATCTAAAGATATTTAAGATTTTCGGCCTTGCGAATTTTGAAAATAAAGAAGTTTTGGCTCTCCTGAAAAGTTGAGTTTCCGCAGATAACTCTCCGCAGCTTTAGGGTGACGACATATATTTACAATTAATGAGTGTCATAAATAATAATAATAACAAATACATGGTGTACGGGAGTATATTTTAGGGAATAGCCCTATTTACAATGTCAACAATAAAAATGTCAATAAATACAAAGATTAAAATAAAATAATGTTAAAAAGTAATATCACAAGTAGCAAAAAGTAATTAATACACAAATAGGTATGAAAAAACAGTACAACACAAATACAAGTAAAACATACGAGAAAAATAAATGAATAGGTACAAACAAGAAATAAACAAGAAACTACTCCATGAAACTCATTTTCTTTTAAGAGTGAATATTGTAAATTTACAATACATGCACAAACTTGAACTATCTTTGAGGAATGTTCACGGAGATTTGCAGGTATGAAATTCAATAATCTGAAATTTTTCAGGCGACCTATAGCGCGTTCTACATGGATCCGAGCTCGTGCGATTCTCTTTGTGGTTTCCACTTTGGATTTTGTAAACTGTGGTCTAGTTAGAAATGGGGGTATATTAACTGTCACCCCAAGAGGTGCACATAAATTCGAGATTAAAAAACCTTTGTCACAAAGTATGAGATCACCAGCCTCCATACTAGAAAGCACACCAGACTGGGCTGTTATAACTTTGTCAGAGGTTGAACCTGGATACAGGTTGCTGACAAAAGTTATAACAGCATTTGTTGAAATGCCTATAAGTACATTAAATGTATGTCGATGCTTGTAAGACGAATACGATTCTTTTTGAGAACTTAATTTAGCAGGAATAGCAATATTGATTTCTGTGCAATCTAGTACTATTCGTGAGTTAGGAAATGTGGCAAAACATGATGGACTTACAAACCTGTTTTGCTCTTTACTCGGGATGTCTTTTCATCATTCCCTCAAAAAGCAATTTGTGTATTACATAAATGAAGGTCAGAACGACATTGTGTGTTGTGGCATCTGTAATACCAAACATGGTACTGAGAACAAAAAATGGGAAGTTAAGTCTAAGCTTCATGAGAGTACAAAGGAGCTGGTCCTCAAGAGCCAATTTTTCAACCTTCCAACCACGATAGTAATTTATTTTGTACTTCTTAATTAATTCAAGGAGTACATTAAAATGTTGCTTGGTAGGGAGGCCGGTATACTGTGCAACTTTCTCATCTACTTCACTAATCATATGAAAGTTCAAGAGTTGCTTCTCTCCAGCCTTTTTCTTGGCTCTTAGGTCAGCCACCTTTAGTTTCAAAAAGTACAGTTCAGCTTCCAAAACAGCTCTTGATAAGGGAATGCTTCTTGAGAGCTCACAGACTCCCTATAACCTGATGGACCAGGCTGTGGAGAGGGTTCTCTCGGTCTTGCAGTCTCATCTACCAGTGAGAGGGGACTTTCTGGAGCGGGGCTTGATCTTGAGCGGGGCTTGATCAACTGCATTTTATGATTACTACATTGGGGTAATTTTCCTTCACCATTTGGGCAACTGAATGGTGTGCCCCCACCATGACATTGGCAGTATCAGTACAGAACCCAACCCAATTTTCTAATGGTATGTTGTTTAATTTTAGTGTTGTCATCATTTTTGTGTAAATCCCATTGGCAGTTGAGTCTGTTAAATTTACAATATCTACTACATCTATTTTAGTTTTTTGGTCAGAAGTATCGTAATAACTAACAACTATTGCCATTTGAATTTCTGTTGAAAGATCAGTTGTTTCATCAATAAATATTGAGAAAAAATGTTTCTTGAGTGCTTCAACTAAATTTTTGTTGAAATGATTCCTTAGATTTTGACGAATGATGTTGGTAGTTTTCTGTTTTCCTAACTGCACTTTCTGTACAGTTTCAGTATCTGGGAGACTTTTGATAAAGCCAACAAGCTGCTCACTGAATGAGAGTGGCAAATTGTTCTCTGTAATAAATGCACAGATAGAAGTTTCCAACTTGTTTACTTTACTAGTCTGAGAGACAAAATGCTCCATACTTTTCTGAGCTGATGCTGATTTGATATTTTGAATGTGAATGTTTGATTTAGCATGCCTTTTCAGTTCGGATTTTCCACCTTTCAGTTCTTTATGAGAGCAAGGAACACATCTTGCTCTTTTCCCATCCATCTCCAGCCACCCTTTAAACTCTTCAAGACCAAGAAGGGTTTTAGAAACCATTTTAGTATATTTCTTTTTTTTATTCTTGCTCTTTGATGAATCATCTGATGAACTCATCCTTACCTGTAACATATACAATTAACATTTTTCATTTCTTCAGAGCATACTTCAGAATTGAATAATAGCTTGAGGAAGTGCTTCTAAAACAATATTCCCACTTTGATACCAATGGGGTTCAGAAACTATGTTTCAAAGGTATGAAGTTTTAATCCCATTGAATATTGTGTTATCTATAAGTAGGTAGAAAATTATGAATGTTCAATATCTTACCTAATATCACTGCTGGTGAACTTTGTGAATTGTGAAGACAGAGGTCGCAGAGGTAAGTACTAGTACTGGAAACAACTGAATTTGTCCTTTGACGTTTGTCTCAGCTCTGAAGAGTCTGAAGTCTGAAACGTCACTCTTCAAGTTGTGCGTTCTGTGATGACTGAGGGAAACAACAAAGTGTGTCCCATTGATATTGAAACATTACAATCTCAATTTAAGACACAATTTGAAAAAAATAATGATAATCTACTAGAAAATTATAATATCCCAATTGAAAATAAACCTGATATCGAAATAACTTTAACTGAAGTGCAAGATGCCATAAAATCGATTTCTTATGACACTTCTGCTGGTGCTGATCGCGTTTTGGCAAGAACTATTAAATCAATCAATATTGATAAAACTGTTAAAATTATATTGGACATAATGATTGAAACAGCTTATGTACCTGAGAAATTCCGTGAAGGTAGAACTATTTTGATCGATAAAGGAGGTAATCCCAATTCGATTGGAAATTGGCGTCCTATCACAATATATTCTATTGTTAGAAGAATTATTGAAAAAGTACTTGATAAAAAGTTGAGACAAGAAATAGACTTGAACAATAACCAACGTGGTTTTATAAGTGGTATTCCTGGATGTCATATTAATACAAAAATAATCAATGCTTGTCTTTCTACATGCAAAACAAAACAAAAAAGAATGTTTAGTCACATTTTTAGACATTTCCAAAGCATTTGATAGCATTGGACATGAACATGTAGAAAGAACATTAAATGAAACAAATGTACCTAAAAATCTGTCAAATCTGATAATGTCATTGCTGAAAAACAATTGTATTGTGATAGAAAATAATAAAAAATATTCCGATAAAATCTTCATCCAAAAGGGATTGCCTCAAGGAGGGCCTTTATCAGCAATATTATTCAACATTGCAATTAACTTTATATACAAAGAGATATGTGATCCATCATATAGCAATACACATGGATATCAAATTGACACAACATTAGATAGTGTCATTTTGTCGGGTTTTGCTGATGACCAAGCTGTGACTACTTGTAATATTGATTCTGCAACACAAACTATTGATCTGATTCAAATGCTTTTTAGAAAAATTGGTCTTCATCTAAATCCAGATAAAAGTAATGGTGTTTATATCAAAGATGGAAAATTAGAAAAGACAAGCTTAAAATTGCTTAGTGGTGAAACAATACAACTCATTGATGAATCTCAAAAAATCAAATATCTAGGTTGTAAAATTGATGGTGAAATCATTTTCGACATTGATGTCATCCAGACTTTTAGTAAAAATTGTGAAAAACTGATTAATTCATCACTTCTTAAGCCTGATCAAAAATTAAACATAATAAATCAGTATTTATTCCCAACTCTAATTTACCCTCTTCAAGCTGCACCATTACCTAAAATATCGAATCAAGTTATTGATGGTTTAGATGTCATGATAAGAAGCAGTGTAAAGGCGATCATTGGTTTGCCTGCTCATAGTGTGACTGCCATGTTGTATTCACCCAGGAAATTGAGAGGTCTTGGTCTTCTTCATTGTAGATGGGAGGTTCATCTTCAACACTTTGCAATTGCACAAAAGTTGAAGAGTGTCAATGATGACCTTTTACATGTTTGCTTTGATGCTGATAAAGAAATAAATACATGTCTTGAAAAACTTGAAGTTAGTGATATAAACACAAAGAACATCAGAAACCAACTGAGAATGAAAGCTTATGAAGAATGGAAAATAAAACCTTTTCAAGGTATTGGTGTTTCACATTTTTCTGAATACACTCCTTCAAATTCATTCATATTTGATAAAAAAATATTATCTGGATCAGAATGGACCCAAGCAATAAAAATGAACATCAATTATGCTAATCTTGCAGGTGTACCAGGTGTTAATTCGGGAAGTAACATGCCAAACCTCCTTTGTCGTCATTGCGGCAAAGAGAGAGAAATATTAAGCCATGTACTTGGAAGTTGCCCCCATAATAATACCATGGTCATAGCTCGCCATAATAAAATAAAAAATAAAATTTCTGAAGAATTGAATAAAAAAGGATATGACTGTTTTGAAGAAGTTCACGCCATAGATAACCATGGAAGTCATAGATTCTGTGATATAATAGCTTTTGAAAGAAACACCAACAAAACATTTATTATAGATCCAACGATTCGATTTGAAAAAAATGATGCATTACAAGGAGATGATATTCATAGAGAAAAATGTGAGATATACAATGGCTGTATTCCATATCTCAAGGAAAAATATCTAGAATCATATGGTGAAAGAGACTTTCAAGTTTTGGGACTCTGGTTTGGAAGTCGAGGAACAATATCCAAAAATGTTTTAAATTTCTTTGACAAGTTCCACCTTCCCAAAAATTTACTAAAAATACTGTCACAAACTATTATTTGTGTGACAGTGTTAAAATAGTAAATTTTCATATCTATTCCAACTCTTGAAGAAAGAAAATAGAAAATTAATAAGAAAGAATAAGAAAATATGTATAAAAAAAAAGATGTACTCTAATGTATTGATTAATATGCTGTGTTTTTAAGCAACCTTCAGATATGTGGGCAGCAACGTTTTATAATAAAACTGTATCTCTCTAGTTAGGGTTTAGTAATTTAGTTAAACTTTAAGTTTGTTTGAATAACAATTCCACAATTTGAATAAAAAAATTGAATATTTTGATTTTTGAATTTGTGAAAATAAACACATAAAAAAAACGTATGCTAAGGGTGGTATGCAGAGTCCTCACTGTAGGGATGGCTGGGTCATTCGTCCCTTCAGCTGATTTTCGTATGCAGAGACGTTTGTTTGAAGCGTCTGTGCGCATGCGTATTCAAATGTCTCTTGAAAGAAGAGATTTTTGAACGCTCTGTTTTGTAAACAAAAAACAATTTACGACGCCATTAATTTTTGTGAGCATAGTTTTCAGAGTTTGCTTTTACATCATTCTTTTTAAAGTTTTTATTTCTTTTTTGCAAATTTTATAGACGCCAGTCGTGTATTGAAAGTTCCATTGCCTTTAATTAACTTTAATATGGCCAGAAGTTCAGAAGAGGAACTGGCCTTTATCCAGTCCCTGGTCGAAGAAAATGCCGCGATTGTTTGTTCAAAGAAATCGGACGATTGCACCAGAAAGCTGAAGAAGAGAACCTGGGAACAAATGGTCGAGCATTTTAACAGTGTTCCAGAGTTCAAGAAGGTTGGTGAATTAAAAATTAGGATATAGAAAACTTGGTGACCTCTCGAGTTAACTATACTATAGGCTGTTGTGACCTAACATTGTATAATTCAACTTTGAACAAATCACCCACCCTCTGTTTTCTTCTTTCAAAATACACAAATTGTACCTGCCATGTATTTTAGACTTAGATGCAAGTTTACCTAGCCAGATGATGAAATGCTGGGAAAATCTCAAACAAACAAAATTTTCCATGAGAAAAAAATACACAGTAATATTTTTTTAATGAAGAAATTAATGTTTGTAACATCATCCCCAGAGTCTGAATGTTTTTTTTGCCCTATTTTTTCTTCTTCTTACAAAGAGCATATAACAATTTTATATTGTGCTTTGCATGGTCTCTCTATTCATTGCTTTCAAAAAAGAAGAAGAATAAATGTATCAGTCTTGGTTAAACAAGTCAGTTCATACACTGTAAATGGTTAGGATTTGATATAGATATAAGATAAATGTCACTGGACTGGTTAGGAGGTCTCTTCCCTGTTGAAGCACTCAACTTAACTGTTAATCTCCTCTCTATTTGCAGTCACCTAGATGGACTATTGGTATTGTATTCTGTCTGTAGTCAACCCAAAGCTAGAAGACTGTACAACTTTATTTATATATATATATATTTTTTTTTTTCAATTGGATGTAGAACTTGATTGATATTGAGATTTCTTTTTCAACACTTAACCTGTATTGTGTGTCTCTCAGATGGGGAAAGGGATATTTTTATTGACATTTGTGTTTCTAAAAAAATGATGGTGTTCATGAGTCCCACTGATTCAGCTGTGTTTTTCAGTTACTACTAATTAGTTAAGTTTAATCAAAAGTGTGTGTTTTAATGTTTCATCATTAAATTTATGCAGTTTTCCTCAAATATCTCTGTAGTTTTTACATTAATTCCATAGAAAAGGATAGTTGTTTAGGCTCTTTTCTCTGTGTGTCTGTAAACTAAATATCTCAAGAATATGATAGAGATTTGAAATTTGATACTCAGTTCAAAAATTTATAGAGGACACAGCAAAAAATATTTGGTTGTTATCAGACAATTAGGGCAACTCTAGTAATAGAGACCCTTTTTAGCCGTCCCTCAGACGCATGATACGGTTAGGAAACAAAAAATATTGATACAGGTTAAGTGTTAATATTAAATTTTATTGAAGTTCAGTTTTGATAATTTATTTGTGGTTTACTTTTTACAGGTCCTAGTTTTACTTTTTACAGGTCCTCTGCACAACTTCAAGAGAACTTGCAGGATAGGCAATCGGTAATTGAAGTTCAGAGGCAGTACTACCAAGAGCTTTTAAACCTTACCAGAAAAGACTTAGAATTAAAAGAAGAGGAATCCAAAATGAGAAAAACAGAGCATGAGCTCCGAAAAGAAAAATTGTTTCTGGAAATAAAACTTTTGAAGGAGAATAATGAGTTAGAAAAGAAAATTAAAATTGAAAAATATAATTTGGAGATAGATAATATAAAAAAAAGTAAAAAAAAATTCTTTCCAATTCATTATTTTCCTTCAAGAGTGCATTTTTAGCAATATTATTGCACATTTTGAAAATAATAAATTTTTATTCTATTTTATAAATTTTGTAAATATGTATGTAAAAAAAATTTCAATAAACTTTACAGTTCATTAAAATAATATTGACTTTGGTTTAATTTCACTCAATGGGTAATGAAGTAGTTTTATGGAGTTTTATGAACTCATCGGAAATGTCGGATGATAAAGGCATTTCTGAAAGCTAGAATTCTTCTGGAGGTTATATCCCTCTCAATGTGATTTTCGTCATGCTCTTCAATGATGTTTTCATTGAAAAAATTAATGTTATCATGTCTTCCTAACAGGGTTGCCAGATGAACTTTGTGTAATTTCCCCACCATGTACAAAAAATTTCCCCAAAAACATGCTATTTTCAGAAAAATTCCCCAAAAAAAAATCTACCGTTTATTTGCAGTTATTCAAACCCAAAAATGTGTTATTTTTGTTCTTTATATCTTAGACATGTTCTTTGTGTCTACTTGTCTAACCCTTATACTCACATATCAGTAAACACCAGCAAAAAAAAGTTTCAAAACATTAACCAACATTAACCAGATTCGTAATCAAAAAGTCATCCCAATCCAGAATTTGAACCATTAGCTATAAAGAACAAATATTTCCTCACATATGATATGGATCCATGAGACAAGCAGGGTTTCACTGAAAGACGTGAAGTAGGTTTATCTGAGGCAATAGCATATTTATATGAACCACAAGACAAAACCAATAGAATATTTTATGTATAGGAAGCCTAGAAGAAAAAAAGGCACCTCAACCTCAAGGTTAAAATTAAACAGTAACATGCAGTTCTGTAACACTGCAGTGGGAAGAAATTTATTTTTGTGAACGAGAAAAAATAATTCAGTACGATGTAGCAGAAAAAAGACATATTTAAAAAAATCACGATTGTCATTAGTTGGCCTTCACTCACTGAGTTACAGTTACTCAAGACAGCGGATACCCTGTCTTGCAAAAGTCTTAAATTTGTAGGTTCTCTTAAGCAAAAAAATTGTCTCAGGTCGGATTTCAATTTATTCATAAATATGGGCGACAATTTTGTTTTCAAGTGAATCTGAAGCACTTTTTTCTGTCTTAAGACAGACTTAAAATTATTGATAAATACGGGTGAAAGCCTTGATATTCTTTTTGGGACTCATACCCACAGATCACATGATATCTGTGTCAAAGACTTGATATTCTATTTGGGACTCATACCCACAGATCACATGATATCTGTGTCAAAGACTTGATATTCTATTTGGGACTCATACCCACAGATCACATGACATCTGTGTCAAAGACTTGATATTCTATTTGGGACTCATACCCACAGATCACATGATATCTGTGTCAAAGACTTGATATTCTATTTGGGACTCATACCCAAAGATCACATGATATCAGATCTGTGTCAAAGAGTTGATATTCTATTTGGAATCATACCCACAGATCACATGATATCAAAGAAAAAAATGTACAAAAAATGGCGTTGAGATATATTTCTCATAAAACTAGGTCCTAGTAATTTTATAACATTACAATAATTATTATTAGTAACAGGCATGAAATTTTGCACTTTTCTCATAAAACTATAGGTCCTAGTAATTTTATAATAATACAATAATTATTATTAGTAACAGGCATGAAATCTTGCACCTTTCTCATAAACTAGGTCCTATTAATTTTATAACAATACAAAAATCATTATTACTAACAGGTATGAAATTTTGCACTATAGAGGTGTTGTGCATACACATAATGCCTCAAATTTGAGAAAACAGAGTGCAGACGTCATCATCAATAGATTGACTTGTTGGATCTGATGATGTCTTATAAACTGCTTCAGAATTAAATTTTTGTAACATCATCTCTGATGGTTCAAATTCTTCTACTTGCTTCACGTAGAACCGTATCCTCATTAGATGGTCAGTTGTTTTAGGTAACAGCCTGTTTCTTAACTTGTTTTTTACAACACTCATGAGAGAAAACGCCCTCTCAACTGAAGCATTGGAAAAGGGCAGAGCAAGTAGGGCTCTTGCCAGTTTACTTATATTCTTGAATTCTGTTTCACCCAATGCATTTTTTTCCACAGATACTTACGCCCAGAAACTTTCAGCGGTCTCTGACTCTTCAATTTTCCAGTTTTGAAGAGGGAGAACTCTCCATTCATGTATGGTCTCCTCAATATGCTCAGCCCCCAATAAATCCTTGAATTTTGTTATTAGGGGTTCGATATTAGGACGCACTTGACTTGAGCTTGATATTGGAGATAAAAATGATATATTTTGCAATAATTTCATGTTTGTAGGAATTCTTTTCTGTATTTCCTCACACACTACAATTAGGAATGAAAGGCAACTTTTTTTTATTTCCAATAGTTTATCTTTTTCAAAACCAGAAGCCATTTCATTAAAGAAGAATCCGAAATTGACTGTAGCATGGTTCAATCTTTAAATTTAAAGTCAACTATCTCATCTTTCTTCACCAAACTAAGTCTATTGGGAGGAACTATCATTGACAAGTAGTACAATAATAAAGAATTCAGTTCATTAAGAAGTTTCAGAGAGTCGAGGATAACAAAGCAAAAGAAAATTATACTAAAACTCATATCAGTCCATCTTTTGCAAATGCAATTATGTGGACAACTGAATCACCTCTGAAAAGGAAGAAAAAGAGACAAACAAATATACCTCATTCAGGATCTTCAAAAAAATGGCTGGCATATTACGAAAATCTGAAAAATGAGAAAGATGAAATTCAGAAAAAGAAAGAAGAAAAGCGATTGCTAAGAGAACAAAATAAAAAAGATAAAAGTAACAAGAAAAAGAATAACACTATGTTTTCAATGAAAAAACAGAAAATTATGCACACTCTGGTTGACACTGATGACAGTGATTGTGTGGATGATGTTGATATGATATCACTCCATGACTCTGAAAGTAGTTTTGGAAGTATGTTAGGTGAAAGTTCTGATGAATCTGAAAAGAACAATGGGGTTCTTACGTGGAAAATCAAACCCAATAAATCCTATGTCATAGTTGAATATGAAGGCGAGTTCTTTCCTGGAATAGTTAAAAAAAAGAAAGGTACAAAATGTGAAGTGAGTACTATGACTTTTGACAAAAACAACTGGAAATGGCCAGAAGGAGGACATTATATGGTATGATTCTTCTCAAGTGAAAGAGATTATTGAAGCTCCAGAAATTATCCCAAGTTTATCATCATCAAGAAATCTGTCTTACTCCGTACCAGAAGTTCAGAAATATAGAAAAAATGTTTGTACTTAATTACTGAAGCTACTTACCTAAATACCCACCTTAAAAATAATAAACAGAACAATTTACAGAACATTTTCTCTGATTTTTATTAATTTATTTAGAACATAGAATAGGTATCTAGTTTAGGGAGAAATAGATATTATTATGGTCAATTATTGGGTCAATCAATGGTCAAAAACTAGATGTCAGTGGTCAAAAACTGGGACTTAAAACAATGTAAAGTTTTTTACTTTATTTATTTTTTCAAAGGTATTTGTGTTAAACAACTATTGTCAGAATTTTGCAAACAATTTTATCTTTCCATATCGATAATTTACAGCATCAAGAGTCAAAAGACACAAATTTTGTAATATTTTATGTAAAAAACCTTCCTTACTTGGTCAATTACTGGTACGATCACCCTACTACTATCAATTAACCTGTGACAGTATTTTTACCTACTTGAACATTGCTTGAAAATGATTAGCACTACAGTGGGATGGTTACCAAATTTATAGCTGGTTGTATAATGCATAGGCCATTTTTGTTGCAAGTAACAGTAGTTGATGGTTGATGTATAAAATAATAATGGCTAAAGAGAAACACCCTCAGTGAGTCAAGGAAGAGGGTTATGTTATCTGTTAAAAGTAGTATTCAACTTACCCTTAAAGCAAGGCTCTGATTCCCAAGCCTGTCTATAACTTCTTTTGGCCATGTTTTACTTCTTATAGTCACTTGGACAGACTCAAACTCAAAGTTCTAAATAAATGGGTAGGTATAGATATAGAATAGACTTAATCCAGGGTTGCCAGATTGGGGGATTTTTTCCCCAAAATGGGGAAAAAACACGCTCCTGGGGAAATTTCGGGGAAATTATTTTAGACTCCAACTTTGGAGAAATTTGGTAAGGTAAATATTTTTTTTTTTTTTAATTTTCTGTATCATTAATTTTATTCATAATAATCTATTTCTCGAAGAAAAAAAAAATCGTGATCGTGATAGTTATTTGAAGCACTGCGATGGCGCCGACGGCAGCGAGCATCCGGCAATTCCGGCATCGTCTTTGTCCGTTAGAATATTATGTATCCACCGCGCGCGCGCGGCGAGGTTCAAATTTCAAAATAATTTGAAATCAAAGAATTGTGCTAAGATTAAGTCAGTGTTGCCAGATTCAAAGGTTTTCCGCTGATCTCAAAGGTTTTTAAGGTCGCAGCGGGAAAATCAGAGGTTTTATAATTTTAGGCTGAAAATCAAAGGTTTTCAAAGGTTTTAATAGTTTGAAGCAATATTTAAAGAATTTAACATTTATACTTTCCATTTTGTTGAAAAGTTTCAATTTCTAATAAGTACCTATCTCTTAAAATCATGAGAAAAATATGGGACCTAAATATGTAGGGATATTTTCCTTCAAGAAGGGATTTTTTAAAAAAATAGTTGATGTTGCTATGTTTACATTGGTGAATAGACACCACTGTTTGAATTTCTATTCCCTTAATCAATAGTTCAGATTTGAAAACATAGACAACACGAGATGAATACTTCTTTATACAACTTGAACTTTACATTTATTAATATGAAACAATACAATTATGTACAATACAATCAATAAGATACAAGAACATTTCCATTTTCCTACATTTTTCTCTTAAGTTTTCCACGGTTCATCGGAAAAGCACATTTTCCAACAACAATTCAAAAACTCGCGGGTTATAAATATTTCTTTAAAAGACCTTGAAGTCGAGACACGACGCGTTCACACGATATACAAAATTAACCCTTAATTCGTTTCCGACATACTCCCACCAAATATTGTGTAATCTTTGGAACAATTTTTCCACCAAAGACGGAAATAGCTAAAACACAAGAATACAAGATATATACAATAAAATATGACATGTTTAGTATCAAAAGAAAGGGAAAAAAATATATGACCTAGAAAAAATATGATATTCAAAATCGAACCCGTTTTGATCAAGTTATCAAAAAGCATTTGAAAATTAACCGTAAATACCATATTTTCATTTACAATATAAAACAACAATAAAGTATGTACATTAATGAGGGATGCAACTAGACAAATCTAGATGGTTTACGAATACATCTCCCTCTTCTAGTAACCTGATTAATAGTAGGTTTTATCTCACCAATTTTATCATTGCCTGTCAATACATCAGATACAGGCTCATTGGATGACACAGACACATCAGCTATATTGTCATCACTTGACTCAATATCAGGGGCAACATCTGACACGGATGAAATCTCCTCAGGATTGTACTCCAACTCCAATGGATAAACACGCTGTACAGGTCTCGTCAATTCACCATTCTTTGTACGAATTTTGACTACTCGTACATGACCATCATTTCCATGAATCAGCTCTGTAACTCTACCAATGGGCCAGTCAATCCTCTTTGCATTATCATCACCAATGAGTACGATTTCACCTTGTCTGATAGAACGTTGATTCCGTTGATTCACAAAAAGCTGCAGTTGACCTAAATATTCACATCTGAATCTCTCACGTAAACTTTTGGCAAGTTCTTGTCTGTATTTGACTCTCTTTTGAAAATATTCACTGCCAAAGAAATGAAATTCAGGCATGCCAACTTCTTCAATGTCTTTCAAGAACATACTCGGGGTTATGGGAGTAAGTTCTTGCGGGTTGTCTGACACATATGTCAGTGGTCTCTGATTTATGATTGCCTCACAATCACACACAATAGTTTGGAGTTCTTCATAGTTCACACTTGATCTTCCTAGGACACGTTTCAGCATTCCTTTCATGACTCCAACTAAACGCTCCCACCATCCACCCCACCAGGGTGATGCTGGTGGATTGAAACGCCATTCAATCCGTCTAGCAGTAGAGTAGTCTGCAATACTGTGCCAGTCTAATTTCACACATACTCCATCAAACCCAACAAAGTTTGATCCATTGTCGCTATAAATAATAGACGGCCTTCCTTGACGAGCACAGAACCGACGAAGTGTAAGGATGAAACTGTCCGTTGATAGTGAAGAGATGATCTCCAATCTTACAGCACGATACACAGCACACGTGAAGAGACAAATCCAAATTTTCTTCATCTTCCCATCATCACCTTTAATGAACAATGGTCCAGCTAAATCAACACCAGTGATCTCAAACACTTTTGCATTACGTACACGATTCTCAGGTAGAGGTGTGGGTGTAACTTCCATCTTCTTTGCGGTTTGTCTTTTACATATCACACAAGTGTTAATCACGGATCTAATTGTTCGTCTTCCACCAAGGATCCAAAATCTTTGTCTTAAAATGGAAAGTAGAATTTGTCCTCCAGCATGACAATTGTCTCTATGCACAAACATAATCATTCTTTGAACAACTGGGTGCTCACTTGGCAGTACAATTGGGTAACAAAAATCATTGTCATCCTCACGGTTTGATATCTTGGTTTTGATTCGGATGACATCATTTTGTTCAAATGTCATTAGGTGTTTCAATTTACTCATATCTTTGAAACTTTCTTTTTGAACCAACATGAATACTTTTTGTTCAGCCAAAATAATCTCACTAGCTGACAAGTTTTGTAATGAGCGTTCTTCTCTTTTCATCTTACAATTCTTAATGAAACGCATCATCCAAGCAATCATTCTTATAATCTTTGGATACTGAGAAAAGTATTCATACCATTTCAGGGGTTCCTCTTCTTGGACCAACATAGATGACACAACTGTCCGTTTTCTCTCCTTCAAAATCTCAGCTTCGTCATATGTAACTGCAGGTTGAGGCCATTGTTCTGGATTTTCTTTCAGCCACACAGGACCCTCCCACCATCTACACTGGAGAAGCTTCTTAACACTGCTTCCTCTTGATGGAAGATCTGCTGGATTTAAATTTCCAGGCACATGACGCCACTCACAACCTTGTGTCAAAGAGCGAATTTCTTTTACTCTATTCATGACGTAAACGTCCCATGGATCATCACGATGAATCCATGCAAGTACAGTTGAGGCATCTGTCCAAAAGTATGTCTTCATATCAGACAACTTATAATCATTAATCACAGTCTGGTACAATCTAGCGGCAATTGAAGCGGCTAGCAGTTCAAGTCTTGGAATTGTCATGTCCTTGCCTGCTTTGGGCACAGGAGCTACTTTAGCTTTAGAAGCTAACAGTCTCAGTGTCACTCCATTTTTGTGTTCTATACGTAAGAATACACAGCTAGCATAGGAAAACTTACATGCATCTGAAAACACATGAATTTGACACTCAGTATCCTCAAGCTCACAGTCAGCAATCCATCTTGGTATACATACTTCAGCAAGAAGTGGGACTTCACTCAGCCATTGATAAAACTTATCCTTTGTGTCCTCTGCAACTTCTTCATTCCATGATAGGTTCTGACGCCATGTCTCTTGTACAAGTAGCTTAGGTATGAGTGCTACACTGCTGACAATTCCAATAGGATCGAACAATCTGTGGGCGGCACTCAATAACACTTTCTTAGTCACAATATCAAATTTCATTGTCAACAGGCGGTCAAGGTTAATAGTCAAAGTGTCATTAAATTTGTTCCACAAAAGTCCTAATACATTGGTAGGCTTATCATGATCATCTCCAGTTTGTTCCCAGCCTCTGAGGTCAAAACCTCTTTCCATCATGACGTTAGATGCCATATGGATTGTTGCGTACAGCGTACACTGCGTACCGTATCAATGCCTCCCCATAAATGCAGCCCTGACTTGCAACAAGAGAGCCCCTTGGCTTCAAACAAGTCAGTGGTAATTTTCCATAGAATTTGTAAGTTCAACTCTCTATTCTCTGCCCTCAGCAGTTACCTTTTGACAATCAGAGAGATCACACCTCAGTTCAAATTTAGTGTATACCATTTTCGTGCAACGCTCAATATTTCTTTCAAAGTATCAAATTAAAGATAGATATTACCAACAAAGCTCACTCATCTTCCCACTCTGCCCCATCACCAAGAAGAGCCGGCCGGCACCCCGTAAGTCAACCCCGCTAGTCTTCAAAGGTGAGTGAGCCCACATTTTTCTCTTCTTCCCTTCGAACCTTGTGGGCTGTCCCCCACATCGTTTTTGGTCCGATTATCGAGCCGGATTACGAACCTTTGAAAAGGTCACTTCTTTTCAATTTATAAAACTTAATTTCTTTTGGGCGAGTACCCATTGTCACATGCACGTATTATATAAAATTTCAACCTAACATACTTGCATTACTTGCTAAGATTATTGTTTCCTAAGATTTTATTGCCAAGTCAACTAGTGCACTCATTCTAATTTGTCAATTTTGTTTGTCTTTTGTCAATTTCTTGATTTTTTGTCCGAAATAAGCATATAATCTCTTTCAGCATAAAGTTGAGGCACACCTCTTCTTTAAAGCGTTACCATAGTGTTTTAAACCTTCATAATTCATTGCATTATTTTAGAAATTTTAAAGTGCTATAAATCATTACAATTATTAGAATTACGTACTTGCCCTCTTGATATTTAATTTTACCTACAGTCCACTGCCTCTCCCATTTTAGTTTCCTAAACTCGGCCCCTCGCTATAGTTCTCAGTTCTCAGCGTACCGAGCAACTTGCTACCTATGTCCTATGCCGCTGTGACCAATCACTTGATTTCAAGTTACACTTGATCTTAACTTGAAAGTTCTATCTTTCAACTTGAATTAATATTCCATCTCACTTGTCACCTTTTCAACTATCTGATTTATCTAATTACATATCTCCATATCTCAATTTATCTTATGTACGCTTCTCCCCGGCTCCTCTCTGTTCTATGTAGGTACCTACTGTACCTTTACTTGTCTATTGCTTGTTTGTGATCTCTCTGCTCCGCTATATACTACTTATGTAATTTAGTTCGCCGCCACCGCTCTTTGTATTTCTATGATTTTGTTCATTAGGTAACTCCATGTATTGTATTAATCACTGTTATTCGTGTTTTCTGTTTATATTCTGAACTTAGATTTTTTCGTGAACTTAGTAAAATAAAAGTACTTAGTTCATCGCCTCTTACTGTTCGTGAAACCGCTCCAGTATTGCCGGGAATAAAATAAAATAATCATTATAATTAAATTTAATTCGCTTAATTAATTTAATTTAGTTTACCCGCTCTTTTCATTAATTTATTTCATTTACCTCTCATTCTCAATCATTTAAGTCTAAACCGCAACCATTCAAGTCTAACCCGCAACCATTCAAGTCTAATCCGCATTCATTTAAGTTTAACCCGCATTCATTTAAGTTCAACCCGCATTCATTTAAGTTCAACCCGCTTTCATTTAAGTTCAACTCGCATTTATAAAAGTATAACCCGCTTTAATTTTCCCGCATTTTCAAATATTACCGCATTAATTATTATCGTTTTCCCCGCAATATCTTGGTTTTCCGCAATTATTAATAAATTCAGTTCACGAATCCGCATAAGTTGATTTCCGCTTTTTTGTTTATTAAATAGTAAATAATAGTTTTTTTTTTCACCGCCTTTAGTTTTTTTCCGCAATAAGTTAACGAGCTAGCCCGCTGTTTAATTTATTTTCGCAATTTAAAGGTTTTGTGCTTTAGTGTATCTGTGTTGTGTTCACGATTTACTTAATCTCAAGGATCATACGATCAATTCACCAGGTAATCTAGACCTTATTCTTCATATTTCACTGTCTTTTAAATAAAAATCATGTCGACTAACTCTCAAAGAGAAAAACTCCGCTCATTGATTTCGCGTAAGGATAAATATCTTGACCGTATGCAAAGGCTGGCAGATTACACCACTCAGCTTACCGAGTCTAACACAGGGCCATTTTTATCTCGTTTCGAACGCATCGATGATTATTACAATTCTTTTGATACTCTCCAGGATCAAATTGATACTTTGTGCGCCTCTATGGATAGCGCTGATAAAGTTGACACCTCCGGAGACACTCAGACCTTTGAGGAGTTATATTTTGAAACTAAGGCTTTCGTTAAGGCTAAAAATCTTATTCCAGCATCAACTGCTATTGTGCCGGCTTCCAGTCCCGCTCCTACCGCCACAGTTCATCCGAAACTTCCAAAACTTTCGGTCCCTATCTTTTCAGGCGATTTACAACAGTGGTCAAGTTTTCACTCGCTTTTCAGGTCTACGATTCACCGTAGGACTGATATCTCAGAAGTAGAAAAGCTTCAGTACTTACGCTCATTTCTGCGCGGGCCTCCTCTGCATTTGATTGAAAATTTCCAACTTCTCGATCAAAATTATTCTACAGCATACAAAACCTTGTGTGATCGCTATGAAAACAAAAGGGTTCTAGCTTCGCATCATCTCAACATGATCCTGAACTTCAAGCCGCTTCACAACAGCAATGTATCGGGTCTACGCAGTTTTCTTGAGGTTTTTCAGACTAATGTTGCTGCCGTAAAGAACTTGAACCTCCCTAATATTGGTGATTTTCTTTTAGTTCAGATTGCCCTCCGCGTATTAAATATTGAACACAAGAAATTATTCGAGGATAAATTGGATTCGAACGAGGTACCTACTTATGATCAACTAATAAATTACGTTAATAAAATTTGTATGGACAGTGAAATGATCCAGTTCTCTACATCTCCTTCTTCTTCAAAAAATACCTTCGCTGCGCCTACCGTTAACCAGCACAAGGGAAATTATAAACAAGAACGCACTTCCTACCTGTCTACCGCTGAATCAACAAAACCGCACGCACTTCAGTCCTCCCCGCACTCTTCTTGTCCTATTTGTAAACAGGCTCACCCGCTCTTCAAGTGTTCTTCTTTTCTCAAGTTTGACATTCCTAAACGTGTTGAAGTTCTCAAAAGTCAGAACCGCTGCTTCAACTGTTTAGGTGTTCACCGCATTTCGGACTGTCGCTCCGATTCCACTTGCCGCACATGCCACAAACGGCATCACACGCTAATACATCGCGAGTCTAATTTTGTAAATTATTCTTCCCCTAGCTCTTCCAAAGAGACCACCCCTCAGACCAAGACCTGTAATTTCTCCACTGGTGACAACGTTCAAAAATCTTCAGTTTTACTAGGCACCGCCCGAGTTTCAATTTTGGACCGCTTTGGCAACCCGCACCCAATCCGCTTGATTGTCGATCCTGGTTCACAGATTTCTTGTATAACTGAATCGTGTGTTCAACGCATAGGTTTACAGAAATATAAATGCGATATTTCTATTTCGGGTATTGGAGACAATATGGTACCTGAAAACAACGGAGCCGTCTCTTGTGTACTATCTCCACGCCCACCATCTAGCCGCAATCTTCACGCCGAAGCAGTTGTTCTTAAACGTATTTCTTCCCATATACCTTCCGCTCATATTGCACCTGAAGTGTTTTCAAAATTTTCTCACCTTGATCTCGCTGATCCCGACTTCTGTATACCGGATGCTGTCGATTTTCTTCTTGGCGCTGAATTGTACGCGCAGATATTATGCACTACTGGGGACAACGTGATACCTGGGACACCTACCGCTATGAGAACAACGCTGGGATGGATTATTTTCGGCCGCACTCCTACTTACAACGAGGATAGTTCTCGCCACTCTCTGTTTCTCACTTCCCCCAACCTGGATACAATGCTCCAGAAGTTTTGGGAGACGGAGGAAGTCGCTGTCCAGCTCATTGAAGATCCTGAGGATGTTCGCTGCGAGGAACATTTTCTCTCCACTCACCAGCGTGACGAAACAGGCAGATATATGGTCTCACTACCCTTTCGTGAGGATGTCTCTAATTTAGGCGAAAATCGCAATCGCGCTCTCACTCAGTACCGCAACTTAGAAAAACGCTTAAATAAAAACGAATATTTACATACTGAATATACAAAGTTTTTTGATGATTATTTAGCTCAGAATCATATGCATGTGTGTAAAACTCCTTCTCGCTATGTCATTCCTCATCATGCTGTACTAAAACAATCTAGCTCAACTACAAAGCTCCGCGCCGTATTCAACGCATCCGCCACTAGCACCACTGACAAGTCACTCAATAATCTTCTAATGAAAGGCCCCAAACTTCAAAAGGATATTTGTAATATTATTCTTTCCTTTCGTTCTCATCGTATTGTTGTGTGTGCAGATATTAAACAAATGTATAGGCAGATTTTAGTGCACCCAGATGACAGAAAGTTTCAGCATATATTCTGGCGTAATCCTCAGAACAACGAAGTCGCAGAGTTTGAGTTAACTACGGTGACGTATGGTATCGCACCGTCAGCTTACCAAGCTCAAAGAGTACTCCAGCAGTTGGTGCTTGATGAAGGACATGCCTTCCCTCTTGCTTCTAAAGCCATTCTCAATGAAACCTATATAGATGACGTTGTCAGTGGCGGAGCTACGGAACAGGAAGCCCTTCAACTTCAACAAGAACTGGTCGCTCTACTTAAACGAGGTTGCTTCGAACTTCGAAAATGGGCAAGTAACAACGCTGCTCTTCTTGAAACCGTCCCGCATGATCATCTTGAGAAACCGCTAGCTCTTCGGGAGGACGAAGAGCCTACTTTTAAAATTTTAGGTCTTCACTGGGACCCCGCATCCGATACATTCTCGTATCACGTCGCAGACATTGACGTCGTCTTCACTAAACGATCAATCCTTTCTCACGTCGCCCGCATGTTTGATCCGCTCGGCTGGTTATCACCAGTCATATTCTGGGCTAAGTATTTACTTCAGTTGCTGTGGTTGTCTCAATATTCTTGGGATGATCCCTTGACTCCAGAATTAGCCGCCTCTTGGTCAACGTTTTCTTCCGAACTATCTAAATTACAATCGCTCAGAATTCCCCGCTTTATCGACACATCCGCTCCGCAGACCATCCATGTCGTAGGATTTAGTGACGCCTCGACAAAAGGTTATGCTGCCGTGATCTACTTAGTCACTTCTGATTTAAACCGCAATGAAAATACAGTCTACTTATTGAAAGGTAAAAGTAAGGTCGCTCCTACTAAATCGCCTCTCAGTATTCCTCGTCTCGAGCTGTGTGGTGCATTATTACTTGCACGACTGTACGACTCTCTTAAGACTTACCTAGGAACATTGTCGATATCTTCCCGCACTTTTTATAGTGATTCCAATATTGTTCTCGCTTGGATAACCACACCCCCGCATACTCTCAAAACTTACGTTGGTAACCGCATCGTGGAGCTGAATAATCTAACTTCCAAGGAGTGTGACTGGTATCATGTTCCCGGTGAACAGAACCCCGCGGACTGTGCGTCCAGAGGACTTCTACCGCTACAATTCTTGGAACACTCGCTTTGGTTTAATGGTCCTCAGTTTCTTCGTCAGTCGCGAGACTACTGGCCTCGCTCTCAAGGCAATGAAGTTCATAATCTACCTGAACTCAAGGATAACACCAAAACTTTACTAACTGTAACTCCCCCTGCGAAGTCTTACTTGTTAGGATGTTGTGAAAAATATTCAAAACTTAACAAGCTACAACGAATTTTCGCGTTCGTACTTCGTTTCATCAGAAACATACGAACCTCCCAAGAACAACGTGATCTAGGACCTCTACAAGTAAGAGAACTTGACACTAGTTTATTGATAGTCACCAAACTAGAACAAGAATATCACTTTGCCGCTATTATTTCAGCCCTTCAGACCAACGTAAAAATAACAAACTCCGCCATCTTAAAACTAACTCCCTTCCTGGATGAACATGGAAGACTCAGGGTGGGCGGAAGGCTTCGAAACGCTCAGAATCTATCGCAGGATTCAATTCATCCGCTACTTCTTCCCAAAAAGTGTCACTTGTCTAATATTATCTGTGATCATTATCATGTGTCTTCTCTGCACGCTGGTCCTCGCACCGTTCAGGCATTAATTCAGCAGAAGTTTTGGATTATGTCGCTACGCGATCTTCTCCGTCAACGCATATATAAGTGCCTGAGATGTTACCGGTACTCCGCAAAACCTATTCAACCAATAATGAGTGACTTACCAGAACGAAGAGTCACTCAGGAGCGACCTTTTCTCAACGTCGGTGTGGACTTTGGTGGTCCATTCTTCATCAAGGAGAGTTCCCGCCGCAACGCGCGTACACGCAAGGCATATCTCTGCCTATTCGTCTGCTTCACAACTAAAGCAATTCACTTGGAGCTGGTGTCAGATCTGTCGTCTGCTGCATTTCTTGCCAGTCTTGACCGTTTCATCGGGCGCCGCGGTCTACCTCGCTTTATCCACAGTGACAACGCACATACAAAGATTTGCCCAATCTGGGCGGACAAATAGGTATTTTCTGAAATCGAACGTCGAACCCTCCAATTGGTAAATTCAGGTACTCAAGACCCTAATACATTATTATCAACCAACATTTTTTTCCTTGTTTAATTATTCTTGTTGCTAGGCGATTTAAAAGTTGACCCATTGGTTAGTGTATAATAAGACTTTCTGCGTAACACAACAGTAGACAGTTTTCTAATTACAGCTAAGGTGCCATAATATTTTTTCCGAGTTAAAGTCGCGATGGATATCGATGGAGAAGGTAAGTAAGAACATTTTTCACTTTTTCTTTTATTTCTACAAGTGCTCCCTCGGGTTCTGGGGCTATTTCAAAAAAGTTCCTTTTTGAACCTTCATTTTCCTAAAATAAAAATTTCAAAGGTACAAAAGTTAGTGTGCCCGGCTTTGCCCGGCATTGAATCCAGTATCATTCGAAAGTCTTTTTTCTCATCTTTTAATCCTGTGATTTTTAGAAGTCACTTTTAGTCACTTTTTGTTTTAGAGCTAAAAAACTGAGGGTACCTCAAAGCACCATAATTTTGAATTTGCTCGATAATGACTTTTTTTGGTTCTAGGTACATCTGGCTGTCAGGTAATGACTCGAAAACAGTTGTTCACATATGTCATGAATTCAGAAGGTTACAATTTTGGAGAAAAATTGGAGAACCTGGAAACCTATTTATTCAACTTTGGACCATTTTCTGACAAGGACACTGAAAATTTTCGTAGAGATGTTCGAAGAATAAAGTCAGATTTGAAGACAAGATTTACTATTTCCCGTTATAGAAAAGAATTTTTTGAAAAACAAAACGAGAAATGGTTGGATGGCAAAATAAATATTCCTAAACCTCTGAGTCCACCAACCGGATCCGGTCCCGGTCGTCCAAAGAAGTTGTTCCAGAATTTGACAGAAAGAAACAAACGCAGAAGAACAGAAGAATTAAGAAAAACCATTGATTTAGATGTTCTGACATATGCCACTCAATCGAAATTAGCTACTGAAGGAAAACGTGATGCAGCCTTTGTGCTCAAGGAATCAATATCAACTCCTAAACGAGCTACAAAATATAAAAAAGCATTCAGTAATAGCCAAACTGAGAAGAAAAGCAAGCAATTAACATCACGAGAAGCTCTCTCGATGTTCATTGAAGCCGACTTGTCAACTAGACAATATAACATCATACGTGGCTATATACCAAATATGCTTCCATGCTATGATAAGATTCAAGAAGCAAAGAAAGAGTGTTATCCTCAGCAAGATTCAATCACAGTTACCGAAACTTCAGCTGAAATAAAACTGCAAGCTCTCATGGATCACACGGCCTCCAGATTGTTAACAGATCTTGAAGAGTTATTGTCCAGCCTTAACGAAAATGAGAGGAGTTCATTGGTTTTGTTATCCAAGTGGGGCTGTGATGGGGCTCAGCAAGCTCAGTTCAAACAAAAGTTCATTTCCGACTCGAACTTATCAGATGGGAATCTCTTTCAGAGTTCGTTCGTGCCCCTACGTCTCCTGTGTTCAACAAACAATAAAGTTGTATGGCAAAACCCAACACCATCATCTCCACGTTATTGTCGGCCAATACGGCTTCGTTTCATAAAGGAAACCGCAGATGTCACTAGAGAGGAAATAGAGCACATCCAAGATGCTGCTAATAATTTGGAAAAAACAGCAGTGGTGAAGAACGAAATGACATATAAAGTATCACATATCATGATGCTCACTATGATTGATGGTAAAGTATGTAACTCTGCCACTAACACGACATCCACAATGAGATGTTATATATGCGGATTAACTTCTAAAGATTTCAACAGCTCTCTTGAAACAACATTACCTGTAAAAGATGGCACTTTGGATTTCGGCTTGTCAATATTGCATGCAAGGATTCGATTCTTTGAAGCCATTCTTCATCTGGCGTATAAAGCCCCAGTCAAAAAATGGCAGCTCAGAAGTAAGGAAGAAAAAGCAAGAGTCCAAGAAAGAAAAAAAGAAATTCAAGAGGAATTCCATAGGAAAACGGGCCTTATCGTAGATGTCCCAAAGGCTAACTTCGGGAACACTAATGACGGCAACACAAGCAGACGTTTTTTTGCGGACCATGAACTCGCTTCAGAAATTACTGGAATAGATGTGAACCTTATCTATCGCTTTAAAATTATTTTAGAAGTGTTGTCTAGTGGGCTAGAGATCAACGTGGAACAGTTCTCAGTATATGCGAAAGAAACTGCAAAGCTCTATGTTGACCTGTACGGATGGCATCCTATGACCCCAACCCTCCATAAAATCCTCATCCATGGACCGCAAGTAATAGAGAAAGCTCTATTGCCAATTGGGCAACTATCGGAGGAGGCAGCTGAAGCTAGGAACAAGTATATTCGTCAATATCGACAGAATTTCGCTAGAAAATTCACACGTACTGAATGTAATGTGGACATTTTGAACAGGTTATTGATCAATTCTGACCCTCTTATGACAGGGATGAGACCACCAAGCAATAGGAGAACCTCAGAACCATTTTCAAAAGAGACCATATCCATGCTCCAATGCCCTCAGAGTCTTGAAACCCCAATTAATGCTCTTCATGATTTTATCAGCTCTGATGAAGAATAAAAACTAGTTTTATCCTGTTTCCAAATGATTAAATGCATAAAATAATTTTGTCCCCCCAGATTGGGCAAATCTTTGTATGTGCAACGGCACAAATTTCACCGCCGCCGCACGAGAATTGTCTGAAGTATATCAGATGCTACAGGAAAATTCCGCTGATATAAATAATACACTCGCGCAACGTCAAATTACTTGGATATTTAATCCACCCGCTGCTTCTAATTTCGGAGGCCTCTGGGAAGCCGGTATTAAATCCGCAAAATTTCATCTCCGACGGGTTATAGGCGAACAAAATTTCACATTCGAAGAACTTACAACTCTTCTATGTAGAATAGAGGCTGTACTTAACTCTAGACCACTCATCGATGTTTCTCCTGATCCTCTTGATGGTATAGATTATTTAACTCCGGGTCATTTTCTCATAGGCACCTCCCTATTAACCCCACCGGAGCATGACATAACCTCTACTCCCATGAATAGATTAACTCGCTGGAGACTTATCCAGCAAGCCGCGCAATCCTTTTGGGGAGCTTGGTCCACAAGCTATCTTCAATCCCTGACTCCCAGATCAAAATGGTTTCTCCCCAATCCTGAACTCAAATCTGGTGATTTGATCCTTCTTCCCAAGGCTAATAAATTACCTCTTCATTGGCCTTTAGGTAAAATTATTGATGTTTACCCTGGTAGTGACAATGTCACAAGGGTCGCAAAGATTAAATTTCAAGACACGGTCTTAACTCGACCTGTCAACAAAATCATTCCCTTGAGATTTAACAATTAAATGTTACACTACTTTCTTTACTTAAGTATTCAATAATCCTTTATTATTTTATCAGGCACTTATTGAATACCTCTGTTCATGTTATTTAATAATTTATGTGTACTTTTGTCTTGGCAATATTCAATTTTGTGATCTCGCTTTCTCGCTTATATTTCTCAAATTATACCAAATTTGGGTGGGCGGAATGTTGCGTACAGCGTACACTGCGTACCGTATCAATGCCTCCCCATAAATGCAGCCCTGACTTGCAACAAGAGAGCCCCTTGGCTTCAAACAAGTCAGTGGTAATTTTCCATAGAATTTGTAAGTTCAACTCTCTATTCTCTGCCCTCAGCAGTTACCTTTTGACAATCAGAGAGATCACACCTCAGTTCAAATTTAGTGTATACCATTTTCGTGCAACGCTCAATATTTCTTTCAAAGTATCAAATTAAAGATAGATATTACCAACAAAGCTCACTCATCTTCCCACTCTGCCCCATCACCAAGAAGAGCCGGCCGGCACCCCGTAAGTCAACCCCGCTAGAGTCTTCAAAGGTGAGTGAGCCCACATTTTTCTCTTCTTCCCTTCGAACCTTGTGGGCTGTCCCCCACATGGATAAAATCTTTGGCTTGGACTTCACTATGAACACTAACTAGGCAGTTGTCAACATAAAAACTGTCACTCAATATTTCTACTTCAGGTAGTGACCAATCAAGTTTACCTTCTTGACATAATTTCATCGTATCTTCTAAATGAAGCTTTAGGCATGACTCTAATAGGAATGGACTGGATGACACTCCAAAAAATGCTGTCGGTTTCTTCTAAATGTCCTTCCTGTTTGTTCATGCTCAATTTGAAAGGAGCGTGGAGTGTCTGGATGAATTCCTTTGATGATACCTTTTTCCCATGGTTTCTCTGGATTTATTTTAAACAGTACATTTTGATTTTCTTCACAATTTGATTGTTGCCTTGTATTTTTATCATAATACATCTTGTTAGTTTTCTGAACTTGCTTCAAACTTTCTTTAATTTTCACAGGGTCATTTAATTTTGGAATTTTGGAGAATTGAACAGTATGAACAGATCTATATATACTAACACTTATTTGTAACGATACACACTGGTCCTATAGAGTCACAATCCATATTTAGAGGACTCCCCACTGAACATATCATCAACACAAAGCACCATGCATCTGATCATACTCATAACCATGATGTTGTGTGCAGCCACGACAAGATCTAGCCCGTACTGCATAGAGCATACAGATCCCACATGTTTTCCAACTGAGGAAAGTGAATTAACAATTACTATTGGCCGGAAACAATATCTTTTTAAGAAAACGTCTGACTCTTCTTTCTGCCCCCTCCTCAAGAGATCAGCTCTGTCATATCGCCAATGGATCTGCAGAACTGATCACATCGAAATAGAGTGCGACATTTGCATAACTCACAAATTTGGCAAATCCATAGAAGACGTGGAAACAAGTGATGGATCTATCGGAATCCAATCATTCGATGTCACTGTTGCTACTTGCAATATCTTTCTAATCCATGTTTCCATATTTCTAAATTCACTGGTCATTGTGCTGGGAGGGTTCATATTATATCAAATAAGATTAAAAATAGAAGTCACTCCTATACTGTACTTGATACCGTCCATGGCAGTGTCTTTGTTAGCTTTGACATCAGTATATTTTGGATGTGATAAGAAATACGGTCAAATGGTCAACATGAGAGACTCAAATTGACCCTATAAAATGGACACATGATGGTCCATTCATTTGGCTCTGTAACTTTTGAAATTATCTCTTCAGCTTCGAGTTTGTCTAGTGCTTCTTTCAATCGCGGCATTATAGATTTAGCCACTCTTCGTGGTGGATAACTCACAGGTACTGCATTTTCTTTCACTTTGATGTCATATGGTTCTCCAGGAAATTTTCCAATTCCTTCAAACACTTTGCCATAATTTTGTATAACTTGATCTATTGATTTAAACATAACGTCCACTGTCATTACTCTTTTAATCAACCCAAGTTTGAAACACGAATTTAATCCAAGAATTGGTCGAGTCTCTAAATTTACCACCACAAATTTGAAAATGTAGTATTCACTATTTATTTTACCTCTCAAGAAAATAATTCCACATGGATTGATAATTGAATTATTATATGTTATTAATTTCATTGAGGATGGTTTCAGTTCTTTCTGTACATCATTTTCATTTCTTCCTAGCAATTGACACAATATCTTCATAGGCATAGCATTGCATTGAGCACCTGTGTCAAGTTTACATGCAATTTTCTTTCCCTCAAAATCAATTTCTTCAATCCACTCAGTCAACTTAGAAGGCTCAGTTGAATTCACTCTATCCACAACCGATAATGTTTCCATGCAAATTTCTCGTTCCTCAAATTCATGTACTTTTATGTTTCTTGATTTTCCGTATCTATGTTTCATTAAACACTTGCTTTCAAAATGATTACTTTTCTTGCAAAAGTTACAAGTTTTTCCTTTAGCAGGACACATGTTATTTTTATGAAAAGAATAGCCACAAAAATTACACTCAGTGCTCTTTTCTTTTGCACTGTTAGATTGATAAGATTTCTTCACATAATCAACTTCTGCATTGCTCTCATTTTTAATAATTGAACTGCAAGGTTTCAGTGACATTTTATCGTCATTTGTTTCAGTAGCAATAAATCTTTTTGTAATTTCCAATGCACTTGTTAAAGTTAAATTTTGTTGTTTCAAAAACAATTTCCTCAGGTTATCATCCTTTACGCTCATTACTAACTTATCACGAATCATATTTTCTTGCTCAGCGTATTCACATGTTTCTGACAGTTTTCTCAATTCCAAAACAAAGTCTTCGATGTTATGTTCCATTGTCATTTCATGAGTTAAAAACAAATATCTTTCAAAAATGACATTCTTCATGGGTTTGAAGTATGAAGAAATTGCACTCAGTACCTCATCAAAGGTTTTACATTTTTCATCAATCTTGAGTACATCATAGATGTACTCAACTTCTTCTCCAGCTATGTTCAATAGTATTGCTATCTTCGATTCTTCATCTCGATCTTTGTTATCAGAAGCCACCAAATATCTCTTAAATTGCTTAATGTAGCACTCCCATCTTTTATGCACATTCTCACCATAGTTCAAAAGTTCAAAACGTTTAGGAATTCGATATTCCATGACTTAACCTGACACCATGTAAAGTTTTCAAATAAAGAACACAAATCTATTAACAGGAAACATATTTATTTGGGAATGGTCTACAAGAGAAACTAGACTGACTCAATTATTTCAAATCTTCCAGAAGGGTACAAATATTCAGGCCAGATATTTGTAGAAATATAGAGTGGTTCACAGCTCCCTACAACTCGACAATGTCGGTAGGTCTTAATCTGTCCATTGGATTGCCATAAGAACCGTAAGTAATCTCTATCTTTAGGATTAACACTTATCTGTAGAAATGCCTTGGCAATATCACCAGAAATACCAATTTTATTCTTTCTGAACTTAGCAAGTGCTGCTGGTATTTTCTCAATAAGGTTAGGACCTTTCTCTAAGCAATCATTTAATGAATGACTTCCTACCTCCTTAGAAGAAGCGTCAAATACAGGTCTTACCGGAGTCGTAGATCCTTCCTTAATCACATGACGGTGAGGTAAGTAATGTGCAGGGTTGCCAATTTCACTTATAGGGACTTCTTCAATAATGCCCTGTTGCTCCCACCCTGACAATACTTCTTCATAGGAATCTAGATATCCATCAGCTTTTAGCTTCTTCACGGTAGACTGTAGTCTTAACTTGGCAACACTGTAGTTGGATGACAAAGGAGGGTGATCATTAGTAAATGGTAAACGAATTTCAAAACGATTATCTTTATTCAATTGCACAGTAGATCTAAAATGTTCTTCTGTGGCACGGTCAATTTCTGTCCTAAGCTTACATTCCATGGGGTCAGTAATACCCAACACATCAAGACTCCAAAGATCTGATATTTTAGCATCTTTCAATAGCAGGGAAGTAACAATTGATGCTACTGATTTATCTCTCTTGGGGGCACCTGGCACTTTCCCTGATAAAGTCCACCCAAGTTTGGTCTCCATGGCAACAAGACCATTATTCAAATCAAAATTGTCACCTGTCCACAACTTGGCGGCAACATCTGAACCAACCAGTACCTCTATTTCACTTTGGTTATTGACATCACTAAGGGTAATGGATTTTGCCTTAAGCTGTCCAATCCAAGGACCAGTAGGTACAGAGGGTATATCAGCACAAATTTTATCCTGTTCTAATACTTCAAAATCACAGGTAAATGACTTGTCAATGTTAGCTAATTTAAGCTGATAAATATTGTGCTCTG
The DNA here is from genome assembly GCA_024516035.1 of Bactericera cockerelli. Classification (NCBI taxonomy): domain Eukaryota; kingdom Metazoa; phylum Arthropoda; class Insecta; order Hemiptera; family Triozidae; genus Bactericera; species Bactericera cockerelli. The sequence goes on from CM044955.1 coordinate 4,029,929, forward strand.
CTGCCTCTGTTACTTTGCCTCCAAATAAGGCATGCTGTGTACGTTCCTTGCCTTTAGGATTATAACCCATCTCTCTCGCTAGACTACTTAACATGTATGACCGTTGTGAACCGGTGTCAAATAATAATCTAGTCTCTTTTGTTCTGCCATTCTTACCACACACTTTTATGACTAATGTCTGCATCAGAACATTACTATAAGTGGCAGAGGTCATAGAGGCATTTTGAGAAGGCTTAAACTTAATATTATCTGTACCTGTTTCCTGTGAGTTACTCAAACCTGGGTCACACAACAGCATGTAATGGCCACGTCCACACTTATTACATTTTGGCCGGCGTCTACATCGGGCAGCATGATGACCAGTCCTGAGGCATGAAAAAACACACTTTTTTCTTCTTCACTATGTCGATACGTGCTTGAAGTGGCATATCTACTTTACAATCTTGGGGCTTGTGCTCAGCCTGACAAAAAATACATTCTATATTAACATGTGTATTAAACAATCCTGAAGCAGTGGGTGTGTAACTACTTTTCTCTTGGCTGGGTTTCATATGGGGTTTCACATTGCCTTTAGGGCTAGGGGTACTTAAACCAAACCCTGACTTAACTAACGCCAACTTTTGAGAACTTTCAACCTCACGTTTAAGGAATGTCAATAGACTCTCTAGTTTGTCAGTAGAACTGCTATCATCACGGGTAACCCTCTCCCACATCTGCATGATGTCCTCAGGTAAACATGAGGAAACAAGGGGCATAAGAATAGGACCGCAATTTTTAGTGGTCACACCAAGTGATTCTAGGTTACGGATATGACACAACAACTTATCATGCAGAGATACTATATCCAACTTTTGCTTACTATTCTCTAGTACCAACTTTAACATTTCTCTGATATAGTATTCTGTCAACAGGTCCTCTCGACCATACCTCTGTTTCAAAGTTTTGACAACTTTGTCATACATTTCTCCAGTGGCAGGGTAACTGTCTACAAGCTGCCTTGCTGGAGAATCAGCAGTCATGGACATAGTTAGATAACCTAACTTATCACTAGGATTCATTTTGGGATCTGAATCTATCTTCTCAAACTGAGACCAGAACGGTAACCAGTCACTCAAATTCCCACTAAATTCTCTTAACTTCAATGTAGGCAATTTGCACTGATAATTGGTTGTTTCACATTTAACACTATCATAATGACTTGACTCACCTTCATTCTTAACCTGTACTTTAGACTCAACTAAACTTTTACCTTGGTAGTACAGTACCGTGTACCTGTCAATGTCATCATGTTCTTTCTCCAAGTCTGCCTCTGACACTTCAGGGTCTTTAGTCATAATACTAAAGATAGTATTATCCATAACAGTCAGTTCTTCAAATCTGAGCCTCATGCACTCGAGTAGTCCAGACATCTTGCTTGAATCTGCTTCATCTTCAATCTTCTTGAAACACTTAGTAAGGGACGTTCTAATGAGACCTCTTCCCTTCTTCAGACTGCTTAAGTCAGACTCAGCCATGGCTTATTCTAGAACTCACTCGACGCGAAAACTTCTCAAAGACAGCTAAACTGTCCTGTCACGGTCGCCAGATGTTGGAATTTCTATTCCCTTAATCAATAGTTCAGATTTGAAAACATAGACAACACGGGATGAATACTTCTTTATACAACTTGAACTTTACATTTATTAATATGAAACAATACAATTATGTACAATACAATCAATAAGATACAAGAACATTTCCTTTTTCCTACATTTTTCTCTTAAGTTTTCCACGGTTCATCGGAAAAGCACATTTTCCAACAACAATTCAAAAACTCGCGGGTTATAAATATTTCTTTAAAAGACCTTGAAGTCGAGACACGACGCGTTCACACGATATACAAAATTAACCCTTAATTCGTTTCCGACAACCACACCAGATTAAACTCACTTCTCTTTTCTAAATTTAAAACAAAAACAAAAAATATTCAAATTTCAAATTCATTTTAACAAAACAAAATATAATGATTCTTTCTGATTTCCTGTTCCTGTTTCCTGTAAATTCCTGTTTTATATAGTATATAGCAGGGACGGCCAAACTGGGAACCGCGGTTCCCTAGGGAACCGCGGGGTCCATTTTGGGGAACCGAGAAGAAAATTTGAGATTTTTACAAGAATGTTTTTTTTTTGAAACCTAGATAAAAAAAAATATATATATATATATTTGATTTATTTGTATCAACAACAGTGTTATTACAAAACATTAGGCAATTACATAATTAGAGACAAGTTAAAAGTAAATTATAATAAAGGATTTTTTTTTTTTTTTTTTTTTTTTTTTCTTCTCTTTCCTATTATTTTTTTTATATATACTTAGAGGTAAAATTTCATTTTTCTTTCCTTAATTTTTTTTTTTTTTTTTTTTTTTCTTCTTTTTTTTTCATTTACTTTTTATAGAGAGAAAAAGGATAATAATATTTTATCCACACTTTTGATCGGCATTCACATAGGAGATGGGCAACTTATTTATAATTTGATCTTTTCTTTAGCATACACTTCAAAAACAAGTAGACGCACTTCATCTCTTCTGGCTCCCTAACCTGGAGTATTCTGTTAGTATTACTATTTTTAAGGTATTTTTTTCTTTCTACAGTGTATACAGGGCAGTTCTCAAAAATGTGGGTGATTGTTTCTTCTTCCATCAGGTTGCAGATTGTACATGGGTTGTTTGAGTTCCAATTATATGAAATCCCTTCTGAGATGAAATGAATAAATGTCCCAGCACACCTGGCTTGACAAATAAGTTTTGTTCTGTCAAATGGTATTCTGGAGAGCAAGTAGTGTTCAATAGTGTCAGTGGTCTTTATGTATTGATAATGGGGTACGTAAGTTGAGTTTTTAATTCTGACCCAGTCTTGTTTCTTCATCCTTTGACTCAGTTTTTCAATTATTCTGTTTTTATGTATTTTGATTTTTTCAGCATTTTGGTCCAACCACATGTCATTTTCTTCCAGTTCTTCTAATATTTTTTTAAGTTGTGATACCCAATTATATTTTTTATCTGGAGATTTTTTATCCAGTTCTATAAGTTTCTCATAACAAATACGAGGTAATCTTTCTTTGTCCATAGTTAGAAGTTTTTCCCACCAGCTCAAGCATAATTTTAATATTGTTACTATTGTATGTTCAATTCCCATTTCTACTCTTACGACATAGTTTGGCGTTGTTCTTGCCATTCCATATATACTTTTGTAGTATGCTAGCTGGGCAACCTCTACTTCATCTGAGTGTACTAGGCCCCATACTTCACTTCCATACAGTAAAGTGGCTTTTGTTATGGCTTCATATAATTTTCTTCTGGTTTCCCAGCTTTGCACTTTTGCTCCTATTAGCATACTTTTAGCAACTCCTGTGGCTATATTAGCTCTCTCTTTTGCTTTTTCAGCTTGCTTTGTAAATCTACCAGATGATGTAAAAACTGTGCCTAAATATCTGAATTCACTTGTAACCTTTAGTTCTTGGTTTTGATACTGGAAAATTTCTGATTTTTTCTTTCTTCCATTTTTTTTAAATACAATAACTTGGGTTTTGTCTACATTGACTTCAATCAGGTTCTCTGCGCAGTAGTTTTTTAATGTGTCCAGCTGTCGTTGCAGTTGTGGCCTTGAGTCTGCAAATAGAACTAAGTCATCTGCATATAGTAGGAGTAGGATTTCATTTTGATTATTTATACTCACTCCTCTCATTTCATTTTTTCTAAAGTATTCTTCCATATCATTTAAAAAGAGGATAAAAGCTACACTTGATGCACAATCCCCTTGCATAACACCTACTTCCACATTTACGAGTTGCGTGTATTCCACTCCAAGACTCTTACATTGGTTAGATTTGTTTATAAGAGGTCTTATAACTTTTATTCTAGATTTAGCATGGTGGTATAGATTTTTCATACAGTTAATAACTTTTGTTGATATACCATTGTTGTAAAGTTTCTGCCATAGTAGGTTATGTGGGACTTTATTAAAGGCCATTTTAAAGTCAATAAATGCACAATAAAGCTTTTTATTTGTAGAATTTAGTCTAATCTGTATAATACTAGCTAGTGTGAAGATATTGTCTTGGCAGCCTCGTTTTGGTCTGAAGCCTCCTTGGTTTTCATTAAATATTTTGTTTTTTTTCACCCCAATATATAATTCTTTGAGCTAAAATGTACGTTAGTAGTTTGAAGATTCCATTTAACAGAGAAATGCTTCTGTAATTGTTGGGATTATCAGATTCTCCTTTTTTGTAAAGCATAGTTATGTTGGCTAATGGTAAATCCTCAGGTATTTCCTTCTCATTTAATATTAAATTATACATTTTAACTAAAGATTTTAAACAATTTTCTCCTAAATTTTTAAGTTGCTCATTTAATATTGCATCAGGACCTGGGGTTTTATTATTTTTCAAGTTCATAATTGCTTTTTCTAATTCTTTTTCTGTTATTTCTTCATCAAGTTCTTGGTGTCTTGCATCATACAGAAGTCCATTTTCTAGCATAATACTGTCTTTTTTTAGAGTACATTTTAAATAGCTTTCCCATTGTTTAATTGTGATATTATTTTTTTGATAATTATTTTTTTTGAATGAATTGATTGTTTTCCAAAACTCTTTTGGGTTTCTTATGTTAGCTACTATTTCTTGGATTTTGATTTCATAGAGATCTTTCTTTTTTGCTAATACATGCTTATAGTGTTTTCTTGCCTTCAAGTATACTTCTATTTCTTGCTGTTTTCTTTTCCATTTCCTTAATGCTTTCATCATATGATATTTACTTTCTCTACATTCATTATCATACCATTTTTGAGATGCATTTTTTGAGGTGCACTTGAGTGCACTTTGTACCATATCAGTTTTTGATGAAGCTTTATTAATAGTTTTGATCAGTTCTTTGTATATTGTATTAGCATTGTCACTATCTTTTATTTTTATACAGTTTGTTTCTTGTGTGTACAGATCTTTTTGTTCTGGTTTCCATTTGTATTTGATTTCCTGCTTTGTTATTTTTTTCGGGAGAATCTTCATCAGTTTCTACAGTATTTGAACGAAGACATAGTATTAGTTGGAAGTGGTCAGATTTATTATTTTTTTCACTAACATAAAGATCATCTATCAAATTTAATGCATTTAGGTTGACCCATACCAGGTCAATGGTACTCGCGCCATTGGTGCTAGTATAAGTAAAATTTCCATTTCCATCTCCTTTAGTCCTTCCATTTAGCACCAACAGCCCCAGTTTTTCCATCGACTCTACTAGGATCTTCCCTCTTTCATTTATTTTGATGTCTTCATTGTTTCTGTGAGGGTTGACATGAAGCATTTCAGCAAAATCTTCATCAATGTTGTTTAGTAGTCCAATCCGTGAGTTGAAATCTCCTCCCACAATTAAGTTAATATCTTCATCATTATTAATCAGTTTTGAAATTGAATGTTCAAGCTGGGTTAATATTTCTTCAGAGTCCAGATTTGGTTTCAGGTATAAATTGATTATTGTTATAATCTCTAGGTTCAATGTCATTTCTATAATCATCCACTGATCAGAACTTTCAATTATTTTTGATTTGTAGTTATTTTTCATCATAGTTGTTATTCCGCCACTTGCTCGTCCCGTGCTCCTATCTTTTATTGCATGTACGTTATACATCTGGGTTACATTCAGGTCTTGCGGTGGGTTCCAATCTTTTGTTTCCCATGTTTCACTCAAACAAATAATATCTGCACACTGGATTTCTAGTTCATCATCTGCATCACCGTTTCTATCAAAAAAATTATTCAAGCCATGAACATTCCAAAATAGGATTTTTATTTTTTTATGATTGCTATCTAGTCAGAAAAGATCGTTGGTAGCTATGGTCTTATTCTTGTTTTCTATTTCCTGATTATTCTTGGATGTGAGGCTCCACATGTCCTGAAGGTTCATTTGCTTCTGTTCTTTACCATCCAAAGTACTAGTTTTACCTTTCTTGCTTATAGGGGTTGAAGCATGTTGAGGTTGTGTAGAAGATAGTGGGGAATGTTCTGCATAAGTTCTTTTCAAATTTTTATCCCTTACTTCAGTGATTGTAATTATGGTGTTATCAAGATTTGCATCCTTCATTTCAAAGTCTTCCTGATTAGAGATTTCCTCTTCTTCCAGCTGTTGTAAGGTCCAACTTTTACCGTTTATGACCAATTTGTCATTTTTCATGTGTACATTTTCACCTTTTGATTTTGCAGCTAAGCTAAATTTAGCTAATTTTGTTCTTGTTTGCTGTTCTTCCTTTGACAAATCTTCTTTGAATTTAATTTGATTGTTACTTTTTATTTTGTGTTTATTTTTTAATATATCATTCCTAAGAATACTTGAAGTAAGCACTATTTTCAAGGGACCCTCTTCACTCCATTTTTTTCTACCCAATTTAAACATTCTTTTGATTTGATATTTGTTCATATCTATACCGATTTCCTTAACAACAAGTAAAATTTGGTTCATTACATCTGATAGATATTCACCTTGAACACCAAATACTATAAGACTTACTTTTCTCTCATCTAGCTGTTCCCTGGTCTCAAGTTTATTAATTCTCTCTTCATTTTTTTCTACTCTCTCTCTAGTATCTTTGTTCTCATTTTGGATCTCTCTCAGTACATTTTGTACCCCTAAAAATTTGGAGTCAGTGTTTTTATTCACCTCTCTTTGTACACTATCTAACTTACCATTTAACATTTCTTGAATTTGATTTAATAGTGATTTAGTTGCCTCATCCCCCATGATGAATATATAAAATACACAAAACCAATTTTAGATAGAGATAATAAAATTGTTAAAAGTAAATATTGATATTTTTCAAATGTAAATTTAATGTTTCCTGTACTGAAACTAATAATGTCTGTATTGGTTTTCGACTTTTCTACAAGAAACTCCTTTCTAGTTGGTAATATCTTACCTCTTGGTTTTGTCATCTTAGTGCACAAATAAATTATTCAGAACTAGTAGCTTGGTACTATAGGGCTTCTTGAATTAATAAACAGACTTAACTAATAATTTTAAATTACATGTACATACTTATTGCTAACAGTTAGGTAATGCAGTTTTAATTTTGTTGCTTAGAATCAAAGAAGTATCCCTGTAAATTGGTCAGAGGATTCGAAATAAAATTTTCAATCCAATTGATTGATATCTCCTTCTTATGATTTTAAATTTAAAATTTCCCTCTGTTGTGATATGTGATAAGGGTTCTTTTGTTACTTCCTCCAAGATGAATCCAAACAGAAAGGCCCCGTTCACATGATCCAAGAACTCGGCGATGAGCGTTCGAAAATTAGAACAGATTGCCACAGATTTCCATATCGATGAACAGCTGCTATGCTTCGGAAAGTTTGCCGACTTCTCTCGAGTTTCTTTGTTATCAAAGTTCGAATTTTTGAAATCTAACAGAAATTGATAACAGTCATTGATAACGAAACAGGAAATTAAAAAGCAGTTTGTTTTGAGTTTATTTTTATCTTTTTGTTTAAATTGTTGTTTATTTGTTAATTATCTCTCTTTCGTTTGTTCTTAATCATGTTTTTGTTTGAACTTTTTATGTCTGTGGTGGAACTGACCGCACAAAATCCTTTGTGAAACCCTGACATATTTACTCTATGTATCGTTCTTCTTTAACTATCTTCACACTGTATGTTTTTGAAATGTTTTGAAAATAATATACGGAAGTTTGCAACTTCTCTCTCGACTCTGATCTTGTCAGAACTTTCCCAGCTAACCAAGAGCTTTTCTTTTTAGCTTTCCCTTTAAATTCCACAGTGAATTAGTTTTCTATCTTGGGAGCTCGCGGCTCAAGTAATCGCCACTTGACGCCACATCCCAAATTGGTGACCCCGACGTGATTGGTGCCAAATTGATTGGTGACCATTCGCCGTTTTATCCGAACCTACCTTCGTTACCGGTAGTCGACCGCGCCGCGTGTTCGTTTTTTTCCGTTTCGTTCTCTTTCTCTGCCACCGGGGTAGACCGTGCCGTTACCGTGTTTTCGTGGTCTCTAAACCCACGCCGTGTCCGTTTTTCGTGTCTTTCATTACTCCTCTATTTCACCATGAGTGATGGAGAAGAGGAAACCAAGAACAAAGGATCCACAGGGAAGGATCTAACCTCAACTTCAGGAAATTTAGGCGCCACGCCTAATGTTCCCATTATCACCATGCCTCATGTAAGCATCCCTCGCTTTTACAAGCCAGACCCAGCCATGTATTTTATCAATGTGGAATCCCAATTCACTCTGGCTGGCATTGTATCTGATCATGATAGATATGTACAGCTTACTGCTAAACTTGAACCCGAAATCTTGGCAGAAGTCAGTGATGTGGTTCGTAACCCAAATACAAGAACATATTCTGCTCTCAAGAAAGCCATCCTCATGCGCTTTGGCCAATCAGAAGAACAAAGATTGAACAGGCTTCTAGGCACAATGGAAATGGGTGACAAGACTCCCAGCCAAATCCTGAGAGAAATTCAGCGCCTTGCTGACACAGGGATACCTGAATCCATTGTACGTGGTATTTGGTTAAAAAAACTGCCTACCTACACCCAACAAATATTACATGCAGTGAGTTTGACCACGCCCCTGGCACAACAGGCAGAAGTGGCAGACAAAGTTATGGCAGTTAGTCATCCTACCTCCACCATATCCACAGTTTCTAACCATGACACATCTCTTATTGAGACTCGGTTAGATGAGCTGTCTAAGAAAGTTCAGGAGCTTTCATCATCACTGGAAACATTGCTAAGGAGATCCACATCTGAACATTCATCCCGCAGCCACTCAAGGTCCCGCACCCGTTCACCTGCAGCTCAGCACAGGTACTGCTATATACATCACAAATACAAATCAGAAGCTCGTCATTGTGCTGCCCCTGCTACCTGCAAGTTTGAGGCAGACAAGAAGTCGGAAAACTACTAACCCTCCCTGACAGATTAGCGGCTGTAGGGAAGGGTAACGAAACCTCCCGCTTGCAAGTAACTGATCACAACACAGGATTGCGTTTCCTAATAGACACAGGAGCTTGCATCAGCCTCTTACCTCCCAGCCCTGCTGACCGTAACAATGTACAGTCCTTTGAACTGTTTGCAGCTAATGACTCCCGTATCAAAACATATGGTGAGCGTCTCCTTGTTCTCAACCTGAACCTCAGAAGGAACTTTCCCTTCATTTTCACCATTGCTGATGTGTCCAGTCCTATTCTAGGTGCTGACTTTCTGCTAAAATATGGTCTCAATGTTGATCTAAAGAACTCATGTTTGATTGACCCTCTCACAAACCAGAAGTCTTGTGGTGTATCAATCTCATCAATCCAGTGCAGTATTACTGCTGTACAACCTGGCTTACATGAATCAGTTGAGAAGCTCATATTAAAACACAATATTGCTTCCAAGACACTGATCAACTCTCTACCTGGAATCAAAAATTCTGTTGTGTCTCATCACATTGAAACAAAAGGACAACCTTGTTTTGCTCGAGCTCGCCGTCTTCCTCCTGAGAAATTGAAAGCTGCCAAAGCTGAATTTCAGTTCATGATTCAACAAGGTATTTGTAGACCCTCCAAGAGTCCTTGGGCCAGCCCATTGCACATGGTGCCCAAAAAGTCAGGAGATTGGAGACCCTGTGGGGATTACAGAAATCTCAATGCCCAGACAGTTGCTGACCGGTATCCCATACCCAACATTCAAGATTGTGCAACAAGCTTGCATGGTTCTCGCATCTTCTCTACTATTGACATGAAGAAAGCTTTTCTTCAAATACCAGTGCATGAAGATGACATTCCCAAAACTGCTGTTGTGACACCTTTTGGACTTTTTGAGTTCATGCGCATGCCTTTTGGCCTATGCGGTGCATCTCAGACTCTTCAGCGCTTCCTGCATTCAATTACCGCTGACCTTCCCTTTGTCTTCGTCTACATAGATGACTTCCTCATCTCCTCAAGAACTCAGGATGAACATATTGCTCATCTTGATCAACTGTTTGCTCGACTAGCTGAGTATGGACTCACAATCAATGTCAGTAAGAGTGTATTCTTACAGGAATCTGTGCATTTCCTGGGCTACAGCATCTCTGCTGATGGTATCTCACCTTCTCAAGACAAAGTTTCAGCCATCTTGTCATATCCCAAGCCGGAGACCGTAGGAGAAATGAAGAGGTTTTTGGGTATGATAAACTTCTACCACCGCTTTCACAACCACATGGCTGACACTCAAGCACCACTCCATGTCAGTGGTAACCCTCCACCCAAGACCAAGCTCACTTGGACACCCACAATGGAGGAAGCATTTGATAAGTGCAAACAGAAGCTTGCCACTCAGGTCACGCTTGCATTCCCTGATCCAGACATGGAAATCAGTATCATGACTGATGCTTCCAGTACAGCTATTGGAGGATCCATTCACCAATGTCTCGATGGTAAGGCTCAACCTTTGGCTTTCTTTTCCCGGAAACTGAACACTGCTGAACAAAAATACTCTACTTATGACCGAGAGCTTCTAGCCATATACGCCACCATACAGAGGTTTTCATATCTTCTAGATGGCAGGAAATTTGCCATTTTCACTGACCACCGACCTCTCACATATGCCTTCACCAAAGTGAAAGACAATGGTTTCTCCTCGACAGGTACGTCACTTGTCTTACATTAGCCAATTCTCCACAGACATCAGATTTGTGAAAGGCAAGGACAATGCTCCAGCTGATTTTCTATCCAGGATAGAAATTATCAAGAAAGCTGTAACTGCTACTGAAATGTTACAAGCTCAAAACTCTGATCCTGAGCTCAAGGAACTACTGGACAAAGAAGCACACAGCCTCTACCTTTGTCAAATGACTGTTGACAATGTCAAACTGTACTGTGACACTTCAACTGGCAGAACACGTCCATATGTCCCCAAGGATCTACGTTATGCGCTCTTCAAGCAGCTGCATAACATGTCTCACCCTGGTGGTCGTGCTACATGCCGTCTCATCTCAGACAAGTTTGTGTGGCCATCAATGAACAAGTGTATCAAATCATGGGTACGCCAGTGCCATGAGTGCCAGATCTCAAAAGTCAACCGACATGAAAAGAGCCCTCTTGTGCAGTACTTAGTTCCAGATGAGAGGTTCTCTCATGTGCATATTGACATTGTCGGGCCACTGCCACCTTCACAAGGTAATATTTATTTACTAACTTGCATTGACAGATACACTCGCTGGTTGGAAGCACTCCCAATCTCAGATCAAACTGCAGAAACTGTTGCAAAAGCGTTTTTCAACGGTTGGATTGTGCGCTTTGGTTCTCCTGTATACTTAGTGACAGACCAAGGAAGAAATTTCACTTCTCACCTTTTCAAAGAAGTATCTTCACTATTGGGTATAGAGCTCAAACACACCACAGCCTACCACCCTCAATGCAATGGTCTTATTGAGAGAGCTCATCGCACACTCAAAGCTGCTCTGATGTGCCGTCTTCAAGCTTCCACAACTTCTTGGTCCTTGGAACTACCCGTAGTTCTACTTGGACTACGCACAGCCTTCAAGGAAGACCTTGGTGCCAGCCCTGCCAACTTGGTATATGGAACCAGCCTCCGCCTCCCTGGTGAGTTCTTTGAGCCTCCTCACTCAGAAATGAGCACAAGTGATTATGTGCAAAAACTTCACACAGTGTTTGCTTCTATCCGCCCCAAGCAAACTTCTTGGCATGTGAATGAGAAGACATACACCAATCCCAGCATTGAAAAGTGTACCCATGTATACTTGCGCGTGGATGGAGTAAAGTCAAGTTTACAACGTCCCTACACAGGCCCCCACCTAGTCATTGCTAGAACTAGTAAGACCTTCACTATCAAGATTGGAAACCGCCTTGCTGTTGTGTCACGTGACAGGGTGAAGCCAGCTTTCACCTCAGACCAAGTACTGGTACCTCCTCCAGATCCACCTCCATCAAGCGACTCACTGGTACAACGCTTTGTTGTCCAAAACTCTGTTCCAGTACCAGCTCAGACACCATCAGTACCTACCACACCGGTGACTGAAGTGCCTATCTCTCCTCAACGCAACCTGGTTGTTCCCTCCACATCTCATGATTTTCCCACTCAGATGCCTGTCACTCCACAGCATGTTGTTCCTAGGCCCACTGGTAAGAATGTTTCATTCAGACCCCGTACCAACTTTGATTCTTCCAAGAGATGTCCTGCCCAGGCCAGGAAGAACTTGGCACATTCACAGAAATCTCAGCATAGACCTCTGTCTACCGCTAGGTCCATCAGTTTACCTAGGATTCCACTTGCCAGTCCTGAGACACTGTCTCAGAACAGTAATCATACCTCTACTTCCACTGCCACATTGGCCAATTCGAACTTGAACCCTGCAGCTAAGCCTTTTTCCCCTGGTTCAAGTCCCAGGTCAAGCGCATCTTGTCCAAGTAGTCCCATAGTTACTAGGTCAGGTCGCCAGGTTCGACCCCCGGCACACCTAGATAATTATGTATTGTAATCAATTATCAACAGCTATAATTTGTAAATAACAGTTGTATTATCTTTGTACAGTCATTTTCCAACATGAAAATTATTAAGAATTTTTTTTTATTGTTTTGGTCTAAATTCAGCTTCCTAAACAATTTAAATTGATCTCAAGTAGGTATACCATCCTATTTGAAAACTCTCTCAAACTCTTGTAGAAAATATTAATTCTACTTTGTTCACTTACAAAATTTGGTTCAATTACATTTTTAGTAAAAAATGCATATTGCCTCACAGTATTCACCTTTGAATACCTTCTTAGTACTTATTTTAAGACAATTATCTGATTACCTAAGAATTTCTCTTTTATATGGTTAAAATCTCATATTATCATATATCTGTTAAAATTCTATATCTCATGTATCTAGTATCTACCCCTGGATACAATATTAACAATCAAATTTGGTTTTTACCACATTTTTACCACTGTGTAAAATAATTTCTTTAAGCACCTACATTATTTTTCATTTCTCCTGCTGCATAATATTGTTAAAACTACATATTTCCTCAGCAAGATTTATCTCAGTATTCTCATAATACTAAATTGACAAGGAACTTAAATCAATTTTATCATTCTGATCATGTATAGCATTATTTTAATTGTACCCATCATGTTCACTTAACCTTAGTCCTTACTTGTAGCAAATTCAAATTTGAGTTTCAAACCCTCATACTTTGGTTTTCCTAGCTTTTTTGCTTTTCTTCACCAAGAATAATCTTATTATTCCTATCATGGAAACTTGTAAATCTTAAATACCTATGTAACATTGCAAATAAGAAAATTTGTTAGCATAATCTCTGTATACTACTCAGATATATTTTTGTCAAAAAAAATAATCAGGTATTGGTACAATATTTCAGCATTAATCATATCTATATATTTTGTGTCATTTTCTAGATAAAACCTTTATCTTTCATGTATAATTTGTTCATATCATGTTCTCTCCACAGTTTCCACCACAGGGAATCAAACCCTTGTCTTCCCTGCCTCATTTTTTTCTCGAAGGGGGGGAATGATGTGGTGGAACTGACCGCATAAAATCCTTTGTGAAACCCTGACATATTTACTCTATGTATCGTTCTTCTTTAACTATCTTCACACTGTATGTTTTTGAAATGTTTTGAAAATAATATACGGAAGTTTGCAACTTCTCTCTCGACTCTGATCTTGTCAGAACTTTCCCAGCTAACCAAGAGCTTTTCTTTTTAGCTTTCCCTTTAAATTCCACAGTGAATTAGTTTTCTATCTTGGGAGCTCGCGGCTCAAGTAATCGCCACTTGACGCCACATCCCAAATTGGTGACCCCGACGTGATTGGTGCCAAATTGATTGGTGACCATTCGCCGTTTTATCCGAACCTACCTTCGTTACCGGTAGTCGACCGCGCCGCGTGTTCGTTTTTTTCCGTTTCGTTCTCTTTCTCTGCCCACCGGGGTAGACCGTGCCGTTACCGTGTTTTCGTGGTCTCTAAACCCACGCCGTGTCCGTTTTTCGTGTCTTTCATTACTCCTCTATTTCACCATGAGTGATGGAGAAGAGGAAACCAAGAACAAAGGATCCACAGGGAAGGATCTAACCTCAACTTCAGGAAATTTAGGCGCCACGCCTAATGTTCCCATTATCACCATGCCTCATGTAAGCATCCCTCGCTTTTACAAGCCAGACCCAGCCATGTATTTTATCAATGTGGAATCCCAATTCACTCTGGCTGGCATTGTATCTGATCATGATAGATATGTACAGCTTACTGCTAAACTTGAACCCGAAATCTTGGCAGAAGTCAGTGATGTGGTTCGTAACCCAAATACAAGAACATATTCTGCTCTCAAGAAAGCCATCCTCATGCGCTTTGGCCAATCAGAAGAACAAAGATTGAACAGGCTTCTAGGCACAATGGAAATGGGTGACAAGACTCCCAGCCAAATCCTGAGAGAAATTCAGCGCCTTGCTGACACAGGGATACCTGAATCCATTGTACGTGGTATTTGGTTAAAAAAACTGCCTACCTACACCCAACAAATATTACATGCAGTGAGTTTGACCACGCCCCTGGCACAACAGGCAGAAGTGGCAGACAAAGTTATGGCAGTTAGTCATCCTACCTCCACCATATCCACAGTTTCTAACCATGACACATCTCTTATTGAGACTCGGTTAGATGAGCTGTCTAAGAAAGTTCAGGAGCTTTCATCATCACTGGAAACATTGCTAAGGAGATCCACATCTGAACATTCATCCCGCAGCCACTCAAGGTCCCGCACCCGTTCACCTGCAGCTCAGCACAGGTACTGCTATATACATCACAAATACAAATCAGAAGCTCGTCATTGTGCTGCCCCTGCTACCTGCAAGTTTGAGGCAGACAAGAAGTCGGAAAACTACTAACCCTCCCTGACAGATTAGCGGCTGTAGGGAAGGGTAACGAAACCTCCCGCTTGCAAGTAACTGATCACAACACAGGATTGCGTTTCCTAATAGACACAGGAGCTTGCATCAGCCTCTTACCTCCCAGCCCTGCTGACCGTAACAATGTACAGTCCTTTGAACTGTTTGCAGCTAATGACTCCCGTATCAAAACATATGGTGAGCGTCTCCTTGTTCTCAACCTGAACCTCAGAAGGAACTTTCCCTTCATTTTCACCATTGCTGATGTGTCCAGTCCTATTCTAGGTGCTGACTTTCTGCTAAAATATGGTCTCAATGTTGATCTAAAGAACTCATGTTTGATTGACCCTCTCACAAACCAGAAGTCTTGTGGTGTATCAATCTCATCAATCCAGTGTAGTATTACTGCTGTACAACCTGGCTTACATGAATCAGTTGAGAAGCTCATATTAAAACACAATATTGCTTCCAAGACACTGATCAACTCTCTACCTGGAATCAAAAATTCTGTTGTGTCTCATCACATTGAAACAAAAGGACAACCTTGTTTTGCTCGAGCTCGCCGTCTTCCTCCTGAGAAATTGAAAGCTGCCAAAGCTGAATTTCAGTTCATGATTCAACAAGGTATTTGTAGACCCTCCAAGAGTCCTTGGGCCAGCCCATTGCACATGGTGCCCAAAAAGTCAGGAGATTGGAGACCCTGTGGGGATTACAGAAATCTCAATGCCCAGACAGTTGCTGACCGGTATCCCATACCCAACATTCAAGATTGTGCAACAAGCTTGCATGGTTCTCGCATCTTCTCTACTATTGACATGAAGAAAGCTTTTCTTCAAATACCAGTGCATGAAGATGACATTCCCAAAACTGCTGTTGTGACACCTTTTGGACTTTTTGAGTTCATGCGCATGCCTTTTGGCCTATGCGGTGCATCTCAGACTCTTCAGCGCTTCCTGCATTCAATTACCGCTGACCTTCCCTTTGTCTTCGTCTACATAGATGACTTCCTCATCTCCTCAAGAACTCAGGATGAACATATTGCTCATCTTGATCAACTGTTTTGCTCGACTAGCTGAGTATGGACTCACAATCAATGTCAGTAAGAGTGTATTCTTACAGGAATCTGTGCATTTCCTGGGCTACAGCATCTCTGCTGATGGTATCTCACCTTCTCAAGACAAAGTTTCAGCCATCTTGTCATATCCCAAGCCGGAGACCGTAGGAGAAATGAAGAGGTTTTTGGGTATGATAAACTTCTACCACCGCTTTCACAACCACATGGCTGACACTCAAGCACCACTCCATGTCAGTGGTAACCCTCCACCCAAGACCAAGCTCACTTGGACACCCACAATGGAGGAAGCATTTGATAAGTGCAAACAGAAGCTTGCCACTCAGGTCACGCTTGCATTCCCTGATCCAGACATGGAAATCAGTATCATGACTGATGCTTCCAGTACAGCTATTGGAGGATCCATTCACCAATGTCTCGATGGTAAGGCTCAACCTTTGGCTTTCTTTTCCCGGAAACTGAACACTGCTGAACAAAAATACTCTACTTATGACCGAGAGCTTCTAGCCATATACGCCACCATACAGAGGTTTTCATATCTTCTAGATGGCAGGAAATTTGCCATTTTCACTGACCACCGACCTCTCACATATGCCTTCACCAAAGTGAAAGACAATGGTTCTCCTCGACAGGTACGTCACTTGTCTTACATTAGCCAATTCTCCACAGACATCAGATTTGTGAAAGGCAAGGACAATGCTCCAGCTGATTTTCTATCCAGGATAGAAATTATCAAGAAAGCTGTAACTGCTACTGAAATGTTACAAGCTCAAAACTCTGATCCTGAGCTCAAGGAACTACTGGACAAAGAAGCACACAGCCTCTACCTTTGTCAAATGACTGTTGACAATGTCAAACTGTACTGTGACACTTCAACTGGCAGAACACGTCCATATGTCCCCAAGGATCTACGTTATGCGCTCTTCAAGCAGCTGCATAACATGTCTCACCCTGGTGGTCGTGCTACATGCCGTCTCATCTCAGACAAGTTTGTGTGGCCATCAATGAACAAGTGTATCAAATCATGGGTACGCCAGTGCCATGAGTGCCAGATCTCAAAAGTCAACCGACATGAAAAGAGCCCTCTTGTGCAGTACTTAGTTCCAGATGAGAGGTTCTCTCATGTGCATATTGACATTGTCGGGCCACTGCCACCTTCACAAGGTAATATTTATTTACTAACTTGCATTGACAGATACACTCGCTGGTTGGAAGCACTCCCAATCTCAGATCAAACTGCAGAAACTGTTGCAAAAGCGTTTTTCAACGGTTGGATTGTGCGCTTTGGTTCTCCTGTATACTTAGTGACAGACCAAGGAAGAAATTTCACTTCTCACCTTTTCAAAGAAGTATCTTCACTATTGGGTATAGAGCTCAAACACACCACAGCCTACCACCCTCAATGCAATGGTCTTATTGAGAGAGCTCATCGCACGACGCCACATCCCAATCAAGATGGGCTATTTTATTTCAAAAAAGTAATAGTTAATTTGTATTGATTTTCTTCATTTTGCCATTAAGGCCGTTTTTTCTTATAGAATTAGTAAGTTTTAGCCAAAAAAATCACTTGGAATGAAGAGTTAGTTGCCTCTTATGTGTTAAAGTTCACTATATCTTCAAAAACCATCCCATGTTAAGGAAGACAAAGACATGTTCTAGCCCTGGTGAGTTAGTTAAGACATGTTCTAGCCCTGGTGAGTTAGTTAAGATAAAAAAAAAGATTTTGCTTTTATTCTGAATATTTTATTTTCTTTTGTACCTAACTGTAAACCTGTACCCACCTAATAAAAAACTGCATCGTTGCATATAGTTGTAGCCTAATACTAATAAATAAAATAATGTACCTTGTTACCTCTGTAGCATTGTAGCAACCTGTAAAATCTTGTCGTAAGGCGTCTGAAGTCTACGAATTATTTTCATACCGCACGGCACGTGCTGTGTGAAAGAGAGAGGGGGAAATAGCAGACGAGAGCGAAGTTGATTTGGATTCATTTAAGGAACAAATAACCGAACTCGCAGTTGAATTTGAAAGGCGATTCAGTGATTTTCAAAAACTGGAGGACATATTGACATACATGGCTTATCCATTCAAGGAAGTAAAAATCGAAGAAATGACTAACCTTGCCCAAGAAATATCCCACCTAATTGATGGAAACTCCACAGCAATAATCGATGAAATCTTAAAAATCGCGAAACCGCGATTTTTAAGATTTTTAAGAAGAAACCGCGAGCGCTTCCATTTTTCCACAGAGGGAACCGCCGCAAAAAAAGTTTGGCCACCCCTGGTATATAGTGTTATTGTTATAGACGTTATAGTCAATAATAGTTCCGCATTATTTTAATTTAGAAACCATTATCATCACCATTTACCATGCCTAAGGCAAACAGCTCTAAAAAGAAATTTATACAAAAATATCTGAAGGATTGGGAAAGAGAAGAGATTCTCAAACCATGGCTGAAACCTGTGCCTAATGACCCTCATCATGCTACTTGTAGCCATTGCAATGTAAGTACCACTAATTATTTTACTTTTACTGGACCTAGTGTTAATTGAACTTTGTTTCTCTCTGAACTTTATAGGTAATTAAAAAAAGTTTGAAGGCTATCATAAAATTGAAAATTTCCTTCTATGTATACCGTGTACTATCATAGAAGAGCAATAAAAAATAGGTACATAATTAAAAATGTAGCAAAATACACCTAAGGTTGTCAGAGGTGTCATCAAGCTGGTGGAGAAAAACAATGTATTTCACAATAAACTTACTCATGTTATCAGACTAGCAGGAATTAGTACTTTTATAGCTAAAATGAAACATGATGTAAGTTTTGTAAAACAATATGAATAAAAAAAGTTTTTGCTTAATCTGTATTTGTTTTTACTGTGTTCTAGGTTCAACTCATAGCACGGAAAAAAGATCTAATGGACCTTTCCAAGACAACTAAACATATCAAAAATATGAAGTCACATGGCAATGAAACACCAATTCAAATTTTTTTACAAGTGCCAGTTTCCAAAGACTATAAAATAAAGGAGCTGAGATTAGCAGCTTTTATTGCTGAACATGGCTCAATGAACACAGTGGACCATCTTTCTGAATTATTGTCATCTATGGAAAAGGAAAAGTTTGATATAAAGTTACACAGAACAAAGTTTACAGGCCTAATCACAGAAGTTTTGTATCCTGAGGTAAAATCTGAATTGACTAATGATGTAGATACTTACAGTCTAATTATTGACGAAAGCAATGATATATCTAATATTAAATGTCTTGGCATCATTATACGTTACATGAGTAAAAAATACTCTCGGATTGTAGATACTATGTATTGCTTAATACCAATGGACCAATGTGATGCTAGAAGTATTACTTCTTTGATTATTTCCACTTTGAAAAAGGATGGTTTGGATTTGAAAAAACTGTGCGATATTGGGGTAGATGGAGCTTCAACTATGGTCGGTATTCACAACTCAATATCTACAATGTTAAGAGAGGAATGTGGAGAACATCTCATAGTCAATCGATGTATTTGCCATTCACTTCATTTGGCTGCAAGTGACGCAACAAAAGTTTTACCCACATATCTTGATTTTCTAGTTAGAGAAACAGCAAGCTGGTTTTCATTCTCCCATAAGAGAAGAGCAGAGTACACAGTACTGTATCAAACATTAAATGATGGTGAATCCCCATTAAAACTGTCTCACCTTAGCATGACAAGATGGTTGGCTCGTAGAGATGTTCTTGGAAAAATCTTAAATCAATGGGTTGCACTTAAGCTCATGTTTGCTATTATGAAGGACAAAGATAAATGTTACACAACTGAACAATTATATGAGATGTACAATGATGAAAAGAACAAACTGTACCTAACATTTCTTCACTTTATCTTGGATGAAATTTGCAAGGTGAATGTGGCATTTCAAAGTAAAAATGCCAACCCATTACTCCTGTTCCAGGATCTTGGTGGGTGTTACATGAAACTCCTGAAAATGGTTCTTGTGCCAGATCATATGAAATTTGTAAAAATTTCAAATTGCTTAGAATTTGATTTTGAAAAATTTGTGATGCACTCTAGTAGCATATACTTTGGGTACAAATTTCAATTACTGGAAAAAAAAGTTGAGAACTGCCATATTAGAGACAGTTGCAGAGACTTCCTCTGTGAACTGATTAGGCAGGTCAGAGTAAGACTGCCAAACAATTTTAATCTCTTACAGAAAATGAATTGTTTCTCGCCAAAAAATGTAATGACTCATAACCTTTACGAGAAAGAAATTATTGATTTTGCTACTAAATTCAGGACTGTTATAGGAAATGTTGATTCATGTTTATCAGAATTAAGAATGTTGGTATATGAACCTGCTTTAATTGAGTTAGTAAAAAAGACTCCTAGCCATATTTATGAATTTTGGCTAAGTTGTAACAGTCTGAAAAATTCAATGGGTGAAAAAAAATATCCAAATATCTGTGCTTTAGCCACAATCATCTTGTGCCTACCTGCTTCAAATGCTTCTGTAGAACGATTATTTTCAGAAATGAATATTGTTAAATCAAAAATTAGAAATCGACTCCTTGTGTCAACAACTGAAAAAATTCTTTTCTTTAGAAACTATCTGAGAAATGTTCAGGGTGTAAATTGCACAACATTCAAGCCAACAGCAAGAATGATTCAATTGCATAACTCTGCTGTCATATATACAGCTCACAAGGACAGCACTGTCAATGAACTATCTGAAATTTTGTAGGATTAAGTACTCTGATCAATCATTAAAAAAAATCAATAAAAATAGTTTCCAGTAGTTTTATTATTGTTATTCTTGAAAAGTTGAGTAGAATTGTTGTTTTTTTTTCCTCAGTAGGTATAGTTTTCAGTTTCCAGGTTTCCTGAAATTAATCGATTATTGCTTGAAAAAATAATCGATTATTATTAATCGTTGTTTATATGTTCGATGCGCATCCCTAACGGCAACGTTGTGCATATTATCCCTTCAATTTAATCAGATACTTCATCCGTATTTGTCAGAGGTTTTTATTGTAAATTCAGAGGTTTTTTTCGTGGAGCTCAGCGGATTTTTTGTCTACTATCTGGCAACACTGCACTCAAGTTTTCTGTCATTCTTTTTGAAATTGCCTATCAATATTCAAGTAACAAGTTCAATTATTCAACCATTTCAACCTGCTGACTGTTCTTATTTGTGATGTGAACAGTGAACTGAGCAAAGTACTCATTAGAAAATAACATTGTCACAAAGAACTTTAAAAAAGGTAAGATTTAAGAACCCATACACTAACTCTAGTTGTAACAGTAAAGAGTTCTTTCTTCCACTTGTTCTGTGAAAATTATGAATTTCATCAATGGATTTACTTATGTAGAAACTTTTCATAACATGAGGCTTTACAAATGCAAGTCCACTTACTATTAGCAGCTTTATGATTGCATCATGAAATCTTCTGTACCTATATATCTAGAAGTAAAGTTTATTTTTGTGTGTTATACTGTCAATTTCCTTTCCAGGAAATATGATTTCATATACTTTTATGTCTCCATAAGTTCAGAAACAGAGCTTAAAAATATTTACACCAAGCTAAATGTCATTTAGACTTCTAACAGACACTCAATCCTTCTAAATTAGAAGGATGAAATTGCTCAAAAAAGAGTCTTTCTACCTATTATTCACTATTAAAACTTACCAATTCAGCATTATGTTAAAAAAAACCCCTACTTATCATCAAAAAGTGAAAGTCAAAAAGTCCATTACTATGAAAGATTGTGCATATATTTCAATTTTCATATTTTTGTTGTTTTTAAGGCTTAAGAAGCATATTGTTTCAAGGAGTGTCTATACAGAGAGGCTTTTGTACTGAAAACTAGAAGCTGCTAATGATGACGTTTATTCATAAGCCATTGCACATCTACAATGATTATGAGTATTATGACTTAGCCAAACAAAAAATGGACATGGTGAAGGTTCTTGTTCTTCTTTTCCAATTTCATTTGGTGTTGGCATTCCTTTCTCTTGTGGTGAAGGTTGGTAGTGGTTAATATATTCTTCTTTTTTCAGTTTGTTGGTAATGAATTCAAATTCTGAAGGTGCAAGTGCACCTAAAAAATCCAAACACCGTGACCAAAAGTATAGAAAAGAATGGGAAAAGAATGAAAAATTTAAAAATTGGCTATCACCTGTTCTCAAAGATAACTACTTGGCTATGTGTCGGGTTTGTAATTCAACAATGAAGGCTGATATAACTACTTTAAAAAGACATAGTGAAAATCCATCTCATAAAAATAAATTATTGTCTGTAGGATGTACTCAAAAGGAAAAATTTCCAGCATTCTTTTCTCAACCCATTGAGACACCTCTAGATGTATCAGTAAAAGAAGCTGAAATAAAACTTAGTGGATTTGTTGCTGAACATAACATTCCATTTCTTGCAATGGATGATCTTACCGCTGTACTGAAGGACTGTTTTCCAGATAGCAAAATAGCTAGAAATTTGCAATTGAAAAGGACAAAATGTACTGCTATTGTAAAAAATGTGATTGGCAAATGTCATAAGCAGGAATTGAATACAAAATTGAAAAATACAAAATTTAGTGTATTAACTGATGAGTCAACTGATATTTCAGCTACTAAAACTAGCTGTATTGTAGTTCGGTTTTTTAACCCTGAGTCAAACAGTGTTGAAAGTAAATTCTGGGAATTGACACCAATTTTTGATGACCCAACCAATGAAGAGGCTGTAGAACGTGGTGCATGTGCAGAAGTGTTGTACAATAAACTGATTTCCAGTTTCACATCAGCTGGTATTCCTTTAGAAAATATTATTGGGTTTGCCTCCGATGGATGTAACGTTATGATGGGCTGCAGAAACTCAAAAGCAAGTAGATTGAAAGAGAATTTTGCAGGTATAACAATTATAAAATGTGTTTGCCATTCTCTCCACCTTTGTTCGAGTGAAGCTTGCAAAAAGTTACCACGGCACTGTGAGGACTTGGCCAGAGACATTTACAACCACTTTAAATCAAGCTGTAAAAGGCAAGCAGAATTCTTACAGTTCCAAATGTTTGTCAATGTTGATGTGCACAAAATTTTGCACCCTTCTCAAACCAGATGGTTATCATTAGGCATTGTTGTAAAGAGAACACTTGAGCAGTGGGAAGCATTGAAAATGTACTTCAATAACAAATGGATAGAAGAAAGACTGATTTCTGTAGAAAATATAGCAAAATACTTGAATGATCCACAGACAAAAATGTTCTACCTGTTCCTAGATTGGGTACTGCCGAAATTCAACAAAGCAAATGAAATGTTTCAGACTGAAAATGTTATTATTGTAAACATGCATGAAAGAATGATTCAAATGTTTCAAGAGCTGTTACTTATGTACATGGACAGAAGTTATGTGGTGGAAACTCATCCTCACTTGATTGACCCAAAGAAAGAAGAAAAATATCTCCCACTCTCTGCCATGTATTTGGGTGTTGAAGTTTTAAAATTGACAGAATCTTTGCTTGCCAGACAAAACCAAAGTCTTGTTGAACACTTTAAATAGCGGTGTAGAGAATTCCTCATAACAAGCTGCTCAGAGATACAAAAAAGATACAACTTTGATGATGCTCTTTTACCCAAACTTTCTCTACTCACTGTCCAGAAGGCACTCAGCCATGAAGAGAGAATTAACACTCCAACAATCCTTCCTCTAGCTACTCTTGTACCTAGAATCTCAAATTCTTATAACCTTCAAGAATTAGATGATGAATGGAGACAGCTACCATTTGAAAATTTCACTGATGAAATAAAATCCCTAGAAACGGACCGTTTCTGGGGAAAACTGAAAACTTACACACATTTAGACAATGAAAGAAGATATGAGAAAATAGCAAACTTTGCACTGGATATACTAAGCTTGCCTCATTCAAATGCTGATTGTGAGAGGATATTCAGTAAGGTTAATTTGATAAAAACTAAGCAAAGAAACAAATTGATTACCAAGACAATTGATGGATGTATCTTAGCAAGTCAAGCTGTGAAGGAAAAGAAGAAAATCCATAAAAAATTCCATCCAACATTGGAAATGATTACAAGTATGAACAACAAAAACTTGTATGAAGAAGAGAAGGCTTCCACATCATCAGAGTCTTCCTGTCCAAATAAACTGACTGACTTGTACAATCAAGATATTGGAAGTGGTGAGAGTGATTTTGAATAAAAAGGTTAGTTTTGTATCTACCTATCTATTGAATTGCTATTTTAAATTCTCAACATAAGGTTTATTTTCCTTTTTTGATCTATTTCATATTTCCTGACATAAAACATAACCCCTTGGACCCTTGGATAATGAATGAGGATGTAAGAAAAGAAATATGTGTGTTAAGGGGGGGGGGGGGCGTCATGGTATGTTTCTTAGGCGGTGTACGGATTTTCCCTAATAAGTACGGATTTTCTGACATTTCATTGTTTCAGCACCTGGCAACACTGCCCAAAACATTCATTATTTTAACATTGAAGTAAATGGAAGTTTTGGATTTTCGATTCATTAAATTTTAATTTTGAAAGCTATAATGGACATTTTTTCTTTGTGTGAGTTCTTCTTAAGTGTTCCTAGATTAATTTCAAATCATCATGGTTGCTTGTGCAGCAATTGGTTGTACAAATCGGCAAGGCAAAGCTGGAGTCACTTTTCACAGGTATGTTCTACCTACTAGTACTGTTTATTATTTTTAAATTAATTCAATGACATTTACTAACAACTTTTACTTATTTCTGTCGTGTAGTGAGATAGTAGCAAAATTTAGGTAAGTTAGGAGACATTCAAGATGATAAGACTTAGAAAACATACAAGTTTGGAATTATATTCCCAATGATAATTTGTGAACAAACACTTATTAAGTATATAGACTCCATTAAAAATCCAAGCTGAAAGAAAGCACAAGTTTTCTATGTAAGTTTCATGCCCATGTGAAATAAGACAAAAGTGAACTGACTAGCTAAAGTTCAATGAGTGTTTGCTTCAATGACTTCCCACTTTTCTTCTTACCAATTAAATAAAGATAATAAATTGTAGAGGACTTAAAATGACTTCTGTTAACAAATCCATATCTTAACAAACAAAGGCTAACTTGCCAGTCTACAATTGTGTGATCATGAATTGTAGGTACTTGAGGTTAAAAAAGAAATATGAAAAGCTGAGGGCATTTGCTCTGTCACTTCATTACATCTCTCCTAGGGCTTACGAGTATGTCAGAAAGCAGTTTGATACATGTCTTCCAAGTACTTCTACATTTGCATCATGGTATAGATCAGTTGATGCAGAGCCAGGCTTTTGCACTGAAGCTTTCAATGCAATTAAGTTGTATTGTGAAGCTAATGATGACCGTCCTGTCTTGACATCTTTGATGGTTGACAGTATGTCAATTAGGCAATATGTGAAGTGGGATGGACAAAAGCATGTTGGTTATGTGAATTTTGGTGTTGATCTAAATGATGATAGTGTTGCTCCAGCTAAAGAGGCCCTGGTATTTCTTGTAAATTGCATTAATGGTTCATGGAAGTACCCCATAGCATACTTCTTTACAGCAGGTGTTACAGGGGAACACTTGGCAGGTCTGGTTTTTAGGTGTTTGACTCTTTTGCATCAAGCCGGTGTTTCAGTTTGTTCACTGACTTTTGATGGAGCCCCGAGTAATATCAGTATGGCAACACATTTAGGGTGTGTTTTGAGAGGTGATGACATGAAAACATTCTTTAGCCATCCAGAATCAGGTGAAAAAGTTTATGTTTTCCTAGACCCTTGTCACATGTTAAAATTGGTGCGGAATATCTTAGGAGAAAAAAATTTAATCAGTAATGATGGTGTTGTACAGTGGAACTTTATCACTGAACTTTACAATTTACAGGATGTAGAAGGCTTGAGACTAGCTAATAAATTGACAAAGGGTCATATTAGTTGGTATGACCAAAAAATGAAGGTAAAACTGGCGGCTCAGACATTGAGTGAATCTGTTGCCGTTGCAATAGATTTTTGTAGGGAGAAGGAATTACCAGGGTTTGATAATAGTGAAGCAACAAGTGCCTTCTTAAAGAAGTTTAATGACTTGTTTGACTATCTCAATTCACGGTCTCTTAAGTGCTTTGGCACAAAAAAAGCACTGAGTGAATTCAACTATGAAACAGCAAAAGTATTTTTCCAGGAAATGTTATCCTACATTAGAGAATTAAAAAATATGGATGGTTCTCAGATCATCAACAGTAAACGAAAAGTTGGTTTTCTGGGATTCATGGTTTGTATTTTGAGTACAATGAGAATGTATGAGGACTTGATTGTTGCACAGAAAAAACTGGTTTTCCTACCCATGTACAAGGTTAGTCAGGATCATCTTGAGTTGTTGTTTGCCAAAATTCGATCAAAGAGGGGGTGGAACAACAACCCTACAGCTATTCAATTTATAAGTGCTCTAAAGAAAATAATTGTTGCTACAGAGCTGTTGGATTTGAGATCAGGAAACTGTATCCCACAAGAAAAGATAAGTATTCTTCATGCCAGTTCTTCAGCAGTCCCAAGTGCAAATCCCATGATGAATATTAATTTGACTTCTGACAGACAGCGGTCTCTAGAGGATGAATATGATGTTGATGATCCTTTGTTTGATCATGCATACATGGAAATTCCAGAGAGTATTCTTCTGTCTGAAATTTCATCTGACATTATTTATTACATTGGTGGTTTTGTTGCAAGACATTTGAAGAAAAAAAATCCTATGTGAGGAATGTTCAGGAGTGCTTGAAGAGATGAATCCTAGTAAAAAAAATTTGGTTCAGGCTAAAAGTAAAGGTGGGTTGGTTCATCCTTCAAAGGATGTTTTTGCTGTTTGTTCCCTAGCAGAAAAACATTTTAGGAAACACTTTGTTTCAAAAGGTTCAGGTGGTAGACTCGTGTCTAATGGGAGAGTGACTCAGTTAGATCTTCAAAGAGGTGCAAATAAGATACTCGGGGACTGTATTGGAACTGATATCTTTGACAACCTGGCTCAACATGGTTTTGATCAGGAAGTGGGATCAAACCAT
The DNA here is from genome assembly GCA_024516035.1 of Bactericera cockerelli. Lineage (NCBI taxonomy): Eukaryota > Metazoa > Arthropoda > Insecta > Hemiptera > Triozidae > Bactericera > Bactericera cockerelli. Next base: position 4,056,988 of record CM044955.1, read on the forward strand.
ATGATCAACTTGATCAAGTGCATTGTAGTGAAGTACTTGGACATTAGACTGCATTATTCTGCAAAAAGGACATCTGACCTCATGCACCCCAGGAAGACAAGACAATCTCTTACCCATCTTGTTACTTTCCGTGGGCTCTAAGTAGATAACCTGATGGAGAGTTGTATTCAGTTGTATATTTATATTTTTGGTGCAATTTTATATTAATATATTCTGTTACAATTGTATTTTTGTATACAATGTGAGTAAAAAAATCTTAAACCTGTTATTGATCAATGACTGGCAATAGCCCAGAACCGCAATCTATTTAAGATTGTTTTTGTGCATTTTACAGATCAAAGGACAAAATTGTGGTCTGTTCTGAAGTGTTATATCACTTTCAAAGTGTTGTTCTTTCTCATGAAACACCTTACTTTATAGCACCGATAATCTACCATTAGTTTTAAGGTTTTTTTACTCACCCTGTATATTGCCCTGTCTGTTGTGCATGGTACATGTATTGTCCGTCCCTAAAGCTTAAGGCTCACGGAAAATCATTGATTGTTGGGTTGAAACCGAGTTGGTACATATCCTCTTACATCATAATGTCTTCAGCTTACTGTTAGAATAATGGGACTCATTACTGCTAATGGGGCAGTCTCAGTAAGGTGATACTGTCATTATGTTGCATAGTTTGTTTACCATTTTAATCTCTTTGTTTACCATTTTAAACTTAGTATGTAATTCTACTTAACTTAATCCAAAACAAAAATGTATATGAACAATTTCATTTTATGTATCAAAACCACGTGAAGTGACAGCAGTTATGCTGATACCTGTCCTTGGACAATTCTACATCTATACTTAAATAAATATGAAGAAATTTGTGTATATTTAAAAATATATAGATATATACATATCACTATTTTGAAGAAAAAATAAAAAAAATACCCCTAGTTGTGTTTCTTTTATTTACCTTCATTGTACCCTCCTCAATACCTATATTTAGTTTTTTGTCTTTTCTACACGTGGCTTCTCGAAGCTTGAGAAACTGAGAAGAGAAAAGAACATGTCTCTTTCCTCACATGAAAGTAGCTACTCGTAATCTTCACAAGATTTTAATGGACCCCAGAGATCCAAGTACAGAGCAGAAAATTTCTGTGCTGCCAGGAATCAAACCCAGGTCACTGTGCAAGCCTGGTGTGCTACCCACTTGGCCATGGTGACTACTGGATAAGGAAAGTGAGAAGACCTCAATTACAGGACACCACTGCAATTCAAACAAAACTGGCCATTTTGTTCACTAACTGCATGAATAATATCTTTTTAGGGACAGGATCAGTGACTATGTTAGCAGAACAGGACTCCTTTCTTTGTCTCAAATCAATTAAATTCATTGAATAATAAATAAATGTGTATTCTTTAGGTTATTATATCACAATTTTTGGGGGTAGTGCAGAACTACTGGGACTTCTAAATATTTTATTCTTGTGTACTTTTTAATTTGCCCATAGTTCAGCCCCTGGTAGCTGCTCACATTAAAGCAGCTACTCATTTTTCCTCACGAGGTATGAGTGGACCCTGGCTTCCAAGTACAGAGCAGAAAATTTCTGCGCCGCCGGGATTGAAACCCAGGTCACCGTGCGTGCAAGCCCAGTGTGCTACCCACTCGGCAAATTTCAGCTCAATCCAACTTGTAGTTCTTGAGTTAGTATTATAAACATACACACATACAAACAAATCATTTTATATACAGGGTGTCCCACCAAACTTGGACACCTCAAATTACTCGGCCCCTGAAAGAGTTTTTGAAAAATAAAAAATCCTAGGGTACATGTCCTAATTATGCGGTTTCAGCCATGAATTTTTTTTTATACAGGGTGGTTCAAAAGTCAGAAATTGAGGTGTCAACTTTCGATTTTTAAATGGATTGACCTGAATTTTATTTGATAATTTTACTTCTCAATGGTTCCTGAGTACTTTTTTAAACAAAAATTTTACATACAGGGTGGTTTTTTTTCGACCAATTTTTTTCTAAATCTCGAATAACTCAAGTTTGTTTAATTTTTTGGATAACAAGAATAGAAAGTGTTTGTGTAATGAATACACGCACTTTTAATTGGCATCAAAATATTTTATACAGGGTGGTTCACAAGTGAAATAATTACTTGATTTTTTTTAAAACCGAGTTTTTTTAAGTTTTTATTTGGGATTAATAATTCTCGCCTAATTTTACACATTTTTTTTAGTCATATCGAAAAACAAAACTAAAGTGTTGTACAGGGTGAGACATAATTTATTTGTAACACCCTGTATATTGGCAGTCAAAAAGACGTAAAATTAAATATTAAAACTAAATGTGCAAGAAAAACATCGATTTTTAATTAAATAAAAAAGTTATGGTGTTTTAACTAATATTGTTGCATGGACCACCCTGTAGATATTCTCTTAAACTATCATGTGGGTACTCGAAGTTGTATAAAATTCAACGAAGACTTCGAATCGTGGGGAAAAACAAGTAAAAAACACGAATTTTGAGACCATTTTCAATTTGGTGTCCACACTGAATGATTTTAAAACTTGAAATAAAAAGTAGGTAGGTGTAAACATAAAATTGAAAATGGCTTTTTGAATTCATTTTTTTCTTTCAGATTTGGACTCCTCGTTCAATTTTAGACAGTTTCGGCTACCCATATGATGGTTTAAGAAAATATCTACAGGGTGGTCCATGCGACAATATTAGTTAAAACACCATAACTTTTTAGTTTAATTAAAAATCAAAGTTTTTCTTGCATATTTAGTTTTAATATTTACTTTTACGTCTTCTTGACTGCCAATATACAGGGTGTTACAAATAAATCATGTCTCACCCTGTACAACACTTTAGTTTTGTTTTTCGATATGACTAAAAAAAATGTGTAAAATTAGGCGAGAATTATTAATCCCAAATAAAAAATTGAAAAAACTCGGTTTTAAAAAAAATCAAGTCATTATTTCACTTGTGAACCACCCTGTATAAAATATTTTGATGCCAATTAAAAGTGCGTGTATTCATTACACAAACACTCTCTATTCTTGTTATCCAAAAAATTAAACGAACTTGAGTTATTCGAGATTTAGAAAAAACATTGGTCGAAAAAAAACCACCCTGTATGTAAAATTTTTGTTTAAAAAAGTACTCAGGAACCATTGAGAAGTAAAATTATCAAATAAAATTCAGGTCAATCCATTTAAAAATCGAAAGTTGACACCTCAATTTCTGACTTTTGAACCACCCTGTACAAAAAAAATATCATGGCTGAAACCGCATAATTAGGACATGTACCCTAGGATTTTTTATTTTTCAAAAACTCTTTCAGGGGCCGAGTAATTTGAGGTGTCCAAGTTTGGTGGGACACCCTGTATAAGATAATGCTGGGTCCACACTAAGCAAATATTTTTGCAAACATTGTTTGTGAACAGATTTTTTTGGTAAACAATGTTAGCTTACATTGGTCCCATAAAAAAATTTCTAGGTAAAAAATGTTTTTAAAACAATGTTAGGTAGCTAATAATGTTTGCAAACATATTTGCTTAGTGTGGACCAGGCATAGGTTAAGAACAGCAACTCTTCAGTAGACAGGTTCAAATATTCAGGCTCCAGTTTTAGAGAAGATTGGGGATACCTATAAGATGATGCAGTGATGCACTTACTTTTTTTTATCTACACATCTCAGTACAGGGGAGATAGGGGATCTGTTTCTCCATTTATATTCTTTCCTCCAAGAATTGGGTCTATATGTTTCGGAGGGAATTTTTCAATTTGCGGGATTTTTTTTTCAAGCTCCGAACATCACTGGGTAGTACTGAGACGAAGCGATTCCAGTGAAAGTGAAGATGCGGTAAGTTTTTTTTAATTGTCTCGATCTATTTTTTTCTTTTCTTTAAGTTTGTAATATTAATAAATTGCGTGTTTTTTGGTATTTTTTTTCGATATTTATATTGAAATTATTTATTTAACATTAGTATGAATAGTTGTTTCTTATTATTTATTGAACCATAATTTATCTATTTTAGTAATATTATTTTAATGTCAAATGGGGTAAAAAGCCGTGGTCATCTTGGGGCAAAGAGACGCCGCATGAACAACACGACTCTTTGCCCCATTTTAGAATTCTTTAACTTCAATCAATTTTAAGGTAGGTGCGTACCTACTAGTTATTTTAACGCTTTTCTGTTCCAGTAAATACAAAAGAAAAACAAACCAAAAATCGTTCAGCAATGAGCTACTTCAACAGGCGCGAGAAATGCGTAATAGAGGACTCTCAAACTACATAATTGCATCAGAATTGGGGTTCAATGAATCTACCATACGAAGAAACCTAAAGAAAGGAGCAACATCTGGACGCCTAGGCAGATACCGAACTGTTTTAAGTGCCGAGCAAGAGAAAGCTACTGTCGACTTTTTATAGGAATTTCAGACCAATTCAGCGTTTTCTTCTATTTTTCAGGGGAATGACTTTGAATGATGTGCTGGAAGAGGACACAAATCACCGAAATGGCCATCCGATGGAAATAGTGATGTTACCACCAGATAATGCAAATGGGGACGTGACGGATGAGGACTCGGGAGACGAGGACAATATGATGATTGATAATCTCCCTCCTTCTCTACTGAGAGCACAAGCCGAGGTTAAAAAGGTCCGTAGTGGTATTTCAGAGCCTGATAGGATTACAACCAGAGCCCAAACCAGTGGTGGAGCCCGAGGCAGTCATTGCAGCTGAGCTGATTGCAGAACTGTTCTTCATCAGAAACATTGAATGGGATGATGAGGAACTTGATCCACTTGACAACCAGTGGCCAGAATTTCATACAGCCGCAAGAGAATAATGCCCGGTTGAAATCTTCAAACTCTTATTTGATGAAGATGTCATTGATTTGCTAGTGAAGTACAGTAAGATTAGTACAAATTATTGTTTTTTTGTAGCATCTTCAAAAAATGCTCAATTTTTTATATATTTAGGGTGCAGTTATCTTTAATAGGGGGTAGATCGAATGGACCAAAATTTGGCCATGTACAGAATTCACATACGTAACAAGAAATGGTATTGGCCTTTGTTGACATGGTTAATTGATGTATGTATTCAAAATGCATGGCTGAATATGCGTGGTACTGGGAAGAATATATCTCAGTTAGAATTTTAGAAGAGCTATTGTTCTAAACCATGCGGCCCGCGAGACCATTTTGTGCTGCCCGCGATCTCAATTTGATTTTTTATTTCAATTGGATAAATAATAAATTAAGAAGATCATCAAAGATGAGTGCAATATTTTATTTTGATGATGTATCGTTGCTACAGTTTTATGAAAAATACCTACCCGAAGATCTGACAGAACTCAAAATGCATGCCCTGAAAACGGCGACTTTGTTTGGGAGTACCTGCTCCTGACTCCTGTGAACAACTATTTTCCGCTATAAAACACATAAAATCTTCTTCCCGCTCTCGCCTCACAGACGAACATTTGGAATCATGTTTGAGGGTGACCATTTCAAATATCGAACCCAATATTGACAGAATAATCAAAGGGAAAACACAAATCCACTCATCACATTGATGTTCTTTGTAAGGTACAGCTATGAAACTGTATTTATCTTCCGAGATAAAATACATTATTAATAAAGAATTATTGTTTATTAATACCGAAATTTCGGCTTATTATTTGACATCATTCATTACAATTCTAGCATTGGTTCCTACCCATCATAGAGACCTAACCTATTTTTGCCTTAAAACTAGGTGCGGCCCACGGCCAAATATTTATGGCAAAATGTGGCCCGCGGCCTCATTGAGTTTGTGCACACCTGTTCTAAACCATCTGACTGAATATGCTACACCAATGCGCCACCCTGGTAGACTGCAAATGAAAAACAATTCTTGTCATTGGATACAAGATTTGATGGAGTCAATCATCTTGTCCACAAATTTGAGAAAAAAAAAGATGTGTTGGTCCTCACTGTTAGAAAAAGTTCAGCTGTACGCTCTGGGTGCATGAAGTACTATGTTGGATTATGCACAGAGTGCTTCGCAAGTTACCACACAAGAACTTAGGTGGGTTCTGACTCAGTAAGTATACATATTTCCAGAAGTGTTCATTCTAATTTTATGTCTTTCCTTCATTATTTCATTGTGATTTTGAACAATAAACCTCAACTTTCTTTTTGAAAAAATAAAATATTTACGCCTTTTTGTTAATCAATTACTTATCTAGGTACTCCAATAAAATATCGGGGGTGCACGCCCAAGCTTAGCTCACTGAGTAGTATGTATGAAAATAGAACATACGAGTAAGTGCCCAAGGTGTTCATATGAATACGGGCAATATCTCCGAAGGGCCACCGCCCACCTAAAAAAATCTAGAGGAAAAGTGTTTTTTTTTTTTTATCAATTTTTAATATAGATACTACAAAGAAATTTAAAAAAAAATCTGGGCAGTTATGGGTTAAATAAAACTTCTCCCTGTAACTGCAGCATATTTTTTTTACCTTTAGGTTTTAGGTAGCCAGCTGGCCAGCTTTCGTGGCCCAACGGTTATGATTACTACCCATAGTCCAGAGGTCTCGAATTCGACACCCGGTTGGGGCAGACTTTTCGAAGAAAATTCTGTCCCCTCCAAACACGTGATGCTGGCATTTCCGGCCCTACCCAGGCTGGGTGATTTTAATGTGGGTAGCTGGTACGATTCCCAGCGGACAAAAAAAAATCATCTGTTTCCAAAACGTAGATAAGGCGTATGTCAATGGATGCTACTAAAAAGATTGTTAACTATCTGTGGTAGTTAGGCCAAGAAGCTGTAGATCCAGTATATATATTTAAAAATTATAATATTAATAAATGCTTTAAAAGACAATTATATGTTTTAGATGCCAGCTCCATCTTCAAAGGGTGTTGAGACAATTCTTCTTCTTGAACCACGAATTCTCAATGACACAGCTCGAATGAGTGAGAATTGTATGATAGTTCTCACCCACGCTGTGATCATTGAGAATGGTTTCTTCCATTTTTCGCTTAATCTTTCTGATATTCTTCTTTGAAACTGGTCGTATTCTTTGTGCATCACCCCATCACATGATATAACCAGAGGTGTAAAAGATCCTCTGAGTTGTTCAACAATGCCATCATACTTCCTGTGCTTTTCTTTGGCCTGATTAGCGGATATTGAATCCCATGATTGGGAAGAGTAAGATGCAGCGTCAGCATTAGTAATGCGAATATCAAAAAACGCTGATCTACCCGTCTCCCAGAACCCTGGAACTACAATATCAGCAACCAAGCCTGCTTCATTATTCTGAGGATTTCCTTCTCTAAGTAATGGTTCTGTGCTAACTCCGTACCATCCAAGATTTGCCAACATTGCACCCGTGTCCCTGTGATCATCATGGCCATGCTTAATCAAACCTCCCTTCTTGCAGTTCAGCGCGTGCGTCAAGTCCATCTTCTCAGAACATCCATCGCATTGTGTTGGCATTCCAGTTGGTTGCTGCCCATATCTGAGAGATAAAGCGTCCCGAAATTGTGTAGCATTCAAATCAAACTGATCAGAATGGGTGGGGATGACCGATAACCATTGACTTGCGTTTCCATTAATTATGCGCTGGATGGAGCGGCGTTGATGTGTTGGTAGAGTTTCAATAATCTCATCACTTTTGATCTTCTGTTCTTGATGGCGTAGGCATCTTTGGATATTAAGGACAAATTCTTTGTCCTTAATATCCAAAGATGATCCAGTATTCTTTGATAAAGAGGTACCTGGAGATATCCAAGTGGTAAATGAAAATATTCTTGAAACTCACCAACAAGAGACCACCAATCTAAACTGGGACATAAGCAATCTCTCTGTATCATCGGAAACATTGGAAGAACCAGATTTTCCCTCAGCTACAACTTCCAAGTCAGGTCGCAAAATCCTACCTAATCAAAAGTATTATGGAAATGTCTGGGTCAATGACCTTAATGATTTGTGAACACTTCACATGCATATAACATTTTAACATAACACCTCAGTACCAATGAATAAAAAATAAAAACATGTATATATATTTTTTGTTTTCAATATCTTGCTTTATTTTAATAAAAATGAATAAGGAAATAAATAAAATAAATAATTCATTTTAGTTGGATACATTAAAAAAAAAATAAAGATTTTTTTTTACTTTTTGAACCTTGTAATAATTTTGTTCAAACATATTACTTTTTACAATCTCATCAGTAATAAAGAATACTATTTAGTATACAATTGCATTAAACCCTTTTAGTTTAACCTTGATACTCAAAATAATTTTAGAGTTCAATTTTGATAAGGTTTACAAATCCTATTGTTCTGCATTTTCTTTTTTGCTTTGATTAAAGAGATAGAGGAATTTTTCCACTTTAAATAATTTGTAAAATGTAGGACCATCTTCTATTTAAATTGTTATGTAAATTTTAAAACAATTTTTTCTCAAGATTACCATAATGTTTTCTCTAATTATTTTTGATTACTTTCTTTTCTCAATTTGATCAGGGGCATTTGATATATTACATATATTTAGTAATCAAAATTGATAAAAGAAATCCAACAACTACTTAATTGCCATTCCTTATCAGTTTGTTTACCTTTTTGGGGAATTCAAAAAATTACCGCCACTATGTAGAAGCCAGACCATAAACAGAGCCGGCAACTTTCAATAATAATTTTTACTTTCCTTTTTAATATTTAATAAGTAAAAACAAAAATTTTACCAATAAAATAAAAGCATTATTTTAAACTAATCGGCTCTCAATACTACTATTTCTATTTAACATTATATCTGAACTTTTTTCCTTAAACTTTACCTTGATTCCAATTATTTTAAAATACCTTAAGTTGGTAGAATTGTTATTTGATGCTACCTCGGTTCTGATTGGTTAATTTTGAAAAACAAGAAAAAATGCGGGTAAGATTTTGCATTGTTTTTTTTTTTTTTTTGGCTTCTTTTTTTTCTGGAACTTTCAGAATTCAGAAAAACTTTTCCGACAGGATTGTCTCATTAATTTTTCTTTTTGATATTTTAAAAATCTAATTAGTAGGAAATAGTTTAATCCTCAAGATGACTCTTCTCACACCTCATATCCACAAGATGTGTGGCTGAACCGGAGGGATGGAGGAGGGAGAGGAGTACTACGAACCCATGTAGGAGTCCCCAGAATCAACACCAGAGGCCAAAGATCTACCTCATGGCCTGAGCCTAAGGAGTCCAGGATGTCTACCCAACTGTAAGAATGTTCATTGTCCATTTCTTATGCTATACAACACTTAGAAACAGACCTATTCCTGTATTCCATCCAGAAATGTAGTTCTAAACTCCAAGCCTTGGAATTCAGCAGAATGTGCTGAAGCTACAATTTCAGAACCTGAACCACAGGAATTCCTTAAGTAACAAATGTGTTACCTGTCTCAAAGTCTTGCTAGCAAGTGAAGATACAATATTTGGAAATATCAATTAGGTAGATCTGGATTCTTACTCCTTGATAATTTTTAATGGCCAAAGATTTTTTTTCTATGGTACCATAGCTTAATGTCAATTTACCCCTATTTAGCCTTTTTTTTATATCATGTATATTAAGTGACTGTTGTGAAACCCTAATCTAAGAATATATACTTTTGACCCTCCTCTTAACCCCGAGAAAATATAAATATGTAAATAATTGAAATATTCTGTAGTCCTGTCTTGTGCTTTTATATTAGTAGGGAGAAGGTGATGTCACAACCTAAACCTCTAATTAATACAGCGTATTTCAAAGATAAGATCAAAATACATCATTCTTAAAATACCCGCCAATATCCTGGTCAACTAATAAAGATTACATTACCTTGAAGGAAAAAACTTCTTGAAAAATCTCAAAGTTGTTAATGATTGAGCAGAAGGGGGGGGGGGGGGTAGTAAAATTAATGGATGAGTATAATAACATACTTACTAAAAATGAAGATCAAGAACAGTTAATTATTTAAGCAATAATAACCGTGCCCGTGCGACAGGCAAAGATAACAAGGGCAAGGTGGGGGAATACTGCGCAGGAGGGTAATACTACGCACAACATTATCACCGGCCCTGATAGAGATATCAAATGTAAATTGGTGGCATATGCCTTCGGATGATACAACCGGTAATTATCTTTGCTTTATTCATATCAGAATCAGTTAGTTTTTGAGCTTTCCTGAAACGTGTTGTTTTTGCGAGTTTGGATCTATACTTCTTTCACTTGCTAGAGGCACTGATAAAACAATACAACTTCAAACCGGAGAAAACATACAACGTAGATGAAACCGGGATAACCACAGTCCCTGACAAACCCTCTGGGGTGCTTGCGCTGAGAGGAAAGAAACAAGTTGGTAGTTTGAGTTCAGCAGAGCGTGGCACGTTAGTAACGGCCGAGATATGTATGAACGCAGCTGGCGGATTCATGCCAACGATGTTTGTATTTCCAAGGATCAGAGACAACCCCATTCTGATGTATAGAACCTTCCGGGCATGTTTTCAACCTATCCGAGTCGAAGGATACAAATAATGTTTCGTCACCTGGTTTAAGCTATTTGTTTGCTAATCCGCAACCTATCAAACCTCGAAGAATCTGAAGCTGATCCAAGTTGGTGCGCGACAATAATGTAGTGTTGATTTGCTTCCTACCACACTGCACCCATAGGATGTAACCATTGGATGTGTCACTCATGGCGCCATTGAGCATCTACTACGAGCAAGAGGTTCGAACATATAACTGGACTGACCTTGATGTCTACTTGTGAAAGTGAACCGGACTTCTACAGCAAATTAGGTTCGGCAATTATTGTGAGTAATCCCGTGTCAACATCTAGGTTCATTTATGTCAAGTTCAAGTCCATGCCGGATTTTCAAGATGACCATTTGAACGCGTGAGTGGAAAAAGGGACACATTCCTTAAAAATACGATATCAAACCAATTTGAAGGTTAGAGATAGCCAATTTGAAGGTTAGAGATAGATTCATGTATTGAGTCTAAAAAAAGACCACATTCCAGGAATATGTTCCACCCCTTTGGGATACTAAAAATTGATGTTTCAACTCTAAGAACTCATCGAAAGGAACACTTAAAGATTAGAAATAACCTGTAAGCAATAACAAACTCAATTGATCTTGTGAATAAAATAGAAAATATTTTTTTTTTTTTGAAAAGTCAAAAGTGGTCATAATTACTCCACCTGACCCTACTTAGCTTTCTAGAGAATGCCTTAGCTCTAGTTTTGTGTATTGTTTTCTCAATCATGATCTGACTCTTCTTTTGGTTATCACTGTTATCAGTTTCCAGTTGAATTCTTTGAGTCAACTCAATACAGTAGGAGCATGCATCTGACACTGGAGCACCAAATCCTATGTTATAATCTCTGTTGAATATCTTGATGAAGAATGTCTTTCTTGTTCTCATGTCTGGTGAATCTACTTGGTTATTATACATCCTCCACATTTTGGATATTGATAAATCACTTGAAAGGTACTGTCGAGTAGATTTGTGCTGTCAATAATGACTCTCTACACACTTGAACTGTTCAATGAAAGCTTTTATGTTTTGACGTTATGTCTGAAATATTGGAGTCAGTTTAGATATCCCTCTCCCTCTTCTTTCTCTTGTCATTTCACCAGATTCTAGAAATTTCCGGGCAATCAGCTACAATCTGGTTTTGGATATGTTCAAAATGCCCAAAAAAGCTTTTTGACAGACTTTCACTTGAAATGTTTTAGCTCTATGGACATAGTACATGATTGAAACACCCTGCTTTCTGGTGGTCTTTGCACCAGGTCTGGTACGTTTGGTTGAAGAAACAGATATGAATTTCAGGATATAATGGTCTTGATCAACTTTTGATTGGTTTTCATAGAAGTTCTTGTGAAAGAATTTTGTGTCCTGCATAGTTAATGTGTTGCATTTGAAAGAGCATCCTTTCTTTCTTGAATGTTTACAACTGGGATACTTTGGCAACCCCTTTGGTCTATGCCTAAAACAGAATAGAAAGAAAAGTTTTGATTTGAATTCTAATATTATTCAATGTTTAAAATCTTAACTATGAATCGAGTTACTGAGGTTTTTCTAGACTTCAATAAAATTATATCTAGGTTTTTTTAAACTAAAATAAATTCTATCAACTTCAGCATGCTGAGCACACTGTGTATGTACAAAGACCATGGATTTCAAATTTTAAGCAAGAAGTTGGTGGATTTGCTTAACTGTCTTTTTGGGCTACGTTTTTTTGGAATAAGCTAGTTTTTACACGGAACTGTGGATGGAATGAACAAGTTTTGCAGCAAACACGTTATTCCTACAGCCTACACAGTTCTTTTATGGCATCAAATGCTTTTTTCCACATTATTCTTTCATTTCCTTGTAGCCCTCAGCGCGCTCTTTCCAGTGATGCCCATAACTCAAGAAAAGTCTAGGGTGGTCATGAGCAAGTTCTTCTGTGGAAGGCCTCAATAGTTCTTTCTACTAAGCCATTGAATTGGCTGTAATAAGGCGAAGTCATTACATGTTTAATGTCCCAACTTTTACAAAAAAGTTTGAATTCTTCTGAGCTAAATTGTGGTCCACCATCACTAATGATTTTCAACGGTATACCATACCTAGCAAAGTTGCTTTTTAGATGGGTATTTACTACTTGACTTGACATACTAGTTAACAAAGGAACTTCAAAAAATTTATAATAATAATCAACAATAGCTAGATATTTTTTTCCTTTAAGCATAAATAAATCAATAGCAATGGTTTCCCATGGATCGGAAGGTAATTCATTACAGGATAAGGTTTCTCTTTGATTATTAGGTTTATGTTTTAAACAAATCTATAATTACTGTACCAATCTCTCTATGATGAACTATAAGTTATTATTACAACTAAGAACTCTTATGAGTTTGAATAGTCTGATGTATGATATTTTTCTTTAAAAAAAATGCCATAGAACTTAGAAATGGTCTATGAGTATTGAGTAATCAAGTTGGCATTCATAGACATTTTTCATCAGGACACTCACTCTAATTAATGTGTAATTAGGCAGACAATCAGGCATAATATTACATTTATTTATTTTTACATCAAAAGGACACCCACGTCCTAAGAAAATGAATGCAAATTGAGAAGACCATCTGACATACTATTAGGACTAGTTTCTTCACATCAGATAATCGGATGCATTTATTTTTTCTTCTTTTCTATTGAAAGGACACCCACATCCTAAAAAAAAGGTAAGTAGCAGTCAATAAAAAAAGGTAAGTATTAAAAATTAAAAGGACACCCACATCCTAAGAAAAAGTAATTACTGAATTTTTACTGCTAGCAGTAAAAATTCAGTAATTACGTAGTACACATTGACACAGTATGGATGGGTATGCAAAACAGGTCAATCACAAATCCATGTTCTCCTGGGGCCACAGATTTATTCCATGAATATAAAATCAATCTAAACTGTGTGCCAATGCCACATGCATAGATCTCAGGGTCATATGTTAACATTTGTAAAACACTTATACACATAGGTAAACATACAAAATTTCATCAAAATTAGGTGTACCATTCACAAGATACAAGTGTATAACTAAAAAGTTAGTGGTCACGCGCATGGCCTCTATGATACAGAACCATTATTGCAAAGTTGAGTGGAAGAGATTGCAACAGGCCTTTAGGTAGGACATAATTATGTTTATCCTGCTGAGACCCAAAATTTTTTAGTTGCAATGCCTTTGTTTACTTTAATGGGTACATCCGACTTTACTACCTCAAGACCCCAGGTACCGTTTCCACTTTGTACGCATTAACCCTGATAAAGCGACTGTACTTCTGGAAGTATAAAAATGGGCTTTACCCAACTTGTCAAATTCATGTAGGTAGAAGTGAATCCACTAAATTGGGTAAGTGGTATCATATTTCTAATAGACCTAACCTCATTTTAGGCACATGTAAAGTTTTAAAATTTTAATGTCAACAAAGATAAGAGCAATTATTTTTTGTTCAATTTTCCATGATGTCACATACACCACATCCATTTGCTGACAGGTAAGTTTTTCAATATTATTTTTTTAATTTTTTGTGGTTTATCTTATACTATCGGGATTAATACTTAACAGTTCATATTTGCTTTTCATATATTTTCACAAAAGTTACTTCGTTTCTGTGTTCTATCACTCCAAAGTTACCTATACTTCCTGAAGTACAGTAGGATAATCCGATATCAATTTTTTCAATTTGTATTACTAAGATTTGTGATTGATTACTCCCATGTTACAGAAAGAACCTATTGTTGAATGAAATTCTTTCTATTGTGGAGGAAGTAGATGAGGATCAAATCCCCGATGCAGGATTGGACGTGGGCATTATTCCACCACTTAATGAAGTAGTCACAGATGAAGATTCAGGCGCTGAGGAAAATCCAGTAATCAATAACCTGCCAGGAAGTCAATTGTGTTCTGAGGCATATTTTTCTCTAACACGTAATGAGTGTGATGAGGAGTCAAACAATACCAAGACATCAACTTCCACTGGAACCACATGTAAGAAAAGACAGGCTAAAAGAAGGAAATTTGACAAAAAGGCATCCAGATGGGAAAAAATAGAATTGAATGTTGGCACCACAGATTGGCCTGATCTAATTACCTGTATGAACAAAACTAAAACTGCACTGGATTATTTTAATTATTTTATTGATGATGATGTAATTGAATTGTCGGTAAATATCAAAGGAAAAAATGTTATTTGGAAGTTTTTTCCTCTTTTCGCTGTCTGCACCTACCCCTCCCCACTTCAGGATTTATTTCTTGCTTGTGTTTACGTGAATATTAGTCATTTCCTTTCACCAAGTTTTTTAAAACTACCTCTTTTGAAATGGATGATTGGCCCAAAGAAAAATGTTTGGACTTAGTGAGAGCTTACCAAGAGCATGAGGTTTGTACAAAACTGATAGTAAGGACTACAAAAATACCATCAAGAAGAAGGAAGAATTTCATGCATTAGCTGAGCAATTTGGATCAAGTGTTGATCTATTATCAAGGAAGTTGCACTCCCTCCTAGCAGCTTAGACAAAAGAAGAAAAAGAATCTGATTCAAAATGGTTTTGACCCACCACCTTCTCTTTTGTTTTTGTGCTTCATTCAATATAACGGTCATGGCACTGCACAAAATTATATTGTTGTCACTTTCACTGCTTGACATTATCCTCAAACTGAACGTTATTCATGTAACTTCAGTGTGGACAGCTTTGCTAAATTTTCAGAATAACATTGTTAGCTTAAAATGCTTGCTTTGTGTGGACCCAGCATTAGAAATCTCATGCAAGTAAATTGCTTTTCTTTTGTTTTTGAAACCACCCTCATCCCACATCTGCCCCAGTCAGCCCTGCTCCCCCTACACAGGATAACTAAGGGAAGCTTGCAAGTCCCATTTTTATGCTGCAAGGTGGTCACAGAAAGGCCAATCTAGTTGTCTACATAGTCGAAACTGTATGTAACTTAACACAGTTTCCAATTTAAAAGAATTCACATAGGTAATCTCATTTAACTAGAAAAGAATATAATAATGTAAAAAACACTAGCTCAAGTAGAGAATTCTGCTAATGTATCAAGTCAGGATGTGATATTTTTTTTGCTTATAAAATTTAAAATATTTAAACCAGTGTTGCCGAACAATGATAAATTATAAAATGCTATTTTTTCTTATTATGCTAGAATTCTTCATTTTCTCTTGGCTACCCAAAATCATTAGGGAGTTTTTGGAAAACTTTACATCAATCCTGGATCCCACTGGGCGCAATATTCTGTCTCGCAAACTTGAGGAACTTTTCGTCGCAAATTCTAGTTGGGAAGCGTTGGATTTCTAGAAATCAGTATTACAAACGAACACAATACGAGGTTTGGCTATTAAATTCGTAGACTCTTTCCATAAAACGATGTGTGTTTTTGTTACCCAACTTTAGTAGTTATCCCCTTCAATGTACTCCCCTCCTCTATCCCTACAACGTTCCAGGCGAATTTTCCATTGATCGAAACAGTGGTGGAGGTCATTTTGTGTGAGGCCTTTCAAGACTTTTGCCGGTTTTTTCTTAACGTCATTTACGCTGTCAAATCTGGTACCTTTCAGGGTAGATTTGATTTTTGGGAATAAGTAAAAGTCGCACGGGGCCAGGTCGGGTGATTAAAGAGGGTGTTCCAGCACTGGGATGTTGTACTTGGCCAGGAACGTCTTCACGGAGAAGGCACTGTGGACTGGCGCATGGCACCATTTTTGCGCAAACTTTTGTCATGTTGAAATTTTCTTGCAAAATTTGTCTCACACATTATCTATTAATTTTAAGTGTATCAGCCATTAGTCCTAGAGTTAATCTACGGTCAGAACAAATCATAACACCAATTTTTTCAATGTTTTCGTCAGTTTTTGAGGTTTGGGGGCGACCAGGACGTGGATCTTCCTCAACAGCTTCCTCACCACCTTGAAACCGTTTAAACCACTTATAAAGCTTTGATCTTTTCAAACATGACTCCTGGTACACTGTCTTGAACAAAGAAAAAGTTTTACCAGCAAGTTTTACGTAAAATTCAATAATCACTCGTTGCTCAACGTTTGTATCAATCATAATTCCGGCAAAATTAAAAAAGGTGTCTTGCGCGTCGGGCTATCACAACAGAACTAATTACAGTACAGGCATGTGACAACTATCAATCGAAACACAAGACTTCAAGTTTTCTAAACATGTTCATCATATCTTCCTAACATGGACAGCTTTTGCGTAGCGGCTCGCGTCTACGAACTTAATAGCCAAACCTCGTATTTCCGATAGCTAATATTAAATATACTCAAAAATCAAATGCTACAACTCCTTGATCACACTCAATATAAACTCCTTGATGTAAACTGAAAATCGAAAATATTCAATTCCTTTGCTTAAAAATGGCGGACACTAGAAAATATTTGCAGCCAGATCGCGATAGAAGAGATTTTTTTTGTTTTATTCACTTTATTTGTTTTTTTGTTCGAAAATTTTTAACCCCATTTTGTAAATATTTTTACATTTATATATAAAAAAAAATGCGCTGACTCTTCACCTCAATAAGCGGTTTTTTTTTTAATTGAACGAAAAGCCTGAATGAGACCGAATAGTCAGCTCTGGTCAACCAAAATTTGAAGAATAAAAAAAAGTGATTTTTGAAACTCTGGTTTGTTTACATCACTGAGATCATATAACATAGAGGGAACCTTACCTATCTCGAACTGAACAAATTTATGCGTCCAACTTTGAACAGCTGATGGTCCCTCTTTCAACAAATCCCGGCTTCTGATTGGTTCAATTCATTTGAATTTTTTGTTTACCTCATGCAGTGACGGATATCTAAACATCCTTAATTTTCACGTCAGATACCAAGTCGTATATTACTACATAATAAGTACAGAATAAGGAAAGTAAAACACAGACCAAAATAACTAATAGGTAAGTATGAAAAAAGTAAAAACATTATTTTAGAAGAATTAGGTAGTTTAGGTGACCGGTCCCTTCGCGAGAGAAAAATTACTACAACTCCGGCACTGATTTTGAAATCAGCTGATGCTCCCTCCTGGACGCAAATCTCGATACAACGGGTTCTCTCTATGTTAAATGATCTCAGTGGTTTACATTAAAGATATCGGTGATTTTTTACATTTTGCATTTGAAATCATCCACTTCTTCTTCTTCTTACCGAACCAAACGCCATGACCGAACGAACGAGCCGGTCCACTCTGGTCAGGATTTTTCGGTCCGATCAAATAAAAAAAAGTGAATTTCAGTGACCAGGTCAGCTTCGGTTCGCTTCGTTCACATAAAAAAAAACCGCTTAATGTTACAAGCAAATATTGCGAGGTTCTCGGTGGGCAAAGCGTTGAGGAGAAATGTTTCCGGTTTCATTCAGTCTCATTTGATTAGTAAATAAAGTGAATTATAACAGGAAATGTTCAGTCATCTTCAGTGCCTTCAGTAGGATCCTGGCTTTAAAGACACGTTAGGAACGTACGGTAACGGTAACGTATTCGAGTGTACGGATATTCAGTATTATAATTCCTTCTGGCAACAATGGTTAAATGCGCATGGTGAAATTAACAATTCCGAACGCCGAAACCACAGCAATAGCAAGGTTTTGGTTTAAAAGTTCAAAACACAGGTCTCACTTCATACCTCAGGATCAGGAATCTAGCTCTAATAATAATTATAAAACTTTAGTTACCTCACCTAAATATTAATAGTTAAAACTACCTATTCGTAGTGTGCTGTGTGTAATGAAGTTCCTTATAGTCTTAACCCAGGGGAATTAAGTAAGTTTAGGGAGGGTAAAGTTCAAGCGCTGAAGATAAAAATAAAAGTGACACTCAAAGAATGGCTTACAAAATCCTCGGAGATCTTAACCCTTAAGAGACCATATTTTAAAATGATAACCAGCTCAAATTGACCTATTTTTTTTCTATGAGAATTGAACATATGTATTTGCTTTTCTGATTCCAAAACAGTTTTCCTTTTTGAAATCTGAGTTTCCTAACACCTTTTTTTTTTGTCAAAGTTTGTATATTTTAACACATTTTACGGTATCTTGAGTTAGGAATAGCTATGATGATTTTTTTCCTTTCAGGTACTTATTCACTATAAACCAATCACCAGAGAAAATAAAAAATAGGTAGGGTCATGTGCTGAACCATGGACGGAAAAAAATTGACAAAATTTTAAATTTTTTGAGTACAAGTTTTTTCCAAAATTTCTGAATTCCTACCCTGCCTTTAAGTCCCTAGACCTTCAAGATTGGCTGTAATTTAAAATTTTCAAACACACCTCCATTAAGTAATGTACCACGGACCAGTCCTGTATGTACCATGGACCGATACCTTGTTCCAATTCAAATTTATGTCAAGATAAAGAAAACTCACAGAAAATTCATTGAAACAATGGACAAACAGGGTCCTTTTTATTTCTTGCTTTTTTTTAACAAATTGTTTTTTTAAAAAAAAGATGAAAATAAAAAGAAAGAAAATGAGTGAAAATTTTGGTTTTTGACAAATTCAACAGCCTATTTCAGTAAATTTTCAATTGAACTAATATCGTAAAGTCTGTCATCATTGTTTTGTGCCAAACATTGAGGACACAGGAGGCTGATCTCTTCCTTGTCACTGTCATACAGTTCATAATTTTTTGGAAGACACGTCTTGTGAAGATATCTTCCAGTCTTGGCAAGAATTGAGGGCATTCCCTGCATACCCTGGACCAGAACATTTTGAGCAATTCTTCTCTCGTTCAGTTTGGTCTTGGATAATTTTATAATCATCACCTACATTTCTTGTCATTTCATTATTATTTTCTTTCTTTTGCAATTTCTCTCTGGCATTCTTGTTCTGTGAACTTACATCTATGTCATTCCTGTTTTGTGAACTTTGATCTGTCTTACTGATTTCTTCAAGTTATGATTTTCTTCTGAATTCTTCTATTTTTTGCGCTAGAGCACTTGGCCTATTCACCTTCCAAACATTGTCTTTTTTACGTGATTCATTTTTGATCTTTATGTTTTTTGCCTGTTCTGGTTCGGAATCACTATCTATGATCACCACCTTCTGAACATTATCTTTCTTACATGATTCATTTTTGATCTGTTTCCTTTTTGCCTGTTCTAGTTCAGAATCAGAATCACTATCTGATATTGCAGCCACTTTCTGCTTCTGTTTCTTATTCATTTTAGGTGGGAAAAGACTTTTCCTTTTTCGAATTTCTAATTTTTTTGTCTAGATTTCCTCACGATTTGGTGTGTCAGTTAAAATTCTAGTCTTTCCAGAGTTCTTTCTAGGTTTGGTCATTTTGCGTGGGTCTATCTGAGGGAAAGGAACCACGTCTTCTGGAGACAATGGTTTTATACTTTCACCAGGCTGTACAATTTTGACGCCAGCAGGGGTGAGACTGCAGCTGGATTATCTTCCTGTTCCGAAACATCAAGAATTTCAAGTTTTGGGGTAGGTGGCTGATTTGCATTTGGTTGCATAGTATTGTTTGATTATTATTATTATACAATGCTTTATTAGGTATAAATGTCAAATCCCTATATAGGTATATTAGGTATTTGATATCGGTGCAGGACAATCAGTGCTTAGAGAGCTATCGTAATCACTGTCTGAAAATCGCAGAGTATTCAGAGGAAAGATTCCTGCTGCTTTGAATCCAGAAGAAATATTAATCATAGTAAAAGCTTTTGGGTAAGCAATTCTCACTACATTGGGAATTGAATGTATGTTGAAGGTCTTGTTCACGTTATTTATGAACCAATCATCCATAGTTTGATTGTAGTATGTCTTCAATGGTTTAACCCTTATCTTGGCAAGAGATTTTTTTTTTTTTTTAAATGGTATTTTCTTTTTATGGAATCAATTCAAAAATATTGTTTTAAGGGGTTTTTGTTTGAAAAAAAAATAGCACTCGACCAACCAACTGTCCAGAAAAGCGGAAAATTTGAATGTGTTCAAAAATACACAGTACCAATTCATCTGAAAGTTCGGTGAATAATAGGATGTGTTCAAAAGTGCACAACACCAATTTCAGGGTATTCAAAATGAAAATAAAAACACTGTCTTCAACATACATTTTTTTGTATTTTTAAAATGATTTTTTCTCTCAAAAATATTAACAAATAGGTACTTATAAAAGAACATGGTTCCGGCTCGAAAGACTTAAAAAAAAGAACAAGAACCTGTATTTTGCGTACCTACATTAAAAAAAAGAAATAGGTAACTAAATAATCACATCTTTTACTAATAAACTAAATAATACCACATTTTTTCTGATAAGGAACACATTGAGTTACTTTGAGCACAATACTTAGTGTAAATTAAAAAAATAATAATAAGAACTAAATAATCACATCTTTTACTAAAATACAAAATCAACAATATTTCACTGATAAGGAACACATTACGTTTATCTGATCACAATATTTGCCGTAAATTTAGATATTTACAAAATGTATACAAAATTAATACAATATTGCCGTAAAGTTGATGTTATTACCTACTGCAATTTAACAGAATTTTACTCGTAGCCTACGAGTATATCTTATGATATTATAAAAATCAAATTAAGAAAAAGTTAGATAGAAATACTTTTCTATGACACTTGGTTGCATTATACGACATGAAATTGATGAAAGCAGTTTTTTTCTTGTGTGAGACACAGCTTTGTATTACATTTCATGCACTGTACTCTTGTCTGACCAGTCGCGCAATAACGACATCTACCCCTGGTTGCCATTTTTGGAAAATGGTCTCTACCATCAAATCTGACACAGTCAGTAAGAGGAAGTCTAGAATTTTCTATTGGGTTTGGAATTCTGGTCCTTACGGGAGCACACATTATACCTTTTGTCATGAGAGAGGTGGCAATTTCTCCTTTGAACATTTTCAGACGTAGTGGTTTTTTTAGTCCCAACTTTTTACAGTCCCGTTTATACAATAGCCAAGCATTCAAACAACACATATCAATGATGTGAGCAAATAGAGTCAAGTACCATGTGTGACTGCGAAACGGTGCTTTATACAGTGAAATTAGCATGTCACTCAGATCCACCCCGCCCATAAAGCTGTTGTACTGACTAACTATATTAGGACAAGTCACGTCTGATGTAGTGAAATTTGGTGGTAAGTTAGAAGAATTTGGTTCTGCTGATGATGATGGTAGGTTTGATTTGTTTTTTATGAATCTTTTAACAGATTTTATGGGTTCGATTTCACAGTAGGTACTGGCTAAAATAACGCACTTATTGTCAACCCATTTCACTATACAAATTCTTTGATTGTTGTCAACACTCATATCATAACTGCCCCTACCATTCTTACTTAAAATTTTGTCCTCTAATAAAGGGCAATCTCTCACTCTATTAGCTTTGATGGTTCCTACTGAAAAGATTCCATACTTTCCTCTCAGCAAAACAATTAACTCTAATGATGTGAAAAAATTGTCGCAATAAATAAAAGAACATGCCTTTTCTTTTATTGTTTTACACAGAGCTAGTACAATTTTCCCACCAAATCCTAAATGCTCCTCTACTAGACTAAATGGAATCTGTCTGAATGTTTTCTCTCCTGCATAAATGATAAAGTCATATATAATGCCAGAAATACCCGATCTTACAAAAACTTTAATTCCCAACTTGTGAGGCTTAGATTTTATATATTGCTTGCAACTTCCTGCTTTCTTTCCCTTATAGGATAGGGCACCATTTGCTCATCTATGCTATATTTCCCCTCTTCTTCTATATTTAAAAAGTTAGCTTGCACAATATCCAATAGACCTCATACTTTATAATACCGATTATCAGTTGCAGTTTCATTATTATCAGTAAAATGGAGGTTCCGTCTTAGAGCTTGAAATCGTTTTAGGGGCATGACTGATGTGATTTTTTCATATTGAAATTCCTTCGACCAATAATCAGTGTAGGCAGGGAGACAAACGATTCCCATCGTTTGTCAAATACACTTGAATTGATTGATCTTCCCGTTCTTTGGCAGGAGTATAGATCTGTTTGATCTGTAATTAGTTGAAAACATATCAATTAGAAGAATTGTAAAAAGTAATTTACAGAAGTTGGTGTAGTTGCAGTAGCAGATGTGTAATCCTCATCAGTTTGGATATCCTTACTAGTCTGATTGACTACAAATTTGAATGCCTCCTTCTTCCAATTGAACGACTTTCTTGGTGTTTTCTTGCTCTTTTTCTTACTTGTGACTTTCTTAGGACGATTTTTTCGTGACCTTTGTTTTGAATCTGACGACCTATGAGAAGAAATCGGTCGTGGAGAGACGTGCTGTCGTGGAGAGACGTGCTGTGGAGAAATCGGCTTTGGAGAGATCGGATTGGACAAATTACCTACATCAGAACTTTGCTGTAGCTGAGAGTACAACATGAAGTCATCTGACGGGTCTAGGATATTATCAATATCCATAACATTCTGGCAAGCTAGTTCCAAGGAGGTAGATGCTACGTCAAAAACATCCTCAAATACAGTGTTACGACTCGAAAAGCCAACAGTGACAGCTAGAGGTTCTTCATCTATAGTAGGTTCCACCAAACCAGGATCACTTGAAGAGCTGTTTCCTATAAGAACATTTTCATTCAAAATATCTTCAAAAGTCAGGGAACAGTCACAATCTTCCACTTTAAGAAGTTGACTCTTTCTTGTGGACATTTTCTTAGGTTCAGGATCAACATTTGATTCGTCAGATGAAACATCCGATCCGGAACTTCCCAATGGTGCCACAAGTCCAATGATAATATCTTTTCTACTAAGTTGTTTCACAGGTTTCATCTGCTTGGTACAATTGTTAACATTTTGAAGTCTCTTGTTTCGGACTTTGCGCTTGACATTGGCTAACGCCAAAATCTTATCTCGTCTATCAGACATGGCTGAAACAAAAATAAAAGGTACCAAAATTAATTAGAACATAAATTTATAAACTTCGTACCATAAAAGTACAAAAAAAATACCAACCGCAACTCATATTATGATCTCTTCAGCATGCAAAGTCAGTCAAATATTCAATGTGCCAAAACAAGCACTGTGTATTTTTGAACACCATCAGTTGAAATAGTTATTCTTTCACCATTTGGCAATGTGTATTTTTGAACACCATCAGTTTAAATGGTTATTCTTAGACAACTTGGCAATGTGTATTTTTGGACACATACACATTTATTGGTAATTGGTAGACTACTTGGTGGCGTGTACTTTTGAACACACTCATATTTTGGGCTCTCCTGAGGTCTACTAGTAAAATTCAAAAGAAAAATATGTATATTATCGTAGAAAAAACACGAGCTTTCAGAAAATATAAGTTTCAGATTGAAAAAAGTGATTTTAAAGGCTAAAAACACTTACCTCTGCCAAGCACTCAAATCTTCCCAAGATCTTCCAACAAGTTGACTTCTCACAACTGATAAACGATTATTTGTTTACACTACAAAAAAAATCATGGAAGCAAGAGTGATTCAAAGAGAATCCACTAGAGGGCAGCACATATTTCAAATTTCATTTCTTTACGGTACTCCATCTATGTAGGTATATCCTGAAAGTGTTCAAAAGTACACCACGCCAAGATAAGGGTTAAAGACCGCCAGATCCAAGGGATGGAGCTTGTGAGAACAATGGGGAGGGAATGATAACATCACAATACCATTTGAAACAGCAAATTCCAGTGCTTCCGGACTTAAATGAGTTTCGTGATTGTCAAGGAATAGTAAGCATTTGTTTTCTTTAGATGGCTTGACAAACTTCACAAAGTGTTTCAAATACTGGACGAATATTTCTTCGGTTGACCAACCAGATTGATTGCACGCACCGTCAGACCCAGTGGGTCCGTCGCTCACCATCCAAGAGTGGAACTTCTTACGTGGAAAGACAAAGAATGGTGGGAATTGATTTCCGGTGGGACTGATAGAACATATCAAAGTAACAAGTAAACCCCTTTCCCCAGCTGTTATTTTTCCGGGATTTCTGTCCTCTTTGGTAGTAACAAATTTTTGAGGGTCCTGAACAGTTGTCAGTCCTGTTTCATCCAAGTTCCATATCTGTGATGGTTCAAAGGGTCCATATTTCTTGTATGCATTTAAAATGTTTTCAAAGAAAGCAGTAACATTGGACTTATTGAAGCAGCACAGTCTAGCCTTGCTGATACCTTCTGGTTTACGTAATGTCAATGATATTTTGTTTCTCTCCATGAAACACCTCATCCAGGAAATTCCGGCCACTTTATTCTCGTTCCATATTTCTGGATATGTTTTGCCCTTTGCTTGCGCGTATTTATACGCAAGTTCTCTCACGCCTCTCTTTGAAAGACCATATTTCATTCTTGAAATCAATTTGATGTAGTGAACCAACATAGTCTCTTCCTCATCAGTGAAAACTCGTTTCACAGAATAGTTGGGTTTGTAGACAAATTCATGATCTTCACCTCTCACTTGCACATCGTCTCTAAACTTTTTTACCTGATGCTGCAAAGATTTTTTCTTGACGTTAAACGTATTAGCTGCCTCACCAAAAGTCATTGGTTCATCAGTGTTCATCACAGCCTGCACAGCTTTTTTCATGTTTCCACTGTTGATTGGCGGTCGTTTTCGGCCTGATTTACTCCGTGGCATTTTCTGCAACTAATCAAACAAGACATAAGAGCTTTCAGAACTTAAATTAATAGAACAGGAGGGAATGGTTGACTCAGAGCACATGCTTGGTTAAAAAAAGCACAGCCACGCCAATGGTCCATGTGCTAGGCCCTCACTAGGGTGGTTACAAAAAATCAATTTTGGATTTTCTATCGGGCTACCCTCTGGAATTGTTACCACTAGCAAAAAAATGACTTTCAGAAAGTTTCAGCTTAATTCGAGGTCGTTTACCCAACCCGCATCGCACCTGAAGTTTCAAAAAAATCGTGATTTTTGGCCGAAAAGTTGACATTTTCCACTTTAGCGAACAAACGACAACAGTTACAAACTATTTTAACCACTCATTTTGTAGCTTGAAGTCTTGTCTTTAATAAAGAATAGGACTGTCTCTTGTGTAGGACTAACCGTTTGGCAAATATTTTTGATGTTAGGGATCAAAACAGGGTCAGGTATGCCTAGGATGACACTTATGGCATTTGAACAAAAATCGCATATACCGTGATTCCTTCGTACATTAGTAGTTTATACTTGTTTTAAAATGGTAAACAAATGTTCAGAGAACATTTTGGAGGTAACTATGAACATCCCCTGTCACCCATCTAGATTCTATCCTCGCTCGACATGGCTTAGCATGAGGATTATAATCCTATCCTATTGCTATGAGAATATAACCTAAAGTAATAATGAAAAAAGAAATATATATCGTTTGTAAAAGGAAGTAATATGTATTAAAGAACAAAATATTAAAAGAAAATAAAATAAAATATGTGAATGACAAATACAGATGGATCATAATAGTAATAAGTACAACATGAAACATATTTTGTACCTACAATACATTTTGAATTTATTTGGAAAGAGTTGCTTTTGATGTGTCAGGATATAATTGCCGGCACTCTGACACTACTTGAAGAAGATATTGCTTTTGTTTTTCGTCATGAGTTATACTTTGGTTGAAATCTTCTATGAGTTTCACACCCCTCTCAGCAGTGTCGTTCACAACTTTCAAATGTGAAATAAAACCAAACATCTTCAAGTACTCCTCGTTTTCCACCCAGGTTTCGGGATCTTGCTTCAAGAAATCTGTTGATATATTGAACTTCTCAAACAGGGATAAGCTCTGTCTTGTGATAAAATAATCGAGCTCTACTTGTTTAAATATTTTATCCACTTTTTCTTTTTTTATTTGAGCTCTCACAACTCTTTGGAAATTGTCGCATTCTTCATTTTCATCGTCTCTGCCGTAAGAAGTTAATTTCTGAGCCATTTGACGTTTCACATTTTGGCCAACATTTTCATCAAATAAGGCGAAACATACTTGCTCCGGGTTTAGATACCACAAATGATTAATATATTTTCCTAAAACTTTTTCTGATACAAGATTATCTGTCTGCTTGTAATTTAGGGCATTTTTTAAAAACTGAAAATCATTGTTTGGGGCAGTGATTGCATCAGGAGCGGAGAACCACATTTTTGCATAAAGCAACACTAAATAAATTAATGTCTCTCAAAGATTTCTTTTCGTCCTCCGTCAACGGGAATTGCCCTCTAAAAATGAACATTTTAAGAGCATAAATTGCTTTTGCCATCCATCGAGCGTGACTGTAAGCACCAGGTGCTTTAAATTTTATTTTTTCTGGAGACATTTTGCCCATAAATATTAAACATAACTCTAATAGTTCACAATAGTCATCTCGTGGTTGACTTTTTTGTTCCCGCCACAGGAGTAAGCTAATTTCACTAACTTCGGATTCATACTGGTTGAGTACATTTTGAACGATCTGATCCTCAATTCCTACCTGGTACTTATTTTGATCAATTTTAGACCAAAATGTCTGAAATCTTTTAAAAATTTCTGGTTGAGGACCAGTTGTTGATCCCATTTTGACGTCAAAAACCGCTCTCAATACAACCTCCAGCATGTGGTGACGACAAGCCAAGTAGAGCAGATCTTTATCTAATGCTTTTTCAAGCAAAGCACAGGCTCCTTTTATACGACCTGTGTTTGAGGCGGTGGTGTCAAAACACATTCCTACTACTTTTTCTTTGAGGCCCCATTCGTTGAGAGCTTCTGCGACTGCTTCCGCTTGTAGAGAGCCTGTGCCACTTTCTAGTGGAGGCACCCCTAATAATTGCTCCTCACCTCCGTTGCTGACTAAAATGGCCAACCTATCAACATTTTCTTTTTTTGTTAGGCTGGGTAATAATTTCCCATCCCAATGAACAACAGTTCCTTCCAACTCTTTGTTTTTAAATCTATTTTTGATTTTTTCGGCTCTTTGTTGCCTAAGAAATTGCCTTTGATTTCTAATAGTGCTTCTACTCAAAAATATGTTTGAAGTATTAACACTAAAAGCCTCAGCTGCTGCATAAATTACCCGCATTGCGTTTCTGTCGGAAATATTGCATCTGTCTAAGAGCATGACGAGTTTTTCCGTTAGAACGTGTTGGCTGGGTCTTCTTTTCTTTGGGATAGGAGAACCATCTCTACCGTATTCAGGTTGATTGTCTGTCTCTCCATAC
Source organism: Bactericera cockerelli (assembly GCA_024516035.1). NCBI lineage: Eukaryota > Metazoa > Arthropoda > Insecta > Hemiptera > Triozidae > Bactericera > Bactericera cockerelli. Next base: position 4,084,706 of record CM044955.1, read on the forward strand.
GTATCCGATGTATCCAAATCCATAAAGTCCTCTTCTGTTTCAGAATCTGATGGTAAACTCATTCTATCTTCGCCTGTGAATCAGAAAAAAGTGGAAATTAAGAAGCGAAAGAAATATATAGAAAACTTCTAGTTGATGAACACTTTTTTTTAGAATTGAAGAAAGGAATAATTATAATACTTTTACAGGTCTTTCATGCCGAAACCGAAGAGAGAAGAATGATAGGAATTATCATAAATATTTGCTTCGGCCGGGAATAAAACGCAAGGCATAGTTGTCTAGAAATAGCTAGACTAGCCAAATTTTGAACTTGAAGTATGGGGAAAACAATAAAAACGACTTACACGTAACAGCAGTATGTTGGTCTCTTCTTCTGGCCTCTTCTCTAGCTATCCTGGCATTTCTTCTTTCTTCTATACGAGCTGTTTTAAGATCAACTCTCCAGCCATGCAGCCAGGGCGTCCTTTTTCCCGTTGAAGTTTCAGAAATGCGATATCCTCGGGGTTAGTTAATAGAGATAGCGCATCGGCTGCAGCAATATCAAACAAATCTTCAAGTTTGGATTTGAAAGCAAGTTCTTTTTCCTCGTGACTCTTGGATTTTCGGTGAGAACCTTTTTGAAGACTATGCCACTCTCCGTGCAATTTTTCTACTTTCACTAATGCATTTTTTTTCAACTGGGTCGGTATTCTGGCTTTTTCCCAAAATAAAGTGACCTCGTTCAATGTCAGTGTAGCAGCTTCTCTTACACTTAAACCAACTTGACGAGTGTTGTAAAATAAAGTCCTCAAAACTTGCCCGTTTGATGGAAGTTTACCTCCAGTTATCTGATGGGACATGTGTCCCACTAAGTAAATTTTTGTATTATCGCGGACACTAATTGTAGATGAAGTAGACGCCATAGTTCAAAATAGAAAATTTAACTTGAATTTTTTTAAAAAAAAATTAGATTACAAAAAATAATATTTAATAATTAGAAATTATATATTACAAAACACCTTGATTTTTTCTTTTAACAACCACACAACTCTATTAAGAGTTTAAACAGAACTGAGTGTCTCCTTTTTGAAAAGGTCGTACATCAGGTAACAAAACCTGTTATTTTTGTGAAGGGTAGGTAATAGGTATTTCAAGATCACTAACGAGGGGTTGCAAAGTCCAATAGGACAACATTCCGTGAACTCTAATAACAAAAATTATCTATTTTGATCCATGAGAAATACACTCAGCCCTTTAGAATGTGTTATAGCTTTAATATTACATAATAAGCGAAGTGACGATACATCGAGCGTGGATAGAATCTGGATGGGTGACAGAGGCGTGTTCATAGTTACCTTTAAAATGTTTTCTGAACATTTGTTTACCATTTTAAAACAAGTATAAACTACTAATGTACGAAGGAATCACGGTATATGGAATTTTCGTTCAAATTCCATAAGTGTCATCCTAGGCATACCTGACCCTGTTTTGATCCCTAACATCAAAAATATTTGCCAAACGGTTAGTCCTACACAAGAGACAGTCCTATTCTTTTTTAAAGACAAGACTTCAAGCTACAAAATGAGTGGTTAAAATAGTTTGTAACTGTTGTCGTTTGTTCGCTAAAGTGGAAAATGTCAACTTTTCGGCCAAAAATTGCGATTTTTTGAAACTTCAGGTGCGATGCGGGTTGGGTAAACGACCTTGAATTAAGCTGAAACTTTCTGAAAGTTATTTTTTTGCTAGTGGTAACAATTCCAGAGGGTAGCTCTATATCACGGGTCGTTGTTGGGCGTCGGTTTTCCCTAACCTGCACAGTGCGCAGTCCGTGACTCGATTCCGTCTATTGATTCCGCTCTAAATGTTCCTCATGATTCAACTCATAAAACATATATTTTATACAAGCTTATATTTTATTTTATTTTATTATATAATTTATTTTATTTTATATTTTTATTTAATTTTAAATTTTTTATATATTTTTTTTATATTTTATAAATACTGCTCTATCTTTCTTATGACGTTGTGAACATACTCATTGTATCATATGCACAATAAAATTATCTTACTTACTTAGCCCGATAGAAAAGTTGAATTTTTTTTTCGCACTCTATAACTCTATAGGCCCCTCACCAGGTCTAAGCGCTCGCCCAGAGCGGAGTTTCCACTTTCGATCCAAACCTGGAACCAAGTCATTATGTCTCACCACTGTAGCCGTGTAGGAAAAAAAACTCACCACTGTAGCTGGGTTATTTGGAAGGTTGATACTGACTGACACACAGGGACTATTATTGAGGGATTGTAAAATAATAAATAAATAAAAAAAACCTCAAAAAAATCCGACTAATCTCTGGAGGCCATATCAGTCTGTAACACTCTTATACTAATAAGCTTATTACCTACACTTCAATTATTCAAGCATCACGCTACCTTGCGAAATTAAAGGATAAGTAACATCTCAGTTCCTTCTGAAGTTTGTTTCATCTTCCATTTTATTCAATAGAAACTGGTCCGTGGTACGTACACAAATTTTGGGCCGTGGTACATACACCTTCATTTTTAGGAAAATGACAGATTTCATCTTATTCTTGCCCTAATCCTTTTAAAAATCCTTTGAGTGGTACTTACCTAGTCTTTTGTGTTTCTTTTGGTACAACAACTACACCTCTGGCTTCACTAGGGCACAAGTTATTTAAAAAACTAAACTTTTCAATAAAAAATAATTTCGGCACAAAAAACTTAGAACGGCTCTCACGCTGTGAAAAATGATTTGAATTGCAAATTTTTAGTTTAAATATGATTGTTGATTTTTTCTCCACACGTAGATTGAAATTTTTGCGCGAGAGTGCAGTAGTTGCTGAGATATTGACAATCGGTCCGTGGTATAGCACATGACCCTATTTATACATTTTTTATACATATAAGAAAATAAATGTTATTTATTTCTCCAACTTACAATTAGATTTTTAGAAGTTTCTTTGGGTATGAAATATTTTGAAACAAGGAGCAACAAATAAACCTACATCACACTCTTGGCAATGGTATCTGGACTCCTTCCTGTTTTTGGCTGGAGCAGACCGCACACCTCCTTGAAGCATTCTTTTTTCTAGTCCTGTGATGGTCTCCCTCGGCTTGAGCGGGGAGTATTTTGAAGATGGTTCAGTGCTATTGTTTCAGATAGATTTTCTCTGAATTAGAGATAAGTCATTTTACCTCCCATTTTAGAGTGAATGATGAGTGCATTCAAAACACAGATATTGATAAGGTATCTAATTGTTTTTTATACCAAATCTTTTGTCTCTTTCTCTCAACCGGGTATGCGGACAGCATTTGATCCATTCTGTCCACCCCTCTCATGAAAGTGTTGTAATCAGCTACTATAGAAGAGACTAGGCTATTAGGACAGAGAAAAACTTCTATTCCGGCTGATATTCAAAAACAACAGTTTCACCAACTGAGAAAAATATTTTTTATTCCAAAAGTATGATCCTACCACACCCTAGGAGAGCATTATTGCAACAACTCAAAATATGTCCACAATTTTGGACTTGGTGTTTAGGCATACAAACCACACAGCAGCTCTGGGATTTTAGGCCTTCAAAATTTCGGACACTGGGCCTTTAAGCTTACAAAACACAAAGAGTGCTTGGGCCTTTTGAGAATATTATTGCAAACAAAATATTCATTTCTTAGGCTTTAGGATGAGGGTGTCCTGTTGATAAAATGAACTTGAGATGGTCTGATTATCATTACTGGGAATAAAATATTTATTTTATTAGGACTTGGATGTCCTGTTGATAAAATGAACTTGAGATTCCCAGATTATTATTACTGCCCATCAAAACATTTATTTTCTTAGGACGTGGGTGTCCTGTTCATAAAATGAACTTGAGATGGTCTGATAATCATTACTGGGAATAAAATATTTATTTTATTAGGACTTGGATGTCCTGTTGATAAAATGAACTTGAGATTCCCAGATTATTATTACTGCCATCAAAACATTAATTTTCTTAAGACTTGGATATCCTGTTGATAAAACTAACTTGAGATTGTGTAATTATTATTACTACTAACAAAATATGTTTTCATTAGGACATGCCTGACCTGATTATAAAATGAACTTGAAATTGCCTGATTATCATTACTGCTAACAAAACATTATTCTTGTTTTTTTTTTTATTCTTGTTATGCAGCTTGATCTTGGTTTTGATCTATGTATACCAGCAGGATCAAATAAGCAGTTTTTCTAAGTTTTATGCTAAAGAAGAAAATTCTAAAAAGCCAATGGAAAAAGATAAAGAGCAAGACACAAGGAATTAACGCTACAATGCATGAATTAGCCGATTTTGATGAAATTTAAAAAAACATAGCTCTACCCAACTTTTTTGGTCACTTTTCACCAAAAAACAATGTGATGCAAATATAATAATAATAGTGAATCTTATAAGGGCAAAGCTTTATAAGTAAAGTTATTAAGCCCAGATTATATTATTATTACTTTTGTTTTAAGGCAAAACAAAATGTGAACAAGGACTTTATTTTTATACAGTACCTACAATCCCTACATACATAAAATAAAATCAAATGAAAAGAAAAAAATCGAATCATAGGAAAAAATGTAAAAAATAACTACTTGTAAATATATTCAGATCAGAAGTACAGATTTGATAACTTACTCACTTACTTTCCGTGTCCAGAAACATACTTGAACATCAAATCTTGAATTTCCAGAAGTTGGCAACGTGAATGGCTTTTGGATTTGCTTGCATGAGATCTTCTTGTGTGCAAGGTTCTTCCAATTCCAATTGGCTGCAGTTTAGGAGATGGTCATGAAATTTAATTTTTTTTTTTTTTTAATTTTTTTAATTTCAAAATTAAACAAGTTAATTTTGAAATTAAAAAAAAAAAAAAAAATGACAACTTATGATGATCATCAGAGGAGCAATTATTACTTTTGTGTAAACAGAGACTTATCAGGCACTTGGAGCATAGAATTGTAGATTGTTTTGGACAATTCAGCATTTTCACCGCAATCTATTCCAGTAGTCTGAAGCAAGCCAAAGGGTTAACAAAATATTACCAGAATATTCTTGTTAATTTTGAAAGCTAGTGCCTTCTAACCTCCCTTGGTAGGTGTTGCTGTATCCATGTGTTGGTGAGTGACTCCGCCAGCTCAGCCTTGAAGTTGACAAGGGTGGTAGGAGTTTACCATTTTTGGGTGTACTACCAGGGAGTACAATGTACATTGTACATCCAAAGAAATGTTATATTTTTTTGTAACTGTGAGGTCTCTACAGTTGTTGGTAACTCAACGGTAAGAGTTAGTAAATTTTTAGCATCAGATACATTTTTACCAATGCATTTACAATATTAATTGAGTAAGAAAAGAACCAAGGAACGACAAGCCTTAATTATACTTAATAAGACAGAATTGTCCAATGGCCTCTAGAGTCTGTAAAGCCAAAAGCTCAGTTTTATCACAGATGTATCCAAGCTTGGCTCTTCCAATGAGGCACTGGGCAATCTGGTTTTCAACTCCACGACTAAGAGTCAGAGGTCTTCCTTGTCCAATGCCTGTAACAAAAAATGGAATAAAGATGTGTTTTCTATAATTTTAAGTTAGGTAGGTACCTAACTTAAAAGATAACTATACAGGATATTCTTCTACTTCACCTTTCCCATACAAGGTCGGCGTTCTTTTGTCAGCCTCTTCAATTAGTTCTGCCTCATCGTTAGGAGGCTATATTGTTACAAAGGGTATTTATTGACTCCACTGCCATCATCATTAGCGCGTTGAATGTGCCAGTTCCCGTCAGATCACTGTAGTTAAGCAACACCGCGTGTGGTTAGTACTTGGTTATAATGGCAACCAAGACAAATCATGTGATGGTGTCATTCCAGTCCCACTCAGGCAAGGTTAGATCAATGCGAGTAGCTGGTTTAGTTTCCAGAAAATGGAAGGTAACTCCCCCCCCCCCATCTTGATAACCATAGAAGTTGAAAAACGCCTAGAGCAGAAAAAAAAACGTTCTAGGTGTGCTAACTTTCCCAGTCACTCTGTAATAGATGACTGTCTGTGGAATGTGGTACCGGGCTGCAGCTTCACGAATTGACAAGTTCCCATTTGAGACGTCATTGACTGCACTTGCAAGTTCTTCCATTGTGTAAGGAGGTGGTGGTTTCTTCCTGAAAATCAAATTTGTAAACACCGCCCATATTGGAAGTTGTAAAGTGCAATTACTAGTCTGCTTACCATGATGTTTGTTGACTCATTCTTGTCAAATCGTTTGCATGGATCTGTAGTTCCAGTTCCAATATGATTGGAACCTATTGTAACTGTGTTATTGTCCAACCATTTGGTCAGTATAACAGCACCATCTGAACTTATGACTTCTTCTGTTGAACCTCTTGGCTCTTTTTTGAACTCAGCATCTGAACTGAATGGAGGTCTGCTGAAACGGTTCCTACGGCCTTAATTCTTTCTTTTGCAAGTATTGAAACAAATGATATGTGAAAAAGTAGTCGTCAAAGAATAAAGAAACGTTCGGTTGATTTATTCTTTTACTAAGTTGCATTACAGTCTCTGCCCCAAGACCCCTCGAAATCCTCGGCTATGACCAATGACTTCTTGTCAGCATTTCTAGCGTACCAAGTTTCACACTTCATACTTTCAACTATGGTTATCGCACAACTCTTGCTCTCTCGATTTCTCCACGGATCAGTGGCATAGTTTTTGTTTGGCGGGAATGTTCAAAACTTACATGAGGCTTCCTTAGGTGCAAGTTCTGGATTTGCCCACTTATTTTAATGGTTAAAATGAACTTGCCCGTTTTATTTAAATGTAACATATCTCTTCACATGTGTCTTCCCTGTATGAAGGTATGTGGATCAAGATAACTCATACCTGTTATGTTTTGAATATATTCTTTGATCTTAATATTAAATTTGAACACCTGGTTGTTTGCATTTTTGTTATCATAGCGGGGAGGTACTAATACAAAAACAATCTTGTGTCCTGAACATTTCTCTTGTAGTTTTTCGATGGAAACTTCAATGTTCTTCCATGGAGTGGTGAACACGTCGTGCATCCCTGCTGCCACACAAAAAGGGGCACAATCTCACCCAAAGATAACTTTGATCCAAAAATATTTTCGATCAGTTTATTTTATTTAATATTTACTCGGTCTCTACGCCCCTACCTGTTAGAGATAAAACTTCGATAACAGATGATAGGCATATCATAAGATCTTACAAAGAAAGCCAGAAATTCGGTACAATAGATTCGGAACGACGATGCCTCGTGCAGATTGCCACAACAAGTGGTTCGGGTTACGCTCTCCTGCCTCGATCTACCACCTTTGATCCACTTCTAAAGGCGTAAGTACTATTTTCACAGTAAATACTCGTAATTTATTAAGATGTAATTTTATAACTGGAAAAAAGAAAAGTTAAAAATGGTTTCTGAAAATGTGAATTCTAGAAAGATAGATTTTCGAATGGCAATTCTATTCGTTTGCTGAAAGAAACTTGAAACATTACACACCTCCACCACAAGATAAAAAAAAAAAAACAAATAAAAAATATAATAATATTGAATTAGTCTCATCATAGACAGAAACGGTCGGGAGGTTTAGAGTCTTCCAGATCTTGTCAAAGTTTTTCCAGAATGCATGTAAAAACTTCTTGAACTTGCACCTAACTGAAATCATGACGAGATTTCCCGTTCGCGAAACATTTGGGAACAGTAAAATGCATGTGAAAACTTCGTGAAGTCCCATCACAAACCGCTCGCGAAAAAATTGGGAACAGTAGAATGCATGTGAAAACTTCTTTAAGTCCGTACACAAACCGCTCGCGAAAAAAATTCGGAACAGTAGAATGCATGTGAAAACTTTTAGAAGTCCGATCACAAACTGTCTTTCAACACAAACTCCAATTAACCTCCGAAATTATACAACATAGCCAGTTGCTTAATCCGCAAATACCATTGATTAATTGTTTCATCACGGTTCTGCTTCAATCCATAGAATTCGATCCGTTTTCTGTATACAGAAATCCTTGGAGAGAAATGAACGCGGACAATCTCACATAATGCTTCAAAACTTTTATCAGATGGCTTCACGTGATCACACAGTTGTTTCAACACTTGAACTGTTTTCTCTCTAATAGCAGGGACCGAACGATTCTCATCAATAATATTTGCCACCATGAACATGTCAACAACATCCTTGTAGACAAGCCAATCATTTTGGTGGTCAAAAACGGGAATCGAACCTATGTACCCCACCATGTGAACAAGTGATGGAGAAGCGATTGTAAGCGATTGTGGTGGAGGTTTCATGTTCCCGTCCATAATTCAATTCAATTCAATGTATTTATTTATTGTAATAATAAAACAGATATTGACCTTACAATGGCTTGATCAACATCCAATTACTTATAGTCACATAACAATTAAAAAAAGAGAGAGAAAGAAGAAAAAAAGCAAAAAATAAAAAAAAAGCATAACAATTTATTTTAGGGAGAAAGAAAGAGAGAAATATGAGGTGCTAGACAGATTATACCAACTTATACAAAGTTTTAAGTTATTAAAAGTTGAGAATACGAGGGCGGATCAAGAAGTACCCGTGTTTGAAAAAAGAGTGCGAGATACTTACATTTTTGGGTTCTATTTTCCGACGTAGTCTCCTTTCAAGGCTACACACTTCTTCCAGCGATCCTGCCACTTTTTTAGCCCTTCCAAAAAGTAGCTCCCTTCGAACTCCTCAAAATAGCCCTTTGTCTGGCTTATGACGTCATCATTTGAGCTGAACCTCTTTCCACCGAGCCAAACTTTCAAGTTAGGAAACAAAAAATAATCGCAGGGGGCTAGGTCAGGTGAGTAAGGTGGGTGTGGCAATAATTCGTATCCAAGTTGATGGATTTTAGCAGCAACAATTCCAGATGAGTGAGCTGGTGCATTGTCATGGTGAAACAAGACTTTCTTTCTCGCCAAATGGGGGCGTGTCTCCTTCAATTTTGCATCAAATCGTGTCAATAACTCACTATAATATGCAGCAGTTATTGTTTTTCCTTTTTCCAAGAAGTCAATAAGAATAATTCCCTTTGCATCCCAAAAAACGGTAGCCATGACTTTTCCGGCCGATTGGACCGATTTCGCCTTCTTTGGGGCAGATTCTCCAACCAAAGTCCATTCTTTTGACTGCTGTTTGGTTTCTGGGGTATAGTGATGTATCCAGGTTTCATCAACGGTCACAACTCGACGCAAAAAATCATCTGGATTGCGATTGAAGAGTTCTAAACTAGCCTTTGAACAATTCAGCCGAATTCGTTTGTTGTCAATTGTGAGCAATCGCGGCACCCATCGCGCCGATAGTTTTCTCATACCCAGCTTATCATGAAGGATTTTAAAAACAGTTCCATATGAAATGCCCACACTCTCAGCTACTTCACGCACTTTTGTTCGGCGATCTTTGAGAATCATATCATGCACTTTTTCCACGACTTCCTCCGTACACACCTCTTCTGGGCGTCCTGGGCGGTCCTCGTCAAAAATGCTTGTGCGCCCTCGTTTAAATTCATTAAACCAAAAGCGAACAGTGGTCATAGAAGGTGAAGAGCTCCCGTACACAGCATCTAACTTTAATTTTATCTCATCACATTTTTTCCCGTCCAAAAAAAGGAATCGAATAACTGCTCGGTACTGTTCTTTTTCCATATCACTCAACTATACGCAACACAACAACTTCAAGTGACCGATAAATGAAAACTAAGAGAGTAATCAGTTTCAAACTTTGGATGTGGTCATTTGAGATGTCGTTCCATCAACAAGTATCAACAAGTTTCACCAATGATGTAACATGTCCCTAAACACGGGTACTTATTGATCTACCTACGTATCTCTGAGATTGCGAATGAAAGTGCTTTCGCAATCAGAAAAATCAAGAGTTTCATAGAAGTTGGCATTATGCATGTATCTATTCAGAGTTTTCCCTTTGAGAGATAAGAAACAGCTACAGGGTGTCTACTGGTGAGAGAAAACCTGGAATTTTTAGAGACAGGAAAAGTCAGGGCATTTAGTGAAATAACACCAAAAGATGGGGTACTTTTTTCAAGGCTCAGTTTTGTCATGAAAATGATTTTTTTTAAAAAAAATTGCCTGTGGCGCCAATGCTTATTAAATGCCAGTAAGAAAATTACCATTTTTCAATAAGAACTTTTGTTTTTATATTTAAATAAAAAGAAAATATTATATATATAAAAAAAAGAATTGGTAGTACATAAAATCCACTTACTCAACATCAACATAATCAGGATGTCAATTTCCTAGAACCTACAAAAAGACTCAACTCATTTCAATGCTTTAGAAAAATGTTTGGTAGGGTGATAGTGAGCTAGCAAAAAAAAGTAATGATAATAAAAGCAGATTGAGGACTTAAAATAAATATTTTGGATCAAACCAATAAATAAAAAGCAACTTACTTTCTAAGTCGCCTTTTCTTAGATTGGTTTAACCAATCAGAAATGGCTGTTCTAATATTAGGAATGCTTTCGAATTTACGCGTACGCGTACCTTTTCGAATCTGAGAAGAAAAAAATCATGGTTTTACCAACTATGTTTTTTTTTAACAAGATTTGTGCTTTATTTTTGTACATCATTTCATTACAATATTTTGAATAACATAATAAATATATAAGTAATTAAAATGAATCAAATAAAATACTTATGTAGTTTAGGATACAAGACAAATACTGGTCTCATAAGGTGGATTTTCTTTTTCATGTAATATTAACCTGTAAAATAAATTGTACAATATTTGCGGCCCTGTTTTGATAGAAAATCTCGAACCTGTCTTAAAATACTTTTAATGTCAACTACTTTCCAGAATTGTATTACAAGTAGGGTGGTTCTATCTAAGATTCCAAAGTTGACCGCCCTGGGCCGCCCCTGATAATGATAAAAAAAACAAACCTAGTAGAAAAGGTTTCCCCTTCCATATAATGGTGTTTTAGCATTTTTTTTTTTAATACATTCTCTTGATATTTCAAGTGGCTCCTTTTTTATGGCGGACCCTGTATGTTTTACTTACTTTGAAGGAGCTTATAGCAATTCGTCCCATCGAATTTCAATTTCGATAGTTTCTTTTCTGTCCCACATTTTCCAGAGAGGGAAGTGGCTTCGGCAAGCTTTGGTGAAAACAGAATTTTCATGCAATGGAACATGTAGAATCTGATTCCATCTCCTCCAGCACAGGCCAATACACTTTCCTGATGGGGGAAAAATTGTATGTAAAATACCGATACATATTTTAGAATAAATCATTCTCACCGGTAGTATTGTACTACGGTGTTCACGTGGACAGGCGCACAGGACACAGGCACCTTGGGTGCCATGTGAGCACACCAGCACCACATCAGGATAATGATGGTCTTGAACTCAATACCAGTCCCCTCAAAGAAGGTACCGTCTGCTAAGGATTTGAACTGGCGGCACCAAGCGGCATGGTCCCCCTTGAAAGAAGTGTTCCTTGCCAGAATCATCTGATTCCTACATTTCCCACATCTTTTTAAGGGTTTCAATAACCGCTCAGCCTGCAAGCACTGTATTCCCTCTTTAGCAGGCTTAGTGGCGATAAAGAGGCACAAATCCATTAGATTTCTAATATCGTCAAACTTCTCCATTGTAAAAGTGAAAAACAGAAAAGCTCGTGTTAACTTTTCAAAGTAAACAAAAGTGTGTGTGCTGTCTTTGCTTCCTCAGACAATAACAAGACATGGTCTGAAAATGAAAAATTCCAAAGCCTGGTATATTGCTCCCAAACTTTCTGTTGCAGAGGAGAACTTGCCCTCTTTTTGGTAGATCCGTGCATGATCTTTTTCAGACCATGATAACAAGTGACCAACTTATATTTTCACATTCATTACCAATAAATAAATATTCCAATATAAGAAAAATCTAAGCTATTGATATTCAAATATAATACACAATTAATATAGTCAAATCATTCGTCTTTTATTTGTGAAAGTATAAAACGAACAAAATTAATGGCTGGGGATATGGAAGGAGTTGAAGATGAAGGAGGAATGGCTGTTGATGTAGAAGGAGTTGAATATAAAGGAGGAATGGCCGGGGATGTGGAAGGAGTTGAATATAAAGAAGGAATGGCTGGGGATGTGGAAAGAGTTGAAGATGAAGGAGGAATGGCTGGGAGTGTGGAAGGAGTTGAATATAAAGGAGGAATGGCTGGGGATGTGGAAAGAGTTGAAGATGAAGGAGGAATGGCTGGGGATGTGGAAGGAGTTGAATATAAAGGAGGAATGGCCGGGGATGTGGAAGGAGTTGAATATAAAGGAGGAATGGCTGGGGATGTGGAAGGAGTTGAATATGAAGGAGGAATGGCTGGGGATGTAGAAGGAGTTGAATATAAAGGAGGAATGGCTGTTGGTGTAGAAGGAGTTGAATATAAAGGAGGAATGGCTGGGGATGTGGAAGGAGTTGAAGATAAAGGAGGAATGGCTGGGGATGTGGAAGGAGTTGAATATAAAGGAGGAATGGCTGTTGATGTAGAAGGAGTTGAATATAAAGGAGGAATGGCTGGGGATGTGGAAGGAGTTGAATATAAAGGAGGAATGGCTGGGGATGTGGAAGGAGTTGAATATAAAGGAGGAATGGCTGGGGATGTGGAAGGAGTTGAATATAAAGGAGGAATGGCTGTTGATGTAGAAGGAGTTGAATATAAAGGAGGAATGGCTGTTGATGTAGAAGGAGTTGAATATAAAGGAGGAATGGCTGGGGATGTGGAAGGAGTTGAATATAAAGGAGGAATGGCTGGGGATGTGGAAGGAGTTGAATATAAAGGAGGAATGGCTGGGGATGTGGAAGGAGTTGAATATAAAGGAGGAATGGCTGGGGATGTGGAAGGAGTTGAATATAAAGGAGGAATGGCTGTTGATGTAGAAGGAGTTGAATATAAAGGAGGAATGGCTGTTGATGTAGAAGGAGTTGAAGATAAAGGAGGAATGGCTGTTGATGTAGAAGGAGTTGAGTATAAAGGAGGAATGGCTGTTGATGTAGAAGGAGTTGAGTATAAAGGAGGAATGGCTGGGGATGTGGAAGGAGTTGAAGATAAAGGAGGAATGGCTGTTGATGTAGAAGGAGTTGAGTATAAAGGAGGAATGGCTGGGGATATGGAAGGAGTTGAAGATAAAGGAGGAATGGCTGTTGATGTAGAAGGAGTTGAGTATAAAGGAGGAATGGCTGGGGATGTGGAAGGAGTTGAATATAAAGGAGGAATGGGTGGGGATGTGGAAGGAGTTGAATATAAAGGAGGAATGGCTGGGGATGTGGAAAGAGTTGAAGATGAAGGAGGAATGGCTGGGGATGTGGAAGGAGTTGAATATAAAGGAGGAATGGCTGGGGATGTGACAGAAGTTGAAGATAAAGGAGGAATGACTGGGAATGTGGAAAGAGTTGAAGATAAAGGAGGAATGGCTGGGGATGTGGAAGGAGTTGAATATAAAGGAGGAATGAATGTGGATGTGGAAGGAGTTGATTGAAGAAAGGAAAGATGTAAACTGAGTGGATGTCGAAGGAGAAGTGATGGGGACATCTGGAAAGGTGAAAGTGCTTTCCAAAAGTGGACTAGGTAAAGGAGAGGAGGATGAATGATCAATGGGACTAGGGATGGGGGACTAAGAGAAGGAGTCCATGATGTTACGAGGTGTAACATCATGGCGCTTTGATAGGTGAGGATGCAATAAATTGTAATATTTGAGAGGCTGAACTGGCGCCGCCCCAGTCTGATTTGATCTATCAACAATTTTTTTAAATTTCATCACCAAATTTCTATATTTTTGATACAATTTATCGTGAGAATCCTTTCCCCAGGGCAGCTGAAATCCTATATCTTCTAATTTTTTACCCACCAATTCGAAAGCAATTTTCATAGGAGTATTTTTATCTATTATTTTAGAATATACTGTAAGAGAGAAGACAATAGATATGAAGGCTTCTGTTGCCTCCATGTCTCCTACAGTATGACTCCAGAATCCTTTGTTACTTCCACTTTCCCTTTGTGTTTCTGGCTGAGATTCTGAAGAGAAACATAAAAGACAGAAACATATTATTATTATTAAATATTTTTTTTATAATGTCTGGTTAGAACTAGAGTTATTAAGTTGGTTGGTGTTATCTTCACACCCACCTGAGCAGAGGCATAATACAGGATGGGCTAGCTACAATACAGACCACAAGCATCTACACCAGCTGCTGTTTCATGGCAACAAAATAAGATGCTGTGAAACACTTTTTTTTAATTTTAAATAAATATTACTCACCACTTTCATTGGGAAATAGCTGGTCAGTTGGAATGGTTACGTATGCTGCTTAGACTGGCCAGAAGTTCGGTGGCAACAGTTTCAATGTAGGTATCAAGGGGGATCCGTATCCTGTTACCTGATAATGAAAAGAAATATTTTTAGTACCTATTACAGATGTAATTGAAAGGGTTTTCAATGATTGTGTGATTTTATTGAATACAGCTCCACAGCCAGCTAATTTTCATGATGTATATTTTGCAACCAGCTGGGGAAAGTGATCAACTCCAGTAGGGCTGATGATTGAAAACAAGTAATCAAGTAACCATTGAAATATACCTTGGTAATTATTAATACTATTTAGTGGAAGATAACTACCAGGCAAGGTTAATGCTCTAAGCATTTTCTACCACCTTACCCTCAGAGTCTTATTATTATGTGGTCACAAACTTAATGAGGAAAAATTTATGCAATGAGTGGGATTTGAACCAACGGATCCCTACGCTACCTGGATTACTGATGAAGATTCCGACGTCGGGGTTCTGAACTGGCTGTTCAGTGCCAAGGGCTGGAAAATTGAACCTCTTTCCAATTTTTTCTCAGCGTCCGTGTATCTTATTCTGTCCCAACCCGACTCACCTAACCTCTGGCACTTGACGCCCTGGGCTAGAATGGTGGGCGTTGGGTCCAGAACATCTGGATCTTTCTCTATAGTCATAGGCTCGAAAGAACAAGATCCGGTTGTAGCAGATGCTGAACGCCAAGGGTCGCTATCTGGCAATGGATACTGACGCTGTAAAGGAGTCTGAACCTCGTGGGTTAAACTTTCTTCTTCAGAGGACAACTCCGCAGGAGGGGCAGCGGCCTTGAAAGCTGCCGCCATACTGAATAATTCCGACTGAATTGGACGTGACTTTCGTCCGAACCCCGAATATGAATAGAAATGTGTGCAGGGGAGGAAATGAGCACTCTCCCCAGAGGCCAGGCCAAAAGATTCTCTTTCATTATTCTGTATTTCTTCTCTGATACTTCGGGGAGATTATGATACACTGCTTCGAACAGTCGGGATTGCGAATCTGAACTTATTCATGGTGGAAGGGTCTAGATCCAGGGAAATCCCGCACGGTCCAGTCCCGCCAGCCTGCAGGCAAGTACTCGTTAATGATGCTTTTGACCGCTACCAACGCAGGGGCGGTCGAAGATATCTCCAAATGATACTTGTGATGACGTCTATTGCCGAGTAAACCAAGAAATTGAATTACATAGTAACAGCGGAGAAGACAGCTCACTGAGACTGAAGTCGGACGTAATGGGGACAACTTAACCGACGGCACAGCTAAAGCATACGGAATTCCAAGAAAGACTCTTTGCGATTACATCAGGCGAGGAGTCAGAACTAAAGTGTCTATTAAACGCCAATCGACTCTGAAGAAGAAGTGTTATGTCAAAGGATCATTCATTTATGCGATGTCGGTTGCAATCTTACTCCAAAAATGCTGAGAAAGATGGTCTATGAATTTTGTTAAGAAAATCAAATTGAACATCGTTTCAATCAAAGCACGAAAAAGGCTGGAAGGAAGTGACTAAGGTTGTTCCTTCGTCGTCACCCAGAAATCAGTAAGAGAAAGGCTCAGCATTTGAATGAAGCGAGAGCACAGAAACTCGACAGAGTCCTCGTGGCCGACTATTTCGCCAAACTTTCGACTTTACATCAAGTTGAAAAAAACCTGATGGATAAGCCGGAGAAAATATTCAACATGGATGAAAAGGGTTGTTAGATCAGCATTCACTCACAGCCAACAATACTAGCAGAAAAGGGTAGCCGTAGAGTTCACTCAAGGGGAAAGGAGCATGGAGAACTTGTGACAGTGTTTGCATGTGGCAGTGCCTCTGGAGTCATGGTTCCTCCCATGATTCTATTCAAAGGGATCAGGAGAAAGGAGGAATGGACCAAATGCGACCCGGGAGCACATTCGAAATGACTCCCAAAGGATCTATGACCTCAGAGAAATTCGTGTTGTGGCTGGATCACTTCTCGAAATTCAAACCAGTTGGAAAATGCCTGCTATTACTGGACGGTGCAAAATGTCACATGTGTGCGGAAATAGCGAACAAAGCAGAAGATGTTGATGTAATACTCTTTTTTTCCGTCAAATGCAACTCATGCACTACAACCTCTTGACAAGTCTATATTCAAACCGTTCGAAACGTTCTGGGACGACGAAGTGATGCGCTTGTGGAAATTGAAAGAAGATTCCTGAAGATTTTTTATAATTCTATAATTCTACCACTGGTTGCTGCTAACATTAAAGTATTAAAGAGATTTTTCCTCATGAGGTATGAGTGAACCCCGAACAGCCAAGTACAGAGCAGAAAAATCCTGGCCCGCTGGGGATCGAACCCGCGTGCAATGCCTAGCGCGCTAACTCACTCTGCCACGGTGACTTCTTACCAAAAAGAAAGGCTTTGTTTTTGTGAAAGGTGAAGTTCCCTACAGATCTGATATCTGCAATTTCAAGTTTGTTATGAAGAAAGGTAAAAACTTGATAATTTCAATCCAACCATTATAGAGTTTGATAACTCTGTCAAACCTGAATAACTTATTGATATTAATAATTTACTTAAAAAAAAAAAAAAACATTTTGGTGAGTCTTGGAAAGAAATCCAAGATCTCAAATTCTACCAATTGATACTGGAGAAAGAGGCTACTGCCCCACATGTAACTGAATACGAAAATGATGAAGATTGTTTCTCAGAAGAGGATGAAGATTTTGACTGTGCAGATTTCACTCATTTTTGTCTGATAAAATACATGCTAACTTTTATTGAACAAAACTATTGAAGTACCAATTATTTTCTTTTATTCTATGTTATTATCAGGCACAAGTGACTGATGATAATAGATTGTGCTGCTGCAAAACTCTTTATATCTTTTTGATACGGTTGGAAAACTTGTTAGGTCCATGCTAAGGTAGCAAAACTCTTTATATCCAAATTAAATTCTTAAATATTTCCAGAACGCCTCAATAAAATGTTTTTTTCTTGTCATAAAAAAGTGTATCGAGGCTTATACTATCTACCAATATGATATTGTCTTTTGAAAAAAATAAAAAATGGACTTTATCTTTTTTTGTTGTTCTTGTAAAATTTGAAATTGTCTGTTAGCGCGTCTCCGTTTTGTTTCAAATTTTATTTTTAGAATTTAAAATAATTTCTTTTAACTGCCTGGTTAGTGTGCCTATACCTATGTGTGGACTACCCTACTGAATGCAATGCCCCTACTGAATGCAATGCAGCTAGTTTACGATTCTGTTCAACTTTTGTTGGAGACTCCTTTTCAAAGGTGGACAGACATAGACCAAAAAGATCTCTTGGACGAAAGACCAAACATTTTCTCAGTTTACATTTGAGAAAAGAAAAAAGCAGGCGAACACCTCATACAAGGTAAATTTCCAGAAAAGCTGGTTTGATAGTTACAAATGGCTATGTCATACTGTTGGCCATGTTTACTGTTTAGTAATAAGAAATCAGTGTTAAACAAAGATGGGTTTTCTGATTTTTTGAACATAACTAGATCTTTGGCCAAACATTGTGACACAGCTGATCATTTACGATGTGAAAAATCATTGGATTGTATCAAAGAAATCAGAATACCATCAGAGATGCCAGGGCTGCGGAGCTGCGGAAAAAATTTGAGCTCCGGCTCCGGCTCCAGCTCCTCTTTGTATTATTTTCTAGCTCCGGCTCCTGGAGCTAAGAGAAAAAAAACTGGCTCCGGCTCCGGCTCCTGGCTTAATGTGCATCTTATTTGAATACAAAATGTATATATTAGTATAAACTGAATACCTATCATTGGTTGTATCGAAAAATGTGTTTAAACACTTACATTATGTTCTATAACTTTTCCCCTTATCTAGAACCATTAAATCACAAATTAATAACTCTTAGGTACATTTTAGATTTTGTATTGTATTTTATTGTACATAAGAACATTATTTACATTAGATTTGAGGATGGTGCTGGAATAGTGGATGTGGTGGAGTAGTGTTATTTATTTTTAATAGGTAATAATAATAATAAATAAAAAAAACCACTCATTATTTTTTGAGAAATAATAAAAAAAAAAATTGATATCTAATTGGTCAATATTGAATAAATTTGTGCTTAAACGAGTAAAATTTTGTTCATAGGTTTGTACATTTATTTAACATTCGAAGAATAAAGTGTCCTTAAGAACAATATAGCTTCAGCTAAGTCAGCTTTCATGGAAACCCTGAGATCTGACTTTATCAGCCTGAGCGCTGAAAACAATCTCTCCACACTTACTTGTGTCGGTGGCATAGCCGTCACAATACGGGCTACCTCACTAATCCCATCCGGGTAGAGGGCCAATGCTTCATTTACCGAGAGTTTGGTAGCCCTATCAATACTCTCAACTACCTTCAAATCTTTGAAAACGTTTTCTTTGAATTTTCGAATTTCTGCTTCTATTGGTGACCTTTGACAAAGCACTGGTGAGTTCAGACGCTGCCTCTTCTTAGCCTGTTGAATCTTGTCTAGGTAGGTATCGAAATCAACTTCTTCTGAACCCACTGACGGTTCTGATTCGGAGTCAGATATGATCTCTTCCCTCGCTCTGATTTGCAATAGTTTTTCATTCAACCCATTCTTTCTCATACTAATATCACATAGGGTCTGTTTCGCCACTTCTATTTGTTCTTCACTGAGCAAAATCCTTGCACATGGATCAACAAATACTCCTGCAAGTAATATCTGATTGATTATCCATCAAAATACCTTCTCTCTTCTTCATTGAATCAGTTATTCCTTTTGCAACCACCCCACCAAGCTTATCAAGTTTGTAGATTATACTCTTCCACTCAATTAGGAATTTCCCAGGACTCAGGTCTTCTGTCTGTAGATTTTTTGTGGCAATAAAAGGTCCATACAGGAGGTCTACCATTTCTTTGCACTGCGTCCATTGATATGCTGTTAGTGATACACTTGAATTATCAAGATCTTCTAAGACATCTTTAATTTCAACAAGTCTTTGTAGCATTAAAAAGGTGCTACCCCATCTAGTGGCCTGATCAATAATGGCCCCCTTTCCAACTCTTCTTTTTAAAATCGAATCAATTTTTGGTGTTCTTGCTGCAACCGCCACTTGACGAAATTTAGCTATCAGTGAAGATGCATGTTTTTCACTCAATCCATCTCTGATTGCTAATTGTAATGTATGGACTGCACAACGCATATGTTTAATTGTGGTCAACTTACAGCTTTCTTCTATGATTCCATCTAAATTGGCTTCATTCTCATTCTCAATTACAAATTCTTCTTCATTTGTTGAATCTAAAATGTTGCATGTGCTGCTATCAATTTCACGCACAGAACTGTCCTCATTCTCATTTAGTTTCTCAATAGTCTTAATCATGTTTGACGCATTATCTGTAATGATACATAGAACATGTTCTTTTTTTATTTCAAAGTCATTTAGAACATCTTCAATCAACTTCTGAAGATATTGGCTCCCATGTTCAGCATGAGTATCCTTTACTGCCAGTGTTTGAGTTTGTGTAATATTATTGTCGTCCACAAATCTTGCATTGATGGCAAAGTAATTTGTACGATGGCGCGAACAAGCGTCCATTTTAAGGAAGATGTAACGCTCTTTCAGTTTTTTTTTTAACTGACTGTGTTGTATCATTGCTTCATTTAGTACTAATTTCCTTATATTTTCACGGTCCAAAGATACATTCAACTTTTTTGCCATTTCCCCATTGAGTCCAATAAATGCATTTTGTGAAAAGAACGACAAAGGAATGGAATTGGTCACTACCATTTCAACAATATGACCCTTGAACTTTTCTGCAGTCATACAAACCACTACTTTATTTGATGGGAAGTACTCTTTGATAGTGACAACATTTTCTGACACTTTCCTATTGCCACTTGTACCAGCTTCAGATAGTGATGTTGAGGGAGATTTTGTCTTTGGAAGTTTACTTGCTTCAATAGATTCTAAAATCTTGAAAACCTCTGGATGATGTCGCTGTATATGTCTTTTTAGGTTTGAGGTTTTGTTAGTCATTTTTGAACCACATTCGGATTTTCTTCCTTCATTTTCTATTTCTATCTTGCATGAACATTGATCACCTAAGTTTGTGAAATACTCAGATACAACACTTGTCTTCTGTTTAGAATGTTTAGATTGGGACATTTTGAATATCTGTGGGCATACCTAAAAATGAAAAGAAAAGAAAATTAAACAATACATTTTCCCAGATTTTAAAAAAATAGTTTTTATCTATTGGACCGTGTGTCTGTAAACCAGTGTAAACACTCTATCTCTAATCTCAAAAACGGTAAGAGCTAGACTTGAAATTTGGTACACATGTGAGGAATGTGAGTGGGATGCAACACAAAACTTTTGGATTGGGTTGGTTAAAGTTGCAACTAAAATGGAGTAATTATTGATTTGTGCTTTAATGGTTCAAGATAGAGATAAAACTGATACCTAGAACAGTGTTGCTACTTGAAAAATATTAGGGGTTTACTTAAAAAAAAAAAAAAAAATACATTACTTTCCTTCTTATTGAGAAAAGGAAATTCTTATTGAGATAAGGAAAGTAACCTAACTGAGGCTTTGATTGGTCAGTATTGTGTGTGAATGGTTCAAAATAGAGCAAAATGTTATAGAATATGAATTTCTGAAAATTACAAAAAAAATAAAAAAAAAGTTTTTTTTAGACAATATTTTTTGATATGACCAATCGAGGCATCACTGTGGCCACCCTTCTTATTTAATGTATATATTATTCTATAAAGGGGCATTCCTGGGGCGATTATTCCTTTTAAATTGCTCACTTTCTACATTGTTTATTAATGGCTCATAATAGAGAAAATGTTGACATTCAGGCCTTCAGTATTTAAATAGAATAGTTGTCTACTGGACTGGACCCTTTTTGATAGAAGTGACTAGGTATCCTGGGGGCATCCCTAATTATAAAAAAAAATCAGGCTAATAATATGATGAAAATGGAATGTAACCTTTTTATATATTCATATAACCAAAATTATATAACCATATAAGCTAGTCTTCAATCACACCTTCTAGTCATCCTTGTGTTTTCCCCCCCTATAATCTTTTCGTTCCTTTTCTGTTTTTTCGTTTTTATTTGTCTTTATACATTTTTATTTTAACTTGTCTAGTCCTCAAATTATTTAAATGTTCTTTGTTCTAAACTAGTAAACCTATTTTAAATATTATATTAACTTAGATTTAATTTAATTTGTAGCTTGTAAGATTTGTACACATACTATTATGTATCTTTTAGTACAATAAAATTGAAATTGAAAATTGAAATTGAAATTGAAATATACACTGAGGCACAAAATTAGCGGAACGGGTAGTTTTTTTCTCGTATAACTTGTGTATTTCTTGTTGGACAAAAACATTTTTGATATTTTTTTCTGATTGCGGAAATCACACAAAAATTGGTACAGAGATAGCAAAGACATGAAAGCCAATTTTCAAAATTGAATAAAGTACTTGTCACTGTCGGTCTTTCCCATACAGGGTGTAGAAAAAAAACTGTTTTTCAATGATTTTTTTTAAAATTCATTATTTTGGATTCAGAGGAATAGTGACGTGTCCATCAAGGCTCAACATTTTTGAGCCAAGAAAGAATGAGGATCAATACATAAAGCAAGACAATATTACTCTTAATCCAAAATAATGAATTTTGAAAAAATCATTGAGAAACTGTTTTTTTGTACACCCTGTATGGGAAAGGTCGACAATGACAAGCACTTCATTCAATTATGAAAATTGGCCTTCATGTTTTTGCTATCTCTGTACCAATTTTTGTGTGATTTCCTCAATTAGAAAAAATATGAAAAATGCTTTTGTCCAACAAGAAATACACACGTTATATGAGAAAATACCTACCCGTTCCGCTAAATTTTTGCCTCAGTGTATACAGTATGTTTCAGAAAAGGTGGCCACCCCCTCGTAACTTTTGAACGCGACGGAATTTTTCAATTCTGTAAAGTCCTAGGTATAGGAAGTGCCCTATGGCCCATCCTGTGGTCATATTTATTTTTGGCCCCGGTCGGCCCTTCAGGCTTTTAGGCCATATTTTTTCATTTTTCTCGCGAATTTTAAATGAAATGCTATATTTTTTATTCCTGTTAATTAAAGTCCAAGTTAGGCTGAGTATAATGAGCTTTTAAAATTTTCAAAAACCTTATCAGGGGCGGAGCTAGTAGGGTGCAAGTTTCAAAATTGTTACACCCTGTATTTCAGCGTTAGTTAGATTTTTTAGTACTTTTTTTATGTTCATAGGTTCAAAATATTGTTTTACACCATATGAAATCAAAAAAA
Source organism: Bactericera cockerelli (assembly GCA_024516035.1). Classification (NCBI taxonomy): domain Eukaryota; kingdom Metazoa; phylum Arthropoda; class Insecta; order Hemiptera; family Triozidae; genus Bactericera; species Bactericera cockerelli. The sequence continues at coordinate 4,107,390 of CM044955.1, forward strand.
TATTCTTGTTTACTTCTAATCAGGGTCATAGTAAGGTTTTTGTAAAAGTACTTTTTTTCTCACGTCAATTTTTCCGTAAATTAACGGTGTTCTCGAAATTGGCATCTTTAGAGGTGAAAGTCTGCAGTGACATATGTTTTTTATGTTTGAAATCGAAAGAAAACTTAACGGAGAAGCGATTAAGATCATAAAAAAAGCCATTTAACCTGCTAGTTTTTTCACGACAGTGTCCGGTAAAGTGGGTGAATTTCGTATTGGATTTTTTTTGTTGTTGAGGAAACACAATTGGCATAGAAAATAAATAATATTCTAATAAGGGAATAATACTTCAATAAAGATAACTAAATGCGAAATTAAATGAAAATTATTTCTTCTAAATCAGTGCCGGATATTTTTTTTTTTTTTTTTTTCTTTTTCTCTCTCTCTTTTTTTCACTTTTCAAAGTGCAACTTGTATCATTAACGGATAATGATGCTTCTAAAGTCGGCCTAGGGGTCCCCTCTTGAGACAATTTTAGTTGGTAAGTTGGTAAAATCTGTAGAAAACACATTGTCAATAATTCTGGAGTCAGTCCGACGGCGCTTTGAATGCAACGATTCTTGTAGGATCACCGAAGTTAAGCAACGTCCAGCGAGGAGAAGACTTCGTGATGCTGGCATTCCGGCCTAACCCAGGCTGGGTGAGATAAATGTGTTTAGGAGGTTGGTGAGTTTCTTGCGAATGGAATGTAACACCCCCGTTATGATATGACCATGCAGTTGAAACGCGATATTAAACCCAAATTTAAAAAAAAAATCATACTGGTGTTGCTAGTAATGAATACCAGGTCTCTAAATAAAAATCTAATTATCTCGAAATTTAAGAGAAAAAATACCAGGTCAAGTACCAAACTCTTGAGGGTGAAAATTAAACCAATTTAATTATTTTAAAGAGGAGAAGAGAGAGAGAAAGAGAGAGAAAAAAAATTATCCGGCACTGATTTAGAAGAAATAATCTTCATTTAATTTCGCATTTAGTTATGTTAATTGAAGTATTATTCCCTTATTAGGTATTATTTATTTTCTATGCCAATTGTGTTTCCTCAACAAAAAAAAATCCAATACGAAATTCACCCACTTTACCGGACACTGTCGTGAAAAAACTAGCAGGTTAAATGGCTTTTTTTATGATCTTAATCGCTTCTGCGTTAAGTTTTCTTTCGATTTTAAGCATAAAAATCATATGTCATTGCAGACTTTCACCTCTAAAAATGGCAATTTCGAGAACACCATTAATTTACGGAAAAATTGACGTGAGAAAAAAAGTACTTTTACAAAAACCTTACTATGACCCTGATTAGAAGTAAACAAGAATATTTTTTTGATTTCATATGGTGTAAAACAATATTTTGAACCTATGAACATAAAAAGAATACTAAAAAATCTAACTAACGCTGTAATACAGGGTGTAACAATCTTGAAACTTTCACCCTACTAGCTCCGCCCCTGATAAGGTTTTTGAAAATTTTAAAAGCTCATTATACTCAGCCTAACCTGGACTTTAATTAACAGGAATAAAAAATATAGCATTCCATTTAAAATTCGCGAGAAAAATGAAAAAATATGGCCTAAAAGCTGGAAGGGCCGACCGGGGCCAAAAATAAATATGACCACAGGATGGGCCATAGGGCACTTCCTATACCTAGGACTTTACAGAATTGAAAAATTCCGTCGCGTTCAAAAGTTACGAGGGGGTGGCCACCTTTTCTGAAACATACTGTATAGCACCAAGAGGGGCACTCCCTGGGACACTTTAATTGAAATAATAACATTATTTTTAAATTTAAAGATTATCATTACTCTCTTACTATGACAAGGAAAGTCATGTTCAGAGTTTACACAGTTTTTTTAACCTATTAAATTTAATATTTTAACAAATGTATAAACAATTCTGCAAGAAATAAATAAAGAATTAGAGCAAGTACCTATTAGATCATTTTGGACATTTTAGACAAAAATCACTTACCTACTGCTTTGCCAAATATTTTAATAAAAGATTCAAGAAACAATCAAACAACAGTTATCTTTGATATAAGAAATGGATTTCTTTGATTGATAGGTACCTGCCTGGTAAAAGCATATAGATCAAACAAAACTGAAGTAAATGAACTATACCAAAAGTCCCATGTAGGTACAATGTACAACTATTCAATAATTATTCAAGTAGAGTTAGATGTAGGTAGGTACTTACCTATAATACCACTAATTCTGATGTAATTCCTGCATAACTCGAAAAAATTTCTTATGAAGTAACAAAATGCTACCTTAAATTGAAAACTTTAGACTTTTGAAACTGTTTCCAACTTTTTTGTGACTAATCTGATTTTAAAATCTGAACTTTAAACCTCCTGTAAATAATAAACATCCAGTTTGGCACTAAAGTAAATCTAGATATTTTATTTATTTATTTAACATAATACTCTTTATTTATTTTAATTTTACATAATATACATTAAATATAGTGAGTTTATGAGGTACTATTACCCTATTTGTTGTGGGTTGTGTTGTACCTCATTTATAATATACAATAAAATTTAAGAGTTAAAAAAAAAAGAAATATTTATATACAGTATGTTTCAGAAAAGGTGGCCACCCCCTCGTAACTTTTGAACGCGACGGAATTTTTCAATTCTGTGAAGTCCTAGGTATAGAAAGTTCCCTATGGCCCATCCTGTGGTCATATTTATTTTTGGCCCCGGTCGGCCCTTCCGGCTTTTAGGCCATATTTTTTCATTTTTCTCGCGAATTTTAAATGGAATGCTATATTTTTTATTCCTGTTAATTAAAGTCCAAGTTAGGCTGAGTATAATGAGCTTTTAAAATTTTCAAAAACCTTATCAGGGGCGGAGCTAGTAGGGTGCAAGTTTCAAAATTGTTACACCCTGTATTTCAGCGTTAGTTAGATTTTTTAGTACTTCTTTTATGTTCATAGGTTCAAAATATTGTTTTACACCATATGAAATCAAAAAAATATTCTTGTTTACTTCTAATCAGGGTCATATTAATTTTTTTGTAAAAGTACTTTTTTTCTCACGTCAATTTTTCCGTAAATTAATGGTGTTCTCGAAATTGGCATTTTTAAAGGTGAAAGTCTGCAGTGACATATGTTTTTTATGTTTGAAATCGAAAGAAAACTTAACGGAGAAGCGATTAAAATCATAAAAAAAGCCATTTAACCTGCTAGTTTTTTTACGACAGTGTCCGGTAAAGTGGGTGAATTTCGTATTGGATTTTTTTTTTTTTTGAGGAAACACAATTGGCATAGAAAATAAATAATATCTAATAAGAGAATATTACTTCAATAAACATAACTAAATGCGAAATTAAATTAAAATTATTTCTTCTAAATCAGTGCCGTATATTTTTTTTTTCTCTCTCTCATTTTTTCACTTTTCAAAGTTCAAGTTGTATCAAAAATAATAATCGGATAATGCTGCTTCTAAAGTCGGCCTAGGTCCCTTCTTGAGACAATTTTAGTTGGTAAGTTGGTAAAATATGTAGAAAACACATTGTCAATAATTCTGGAGTCAGTCCGATGGCGCTTTGAATGCAACGATGCTTGTAGGATCACCGAAGTTAAGCAACGTCCAGCGAGGAGAAGACTTCGTGATGCTGGCATTCCGGCCTAACCCAGGCTGGGTGAGATAAATGTGTTTAGGAGGTTGGTGAGTTTCTTGCGAATGGAATGTAACACCCCCGTTATGCTATGACGGGGGTGTTACATTTGAAACTCGATATTAAACCCAAATTAAAAAAAAAAAATCATACTGGTGTTGCTAGTAATGAATACCAGGTCTCTAAATAAAAATCTAATTATCTAGAAATTTAAGAGAAAAAAATACCAGGTCAAGTACCAATCTCTTGAGGGTGAAAATTAAACCAATTCAATTATTTTAAAGAGGCGAAGAGAGAGAGAGAGAGAGAGAGAGAGAGAGAGAGAGAGAGAGAGAGAGAGAGAGAAAGAGAGAGAGAGAAAAAAAAATTATCCGGCACTGATTTAGAAGAAATATTCTTCATTTAATTTCGCATTTAGTTATGTTAATTGAAGTATTATTCCCTTATTAGGTATTATTTATTTTCTATGCCAATTGTGTTTCCTCAAAAAAAAAAAAAAAATCCAATACGAAATTCACCCACTTTACCGGACACTGTCGTGAAAAAAACTAGCAGGTTAAATGGCTTTTTTATGATTTTAATCGCTTCTCCGTTAAGTTTTCTTTCGATTTCAAGCATAAAAAACATATGTCACTGCAGACTTTCACCTTTAAAAATGCCAATTTCGAGAACACCATTAATTTACGGAAAAATTGACGTGAGAAAAAAAGTACTTTTACAAAAACCTTACTATGACCCTGATTAGAAGTAAACAAGAAATATTTTTTTGATTTAATATGGTGTAAAACAATATTTTGAACCTATGAACATAAAAGAAGTACTAAAAAATCTAACTAACGCTGAAATACAGGGTGTAACAATTTTGAAACTTGCACCCTACTAGCTCCGCCCCTGATAAGGTTTTTGAAAATTTTAAAAGCTCATTATACTTAGCCTAACTTGGACTTTAATTAACAGGAATAAAAAACATAGCATTCCATTTAAAATTTGGGAGAAAAATGAAAAAATATGGCCTAAAAGCCGGAAGGGCCGACCGGGGCCAAAAATAAATATGACCACAGGATGGGCCATAGGGCACTTCCTATACCTAGGACTTTACAGAATTGAAAAATTCCGTCGCGTTCAAAAGTTACGAGGGGGTGGCCACCTTTTCTGAAACATACTGTATATACATTTTTAGATATCTAAATAATTTTAAATTTAATCTAGGTAAATATTTTTTTAATTTTTATCACTCAGAATTTTAGTTCACGTTTCAATTCAAAATTCATATTTTGCCGCCTACAGTTACAGACCACAGAAAGATTTATTTGTAGAGCAGTGGCTCCCAAAATGTGGTCCGCGGTAGTTTTTTAAGCGCGTGTCGCACATTGCATAGCACATTTTTAGGGCTTCATCAAAAATCTCATGGAACTTTTTTCAGAGAGGAAATACTAGTAATTCATTTTTAAGTCAGAGCTGGATGCGGAGCCAAGTTTTTGAAAATTTGGCTCCGACTCCGGCTCCAGCTCCTCTTTACTAAAATAATTGGCTCCGGCTCCAGCTCCGGCTCCAGCTCCGGCTCCTTCAGACCAAAAAATGTTAAGCTCCGGCTCCTTAGCTCCGGCTCCGACTCCGCAGCCCTGAGAGATGCCTTAGAAGAAAACCATAAACTTTCTCAAAAGCCTTTCCGTCAGCGCAGCCCTCCATGGCATCTCAGCCCTTTCACACTGAAGGATTTATTAATGTTGACCCTTCCACAGTGCTACAGGAGCCCACTTATCCTGAACCATCCCCTGTCAGCAGTCTTGTCAGCTGTGGGGAAGTGAGAGATGGAATCGGGTGACATACAAGGGAACCTTCGACATGGCGGCGGATTTCAGCCCCTCAATGTTAACCCTCGGCTCAGTGGGAGGGGTAAGGATAGTTACCCCCTGCGTGATTTTGAGTGTATACTGGGTAACATTCATTACGGAATACTGGCTCAGCGAGATGCTTTCTCCAGGGCTTCGGAAGCTTTCTTGGCCAAATGGCCGAATGCGGCCTGTGAATTCAAAAAGGCTTTTATTGGGGAACAGGCGGAATTTCGAGAGATCTCTCAGGATTTGGTTCAATATGCTTGTGGCAAAAGAAGTGAGGTGATTGATCAGCTCAGAAACCACTTCCTAAATACTGACCCATATGTCAGACGCCACATTGCACTGATCCCTCCTTCTCATACTTGGGAGGATTGACTGGTTGCCCGCTCCCTCCCAAGTCTTCATATACTATACATATAAGCCACAACCATCGAAGAAAAGAAGAGCGCAACCCCTTCCTTCCCTCTGGCCGGAGTAGACCACCGCACTCCAAAGAGGTCGGACGCTAGGGAACAGGCTCCCCAAGGTCGACAAATCCCGACTTCTCAGAACTTTCGGAGTTTCCCTACTCCGAAATAACATGTCAATCTAAGAGAATTAATGTAAGTTTACAAATGAATGTCAATAAAATAAATATTAGTTAGCTCATTAATTATTAAATTACTAAGTAATATGTCAATATAATAAATATGTATCTCTTCCATCTTTGCAGGTGCTAGTAGTCAATCTATTTCATATCACATATTGGTCGCGGGCTTCTGTGACCTCATGCGGATTTTGTAAACCCCAGTGATATGTCCAGTGCCTACTTACTTGTCCATGTCGAATGAAGCTGGATTCGTCCGTAAAGATGATTCTACGCCCAAAGTTTGGGTTTATTCTTATTTGTTGAAGAGCAGTCTCCGTTCCGGATCACCAGTTTGGAGTTTTTGTACGGTCGATTTTTTTTTTCTTTGAGAATCCTATGAACTGAATCTTTTGACGAGCCTGCCTCTAATGCTCGGTCTCGGAGTGAGAGTTTGGGAGCAATTACTACACTAGCTACTGTGTCTATGGTTTTTTCGGGTGATGTCTCTACTTTTGGCCGTCCCGGTCTTTTTCTTTCCTCGACATTTCCTAGCTCAAAGAATCTTTCAATAGCATTCTTCACTGTTCTTGTATGTGGGAGTCTGTTATCCGGGTCACTATTTTGAAAGAGACAAGCTGCGGCTGCGCATTCCTCCCCGTTTCTGAACCAGAAAGCTACCATTTTTACACAATCCTGAATTGAATATGTATGCGTCATAATAAAAATAAAAAAATCACAGGTAACAATAGCTTAGGTAAAATCAGCACAAATTAAAAAAAAAGTAACTGAATAATTAATTTATTAAGTACCAACTTTGACATTTACGTTAGAAATGACCAACCTTAAATGTAATAGTAATCACAATTATAAAAGTAGGTACTTACCAAAATCCATTTTGTCATCAATCTCATCCTCTTGAATGTCAAAAAAGTTCCGTTACTAAAAGTTCATTATTAAAAGGCGTCATGTTCATTCACAAATATGTGAATAATAAATTAAGTGTTCTTTTGTTTTATTATTCCATCGCAACTTTAGTGAGTATCACAGCATTACAAGTCTAGTATAAGTAAGTATCCCTAATTCTTTCGAATTTCATTTAACTTGTAATGCCACCACTGATTGCTATTCTCAATTAAAGTATTCACTCATTTGTCTTGATGAGGTTGAGTGAACCGCCAACACTCCCAACCACATAGTCGAGTTATAATATTTCCCACCGAGAATCGAATCCGGGGATTTCGCAGTCTCATTACTGAATCTAGAATCTAGAAATACACATTGGAGAAGAAACTCATTGCAATGCCATGAGGATCGAAGAGAGTAAACTTTTAAATCAAATAAATATTTAAGTAGGTAGGTACCTACCTAGGTTCAGGAGTGAACTAATATTTTGAACCTGCATGGTCCTGTATCAGGTTGACTCAAATCCATGATACATAGGTTATTAGAAAATAAAAAGGTAGGTAACTAATATGAATGTGGATAGTTAGATATCTTGTTAATAGATAAATAAATCTGTTTCTCTTCACTTAACTAAGAGTTTAAGTTTGAAAACAATAATGTAGTAGGTAGGTACCTACACATTTTACTCAACTAATCAATATCTATTTGTTGTTGTTGTTGGCGTCATTCTAACAATTGTTCACAAACTAAAGTTGTTATCGAACCCTTTTTCACTTCAAGACAATACAACTAATAAAAATTGATTATTGTCATGAAAAGAGGTCATTGTTATCCAACCCTCCGGCACTGATGGAGGTGAAATATCGGAGTTTTTACCATTTCGGTACTTCCAAGACACTTTTTTCGTCATTTTAAATCATTGAGGACTGTATTGAGTCCCGCAGTACCAAAGCTACAGGGTGTCTCAAAAAACCAGATTTTAAGTTTTAAACCACTATAGCTCCGCCACTGATAGTGATAGAAAATTTATTTTTTGAGGAATGCAGTATTTCTACCTGTTAATTAATAATATGAAATTAAAAAAATACCTTCTCATTTAAATTTCTCAAGAAATGGCCATTTTTATCAAAAAAGTGCCACTTCCGGGGTTCGAACCTGGATTTTGACATTACCAGTGAATCGGCCATAGGGCACTTCCTATCCTTAGAAACAAACAGAATCCAAAAATTCGCACCCATTCAAAAGTTATGAGGCCATTGCCAGGATTTCTAAGACATACTGTATAAAGAGAGAGAGAATATAAAAGAGGGAGACCCGTGGTACGGGCTCTCCTCTGGTATTTCCCCGTCCTCTAAGGGGTTCATTGATGATAAATAGAACAACACAGAATAAGAGTTTCAAAAGGTTTATTTTATTTACAAAGATTGGATAAAAGATAATATTATGGTGATGACATAAGTAATCGGTAATTCACAAACACGTAACTCCCCGAGCGTGATGCTTTTGTCGGTGGCTCTTTAATTCTCTTGTGGCATATGCACAAATAAGAGGGTCTCTTTGTGCCACTAATGCAATTTCATCTAGTCTCATATGAGGAAAGACGTCGTTTTTTAGACGTGTGTCGACCTTAATGCGCTTGAGCAATATCCTCTTCAAGGTACACATATGTGCACAAACTTTTTGTAGTCATAAGTACCCACCTAAATGTTTACAATTGTAATCATTCAGACCCAATGTCCACATATGTGAACAATATTTCTGTAGTCATTAATGCCCAAACAATATTTTCATCATTATTTACATTGTACTATATTTTTCTAATTCTCAAGGTATTTCTAAGCATGAAAAAATTAATTGTTGGCTTGTTTTCATACATTAGGCATGTAAATATGGAGCTAGAAAATTGTTCACACATGTGTACCTGTACACTGGGCACATATCAATACAAAATAAATAAAAATCATACAATTTTGATTGAACTAATTTTTTCATTTCTTTATTGCAAAAACTAAAAAGGAACACTTCAATAGGGGTAAACAAGGTACATACATTTTTTTTTATTTATAATATGTATAAAAAAAGGTAGTTTTTTCATTCACATGTTATTTAGTATGGAATGCAATGAAGCAATTTTTATTGCTGTTCATGCAAAGTACTACATTGCATTTTGTGCATCTTACCCTTCCACGGGCTATTCAACCTGGCATTCTGCATCTGCCAGGTTTTGCAATTGTGTCTGGAAGATGTTTTGCATGTTTTGTTCGCTGTTCCAGTGTTGGAAGAGGGATTCTAATCCCATCTCTTGGTAATTCTTCTTCGTCCTCACTGCTGGAATCTTCTTCAAGTTGCCCAATGTGTTCAGCAATCTGAAGCTTGAAGTCTATGAGAGGTAGAAGCTCCCTTTTTGATTTCCCCACAGCAATCCCATCCTTCCTGTAGAGTACCCAGGCATTACAAATGGCCAGGTCAATGAAATGCATAATTACTCTTCTTGTCCACTTCATAGGTGGCTATAAATCTATCTATAAGATCAACACCTCCCATCTGCTGGTTGTATTGTCATTCCATGTAACAAAGGCTACTTTGGCATCCTCTCTTACTCTTTACTCTGAATATCCACGATCTTTTCTTTTCATGTCTCTTTCAGATGGTGGGTTTACATTTTTGGGCATTCTATTCTTCATGACTGTGCCAGTACAGTATATTTTCTTGTAGTCACCGTGGCAGAGTGAGTTAGCGCGCTAGGCTTTGCACGCATGGTGACCTGGGTTCAATCCCCAGCGGGGCAGGAATTTTTCTGCTCTGTACTTGGATGTTCGGGGTCCACTCATACCTCGTGAGGAAAAATGAGTAGTTACTTGTATGAGTAACGACCAGAGGCGGCATTACCAGAGTAAAAAGAAATTAATGTAATAGAATAATTCGAAAAGTAAAGGAGGCTCTTAGTAATGCTGCGCTACCCACAAAAATTGTGAAGGGGCCTTGTGCTTCACCACAAATAAAACCATACATACCAGTATATTTTCTTTGATTGTAATATGTTGATCGATTTCTCTGTTGTGAAGAACCTATCAAAATATATAGCGGATCTTGGAGGGACAGTTTCACTGAGCTTAAGAACTACAGCTTGTGCAACATTCACATTGACGCCCATGTTCTCACTGTGCTCAATAATCATTTTTTCCCTTGATAAAGGAGAAAATCTAAAACAAGTCCATCTTTATCTGCAAGGACATAGTTTTTAAAACCTACAGGGTTTGGCTTTCCCCTTACATACTGTTTCATTACAGGGTGAAAAGAAAAAAAATGAAATTTTCTTGTTGATGGAAGAAGCACTGTTTTTATTTTCGGTCTGTCACAAGATGATGTGTTTGTCTCAAATTTTGTGGAGAACACGCTCTTTAACTTTGTGTCCTTGATTTCCGTTTCGATTTTTTTTACAATAATTTTAAAATATATTTGTGTCACTTACGCCCCTTTGTTCTGCATGAAAAGTCATACTAGTTACACTTACGACCAAGAAATAAAAATAATGATGTATTTGTTTTTAACATTCAGCTAAATTATTTATTGCTTTCTTATTGAAAAATAGCACAAAAAAACAATATTATCAATTAAAGAAGTAAAAATATTAAAAAAATAAATCTTTTTCCTTCCCATTATTAGGTATTTTCCTTTTTTTTTTAATAATCTAGGATATTTTCAAATTTAAACTTCAGATTTCTTAATATGAAAAATTACACAAAGAACAATATTGTTATAAGAAAAATCGTGAAAATGAAGAGATATACAAGAATAAATCATTTTCCTTATTTTCTTCCTTTTTTTTTCAAATTAAACTTATTTTTCTAACTTGAACTTAAATTTTTTCCCCCAAACTTAACAATTTTCTCCTCTCCTATCTGTTTCACCTTATTAGTCATGTAGCAAGCTCTTATAGTAGTTCACATATTCGGCACATCTAATAATGGGGTTAGATCCTTCACACATAGCGGTTAAATCTTTGTACTTATCAATCGAATTTTTTGGTGGTGTTTGATTCAACTCCTTTTGAAATACTTTGTCTGGAAATCTCTTCAATGTGATTGATTGGTAGGAACTTTTATTATGAGAGTCTTTGAATTCAATTTGGTGAGGGCAGTCTTTCTTCACTCGTTCACTTCTGTCCAGTTTATATTTTCCCCAGTTTGATCGTCTCTTCTTTCTTTTAGAATTCTAAAGTCCTGGGAAACTTCCTTGAAATCAATAAAATCTTGAAATTCGAGCTCATGAACCATGTACGTTTTAGAACTTCGAGATAGTCGCATGATATTCACAATTTGTGCTGGTGCAAGAGTACTATTCAGATAGTTTTAATATTTCACTTTGATTTTTTTATATTTTTTCCTACTTAAGAAAAAAAAAATACATTAAACCAAAACAATATATTGTATACTTCATTTTGAAAGCATTTTCCAATCTACCAGTTACTGACTTTTGTAGAAAACGACCTTTGAGTTTTAGGGCATGTGACCTAATTGTTATGTCATGTGACCCAGTTGTAATATCCTACTAAAGTTGATAATGTTGTTGTTAAGATGTGAAAAGAACAATGTAATTTTTGTGGCAAATTCAAAACAAGGCCTTATTTATTTATTTTTCTAATTAGATCTTTTTAAACTATTTTATCCTCAGCATCCTCAGCAGTGACTGTTTTCCTGCAGGAATATTCACCTTCTTCCTTTTCTTTCGGTTTGCACCAGTTTCTACAAAGTCAGCTCTCTTCTTTTCTAATGTTTCCAAGAATGCCTCACCAACAGCATCCACATCTACTGCAGACTGTTTTTCTGGCATTCGGTTCAAAAGTGGTTGGTAGTCAAGTGGATAGATTGCACATTTTCGGAATCCTGACTGCAAGTTTTCCGCCTGATTTTCCTGTAATCTGGTCTTGAGTTCTTTTAAGAGAGCAGGAAAAATGTCTTTAGGAATAGTTGTATATGTTGAACCAGTATGTGTTGCTTTCCATTGCAACATTATTTCTCGCCAAATTCTCTTGGTTGGACGAAAAAAGGCCACATCAAGTGGCTGAGTCAGATGGGTTGAGTGAGGTGGTAAACAAACGAAACGCACATCATGTTTGGTGCATAGGTCCAGGACATGAAGACTAATATGTGACGACAGGTTATCTCCTATGAGTACCTGAGGTCCTTCACTATTCCTGATATGTGGAAGAAACATAAACTCAAACCAATCTTGAAAACAGACTCCATCAAACCAGCCACTCTTTGAGCGATTGTAGCGTGTTTCAGGAGGTCCATTCTCAGTCCAAACAGACCAAACAGTCTGCTTTATAAACCACGCATTTCCACAAAACATGAGGGATGTAGCTGTCTTTGAAGTGTTGCAAATAGCTTCAACATATTTTGAAACTCTCTTTGCAATTACTTTCTTTGACCCAGGGTCATGAGAAAGGTGCTTTGGCAACATACCTCAGATCCATTTCTACAATGGGAAATACATAGTCACAGAGCTTTATCATGTGCTGCACAAATGAAGCTTCTTCCTCTGGTGAAAAAGCTAGCTGTTTGTCTTCCTACTGACTTTGAATGTCTGTTCGAAAGCTTTGATTTGATAGTAGAGCGGCTTATTCCAAATGTAGCTGCAGCAGTTCTTTGAGTCATACCACCTCTGATTGCTGTCAGGCATTGTGATAGTCGTTCTGGGGTGTAGTTAGAGTATGGCCTAGTTCCAGGTTGCTTCTTATGTTTGCGCGGCATTATAAAACTGAAACAGAAGAAGACATTAATTAGAATCCTAGATAACCTTTAGGTAACATTGTCCCTTGTCTAGGAATAACATATGTACAAAAAATAAAAGTTGGGGCAACATTGGCCCAAGCACAAAATGAGTTTTTGTGTAGTCTTACTGTTAAATGGCAGTTTTCACAAAAACACAATAACAAATCTAAAATAAACAACACACATTGAAGAATGTCGCTTAACACACTGTATTCTCATTCATGGAACAACTTTTACGGTAAAAGAAAGAGGTTATTTATGAAGTAACTGAGTGTAAGGGCAACATTAACCCAGCTTTTTATTTTACCCAGAAATTGAATGTGAAAATTATGGGTACAACATTGGCCCAGGGACAAAGTTGCCCCAAAAAGTGGGTTGAAGATACCCCAAGCTATAAAATGGCTTTTATTTATAAAACAAAAGACAGGATATCACTTGAGGAAACTCATCAATACACAGTAAGAAATAACTTTTGAGCTTACCTGAATTTCCAGGACTTCTATTTTCTGAGGATCTGATGAATGTTTCAGGAGCACATTTTCACTTGAAAAAAAAATGACAGTTTTAGAAGCGCTACCTTGTGGCATAATTTTGAACTAAGAAAATGAACTCCTACCAGCTGATTACACTGTTGTCATACTTTTGGTACCAAGAGGTTTTTTCAATTTATTGGCGGCAGTTTAAATTTTATGGCGCGTGAAATATTTTCCACGTGTTGGGCTAATGTTGCCCCTAAGGGCTTAAGATGCCCCAGATGACGGAATTGAGAATCATAATTATAAACAAATTATGAAAACACAAAACATTATTAGTCTTAAAGATCGAAGAGACATGCAAGATCTTATTTTCATCTACAAAATATTAAATAATCAAAAATATACTCTTCAGAAATACTATCAAAAATTAATATCAAAATTAATGGGGGATGACCTCGTAAATTAAACTAAAAAAAAAAAATTAAAATAAACGCTAGGTTAAAATTTTGATATAAAAACAAATAAAGCTCTTTTGAAAAAAATACGAGTAAATAATAAAAAAAAAATAATAATAAATAAACGGGTGGTTAAAAATTCGATATAAAAACAAATAATAATCTTTTAAAGAAAATAAAAATAATGTCGCCAGTGGTAAATTTTAACGAAAAACTAACGATCGCATTACTTATCTTTTAATAAGTAATATATTGAGCTAGTCAGTTTATCACGGTTCTGGACAAATCATGGTCTTGGGACACCAAAGAAGCATAACTCAAGAACCGTAAGAGCTAGATACTTAAAGAGCTTGAGACTAGTAAAAATCATGAGAATATTATCTCAAAAACATAAAGAAAACACTGTGACCGATTTTTCGATCAAATTTACCGCTGGCGATATTATGTACATTGTACATATTATGTACATTGTACATAATATCGCCAGCGGTAAATTTGTACATTGTACAATGAGCAGATTTTGGCTGCCTAATAGTACAGGAGCTAGGGCTCAATTTCTTATGTCTTAAAGAACAAAAAAATTCAATGGAGGAATGGCCTAATAAGTTTAAGAATTTCATGTGGAAAACGCTCAATGAAAAATGGCTGCCAAATTGAACGGGTACTTCAGCCCTAAACCAGGTATTAGATTTTTAGTTTATTAATTTATGGATTTTTCTTGTTCACATTGTTGACATATGCATACTATTGTTGTGCAGTTCTCCTGTATAGAATATTTTGATTTTTAATTTTTGCTTGGTGAAGCTTCATTGGAGGTAAACATTTCTTCTGTAAGTAAGATCTGAATTCCCTGTTCATCACACTCTTCTCTGGTGTTGTCCAGCTTGTTTTTACCTTAAAAGGCCGTTTTTTCTGTGGCGTCTTGAACAGCTGATCTGGAAATAAAAGTAATTTCAATCATATCACTGCTGAACATCTTTACGATGCAATTATTCTGGAAATAAAAGTAATTTCAATCATATCACTGCTGAACATCTTTAAGATGCAATTCTACAGGGTGCGCCAGAATAACCTGACGAGTTTAAAATGTTAACTATCAAGTCATAACTTGTCGTAGATGGTTGATGTTAGTGTCATTTTGTTTCCAATAAAAGCGGATTTAGTTACAATGGAGTCGTGGACACATGCGCATCGTGCTTTTGTTGTAGAGACATTTTTTAAAAGTGGTGATTCTGTGTCAATTACTCAGAGAAAGTTCGGCGATCTGGACTGGGCGGCCAACTCACCAGACCTCTCTGCTTGTGACTATTTTCTTTGGGGTTACCTCAAAAGTAAAGTCTATATGCATAAGCCAAGGACTGTAGATAACTTGAAGAGACTAATTGTTCAAGAAATTTGTGCAATACACCTGAATATGCTTGAGAATGTCATGGACAATTTTTCGACCAGAATTCACGAGTTTATCAGAAATGGAGGTAAACATTTGACCAACATTATCTTTCACAAATAATTCAAATATTCAAAAAATCATGTGTTAAAATAAATCCACATGTCTTCTCTTTCAAATAACACAAAAATTATTGTTCTATCTTAAAAATTGCTTGTTTAGTATCATTTTTAGACTCGTCAGGTTATTCTGGCGCACCCTGTAATTCAAAACAGCTTGAAACATAAAATGCTGTTGGGTGAGAAATTGTTAGCTCAGTCGGTAGAGCATTAGGCTTTTAACCTAAGGGTCCTGGGTTCGAATTGTTTGTGGAAATTGGGCTCATTCAGGAATCGAACCTGAGAATGATCCCGTCAACCTTTGAATCTTCTATGAAGACCGAAACAGTTGATCCCATGAACAATCGAACAGTCCGAGTACCAGTTCGGGGAGATTATTAAATCTCCTAACACTAACTTCACTAACTAAATTAATCTGAAAGCAAGGATGAGACAAATAATGAATTCCAATAGTTTATTATTAAACTCAAGTATTAGAGGTTGGATATTATATTATTAGACAGAATAGACATTATTTAAGATTCACAATATTAAGTTTTACACAATATTAAGACGATTATTTATGATTAGAATAATTGAGGGGCTGCATGGAAAAAGGACCTAAGTTCCAAAACTTAGTTTTGAGTAATCGAGGTTTAAAGTTTTGCTTTCATTGTAAAAGTATTATTGTTAATTTTATCAAGTTTTATGTCAGAATATAAAATATTCCATGTACTCTTTGGGGCCCATACATATAAAATTCAACTTAACCTACTGCACCCTTTTCGAGTAATAAAGGTTTTAATAACGAAAATAATATGCCCTTCTTCCATGCACGAACCCTAGATAAAAAAGGAAAACAAGAACTCGTATTTTTTGGCACAAATTACAAACAAGGTGCTTTCTACTCCTCTTCTTCGGAGTCTGTGGCCACTTCAGCCTCTACAATGGTGGCACTGTTACCATTGACAGTTTCAAAGAACTGCCTATACCAGTCCCTACTAGATAAATCTGAAGAGGTCCTCAATATCCTTGACTTTCTTTAAATTTATGCCAGCAAATGGAACTTGTACAAGTTGCCCAACAATACTGTCAATATTCTGTAGGCCCTCAGGAGTCCATGCTTTGAAAGGGACAAAGTTAGGAAAATAGGACCTAGAGCATAGAAGAAGTCCATTGCACTTGTACTTCAGTTGTACAAATTTCTGTATTGTAAATAGATTCCCTTTGGTGATGGGCTTTTTTAAGAAAAGTTTAGGCAGGATCTCGCCAAAAATTTTAATCAGAGTGTGGTCCTTGGTTACTGTGAAAGGTGTTGGATGGTTTCTACATTCAACGAGTTCAGCAAGATAGGTTTGAAATGTATGAACTGTCTCAATGTTTTTGATGGCATTCTTGTAAACTCCAAAGTTCCTGTCACATTGATAGAAGGAATGTCCTCTGACAGGATAGATGTGAAGGATGTCCACAGATGATTTCTTGGCAAACCATAGACCAAAATAGGTCATCAATAGGTTTTTATTTTGCCCACCGCAAGCGTCTGATAGGAACACAATCGTTTTCAAATGTTTCATTTCTTGTACTTTCTTTGAAAGGAAATCATACAGAGGTAGGTAAGAGGTAGGAATCCATTGATTTTCCTCAGGTCCAAAACCTAAATATTTTACTAAAACCTTATCACCTTTACGTTGTAGAATTTTTTCTATGAGATAAACATCTGGGTGTGAGGTCTTGAGTAGCTCCTGTTCATAGAAACAACCGCGTATTGGTTTTCCATGTAAATCTTCTAGATGATATACCCTGGGAAAAGTATTACCAACCGTAACCACTCGAAATACTTCATAACTCCAGTTGGCTTCATATCCTTTTTGAAACAAATGTTTCACTTTGGAAATTCGTACTAGATCACCTATTTTGAATTTACTAGTCCTAGAACTATCTAGAACTTGCTTGTGTTTATTCAATCGTAGCGCTACGAGACTTTGATTTTTAAGGTTTACATCTTGGGGGGCCATACCAATAGAGCGATGTTTGGTGGCATTGTAGGTAGACACAAGAGTTGGCAAAATGTTCAACCATCTGTATGAGCCAAGCAAGTTAAATTCTATCCACATTTTAGTCTTCAAAGTTCGATTAAACCGCTCTACTATAGCAGCTTTCATGGGGGAAAATGTACTGTAGTGGTTAATGTTATATTTCTGCATTAGTTTGCGGAATGGATGACCAATGAGAGTCGTGACAGAGTCCCTAGTTCATAGAAAATCCACTGGAAGCGTAAATGCGGAAATTAATTTTGACACGCGTTGGGATCGAACCCACGACCTACGGATCGATGTGCCAATGACTTAACCACTATGCTATTCCTGAGTTGGATAATATATGCACTAATATCAGCACTTGAATGCATTATGTGCATGACCTTGATCTACTCTCGCTGGCTTTATCTATCTCTCTCTCTCTCTCTCTCTCTCTCTCTCTCTCTCTCTCTCTCTCTCTCTCTCTCTCTCTCTGTCTCTCTCTATACCTTATCAGTCTCGGGAATCATCGGAATACTTCGGTGACCTAGGCGAAGATTAGAAAATCACGGGCTCAAAATCTCATTTTTTTTGCTCATCAGCTCGTTCAAAAGATGCCCCACATAGACTACTACTAATGAGATTACGCTCTCTGCTCCTTTCTTGGCTTCTCCCTCCAAGTACGTATACATGTACGAACTGTTATCATTGTGCACGTGGATGTTAAAGATGTAAAACCATAGTAAGCGTTTATAAAACTGTGAGGTCACGTTTAATTTTGGCAGAGGTAGGTTTTGTACATAGTCAAATTCAATGACTAAAAGCTCCTCGCTATCTTTTGCATTCCTGATATATTCTTTTTTCATGCTCATATATGATTTCACCTTCTTTGAATGTAGTATGTAGTCGCTTTTACATGGATCATCGCTGTCCACTGCTAGTTTGGTCTCACTTGCAACGCAAAGGTCACATACATCGATTTTGGGTTTCTTAAACCTGTACTTCTTACAATGTTTCTGGAAGTAAAGAGCATAGGTCCTATAAGCCATTGTTATATCCCGCTTATTTTTCCTTCTGTAATACAGTTTGAAAAGCTTATTAACATTGAGGTTTGGGTTATCGAAATATAACTTCTCACTATTTGTATAATGGCTCTTTTGTCTGCTGCTAACTGGCTTAGCCAATTGTATTTGCTATTTGTTGTAGAATAGCTAATATTATGAATGGATTGTAAGCTAGCAAAGCATAACTTTATTAGTCTGTTCTCATTTGTCATATTTAATTTCTTGTACCAATTGAGAGATACCTACAAGACATTGAGAGATACCTTTGAGAAATTTAACCACGCCTACTTCAAGTCGTATGTAGTGGTTGGGCGTATTACTCGGTAGAGTATACTTTTAAATAATTGTACCTGACACCTCTCTAACTCCTCTGTGTATCTGAGGTACCAGATTTCAGCTCCGTACGCTTTGGAAAGAGTGAGTAGCTTATTTTGTTGTCTAGATATCATGGCAAGCTCTTATAATTATTATCTGACCTGGTTGGAGGTTTTTAACATCCTGATTTAATAGTCAGGATGTGGGTTTACCTTCCATTTGCTAGGAGTCATACCAGAGTTACTGAGTAACCCACATTAACTTCACCCAAAAATCTCACAATGGATCAAAAATAATATGTATATAACTATAATCAATACATTTAACCATTGAATTTATTAAATAATCACCAAAATAAATACATAAATTCTAATCCTAGAATTTCCTCCTCTTCAACAGCAAATTGATCCCTTGTGAGAAAGGCACAGATAAACTGATTATCCATTATGAACAGTTTTATTTATTTGCATCTCTCTCTCTAGCTTTAACACTCATTCTAAAATGAGAAAAGTAAACTTTTATTCAAATTCAACAATATTTAAATACATCTATCCAATTCTTAATCATCGATCTCGCTAGCTTTATTGATAAGGACCTGTAAACTGGTTCAAATTCATCAATTTTACTTCCAAGAATTATTATTAGAAATTGGAAGTATTTTTTAGTGCAGTGAGTTTGCGTAGTATATTGTGATATCACAGCTGTGATTAACACAGCTAATATGATAACTTATAGTTAATCCTACCTTAAATTTAAGATATTTTTTTTTTAATTTGTTGGAGTTGACAACTTTTGAACTTCACAGTTGAGCTACACCAATATAAACTAAATTTAAAATCAGGAAAATATAAATTAGTCAAATTCAGCTTTAAAAATCGTAAGATAAAAAAAATTGCATGAAGAATTGTTCGTTATTTTAAAATAAAAAAAAAACATTAAAATATTACCTGCTGAACACTGAAAGAAAAAAAATATCAAATAAAACATGGCGGAATAAGCAAATAAAAAATCCATATTTCAAATAATGACAAAAATATTTGTTTTATTCAAAATATATATTTGTTTTATTTAAAATATTCACTTTTTAAATTCGATTAAACACGGCGGAAAAAATACATGTAAAAGTCCCATAAATGCAAAAACATTGGTTTTATTCATATAATAATAAACTTCGATTTGTGAAAATATTCATATAAAAAATACGCTTTATTTCTAAAATGAGAAATACTTCGGAAACTCACTATGTAGCTCTGGTTATTATTGATAACTGCGGTCGAATACTCATAGTTATAGGATTATCAAAACTCACGGTTACATAAAATGCACTGATATCCTTTCTAGAAACTGTAAATAATTAGCTAATGGGTTTCAGTTGTAAGAACTTCGTAATTCACTGAAATTATAGTATCTTCTAAATTTGCAGAACCACAAACGATCTTTCATAGCAGCATACTTGTGGTGAGCCTCCAGCCATCCAAATTTACCCCCACATCTACACTCTGGGATAGTGCAATAGTTTTGTTTCTTCATTTCTGAAAATTTTCTGTCGTAAATCCGCTGGAAATACGTTCGTAACTTCTTCCTTTTGATTTTCTTCTTAAAAATACAATTGAGATTTTCGTCTCGCGTTCTGTTGAATTTTTCACGGCTGTCCATGATTTTTTTAGAATGCTTCTCAATTATTGATCCCTTAGTCTTTTCATTTGAAAACGTAGACTTCTCATGAGATGGTGGGAAGTAAAGTGGTTTTCTAAAATGTTCGTTTCTCTGGTTTGATTCGTGTTTCTTTTCTTTACTCCCAAGTGGGTTTGAGTAATCACTCTCACATTTTTCCACGAATTTACTTTTCTTTTTGTGTTTTGGTGTGAGAAAACTGTACGGAAAAAAGAACAAAAGTATAAAAAATTGATTTTATACTATCAATTTATATGCGTAATGAGAACAGCAGAGAACGTTTAAGGACCATATGCAAATATTTTATAGACCATTGTGTGTGGTCTAGAGCAGCAGGCAGACTACTTTTGTCAACATGTGCCTCCTTTTCAAACAATAAGTTTCTATTGAATTTAAATCTCTACAGGTCTTTTTCCTTTTACCTAATTGCAACGAATGAATTTGCGAATCGGGATATTGGATTTACATATTTTGCAAGAAATGCTCCTGTATCCAGTTTTCAACATGGTGATCACCTAATCATGAATTAATCTCGTTTTGAAGGAAAGAAGTCAGACTAAACCAGAAGCAGTTTTTCTAACATGTGGACCTTTACACTTTCTTTCTAGAAACCTAAACGTCCTTTGTAAATTTCAACGGCTATAGCTCATTAAGATGCGATTGAAAAACACTCAAAAAGTACAACGAAACAGTTTAATTATTGATTCTTAATGAAATCCCAATGATCTTTAGATTTTTACAACTACTTATAAATAATTTATAAAATGTCAGAGTTATTTATTATGGTGACCAAATCCTACCTGTTAGTAGGTGTACAACTACAGTTGCCGTGATAAATGCCTTCCTTCCTAAGCCTTTCAATTGTTTTGATATCACTCAGTGACATTGCCAATGTCATTTGACTTTCTGTGGTTGCTTCAAAACGTTTTAGATTTCTAAACAAATTTTCAAGTTGATGGTTGCTTTTTTCTGACTTGACTTTCTTAAATCGAGATTTCAATTCCATTAGCACTTTATCGTATACTATTTCGTTAGTCCCACTGCGACTATAAGTATTTTTCTTCTCACCATAGCTTTCACATTTGTCTTCCATTTTCAAACTAAAAATACCATCAGTTTTTCCAGGTTTACAAACATTACATTGCACATTGTTTGTCGTTAAGTGACAATCCCCTCCACCCTTTTCAATCATTTTGTTAGAACTCTCATGATTGTCTTGTGTTTCTTTTTCAGGAATACTAATACTTGTCACCTGGAAACAAAGTGATACAGGTTACAAACTTAATTAACCAGCTATCCTCATAACTCATAACACTACTGAACATGAGTCTTGAGATGTCTTCGAGGTAATAGACTTAATAGATATAAAATAATTTCTCAAAGTAACAAAATGTTGAGAATCACACCTTAAAGGAAACCATGAAAGGTTGCTAGATAGACTTGCATTTAAATCAACCTACCCCGATACACAAATATTTATCCAATATATTCTTGCATCAATAAAAGTTTCGCAAATTTTTCCTCTCAAACCATAATGGGATTTAAATCTGATAGGTATAATATGGTCAGTAGGGCGAATGAAAGAAACAAAACCTCATTTCATTATCTATCTATCACTTCACCTTACATTTAATAAAAAGGTCTGTAACAATAGATTGAATGCCACTAAAAATAATTCATAAACTTCAACTTACTTTACTATTATGACATTCTTTATTTTCATGAAGTCTACCATTATATTGGTTCTCCTCTTTTCTTTTGGTTTCATTTTCGACACTTTTCATATCTTGATTGATGGGATAGGATTTTTCAATCACTGAAAAAGGATGAAAATCATCACGATATACAATTATTTCTCCTTGAAGTGCTTCCGTTTGACCCAAACGATTATTCATATGGATTTTTTCTGGTCTTAGCAAGTTTTCTTGGTAAGCTCCGTGTGGTTCTTTCTTTTTAAGAATATTTAACTGTCTACCTTTGCTCGTGGTTGAAATTTTATCTTTATTTACTGATAATACTATAGGATGTACAGTTTTAATTTCCGTAAGTTTATTGGTCCAGTGTTTCAAAGAAGTCTCGTGTCTCTCTGATCGCTTTGCTTCTTTGATGCTGTTAAGTGAACTTGCTTTATTTTTGCGGTCATCATAAAATTTGGTAGCATCAACTCTACTTGATATTCGAGAATCTTTAGTTCTTCTTCGACTTACCGTAAGTTCTATGGGTGTAAACGACTTGGTACAAGTTAGATGCGCCATAGTTTTTTTGTCATCAAATTTGTTTTCTGTATTTTGTCTCTCCGTACCAGCAACTATGTTTGTGCAACAAATTCGACCTGTAAACATAGTCTATTAATTCACTTGAGCACCAAAATTGTTGTTTTAAATATATTACCAATAAAAAATGATGTTATTCTACAGCAGGGGTGCCCGGATGATCAACGCGATCGACCCAAAATCACTCCGCGATCGATCGGTCGATCGACTGGTTGGGCAGCCCTGTTCTACAGAGTGAACGAAAAGTACAGGAACGGATTTTTATCTTTTTATGGCTAATGATAGCCATAAAAGATTACCCATTTTTTGGTGGAACTGAAATTTCTTCAGTGTGTCTTAAAAGTGCTGAAATAGACAACAACTTTCGTTTTTTAATTGAAACCCCTATTTTTTATTTAATATTTGAAATCTGCATAACATTCTACACACAATCGACCCTTGATACTTTCATCAAACGGATTTTAGAGCGACCCCGCGAAATCATGGAATTTTCTTCGGATTAAAAGTAAGAGTGTGATACATCAAATCAGTGTATTTTTTCATGCTGAATCGCGTCGTACCATTAGTTTTTCTTTTCTTTACATTTTTATACCCAATATGGTGTTAACATGCTAATTTGGCTATAAAAAGGTAAAACTAATGGTACCACACGATTAAGTATGACAAATTACTCTGATTTGATGTATCACACTCTTACTTTTACTCCGAAGAAAATTCCACGATTTCGCGGGGTTGGTTTAACACGTATGAGACGGGTCCTATTTTCTATAGTTTGTACGCTGGGACGGCTTTAAATTAGGGTATGTGTTCCAAATATGACAACAACAACAAAAAAATTGGGACGGGCGAGTACAAAAATATATTAATAATAGCATTATCTGTGCCCACGGGTGGGTCACGTTACAAGGGAAATTGAAAAAAAAACGTGACCCACCGGTGGGCACGCCGTCTCATACGCGTTAAAATCCATTTGATGAAAGTATCAAGTGAGGGGTCGATTGTGTGTAGAATGTTTTGCAGATTTCGAATATTAAATGAAAAATAGGGGTTTCCATTAAAAAACGAAAGTTGGTGCCTGTTGCAGCACTTGACACCCTGTAGAAATTTCAATTCCACCAAAAATGGGTAATCTTAGGTTAGAACCGCATACTAAAATTCAAGTCGCTATCTTTAGCTGTTAAAAAGATAAAAATCCGTAGCGGGACTTTAAAATCCGTTGAAGCATACATACACTTTCAAAAGGTAGCACATGAAACCTGAATTTGTTGATGCTCTGCCCTTTGTTGGAGGGCACACTATGACCTCAAAGAGGTCTAAGAGTTATGTGAATTGGATTTGAAATATTTGGAGAGCAAAACCAAACTTGATGTACTCATATTTGATGGAGAAAAATGTCATCATGACTATTAAATCGTTAGCGATGAGGAATATGAGAATTTTCTCTACTCTTACGCAACAAATACATCTTACAAGTTACATACATTTATTTATTTACACTTTACTAATAGAAAACTATGTAATATTAGCCAGTAGGTACTTACCAGGTAAATGTTTGGGCGACCCTTGGATCCTGAAAATCGAATTTTTCTTTACTTCATTGGACAACGACTTTATTGATAAGTAGCAGCGTGCCGACGAAGATCTTCGGTTTGAACTTCGTGATTTACAACTAATTGAATGTGGATTTACGGGATCAGTGCATTTGTAATCCTTAGGTTCAAATACAGTTATCTATAAGATTGATAGAAGGGTATTGAGTTATTGGTATTTAAGTTTAAAATACTCATAAGCTGTAACAAAGATAAAATGAGACAGACTTTCTTTATGTTGCCTGAATAAAAGTCCCTCTAATCTAGAAGTAGCGTTGAGTTCGATTATGAAGTCGTCAGAAAACAAATTGTACAAGGACAGTGTTAATCCTTCAAAACACGAGTATGTCGTGTGTCCAAGTATTTTCCTACAACTAGATCTTTCTGAGGCATCAAATAAAGTTTTGAAGATAACAATCAAAGGCTTTACTTACTTTGACATTTTCATTTTTGTTTCTTCTTAAATTATTATTCTTATCTCTCTGTAGGTCTCTGCAGTATTCACCATTTATCTTGTCTGGTATATTTTCATTTTGTACGACGGAACTCTTATAATCACTAGAATTAATTATCATAGCATAACCAGCAGTTGTCCGTGAGAAGCGCAATTGTACACCAAGATTATCTTTTAAAAAAGAGCTTTTCAAAAGCAGAGAGTATTGTTGATTCTTACTTCTCTGTGGGTTATGCTTAGATTTGGACCGGTGTTTTGGTTTCCCATAAGCATAATGAGTATTTAGCAGGTTCAGATTTTCATGATGTTTTAATTTTAAATTGTCTTTCCAGTCGCATTTGACCGGTTTCTTCAATATTCCATGTATTATTTTTTCTTTTAAGAACTCTATGAAACAACTGCCCACCGAATGACTATGATTTGTACACGCATTGATCTTATTGTACAAGAATAGATCTGAGGATGTGGAGAGAGAGAGAGAGTAATGATCTTGTTGTAATTATTAATATTGCTTGCTGAATCTTGCTTGAAAACCAACATTCGACTGTCAATAGTGAGAGCGGTGTCCTTGAGGTTGAGAGGAACGAGGCTGAAGTTCAAATCAGCTATGATTGAGATTGGTGGTGGAGTAGAATATATTTGTCAAAAAAAAGATGATATATTTTGAATGAGGAAAAAAAATCATATACTAGTAATTTTTCTCGGTGGTTTACTGTCAAATTGATTTCGAATAATACAACTCTACTTTAGAGTTTTTCTTACTATAAGCAGGACTTTTTTTCTATGAAAAAAAATGTTTCAAAACCCAGAACCAACTAGAAAAGCTATAAGATTTGGATTCTAACATTCAGAGAAAAATTTTCCGTGCTCATCTTTAAAAAGAACCTTAATGAGAAGAATTGTTTTCTTGGTTGAGTTATACGGGATAAGCAAGCTTCAACATATCACATGCGTCTAAAATGTTTTCTCTTACATATCTATAAAAAGGCTATTTGTTATTAATATACATTTTTTACCTTCTTGATAGGTTTCATTCATCTGAATTCGAGACCAACACTCTCCAATATTGTTACCCAACTTTCGTCTCCAATGTATAGGGATTTTACTGTAATTATGTTTTCTCAACAAGTTCAGAAGAAATAAAGATAGTAACAAAAATAATAGAACGTCCATTTGCGTAAAGATATCATCTTCTACTTCAAGGTCAAAGTCAATCAGGCGTGGTATCTCGTTCCATTTGTACATATATGGAGAAGCATTGAAACCAAATATTTCCATAGTGGAACACTTATTTTGTAAAGACTAAATACCTCAATAATTTTTACCTATTTTTTAAAAATATAATCTAAATTCAACTGGCACAACAGTAAAATTCAATATTGTTATTTTAAAACGTCGATGGCATGTTGAATACACCGGTTCCCTTCAGAACACCGAAGTTAAGCGACATCCAGCGAGGTTAAGACTTGGATGGGTGACCATTCAAATTCTAATTCTCGTGACGCTGGCTTTTCCCGGCCCCACTCAGGCTGGGTGAGGTCAATGTGAGTAGCAGGTTTGTGAGTTTCCTGCGAATGGAGGGTAAAACCCCGTCGTGATATGACCATGGCAGTTGAAAGCGACGTTAAACCCCAATTAAAAAAAAAAAAAAAAAAAAAAAAGCCTTTAAAAAAAATTCTCATTGCAATAAATTTCAGTGAGCTACAAAATACGATTCTCGAGATACAGGGTAGGCCGTCCTGGCTATAATACCCCTATTTTCTGACCTATAACTTGTTAACCGTAAGTTTCAGAAGAAGAAAACTTCTATTATTGAGACCTTTCTTTCTGCATGCAATTTCAGCTGCTGCGCCAACTTGTCTGGATGTGTGTTCTAGATAAGAAGAGGCCATCGTGTCAACACATGTAACATCCCACACGAGCTTCATACCTTTGGACCAAGCTATCATCGTCATGCCTACCGGACGTTTTCCATCGTTACGTGATATAGGGGAAAAGGTGGTAATATGGGACACTTTTTTTCTTTTTGCTCTAACTCTTTGAGGAATAAACATAAGATTCTGAAACTCTTACGGAATATCAAAAATATTGTTTATTTTATGTTTTCAAAGTCTCAACAAAATCAACAGAACAAAAATGACTTTTTTCGGCGTTTTTCTAACCCCATCTCAATTGGTTGTAATATGGGACAGGGGTGGTAATATGGGACGGGAGGGGTGGTAATATGGGACGGTGGTGTTTTAGGCATATAATCAATAGAAAATGAAGACAACTATCATTCTGTTTTGAATTTTGAATTTTTATTTATTGAACAAATTAAAGAAACATTTTTTAAACTCATTTATTTGAGTAGTGAAAAAAACAAACAAATTAAACAAATAAATCAACACTTAGGAATTAACTACCAAGACTAGGGTAGGCTAAGTTAAACACAGAAGTCACAAATATAGACTTCTTTGTTGGAGTCTGAACTACATAGAACATGGGCCCATCCCAAACACATAGAACATTTAACCCATTTCTCCCTGGATTTGGAAGAAGACCATTTCTCCAGACAGAAGACACATTCTACATCTTTTGGCCCTTCCTCTCCAACGATTTGTTCCTCCAGGTTGGAGACTCCTGAAGAAATGGTGAGATGATCATTTTCTTCATCTTCACTGTCTGATATGACAACTTTCTGCACTTTCTTCTTTTTCTGATTGATGGCCGTCTTCTTTCCCTTTGCGTCAGCACCACGTTTTTGTGACATAGATTTCAATAGTTGTTGATTTTTCTTCTCAATTGATTCTTCCAACGATTTTTTGTAGGGGCTACTGGAAAGAATGGTGGCTGGAAGACCTTTTCGTCCACGATTCGAGACCTTCTTTCTAATCACAGGTATTGGTGATATCTTTGTAGGGGTGATCATCCGCGAGGAGGTTCCTTCGCCAGGGTCAAAGTGCGCAACTGATGGATTCACTGATTCTTGCTGATTTTCTCTGATTCCATTTTCCAGATCATCTTCATCCTCCTGATTTTCCTGGTTCGAGTGGTCCTCTACAGGTTTCACCATGTCATCAAGTGAGTCGTCATACTCTACCAAGGGTTGGTCTTCATTTGCCTCTTCTTCTAGAAACTCATCATTTGAGAAGACGTTTCTGTCAAGAGGATATATTCCCGTGCATCTAAAGCCACTGGTTGCAATCAAACCCGTTTGAACTCGGAGATATGCCTTTGCAAATAGTTCTGCTATGTTGTACATTGTCATTCCTCCATTTCTCATTTGCTGTCTTATTTCCTCACTATAATACGTTTTCAAGGGGCCCATGAAGGTACGGTCCAATGGCTGAAGTTTGTGTGTAGTGTGTGGGGGTAAGCAGACCAATGTAACATGGTTTTCCTTAGCTTTCACGATTACATCTAGGTTGCGAGTATGTGAAAAGTGGCCGTCCAGGATTAACATGACCGGAGATTCCTCAGATGGTCTTGTATACTGGATAAAGTGATCAAACCATTCTGTGAATAGGTATGATTGCACCCAGCCTGAAATGTGACACCGTCCTAAAGCTCCCGGCGGTCCTCCTTTCATCAGTAGGTTTGTCCAGTTTTTCCTCGGGAATATCATCATAGGGGGAACGAAATCTCCTCCAGCACTCATGCAAGCAATGATGGTCACGAGTTTTCCACGTTCTGCTGCAGTCAATGCAGAAATTTGCTTTTTCCCCTTCATACCTGAAAATAGAAAGGAAAAAGATTTTTTTAATAATTTTATTTAGGTTTTCATATTCGTGTTATCACAAAGTGATGTTTTGGAGAGAGACGGTAGGTCTAAACGAAATTTTCTTTTAAACAAATTCGCGCCCTGGGCGGAAATCGAACCCGCAACCTTGGGATAAAGAGAAAAGTGTCAGTACCACTTGACTAGCAAGACTGGTAGGTATGTAGGTAAGTGAAAATTTATGTGCCCATTTTTTCTAGGTCTAACTTTTAGGCTATACCTACCTTCCTACTCAATTAGGTAGGAGGTTACCTACTTACCTACAACTTTTGTAATCTTCGATTGGACAACAGAAAGGCCACTTTCATCAACGTTGTAAATTCGATGTGCTGGATAGTGTTTCTTCTCATACTCTTCTTCAAGGATGTTGTAGAAACTCAATACAGCCTCCTTGTTGAAACCAATTGCTCTTGCCTTTGAAGTTCCCTCAGGTTTGCGTATTGATAACCTGCGAATAAATAACGAGGTAAATGAATAGGTAGGTATCCTAAGATAAATGTACGTCCTATTTAAAACAAAATAAAGTTTTGATATTATTTTGTGTTATCACAAAGTGATGTCACAATTAAATTATGCAACCCCACACTGCTAAATTTTTACGCTGGCTGCTAGTGGGACTCGAACTACCGATCTCCAGACTAACAACCAACCTCATCGTACCTCTGAGGTTGGTTGTTAGTCAAATTTATTGTTATTTTAGCCACGGTTTCACCTGCTATTCCACTAGTTTTAGATAAAGTTCACCTATAAAGTTCAAAAACTGTGTATAATTATGACAACTACTTAAACTTACTTATCGCCATGTCGTTGCAGAAAATGATCGAACCATGCTCTGCCAGCAATACCGTCCTTGAATGGATTGGGTATTCCATTTTGAGTAGCCAGTTGGAAAGCCATGCGTCGTACATCATTTCTACTGAGCCCAAAGAATTTCTTTTCCATCAGCAAACAATATTCAACTAGGCGTTCTTCAAGTTCAGCAGGAAGGATCGTCTTCCTTCCAAGAGATGGTTTCCTTTCAAGCATAGCACCATTTTTCAAAGCTCTCTCAAGTGTTGTTTTAGGAACATTGTGACATTTGGCTGCATTTCTAAGTGATTTTTTCTTTGACTTGACATCGCCCACAGCAAGTCTTAAGTCCTCTAAACACCATTTTTGTCGAGCATTCTTCCTCACAGGTCCTAACTGTTTTCGTGGCATTGTAAGAAAGACTGAAATGAAAGACAAGCAGAAAAAATAAGGTTTTCATATTTGTGTTATCGCATAGTGATGTCACAATTGAATAATTCAACCCCACACTGCTAAATTTTTACACTGCTGCCGGGACTCGAACCACCGACTTCCAGATTACGAGTCCCTCATCTTACCACTGAGCTACTGAGGTTGATGAGAAAAAAAAGAACAAAGTAGAAAAAAGTAGAGGGGTTGTAATATGGGACACCCGGCCCATTTTACCACCAGTGGTACTTTACACAGAGTTTTATTTTTTCATTTTTTTACACTAAACACTTTCATAAACTGATAAATTCATTGAAAAAAGAGAAAAAATACCTTTAAACCAAATATAAACACTTAATAGAATATTAAAAATAACTGGGTAAAAAATTAAATTTTAGACTTGCCAGAAAAAACTTTTGTGTGCTTCACTTAACAGCTCCCTTCAGAATGAAATGAAGCATGTGAGATTGTTTCCAAAACTCGTTCGAAAATGTTTAAGGATCACGAAAGGGAAGTAGTTCACTCATTACGCGCTGGATCGCGCCTCTAGTATTGCGAGGAGACGTGTGTCCCATATTACAACCCCGTCCCATAATACCACCCTTACCCCTACCTGTTGGTTAGGTTAGGTTGGAAGTTGATGGATGATAGGGCACGATGTACAATAGCATTTAATTCTGAATGCCTTGGTATCCTTCCAGCACTTTTCTTGCAGCTTAACCCATGTAGTCCGGTGTTGTCAACTATCTAATCACAAACACCAAGACATAACAATATTTGAAACAAGACGTAATCCAATACAAAATCGAAAAGATTTGTCGTCAAGGCGGGTTCCTAGGTTTGGGGAAGGGATAGAGTGAAGCCACGCATTGGATTCTATTACTTGTAAGGCATTCATTCGAGCTGAGTCAACTGCCGTTCTAAGTGACACTTCTTTATCAATGATTTGTTCGATGTGGATTTTATCCCAAGCTTTCTGGTATTGCTTCATATCTGGAATAATATCGTGTGACATTGACCACAAATCCGTTGCCTCAGTACGCAAGTGTATATTAACAGAAGACCCTAGTTCACAAAGGGTACAAGTAACAAATCTAATATTTGGAGAAAATCAATGTTAAAGTCCTCAGCTTGTAGCATTGTAGGTGATGCTTGTACCACATAATTGTGGACATTTATTTGAACACTAAGTCATTACACATTTTATGAGGTAATTATTTTCTTCGATTTTCATTCCTTTATAGCTTCAAGAGGGGTTCGATTCCCGATATCATTCACTTGTACCCTTTGTGCTCACAGATCAAAGTATATTAGATTTTTTCCTTTTCACTTGTATCCTTTGTACCTTTTATAAGATTAATAAATACCACAGTAAATTTATTTCAAACAAGAGATTTTTATTGGGTTTTATTACATTCTTCATTATTGTAATGTAGTTGTATTGTAATGTAAATATCGTACATTACAAAAAGAAGAAGAAGATCACACTCTTTATTAGGTACCTATTCTTCATCCGTAGAGAAAGTAGTATCATCATCTTCATCATTCTCTGTTCTTGTGGGTCTCAATGAAGACCCATTATGACTTAAGTTTTTATAGAACTGGTGGTAAATTGGTGGAACAAACTGCAAAAGCTCTAATAAGTTTTTGTATTTGGCTTCCTTAATAATATTGACTGTCTGACCTCTTGAACACTGAAGTTCCGGGTATCTATTGGGAATCCTGCCTGTACGTTTTTTCATTTCCATTTTTTCAAATTGTTCTAACATATCTTCAAAATCTCAGATTTAAATTCTGATGGGTGGTTTTGAATGAAGAAATTACTCCACTGTTCATCACTGGTGCCTTTGAAATCTCCCAATTTTGATATACAGGGTGTGCCAAAAAAAGGAGCCACTCAAAATATCTAGCCCTTTTCCTCCTGAGCCTTCTTTTTATTTTTTTTTCTTGAACCATTGTGTTCCGAAAAGAATACATGGAAGCTTTCGTTTGACCTAAAAATTATGTTGTCATTTTTTTTTGCCAGCCCTTACGATCGTGTGGTTCAGGAGTGTACGGTGTAATTGTTTTTGAAAAAAAAAAAAAAAAAAACATTAAAAAAAAACATTAAAAAAAAATTAAATAAACTTTTATTTTTACAATAGAAAAGTAGGTAATTTAGAAAAATGTAGGTAGATGAAGTGTTGGTATCCATCAAGTCTTTTGACAGAGTGAGGGATAGGAAGAGGACGGTTTTGGGCAACTGCTGTTTCAATCTCATTCTCATCATCTGAATAGTCAGGAACTTGTACACGTTGTACAAGTTCCTGAGATATTTGGAGATATTTGACAAATAGTCAAATATCTCCATTCTGATCTTTAGCAAAGTTTTCTTTTGGTTGGTATCCAAGTGCCAAAAACATGCTCTTTTGTATTCTTGATAGCTATTTACAATTGCCAGATCAAAAAAGTGGGTAATGACTTTGACGGGCCATTTAGTTTTTTTTTAAATAAGTGCGATAATATTCCATCAGCTGGTCTAGACCACCCATTTTTTTATTGTACATTTCAACTGCCCTCGGACATGGAACATCTTTGTAGCTCTTTGTTGTTTTATTCCATCTATTGGACACTGTGACAGGATTTTTTCCAAAGCAAGTTGATGCCATCAGAATTGGTTTGTTATCACATCATTTTTAGTAACAACAATTTCTGGCTTGTTACCATCATATCCAACAATTTGGTCAATGTCACCTCTCTTCATTTGTTTGTCTTTTTTCAGTTTAGATTGCTCCCTAAATATGTTTGCCATCAATGTTCCTGTGCAATAAATTCCATCATTGTGAAGTTAAACTAGTCCTGGTAATGATGATATCCATCACAGTACAGGAAACTTTTTCTGGGTAATATTTCTGCAAGTCGAGTCAATCCAGATGCTCCAAGTTTCAAAATCTAACATTAATCCTTCTGATGTTGTTACCACAAAATTCTTAAGTCCAATAGGGCGTGGCTTATTTTTTTTTTACAAATTGTCGAGGACCACATTTACCGGCAAAAGGTATTATTCGTTCGTAAACTGAAAAATTACCACGGAATCTTTCCAGCTGGAGACAACGGTTGTGCACTGTCTGTCTTTTGACTTCATCAGGTACTGCAAGGTCAACAAAATGTAAGTTTGTTCTAATTTTGTAAACCTATCTCTTGACATTGCCTTGATGATCAAAGGTTGACCATACTCCGTAGATCAGTACATATATTATGGATGTGGGGATATTTGATTGAGCCCATCAGAGCATTTATGCCAAAGAAAACTTTCAGTTCTTAAACTGTAACAGGTGGGGTCATAGCATTACTAGTTTTTTTTGTAGGTAATACTGATTGGTAAATTGAGCTCCAGTTTCAAAAAGCTCATGTGGAAAACATTTTACAAAATACTCATGAAGTTCAAGAACAGTGTATTGTAAATCATTAGCATGTGAAAATTGGGCTTTTTCTTTAAAGTTTCTGTACAATTCTTGTGAATGTTTGAATTACCGCTCCTGTTTCCTCTCTTGATCCTTTCTTACCCCCGTTCCTACCAAATGTCGAGTTTGCAAACCCTGACTCGAGTGTTTGACAGAGAGTTTGAGAATTTTGCGTCCTACCACGAAACTCGAGTTATGAAGCGTATTTTCCACCGCGGGTTTCCTGACTCTCGATCGGGATAAAAATGTAGTTTGGCATCATCATTACGAATTCGAAAGTGTGAGGGCAACACTGTTTTTCTAGATTTTCTATCTTCACAGTAATAAATTTGACATTCTTTTTTGAATAATTCACCAATTTTTTCAAATTTATAATTTTTATTCCAGATCCAGATTTCCATTCAAAGACAGTGATTCATCGTATTATAAAACTCTTTCTTTTAAAATTAGTTCAGTATTATTTAACTAATAAATTTCTCCCAGTCATTATTTCCCTAATAAATTGAAGAAAAAAAAAAAAAAAAAAATGAAAAAAAAAGCTTTTCAGTCTCAGAAACGAAACTATTGTTAGATTATGTCAAAAAATACAAAAACAGAATTGAAAACAAGGCATCCGATGCCATGACAACTGCAGAGAAGAAAAGGTCCTGGGAAATTCTAACAAGCGAGTACAACTCAAATGGATTAACACCCAGGAAGACAGCTGCTCTGCAGAACAAATGGAAACAACTAAAAAAACTTTAAAAAAAAAAAAAACCATCAGTCACATTAGAAGAGAGAGTGAAATCACTGGGGGAGGTTCACCTTCTCCAACATCGAAGTTTCTACCAGAATCCATTCAAAATCTGGTTGAATCAATTACTTCTTCCATCACACTGAGAGGAAATGAAAACTACTATGATTCAAACTCTGGTAAGTATTCAAATAATTATTTTATTAACTGCATGGAGAGCCAGCCTCTGTGGCATTATGGTTGAGACTACTGGTTGGGGCAGACTTTTCAAAGAAAAATGGTAGCTTGGAGGGAAATATTTAAAAACTAGCGGGCTGCCGCCCGCTTTGCGGGCCGAGGCATGGCCGTGAAAGAAAAAAGTCCTTTTTCGCCAATGGCAGGTGTTGTAGTGGGAATTTCGAAAAATCCCGTCTTATTGCACATCTAGACTATAAGACAAAGCTACCTACCAAATTTCAGCTTCCTAGGACTTACCAGTTCGGAGAAAAAGTGATGATCAGTCAGTCAGTCAGTGACTTTGACATTTATATATTAAGATCCTCCCAAAGTTAAAGATCCCAACTTCAAGAAATCTGTGGTACCACTGTATTTTAGGAAATCAGCTGTTCGAAACACGCTCTCCCCTCCACGCCTAAATTTCTATACTCTCTCAGCAGATACCAGCTACAACTCGCATGGGTAGGTTCCAATTCTTTTTCCTCTCTCTCTCTCTCTCTCTCTCTCTCTCTCTCTCTCTAACTTTCAATTTTCAACCCCCTAGAAAGCTAACTTGCCTTACCATTTGGTCCTTCCCGCGGCCCTATGTCTGTTTTAGGAGGTTCCCTTTTCAAGGAAGTCTGTATTTCTCTAATAACTGTTAATTTCCAAAGATGAAAATTTGCCTCAAGGTGAAAGTAGGGTAGAGAGGTATGGCTAGTGTGATAAGTCAAATGTAAACCTTCTGTGAAATAAGTGTTTGTTTTACCCATAAATTCAGTGTTTTTTTTATTATTAGGGGTTTCCTTGGTAGATATTATTATAAAGGGTTCCCTTGGTAGATATTATTTTTGAAATTCACTTTGTAGACAGTGTTTTGGATAAATTCATAGATTAACGGTTAATCTATTACTGCTGGAGTATCTCGTATCTCAAGTACCTCTTCTAATAGGCGTTCTTTGATATGAGAATTTTCAGGCAATAATCCTAAAATAAACTCATCTTTAGTTTGAGATTCTTGTAGGGTCCCCAGCTCACACGTTGAAGCTAAATTCTTCAATGTAGTGTAGACATTTTCAATGGATTCTCCTGGTTGTTGATGGCTTGAGAGGAAAACATTTCTCTCAAGAGACAAGTTCTTCTTAGGGGAGAAGTAATCATCGAATAATTTGTTTGCAACAGAAAGTTTTTTCCCGGCTGGAACATTGAATGATTGGTATATGTTCACCACTTCAACTCCTAGAAGATGCAATAGAATTGCAATTTTTCTCTCCTGAAGAACATCCTAGTTTGTGGCCACCATATAATTACTGAACTGGAACTTGAACACTTTCCAGTTTTCATGCTGCTGTGCAACTGTTAACCCTTTCAATTGGAGGGTCATGGAAGCTGGCATGGAACTTGTTTTTTTTTTTTTTTTTTTGTTAAGTTCACGGAGAAAATTACTCCATTTTTATAGTGGATTGGTACTGGTACACGAATTTTTTGTGGTACAGAACGTTGAGCCAAGTAGCGACCAAATCGCTTCTGGTGGTCAGACAACCTCACGTAGCTAAGGAAAAGCCATGTGCCCAGTTCCGAATATATTTTCCAAAATTTTTACATTAACATGGCAACAATTGAACAAATTGAGAACGTATTACAAAATTTGGAAGAAAGGTTGATGGTAAAATTCAAGGAGATAATGGATAATGAAATTTTAGTGTTGAGAAAAACAGTTGATCTACATAGAGAAGATATCAAGACACTGAAGGAAGAAAATCGAGAAATGAAAAAAAGAGTCAACGAGTTGGAACAATACTCTCGAAGAAGTAATGTCCAGATTTCCAACATTCCCATGGTTCCAGATGAAAACCTACAAGACCTCATTTGTGAAATAGGCGAAAAAGTTGGGGTACCCATTAACTTAAAGTGGACATACAAGCCATTCATCGTGTCCCCACTAAGGCAGCTGGTATCAAACCAATCATTGTTAAATTTTCTAACAGACAGATAAGGAATGAATTCATCATTTCTTATAAAAAGAAAAAAACTTACATGCAATCAGTTAAACTGCACAAAGAATCTGTTATTTTCATCTAAGAATGAAAGTTACAATGATGATCATCTTACTATTGGCAACAAGAAACTGTTCTACGAGACGCGGCAGCTCGTCAAGCAGAGGAGAGCGAAGAGTACTTTCACCAGGGAAGGCAAGATTTTCATTCGCCGAGACGAGGGATCAGGACCTGTGCAGATTAGAGACTTGGAAGATTTGGAGCCGTTTCGTGCGGACTTCAGCACAATTGTTGCTCAAACTCGTTAAACACCTATCA
Source organism: Bactericera cockerelli (assembly GCA_024516035.1). Taxonomy (NCBI): domain Eukaryota; kingdom Metazoa; phylum Arthropoda; class Insecta; order Hemiptera; family Triozidae; genus Bactericera; species Bactericera cockerelli. The sequence goes on from CM044955.1 coordinate 4,143,593, forward strand.
CTGTATTTCATCAATTTTTTTTTTTAAATAACTTTACTAACCTTTTTGCTTTTCTTTGTAATGATCTTACCTCATTTTTTAATCGCCTTTAATTTATTTATCTCTATTATTTCCTATCCTTTTCTTCTACCTTTCTATTTTCTATCATACCATTCCATCCCCTACCCTACTTCTTCCTCTCGAACAATTTCGATTTTTATTCTCTTAAGTTCTCTCACACTATTCTGCTTATATTCTTTTGAATTACCCCAAAAGAAAATTCCTACCCTTCACTTCAATACTCTCATTTTGTTCTCTCATTGGACCTTTTTTGTTCTCTCTTTGGTCCCCTGCACATATTTTCTACAATTATCTCGCTTTTTCATAATATTCCTGATTCTATCCTCTTCAGATATCTCAATCCTAACCTTCTTTACCCTCATCAACTCTCTCTATCAATCATATGATCTAACATCTTCACACTTCTTTTATATCATTTCCTTTTCTACAATCTTTAGTGCTCTTATCATACCAACCACACTTGAATTACCTCAAAATCATCAAAGACATACTCACTTGAATCCACACTTGAATTACCTCAAAATCATCAAAGACATACTCTACAGCATTTAAATCTTACTCGATCTACTTCCTAGACTTATGACTATAATTTCAGTTTTTTTTCTTCAACATAATTTTCAGATTCGATTCCAGATAAATTGATATATTTGATCAAAATACTTGTACTAGCATTGATGAACTGACTTACTTCCTACACACTAATAAGGGATTACCTAAATATTTTTCATACTAAAATTAGAAGTCTTAATCAAAATATCGATAAGTTTTTAATCTTGATACAAACATAAAAAATTAGATGTTATAATTCTGTCTGACTTTTATGACACTAAATACTTTACAGTTCATCCTAACAATTTTTCCCCATCATCATCATCATCTATCTTCTTCTTCAATCACAATTAAAGAGAGAACAAAACGGTTTTTTTTAAATATTGATTTTTTCATTCAAAATCAACCAATTCTCTTATCTTTTTCCCCCTCTAATTCCTATACATTTTTTTATTTATTTTTCTTCTTTTTTTTTAAGCTTTATTAGGAGGACAAACAGGCAACAGTATAAAATTAAGAAATGAAAGGAAAAAAAAACACAAATAACAATTTAAATAAGTAAAATAAAAAAAATAACAATAATGTCCTACCTAAAGGGCGGGGTTATTGCCTGTGGCAATCTCTTCCACCCAACTTCTTCAGTCATACTGAGAGAACAACCATAATATCCATCTTGTTTTTTCAATAACCCTATTAGTAGTTTGAGAGAACAACATTCTATCCTTTTCCCATCATTCTTATTTCATTTTAAAAGTCTTCTCAATCTTTCTTCTTCCTTTTTTACGTTATGTTATGTTACCCTTCTTTTTTCTCTTTTTCCTTTTTCAACCTAGCTAATTTCTTTTTTGTATTTTTTTTATGTTTTTTACTTTTCTAAATTATACTTCAAAACAACCCACACCAGCATTATGCTGAAAGGGTTGTTAAATATTAATTATGTAAGATATTGTTGATGAAATATTGTGAATACTAAATAAATAATGAAAAAAAAAAAAAAAATTGTTGATATCTGTTATAGTTGCCAGAAAAAAAACATTCTTGTGCGCAGGCTTGGTATCATCTTATTACTCCACCTCCCTCCTCTTCTCCCCCTCTCTCCTCTTCTCTTCTTTCTTCTGAGGCTAGTTCATCCCGGTTCAGCCAAATTTCTCAAAGGCTGAAACCGGACAAGACTTCCATTATTCTTGCTCATATTGACAAGAGTACCGCCAATATAACAAGTCTTCTTAAAGAAAATCTCAAAAGGCAAGAAGAAGAGGACAAGATGATGGAGAGATTTCTGGGTTATATGCAGAGGATGTGTGAGACACAGGAGGCAAGGCATGCAATATATAGACCGAGTGAGATAGGGTGTCAAGAAAGAAGACAGCAAGAGAGGTATGATAGTGAGAGACAGACTGAAAGAACTCTAGAAAGGAGAAAAAGAAGAAGAGTAAAAAATAAGTTAAAAAAAAGTTATCATATTTGTGTTATTCACTTTCGTGATATCACAACTACTCAAACTCGCTTTTGCTAAATCTACCCTGAAACCGGGACTTGAACCACCGACCTCCAGGTTACAAGTCCGCTGCCGCCTTATCGATCAAGCCACTGAGGTCGGTAAAAGAAGAAGAGTAGAAGTTAGTTCTAGTTGCGAAGAGGATTAAATTCATACTTCTTTCTAAACTAGTAGTTCTGTGAACTGTAAACTACACACAGATTCAACTATCGCATTATAAATGTTAAATCAAACATTAATTTAAAAATATAAACCAGCCCGCCCTTTTTTGGCCTTTTCTAAAAATTTCACCACTGTGTGGCCCTGTGCCTTTCAGAAACATAAAATTTCACTATTGAAACCACTATTTGGTTATTTTTTTAACGACTCTACAAAATTCCACGAAATTTAATCAATAAAAATAGAAAAATCGTTTTCAATTTTCACCAAAACGACCTATGTTTAGCCCCAAGTGGCCTAATGCGGCCCAAAAACTACAGATAAAATTTTGGGATTCTAATGAACATGTATACTAAATTTCAACAATTTTGAAGAATCCGGTAGAGAGTTATCGCGGAACAGACAGACACACAAACGAAAGCAAAATTGTCCAGTTTCTAAGTTAAAACAGGCGATCTCACTAAGTTCGGTTAATTATTTTTTTACACTTTTTTTGTTTTGCGTAGTGTAGATTTCTTCTTCTATTTAAAGTTGAGAGTTTCTCAGCAATATTTATTTTTAAATCAAGAGAATGAAGAAAAAGTGATGGCTTTTAAACAGAACTGCCACACATTCTATGAAACTTGTCTTGATTACTTGGAAAAATGGACTGGACAATAAAATTGAAGGAGTTTAACTGCTTTAAATGGATGGATTTTAGGAAATTCAATAATGACATCAAGTTAGATGATCTCTAATTGCATTGATTCAATACTTACACCAAATAAAGTACAAATAGATTAATCAAAATTATTTGACCAGTTTTGTAATCTAAAATTGCATATATCAAAATTGGAAGAATTCAAAGGCACCAGTGATGAACAGTGGAGTAATTTTTTCAATCAAAATCACCAACCAATACTTCAACCTGAGCTTTTGAAGATATGTGAATTTTTTTTCATTCCTTGCTACAATGGAAACGTGGAGAGAATATTTTCCCTCATATCAAGTCAATGGACAGATGAATTGAATCGACTGCTGACAGCTACAGTAAGAGGACTTCTTTTTGTCAAATACAACCTCAGACATATAAATTGTAATGATTTCTACACATACCTAATGTCATCAGAAGACCCAAGTATTCACAAATTACTGAGAGAGGTACATGCTTCTGAGAAGTATAATCAATCATCCAAATGGGTGAGTAGGTACTAACCATGTATAAAAATACAATAAAAACAAGTCCACCTTTTTTTAGCTAAAATGTCCTCCTTTTCTAAATTATATTCTGGTAACCCTACTCGCAGTAATTTCTCCTTAGCTCGTTGAAAGGTAGCGGGTGCGTTTTTTTAACCCATGGGCATACGCAAAAACTCGTAATGCTCAGGTTGAAGGGTGTTGTCATCTATTTCAATTTGGTGGAATCCCGACGCTAAGTCTAAGGTACTAAAATACTGAGAACGACCAGGGTGTTGTCATCTATTTCAATTCGATGGAATCCCGACGCTAAGTCAAAGGTACTAAAATACTGAGAACGACCAAGGCGGTCTAGAGGGTAATTTATACACCGGTCACCAATGGTCTTTTCGTTCAGTTTTCTAAAGTCTATTACAATTCTCCATTTTCTTTTACCTGATGCGTCGAGTTTTTTGGGACGATCCACAGTGGGGAGGACTAGGGAGAGTGGGAGGGGGGAATAATGTCATCCTGTACCATTTTTTGAATTTGTTTTTGTACTTCTACTATGTGGACATGCGGGTATCTGTATGTTTTGGTATACACTGGTACGTCGTCTGTTGTGCGTATAGTATGATTCACGGCATTTGTAAATTTTTCAGTGTGAAAAATTTCTGGGTATTTATTAATTTTAGTCTTTGAATCCCGTCCTTTTCTTCTGCGTTCATATGATCCATTCTAATCCTAGTAAAATCGAATTCTGTTCCTGCCAATTGAGTCTTGTTTAGGTTGTTGTCTGCCAATTGAGTCTTGTGTAGGTTGTTGTATTTGAGAGATAGTGCTTCTACAGGGTGCAATAAAACTTCTATTTGTGATTCTGTGTCGTTAACAATTGTACATATCGCTTTACTGTCTTTAACCCCTGAGAATACCTTTCGGTATGTAGGTCGAACCAAACTCTTTATGTGGGATCAAACAGTCTCCGTTTTGAATATTCATAACATCTATAGTTACTGTCTGTTCCCTTCGTGGTTCAAGTATGATGTGGTTTACGTGAGTGACTGTGTCTCTGTAATGTATAGGTACATCGGTCGATGGGGATCGAAGGAAATTATTGTTCAGGTCAACTACCATGTTAAGTGCCAAAAGATTGTCGATTCCCAGGAGACAGTCAAAAAATCATGATATTTAAAAAAAATGTAGGTTTATTGTGCCTGAAGTTTTAAAAAAATTGGGAAACGGAATTGAAATGCTATGTTTTTCCTGTGATCGTCCAAGAGCAGTTTTTGAAAAAAATTTGGGCTGTTTCTGGGTTAATGAAAGATTTTGTACTACCAGTATCTATAAGCATTTTGAATTTAAGACCCGGTATGATTAGAAATGGTAGGTAAATGTCGTTGTTTGTCAAATTCATTTGAGTTCATGGTCCGAGGCTTCTGCTCGAAAATCCTTGACCTCGTCTGTGTCGTTTGGTTGATTCCCGCATTCATTCATGGGGTTTGAGTCTTCGATTGGCTCGTAATTACCTAGCGTCATTTCCAGATTGTTAAGTCGGGGATTAGTTGTCATAGCGGACATGGTGTGTCGTTTGTAAGAAGGTCCGGGTGTACATCTGTTTGTTTATTTTCTTTGTTTTGCATGTGAGGGGCAATGTATTTCTGTTGGTTGTTAGAAGAGAATGTTTTGTTTTTGTTATAATTGGAATTAAAATTGTTGTTGTTTTCATACGGTTTTTTCATCGCGTCAATTTGGAAATCATTTGTGAATATGTTGAGAGCTTCGCCAAGATCTCTCGGGCTTTTAGTTCTCATGAGAGCACCTAAGGGCTCCTTTAAGCCTCTGAGGAAAGTCCTCAATCCATGTTTAGAAACGTAATCTCTTACGTCGTTTAGAGTTAACATTTCATGGGTATCCATGAAACTAGAGTGAAAGGTTAATGTATTTCTGAATTTTGCTATGAAATTCAAAGGGTGATTCCTGCAACTCATATTGACGTATTTGAACAATCAGGCACGATTATAGAATTAAACACAGACTTCCCTGTGTGCGATTGGAAACGTATTTTTGACACAGTGGTGAAAAACCATTAGCATTGCAAAACCCTAACAAAATATTATGCAACCTTTTTTTAAGCCCAACGGTCTTCCTCTGAATCCAAAGCAGATCAATGATGTAAAGAAATTACTAGTAAAACACTATGGTACCGAGTGGGGAGAATTAGAAGGATTAAGGTTCTATAAAGACCTATTTGAAGAGGCAGCAGTACTGGAAGAGGCAAATGAAAATGAGGAAGAAAATTCCAATGTCGAACCGATAGAGGATGAAATTCTTATCCTAGAAAATAGTTTTGTTCTGTAGATCTTTTTCAAAATACCGATCTACGTTTTTCATATTAAGTACCAAATACATTGTGAATTTAATTTTCAATACAAATTCTCCATTTGAAGCTCTGAAAAATTAAAGTTGAATGTGTATTTCCAAGATGAATTATAAGGTCCATAGGTATAAAAAAAAATCATTATCTAAATATTATATACAGTACGGAACTACATATTTATTGTTAACAAAACTTCGTAAATCCAAGTTGTGATTTTCCAAAACTTTCAAAATCCAGTGTACTACAACAAAACTGCAGTTTTCTTGCTTTTGATTAATAAATTTAGGTTTTTTTTCTAGGGAACTAATTACAATTGTATTCCTAATAAGAAAACCAAAAAACGGAATATTAAAAACGTGAGTGAAAAGAGTTTTTTGGCTTTCCTGAAAAATTGCTTGCTTGTGAGTTACTAAGTTTTGGAAGTGGTCGACTCAAATTATGAAATTAAAATAACTGGCATTTCAATATGCAAATAGGAACAACATACCAAATAACTTTTCTCAAGAGGATGAACTAGCCAGAGTAGCCTGGGTACACAATTTCCTAAAGAGAAACACAACCATTTCTCTGAGAACCCCCGAGAATACTTCGGTTGCAAGAGCCGAAGCATTTAACAGTCACTGTATCAAAATTCTTTGAACTGTTGGAAAACCTAATGGACACTCATAAGTTCCCACCTGGTAGAATTGATAACTGCGACGAGACAGGAATAAACACGGTACCCAATAGGCGCTCCAAAATTCTCTCTCTTAAGGGTAAGAAACAGGTTGGAGTCTTATCATCAGCTGAGCGCGGTACTTTAATCACTGCGCAAATATGTTATGTTGCTTCAGGGCATTATGTTCTACCGCTTCTTATTTTTCCTAGGGTGAGAAGGAATCCATTATTTGAACAAGGACTTCCTTCGGAAACAAAAGTAAAATCAGAGATATTTGCACCCACATGGTTTGAACACTTTATTAAAAATACTAGACCGTCTGTTGACGATCCAGTACTACTCATCTTAGATGGACATGCTACTCATGTTAAGAACTTAGGGTTGGTCGAGATTGCTCAGTCAGAATAACGTGCATATTTTGTGGTAGTTCCACCCCATACGTCACATCGAATGCAACCTCTTTTTCTTGCCATACGGTAGGATAATCTTCTCAATACAGGGTGTTACAAACTTTTTTTTTTTTGTTCAGTCCACGGAGAAATTACTCCATTTTTATAATATTAATATAAGGTATTGAAAAAAAAATCTTAAAAATACATGCATAAGCTTATTCAATAATAAAATTGAATGCGTCAACCACCCTTCGCAGTCCTATCTAGCCTGTATACACAATATCCTCTTAGTTTTAAAGAATAATCTTGTGTAATTTTTGTTTCATTAAGAATAATAATGTCAAAATTGTTTTGGTTACACAAATATCCTAATTCAATAATTTTGCCTTTAATAGAGTTACAGTTCCACAGTAATAACCTCAGTGAAGAAGTCATTAATCAAAAAGATGAAATATTCCCTCTATGACTATGATAATTTTTGAAAAGGTATCTTCTGTGTGTTTTAATTTAGTGCCTAGCATTTTGACAAAAAACATAATTTTAGGAATATTTACCAGTATTAATAATTGATTTTTTTCTAACAGGAAGTTTGATTCATGGTGTGAATCCTGTCTGACTTCAGTACCTGCCTGCTGACTACTTGGTTGTGATTGAGTTTTGAACAAACTTGACCACATTTTATTGGTTTGAGCTTCTGCTTGCCGATGAAAACTGGGGTTTGCACGACTGCTAGGAGTTAACATCTGATGTTGTCGCTGGGAGCTTCTGATTTTAATGAGTGGAGCAGCTTTGTTCTTTTGATTTCCAAATTCTTCTTGTATACTTCACAGCTTTTTTCATTTGCCATATGGCTTTTCCCGCAGTTGGCACATGTTGCTTGGTCCACTGTACAGTCTTTCACCAAATGTTCCGCAGCACATTTCAAACACTTGATGGTTCTCCTACAATTTTTTCCAATATGTCCAAATTTCATGCATCTGAAACATTGTGTGACTTCACTCTTGTTTTTGTATTTTGACCAGGAAATACTACAATAGCATAAATATTTGACTGCTAAGATATTTTTGATTTCAGTTGAGTTGCTGAAAGTAATGGCATAGAGAGGGTATTCATTCTCTGCTTTACTGATACACTTTATTTTAATTGTAGTGAAACTTATTTCAGTCAGCTCTGTCTTAATCTCATCTTCAATACCCGAGTGGGTTGAAGATCTTCTTTCAATGAATAGGAGTGAAACTCATACTTTTTAGAATGTAGACGTTTTATGGCTAGTTTGTGGTCTTCCGATGTCTTGACTCTGAGAATTGTTTTCCCAGATCTAGAAACTTTGGAATTGAAATCATCCTTGAGAAGTGACTTGAGTTCTGATACTACCTCCTTGTGGTTCTTAAATTGACCATCAATAATAATAGGAGGGGGACTAGATATCTTGCTCTGGGTTGCAATTTGGCTGTCTTCACCATCAGTGTCCAGGTCACTGAGAAGATCAAAGCGGTTCTGAGTGGCTACATTGGGGGTGGAAGTGGGTGATATCTTCTTCCTCTTATTGCTCTTGGTCCTAACATCTACCGCACCCGCCTGTGATGGGGCCGGGCCGGACATAGCTGATCAATGTAATCAGCAGTTAAGACTTGTTAATCTTGACTCTCACTCTAGTACTTAACACTTAGACGACCGGCATGGTTTTTCGTGAATTCTCTTGTGGGACCGGCTATAATACGGCTATCCGACCCCGTGTACCACCGGTGGTACACCCGGTCCATTCCGTACGAACGTGCGTGTACCAGGTGGTACACCCGGTCGTCTACGTGTTAATGTAAAACACATATTCACTATGTACTGGGTTTTGAGTATTTAGAACTCTCACTGTGTCAAGTATTTATATGAGCAAAAACTGATATAATTCAATGTTTCTATGAGGAAAAAGTTGAAAAAAAATCTATAAAATTATTTTCAAAACTAAAATAAAACAGATCGATAAAAATTAGGTATGACGACGCTCTTTGTATTGCTCTTTGTATCAGAAAATTTTTCTGTTTTTTTTTCCCCTTTTTGTATCTTAGTGATTTCTTGCTCTCTTTAAAATTATATTATTATTATACAACACTTTATTAGATATAAATGGGCATATGTACAATACAAATAATTTGAACTGATCAATATTATTCAAATTTTCGCACTAAAGTTTTTGTTTTTATTTTTTTATCTTGTTTATTTTGGTACCGAATCTTGTTCTTTTTTGTGACAGTTGGTAAATTCGAAATAAATGATGGCGGACAAAATTTTGGAGTTTTTTGTTGAAAATATTTTACTATAGGAAGTTTTAAATCACCGACTTTTCAACGTTTAAAGGCTGAATTTAACAATTTTCATACAGTTTAAGTGTATATAATTATATTGAGAGTATTAGTTTATTTAAAAGTTATACGTTCTAAAAGTTTCAGCGCAAGGTCCTGAAGCTTTAGCAAGATGGCCATTGAGACACACGAACTCTCTTCCACAACCCAGACAAGGAACTTTGGGCTTGTTGGAGTTGGTTCTTCTTCCTCTTTCATCAATCGGTTGCGCGGAAGTACTTGTTGTGGCTTGGTTTAATATTAGGTCTTCATTTGAACTTCAACGAAAAGTTTCATTTCCGATCAAAGACATAACAATCTTTAGAGTGCTACATGTTGGTTCATCAAAAGAAACAAAAAAAGCAATAAAAAATACAAGTGTAAAGTGTTAAAACAATAACTTGAAATGTCTATTTTAATTTCCGAATTTAGAGAGAAATTTTCGGGAGCAGAAGATTTTGATGTTGCTCGTTCAGAAGTTGTCTAGGAAGCAGAAAAGCGCGGGTCTGTTCCATGATACCAATATTCTAATTTGGTGATTATTACGGACCAATTGGTGGAGTGGCCTCCCACTTTCAGACTCATATTTATAAAGTATGCCGACAGCACGAATGCCTGGAGTAGTACCATATTGACAGGTAATTCGTCTTCCAAAATTTAATGTACATGCCAAGTGATACCCCTACCATAACGAGCGTTACTATCAACATACCGAAGTCTATATCTGTGCTTGAAGGCGCCATGGGTATATTATAACCGTGTACTACGGCTATTTTCTTTGACGCCCTCAACCACAAGATGAATGTAGTGATGAGTATGAAGATAGGAAAACCATATTGAGTGTATATGGTGGTGTTGGGGTGAGGTTCTACTATTGTTAGGGGGGATCATTATTAATAACACTATAGTTAGCGCCCATCGAGGGAGCATTAAGCCTAGTATAATTACACTTATACACATTATCGCGATTTGTACAAATAACGGTAAGTATTTACATATATTATCAAATTTTTGAGGTATTTTTCCCATCAACAAGGAATACACTTCTATCGTGTGCTCTGTTATAGTGGGATGGGTGAAATACGTCAAAGGTGAGTGCTGTACAGGAAGTAAGAATTTAAAACCCCTAGTTTCCAGATCATCATCAGATGTTACCTTGGGGTTAGGCACATCTTTATTTAAAAATCCTGGTTGTGACGCATAAAGCCATTCCTGAGAATGGAGGTAGTAGTGACACCAAGCCATGGGGTATCAGCTTCTTGTATTGTGCCTTTCACTATGATGAAATCGGCAGATTCCGTGCAGTGGTTGACAGAGTTCACAAATATAGTCACCCCCGTTCCATCAGCGAATGCTTTGACCTGACTAAGGGTCAGGACATCACATGGCCGGGAAATGGGAGGGACCTTATATGCAATGTGTACTCTATCACCCCCTACACGGGAGATCATTCGTCCTATAGCAGTACTGGGTATAGCCGGTAACTGAGTTACGTCACTAGCTGTAAAGACTATGGTGTTTTTAGTCCTTTTTGCAACATGAAGCACAAACTGTTCAGCTGACATCCATGCTCTGGGGTCTAGGGGCACTTCCACTACGTTCTTCTTGTCGATTACCTCAGTATGTCCAAACATCAGCGACTTCTGGTATCCGGTGTTGACACCGATGAATCATACAGAGTCAAGCTTGTCTTTATTCTTTTCCTTGATGCTATCGAATAACTGAGTTCGAGTGCAAGCAGATGCGGTGCAGGTTCCTGGATTTGAAGCAGTTGCATCGCCAAGAATGGTCCAGGTACACGTAGTAAAAATGATAATATACTAATATACATACATATATACAAACCTATTAAAGCTAAACCTAGAAAACATTTTACAATTACGGTTACAAACACAAATAAAAAAAATAATTAAAGTATTAATTTAAAAAAAATGAATACTTTAAAGATTGAATAAGCAATTATTTAAAACATTTATCGATTGAATTAATAAATGTGTTCATATTTTAATTTGCGTAACTGGACTTCGAGGTCTTAATATTAGTTAGGGTCTTAAGGGGTGGTTATAATACCAGGCCAATACATGTAAAAGCTTTAGGGATGTTGCCAAGAGGTGGTTATAATACCAGGCCAATACATGTAAAAGCTTTAGGGATGTTGCCAAGAGGTTTGGTGTTAATTATTCTGTTCTGTATAGACATATAAAGAGGAGAGTTGGAAAAATTGGACTTCCAATAGACACCATATCCGACCAGTGTTGCCAACGAGTCCTGAACAAAAACCGTCAGTATGAGACTAAAAACCCGTCAAAATCCCATCAAGAATGATAAATTAACCACACACCAATTTTTAGGCTTATTTTCTATTATGTTTATTATTATTATTGTTATGTCTTTATTTATGCTTTGTTTGTTATGTTAGGTTTGACACTTTTTCACAATCTCTATTATTATACCTAATATTAAGGGAAAGAGGGAAAACTAACATGCAGCAATTATCAAGCCTTTAGTCACAAACACTCACCTCACAAGCTACCTACATTAAGAATTCCTCTTCGCTGAAGTCTTCTTCTTCTTCATACAGCACATTTAATTGAGCAGCAGAGGTGCTGGCTACACCCGCTACACTCTTGTAAGCCTCAGATGTTCGAATTTTTGCTACTATTTCAGCAGGCAAGCAATAAGTATGGCAAGATTGGTTCTTCCTCCTTAACCCAGCTCGGATGGTAAGAATGGCATTCATCATATTTGGCTTCATTTTGTTTCTTGCTTTATTTTTTACTATGTTCATTTGGCTGAATACTCTTTCAATGTCTGCATTTGAATGAGGAAGAACCAATATTGTGATGGCAAAATTGCACAATTCCTCAAAGGGATTTTGGTCCAATGCATCCTTGTATTGGGAAACTTCAATCCAAAAGTCATTGGTGGTGGTACTTTTCCAATCAATTAAATTTATAGAAGTCCACTGTGACTCAATCAGGGAAATTTGTTTTGCCTCTACATTCATGGACTTCAATAGAGGGGTCAGAGCTGGTTTCAATGCTGTGCGAGCATTTTGGACGGACACAAGCTCCATATTTTCCATCCAGCATTTGTAAATTTTTAGGGAGCCTTTGCCTCAATTGCTCAATCAACTTGACAATGAAGGAAACACAACGCTTGCGCAAACTGCTCTCAGAATCTTTGTTAAGTTGGCCCGACTTTAACATTTTCTCCACTGATTGCTCATATTCAGTCTAAATAAGGCTTGGGATCTAGGTGACTGAATATTTGTCTCCAGGATATGGACCCTAGTTGTGGGTGTGACAACTTTTTTGATAAGTCCTGTGATAAAGAGGCTCATGTCTCGTAGGAGCTTTGTTCTGTCAGCATCATTAGACTCAAACAATTTGTTGACCCGTTGAGCTTCAATGAGGGTTGGCCTGAGGAAACACAAATAGGCAAAATTCAGCTCGTCATTGTACATGTTATACAGCATTTGGGCAGTGTAACAGTTTTCTGTTGTGCTTGTAATTTGAAAGTGAGTTTTTAATTCAACCCATTGGTCATAAATCCTAGTCACGGCAGATTCAATTGACAGCCATCTAGTTTGGCAGGCTTGCACCATTTTCAATGGACTGTGTCCATTATTCAAGGTCTCGTACAACAAGGAATATTTTTTTTGTCTTTGTGTGGACCTACTGAACCAGTTGTATGTTTCAGCAATGAGAAACTCCAAGTTTCGTGGAACTGTGTCCGTTGATGCTGCTGACACGGCAAGTTGGATAGAATGGCAAACACAGCGCACAAGAACCAGGTGAGGTATCTCTTGTTGCAAGCGGGCATGGACTCCATTGTTGATTCCCACCATGACACTGGCATTATCAGTACCTATTCCTCTCATATTTTGGAGTGGAATGCAAAAAAATTTTAATGTGCTTTTGATAGCTGTCACTATTGCCTCTGATGTGCATTCAACAAGTTCTGTGAGAGACACAAATGTTGAAACTAGCTTACTGTCTTTTTTACTGTAATACATTATTACAATACCAAGAAATTTAAGAACGCCCACATCAGTTGACTCATCTATGATAATGCTGTATGGGCTGTTCTCAATATCCTTTTTTAAATCATCTTCAAAGTGAGGACCAAGTACATTTTTAAGGATGTTACTACATTTTGTTCGATGGATGTGAAGGTCTTTGGCAATGTCTGAATCAGGAAACATGTTTTTTAAAAGTTTTCCCAAATGATCTATTGCGAGTATGCTGCAGTGTTCAGCGATGAACAGGGACGCTTTTGCCTCAGCTAATTTGGATTTGTTCAATGTGGTGACTTTTTGAACAATTGAACTCATAGAAGGTTGTCTGGAGGGAGCAACTGTGTTACTGGCTGAAATATGTTTTTTTGTTTCACACACACAGTATTTACAAAATGCAACTAACTCAGCAGAATGGTCTTTTTTGGACACAAGCCAAGTTTCAAAGAGTTTGTCCTTTAGCCACTCAGGTCTAAACTTCTGCCTCCACTGCTTGTTTTTGTGAGACATGGTTAACACAGTTGACAGGAGAAAAGTATGTACAAGATTTATTTACAACCACCAAAAAATATTTACAAGTTATACATTGTGCTAGACATATTCTGAATTCTCTTTTCCATGTGTTCGAAATCAGCTGACTTCTGTTATCAGTTTGTTTTGTTTTGATTTTTTTGATTTTAAAAAGTGTTCTCAACTGTGACCTGTCCCGCTGCTGAAAATTGAATAAATAGGCAAGCAAATTATATTATTTTGAACTGTTTTAATCAATATTATTACCGTAAGACGAGGTTACTTTGCATTTTTTTCCCCTGTTTTTATACATAAACAAAAAATTTTTTTTCCACAAACAAGATATTTGGTAGAACATTGTCACATATGAAAGTCAGGAAACTTTTAGTTAAATTCTCATCCAGGTCTGGTTAAAATATGTTAATTTACTACCTCATATTTCAATCTTAAAAAGTATGCAAAGTAACCTATAGGTGAAGGTTACTTTGCATACAACAGTTTTTTCCATTGATAAATATATGATTAATTCAACTGACTGTAAAGTAACCCCTTTCCTGATGGTCTTATCAAATAGCTAAAAAAAAAATAGACATGTTTTGGTCCAAAAATTATCAAAATGTTGTTTTTTATTGTCTCAAAATTCAAAAAGTAGAAAAATACAAAGAAATTATCAAACAAATAAAGAGTATCACTAGCATAAAAGTATTGCAATCTTTTGAATTATAGTGTTTATTGCTAAACTAAACAAAAATTGTAATTGACTGGAAAAAAGGTAAAAAAATTCAAAAATGACAACTAAGTATCACTCGAAATCACTTGAACTGTTGTGCTCTTTTTTTTATACAACTAGGGCAAATGAATGAAATACCGTCATCATTAACCTCATCACAGGCTAAGAAAGAATATGATTTAGGTAAACAGCATTCATGGTAGGTTTTTGAGCAAGAACTGCAAGGCAATAATTTCTTCTTATGATTGCCTTCCAGGGAACATTTCTCACTTCTTTTGCTCTTTTTCATTTTCACTTCTTTTTTAATTTTCTTTATCACTTCAGGTAAAGATGTGACTCTTTTCTCAACAGTAGGCAACAATTTTCTTTTCCTTTTCGGAGTTTTAGCAAATGGATTGTATTCTTTGGTCTCCGCTATTACTTGTGTACTCTTCTCAGAACTAATTGCTGAGGTGCTCTCAATAACTGATGTGATTGATGAGTTTTCTCAATCACTGATGGGACTGCTGAGTTTTTCTCAATCACTGGTGTGCTTGAGAGTCTTGAGATTGGGGTATCATCATCACTCATGTTATGAATCAACGGAGGGTCATCTTCTCTTTCACTATCGGGCAAATCAGCAGGAGTTTGACTCCCTGTTTGAACATCTTCCAGCGTTATGCTTCTTCCTGGAGGAACATTGACTTTCTTTCTTCTCTGTTTGTTGTTGTTTGTTCCAAACAACTTTTCTGTTTTTTGGTCTAAATAATTCTCGAAAGACTTTTCAATGGCAGCCGAATCACAAGGTTTTCTGATTCCCTTCAGAAGTTCTTCTATGTCAATTGGGTAAATGGAGCACTTCCTGAAGCCAGATCTTAGGTTATTGCAACAATTCTCTTGCATAGAATCCATCAGTTTTTTTAACAATGCTGGAAAATGTTGCTTATCTAATGTAGTCTTGTTTCTACCAGTTGCAGAATCTTTGTATTCTGTCAGTATTTTTCTCCATGAAGACTTTAGCGACCTAAAGAAGGCCACGTCCAGAGGCTGTGTAAGGTGTGTAGAATTTGGAGGAAGGCAAATAAATTTTATATTGTTCTCCTCACATTTCTCCAGCACAACAGAACTAATGTGGGAAGAAAGATTATCTCCTATTAAGACTTTTGTCCCCTCTTTCTTTCTAAGGATGGGCAGCATCAAGTTGATAAACCAATTTTCAAATGCCATACTATCAAACCAGCCGCTGGGGGTGTTGTAGTATCTGGTATTTTCTGGGCCTCCCTCAATCCATGTTGTCCATAACCTGTTGGACTTGTAAACAACATATGGAGGGACAAGTTCACCAATGGCATTGCCACATAACATCAGAGAAATACTAGTTTTAGATGTGTTTCGAATTGTAACAGGGTATTTTTCTCCCCTTTTCACCACACATTTCTTTGTACCGGGATCATCTGTGAGATTGGTCTCATCATAGTTATATATGTTCTGTGGAGGTACATCCTTAAGACTCAGTCAGGTTTGTGACATATTCTTGTATTGTGTTCTGGTTGATACTAGCTCTACATTTTTTAATGTTAGCAACACAACGAACAGATAGTTCTTGATGCCTTTTAAGAAAGGACTTGGCCCAGTCAATACCTGGGAGGTATCCATGTTTGAAGTTCTTTACATTTCTAGCAATCTGTTGAAGATAACCTCCAACTATGTACCTGAGATCCAACTGGGTTATTGGGAATCCATACTCACTTATTTTGAGGGCACATCTTGCAAAAACTGCTTCTTCTTCATCACTAAAGATAGTTGGTTTTCCACTCTTGTTCTGATGTTTATTCTTTAGTTTGTATGCGATTGTCCTCAGGGATATATGATAGATTTGTGATGCATTTGTTTGATTGATCTCACCATTTCTTATTTTTCTCAAACATTCTTCTAGTTGTTGTGGTGTGTAATCTCTGTATTGCCTGCTCCCAGGCTGCCTTTTGTAGGTCCGTACCATCTGAGAAAAGAAAAAGGAACAACATAAAACCAAGCCTTGGTATGCAAAGTAACCCCAAAATGATATGCAAAGTAGCCCCACAACTTTTTCTTTAATCTTGAACAAACTGATTAAAAGCTAGAAAGATCGATCTTATTCTCGTACGCTTCAAATCACAAGAAAACAAAGATTCTAATAGTATGCTTTACTTACCTTTAGTCCTTATACAATCTTTGGAGCTATAGAAATATACCACATTGAAATTTTTGTCGAAAATGAATGCCAACTCTCCATGAGAATTTTCACGACAGTGAAAATGTTTTATTTAAAATTTCGCGGTTGAAAATCACAGATAAAGATATGAGAAACAGGCCACAGTGAAAAGAAACTTCGTTGGTTCAGTATTTATTTCGTGAGACTGCAGCACATGTTGGACTTTGTGAACTGCAATCTAGCCCCTGGGTATGCAATCTAGCCCCCTCTTTAAAACAATTTTTGAATCAATTAGAGTAAATTAGAATATTGGAATTGCCAATACTTTTGTTACAGTGACCGGTCAAGGTTGACCTTTCACTTTTGTGAGTGCCAGGAGCGTACCGTAAGTATGAAATTATCACAACACACTTGTTGATTATCATACTCCTTGGGTTTTTCTTGTTATTGTGTCAGAAAATGGAGAGAAATCCCAGTGAATATCCTGAGGAAATCTCAGAACTGCTTGATGGAGACTTGTCAGATTTTGATTTGAGTGATGGAGGAGACGAGGGATTTGAGCTACCTGAATTTTACCATGAAGAAGATGACTTACAAAATGTTCCTGATGATATTGAAAGGCAGAATGTTCTTGATGATATTGAAATGCAAAATGTTCCTGATATTCCATTGGATAATGCACCTGTTGCAGAAGAAAACACTCCTAACCGTAATCCTGCAAAGGAGAACAGCATTCAAGCAAAGCTATTGGCCGCTGCTCTCAATTGGAAGAAGAGGACATTAAGACCAAGAAATGTATATCTAAATGTAGCAGATCTTCAAACAACAATATTGGAACCTCATGAGTACTTCCCTGAAGAAATATACCGTACAGGTAGTGAATTTACCAGTAGATATCATATGCAAACCAATGGAACTCCTTTTCCAATAACACCTGATGACCTGAAGAAATTCTTTGGAATTAATGCCATCATGGGTGCATTGAAGTATCCCAGGATACATATGTACTGGTCAGAAAAATATGGCCAGAAAGAAGTTACAAGTACCATGCAAAGAGATTTGAAAGGCAGAATGTTCTTGATGATATTGAAATGCAAAATGTTCCTGATATTCCATTGGATAATGCACCTGTTGCAGAAGAAAGCACTTTTTTGAATTTGAACATATGCAGGTAACCTGCTTTTATCTCTATATATAAATGAGAAATATGGACGGGCTTTGTATCTTTGTGTGTCCGGAATTGTTTAGGCGAAACGGTAAGAGATAGCGAAAAATTGATGAGAGATGACCCCAAGTAAAATTGCCGGAAAATTATCGAAAGTCCGAAATTCCAAACCGTCCTTGAGTTATGACCTTCCTCAAGTATTTCCTTGAGGAAGGGTCCGATTTTAAGACAGTCTTTGCCCTGGAACTTGAAATCTATCGCGAGGACCTATATTTTTTATTATTTAATAACACATTAGACAAAATTAGCTTTCATTTAATTCATTTTAGGCCACATTCTGACGTACCGTTCTGGAGATATAAGCCAGAATGTTCGAAATTTTGACCTTTTTTTCAGACTTTTCACGTTTTTTAGCAGATTCCAGCGCGAAACTTAAATTTTGTCGCGCGGACCTATATTTTTTATTATTTAATAACACATTAGACAAAACTAGCTTTCATTTAATTCATATTAGGCCACATTCTGACTTACCGTTCTCGAGATAGAAGCCAGAATGTCCGAAATTTCGACCATTTTTTCAGACTTTTCACGTTTTTTTTTTTACAGATTCCAGCACGGAACTTGAAAGTTATCGCGAGGACCTATATTTTTATTGTAAAAACTGTCTGAGAACATCACATGATTTTATTTGAGCCCTTTGTTGCCATATTCTGACAAACCGTTCTCGAAATATGGGCCAGTTTGATACATTATCAATATCCGCTATGATAGATTTGGCTCGGGATTTTGAAATTTACAGCGATGATGGTTGCGTGTGTGTGTGTGTGTGTGTATGTGTGTGTGCTACATTATCAATATCCGCTATGATAGATTTGGCTCGGGATTTTGAAATTTACAGCGATGATGGTTGCGTGTGTGTGTGTGTGTGGATGGGTGTGTGTATGTGTGTGATGTGTGTGGGTGTGTTGTGTGTGTGGGTGTGTTTGGGTGGGTGTGTGTATGGATGTGTGTGTGGATGTGGATGGGTGTGTGTGTATGTGGTGTGTGGGTGTGGTGTGTGGGTGTGGTGTGTGTGATGGCTTGGCGAAGCGGGTGCAGCCTGCTAGTTTAGTATAATTATACACAAATACATAAATACATAGGCGAGTAGGAACTATATACAGGGTCTTCATAAAGTCTCACCCAGGCCTAGGTTTCTCGAAAACGACTCAGAATATCAAAAAACGCTTAAACCCGTATTCCTTCATTTTAAGGGGAATTGATTTCAGCAAAAAAAAATTTGCCTACACGGCCCCAGTCAGGCTGGGCATGGACCAACTTTAAAATCTTAAATAGAATGGTATGTCTTGTGGCATATTGTTTTAAAGGTCTTATTGAGAGAAGTTCATTACAATGTGGGAGATATGCCAGTACTTGAATAAGCTCATTTCAAAGCTCAACTTTTGAAAAATGTACTTTTTGGATAGTGCATAACCCCAATGAGCCTGTTATTGGTAACTATGCAAAATTTAAGCTCAATCCAACTTGTGGTTCTCGAGTTTTACTAGCACAAACATACACAAACAAATAATTTTATAATATAAGATAAAGAGATACCTTATGATTTTTTTCCATTTTCTTTGAGAAAGTACACAGAAAAATAATAGGGAATTAAGGGGCCATCACAAAGTACGTGGACAATAAAGATTCAACTTACCAGGTGACTGCATTCTAATATGAGTGCCATCAATAACTCCAATGACCCGTGGAAATCTTGAGATTTCCATGAATTTGCTACTGATTCTCATCATGTCTGCTTCAGTATTTGGCATAGAAATAAATTGGTCCTTCAGTCCCACAATTGCTTCTGAGACCTCTTCTATGATATGGAAGGAACAGGTTTTGCTTATTCCAATGAAATCTCCAGCAGACACGATGTACGAACCAGTAGCAAAAAATCTCAACGTCAATAATAGCCTGTTGAGGGGTGACACTGCATTGTTGCTGTAACATTGGAATGGATTTACATGATTCATTAAATAAATAAATTGTTGCTGTAACATTGGAATGGATTTACATGATTCATTAAATAAATAAAACTTATAAATAATTTCCACTTTTTTTACACATATTATTACAAGTATTATTATGACAAAAAACTCAGTATCTACTTGAAAAAACAGCAAGTGAGTCCTGCTAGAGATTAACCCAGGACCTTTGCTTATCCACAGAGTTATCCACTGACCTAATTGTGCACTAAGTATAACAGAAAAAAGTGATACAAAGAATGATTATATCCCCTTCAAGTTATATTGATAACTTCACAGCTATAATTGGTCATGTCTAGATCCCCCTTGGTTCATGGGTCTGAAGCTCATTTGGATGAATGGTCACATAACAAATTCACATAGGTACAAAGTGGTTCCATGACCTTACATAAAGGGTGCGCCATAAAAAAGGAGGTGCTAACAATATGTAGTGAACAGATATAAATTTTCATATATCATATCAAGTGGCAACATTTTCTACTAGGTTTTAATTTTTTATTATTAGAAGGTGTGGTGACTCCATGAATGTCAACAAACTTTAGAATCTTAAATGGAACTACCCTGTTTGAAATACATTCCTGAAAAGTAGTTGGCATTAACCTTTTGTGCTCTAGAGAAAAAATATTGGAAAAGCCCACATGGTCCAGTGCATGTACCACATGAAACTTTAGAAAAGCTGCTTCACTCCAGTAATTTTTTTTAGAAAAGTCCATAAGCTCCAGTGCATGTACCACATGCAACTATCAATAACACCTTACAGTCTGTACCACATGCAAGATTTCCCCCAAAATTATTTGATATCATTTGATGTTTTCCTATAATTTTCAGCCTAGGTATCAGGTTTTTTCTAGTTGATTTGCAGTATTTGGCACATTATTTTCGAACAAATCAAAAGTGTCTAAAATGTAAGCCAGCTATGCAATCAAACATCACTATCAGTGCAACCTGTGGTTCAGTGTAGTACCTGTTCCAAAAGAAAACTTTATAATTTTATAAATGAAGAAGAAGCAGAAGAAATTCAAAATTTACTTTGTGGTAAGTAATTTCTTTTCTTTCTATGCTTATTTGAGTGTCAAAGATACTTGTGTAAAGTATATCTCTGTCTCTTTTTAGTACACTTGTTGACATGAGTTAGACAAAGAAGGATGATCTTAGCTTTAGCATTGATTTCACAACCCTTTTCAACACATTGACTTTTTGTACTTCTACTACCTACCTATTTTAAACAGTGTTTTATACCATATTATTTACCTATTTGTTGCTCTCATATCTCTACAGGGTGTCCCGGATACAGATGCAAATATTTTGAGGGTAGGTTCAGCCCACCGTGGACTATCATATGAGCGAAACTTGCAGTGGGGCATTTTGCTTCGTTAAAGAGTTATGGCCAAATCCCTGTTTTTCCCACAGGTCTAGAGGTCACTTGGATCGATGCACGTTTCTAAAGAAATTGTTAGGGCTTCACTTTTTATTGCTATGAATGACCACTTATATCTACCTCCATGAGCGATTGCGTGCGCAATTGGTTGTCTCCACCTCTATGGAAAATCTCACGTCGGACTGTTCGTGAGAAAAGTTCGTTCTTACCTAAATCACCTGTTGACCAGCACACATCGCAACTATCCACCGTATCATCTTGCTCCGCTAGCCGCTTTCGCCAGGCCTGGCGACTTACCATCTTTATCAGCGGCCCCAGCGTAGAGCAGAAGAAGATTGACGAACGACAACCGTAAGCTCATTTTCCATTAACTATTGGAAAAGCCATCTGCTCTCCAATACAGAAATGATAGCCAGTAAGTAATTTTTGACTTCATGTATGGATAGTCATGCATATTTCCCTTAAAATGCAGTTGGTTGTATAAAAAAATATTGTAAGACCAGAGAGATATTTAATCATAAGTTCAATATTTTTCTAAAATTTGATTTTTCCCTTTTTTCCCTTTCGTGAATTTAGAGTACTTCTACAATTGCAATTCTGCGTATCACTAGGTAAAAAAATACCCTTTGCTATGTTGTTTCAATAAATTCAAAGTTCTTTCAGACGCGTGAAGGAAGGAATGAGATACGCCTTAGTAAACGGCACCAGAAGGAGAGAAACACATCTTTCAAAATTTGAATCTGGGCGCTAGTGCATTTTGAAGAACACTCGATGCCTGAAGCGGTCTGTGTGACCATTTTTGTGCCAACTGCAAGTTTTAATGAAAATTTTCGGAGTACAAATAGTTCTTTTAACCAACTATATCAATAAAATCTAATAGTTAAAATAACAAGGCGATCGATTTGTTCGGTGGAAGAGAAAGCCACAAGCTTTAACCTCGCCCTTGCTTCGCTACATATTCTTTTGGGTTCTTTTTTTTTTCATGTCCTGTGTTGCAGAATGTATCATGTAGGTAGTTTATCAATAAAGTATTAATAATAATAATAGTAACCTGAAGGTTGGATGTTCAAGTTTTACCCAAGGTTAATTTTCGGCACTTTTTTCGAATTGTGAACAACACAAAAATGATATTTTTAATTTTCCTTCAAAAAATAAAATCACAATTTTTGTTGTTAGCGCAGAGTTTTTCTCCATGTTTATTCTTTGTCCATAATAATTATACCACTGGTTGCTGCTTTCGTTGCAGCTTCTCTCATTTTTCCTCACGATAACCCTGTGACCCCGTAACCCCATTCACATAAAAGTTCACACCGACCGACCACTGTGAATGATCGATTTTCTTCTGTTAAACATCCCAGAGCAGTGTATTTATACCTCAAATTACGCGCCAATTCTGTTAAAATTCAGCCAACTTTGAATTTTCCATCATGATTTAGAGGTGTTTTCTGAGCTTTCTGTGTCTTGCGTTGCATGATTTTTAAAGTATTACAAATGAACCTTCACTTTTCTAAAACTAAAAATAATAGGGTATTTTCTGAACTAGTGATACGCAGGATTGCAATTGTAGAAGTACTTTAAATTCACGAAAGGATAAAAAGGGAAAAATCAAATTTTAGAAAAATATTGAACTTATGATTAAATATCTCTCTGGTGTTTCAATATTTTTTCATGCAACCAACTGCATTTTAAGGGAAATATGCATGACTATCCATACATGAAGTCAAAAATTACTTACTGGCTCTCATTTCTTTAAAAACGATTTGGCCATAACTCTTTAACGAAGGAAAATGCCCCACTGCAAGTTTCGCTCATATGATAGTCCCCGGTGGGCTGAACCTACCCTCAAAATATTTGCATCTGTATACGGGACACCCTGTATATGGGGAGCTATTGTTCTTTACATAAAGGCAAAAGTTGGGGCTGTCTACAAACACCCTGTATTCAAGGTCTGTAATTTGAAACAAAAATATCTACTGGATCGTAGCACTTCTTTTCTTTCCAAAACAACTGGACCTGATGTGCAAACAAAACAATGCATGTGGTACATGCACAGGACCATAAAGGGTTAAGAATATTTTTGGACAAGTTTGATGTTTCTTTTTATATCAAAACAGGTAACTTTTGAACGCGACGGAATTTTTCAATTCTGTAAAGTGCCCTATGGCCCATCCTGTGGTCATACTTATTTTAGGCCCCGGCCGGCCCTTCTGGACTTTAGGCCATATTTTTTCAATTTTCTCGTGAATTTTAAATGGAATGATATATTTTTTATTCCTGTTAATTAAAGTCCAAATTAAGTTGAGTATAATGAGCTTTTAAAATTTTCAAAAACCTTATCAGGGGCGGAGCTGGTGGGGTGCAAGGTTCAAAACTGTTACACCCTGTATTTCAGCGTTAGTTGTATTTTTTAGTGCAATTTTTATTTACATAGGTTCAAAATATTGTTTTACACCACATGAATTCAAAAAATATTCTTGTTTACATTTAATCAGGGCCGTAATTAAGTTTTCGTAGAAGTACTTTTTTTCTCACGTCAATTTTTCCATAAATCAAAGGTGTATTCGAAATTCGCATTTTTAGAGGTGAATGACATATGTTTTTTATGGTTAAAATCGAAAGAAAACTTAACTTAAAAGCGATTAAAGTCATAAAAAAGGCCATTTAACCTGCTAGTTTTTTCACAACAGTGTCCGGTAAAATGGGTAAATTTCGAAATTATTGGATTTTTTTGTTGAGGAAACACAATTGACATAGAAAATAAATATTACCCAATAAGGGAATAATACTTCAATAAACATAACTAAATGCGAAATTAAATGAAAATTATTTCTTCTAAATCAGTGCCGGATTTTTTATTATTTTTTCTCTCTCTCTCCTCTTTAAAATAATTGAATTAGTTTAATTTTCACCCTCAAGAGTTTGGTACTTGACCTGGTATATTTTTCTTCTTAAATTTCGGATTACCTATTGGATTTTTGTTGTTGTTGAGAAAACACAATTTTTCTTTGAAACAAAAGAAAACTAGTTTTTCCCTACTGAGTCCGGTGAAACGGGTAAATTACATTACTGGGTTTTTTTGGGATACAAAATTGCTGTACAAAATAAATAATACCTAATAAGAGAATGAATCTTCACTAAACATAAATACATACAAAATTAAATGAAGAAATCTTTCTTTAAAAAGAGTTTGGTACTTAACCTGGAAAAATGACTCTTTATTTATTGACCTGGTATTTATTACTGGCAACACCAGTATGATTTTTTTTTTTTTAATTGGGTTTAATGTCGCTATTAACTCCATTGTTATATTATGACGGGGGTTTTACCCTCCATTCGCAGGAAACTCACCAACCTGCTAACCAGATTTATATCACCCAGCCTGGGTTATAGGCCGGAATACCAGCATCACAAAGTCTTCACCTCGCTGGACGTTCCTTAACTTCGGTGATCCTACAACAATCGTTGCATTCAAAGCGCCATTGGACTGGCTTCAGAATGATTGACAGTGTGTTTTCTACAGATTTTACCAACTTACCAACTAAAATTGTCACAAGAGAGTGCCCCTGTGCTGACTTTAGAAGCAGCATTATCCGAGAATGGTTTTTGATCCAACTTGAACTTTGAAAAGTGAAAAAAAGAAAAAAAAAATCCGGCACTGATTTAGAAGAAATAATTTTCATTTAATTTCGCATTTAGTCATGTTTATTGAAGTATTATTCCCTTATTGGGTAATATTTATTTTCTATGTCAATTGTGTTTCCTCAACAAAAAAATCCAATAATTTCGAAATTTACCAATTTTACCGGACACTGTTGTGAAAAAACTAGCAGGTTAAATGGCCTTTTTTATGACTTTAATCGCTTTTACGTTAAGTTTTCTTTCGATTTTAACCATAAAAAACATATGTCATTGCAGACTTTCACCTCTAAAAATGCGAATTTCGAATACACCTTTGATTTACGGAAAAATTGACGTGAGAAAAAAAGTACTTCTACGAAAACTTAATTACGGCCCTGATTAAATGTAAACAAGAATATTTTTTGAATTCATGTGGTGTAAAACAATATTTTGAACCTATGTAAATAAAAATTGCACTAAAAAATACAACTAACGCTGAAATACAGGGTGTAACAGTTTTGAACCTTGCACCCCACCAGCTCCGCTCCTGATAAGATTTTTGAAAATTTTAAAAGCTGATTATACTCAACTTAATTTGGACTTTAATTAACAGGAATAAAAAATATAGCATTCCATTTAAAATTCACGAGAAAATTGAAAAAATATGGCCTAAAGTCCAGAAGGGCCGGCCGGGGCCTAAAATAAGTATGACCACAGGATGGGCCATAGGGCACTTCCTATACTTAGAACTTTACAGAATTGAAAACTTTCGTCGCGTTCAAAAGTTACGAGGGGGTGGCCACCTTTTCTGAAACATACTGTATATTGAAGACAGGTCTTGAGATTCGAGTTGATTTAAAGTTCAGCCTTGTTTTTATTTTACATTGAACAACAAGAATCATTGCATTCTGTGATGGTCTCCAACCAACTTAAATGGAAAAGGTGTCTTGTTCTGAACCACATATTTCAATGTGCAATAACTATCATGAGATCTTGGGTATTTTCTTTATAAGCCATTATAACCTTGGGAAACTGCATTCCAGCCGGGCTTGTCTGTTCTCCGATTTAATGCCTCTAGGGAGAAAAGTCTGAAAAGTATGCATGAATGTTTTTAATGGTGTTATCTATCCTAAATGTTAGTTTTACTGAGACCAACCAACCTGTATTTGATATACTCTTGGGGTTATCCTAACAACCGTCAACCAGACTTACCGGTTATTAATGGATAAAATAGCAATGCAATTGTCAAGAGATTTAAATATAGTTAAGTAGGTACTCACTTGTTAGATGCTGGCGAAATTTGATGCTCAATTAATCCTAGCAAATGGAGAACTGTTTGCTTTTTTAGCCGGAACCGAGCAACAAATTGTTTTTTGGTTAGAATATTGAAATATTCGATTCTCTCTCGGATTAATCTTCTTGGTTGATACTGGTGTTCTTCATCTTCATCATCAGATGAAGACACATCATGAAGATTGAAAAGCATTTTTTCAAAGTTCAAAGCACAGTTCAAAGAATAATTAAATACTAAAAAAAAGTCTAGTTTAGATAATAATAATATATAATAAAACTCTGAAAACTTTTTCAATTTTGTGGCAACTTTTTCACTTTTGTCTTCTGATTTTTCAATCATGTAGGCATGTTATATTTTTTTTTTTTTGCTTTCCTGTTTATGCTCTAGAAATTTTGAATTTTGGCGCTTTTACTTTTTTGCTACCTTTGGCGTATTTCGCAAAAAATACGCCAACTCCGTTTTGCGAGAGCAAAACTCTACTGGCGCTATCTTGACGAATCCTTTGGAACTAACATTTTTCGAAAAACACGGTGTTTTTTTGGAAGTGAAGAACCCAGCATTAATCTGTTCGGCTTATCTACAATCCAAACTATTTGATGAATGTCTAAACATTTAGGGATTGGTTTCAAATTGGTCGGAATTTCTTTATCCATTTGAAGAATTTCTTGCTCGGAGACTTCCATTACTTTTGTCTTACACGAACTCATCTTGGAAAGTAAATCCTCAATGTTGGCAACATCTTGGCCTCTTGTTATTCTTTACAATACTTCCAACTGCATCGGCTACACTTTTTCCATGCCCAGCTTCAAGAAAGTTCCAAGACACTTTTTTGAATGCGTATTTAGCTGGAATCTTTGACACCATGAAAATGTTTTTCCTATTCCTGTATTGGGAAGTTGGTCCGTCACTATTAACTAATAATGTGTCCGCGTTTGGTACTATTTCTTTCATAAGTTTGAATACAGGCTTCAAGTGCGCCCATATAGCACCTGTGTCATGTCTCGTGTTCTGAGACACTGTAGCAAATGTTTGGTGCTGTATTTCTCCATTATGGTTAAAGTAAAATGCACCAGTGTGTAAAGATATTTGCTGCTGGCTTGCACCAAAATGGCAGGCTTGCACTTCCTCAGCATATTTCAATAGATAGTCAACTCTGAAAAATCAACAAACATGGAAACTTCATTTGTTTTGAGATTATTTTTTGCATCTTGGCTGCCTTTATCTGATGAATAGCTCTATATTCGTGTGGGAACACAGTACAAATTGTTTCTTGTAATCTTTCTATTAGTTCCTTCACTGTTTAGTATGTCTCTTGTTTTACTGTAATTTTGGTCATAACCTTTACACTGTTCTTATTATAATTTTCATGATCACACAATTTAAATTCATAATAAAAAGTTCTAGATTTTAGAGTTTCTTCTTCTATCTCTTTTTCCAGAACGTTCTATTGCTGCATTCCACACTGTACATGCAACTTTGATTCATTACATCACAGCA
The DNA here is from genome assembly GCA_024516035.1 of Bactericera cockerelli. NCBI lineage: Eukaryota > Metazoa > Arthropoda > Insecta > Hemiptera > Triozidae > Bactericera > Bactericera cockerelli. The sequence goes on from CM044955.1 coordinate 4,171,184, forward strand.
CAATTTCTTCATTAAGTCTTGAGGTGATTTTGATGGTAGGAGTCCTAGCATATGCATTTTGTCGACTTTGAATTTGAAGTTTAAATGTTTATTGCAGCTGCAGGTATCTCTTTCTTTCAGTTTCTTTTCTCGCACGTGGAACGGGTTCAACCTCCGGAATGTTGTATATGATATCTTTGATTTGAAAGTGTTGATAAATTTCTTATGTAAGTTTACCATACTGTCGTTAAGAAATCTTTTTACTTTTTGTATACCTTTCTTGGAAATTAGGGCCGATTTTTCTGGCGATTGAGCGATTCATCATCTTCGTAAAAGTCTGTAACTAATTTTTCAAACTTATTGTATACACCTCGTTTCAGCTTTCTTTTTAAATTGACAGGATTTCCATCTAATCTACTAACTTTTATCTGTAGATATTTAGAACTGAGCTCGTTTGCTTGAGTTTTCTTTTTATACTTCTTGATGATATTTCCAGTCAGTGCTTTGGCTACCACATTTTTTTCATTTTCAGACAATGTCTGCTTATTTTTCTTTATTTGCTTTTTGACTACTTTTAAGAACAGAAGTCTTTTGCGAACTTCTTTCTTGTCTTTAAGAATGTCTTTTATAATTTTGTTTGGCGATGGTGATTTCTTTTTGTTTTGTTCCTCCAGAAGACGGTAATACCTTTTTTTATACTTCTCTTTGGACTTTTTCTCCTTTCTGTATTTCTCCGTCAATTTTTTCAAATCCTTCCTTTTCTTGTGATTATTTTCCCTCCTTTTTTTTCACCTGACAATTTTTGTCGACTTGGTTGAGGTACTTGTGCAGGATCATCCACAGATGGTGAAGCAGGTGGAGAATGGAGTTCAATAAATTGGTTTGTTGTTTTCTGTAACTGCTGTTTTTCTCTTCTTCTTTGATTTGCCTCAGTCCACTTCTTACGTTGAGCCTTCTGTTCTCTCCGAGGTTTATTCTTTATCGATCTGACCTGAAAGGAAAGAAAATATGTACATATGCATGTGTATATTATATAAAAGAACCAAAAAATTAAGGTAGATTTTGTCGTACCCATTCTCCTCCGTCCAATCGAGATCTTCTAACGCAGGAAGAGGTTCAGCGCCAACGACGATCTTTTGGTGCCCGTATGGAAATTTGCAGAGGAACGTTAAATAATTCTATCAAAAAAATAAAAAAAATAATTGTAAAACAAAACTTAAATATTTTTGTTTCAATTTAATGTTATTAAAAAAAAAAGATTGTTTGATACCTTTCCTTCTTCTTTCCTTTGTTTCCATGTTCGCCTGTTCTCATGGCGTTCTGGATCTGCTTTGATCCTAGCTCTTGAAAGACACTTCCTCTCTCTTGCCTGTTCCCTCTTCTTAGCCTCCAGCGAAACATTATTTTGATTGGACTTCGCCATCTGTGAATAAATAAATAATTATTAAAAAACCCTAAGAACATTAAAGTAGGTGAGGCCAAGTACCCTACCAAAAACTAGAGCTGTCAATTATCCGGGATTTAACCATATGCAGGAGCCACTGGGATCAAGTGCTTTTTCCCTCGTCGGATTTTACCAAATTCGGACCTCGACGAACGGAACTCCGGATTCTGATTAGAAAACTGGATTCTTCAGATATCCAAAATCCAAATTTGGTAACCGCTCTACCAAAAACACATTTGGTTGACAATATTTGCAGCCATCCATCATACAAAATTTTCAATTCAAAGTTAATAAATAAATTTCAAATAAACAAATAAAATAACAACTCAGTCACAACATTACAACTCAGTCACAAACCTAATGTGACTGGTAGGTATATATAGTTGTATTTATTTTATATAAAAAAAAAAATGTTACAACGGTTGGCACATATTAAAGTACATATTAAAGACATTTCATAAGCATAATAATAATAATAAAAGACATAACAAAGTTATATAAAATTAAATAATTAGATCATATTATTATTTTCTCATTATTCATTTCTCATAAAAGCTCTCAACCTCAACGCCTCAACCATATAAAAATAAATACCATTAACATTCTTTCTGGTAAGATTTTTTAGGATATATTCCAAATTACAATCATGTGTAAACGAATTTAAATATTTTTCTCTTATTGTATTATATGACCTCTGGGTACCGCTACATGCGCTCTCACCGCCCAAAAGCCTTCGCGCTGTTTGAGGAGCTAGAGGAAGCCGTGCTGACCTACACCTCCTGCTACGAACTAATCACAGCAATGTGCATCGGCGCCTTCCCCGCCCTCAAGCAAGCCAAAATCACCTAATGTGACTGTGTTGTACATGTACGTGACAGAGTTGTAAAATCAAACTTGTGTATTTTTTCTAACTTATTCAGTAAAATTTACAGAAAATTTCAAAGGTAAATTTAAAAAGGACAACAAAAGAATAAATTAAATTCATATTTCATAAAAATGATTTTGGTTTAAATAATGAAATAATACTGTGAGTGAGTTGTAACCAATGATTGACATTTTTTTACTTACCAGAAAAAACTTCGTCGAAAACTAAAACAACGCACGTCTCCACATCACGATAACTCTAGCCGAACTGAGAGATTTGTCTTCTTCTATCTGACATGCGCAAACAGTTCTACGCTTATTCTTACTCTTTTAATTTTACACATTACCTATTCTGAAATACGCGTGACTGAGTTGTAAAAAAATAGGGGGACAAATTTTAAACAGAAAATTCAGGTAATTTAGAGTGACAAAAATCGTAAAACCAAGCTTAATTGTGTTCTCAATACTGTTGTATAACTAAAGGTATAACCAGAACTATAATAAATTGGTCATACAGATGAAAACAGAAAAATATTTAATTTTTTGTATCGTAGTTGGGGACATGTGACTGAGCATGTTTTTCAGGTATAAAAAATTTAATTCGTTATAGCCTATTATTATTATTATTTTCGTATGTAGGTGCTTCAGAAACAAGTCATATAGCTTAATTTGCTATAATATTTATTAAAAAGAATGGACCTATAGTAGGAAACCTTAAATGACTGAAAAGTCAAAAGTATCTGATCAATGCTCGGATGATGATGATGATAATGGGGGAAAATATTGTTAGGATGAGAAAAAAAAAAAAAAAAAAAAAAAAAAAAAAATGTATAGGAAAGGACGAAGAGGAAAGATTGAAAAAAAAAAAAAAAAATGAGAAAGAGAGAAATTTTTTTGAAGGAAATGGAGGATGAGATTTTTAAGAAGGCATTTAAGAATGGGAACTACCCAGGTGTTGACTGGCTGAGGTCATTCCTAAAAGGACATCCCAAACTTTCCATGCAATTTGTAGCTAACATAAAAAAAGCTAGAGCTGCTATTAATGAGGCAACCCTAAAAGAATATGTGGACCAGTTGAAAAAATCCCTAGAGAATGTCCCACCAGAAAACATTTTTAACTACGATGAGACAAATATAACTGACGAGCTAGGTGCTAAAAGATGTGTAATTAAGAGAGGAACCAAGTATCCAATCAATATTAGAAATTCTTCAAAAACCAGCATCTCAATCATGCTGGCTGGCAATGCTGTAGGAGACGTAGTTCCCCCATTTGTTGTTTATAAGGCAACCTGTTTATGAACCACATGGGTGGAAGGTGGTCCAGAAGGTGCTAGATATTGTAGCACGCCCAGCGGGTGGTTTGACTCAAATACCTTTGAGCAATGGTTTTTAAAAACAATGCTACCCATTCTCAAGAATAAAGCTGGACCAAAAGTTTCATTAGGAGACAATCTCTCATCCCATATTAATAACAGGGTTCTTGAGAAATGTGAGGAACATGATATAAGATTCATTTTCCTACCACCTAATAGCACGCATTTAACACAACCCTTAGATGTAGCATTTTTCAGACCACTCAAAGTTGAATGGAGAAAAGTACTTTCACAATACAAAGAGTCCAGTTTAGGAAGAAATAAAACGAGTTTGGATAAACAACATTTCCCCATGCTACTCAAAATGCTGATGGAAAGAGTGATGATCAGAGGGAAAGAAAATTTGGTATCTGGCTTCAGGAAATGTTCAATTTATCCTATTAATATTGAAGAGCTCTTCAAAGGCATTAACACTAATAGTTCTTCATATTTGGAAGTAGTAGAAGACTCCTTCAAAGAGTATTTGGAAAACAAAACGTCACATTTATTTGGAAATCAAACTGCGACTCGAAAACGGAAGAAAGTAAGTGTACCTCCTGGAAAGAGTATCTCGTTGGCTGATGTAAGTGATCCGAGAGGAAGAGGAACCGATAGAGGTCAACAACAGTGACGTTGAAGATACTCCTGCAGAAATCCCAGACATTCGTTCATCCACCCCTATAGCTGTCCAGCCACCTTCACATGAATCTTCCAGCCAGGATAATATTACAGCCATCCAGCCAACTTCACATGCAGCCATCTTGAGCCAAAAAAATACTACAGAAGAATATAATAAAAAAAGCAAAGAAGTTACTTCCTACAATAAATCATTATCACAGAATTAGAGAAGGAAGTTAAACAGAAGAAAATTGTAATGAGTTGTGCAAAATGTTCCCTTGATGGTTCGAAGAACAGTCTTTATTCATAACAAGTGCAATAAGAAATTTCATACTACATGCATCCAAAAGTCATATGAATACCTTGGGTCAGATGACGAGGACTTCATTTGTCCAAAATGTATTGCAGACGATTTTAACGAAAGCGATGATGATGTTTTTTAAGTCTTCTAATTTCAAACATTTCTTCAGGTTTCGAAATTTTTGTTTTTTGATTTTTTCAATCAAGTTTGATACGTAGGTACTCTACTATCTGTGTTCAAAATATATAGCTTTGTTATTTTCTTCTTAACAAGATGAGTGTTAAAGGCAAGGGCTACTTTGCATTGTATGACTGTTATGATACATTTTTCTTGAATTTTACTGAGTTGTGCAAAGTTACCTCACCCTTGAGGTAACTTTGCACCAAAATTATGAAGGTTAAGAAGTGCACTAAATTATATATAATATAATAATAATTATGCCCGGTGTACGGGTACATTTATTGACGGTACAATACCTTTATACAAATTATAAACATTCATAAACATTAAATTCTAAAAGAAGAATGGTAAACAAACAATTTACATCGGTTGAAAATTTAAATATAAAAAATGTAAAATATGAAGAAGATAAAGCAGCAAAATATGTTCAATTATCAATTACTTCCCATAATCGCAACAATAGAATAATATTAATGTACATATTCTTGGCTTTCATTTAATAGAATGCATGTAGATTTATCTATAACTCGAAAAAAGTTATTTAATATTATGTTAAAAAGGTCTTAAAATATATGCAAAGTAGCCCCATGTTACGGTATGTGGTCCATTTCACTAGAAGATTGAAAAAAATAAAAGTAGTTTTCCCTATTCGAGGACATTCATACCTAGAATGTGATAAGAATATGGGTATTGTCAATCAAAAGTCCACAGTTGAGATCCCAAGTGAATGGAATACGGTGTTAATTAATTCGAGAATCAAACCATCACCATATCAAGTTGAGCCGTGTGATGATCAACAAATTTTTAAAGATTGGACATATTTCTTTAAGATATATTAATTATGGTCCTAAATGCCCCTTTCCAAATAGACCGATCAGAGAACTTGTTGTGGTCGATAGCCACCCCAGAATGATATTAACAAAAACAACTTTCAATGGATCTTTAGAAGAAAATGTAGTGATACCGCCAACCAGAAGACAACTTCGTTTACCTGATTGGCAGTTCAAACTACCCGAGCTAAAATACAAGACCAAGATACCAATAGCAAAAAAGAAGTACGATGACATTCAACATTTAAAGCAATTTTGCTCCCAAGAGGCCCAACGTTACTTCACCTCATCACTAAGGTAAGAAAACTTTCCATTCAAACTTTTTTCTGTAATTTCCTTGGGAAGAAAGATGAGGGTCCACTTTTTTCAATGGACCCTCATCTTTTTTGCTGTTTTCATTCTGACCTTTGAACTTTTTTTATTTTTTTTTTTAATTTTCTAGTAAGCTTAATTTTTTATTCAAATTTACATAGAGCATTCCAATCTAATTGACTAATTTTATTAAACAAATAATGTCTCTGTAAATGTATTCAGTCAACTACGACAGTGTTTTGAAGTTTAAATATCAATTTTCTCGAAATGAAAACGAGTGGACCCTCATCCTTTTTCCCGTGTGGTCTTCAAATGGATGAGTTCCCCACATTTAGCAAGCTGTTGGAATTCATCAAAGGAATGGTTAAAGTAAACAACCGTACCTTGTGTCCGGTTCAATGGTCTTTGGAGCCTCTTGCATAAAATGAAATAAAATGCTCAGAACGAAATGTTAGTAAATGTAAAATATTAAACGAATAAATGTTATTTGATAGCTTTGTAATGCTGTTGCATTCCTTTTTAATAATATACAGTGAAATTCACTTACGATGGAACTTTCCGGTCCCTTGATTTTTCCTATACCAGTCAGTACATTGAGCCCCTCCGGTTATTGCGACGTCGCGTCGCTTATAGCGACGAAGTAGGTTACAGCGTCCTGATTTTCAGACAAATTTGGAATTATCCTTCACAAAATCTTTCGGTTGTAACGACGGCGCCTTGCTATAAATAGATTATTTTTTTGTTTTCATGTTGTAACTAGTATAGACACGTGCTACCATTGTAGAGATGTGAGAATTAGTATCCTTTGGTATTGTTTTGAATTCATAGGTTACGGTGTCACGTAAATTAAAACCTATTAAGTAGTGATTTTATTTTTAGCTATTGTGCAATAATTTTGTGTTGATTCCGTGATATTTTTACGGCCGTTCTCATCAACTATAGTTGAATTTTAACCGTTTAACCTAAAGTACAGTGCCGGTAGCTTTGTTGTTCGTTAAGACGTGATATGTATTAGTAGTCAAAATGAGTGCTCAACAAAAAAGGCAAGAGTTTCTCGTCGCAGGAGAAAGCTCATATTATCATGAGGATTGAAAGTGGAGAGACAAATCTGCAATTGAATTGTTTATTTCAGAAATAACCGAAGTCCATGAAACCTTTTTTTTTTAAGGAGCTAGAAAGAACTGTAAAATTTTCTTCTAGATCGAACAGGGAAAAAATATAAATATTATAAATTAGGTGCTATAAAGTAACATTGGACAATAATAAAAAACATATATCATATTTTTTTTACTAGTCTAGCGACCTTTGAAATGGCTGGACTTGTGTTGTTTCTGCATTTAACTAAGTTTTCAAAGAAATTATTGGTATTTTATTAAAAAAAATTGATTTTATTGATCTATTATGAATACTGAATAGTCATATAATAATGATTTATGTTTACTTTTCCTTTGAGCAGGTTGGCTACAGGAAAATTTCCTTGTAGAATTTTCGAACTTCCCTATCATCTCTCAGGTGGGGCTTGAATCTTCTTAAGTCTTTCATCTTCTTAATGTTAATGGGTAGCTTTTTCTTGTAGGCCGATTTCTTAGGTAATTCCAAGATTTCTTACATTGAAAGTTTCATACTGTAGGCCATCAATGTAATTTCTGGCAACAATGGTGCCCAAATTCGAAAGTGAGTGCGTCACATGAGTAAAGTGACTAATCTTGAAGCTGACCTTTTCATCCCTTTGCTTATTCATGCTTTCCAAAGAAAGCATATTCTTTTTGTAAAACTTTGGCCACCAAGCTTTGCAGTTAACAATATCTTGAGTTTCAGGAACAACAACTTGAAATCTGTTTTTATTATCAGAGGATAAGATGAGCTCTACGTATTCCTTCAGTGTGTAAACTCGGTCTGTTTTCTTTATTTTCCGCTTTAAAAACAGCAAAATCCATATCACAGGGGAGGAATGAGTGGCCAGCTTCCACGCCACGACTCAGCTTCCTCTTCTTCCTCCTCATCATCCCCTTCTTTGCTGCCGCTGTTTGCTCCCACCGCCGGCTTCCTGCATTCAGTACAGATCCACTCTGAGCGCCTGGTGACTCCCATAGATTTCCATGAGCTGAATTTCAGCTTGCAGCAGTCAAAGTGATACTTGGAGCCGCATTGAGAGTAGGAGGTACAGTCCAGTTCCCCGATAGTAGGAGGAAATTCTTTTTCACAGATTCCGCAACCCATCTTGTTTAAAATTGTTTAAAATTCATATACGTCTAGGTAGGTATTTGAGAATTTATTTTTTTAGTAGATCGAGAACCCTCATTGGATGAGAGAATGATGGACTGCATGTATGGTGCGGTGTCCTTCCTCGGCTCAATCTATTGTTGAATATTCTTTTCACATTATCTAATATTCTTGCCGGGTAGGGTCTCATTAGATATCGCGTCAGTGGGAAAGCTTCATCAGCAACAAAATAATAGGGGAAGGGACAAGCACTTGCATTGTAATTTAGGGGCGAAGGAGGAGGAATTCTAAGTCCGTCGTTTTGAATCCTATGTTTAAATGCTGATGCACGGAATATGCCCCCATCACTGTTCCTCCCAGCAAATCCCGTTTCAATCATAGTGAAATTACCATCGGCATCGCAACAAGCCATTAGCACTATTGAATGAAACGATTTGTAGTTATAATTAGCAGAGCCAGAGTGTGGAAACTTCTCAATACGCACATGTTTTCCGTCGACGGTACCTATGCAGTTTTCTAGATTCCACAGCGAGTCAAATCTTTCCGCTATGTGTATCCTCTCTTCCACATTTGGAACAGCCATGTATGTCAGATAAAGAATGTTCCAAATCACTTGAGTTGTCTCTGCCACGATGTAACCAACTGTTGACTCTCCTCTAGCAAAGTAGGCAGCAATTGCCAAATATCTATAAAAAATGACAATTCAATGTTTCAAATGTTTCTATCTCTTTTCAGGTGCTGAATGCAAAGAGCGATGGAAAAACATACGAGCAGTTTTCGTCAGACATCTGAAACCCCCCAAGAGTGGCTCAGGTACAAAGGAGAAGAAGGCTTATTATTTATCTGATGCAATGCAATTTACTGTTCCTTACATCAAGGCATTGGGGAAGCCTTCCGGAAACCTGTTGCAGCCACCACTGAAGGAGGTAGAAGAAGTTGCCGCAAGAGATGGAAACATAATAGTTGATGATGATGATGATGACCTATCAGAAACTCCTACACCATCCACATCCGCACTACCGCCCCCAAAGCCGTCAACATCCAGTTCAAGTGCAACGGCTGCATTCCCGCAGCATCAGAATCGCCAGTCCGAGCCAACCAATTATCATATTGTACCAAAAAAGAATCGTGCTAAGAACGATAATGTGGACAAAGCTTTCATGGAATATTTGGAGCGTAAAAAGGCAACTTTATCGGCGAAAGGTGAACAGTTGGCTACAGACCCCAGAGAGGAAGCGTTAAAAATGTTCCTTCTCAGCATGCTTCCAGATCTCATGAAATTGGAAGATACAGAGGAAGGCCTTGGATACTGTGGATGACATACTGTCATCCAAATCAACACGATCTCCCTCATATCTATCAACGAGAAATTCAACATTTTCAAATAAGATGCCTCCACCCACCACTGACGGAGATGGAGGCTACAGTACACTCGCTGATTATTATTCAACATCTTTCCATCGAGATGCTTAATACCTACCTAATAAATTTGGTGTTGTAAAATAATAATAGAAAAAATACCAGTTATTCAACCGCTTTTCAAAAATAACAACAAAAAAAAAATGTTTTAGTGTTTTTTACCTTTGTGTGATTAATAGCCGTTCCTCATTTTCCACAGACTCCCTCATGACGGTTTCCTGCTTCTGGATTGCAGGAGAAATTAGTTGTACAAGATCCAAATAGCTTTCTTTGGTCATTCTGTAGAATGCCAAGAACTTTGCGTCAGAAAGCTCGAGCTGTTTAGCAGCAATAAGTAAACGGTTTAAAAAATTCTTTTCAAGGTATGGGTGTACCCAAAACCTTCTTCTTATCCTTCTGATAATAAAATACAACATGGAATCATCGTCCCTCGAGTCTTCCTACATTTCGGGGGTTTTTTTTTTTGAAGATATTTTTATTGGTGTTTTTTAACATCAATATAATTATTGAAAATTATAAATACATCGAGATGGAGGATTAAACTTACTTACACATAAAATGAACAAAGCATAAAAAAACAATTGATGTAAGAGTAATGGAACAAAGGTGTAAAAGTTAAGGAAAAAAAGAAGAAAAAAAAAAATATAATTACAAACAAATAAGATAAAGTAAACAATGTGTCCAAAAAACCAAAGTACTCAATGTGTACTCACATCTTGTAAATAATAATGTTAAAAAAAAAAGTTATATCAAAGAAAACAATCCCGTATGATAGAGGTATCTCAAACATCTGAGATACCTCTATCAATTGACGCCCTATTGTCTCTAAGTGCAAAGCTAAGTGCCAGGGATCGAACCTGCACAGCTACTACTTGTAGTGAACTATTGACGGCAAGCTGATCTGAATAGACTGATCTGTGCACCATCACCATAACACCTCTACAAGCTACTAAACCGTGCTCATAATCTTTACGATACATTGAATAATTAGTGAAACCTGCGATATTTCGGTTAGGTAACATGTGAGTTTCCTGAATACATACTATAAATAGGGATGACGATATTATATCGATAATATCGAATATCGATATTCTGCTTTCGATATATCGATATTTTATATCGATATTAAGGTTCCGATATTATATCGATATATCGAAAAAAAAGACAATATCGAATAAAAATATCGCTATCGGGACTCGGGACATTTTTTTTTTTTTAACAGTTAGTAGCCGGGAAATTTTGAAATACTGAATTAGTTTGAACTAGTTTGATTAAAGTTGAAGCTTTTATTTTTTTTTTTTTTTGAAGATTTTATTATTTTGGTTTATATCAGTAATCAGTATATCTATTATTAGTAATATTAGTTAGAAGGACTATGTAAATTGAAGAAGTTTGTGGTCAGTAGTTTTTAATATTGAAAAGTTCACAGCAAGTAAATAATATGCCAAAGCATTCCAACTCCACATTGTGTAGGCATTACATCAAAGGTACTGATAGTAGTACTTGCAAAATATGCAGTAAAAAAGTAAAAACTTCAGGAAATACCACAAATCTGAAAGCCCACCTCCGGGTTGCACACTCAGTTATTTATAATTCTTTGTATCCATCACAAAATCAGCCTGTATGTGGTTCTGCCCAAGCAAGCACTTCTCAAAGAAGCACTGACATTGGTTCTGCCCAAGCAAGCACTTCTCATTCTTCTCAAAGAAGCACTGAGTGCACTGACATGTCCTTGTCACTGGCCAAGTAAGTAAACCTACTATGTACTACTATTAGTATAAAAGGTTTGATTTGATTTAACAAAAGTTTAAGGTATTTCCTTTTTCCTACAAATCCATTAATGTTCCATTGTACAATGGTAAGATATAGTATCTTATTATGGTTATTCGTAACAGACATAAGTAAGTAATTATTATAAATGAAATAGAATAATAATTATTGATCTGTAAGAAGAATAAAAAAATAATAAATATGTAATAGTAAATAGAAAAAAAATAGGTAAGTACTTATTATGAAAAATTTGGACTTAGGACATTACTATAGGTCCCAAGTAACATAATATTGTTATGAGAAGTATTACCACTATCAGACATATTGACATCTTCCATTTGATCTATATTAGATATTTGGGAGTTATTAATAATATTTTTATCACTTGTCATTTGTTCAAATGGAAATGGTATGTGATTAAGTTTGCTATCTTGAGAACCCTGGCTAAGCTCTCCTGAAGGAGTAATATTATTAGGATTTTTTTCTTCATTATTATTCTTAGCGTTTTTATAAATCATTTCCGATAATTCCTTGTTGGAATGAAACTGTTGTGGCTTGGTCAAATTTTTCATCTTATCAAAAAGCGCGGGCTCAGTCCTATTCTTTTTAATATATTGATTACTTGTACTTGGAACCGAGAAGTTGAAGGCTGGCTTTCTCTTGATCGACTGTGGTAGAGTTGGTGGGGCATACTTTGTGAACTCACGGCATCCCTGGGGTGTTTTTTCGTTTGAGCTCGGGGAAATCTGAAACACCAGCTGGAACATTCGTATTTAGAGCTGAAATTGAGTTTTTAGTTTGAATAGCATAGGATTGCTTGGAGGAGGGAACCACCTCCGCAGCTTCAGTGAAACACATATTTCTTGTACTCATCAATAACTTGATGTTTTTCTGGCGTTCTAGCTCTGGACAATTCTTACTGTTCACATTGTGGGCACCATGGCAGTTGAGACACTTCAGGTTGATCAAATCACAAGTATGATCTTTAGACTCAATCTGGAAACACTTTCTGCAGAGAGAAGTTTTGGTCGAGCAGTACTTAGTAATGTGGGCAAACTTATAACATGTGAAACATTGCACGGGGTTTTGAATAAATGGCTCACATTTTAGCCGAGTGTACCAAAGAAAAACATGAGTTGGCATATCTTGCCCATCAAACATCAACTTGACAGATGTACTAGGAACATATGTAGCATTCGAATCGATCATTACCTTTCTGTTTAATCTTTCAACTTTTAGAAGTTTGAAGTTACCACAGTCAAGATTATTAAATATCTCTTCATCTGAAATAAATACACCATCCATGTCAACATCAACATCTCGCAAGATCGCAGTCCTGGTCAGATATACCTGAGGGATGAGGGCAGCATACAAACTCTGTACCTTCTCACTCCGCACAATCTTATTCGCGCATCCAGCAGTAGAACAGATAACTAGGAACTTGGTCCTGGTTAAACGTCTTACCTCCGTGATATCATTTGAATAATTTGTTACGTCTCCAAGAACCTTGGAAACAGCGAGCGCACGCAAAAATGTCTTGAGGGTAGTATCTTGGTTTTTTGAAGGCTTAGCTTGGATAATGAATGACTTTGTACCAGCTGAATTTGTGTTGATGGGAATACAGCAGAGGCTCAGGGGCAGCATCACCGGGACTCCTAGTATCAGGCGGTTTCCCGCCCGTACTCTCCTCCGTCATTGTATCGAGCCTAGAGATTTCTCTCGAATCGGAGAAATGTATTGAGAGATTTCTCTCAATACATTTCTCCGCAGTCGGGAAATAATTTCAAAGTTATTTATTTGAAGAAAAAAGTGAGTGGCCAAAATTGTGAAATTGTTCGAATAGGCCTTATTGCAGCGCTGTTCGAGTAAAAAACCTCGAAAAAACAGCACTTGCACAAGATAATAAGATTTTATAATATAATATTACTGTTCACAAGCACAAAAAATGGGTCTATGCAAAAAAATACACTGAAATTCGGTCTTTTTCCACTGAAAAACAAAATTTTGGCAGGAGCAAAAATATTGATGTTATCAGTTGAGAAGAAAATTTCGGAATGACGATTTCGGGGTTCAAATTCATGACGACAGTAGGGAATTCGAGAGATTTTAATAATTTTGATTTCTGATGAGTTACCTCATGTGTAGAGTCAAGTGACCACTGAGTCTGTAGCCAGCCAGTAAAGCGAGTAACCAACTAATTTAGTTTATTTTCAGCGGCTCCGTGTGTAGAGGGCCTTAGGCATTGAAAACTCTACTACCAGTATGATTTTTATTTTGAACTGCACATCCATCTGAGAAGATGTGCAAGTTCTCAACGTTTTCCATTGACTTCCATATTGTACAGTAAAGCTGGCCACTTCATTGGGTCCCTTTGCTGCTTGTCCTTTGTGGTAGACATAAAAATCCACTTTATTCGTTTTTAAGTTGTGAATGCAAAATACATTCACTGTTAGTTGCCTTAGATAGAACTAGCCATTTGCCCGTGCTTTGCAACGGGACTAAATTTCAAATTTACTAAGGCATGGCCGTACTGCTGGACAGCAATGCCTTTTTGAACTTTTATAATTTTTCTGGACAAAGCGATAATGGTTTTGGGGGGATCAATTCTGAGACATTTTTCGCTATCTCTTACCGTTTTGGCTAAACAACTCCGGACAAACAAACATAGGTAGGTAGTCCTTTTTTCTGTGTTATATATAGAGATGTATCTTGAATAGGGATGTTTGGTAATTGCAAATTTTGCATGTAGTCAATAGAGATGGCTCCACAGGTGTCATCGTTCTTGCAAAGTTCTTTAATTTCGTTCATCTTTGAATATAACTTTTTTGCCCTTCTCAAATGAACGATTTTTTCCGCAACATGAACTCTCTTTGCATTGTTTTCAAGATATTTACTTTTAATTTTGTTTCTAGTTCTTCACAAGTAGAACAGGTATCCACCTGAAGGTATCCAAACTTCAAATCAAATTTTTGTAAGAAAATTTTCCTGTAAAAGGAGTACTTGACATGTTTTAGATCTGGATATTTCTCACAAAACATATTGTACATGATTCCAAGGTTTAGTCTCCCATCCAAGTAGTGGTATTCTTTGCTCGAATAGTGTGATATCTTTGTGGGGAAAGATGCAATGTTTCTCTGACTTTATCAATAACAAGTCCAGGAATGGCATTGCTAGATGATTGCCTACCTCTTCGGTCTACTGGCACATCTCCTTGTGAAAGTAATGTACAGAGACGTCTTACCCGCCCAGCTGTGATTCCATGAAGTGAGATGAACGCCTTTCTACAGATTTTCACCTTCTCTATGGTTGTTGAAACATGGTAACTGAAAACAGAACTTCTATCCGGTACTTTTGACTCCTCTCTGTCCTTTCGTCTGCGTCTTCTAGATACTGTTGATATTGAAAGCATACCCTGCAAGTAAGAATCTTGCTCATTTTTAGTCTCAAAGGTTGACATTTTAGCAAAGATCCTCAAACGGTCCTCTTCTGGTATTTTCTCAAAGCAATGTTGTTTACATCTAGAACAAAGTAAAAGACAATAATATTAGAAGTAACAGGAACTAATAAAATTATTAAGCATACAGACTCTGCCAGCCTTGGTAGCCAAGTTTATTTGATCCTTGATCCCAAATTTAATATTACCCTCTACAGAAAAAAAGTTTGAAAAACTGCCTACTTTTATAGTAGGTAATTGCCTGCCTCATATTAGGTAATTAAAAAAAAAAATGTAATTGAATTCTGGGGTACTTACTTGCAATCTTCTCCCATGGTTGATCCTGGTTTTTGTGTCCCTTTATAATTCACTTGGTTTTTGTGTTCCTTAATTCCTTTATAATTCACTCGACATTTTTTGATTTAATTTCTTTGACACTCTTCTGAATTTACAATTCCCCGCTACCTTTTCTGTCTAGAGGCTGATGTTTCCATATTTTACTAGGAACTAATTCGTTTTTTGAAGATAAAAAATACCTTGGACTTGAGTTCTATCTGCATAAAATGATGTATTTACATAAATTTAATAGGGATTAAAAATGTATAAAACTCGATTTCTTAAAAACTGTTACTTGTGTTGTTTCTGTAATAAACGATTCATTTGGTGATGTTGACTTAGCCATTTAACAATCGAAAACACCTCTCAAGACGATTTCTAGTGTGTGATGACGACAAGGAATATACAAGATTTCTCTGCCTATCATATTTTCCAGAATTGAAGCAGCTCCCTTGAATTTTCCTAGGTTAGAAGCTGTTGTATCACAACAAAGTCCTTCAACTTTTTCTAAGATATTCCACTCTGATAATGCTTCATAAATAGCTTGGGCCTGACTTTCCTGATGAATCCGGTTTAGGAATATTCAGTATCTGCTGTTTCCTCACTTGTAATAATTATGTGCAATCGCTCCTCCAATGTTTTTCCCGGTAATATCTGGCAATAATTTTCAATCCCAGTGTACAACAATTTTTATTAAATCTATATCTTTGAATCTTTCCTTAATTTCATTTGCTTTTTGTTCCCTCATTTCGTGCTTTTTTCGCTGAATCGAACTACGGTTTATTACCAACTTGTTAGGGTCATGTCCTAAAGCCTCTGCCTCCCGATCTGAAATTTGACATTTGTCCAGGGCGGCAACCAGTTTTTCTGTTATGACATTAGTACTTCCACGTTCTACTGCATCCCTCGAACATGAAGGCTGTTCTACACAGGCGCGGCCGGTGGGAATTTGGTTTGGGGGTGCTGTCATCATTTTACGTAAAGAAAAAGTATACAATATTGAATAAATGTCTGCAGGGCCTAGTGGGGAAGTGGTTTTCTAATAGTTCAAGTCTCAAGTGTGTTTTCTGTTTGAGTAGTTAATAGTTAAATATCATAATATATTAATTTGGTTTAATCTATAAAAATGATTAGCTAACACATGCTTATTAAAGATCATTTCCAAATAATACGGTATCATTTCCAAATAATAGACATGGGAAACAAAACATTGCATTTCTTATTTCACATACACAGAGCCAGCTATACTTTCTATACCAATCACTGTTGAACTTTCGAGTGTAATACTGTAATTGTTTTTTTTTACCTTGACCACCATGTCCTGTTTGAGTTATACTGAGACTGGGAGTTGGTCGTCCTTTGTTTTTAATGTCAATTTTTTTTCAAGTGGGAACAAAGAAAACTTATTCTTTATAAGATAGTCAACTGAATTAATTTGTTCTTCCATATTTAATTCCTAGGTCAAATGTCATAAAAAAAAACCAGAGAGCTGGTGCGATGTTGATTAATTAAAAATGAGACCATCTACACTAGTAGTTCTGTAAACTGTAAAGCTCACACAGATTCAACCATCACATTATAAATGTTCACCTTTCATTCAATACCCCACTCGATAGGTTTTAATTAAAAAATATTGACCGGACCTTTTTTTTTTTTTTTTGCTCTTTTACGATTTTTTTACCACAGTGCGGCCCCCTTAGCTTTCACGATTACAAAATTTCACTACTAAACTTAAATGCATTTTCTTAACGACTCTACAAATTTTCAAGAGCACTGCTTTATTCAATAAAAATATAAAAATCGTTTTCAATTTTCACAAAAACGGCGAATGGCCTATTTCGGCCCAAATATTATAGGTAAAATTTTAGAACCCCAATGAATATGTATATTGTATACATATTTTTTTATACAGGGTGGTTCAAAAGTCAGAAATTGAGGTGTCAACTTTCGATTTTTAAATGGATCGACCTGAATTTTATTTGATAATTTTACTTCTATTGATTCCTGAGTACTTTTTTAATCAAAAATATTAATTACATACAGGGTGGTTTTTTTTCGACCAATTTTTTTTCTAAATCTTGAATAACTCAAGTTCGGTTAATTTTTTCGATAACAAGAATAGAAAGTGTTTGTGCAACAAATACACGCACTTTTAATTGGCATTAAAATTTTTTATACAGGGTGGTTCACAAGTGAAATAATGACTTGATTTTTTTTAAAACCGAGTTTTTTTAATTTTTTATTTAGGATTAATAATTCTCGTCTAATTTTACACATTTTTCGTTAGTCATATCGAAAAACAAAACTAAATTGTTGTACAGGGTGAGACATAATTTTTTTGTAACACCCTGTATATGGGCAGTCAAAGAGACGCAAAATTAAATATAAAGACTAAATATCTCTTCCACCCAACCCATTTGAACCGGAAATACCTAACTCACGTGCTCGTAAATAGACATTTTTGATTAAAAATTGTGCGCAAGTATTTTACCAGTTACCCCATTTGAACCGGAAATTCCAAACTCACGTGCTCGTAAATAGACATTTTTGATTAAAAGTATTACTCCATGGAGCTAATTAAATCTACAAAAGGACAAAAAAATAATGTTACTTTATAAATGTAATGAGAAACAATATAACATGTACTTACATAAATATCAAACTCAATTCTTCTTGTGCTTTTCTTTTCCTGGGTTGTATTGTGTCGACTTTCTTCGAACTCTGATCATCACGTTTCTTTGTTTGCATATCAACACCTCCAAGACAGCCAGGCCTTCTAGCTTTTTTCTGGTTGATCAGAAAGGTTTTGAAAAAGTCTTGCAACATGAAACAACGTCTTTCGTACAGTTCGTAAAAATGATCCTATCTTTATTCCATGGAAATGCTGCCGTAGAAAGAGATTTCTCTGTAAATTCTGAAATATTGGTTGAAAAATTATCAAACGAGTCACTGATTGCACAGCTCTTAGTTTACGATGTAATATCGAGAGTTGGAGGAGTAGAAAATGTTGAAGTTTCGAAGAAAATGATGGTTTCTGTTGGTCAATCCTGCAGTAGATGAATGCTTTGAAAAACAAGAAATTACTTCATGAAGAGAAACTTGAGAAACAAAAGAAAAGGAAAATACAATTGAAAAAGTTGAAGAACTGAAAGATAAGAGAAGAAAAACAGTCGAAGAAAAAAATATCCAATTCGAAGCTTGGAAGAAGAAATTCAATACTTGGAAAGATTGTTAGTCGAGTAGTGTTAATCATTCAAATTTTGCATTCAATTCTCTTATCTATTCGATTATTTACTAATTAGCCCAATCTTCTCATCGACCCATTTACATTTCCCGTTATTTTGTAAAGGAGATGATAATGATATTAACTAACCTAGTCTGTATTTATTTGCTGTCGATACAAGATATAAGTGGAGGTTCTCCACTTATATCTTGATATAAATCCGAGTATAGATATAAATCCGAATCAGGAGGCGGGGGTTCAAAACCGGCCAGCTGCAGACAATTTGACCTCTGATAAATTGATAATTTGTGATATTTAATTAAACATACCACTAGAATAAGTTGTTTTAATATCATAAATTATCACTTCTGACTATCTTAAAAACTTTTTACTTTTATCTTATGTCTGAGGTTTGACTCGAACCACCGACCTCCAGATTACGAGTTCGCCGTGTTACCGCTAAGCCACTGAGATCGGTGAATAAAAGGCAAACAAAAGAATAAAAAAAAAAAAAAAACACTAGAAAAAACACTTGTCTACCTCACCACTGACAGGCTTGTCTATCTTTCCACTGACAGGCTTGTCTACCTCACCACTGACAGGCTTGTCTACCTCACCACTGACAGGCTTGTCTACCTCACCACTGACAGGCTTGTCTATCTTACCACTGACAGTCTCAATGGTATTCATATTCATTTTTCTTGTCTGCAGTACTACTGCTTTCTTCAGCTTTTTTTCCTTTTTGGGACCTACTCCACTGATAGGCTTTTCAACCTCACCATTGACAGGCTTGCCTTTACTCCGGTTATCGGGAGGAGGAACATTTTCAATTACAGCAATAGTCTCAATATCATTCTTGTTAACAGTATCAGTCTTCATATTCATATTTCTTGTCTGCAGTACTTCTCCTATCTTCAGCTTCTTTTCCTTTTGACATTTTCATGTCTTTGCTCTGGCACATAACCAAAATTATGTAACGAAATTATGTGACGAAATTATGTAACGAAATTATGTAACGAAATATTAAATTATAAAAAGAGAGAAGAGAAAAAGTATGTGTCATGCGCACAATAACGAAATATTAAATTATAAAAAGAGAGAAGAGAAAAAGTATGTGTCATGCGCACAATAACGAAATATTAAATTATAAAAAGAGAGAAGAGAAAAAGTATGTGTCATGCGCACAATACGAAATTTGGTCAGTTAAGTTTTAGACCTTGAATAGTAAAGATGAAAATGTCCCAATGGTTGCAGACTCGTATGCAAGCGTTTTTTATCTAATATTTGAAATCGATTCCAAACTCGGTACATTACTGGTCAGCGCGCAAAAAAGATGTGTTCGCGATGATGCGTCAACTCGGTAAACCGACTATATTTCTTACAATGAGTGCAAGTGAATACGAATGGAATGATTTGCTTCGTTTATTGTACCGTCTCGAGAATAACGGTCGCGAATGGACTGGTACAGGTGAACCAGAAACTTCGATGGGCAGCGATCTGCGCACTACACTCGTCAATGAAGATCCAGTTACCTGTTGTTTGTACTTTAACAAATTAGTCGACACACTCATGTTCATTTTATCAAAATCTGCGTACAGTCCATTTGGCAAATATCGAATCATTGACTGGTTTAAACGTATCGAATTTCAACAACGCGGCAGCCCACACGCTCATATCCTCTTGTGGCTAGAAAACGATCCCTAGGAACCTATAAGCGAAGATATGCCCCAAACAATAGCACTAGTGGATGCACTGTGCAGCGTCGACGAAACGAAAATTGAACGCGTGTATCGTCAAAATCATAAGCATACGTTCACATGCTATAAAAAGTGCACCGACGAACAGTACAGGATTTGTCGATTCGGTGCGCCATTTTGGCCAATGAAATCGACGCACGTACTACTTCCGATGGCAAAAGAGGATGGTCGACGCGAACAATTGCGTGCCGTTTACGCAGACATGCACAGAGGACTAGAATTTGGCGATGTTGAAACTCTCGAATCTCTCTGGGCACAGTATCACGTACGCGACGAAGAACATTACTTGAATGTGATCCGCGCTGGAATTGTAAGGCCCCGTTTATTTAGGAGCTACTTGAGTCATGATTTTCTTGATTTTAGGCTGATATCCTATTTCAAAGTCACTGTCCGTAAGTAAGTCAATATCCGAGACAGAGTTATTTTTCTGACACATCGGGCAGATTAGTCTACCATCAGTTTCATCGTCTGAGTCGAATAATTCATAATTCTTGGGAAGGCAGCTTCCATGGTAATTTGCTTTGCATTCTAAACATGCATGAAGTTTTTTACTTTTAGTTTCAGAGCTTTTGCACCTTACACAGGATACTTTTTTTCTTTTGTGCTTTCTTGGCATTTTCAGCTTTGATATCCATTATTTCTGAAAATAATGTTTTTGGTTTCATGGTCTTCACTCTTACTTTATCGTTTCTTTTTTTCACTTCTACTTCTGGCCGCTCTCTATTTGGTATAGACGTCAATAATGTCGATTTGAGACTTCTATTTCCCTTGCGTTTTCTAGTTATTTTTATCTTGGGAAGAGGGATATCTCCTCAGGTGATCTATTTCGACTAATTATTGATGGATCAGCAATCGGAGCTTCCTCAATATTTCCTTGATTTGTAACTTCATCCACAGGCACCGGAGCTCCTTCTTCATTCATAGTGATAGGATCTTCAACATGGAAATTGATGAATCTATTATACTCGTCGCTTTGATCTATGCCTTCCTCTTCTTCCATCTCCTGATCCGTTACCTGCGATGGTAAAAAATCTTGATCTGTGAAGATTGTCTTATCCAAAGGATAGATTCCAGTCGACTTGAAGCCTTGTGTCGCTTTTTCTAACGTTGCTGTACGCTCGTACGCCTGTTTAAAAAGTTCTGCAACTTCATAGACCGTCACGGTTTGACCCGGATGTGAAGAGGACCAACCATCGATGACAGCGTCATAGAACGATTTCAGAGGTTTAAAAAATACTTTGTCAAGAGGTTGAGTTTTGTGGCTCGAATGCGGTGGAAGTTCAGAACTGAACGAAATCTCCCCAGACGTCCGGATTGATGGTTTCTCTTCAATGCTCGTCGAATGGATGACTCATTAAACCCCAGCTGGACGGCAATGACTCGATTAGAAAGACCCATCTGGGACATTTCATATGCACGTGTGAACACCTCGCTGGTAACAGCTCTGAAAGTTGTTTTCCGCTTGTAAGTCCTGTAAAAACAAAACGCAAGGGTACTTATAAAACTTTAGTAAAAAAAAAAAAAAAACAATCTCACATTTGGGGCAAACGTATAAAACTTAAGTAAAAAAAAAAACAATCTCACATTTGGGGCAACAAGCCTCGGTGAACCAATCGCGGCTTTATGCCCCAAACATACTGCGGCTTTTTGCCCCATCAGTCAAAAACACTTTAAAAAAATATTTAAAAAAGAACACTTCGAAAAACACTTTAAATATTACATTCATTAAATTCTTCATACATTTTTACATGTTTAGAAAGAAAAAAAAAAAAAAAAAAAAACGGTCAAAACCAAGTAAATTCAACAAAAAAATAAAGAACATAATTTTTTTTAAAAATTATATCTAAATACGAAAAAACCAACTTAACCGCATCTTTCCTCATCAGCAGTCAACTCACGACCACCAAACTCTGTGCGTACAACTGATTCTGAAGTAGGTTCCCGCTGTGATCATGAATGCGCGCGCAACTACTTCAGAGGGCTCAAAAAGTTGCTGCGACTTTTTACCCCGTGCGGCTTTATGCCCCCACGTACCCTATATGCCTTGTCAATAGAAAAAATAACACTAAACAACCATTGTTACCACATGAAATTCCAGAATTACCTTGGAAAAAATTAGCCTCAGATATTTTTCATTTTGATTCTAAAAAATATTTAATTATAGTCGATTATTTTCTGAATTTTTTGAAGTATCTGAAATTAAATCATAATGCTAATAATGTCATTACTCATTTAAAAGCTGTTTTTAGCAGGCATGGAATTCTATCCCAATTATTAACAGCAATAGTCCTCCTTATAGTTCTAAAGAATTTAAATTATTTTGTAATTCCTGGGATATTAATCACATCACTTCTACTCCATTCTACCCCAAAAGTAATGGTTTAGTGCAGGCATGTCAAACTGGCGGCCCGCCTGGTCAATTTGTGCGGCCCGCTGCGAGCGTTAGGGTATAATACAATACTTCCTTATTATAAGATAAGGAAAGTAAAAAAAAATTATGGCTTTTCAAGTCCATACTCTTTTAAGGTGGAGAAAGCTCCAGGCTGTCTGCAATTGGAATTGATTGATTTCCAAAATGATTCAAGTTTGAAAGAAAAGTTTCATGAAGTAGGGGTCCGTGACCAGTTCACCTTTCCACGCTCTACGAGTTTTAAAACAGCTGATTGTCGATGAAAAAATAATAATTCGTGTTTAATAAAAAACAAAATTTAGCCGACCGTGCCCCCACTAGACTTGAGGACTTTGAATTCGCTAGTTGAAAGTCGGTTGGGTACCCCCGGACAGAAGAAAGAGCCAGCATTTCAAACCAAAAAGACAGATCTGTCCATCTTTAGAACGAGTGAACAGATCCAAAAAAGAAAAAGGTGTGCCCTAGAAACTATCCCCGAAGAGGACGGCGATGATAGTTTCCAGAACATCACGGCCACGGGGGAGTCGGCGAGACTGCAGGACTAACTGTAAGTGACGTAGCCAATTTTTACCTTTCTTTTAACAGATTAAATAATATTTTACGGTTTCATAGCAAATAATAATAGGTGTTTAATAAAAAACAAAATTTAGCCGACCGTGCCCCCACATTTTTTGGTTTTATGCAGCAAAAAAAGGCTAAATTATGCAATTGCATATGCAAGCGAAAAGCCCTATACAGGGTGAGCATAAAGTCTCACCCCACCCCCCGTATCTCGAGAATGGCTGAAAATACGAGAAAACGCAAAAACCCGTATTCCTTAATTTTTAGGCTGATGAATTTTTAGCCAAAAAAAAATTGTCTACACGGCCCCAGTCAGGCTGGGCATGGACCAAATTTTAAATCTTAAATAGAATGGTATGTATTGTGGCATATTGTTTTAAAGGTCTCATAGAGAGAACTTCATTACAACAAATTTCAGTGAGCTACGACTTACTGTTTTCGAGATACAGGGTCAAACGTCCTGCGTGATATCCATATATTTTGACCTATAACTCGTTAACCGTAAATTAAAGAAAAATGAAATTTGTTGATAACAACTCCTTATGACAAGCCCTGTCGAAAAAAGTATAACTCGACATACTCTGTTGATATTAGTTTCTGGTCGGTTTCGTCAGCCAGCCGGACGAACAGTCCGAAAAAATTTAACGAAAAAACAAATCAAGTTTTAGCTTGTTCGAAAGTTCTTGCCATAAGGAGTTATTGTCAACAAATTTCATTTTTCTGGAATTTACGGTCAACGAGTTATAGGTCAAAATATATGGATATTACGCAGGACGTCCGACCCTGTATCTCGAGAACGGTAAGTCGTAGCTCACTGAAATTTATTGTAATGAACTTTTCTCAATGAAACCTTTAAAACAATATGCCACAAGACATACCATTCTATTTAAGATTTTAAAGTTGGTCCATGCCCAGCCTGACTGGGGCCCTGTAGGCAATTTTTTTTTTGGCTGAAAATTAATCCCCGTAAAAATAAAGGAATACGGGTTTTTGCGTTTTCTCGTATTTTCAGCCATTCTCGAGATACAGGGGGTGGGGTGAGACTTTATGCTCACCCTGTATATGCAAAAATAAAGGCGAAAAGCCCAATATATGCAAAAATAAATACACAATAGTATGTTATATTATTCGAAAAAATTTATAAATGTTTTTTTTTTATTCAAGAAAGAGGTAGGTACAAATTTAAAACGATATACAAATTAGGTAGGTACCTACAAACTATAGTTACAAACTTGATATAGCAGTAGTTTTTTATATATGAAATATAAATTATGCAAGTTACAACTTAAGACTGACTTATGTAGTATGCCACAACCAAATATTGCTCTAGGTGAGATGGCAGTTGGGAGTGTCTTTTGTCACTCAAAATCAGTTTGTACCTAGAAAAAGACCTTTCTACGTCCACTGATGTCAGTGGACAATACTTGTACATTGATGGAGAAATATTATTCAAACTCTCCAGTAAGTCTGTTCCCTCCCCATTTATGTAGCTGTTTACACTTTTCATAAAATCGAGTCTGGGGTTCTTTTCTGTTCCCAGCTTAAACTTATTCCTAAGCTTCTCAGGAAAAGTTTGAGGAATACAAGAATGAGATTTTTCCAGAGTTTTATAAATCTCGAATGTGTCACTCAATGGTAAACCTTTGGCTTCCAGTTTCTTAATGCAACCTGGTAGGTGGGAGAAATGTGTTGTTATTTGGGTAATACTCTTCATAATGTTTGGGTCTTGAAATGCATCTTGGCTCCCTCCAATAGCTACAGCTTCACTGCTATCAAATGAATTTACCACGCCTTTGATTTTATCAAAATGTTCGCCATAGTACAGGACAGCTTCTAGCCAGGTGCCCCAACGTGTCACGATTGGTTCAGGAGGTAAAGGGACGTTCGGCAGTTGTTCTTTGAAGACTTCAAGTCTTGATGGTCCTTTCAAGAATACCTTCTTTGTCGATGAAATGAGTTTGTTCACATTCGGGAATGTGCTCCGAACCTCCTCCGCAATACGATGACTAGCATGAGCTAGGCATGTGATGTGTACCAGCTCGGTATAAAAGATATTGCGAGCCACCAATGTTTCACACAAATCCATGCTGAATTTCTTTCGTACTCCTTTGGACGATGCAGTGGACGATGTAGGTTGCATTTCAGTAAGTAGCTGTTGGCGGGGTTCTGTTGGAGTTCGCCTAGATTGAGCGGCCAGCAATTAACGCTGAGTACCGAAATAGACTAGACGCAGTCATAATTCTCATTTTTCGTACACTCTTGACTTTCCAATTTTCTGTCATAAAATATATTTCTATGTTGATTAAAATACCGTGTATGTATTGATCTTTAATACATAACAGTGGCGCAGTTTGTAACTATACAACCTACACTACCTACAGGTAGTCATAATGATCAGTTTCATGATAGTTTCGATACTGTCGGAGGTCAAGAAAATAATGGACTCAGTACGGCGGAGTTGGCTGCTAGTTTTCGACAGTTGTCATTGATATTGGGCTCTATGCAGAGAACGTCTCAAGATCGAGTTCAGGATGCAGCGTGTGTTTCTGTGAAGTCTTTGCAACCACCCAAGTTTGTTGACGGTGAAGAAGTGTTTGAAAATTTTATTGATCGGCTAATGGCATTTTTCAAGACACAGAAGGTACTTGATAATGCTACAAAGGTAATGATTTTTGTGAATGCTATTCCTGCCAACATATTTGCCCTACTCAAAAATTTATTATTTCCTGAAACTTTTGAGAATGTTGATTTTTAGCGCTTAGTTAATTTACTAAAGTCACATTTACAACCACAGCCATTACTGATTCCAGCAAGGGCAGCTTTTCTTGATAGGAAACAACAAGCTCATGAAACAATTAGTGATTATTATTCTCAGTTGAAGAATTTGGTATTACCTTGTAGATATCCTGAAGATATTCTCAAGATTAATTTACGTGATGTTTTCATAAAAAGTCTCAAGTCCAAAGCAATGTTAGATAGATTTTTTGAAGAAGATGATATTGGTTTGGAAAAGACAATAGAAATAGCTTTATCTATGGAAAGGGCTAGTATAGCTAGTGGAGCTATCCTTGAACTACACAGCTCTAGTACCTACTATGTTTCTAGTGGTAAACAAAAGTTCTCGAGACACTGATAGGAGTTCCTGGAACACTGGTAGGCGTATCTTGAATACTGGTGGATGTGTCTGAAAAACTATTGGGATTATTAGGAGTTCCTGGAGTTATGGTATGATGCCAGAACATCATATTCTGGGAGTAGGGATGTTATATCCTCCCACAGTTAAATCAAAGTGAAAAATATTCTGACTTATTTAAAAAAGACGTAGGCCTCATTAAAAATATAGTGGTTGATATTCAATTGAAGCCAGATGCAAAACCGAAGTTTGCACGAGCTCGTCAGGTACCTTTCGCTCTACTGGAAAAAGTAGAAAAAGAAATAGAGCGTTTAGAAAAAGAGAAGATTATTGAGAAGGTAGATGCTAGTGATTGGGCCACCCCAGTTGTTCCAGTTACTAAGCCTAATGGCGACATACGTTTGTGTGCGGATTATAGCAGAACTTTAAATCCGGAAGTGATAGTACCTCAGCATCCATTGCCAAGAATAGAGGAAATTTTTGCATCTTTATCAAACACAAAGATTTTTTCTACTCTAGATATTTCTTCCGCTTATCATCATTTACAAGTTTCAGATGAAGCTTCAAAATTACTGACAATCAACACACACAAAGGTCGCTACAGATGTTTGCGTCTCATGTTTGGTGTCAATGTAGCTCCAGCAAGTTGGCAAGCATGTATTGAAGGGATTTTGAAAGGTATTAAAGGTATTGCTGTATTTTATGATGATATCATAGTAGCTTCAGAAACTGAATCTGAACATTTTCAAGTATTGGAGACAATTTTTATTCGAATGCGTGAATATGGTATCCGATTAAACAAAGATAAATGCAAGTTTTTCTTACCTTATGTAAAATATCTTGGATACATGATAAGTGCACAAGATATACATAAATCTACAGAGAAGATTGACTCAATAATAAAATGTCCTATACCATCTAATGTGAAGGAATTAAAATCATTTTTAGGATTAGTCACATTTTATGGATTCTATCCTGACTTGGCTACAGTAGCTTTTCCGCTTTATGAACTTACGAAGAATAACGTAGATTTCAAGTGGAGTACTAAGGCGCAGGAAAGTTTTGATAAGATTAAAAATGAGATTGTTTCTCCTAAAGTTCTCATGCACTATAACCCTGACTTGCCTTTAGTTTTAGCAGTGGATGCTTCTTCTGTTGGGCCCGGAGCTGTGCTGTCACACATTACATCAGATGGAAAAGAATTACTATCAAATTGATAAAGAAGCTCTTGCTATCAGATGGGGAGTTGAGAAGTTTTACAATTATGTTTTTGGAAGAAAGTTTATTCTAGTGACAGATCATAAGCCATTGATTCACCTCTTAGGAAACAATTCTAAACTACCTCCAGTTACTGCCACTAGATTACTTCACTATACACTTTTACTTCAGTGTTTTCAGTTTGAGATTAGATACCGCAAAACAGACGATCACGGAAATGCTGATTGTCTCTCACGCTTGCCTCTAGAAGAGTTGAAGCGTTCGATTGAAGATATCGAGGTTTTCCAATTAAATCAGATTTCTGTTATTCCTGTAACAAAAAAAGATTTGGCCAAAGGAACACAAGATGATCCGGAGACGAAATCCATTTATGATAAGCTTGTAGCAGGAATGGACATTAAAGGTAAAACAGGATCTTTTTCTCTTCAAGATGGTTGTATTTTGTACGGAATAAGGGTTTATGTTCCTACAAACTATAGGAAAAAGGTCTTAGAAGATTTACATATGAGCCATATAGGTATTGTTAAAATGAAAGCTCTGGCCAGATCATATGTCTATTGGCCAAATATAGATAAAGATATTGAGCGCACTGCAAGAGATTGTGTAGAATGCGCTAAGTGGCGAGATAATCCGTCACCTGTATATCATTCTTGGGAAACACCTAAAAAACCGATGGAACGCATTCATATTGATTTTGCAGGACCTTTTATGAGAAAAGTATTTTTACTTGTTGTGGATTCTTATTCAAAGTGGCCTGAAGTGTTCTTGGTGAATTCTATGTCTAGTAAAGTGGTAATAGACAAATTGGACGAGTTATTTTCACGATTTGGTATTGCATCTGTGATAGTGAGTGACAATCAAACTTCGTTCACTAGTGCAGAGTTTCAACGTTTTATCCAGATAAGAGGTATGAAACACATTACAAGCGCTCCTTATCACCCTGCCACAAATGGACAAGTAGAGCGATATGTAGCTACGCTCAAAAGATCGCTATTATCATTACAATGTAGCGAAACATCTATTCAAGAGAAATTAAACACATTTCTTATTTCTTACAGAAGGAGTCCTCATGCTATTACTTGTAAATCTCCTGCTAGTCTTTTTCTGAACCGTGAAATAACAACAACACTGAGTTTGTTGAGACCTGATGTTGATAATAATAATTCTACTCATTCTAGCAAAAATAGTCCACTTCCAGCTCAAAACTTCAGACGATTCAGTGTAGGAGACACAGTCGCGGTTAGAAATTACAGAGGATACAACCAAAAGTGGCACTTTGGGAAGGTTATTGGAAAACATGGAAACTTACACTATACGATTCTGGTGAATAATCAAAAATGGAAACGTCATATTGACCAAATGAGAAGTGTCGGTTTTCAAGATAACATATCCCAACAACCATCCACATTTTTTAAACGTCATGGAGATGGTGCCTTTAACGGGGAGGGGTGTACTAGCACTAGTATTCCTAATAGTCCAATAAATATTCCCAGAACTCCAAACAGTCCAAACACCCTTTCAAGATCCTCTAATATTGTTCCAGGAACTCCTAATAATCCCAATAGTTTTTCAGACACATCCACCAGTATTCAAGATACGCCTACCAGTGTTCCAGGAACTCCTATCAGTGTCTCGAGAACTTTTGTACCACCTTCATCTACACCTGGATCGCAGCCACAAGTCTTTTCGCCTCCTATCGCTCTTAGAAAAGGGAAAAGAAACTGTCGACCACCTGAGAGATTCTCACCTTCTGATTACTACACCTGAAGAGTGGAGAACTTCTTTAAGGAGGAGGTGTTGGAGTTCGCCTAGATTGAGCGGCCAGCAATTAACGCAACGCTGAGTACCGAAATAGACTAGACGCAGTCATAATTCTCATTTTTCGTACACTCTTGACTTTCCAATTTTCTGTCATAAAATATATTTCTATGTTGATTAAAATACCGTGTATGTATTGATCTTTAATACATAACAGGTTTATGAGACGATTTTGTTTTAGACGTAATGTGAGCACTAGTGTTCACATGTTGTTTTACCTGGGATTTCTTTTCTGGGAAAAATACAGTAGACAATAGAATTATCAAATCTAAAATCTCCCGGAAACTCACTGAGCCAGGACTTAACTTTACTTTTGTCAACTGGCATTGTAAAGTTAATGATATGACCATGCAGTTGAAAGCGACGTTAAACCAAAAAAAAAAAAAAAAAAAAAAAAAAAAAAAAAATGCAAATTATATTTCAAACTCAAAATAATCTATTCCTTCACACACAGAAAAGTTAATCGCTTACAAACACAATAAATTCACTGCAAGTAGAAAACAGCCGAAAACTAATAGAGAGGAGAGAGAACAGAGAAAGGAATACAAAACATGTAGGTACCTACCCCTCTCTCTCCCTGCGGATCGTGGAGTGCAAATGAAAGTATTGCAGACGCGTGACGACACGTTTGATCTTGTTGTAGGCTAGCTGCTTGTCAGTATTCAGTAGTTACCCACATGACTTCATAATGAAAATGAAGGTAGGTAGGTACATTCATAAAATGTGATTTTACGATTTACGTCCTAAGATCTGAATGGACTTCGGTAGCTCTGAGTAGTTAGATAGTGTAGATACCTGTACTTACCGAATTTTTTCCCCCTAATAAACCCCGAAATATGCATATTTTGGCCAATATTGTTGAAATATGTAGGATTTTGCTCAAATATGCAAACTCCGAAAAAAAACCGCCAAAATATGCAAAAATCCGGGCTCTAGTAATAAGTATGTGAACTTTTTTTTAACTGACTTTTTTTTCATTATTATTTTTTAACCGTTTTTAAAATAAAAAACCACTAAAACTCGCCAGTAATATTACTCAGTGTTATCTTTTTCTTGAATTTAAGATAACACGAAACCAAAAAATAATATTAAGTACCTCGTTGCAGAAAAGCGTTGCCAAGAATCTGGCCTAAAATAAGCCGGTTCATAAGGATTTCTTATTCGTTTTATAATAATTATAGGTACTTTTTGTGTATTATTTCAAACCAATAAAACTTCTATTTTAAAACAAATTAAAAACCCTGAATTTTTTTTTTTCATATTACGTCAGGATCTTTTTTTACGAGAGGGGGAGGGGTTGAGTACCTGCGGCCCGCCAATGATCAGCACAACTGAAAAATAGGCCTTCATACATTTTCAGTTTGACATGCCTGGTTTAATAGGTACAGTAGGTACAATGATCAGTGGAACGTACAATAGGTAAAATTAAAAGTATTTTTAAGAAGTGTAAACAATCTGGCAATACCTTTATCATTATTATCTTATTCATCCTTAAAAATTGTACTCTGTAATATTATACCTACTTATTGTGTGAATTGTTAAAATGTTTATTATAAAAATAAAGACAACTTTGGAAACTATAGAAACTTTCTCATCAAAGCTCATTATCAGTCTGCCACAAATCAAGATGATATTCTTCTTGACTCTGATGAAAACAACAATACCTTCACTACTACAGAATATAATACTCACTTAAGACCATACAGTTATGGCACTTTCCTGGAGCTGACTGTTGCCTCCACAATATTCCAGAGGCACATATATGTTTTTGAAGAAATAAGACTATCTCAGGGTAGACCTTATCTTAGTTTTTATAACGACGTGGGTGAACATCAGTGGCCCATGATTATTACTGTTCTCTCGGGTGATCGAACTGCAGGTCATTTTGATCTGTTACGACCTATTTATACATCACGTCCCCTGCTCTCTCCTCAAAATCATTCTCGAAGACTTGATTATTTGGAAGAATTTCCTCCCCTTCCACATATTAACAATCAGTGTGTTGGCGTCCAATCTGATAACAAAAAGGCAAAGAAAACGCGTTCAAAGGTAACTGACAGAAAAAGAAGAAAAAACAATAAAAAGGCCGTTGAGAAGTATGCTGTGGCGAAAAGAGAAAATAATTCTGAAGTGAATAGAGACAGTACAAGGAATATTGAAGAAAATCCGGACGTAAATAATTATTCTGAAGCTCTTGATCATTCGGAGGATTTACCTTCCGCCCAACACTTTGAAAGTCAGGATGCGCGGGTTCAATCTAATAGCAAACAGCCCAAGAAAACTAGGTCAAGATTCACTTATCACAAGAAAAGAAATATAAATAAAGGAGCTGTTAAAAAGTATGTTGCGAAAAATCCTGAAGTAAACAGAGAGAGTGTGAAGAGATATAGGGAGAAAAATCCTGACGTAAACAGAGAGAGTGTGAAAAATACGTGGAAAAATAAAGATCAGGGTTCAATTATGACCACGAAGTTGATTATGCCAACGACAAGGTAGTTTCCTTGGGGGGACGTACACCATGTCTCTTTTGTAAAGCCGAAAAATGGAGGGATGAAACTCCCGGATTTTGTTGTAAGAATGGCAAAGTTCAACTCTCATCTATTGAACAGTATCCAAAACCACTCCATAGTCTTCTGACAGATTCCCACCCTAAATCTGCCCACTTTTTAAACAATTTAAGGAAATACAACGGTTGTTTTCAGATGACTTCATTTGGAGGCAAGGAGATTCGAGAGGGAAATTTTATGCCAACATTTAAAGTGCAAGGACAAGTTTACCACAGAATAGGAAGCTTACTGTCTACATCAGTTGAGGACGCGTCTGTTCTGCAAATATATTTTGTCGGCGACGAGCAGAAAGAAACGTCACTTAGATGTAATATTTTCCCTTCTGTAAACTCTGTTTTAGTTTCCCAACTTCAATTGATGCTGCATGAAAACAACCCGTACATTAAAGACTTTAAAACATCAATTGAAAATGTTCAAGAGGGCGAAGATTTCAGGGTAGTCATTAGAGCAGACCGAAAGGCTTCTGATGCACATAAAGGTCGTTTTAATCAACCAACCGTTCCAGAGGTGGCTTTGGTGATAGTGGGTCAAGAGTTTGAGAAGAGAGACATTATTCTCCATGGTAGGGATTCTACTCTGCAACGTATCAGTGAAATACATCGTTCATAATTATGATACTTTGCAGTATCCTTTAATGTTCTGCCGTGGAGAGGATGGCTACTCTATAGATATACCTCAACGTGACTCAAGTAGTAAAGACGCCCTCAGTAAAACTGTTTCTGCTTCCTATTTCTACACCTATATGTTAATGGAGAGGAAAGACAAAAAAAATTACATTTTACACTTTCGGAATCTTCTGAATCAGTATTTAGTAGACATGTATGCTAAAATAGAAACAGAAAGATTGAACTACATCCGAAGTAATCAAAGTAGATTGAGGGCAGAAAATTATGTGCACTTACGAGATGCAATGTGTAGGGATGGTCAGGTTTCGGATGTGGGACAGATGGTAGTACTTCCATCAAGTTTTTTGATGGAAGTGCTACCATGGGATTCCATCACCAGCAAATCTTTTAATGTCTCGTTCTTTAAGATGTACTGTACCAATGTTTACTTCTGTTCTGAAACCTCAAGTTGTACCATATAGTGAACTAAAAATTAAATTTCAAGAACGTCAGAATAAGGTTAAGTTTTATCATGACAGAAATAGTAGGGCACTTCCTAAAGTTAGTGTGGGAGAAAAAGTACTGTTTAATATCAGATGTAGCATATTTTTAAGCATCCATACTTCTTAACTGCACTCAAATTTGAATACTTTGCTCCAAACAAGTGTGTGTGGACACATGGAAAACTATAATATTATATTGAATATTAGAAATTATGCTCTGTCCACTCTACACAAGTATGTACTTAATTTTACACATCCTTGAGAAATGTTATATTTTTCTAAACCGGGTGAGCTCAGTTTTGGTGTTTCATCATTCCTATTTCATAGCATTACCAAGTAAAAGTAAGTACCGTACATAAAATCATTCTTACCAGATATGATGCCTCTATCATTTGTAGTGATTTCTTCAGGAATGTGAAGAAGCCTCTGGAGTAGGTAAATATTTTCTGCTTTAAATCTGAACATATTCCACACTTCCCTCTCATCATAGTCCTCCAAATTGAACCGACCATATTTTTCAGCCCTTAACAGTCTTGGCTATGCATCTTTGAAATGATCCATTCTGGCGAAGTCCAATTCATCATCATTTATTTCACCTATCTCATTCAGAAAAAGTGCTTCTTCAATAGAGATAATTACACAGAATATAAAAAAATGTTAACACAGATGAAACAACAAAATGCAGATATAAGAGAAAAAATAACACTTGCCAAAAAATCTTATATTTATCAGAATTAAATTAGTTTGGTAAAAAATAGTTATACTGTATATAAAGTGGGCGCGGAGGCTGTTTATAATTAATTATTAGGACACCTCTTAAATAAATAATATTGTTTTTTTTTTTTTTTCTTTCATTATTTTTTCTGCTCTGTACTTGAATGTTGGGGCCTACTCTGGCCTTGTGAAGACCATTGGTGTAGTTGTAGACTGGGTAACAATGACTCGCAGAATCATGAGATTAATAGTGGAATATGATCGGTGGTTGGTCAATCCATGTTCATTCCAAGTTTGTGTTTCATTCATTCTACATATTCAGGTAAGAGAGAAAATAAATTTAAATGCAGAGAAAATTGCAAACTTGAATACTTGAACAATCCAAGTCATTCTTCTTGTAGAGGTAGTAAGCACCGACATTCCACATATAAAGGTTTTAGGATAGCTCGAATACTACATAATTATACAGGATGTAGAGATGAAGGGGGATAAAGTTCAGGAAATTTTAGTTTCCCATAAACATGTGCCAATATTCCACTTCAAAAGGTTTTAGGCCTCTGAGGGGTAGAGACCAGCACTTTAATTCCACATATCAAGGAACTGCATAGTTTAAAGTTCCACATATTCAAGTTTGACTATATAGTGACAGAAAAAAACCAAGTTCAACTTTTATACAACAATGTGATATTATATGACAAGAGTGTCCTTTAATTTTATTTACAGTAGTATTAAAATATTTTTAATTATAACACAAGGGAGAAAAAAATTCAGAGAAATATCTATGAAATTTTTATATATACAATAAAAATGAAAAAGAATAGAAAATATATAAAAACATAATGTCCTAACTAAAGGCAATAACCCCGAAGATAACATATATCTTCAGTCCTTCAGTTTCTTTAAAAAATGGTCCACATAAAACTGTCTTAATTTTGGCAAGTTTGCCCCCCACTCGGGATCCTTGAGTATTTGAATTATAATGGTAAAAGTTGGACTATACATATACAACAAAGAAACAGAGAGACCTATTCAAAATATGAAGTTGACCTTGAATTTGATACCAGTATGGATGATTTTCCTTTATATCGTAATCACCATCATCTAGCTGTTCAAAGCAATAACTTTTGTCATTTAGAACTTCTGCTTGGGTGCTGTTCCTATGCTTGTAAGGACACTTAATTTCTATGATAGCATCCTGACCAACAAACCCATCAGGTGAAGCACCCAGCAAGCCTGATTCGTCTAACCAGATGTCAGTTTGGAGCACTTTCAAACTTTTACACTGCTCAAAAGACTGTATGGCAGCAGTCTCATGGTTGATGCCATATTGGATACTCTTAACTTTATCCAGCGCAGTGTTGCCAGGTGCTGAAACAAAGAAATCCGTACAGAAATGTCAGAAAATCCGTACTTATTAGGGAAAATCCGTACACCGCCTAAGAAACATACCATGACCCCCCCCCCCCTGTCGCCTTCTGAGGCAAGAGAAAGTTTAGTATTATTTGTACGTTTGTTTTACGTTCTAAATTCTGTTTCAATGAAGGCGAAAATGGCAATGTACTTATGTGTGTTAGTAGGGATAGTATTCTCAAGAGTATCAGCATATAGCATAACTGGGTACGACTGCACTGATCCGTTAACAAATTACACGGCAATATCCACTCACGAAGTCAAAGAATGCAAGGACGACAGTCTTAAAAGTGACAAAACAGAGTCCTCTGTGTACATCCTGTATAGAAACGATTATGCCTATATCCCATCCTATGTATGCACTCTCAAGCGCCATACTCTAATTACTCGTTGTGGGATGTGGTCGCATATCTCTAGTGTGAAAGATGGTTTCCGGGTTAATGAGGATGTAATGGTTTCAGCAGAGGAATGCGACATAATCAGACGGAGAAATGTTTATATCACCCAAAGTGGAAGACGGGTGGAGGGTGTGCTCATGAACTCAACGATGAACTTCCAAGAGGTTGATGTAGGTTCTCTGGATATAGATGGTAAGTGCTCAGGTGGTGATGTCACTTTCGATGGTCAGTCATACAGCAATGTTGTTAGGCAGAGGTCATACAGCCTAACCGTCCAGGAACGCTATTTGACTTATTCTTACGATTTGAAGAAGCTCATTACTCCTGAGGGGCACAGAATAGTTTATGAGCCGTTAACTGCTATAGTAGGTGCATCCCGCTACAACTGGGACAAGGATATTGACCCTCACAGCTGTCACGGCGCCCGGTACACTAGACTCTACGACGGGATTGCATCACATTACAAATCACACATGGGATCAGACTTTTACATAATCGACAACGATGAGTTTTCCTTTGCTATTATCAGCAATGAACCGACGTTTGTATGTAATATTGCCATGAGAAAGACTAGTAACTCTAGAGTCTTTGTAGTTGATGATCAAAAGACCATCCCGTTGGCGCGTCTCATGACTCGCGATACAAATGCCCCTATTGACTTGGATCTGATAATGGACCTTAAATTATTCTACATCGAAGAAAACACTCGGAACAGGACGACAGAGCTATACAGAACAATCTATAACGAAATGTGTGCAAAAAACCTCCTGTATTTAAGGTCCCTACTGTCATTAGCTAACACAGCACCTGAGGAATTCGCTTGGATTTACATGAAAGAAAGCGGATACACAGCTGTACTTAGGGGTGAGGTAATCTACTTGATTAAATGTGCACCAAAATTGGTAGACCTACGCGAAGACCTTAATTGCTACCAAGAAATCCCTGTTCTGTGGAATAATAAATCTGTATTCCTCAGTCCTCACACTAGGATCATTACGTCAATAGGGACTCCTATAGTATGCTCCCCACTTACACCTCAGTTATACAAGATTGATGGTAGATGGGTGAAGCTAGGTGGAGAACCCTATGTCCCATCTTCCCCGGTTGAGTTAACGGCTGAACCGCATGCAGCCTGGTCATATGGAGATCCGGCTAGTTCAAAAACCCTAGGCTATGTATCACGCAAGGCGCTAGATGATTATAAACGTTCAATTAGCATCCCAGCAGAAGTACAGGCAATTACTACCCTATTTTCATCTCGGGTTTTACTAGGTGACGAAATAAACGGACAAGGGATATCATATGGACGGGCCTTTGACGATGATGCATTTGTATCTAAGATAACAACAAGTGTGATTCGAAAAATCTATGGTATTTGGGACTTCGTAGTGACATACTTGGGAGCAATACTAGGGTTTTATATCTTATGGGACGTATGTACTCGCCTCATCGAGACTGTTGTGAATATGTTCTTGTTGTATTTGAAGTATGGCTTCAGCATTAAAATACTAATAGGAATGTGGTCGAGTATGACAAAACACACACTGTACGGGGATTTAGGGAACAAAATTCGGAATCCCTTCAAGAAGTCTCTGAGTGCTCCGACAGCTCCTGTAGAATACTCAAGTATACCCGTTGTGACTGAAGAAACAAGAGAAACGATTGTGCCACCCAAACCATTATACCCTACAATCCCGAAAACATCTTCGGCAGTCATTCAATCAAGATTTGTATAGTGCTTTGGTAGAATAGTAATAGTTTTAGAACCATTTTTACTTAGACAAGGAGAAAATAAGTACTGGTGTGCCTAATTAGTAAAGTGCCAGGAAACACATAAAATTTGTTTATTCGTAATAGTTCGTAATACTTTATAATTTTAACACTTTATAAACAGGATTTAGATCGTAAGAGTTTTTATATCGTAAGAGTAGATCGTTTTATCGTAAGAGTAGATTGGACTTTTTGGACGTTTTGGACTGCTCCAAATTGGTTGAGCATGCCTATAGGAAAACTTCCTAAAGGCAGAAAAATAGCTGGCCATCGTCGATCATCGTGAATATTTCAGTTATGGAAAGTTCACGACATTCCGGGCCTTAAAAAAAAAGGAAAAGAAAACAATAACAAGGACATTGAAAGTACAGGTAAAAATAGAGTAACCGAAGAAACAAAAAATAACAATGAAAATGAACAATGAAACAATTAAATGTAAAAATATTGAATGACCCTTAGCTAGGCATTACATTCAAATGGATATAGCCAAGATACAGGACGTGTAACTATAACTCCCGATGTTAACTTGACGTCAACATGTCTCACCTTCTGGTCACGACCAATGTGTGTTTTAATTATTGATCCGTGAGGCCATGTCTCCTTGTTTTTCTTCTTCGGCTGTCGCACCAATACGACATTTCCGACTCGAGGTAGTCTCGCATCACTCTTACCTGCCTTCCATCGGACATCGTTCCTCTCTCGCAGTGACTGTATATATTGTGAACTCCATTTAGACCAAAATATTTCTAAATAGTGAACACCCTTTTTCAGAGAACTTATTGTTTCCTGAAAATACTCACGTTGTAAATATTTAACCAATCAGTTTCAGCAGTTGTAAACTCTTCTCTCGATATAGGATTAGTACTTTGGTTATTTCGTTTCAACATACAAGTCTCATTAATAAGATCTGAGAAGGAAGAAAAATTACTTACGTCGAGATCACACGGTCGCGATAAATTTCGTTTTTTACTAACGGCTTGTGTTAATAATTCTATGGTCTCTGGATTAACTTTTAAGTTAATAGGCTTCAAGCTAATAGTGTCAGTATCTATATGCCAGTGAATACCCAACACATTTTGAACGGGTTGAACACTTTTTATTTCGTCCGGAAGAGAATCGAACTCAGGACTCTTACAGTTAGTCGACCATGCGCGCAGATTTATCGAAGTATCATGAAAAATATCCCGAGATTCTTGAACGAATTTTACCAACTCGTTTTCATTATTTAAACCAGTAACCAAATTATCGACGTAAATATCGTTCTTAAGTTTCAGTATAGTGTTTGACTGTGGGTACTTTACTCAAATGAGTATTGACTACCCCAGCCAATAAAAAAGCCATGCATCCACATAAGAAATCAATATTGATATTTTAAGAGGTGTCCTAATAATTAATTCGGTAAAATCACGCGGTATTTTGCGTCAAACACTTCTTTATCGTTTACGAAACGAGAGCCCGATAATCCACTCGAATTATGGGGATTCTGATAACGAAAACCAACCTCCGATAATTTATGTCATGCGCAGAGACGCAAACTCGAGACATCATCGTTATGGGAATAGATTATCGTATCCCGATAACTTGCGAAATCTCTCTATTATTTATTCAATATTTTAAATCAGTTTATTTTCCAAATACTTACAAATCATATCAAATCGAATGAAATAATGTATTGTATGAATTAAAAACATGACAGTTTTTTAAAGCGTTGAGGTCATTTTAGAATTGTGAAATTTCAGAGAAAATCTACTGGTAGGTTTATTTTAAAAATAATATCTCTTTCGAGTTATTAATAAAAAAATGTCAAGAAAGTGAAGTAAACATATTCAATCATTAAAAATAAAATAAAATTATCTTCTCGCTCTAGTTGAACTATATATAAAGGTCGGCTAAAGATAAGGGATTTACTCAAATATTTCAAAAGCCATTCGATTTATAAAAAAAAATTCTAACTAAAAGTTTTATGATATAATAATCCTGAAACAGCTGGAGAAAAGGAGCCGACGAAGTGGCCTCTATGCTATTTGATTTCATTTTTAATCACCTTTGTTCTCAACTTGATGAACTCAGTATTATTTTATGATTCGTGTGGAGGACAAAATAAAAAATTGACTTTCTTTCGTTTTTTTTATATTATATCGTCCATTCCATTCAGGTAGATTGAAAAAAAAATCAGTTATTTTCCCCATTTGTACTTAGAATGTGACAAAAATATGGCTTTGGTGAACCTCAAGTCAACAGTAGAAGTTTCATGTGAATAGAATCAAACACAATAGCTAAAGCTAGCTCAGTGATTAAGCACTCGCTTAATGCGAAATATGAAGTGGGAAGGGGGTTTCGTCCAATTTTGGCAAATTGAACAAACATCCACTTATAATGCAAAGTCAGAAAAGGGCCACAAGAAAATTGCTTTAGATGCATATGGCAGTTTTGTTCTCGGACTGCCGGGAGTTTGTCAGGTCACTTATTTTAGTAAATAATGGCAGTGAACATTCCCGACAATCCCCGGGGCCAGACCTCAGTCTACCAAATGTTGCCAGAGCACCACAACATCAATGGCATTCTTTACTGGATAAAAGAATTCTTAAGGCTCTGAGCGTCGTTTCCAAATGAAGTGGTTAAAGACAACTGCCGAGCACTGACAAGTGCTGCCTCTCAGGCACTTGCTCTATCTGGTTCCCGAGATGCTTTGCGGCGTTAACAATCAACCATGACAACTCTTCAATTATCCATGCATGCTACATTAGAATTGACGTTGCGCATTTTTTAAAATCTATTGGTCAATGGAAGGAGCTGCAATTATGATCAATAAGCTATTTTATCCACACTGAATTGGTCTTGTAAACTGTGGCATGGGTTACAAAGTGATTCTATGGTTACCTAATGAAATCATTTCAATTTTTACAAGAAGTTTAAAATATTTGTATTTTTGTTGATGATTACAGAGAGACAAAATAATGAAACAGGAAGTACGCCCAAGAAAGTTTCAAAACACATTGAGAAACTTTCAATTAAAAATCTGGATGTCTTTGTCTACCTAGCTAGATTATCTTTGTCTCGGTCGTCAATTCAAAGGATGGAAGAAAGATTTGATCAGAGTGGATGTGTCCTGCCTAATAATACTTCCCTTTAGTGAATACCGCCACCAGGTGAGATTAATGCTCAAAACATAATCTCACTCAGTCTTCTTATTATGTGGTCACAAACTCAAATTAATAAGGAAAAATTCATGCACTGGGGGGGATTCGAACCAACGGATCCCTACGCTACCTGGATTACCAGAGTAGAACGTTAACCACTAGTTTATATTTGTACTCATGTCTGTTTCAGATAACCAAATCACCACGTACATTCTGAGGGACATGGAGACGGCGGAGATAAAACTGCTCATTGACTGTGTTGCGCACATCATCATTCTACGCAAAAAACGGGACACGAATAGATCAAACAGTGTCAACCACAAAGCCAATTGCTTCAAGAAGGCCAATAGATGATATAATTACAACCAAGCCAATCACAACAGTTCCCGCATGGCCAATCTCAAGAATTTCTACAAGACCAAGGATCGTTCACAACTCTAAACAACGTTTAGATGCAGGGAGAACTGCTTCATCATCTCATTATGACTCTTCACAATGAGTTCTTCTGGGTCTTGGGCATCAACACCGGTGGGTGGGCACACGCCAGTTTTGACACCAGAATTTGGACTCACGCCTGTCTTGACACTTGAAGAAACACCAAGCAATGTAACTGCAGGAAGCAATATGCCAGACACCTCTAATATCTACGTGGCACTTGACAACACACTGATTCATAGAGCGCTCTCAATAGTATCAAATTCACAGAAGCAATCGTACCTCAACATGACTTCCTTCATGTCATATGATCGGCAAGCCATTGCTCAAGCAATCATGAAGTACATGTTTTCACATTGCCCCCAGCGGACACTTTCAACAATCGACTTCATGAGAATACGGGACCTAATCATAGAACAGTTTCCTTTTGAAAAAGAAACCTCCTCCACATGGTTCAAATTGTACCGTTCCAATGACATTGACAATGATCTGCCTGAAGAATTTTCTTTAAAGTCACAGAAAGATAAGTCTTACCGGAGCTCCACGTCAGGCTTGATGTATGAAATCTGGCGAACTCTCAGGAATAAAGGAAAGAAGGAAGGTGTCATCGAGTTCAAGAAGCGAAGGCTAAGTCATAACCGGGAAAACCAACAGCAGGAGCAGAAGGAGTTGAACAAAAGCATTGCATCAGACACATTCAATAACGTAGGTATATACAGGGTGCGGCGCGGTTATGTCCCATTTTGAATCGCCCAGTGTGAAGCCGCACTTCTAATTAGACAAGTTCAAACAAAGTTAGAAGATGCACAAACTACTAATTTTTTCGATTCAATTTAGCTCAGTTGTCAAAATGTTAAATGATTTTATCAAAGCAACAGAGAGCTTATTGCGTGGAGAGTTATTTTTCGAAAAAATAACTTGGAGACTTCAACAAAATAACAAAAAGTATTTCTCCATGAGCGAATGCGTGAGCAATTTGTTGTCCCCACCTCTACGGAAAAATCTCACGTCGGACGGATATTGAGATCAGATCGCTCTTACCAAATCACCTCTTGACCAGCACACATCTCAACCTCATCGTATCAACTGCTCCGCTAGCCGCTTTCGCCAGGCCTGGCGATTATCTCCACCTTTAGTAGCGGCACCAGCGTGGAGCAGGATAAGAAGATAGACGAACGACAACCGTAAGCTCATTTTAAAGTTTTACTATTGGAAAAGCCCTCTACTCTCCAATACACATATATTTGGTTAAGCGAGTTTGAGTAGTTGTGATCACAATGGTGATTAACACAAATAACTTAAAAAAAGGTATAAATAAAATAATTTTGAACCTCTAAATTTTGATGATCCCTTTTTTACGCAATTATATGTACATGTAGCTCAGATATGGGGCTACATGATTTTATAACATAACATGTCTTGTTTTGTTTTCAGAAAACACCGTAGTTTAAAACTATCTGCAATGGTTGGAGACTGCAACCTTTGAAACTATCAAAAACTATTCCTTTGAAACTATCAAACTCCGTTGG
This sequence comes from Bactericera cockerelli, assembly GCA_024516035.1. Taxonomy (NCBI): domain Eukaryota; kingdom Metazoa; phylum Arthropoda; class Insecta; order Hemiptera; family Triozidae; genus Bactericera; species Bactericera cockerelli. Next base: position 4,213,436 of record CM044955.1, read on the forward strand.
GACAAGACATCAAGGGACAGACTCCAATGTTTGCAGGCGGGCAATAAAAATTCCAATCAATCATCCAGAACTTCAACACATATCGGGATCCTGAAAGAGGACCTGTGTTGGTAAGTTATTTCTTTGTTGACACTTGGTGTGAGTGAAAGTGGTTGAGAGCATTGTTGCCTACTAGATTTTGCGGGTTTGAATCCAAGCCCGGTTAAGTTAGGTTTTTCCTTTGTGTGTGTGTGTGTGTGTTGTGAGCATTTAAGTGGTTAAGAGCACTGTGTTAAATGATATGAATTGTATGAAATGACTTTTTGATTTTTAATTTTATTATATGAAATTACCATGCGCGGATATAGGGGGGGGCACGGGGGGCACGTGCCCCCCCAGATTTTTTCGGTAAGCGGTTTTTCTCAAATTTCATTATACCTAATCCCGTTAAAAAAAAGATCTCAATGAATGAGTTAGGGGGGCACGGGCCACAAAATAATTCCCAATTCTAAGACTAATCCCGTAAAAAAAAGATCTCAATGAGTTAGGGGGGCACGGGCCCCAAAATAATTCCCAATTCTAAGACTAATCCCGTAAAAAAAAGATCTCAATGAGTTAGGGGGGCACGGGCCCCAAAATAATTCCCAATTCTAAGGCTAATCCCGTAAAAAAAAAGATCTGAATAACTTAAGGGTGCACGGGACCCAAAATAATTCCCAATTCTAAGACTAATCCCGAAAAAAAATCTCAATAAGTTAGGGGGGCACGAGATCAAAATAATTCCCAATTCTAAGACTAATCCCGTAAAAAAATCTCAATAAGTTAGGGGTGCACGGGACCCAAAATAATTCACAATTCTAAGACCAATAAGAAATAACTAAATAATAAAGTTGTCAAATCCACACAGATTGTCCGAGAAACCTGAAATTTTACCTATAGGTCCATTTGGATCAGGGAATATATCTCTAGGGTTCAGCTAAACGGGGTAAGGACAAAAAATGGATGGGTGACACAAAAAAATCACATTTTTCGACCGAAATGACATTTTTTTTTCTCAAAATTTGTCGTGACAGCGCTACGGCGACGGCATATCAACTCAAAAATAGAAAGTTTTAAGCAAGGGTTCAAGTTTTCATTTGAGATATCAATTACGAAATTCTTGAGCTACGTTGAGTAAGGACATAAAATGGATGGGTAAACAAAAAGTATTTACGTTTTTTGACCACATTTTTTCTCGAAATATGTCGTGACAAACTATCAACTCAAAGCGAGAATGTTTTTGCAAGGGTTGTAGTCTTCATTTGACATATTGATTGCGAAATTCTGATGAGCCATTCTTGAGCTCCAGGACAAGAAATGGATGGGTGACACGAAAAATATTGAAATTTGTGTGTGTGTGTGTGGTGTGTGTGTGGTGTGTGTGTGTGTGTGTGGTGTGTGTGTGGTGGGTGTGTGTGTGTGTGGTGGTTGTGTGGTGTGTGTGTGTGTGTGTGGTGGTGGGTGATGTGTGTGTGGTGTGGTGGGTGCGTGTGTGTGTGTGTGTGGTGTGTGGTGTGTGTGTGGTGTGGTGTGGTGTGGTGTGGTGTGGGTGTGGTGGGTGTGTGGTGTGGTGTGGTGGGTTTGGTGGTTGTGTGTGTGTGTGATAGCCTTGCGAAGCGGCGGGTGCAACCCGCTAGTTAGGTATATTGTGCGATTGTGCCCCCCAGTACAAGAGGGCTATATCCGCGCATGGAAATTACATGTTTACAATAGGTAGGGGGGGGGGGGGATGCATATTTTACTTAATTTTCTTAAACCATAATTTTATAGTTACATTACTGTCATGAGGGGGGGGGGGGGCATATTTTACTTAACTTTTCTTCTATTGTATTTAATTTTTCATCAATCTGTCCCGGTCTAATATCCTTAAGCTGTATATTTTCCTGTAAAATACCTAACAAAATGGCAGAAATACAAACTATAGGAGGGGGGGGGTGTATATTATACTGTAATTTTCCTTGTATTATATCTCTTAACATGTACTTTTTTTCCCCCTGTACAATATTAACTAATGCAAACTGGGGGGGGGGGGGGGGGGGGGGGGTGTGTGTATAATTTTCTTCTGTTGTATAATATTGTTTCATTAATCTGTCACCTATGTTATATTTCCTGTGTTTGTAAAATAAAACTACAACTTAAGTTGTGAATATGTTATTTAAAAAAAAAAAAAAAATAGATAGGTACTTAATATTAACTTGAATACTGAATAGGTAAATTATTAACTGACATACGTGTAACATGTCCTAAACTACCCACACTAAGAAAATTGGTTATTTTCTTGTTTTGTGGGATAGTGCTATTTTTCTCACTTTATTTTACTTTCCTTTTTTTTTCTCTCTCTCTCTCTCTTTCTTTCTTTCGTTTATTTTTCTATTCAATTTTTTATTTTTCTCGATCTCACTTCCTTTCCTCATTCTTCATATCTTTTTCTTTCTCTTGACTATCAATGATAATTGATTATTCATATCGTGTGTTCTTTTCTGTTCTAGATAAACATGGACTTCGACGTATTGCATCCTGGAAAAACAATGTGTTTGATTGAAGGTCTTCTCTATCACAGGGATAAAATCATCACCCTAGCACAATCTGTGAAGGAGAGGGCCTATCGGAAAGATCTTGTATCAAGTGATCTCGTAAGTTTCCTGGAAAAGTTGTCACCAAACGCTAACATGGACGTACGGACTGCGCAGTGTCTGTTATTGCTGCCCTACCTCACATCTTTTCCCGCCACAAAAAAGGTGAAAGGGCACTCTTGGAAACCATCAAGGTCTGAAGTTTGCGAGGGGATTTAAAGGGCATGTCCAGTCCTTCAAACATTGAAACGTGTAGGGTGAGTCGAATCGAAAAATTCACTAAAATGTACAGTACAGATCTACGAGCTACGTTACCCTATGACATGTATGTAGGTGATTTTTAAAATACAACCAATGTTTATTGTTGTGGATGGCATTTTACAACCTCAAAATTCAACTCTAGCAGCTGTAGATTTTTATTTCAAGATTTTCTTTGTAACACATTGTAATTATCCAGAAGAGAGTGAACATCTGTGGCTTACACTTGTCACGCCACTGTTCCAACCAAATGATAACCATCACTATGCTGAAAGAGCACTTATTCAAATTGCCCAATCCTATCCCCACTTCTTAGTTCCTACGCCGTCGAATTACAAATATGAATTAGGCGTCACTTAGTTTTTGACAGTGAAGAAAAGCAGAGTGCTCAAGGTAAGACGATTTCATCTCCAATATAAATATATTAAATCCAAAACGTACGAATAGTTTAAAATTATTTAAAACAATTATTATTTTATTTTAATACCAGTATTCCACTAATTGATTAAATAAAATAAAACGTTATCCTTAACTTGGTGCAAATCCCAATTCAACCCTTTCTGTTTCTCTTACCTATTTTTCAGCCTAAGTCTAAATTAAGTCGGTCCACGAGACCTTAAATCTTCGTAGAAGGGAGTAAATTAAAAACTAACCTCTGTTACAATGGTGGAGGTGCGATTTTCCTGATTTATTTTCTAATAAATAAGTCCTTAAAGGAGGCCGTTTTCCCCAAATTCTTTGTAGGACTGTTCGCCAAAAAGGCGCAGTAATAGCAACGATTTGTCACCCTTGTGGAAAAATCACAAATGTGTAAAACCATGAGAAAAAAAAAAAAAAAAATCATACAGCTGTTCGTATGTCGCGTCGTTTTAATATTTCCTTTTCATTATTTTCATGGTGAAATTATTTTTCCGTTTAGATTTCTTCTTTACGCTTTTATAAAACTTATACTTTTATGTCTAACATTGACTTGTTCTTGTTTCATTTTAATATTTTTAATTTTTTCACCTTTTATGCCCCAATTCGCAAAATTTTGTAATACATAGCAAGTAATTTTTCGCGTTTTATTCATAACTAATAGGGTACAAAGGTGTTTAGTAAAGATTAAATATTTTAAAATAGGTACTTAGGTAAATAAGCTCGAAACAGCTGTCCAGGTATGTTCTGATATTCATGTACATCTATTACAACTTCTCACTTTTCTGTTTATACTGGTTTATTATACTGAAACTTAGTTTCTTTTTAGTTGGGGAAAATATATCCGAACTAAATGGTAACATACAGGTACTCCAACAATTTTTTTTTTCAGTATCACATAAATTCTATGCCTTTATCTATTTTATGAGCCTTACCTACTGTCAGAATCATTGCCGTAACTATCTTGATACAATATGTGTAAATATAATTCGTGTGAACGGGGCCTCAGAGGGGATTTTTATGTTTTGTTTTTAGACCCGCAGAATTTTGAAAATAGGGCACGCGGATGTCGTTGTGCTATGATTTTGTAGATTTTAGAACTTTTGCTGCTTATAATTTTGACTTTACTTTCTTGATAATAAAATGTAACTTTGTATATAAATGTTATAATATTAAATTTGTAATTATTTTATGCAACTCTGAAAGGTCTTGAGATTATCCCTTTGATCCAACACCTACTTTTATCGTTTAATATTTTTGAACCTTTCATTTTTTTCTTTTTTTGTAAAGTAAAAACTACTATCACTTGAAATTAATAATTCCTAACATGGATGAATTGGTAGGAAAAATTTCAAAAAAATAGCTAAATTACTACCGAAATACTAATTATCAAGTGAAGGGAAAGTAGTCGTGTTGAGGAGTAGACTGTTAAGATTACTAACCGGCACGTCACTCGCGGAAGATTTTGAAGATTCAGAGGAATCATTGGGGGCGACAGCATTAGATAAACCAGATGTTCATGAGCTAACATTAGCAATACAGATTTAGGACAATGATGGTAACCAGTCAGAAGATCCTGGTAGCGATGATGATAAAACATCAGAAATTTCTAATACCATTCAAAACATAATAGAAATCAATAACACATTAGAACAGGTGGACTTAGGTAGAGCAATTGAATATGCACAACGAACAGGCCAGGCCATCAGGGAAACTAGAGATATATTGGTTAATAATGCACCAATAACTAAAAATGAGGTTATTTCCTTGAAAGATCTACAAAATCTAAGTAAGGCGTTGCAACCGTATCCAAAAAAAAGAAGGCATCTGATTAGATCCATTGATATACAGCGGTTCTCATAGAGATGATCTGGACAATGTCATCAGATCTTATGAAAGGGCTATAAATGCAAACAATTGGTTGGACAGAGACGCAATTAATTACATGCCAAATTACCTAAAGGGAGCAGCATTAGTAGTGTCTAAGATAACAGCTCCGGTGGTACAGCATTATTCAAAAGATGACAGTGACAGTAGAGATGAAGATAATACCAAGATCAAACAAACAATAAGCACTGGACCAATAAGGGTTGCCTGGTAGAGATTGCCATAGGCAATAACCCCGCCCTTTAGTTAGGACATATGTATATATTTTATTTATTTTTTTCTTGTTTATATTATTAATATTGTCAATTTTATATTGAATTTTTATCATTATTTGTCTGTATATATGTTCTACTAATAAAGAGTTTCTAAAAAAAAAAAAAAAAACCAAAGAAAGTTCCAGAGACGAGCGAAACTACTCAGAAGAAGAATCCAGTTCCTGAAACGAGTATTCAAAAGGCTAAAAAAAAAAAAAAATGATTCTAAGAATGAAACAAAGGTTCCGAAGCCTAAAACTACATCTGTATTGCGCGAGACAACAGTGCCGGTGGTACAGCATTCAGAAGATGACAGTGACAGTAGAGATGAAGACGAAGAAGAAAACTTCCTACACCTGGAAATTGAAATAGAGGAGCTATTGAAAGACGCAGAATTTGAGGGTGAAGAATCTGATAGTGATGAGCTGATGAAATTACTACGGGAAATGGAAAGCGAGGAAGACTTGACGGAAGCGCAAAATAGTGCAGACAATGTAAAACCTGAAGAGATGTGGGTCGATTATATTGGTAGACACAAACAATTTGATTTTACAGGGTCGTCTGGAGTACAAGTAACTGATCTAGCTACTAATGTTACACCACTTGAAATCTACACCAGGATTGTAGATAAAGAATTGTTGGAGTTCATAGCTACAGAAACAAACAGATACGCTAACGCACAGTTGCCCGCCCATTCCAATCAGAAATATTCTCGCATTCATAAGTGGGTTCCCACAAATGAGTGGTCGGGGACCAGACTTGCCTAACCCACAATATTGAAAATTCCAAGCTACCAGGTATATTGAAGAAGTACAAGAAAAGAGCTGTTTCTAGCACCGACATTTTTTTTTTCTATAGGGGAGAGTGGGGCAACACGTGCGGTGGGGCACCATGTGCATAGCTTTTTTCTCCGACACTGGTAACATTAAACTTGTTCTGTTGACAACACTGTATACTCTCATTAAATACCTCTGTTTGGCTCTCCCGCGAGTTTTCAAAAATTTGAAACTAAAAAGTTATTTTGAATATTGTGATTTTGGGGGTCAGAAGTAATTTTTTCAGTCAGAGGATATTTTAAATTTTAATGATGTTCTCTTCAGTTTTGGATATTTCAGTCGATTGACAGTGACAGAGTACACCTTAACCTACATTCTACATGTTATGTAAGTAAATTTTCTTCTTTTCTTATATATTTAAAATTGATAATTACTCGGGAAAACGTGTTGGGGCACGACGTGCTTTTTTCCATGGGGCACTATGTGCAGTATATTTATTACCTACAAACTTGGGGCACGATGTGCTCCTACACTTAATGAGTAAAAATAAATTCTAATTAGTGCTAAATGCTTTATGTGTTACAGATTATGGTTCGCAATTACAAGAGAACAAGTGACAGGGGCTTGTACAGTGAGGATGATATGAGGAAAGCAGTGAAGAAGGTAAAAGATGGTGCTTCATATGCAGCAGCAGCAGCACGAGAGTTCAATGTAAACAGAGAGACATTAAGGAGGAAGTTAAAGAACCTAAATGAAGGCCATGAAGCAAGATTACATAGAATTTTTAATCATAGACAAGTATTCTCTACAACACAAGAGAAGAAAATTGCTAATTATTTGAATCTGTGTTGCCAGATGTTTTATGGACTTACAACTAAAGACTGTAGAAAATTAGCCTATGAGGTAGCTGTAATGAATAAGTTGGCCTACCCAAAATCTTGGGATGAAAACTACTCTGCTGGATCTGAATGGTTGAGATCATTTTTGAAGAGGAACAGCTTGAGTCTTAGATCACCAGAGGGTTGTAGTCTTGGGCGTGCATCTTCATTCAACCGACACAATGTGGAAGTGTTTTTCAATAACTTGAAAGGAATTCTGGACAAAGAGCCAAAACTTAAAAATCCTGCAAGCATTTACAACCTAGATGAAACAAAAACCTTGACTGTTCAGAAGAGTGCTCGTGTTATTGCTAAGAAAAATACAAGAGTTGTTTGCAAAATAAAGAGCCAAGAAAGAGGAACTCTTGTTACCACTTGCTGTATTGTTCGAGCTGATGGGAATACTGTTCCACCAGTGATGATCTTCCCTCGAACTCACTACAAGAACCATATGCTCAAAGATGCACCACCTAATACTCTGAGTTTAGCAACACCATGTGGATGGATGACAACTGAAAATCCTACAGCTCTTTGGACAATCCCTCTCTGCTCATATATGACAATCATGAGACCCACATCAGCATCGAGGTGTATGAACTAGCAAAAGAGAACGGGATCCACATTCTGACCCTCCCTCCCCACTCAACCCACAAAATGCAGCCTCTGGATGTGGGTTTGTATTCTCCCTTTCAAACCTACTACAAGGCAGCTACTGACTCGTGGATGTATGCAAACCCCGGGAAAAATGTTACTATATTTGAGGTAGCTGGTTTTGTAGGAAGGGCCTATCCAAGAGCTTTTACGCCATTCAACATTGTAAATGCATTTCGAGCAACAGGGATTTACCACATGGATCTTTTTTTTTTTTTTTTTTTTTAAGTGGGGTTTAACGTCGCTTTCAACTGCCATGGTCATATCACGACGGGGGTTTTACCCTCCATTCGCAGGAAACTCACAAACCTGCTACTCACATTGACCTCACCCAGCCTGAGTGGGGCCGGGAAAAGCCAGCGTCACGAGAATTAGAATTTGAATGCTCACCCATCCAAGTCTTAACCTCGCTGGATGTCGCTTAACTTCGGTGTTCTGAAGGGAACCGGTGTATTCAACATGCCATCGACGCTGGCACATGGATCTTTGATCAATGTGATTTTGATGCAAGTGAAGTGACAAATCGACCTGTAGCTCAACAAACAGCAGCTGGCGCAATCACTCAACAAACAGCAACCAGCGCAATCACTCAACAAACAGCAACCAGCGCAATCACTCAAGAAACAGCAACCAGTGCAATCACTCAACAAACAGCAACCAGTGCAATCACTCAACAAACAGCAACCAGTGCAATCACTCAACAAACAGCAACCAGTGCAATCACTCAACAAACAGCAACCAGTGCAATCACTCAACAAACAGCAGCTGGCGCAATCACTCAACAAACAGCAACCAGTGCAATCACTCAACAAACAGCAGCTGGCGCAATCACTCAACAAACAGCAACCAGCGCAATCACTCAACAAACAGCAACCAGTGCAATCACTCAACAAACAGCAACCAGTGCAATCACTCAACAAACAGCAGCTGGCGCAATCACTCAACAAACAGCAGCTGGCGCAATCACTCAACAAACAGCAACCAGCGCAATCACTCAACAAACAGCAACCAGTGCAATCACTCAACAAACAGCAACCAGTGCAATCACTCAACAAACAGCAGCTGGCGCAATCACTCAACAAACAGCAACCAGCGCAATCACTCAACAAACAGCAACCAGTGCAATCACTCAATTCATTCAGAAAGAAAAATTGAGAATTCAGAAAGAGAGAGAGCAAACAACAACCTCTCCAATAACACATCAAGTAAAGTAACATTCATCAGTCCTGAGGATTTCAAAGGTTATCCTGAGGCAACGCATCAGAATCCAACAAGAAAAAGGGGGGCTATGAGAAAAAGCAGAATATTGACGAATACACCAAAAAAAAAAAAAAGATTTACTACAAAAGAAGATTAAACGTGATGCCAAGAAACAAGGGAAAACAACACAAAAGAAAACTGTCATTAAAAAAGAACCTGACTCAGATGAATCTGAAGATTTAGATGACATTGTACCATTTGATGACAGTGAGGAGGAACAAAGAACATTCACAGTTATTGATGATGATTTTGTAGTGGTTAGATACAATGAAAAGACGTATCCAGGGCAAGTTGTATACAATATGGATAAGGTGAAGAACAAACACATGGTCCACGCAGGAAGGGATAGTTGGCGCTGGCCAGAGCAACCAGAAAAATTGTGGTATGATATGGGGGAAATATTGAAAATAATACCTCCACCAACCCCCATTAATAAAAGAGGGCTCTTCAAAGTCCCTCAACTGAATATTTTTTAGTACAAATAATAGGTACAAATCCTGAAATATTTCTTTTTGATAATGATTCAAACAAAAAGTTAATTTTGTAAATTAAAAAAAAAATCATATGAACCTAAAATTAAGTCTTTGTTCATTATTTTCTGGATTGTAAATACGTAGCACATGGTACCCCACACCATCGTACATAGTACCCCATGGGTGGGGTACCCTATGCATTTTGACTTTTCTTACAAACGGCCATGGTCAACAATTGGTTCTTCTTAAAAGATATTCCAATGGATATTAAAAGTAACTTAACAATATTTGAAAACTAATGAGCCTTATTTATAGGCTCTCGGATGAGCCAAAGCCGAGAAATGGACGCACGTGGTGCCCCACTCTCCCTACGTATGTGGACAAGTGGCGCCATCAGTGGAAGGTTAGGCAACTATGTATCATACAATTAGTTCAGTGCCTAACAAACAAATAAAATGTCACGAAGAAAATGTGCTCCTGTATCTTCAGAGGATTCTTTTGACGACAGTGATAAGTGTGATGTCGTATTTCCAGCCACTCATTAATTCACCAGGCTTGCGCCTGACTTTGTGCTTTCTCTCCCGAGTCTTCATGAAAAAATTCACGAAAGATCTGGGTGACCGCCTCACATCAGTGACCGGAGACAAAAGAAGTAGGGCCTTTCTGGATCAAAGAATATCCATCGCCATCCAGAAAGGCAATGCAGCATGCGTCATGGGGACCTTGCCAAGCTGTTTGAAAATGGAAGAGATTTTTTATTTGTAACATTTTGGAAAAATTAAATAAAAGCTTACTATTGAGAGATTTTCTGTATTCAAATACAAAATGTATATTTCCGTTTCTTTCCAATTAATTATTTGGTTTTCCTTTGTATTTCTTAAATCAACATTCTTTGTTCTGTTTCTATTTTGTTTCAGCCGGTTCACTTGCATGTTCACCTCCTCGTGGTGTGAACTGGAAACATGAACTTTTGTGATTCTTTATCGTGATTATATCACATTCAATATCATACCCAAATCACAAGAGTTCATGGCTAAGACACATGCATTCTAAAAATAATCTGTTCATCAGCAACAGTTGTCTGATTAATACAAAGATACTTTCTAAGTCCTTATGACCTGCTTGTGTTAATCGCAGCAGAACACCATTGATGGCATATAAGTGTAGAGGTGGAAAAATCACCAATACTAATATTGAGAAGGTATTGCCCAAAAAATGAACCGATATCTAAAGCACGACTTTGTACATAGTCTTTCTCTTTTTTTTTCTCTTTCTCTCTCTCTCTCCTCTTTCTTTCTTCCTTCTTTTTTCTCTATGTTCTTCCACACGTCGCACTGCTGTTCCGCAAACTCCGGAGGTCATCTTCTTCGGTGACTCCCAGACTGTGAGGATGTGTCAGCAGGTCTTCCCTATGTGGCGTAAACAGTGGCGATATCAGGCGCCAGAACTGCAGCTATTTTTAGGAGTGCTGTGGAGTATATTGCAGCTAGGAAAAATGCCGCGGAAGGTGGTATTCCGCCCAACTCTGTGGCAGTTTTGTGGGCAGGGACTAACGATATTTTATATATGAGAAAAACCCCTCAGCATTCATACAAGATCGTGTTTAAGAAATTGGTAAGGTTTTTGAAAAATAACTTTTCAAAATTGATATTGGTGGCTCTGCCACCTATTCCAATGTACCCAGATACTAATAGTGCGGTAATAGCCCACAACAAATTTCTGGCAACATTTTGTTGTTCACAGTACAAGACGCTATTGGCGGACGTACATAAATGGTTTCGAAAGAATTTTATATTTATATATGAGAAAAATCCCTGAGCATTCATACAAGATCGTGTTTAAGAAATTGGTTAGGTTTTTGAAAAATAACTTTTCAAAATTGGTATTGGTGGCTCTGCCACCTATTCCAATGTACCCAGATACCGATAGTGCGGTAATAGCCCACAATAAATATCTGGCAACATTTTGTTGTTCACAGTACAAGACGCTATTGGCAGACGTACATAAATGGTTTCTAAAGAAGCCACATTTCTATGAAAGTCATATGGGCAAAGGAAGAAATAGGAGGCCAGACCGCTTGCACCTCAATACAAAGGGGTTTCGCATTGTTCGTGATGCTATTCTAGGGGCCCCGGCACGGAACCCAACGACTCGCACACACGTTAGACTCCTTGGTCCGTGTTTCAAGACGGGTTCACAACATACTTTCTCGCTTGCGGGATTATTATTATTTTTTATTTTTTAATAATTCGACGGAGTTAAATCTCCATTCATTACAAAAAACATAAAAATTAAAATATAATACAATAAAATGCAGTTAACATAAAATAAAATAAAATAGACATAAGAATATAAATTTACAAAGTTACAACCCAATCAAGTTAGGTCAAGTTAATTGGACACTAGTCAGTAAAAAAATGTAATAAATCACTTAAATGGCAGGAAAACAGATCCAGACCAGCATGACTGGCGATATTTCCAATTTTCTTCATTCGGTGAAGGGGCGAATGTTCACCTAGATTAGTTTTGTTTCCACCTAGAACAAATGTATCCTTTGATCTTGTGAATCTTGTTTTTTATTTTTATGTTTGTTTTTATTAGAAACACTGTGCTCTTCGAGGCGCGTCGCCGCCTCGAACGAGCCTGTGCTGTATGTGGAAGGAACCAATGTTCGTCGCTCGCCCGCCGATGTGCCGCTCGTTCGGTGTGTCGGTCGGCGACGAGGATGTCTGAAACTATTCGTAAGCTGAATACTAACAAGAGGAATATCTTAATTAAAGACATTCGATGATTTCTTCAAGATGATGAAGATGCTGAAGTGGACCTGGTTCGAGACCAGCTGATGCAGAATCTGGCGTGCAAGAAAGAAGAGGGATTCGGCAAAATACAAGATGAAATTGAGAGTTACTACATCACGAAAAGTGATGAAGATCTTGTGAAGTCACAGGAGTCAGTACGTGAAGATTTCAACTTGAATTTGGAAAACTTGTTTTGTAAGCTGAATCATCTCCTTAACCCTCGTTCTAATTCAAAGGAAACTGTATTAGAAGTTACTGCATCACAAAACTACTGTGATAGACCTCAAGTAAGGCCCAAATTTGAACCTTATGATCCTGAAAATGAAACCGTAAGTAATTTTCTTATTCGTCTTGATACTTATTTTGATATCATTTCATGTCAGGACGACAAGTCTAAAGTGCTTCTTTTACTCAATTGCCTTAGTCCTAAAGTTCATCATGATTCTCTTCCACCCAACAAGGGTTGGGTGGAAGAGATTGCCATAGGCAATAACCCCGCCCTTTAGTTAGGACATATGTTTTCAAACGTATTTTCTATTCTTATTCATTTTTAATGTATATATTGTTTTTTTCATTTTTTCACTGTTAAAATTATTATTTATATGTACATAATGTCCTTTTGTATCTAATAAAGAATTGTATAACAATAATAATAATGATTTCTGTGCTACAGTGTTACCTTGTGATCCACGTTCCAAAAGCTTTTCAGAGCTAGTGTCCGTGCTGAAAAATGTGCTAGAGGGTTATAAAAACACCTATGCAGAACAGCACAGATTCATAACAAGACTTCAAAAAGTAAATGAATCAATCAAAGATTACTGTGCTTGTGTTGAAAATCTGACCGTAGATTGTAAATTTTCTTGCGATTCATGGATTCTATTTTGATAAGTGATAAGTGTGATGTCGTATTTCCAGCCACTCATTAATTCACCAGGCTTGCGCCTGACTTTGTGCTCTCTCTCCCGAGTCTTCATTCTATTTTCTGTATTCAAATATAAAATGTATATTTCCGTTTCTTTCCAATTAATTATTTGGTTTTCCTTTGTATTTCTTAAATCAACATTCTTTGTTCTGTTTCTATTCTGTTTCAGCCGGTTAACTTGCATGTTCACCTCCTCGTGGTGTGAACTGGAAACATGAACTTTTGTGATTCTTTATCGTGATTCTATCACATTCAATATCATACCCAAATCACAAGAGTTCTAGCTAAGAAAAATGCATTCTAAAGATAATTTGTTCATCAGCAACAGTTGTCTGATTAATACAAAGATACTTTCTAAGTCCTTACGACCTGCTTGTGTTAATTGCAGCACAACACCAATGATTGCATATAAGTATAGAGGTGGAAAAATAACCAATACTAATATTGAGAAGGTATTGCCCAAAAAATGAACCGATATCTAAAGCACGACTTTGTAGATAGTCTTTCTCTTTTTTTTTTTTCTCTCTCTCTCTCTCTCTCTCCTCTTTCTTTCTTCCTTCTTTTTTCTCTATGTTCTTCCACACGTCGCACTGCTGTTCCGCAAACTCCGGAGGTCATCTTCTTCGGTGACTCCCAGACCGTGAGGATGTGTCAGCAGGTTCCGGTGGTGGAACCTGCTGACACATGTGTCATCAGGTCTTCCCTATGTGGCGAAAACGGTGGCGATATCAGGCGCCAGAACTGAAGCTATTTTTAGGAGTGCTGTGGAGTATATTGCAGCTAGGAAAACTGCCGCGGAAGGTGGTATTCCGCCCAACTCTGTGGCAGTTTTGTGGGCAGGGACTAACTTTATTTATATATGAGAAAAACCCCTGAGCATTCATACAAGATCGTGTTTAAGAAATTGGTTAGGTTTTTTGAAAAATAACTTTTCAAAATTGGTATTGGTGGCTCTGCCACCTATTCCAATGTACCCAGATACTGATAGTGCGGTAATAGCCCACAACAAATATCTGGCAACATTTTGTTGTTCACAGTACAAGACGCTATTGGCAGACGTACATAAATGGTTTCGAAAGAATTTTATATTTATATATGAGAAAAACCCTGAGCATTCATACAAGATCGTGTTTAAGAAATTGGTTAGGTTTTTGAAAAATAACTTTTCAAAATTGGTATTGGTGGCTCTGCCACCTATTCCAATGTACCCAGATACTGATAGTGCGGTAATAGCCCACAACAAATATCTGGCAACATTTCGTTATTCACAGTACAAGACGCTATTGGCAGACGTACATAAATGGTTTCTAAAGAAGCCACATTTGTATGAAAGTCATATGGGCAAAGGAAGAAATAGGAGGCCAGACCGCTTGCACCTCAATACAAAGGGGTTTCGCATTGTTCGTGATGCTATTCTAGGGGCCCCGGCACGGAACCCAACGACTCGCACACACGTTAGACTCCTTGGTCCGTGTTTCAAGACGGGTTCACAACACACTTTCTCGCTTGCGGGATTAGAAACACTGCGCTCAAATAACTCTTTAGCGAAGCAAAATGCCCCACTGCAAGTTTCGCTCATATGATAGTCCACGGTGGGCTGAACCTACCTTCAAAATATTTGCATCTGTATACGGGACACCCTGTATAGAGGACTTGAAAAAATTACATTTATCCTTACTCGGTGTAAGCTTATTTTGCCTGAGACGGGTAAGAACAGAATGGAGTCTCGCACAACATTCATCATAGTCTCTTCCTTGGATGATTATGTCATCAAAAAACAAACAAGCTACACACTCTAAATGAAACAAATATAATCCATGAATCGCAAGAAAATTTACAATCTACGGTCAGATTTTTAAGACAAGCACAGTAATCTTTGATTGATTCATTATCCTTTTGAAGTCTTGTTATGAATCTGTGCTGTTCTGCATAGGTGTTTTTATGACCCTCTAGCACTTCAGAGCACTTTGGAACGTGGATCACAAGATAACAGTATCACAGAAATCATGATGAACTTTAGGACTAAGGCAATTGAGTAAAAGAAGCACTTTAGACTTGTCGTCCTGACATGAAATGATATCAAAATAAGTATCAAGACGAATAAGAAAATTACTTACGGTTTCATTTTCAGGATCATAAGGTTCAAATTTGGGACTTACTTGAGGTCTATCACAGTAGTTTTGTGACTTACTTGAGGTCTATCACAAGCACAGTAATCTTTGATTGATTCATTATCCTTTTGAAGTCTTGTTATGAATCTGTGCTGTTCTGCATAGGTGTTTTTATGACCCTCTAGCACTTCAGAGCACTTTGGAACGTGGATCACAAGATAACAGTATCACAGAAATCATGATGAACTTTAGGACTAAGGCAATTGAGTAAAAGAAGCACTTTAGACTTGTCGTCCTGACATGAAATGATATCAAAATAAGTATCAAGACGAATAAGAAAATTACTTACGGTTTCATTTTCAGGATCATAAGGTTCAAATTTGGGACTTACTTGAGGTCTATCACAGTAGTTTTGTGATGCAGTAAATTCTAATACTGTTTCCTTTGAATTAGAACGAGGGTTAAGGAGATGATTCAGCTTACAAAACAAGTTTTCCAAATTCAATTTGAAATCTTCACGTACTGACTCCTGTGACTTCACAAGATCTTCATTACTTTTCGTGATGTTGTAACTCAATTTCATCTTGTATTTTGCCGAATCCCTCTTCTTTCTTGCACGCCAGATTCTGCATCAGCTGGTCACGAGCCAGGTCCACATCAGCATCTTCAACATCTTGAAGAAATCTTCGAATGTCTTTAATTAAGATATTCCTCTTGTTAGTATTCAGCTTACGAATAGTTTCAGACATCCTCGTCGCCGACCGACACACCGCGCGAGCGGCACATCGGCGGGCGAGCGAGCGACGAACGAGCCTGTGCTGTATGTGGTTCCTGCCACATACAGCACAGGCTCGTTCGAGGCGGCGACGCGCCTCGAAGAGCACTGTGTTTCTAATCCCGCAAGCGAGAAAGTGTGTTGTGAACCCGTCTTGAAACACGGACCAAGGAGTCTAACGTGTGTGCGAGTCGTTGGGTTCCGTGCGGGTACATTCCGTATCTCAGGTAAGAATATCTACTTCATAATCAACAATATACATTCAGAAATTTTAAAGGCAATTTCTACCATCTATTAAGTAACAGGAATGCACGATGTTTTTAATACCCCTTGGAAAAATATTGAAGTTTCGCTTACGAAACTACAAAAGAAATGCCAGAACAAAAACATTTGTACTGGTCCCTCCTAGATACGACAGGGTAAACAACAATAATCAAGTCATCAAATTTAAATCAAAACTAAAAGAATTCACCAAGGGCATGCATCTTTCCTTGATGTATATACTTTCATACAAAGAAGACGTATAACAAGAGATATGATAATGCTGAATAAAACCGGAAAATTCGTTCTGATGGTTAAAATAAGTCAGCACATTCAGAACGTGAACTTCGGTCAACAACAAATATTTCAAACCAAGAAGTAATAACAAGTACTATGAACCAAAAACTACTCAAATATCTTCTAAAACACGAGTAAACAATACAAGGCCACTCTCGAAAATGGTTAACTTAACGACATCGTTCTCATCGAGGCTTCTAAATCCATGAGAAATACGCCAGAAATTTTGGAATGTGTCCAACAGTCATTCCGAAGATGTTTAACATTTGTTGTTCAATATACATGTTCTTTTATTTTTCAGATTCACTCTTTGATAAATAACAATGGCTTTGGTCAATTAAAACATTTTTATACCACTTAGAGACAGCCCTGTATCTCGGAAGGGAAGTTGTAATGCCGACCCCTGTTGTAATATATTTCTTTCTCCATCTGGCATCATGTTTAATTTTTCGGTACAGTTATGAAAAACCGTGTATGATAAATTCAACTCTCAAAGGACATACCTATAAACTATCTATCTAAGCAGGGAGTGAATAAGTTCATGTTGATTTTCAATTATGGTATTCATTATTTTTTCCTCTTAGCTTACTCTTGACACGTTGCCATATGATAAGGAGGACTTGTCGATCTCTTTCATGGAAGACTTGGATCTTACTAAGGTATTTTTTTATATTTTCCCACCGAGGTCCTGGAATAATAATGTCTGTCACATTGTCAACCCTTTGTTGAAGAATACTCCTAAATATAAAATCATCCTCACAGGTCAAGGTTTGTCTACGGTTTATTTCTTCTTTTAACTCCCGAATGATGGCTAATTTTTCTGCTAAGACCTGCTTTTTAGTCAGAATTTGTTGAGACATTAATTTTTGAGTCTCACAGTACTTCTCATTGGAGTCTATCTCTATTTTATCAGTGTCTTTTTCGCTTTCTTCATGTTTATTTGTTTCACTGTGAATGAAATCTTCCACATCGTTAATGTTTTTAACTATTGAGTATTTTTCTTCATTGTCACTAATTTTAAATTCTTTGGAATCTCTATTGATTTTACATTCTTTAACATAGTTGTGACCTTTAATAAATTCTTTAATCTCATTATGACTGTGAGAGGAGTCTGTCAATTGTTTTTTTAGGTATTGTATTTTGCTTTCATTATTTAATTCATGTTCATGACTGCCTTTTCGATAGCGAACTTCAAAACAGTTATTTGAGCCAGCGTCACTCCTTTCTTTACACTTGGCGATATTCTTCAATATTAAATCTTTTATATCATTATGACTTTGAGAGCAGACAGTCAATTGTTTTTCTAGATTTTGTATTTTACTTTCATTCTTTAATTCATGTTCATTACTGTCTTTTCTATAACAGACCTCAAAACAATTATTTGAGCATTTGTCACTCCTTTCTTTACATTTTGCGATATTCTTCAACAGTAAATCTTTTATCTCATTATGACTCTGAGATGAGTCTGCCAATTGTTGTTTAAGGTGTTGTTTTTTGCTTTCGTTCTTTAATACTTGTTCATGACTGTCTTTTCTATAACGAACATCCAAACAGTTAGTTGAGCCAGCATCATTCCTCTGTTTACTCCTGGCAATATTCTTCAATAGTAACTCCATTGCTTTAACTTGTTGTTCTAAAGTAAACATTTCCTCCATTACTTTGATCTTGCTTTTCGGTCTATTCAAGTCATAATTGGCGCTGTTGAATTTGTCACTATTGAAAAGCTGTCTTTTACAAATTTCGCCAATATCACTTTTATCAAAGGTCTTTTCCGTATGAATTTTAGTAATATTTTTACAAGCTGAAGAAAAGGAAAATCCGTGTTTTGAACTACCACACATATGGTTACAGACATCACAGCTACACTGATCGATTAATGCTGAACCGGAGCATCTACTCACTGTTTCTACTGACTTTAATGATATATTTGAAACAGAACTTAGAACTCCAGAATGTGAGCTTGGTAAAACCAAGTTTTTACTACAACTAGAGGTTACAAATGGTGTTTTGGCTTTCAAGATTGACGACAGAGAACTTTTAATTTGAAATTGATGAATTGACTTTTTGAAGCTTCTTTTCTTTCTATTTTTTAAGATTTTATCCAGCATTTTGTTCTTTTTACTGATTGTACTCGTTCGATCAAATATAAGAGCACCCTCAATCTCATTGAAATCTCTCTCAAATGGTGAGGAGGTTCGACTAGACACGTTTAATTTGTCAAATATTAAAACACTGTAACATTTATTCATCTTTTCCACTTTATTCAGAGGAGATTTATGAAATGGTCCCAAAATCTTTTCAAATAACATTTTCGAATGTAACAATAAATTTTAATTCAAATAAGGAAATACCTATCATTAAAATTTAGAAGTGCCAAGGTTTAATTTAATTAGCTGTGCTCAATTAATGACGGCATTTACATTGGGTGGCTACAAAAAATTGTTAATGCAAAAAGTACTTTACCAACCGAACACAGTGAGGTTCTGATTTAACTTGCAAACTGGACGATTTAGCTTTCGTTTGTCTGTCTGTTCCGTGATAACTCCCGAACGGATTCTTCAAAATTGATGAAATTTTGTTTACATGTTCATTGGGATCCTAGAATTTTACCAATAGTTCTTGGGCCGATTTTGTTGAGTCGTTGAAAATGTATATAGGTATATTATTTTATTAGTAAATATTGATAATCGTGAAAGCTAAGGGGGCCGCAATTCATGTTTGATTGAAGATTTATAATGCGATAGTTAAATCTGTGTGAGGTTTATAATTCACAGAACCACTAGTTTTAACAATAACAGGGTGTCCATAAAGTGTCACCAAATCTTAAGTATCCCCCCCCCCGTACCTCTAAAACAGCTGTAAATAAAGAAAAACGCGAAAACCCGTTATGCTTTAATTTTGTGGGGAATTAAGCTTCAGCAAAAAAATATTTGCCTACACTGCCCCAATCTGGCTCGGCACGGACCAACTCTAAAATCTTAAATAGAATGGGATGTCTTAAACCATATTGATTTAAAGGTCTCATTGAGAGAAGTTCATTGCTACAAATTTATAGAATTACGATAATATACCGTTCTCGAGATACAGGTTCGGCCGTCCTGGCTAACATCCCTATGTTCTGAAATATAACTCGTTAACCGTAAATTTAAGAAAGAGAAATTTTAATAAAGTTAACTTCTTGGGTTGGGACCTGTCGAACAAGGTGTAACTGGATTGGTTTTTCAGTTAAAACTTTTGCCGGCTAGTCGTCCCAGCTGGCTGAAAAAAACCGTCCAGCAATTAACATCAACAGAAAGGGTCGAGTTAAGTCTCTTTTATCAGGACCTTGTTCGAAAGGTCTTGATAACAGGAATTAACAATAAAATTTATCTTTCCGAAACTTACGGTTAACGAGTTATAGGTGTTCCGTTTCCTACAGTACTTTAAATTTGGTTGGATAGGGACCCCCGGTATATTCTTATCAGCAAGACAGTTACGTAAGGACAGACAACGGACTGACCCCCTTCAACTATCTTAAGCTTTCTGACCTGAGATGCAAGCTCGGCCCTCGTCCAAATCACTCCAGAGAACACACAGCCCCAGCTCCACGCGTCCATCCCCCGGGACCCCAAGCTACGCCACCTCCACGTGAGTGACAGCGGACCAAGAAGCCCATCCCGGTAAGAGAGCTTTCTATCCTTATTTGTCTCTCTGTATCTTTCACGACACCCAAAGGTAATTGGAACCAGCAACCCAACAATAGGGATATTAGCCAGGACGGCCGACCCTGTATCTCGAGAACGGTATAATTTAGCTCGCTGAAATTTATGGCAATGAACTTTTCTCATTGAGACCTTTCAAACAATATGCCACAAGACATACCATTCCATTTAAAAGTTGGTCTGTGCCCAGCCTGACTGTGGTAGTGTGTGTAGGCAAATATTTTTTCGCTCATACTTAATCCTCCAAAAAATTAATAGTACAGTAATTCTAGCGAAAATAACCCTGTTTACTGGAAAAGTTGGGACTACTCTTAATTTTATGGGCGGAATGGCGGAAATAGGGGTTTTCGGTCATTTTGTGAAACAATTTTCTTTATTTTAATTTTTTCGATTTCGATTTTAGACAGTTTCGACTACCCATATGATGGTTTAAGAAAATATCTACAGGGTGGTCCATGCGACAACATAGTTGAAACACCATAACTTTTTAGTTCAATTAAAAATCGAAGTTTTTCTTGCATATTAAGTCTTTATATTTAATTTTGCGTCTCTTAGACTGCCCATATACAGGGTGTTACAAAAAAAATATGTCTCACCCTGTACAACACTTTAGTTTTGTTTTTCGATATGACTAACGGAAAATGTGTAAAATTAGACGAGAATTATTAATCCTAAATAAAAAATTAAAAAAACTCGGTTTTAAAAAAAATCAAGTCATTATTTCACTTGTGAACCACCCTGTATAAATTTTTTTGATGCCAATTGAAAGTGCGTGTATTCATTACACAAACACATTCTATTCTTGTTATCGAAAAAATTAAACGAACTTGAGTTATTCAAGATTTAGAAAAAAAATTGGTCGAAAAAAAAACCACCCTGTATGTAATATTTTTGTTTAAAAAAGTACTCAGGAACCTTTAAGAAGTAAAATTGTCAAATAAAATTCAGGTCGAACCATTTAAAAATCGAAAATTAACACCTCAATTTCTGACTTTTGAACCACCCTGTATAAAAAAATTTCATGACTGAAACCGCATAATTAGCACATGTACCCTAGATTTTTTTATTTTTCAAAAACTCTTTCAGGGGCCGAGTAATTTGAGGTGTCCAACTTTGGTGGGACACCCTGTATACTCCTACATATAAATACAACGCCAGTAGTTCATTCAGTATCAGGAAGTTCATTCAGTATTAAATAGCTACCTTTTTTGTTGTTGCAATGTATCCCCCTCGGAACTACAGAGTACATAGCTACCCGGCGTTTTATATTTGCCCTGTCTTTTAATGTAATGTTTACGAAGGGTTGTTTTTTAAACTGTTATGTGGCTCAAAACTGAGACACAATATAGTGTGTGTGCATGTGTATATGCAATATGCATGTGTGTGTGTATATATAATGTATGCACATAATTATATACATATACAATTATGCATGTATAGAATTATAGATTGGGTGACCATGTTTTATACATTTCTCTAAACGTCAAACAAACAATAAATTCTAAAAAAAAAGTGTTTAGAATTTTTGAGAGACGTGGCCCTTCAGAAAATGGACTATCTTAAATTGGTACAAAATGTGCCACAAAGTTGCTCTTGACAGTCTTGACAGTAAAAAATTGAAAACCAGTAGAAATAATTGTTTATTTCAATATGATGAGACAATGGTGTTTTTTGAAAAAAATATCTATTTTCTTGAAGTCGCTCGCGCGAGGCTTGCTTTTAAAAAATAATTATAATGATCCTGTAAAAGTTTTTTTTTTTTTAATGGTTGAATAAAAGAAAAACAAAAGTAGCCACCACATCAATTTAAATATATAATGCAAAAATTTCGAGTACCTACATTATCTATTTTACAACAATACTAAAATTTGGAATGACATCATATCAAGATTCTTGTTGCGTGGATAAAACTGGTGTGAAAAACCAAAATGGCTTGCGTTCTGGCTGCTCTTGGATGTCACATTCTCTTGGGCTCTTTGTGCAATTATCCAGCTGACGATTACAACATGAGATTCCATTATCCAAATTTAGGTTCATCTTTGTTTGTTTTATCCGTGGCTCTCTATTGTACAGCAAGAAGTTTGCATCCAAGGTCCCTCTGCATTAAAAGAGGTATTTTTCAAACCATGTACAAAGTATTGATGGTAATTATCATCACCAATGCTCTACTGACAATTGTTTGGCAACCGCTAGTAAGTCTTGCAATTGAGTTCGTTCTACTACTTCATGACGCTTTGGCGTACTATGATTTACCAGGTGGTAATCTGTTGAAAAAGAGTGGATGTTACCTCGCCCATTTGATAGGAATTGGCATGTTTGTATTAGTTTCAACAAATTCGAGAAGTCTGCTCAACATGAATGAAAAGCGAAAGGATCCTTCAATTGAGGAAGTTCAAAATTGGGAGGATATTTCTTCAAATTCGACTTATTCAGATGATTCTCTTGATAGTTACTTTAAGAAAATGTAATAAAAATAAAATAATCTATGTACTACATACATATTATGATAAAAAGAAAATGCGCATTATTTTCATCAAAAATTTCACTTCAGAGAGATTTTGCAGCAGATAATTTTTAAAAAGTATAACCGGATTATTTTAATCAGCTCTAATTTGTAAATGACATGTACATCTACAGGGTCTCCGGTATGGTAAATAACTTTGTTTGGGTCACTGCACAGT
The DNA here is from genome assembly GCA_024516035.1 of Bactericera cockerelli. Classification (NCBI taxonomy): domain Eukaryota; kingdom Metazoa; phylum Arthropoda; class Insecta; order Hemiptera; family Triozidae; genus Bactericera; species Bactericera cockerelli. Next base: position 4,236,427 of record CM044955.1, read on the forward strand.
TCTCTATCTATCATAAGAGTCCTCAGACCATATAGGTGCACGCAAATGCTTCCTAAACGAGGTATCGAGCAAATGTCGCTTTCTATTTAAAAATCATAAATCTGTGCCTCTTGGGTTTCGGGTAGGCAGATTGAATTTTATTTAGCAACACAAGATAAAATTGAAAATAAAGAAACACACATTTGGGCTACAGAAAACCCCCACGCCATAAGAGAACACAATTTTCAGCATACTTTTCAATGCAATGTATGGATGGGGAATGTTGATAATGTACTTGTTGGTCCTCACTTTTTACCGGACAGTCTAAATTCGGAGGGATTACTGGATTTCTTAGAAAATGATCTGGAGCTCCTCCTCGAGAACGTAACCCTTCAAATAAGACGACAACTTTGGTTCCAAATGGACGGCTGTCCCGCTCTCATTGGTAAGAGGTCCAAGACAATTGATGCAAGAATATTTTCAGAATTGTTGGATACGACTTGTAGGTCCAGTTTCATGGCCAGCGAGAAGTCCCGACTTCACACCATTGCACTTTTTCCTCTAGAACACACATTCCTTGTACGCAAATGTTACTCTAGCAGTCACATGCGTAGGGAATGAGGAATCATGGAGGTATGTGACACTGTGCTTGGTTTATCTTTGTTTGGACCGACAAAGATACACCACCATAAAATGGGTTGATGTCAAAATGATTTGGAGTAGGAAGCTCAAGACGAAGACAGAAATTGAGAAGATGGAAGGTTCCAGTGAAGACGTTTTTTAACCACCCATGGTGAATACTCACTATCCAAACACGCCAGAAACACTTGAAGATGTGTGTTTGTTTGACTTTATTGCAAATACGACATCATCAAGATTCGGCCCTAAATTGAGTAATTGAGTATGCTTGATTCAAGGTCAAATATTCAATGTTACACTGGAGCCCGAAAAGTATTTCCACTCTCAACTCCTCCTGTTCAAGCCTTGAAGGGACTTTGACGACCTGTAAGGAGTACATGACATGTATGCTGATGCTTTCAAAGAGTCATTCGACCAAATTGACTCTGCAATGAAGCACTATGACCGACTAGAATATTTGAGGAAGTCAAAATCTTCTAGCTGGTCCAAGCTGTTCAATCAGCCATAACCAAAAAAGCTCAATCACCTACAGCAGTCGACCATTACTTGCTTGTGGAAGCAGAGAATGCGATTAAAGAGTTGAGAGCAGCAAACGGTGATGATGCAAATCCTGACGAGTTGAACACTTTAGTATCCAACCTCATTCAAGACCAAGCTTGGATTTTCAACCATATCGTCGGCACTTAAGAAAATTCTTCCTCTCTCAGACACTTTGTATCCGGTGCTGGAGGAACAGGCAAGTCGTATCTAATCAAAACATCAGTGTTCATCAAGTGCTCTTTGGGCAAAGATTTGGCCGTGACTGCTCCTCTACTGGTGTAATAGCTCACAATATTGGTGGACTGACCATTTACTGATTACTTTAGGATTAATACCACTTTAAGTTATTAGTTTTTGACAACTGTGAGTTTATGCAATTGATGTATGTATGATTTTTTGTACCTTTTTTAATGTCTTTTTCAATGTATTCTAGTCTTTTTTTCCTACATTCACAACTTCTTCTATCATTGTTCTTGTAAGTGGAGCAAACAAAATTGCTTCGTTAGAACAATACTAAAGAGAATATGGAAAAACTCCAGAGTACAAATCTCTTTCAAGCGATATACTTAAGATAATACGTGACAACATGAAGTCAGTGATTTTTCTGATTGTTGATGATATATCCATGGTGTCTAATATTGCACTGATGTATATCCATTTTCGCTTGGCAGATGTTTACAACACAACAGATGAAATCGATGGATGGTTCGGCAAAATTCACATATTTGTGTTTGGTGACTTGCTCCAACTTGCGCCGGTCATGGAAGAGCCTCCGTTCAAAACAGTGAGGCAAAGTACACTTGAAATGTGCGTATCATGAATTGGAGCTGTCCACTTCTGGAAAGTAAGGCAAAACAAAGATCCAGAGTTTGCAGAAATACCTAGCCGAGCTCGCACAGGCACGCTAAACGATGATGATGTGCAACTACTGAACACACGACTGATTCAATTTAAATCGAAAACCCCAGCCGAACGACGCGTCGTGAAGAACTTGCTGAGTTTGTTATTGACGGAACACTCTTGTTATTCATATTCATTCAACTCGAGAACATTGTCATGCTCTGAACGTGACCTGTCTTGACCAATTAGGCACTAATAAAGTCATTATAATGCTCGAGGATTTGTTTTGACTGTGCTTGATCTAAAATAAAAAACCTACTACAAAGGTAAACAAGTTGGAAGAAGATCGAAGAACTGCTGGGTTGGCTCAAAAGCTTGTTCTAAAGCAAAATTGCCGTGTGATGCTGAACAGGAACTTTGATGTTGTCATAGGATTGGTCAATGGATCACTTGGCATTGTACAGGACTTCAAGAATGATCATGATGGAAAATTGGACTTCGTTCAGGTGAAGTTTGGTAATAAAATTAATGTTGAAGGGCTCAAGGAGCGCTGCATCCGTGCTGATGATAGGTTCCTGCATCATCTTGTAATGGGTTCTGTGGATTGCCCCGAGCTGCTTGCCTCTGTTACTTTAGCCTGCCAGAGGAGACTTGGGAGGAGCAGCACATTCCACGTAGCAACATGTGCCACAAAGTACATGTATAATGCTCCATTAAATAGGATGATAAGGGCAGGAAATGTCAGCGCTGATTTTGACTTTACTTGATTTTTTTTCTGACTTGCATCGTTCTCACATTGAACTTTGAAAATATTTCTGTATATAAATTTTATTTATTGTTCTTTTTTTTTACCCATTGACATTAATTATTTTCTTTCTTTCTTTTTTTATTATTTTTGACATTTTAAACTTACAATATTATTTATTGTGCAACTTTGAGGTGTCCAAAGTTGGACACCTCAAATTACTCGGCCCCTGAAAGAGTTTTTGAAAATTAAAAAATCCTAGGGTACATGTCCTAATTATGCGGTTTCAGTCATGAATTATTTTTTTATACAGGGTAGTTCAAAAGCCAGAAATTGAGGTGTAAACATGAACTTTATTTGATAATTTTACTTCTAACTGGTTCCTGAGTACTTTTTTAAACAAAAATATTACATACAGGGTGGTTTTTTTTCGACCAATTTTTTTTTCTAAATCTCGAATAACTCAACTCAAGTTCGTTTAATTTTTTAGCTCAAAGATAGCTTTGACCACACACATGTGAAATGTTCCGCATGCTCTAGTGAGTTCCAGAGACAAGATGAATACCACTTTTCTTTGTCGCTCGCTATTCATTCAGTAAAGACAACCATACAGGAACTTCTTCAGAAATATCAAGATTGGACCGATCTAGTAGAGAATACAACATGCACATCTTGTTCAACTGTCGGACAACAAAAACAGAGGATTGAAATTAAGCAGCAAATCGGCTTCCTGTCATAACATTGAAATTGTGGACCAATGGAAGAAAAATAATTAACCTCAAAATCCTACAAGGTGCCATTTTTCATGATGGGGAGATGATCTCTTCCGGTCATTACACATCTTTTGTCAAACATGGAACGGTCTTTCACCAAATTAATGATAGACAAGTCAGGCACGCAAGATGGTCTTGAAAGTACAAGTCTTAAAAGCAACCATGGGGAACAATATTGCGGGGGGAATATGTCTTGGGCAGGGAGTGTGAATAAAGTCCCATTCGAGAACTTCTCTAACATAAACAGTGTTATTGCCAGTAAGTTGGGTATCACTTTATTTCTGAATTTTTTTTTCATGTTACATAGGTACCAGTAATAATACAATAATAATAATTTGACAAAATATCTCGTCTATTGAAGCGATTTTCAAAAAACCCTGAAACACGTGTCTCGTTATATTAAGGGGAAAACTTTTCCAGGATTTTATTTTTCATACTCTAAACAGGGGTGTTCCAAGGGGGGTCAACTTTAAAAATTTAAATCGAACCACCCATACTTTTTAGCTCGCTGATTTTATCTTAATTTTAGAACCATTTTTCCAAAAACATCTATTCTCTATCGCTTACCGATACAAAATAGAGTTTTAAAAACACCTGAAATACATGTCTAATTAATGGAGGGAGAAACTTTTTCAGGCAGTTTTCATCTTATCAGGGGCGGCCCAAGGGTGGGACCCTTAAGATCTTAGAATTGATGATATACCTTTTGATAAACAAAGTCAAAATAGACGGCATTTGGAGAATATTAAATCAATTCGAGCTCAATATTCAAAGGTACCAACCTACCCCATAGTAGTTATTGTTCTGAATGTGTAAGTTGTAGGTACGCCGCCGTCGATTCATTTAACTTTTAGATACTAGAAAATTATAATTATTAATACCCACACTAAACTTGACAACGAAAAATTGAAAACTTTGGCCAGCCTTTTTTTCTGAAATGAATATTTACAATTACTTGGTTATAAAATCAAAACATTACTATGTATTAAAATTCAGTATTTTGTTTATTTTTACGGATAGTTCTTTATCATTTGCTTACTGTGATTATACTGATTATGGTGCAAATAACTATTGAAGATTTTCAATTTGCTGTGTATTTTCTGTACTTATTAATAGTAATATCCATTTTCATTTTTTTTTTTTTTTTTTTTTTACACTGTAGGAGAAAATGGGTAAGGAAGAAAAGCTAGAGAAGCAGCAAGAGAGTTTAATAGGCACTTCGGTAAGAATGTTAGACATAAGTATGTCAAAAGGAAGAAAATGAGGGGCCTAGAGCACAAGGGGTAAAAGTACATTTTTCAAAAAAATTGAGTTGTTAATAGAACCAAGTTTGTGAAATGGAAAGCAACTTGGAGCACAAGAGATAAAAGTGATATTTGTATCAGGTGCTGAGATCTAGCGGTGAACTCTAAAACATCTCAATAAAACATCGGATTTGTTGAGTGCACAACGGGATAAAGAGCACTTATACTCTTTGTGCTCTGGCACCTGTGCACTTGATTCCTATGTTTTGTTTACATTTTTTTTTTACACAAATTTAAAATTTTCATTGCTTGAAGTTTGATTCAAGTAGAAAATTGATCAATTTGATTTTGTTAAAAGATCTTGAGAATTGCCTTTTCAATGAATTAGCGATAGAAATTAATAAGTAATTGACGTAATCAATAAAATTGCCTATTGGTTCGAGAAGTTAGAAGGTGGAAATCAGCAGTCATGAGTAGTGATGAATTCTTTGAAAATCTCTCAAATGCCGGTAAGTTCATAACAGTTTTGCTTCATTACTGATTTATTTTAAATAGTATATTTCTGAACGTCTGCCATCCTGGAAAAGTGGGTGGTTTTTTTATATTGAGTATCTATGGTCAAACAAACTCCAGCTACCAACTCATTGTAACCTATAGATGAGGGTACCTACTTACATCATTCAGCCAACAAGACAGTGTAACAGCAAGCGTTGATTCTTTTGTCATGTTTGTTTTTGTTTTAAATTACTGAGGTTGGTGAGTAGGTATACATTATTATTTGACATGTTTTCTTGGGGCCAAGGCAGACTGATGATAATAATGATAATGATAATAATGACCTATACTATTGGAATAGGACTAAATAGTCCCTTTACCCCAACACTAAGCTCAAGTCGTATTATTATGTGGTCAAATTCAGGTTAAATACTAGCTGGGTTTCGAACCTGCAACCCCTGGATTTCCAGTTAGAAGCTGTGACCACTGAGTTGACTGAGTTACCGAGGCTGATAATGTAGGTCTACAGAGATATTTTTTTATATTTTACTGTTTTGGGTAAACAACTCAGGACACAAAATATATCCTTCATGAAATAAATTAATTCAAAAAAATAAAAAATGGTTGTTTATTCAGCCTAATATTATAGATAGATTCCGGTCACTGTAGCATTCTAACTTTTTCTTTGTTTTGTTTTGTTTAGATGATAGTGATGCGGATCCTACCTGGCAAAATCCAAGTACAAGTCATGAAAATGTTTGTTCTCATGCTGGAAATCAAGAAGGAGAAGGAGACACTAGTATGGACTCTAGTATGGAAAATCAAACTTCTAGACAAACAGCAAGAAAGAAAGTGAGGAGAGAAAGTTTGTGGAAAAGAAATGAACGTCAAAGAAAGCGGAATTCTGGTGAGAAGTATACAGATAGGAAAGGGAAATTTCATGAAAAGAAGATACTAAGAATGTATGACCATTCATGCAGATTTAAATGCAATGAACACATTGATGAGGAAAAACGAAAGCAAATTTTTACAGAGTTTTGGGGCCTTCAAAATCACAATTTGCAGTCTTCATTTCTGAACTCAGCAATCAAGGTATCTGAACCATCACGGTCAAAGACACAGGGTACAAAAAAGAAAGAAGTTAGTGCTACCTATGAATTGGTTGAATTTAGAGTATGTAGAGAATTCTTTCTAAAAACATTAGATGTGTCTTCTAAGAGAGTGTACAACATTGTTTTAAAGAAGAACATGTCACAGACAAGTATTTCTGAACGAGGCAAAAAGGCACCTGGAAATAAAATTCCAGAAGCATCAGTACAGTTGGTAAAAGATCACATTAATTCATTCCCCAAGTATTCAAGTCACTACTCCAGACGTCATACACCCAATCGAAAGTATTTACCTGGCACCCTCAATGTTACCAAGATGTATGAACTTTACAAGGTATTTTGTAATGAAAAAGCTACTGAACCAGTAACTGAAAGTTTTTATAGACATATTTTTAATACCTGCTTCAACCTAAGCTTCCACAAGCCCCTTACAGATACATGTGTCACTTGTGACAAGTTGAACATTACTATTGAGCATGGTGAAACAGAAGATGTTAAAAATACAGCTAAGGTTCAAAAAGAATTGCATCTGAGAAGAGCTGAAGCAGCAAAGAAGGACAAAGAAAATGTGAAAAACAGTACTAACAATGATAACCAAGTAGCAATTTGTTTTGATTTACAAAAAATGTTGGCTACTCCAGTACTGACATGTACTCAAGTATATTATGCACGCCAACTATGGACCTTCAATTTTTGTGTCCACAATTTGTCATCAGGACGGGCAAACATGTACATGTGGAATGAAAGTCAAGCATCACGTGGCTGCCAAGAAGTAAGTTCCTGCCTACTGAAGTTCATTAATTCTTTGCCTGAGAATGTGACTCACATTACTGCCTTTAGTGATAACTGTGGCGGACAGAATAAGAGCAGGTTCATTGTCCAATTTTGGCTGTATGTTGTGAGGAATACTACCATTGAGAAAGTAGACCATAAGTTTCTGTTATCTGGACATTCGTTCATGGAGTGCGACCAAAACTTTGGGCTCATTGAAATTACTCGGAAAAATAGTAACTGTCCAATTTATGTGCCTCAAGACTGGGAAAACCATGTAGCTAAGACCAGTAAGAAGTTTACTGTGATCTCTATGAAAAATGAGGATTTCATTACTCTAGAACCTCTCAAAAGATTCTTCAAGGAATCTGTTCCTGGCATACGGAAAATGCAATGGTTGCATTTCGAAAAAAAATGAGCCTTGGATTTTGTCATACAAAGAGCACATCATGAATGAACTTGAACCTTTCACAAAAGTGAGTATGAAAAAACCAATGGTTGGCCGAGCTGTCCGTAACTTCCCGCAGCTTCCAGCCAAAGGCACCATTCACCCACTCAAGTACATGAAATTCAAGAACCTTCAAGAGCTACTGTGCTATGTACCACCAATTCACCATGACTTCTTTAAGTCACTACCTCATGACAGAATGACAGAAAGAAGAGAACAGGAGCTAGAAGAGGAGGATGAAGATGAGCCTGACAATATCATTGATTCCGATTACGATGAAAACTGAATGTACGGAAAGAAAGAAACTGACGAGAAAAAGAAAGAAAGGTGAAATAAACTGCCTTTTAGCCATTTTAAGAAAAAATATTGTGTTTTTTTCTAAAGGCAAGACAAACAAATTATACAAAATAAAAATGTTCATTTTTCTTTGACTAAAATTTGATGTTTCATTATTTATTTATTTATCTCTTAAAAACCATAAAAGGGAAAACTATAAGGTTAATTTTTTTTATATAAAAAACAACTTAAAGCACAAAGGGTAAAAGTGCAACCCTCTTACTTCAAAGGTAATTTTTAATAAGGGATTCTGTGTAAGAGTATGGTTTTTTTTCAACCTTTTGAATAAAATCATATGTCAGGACTGTTTGAAAATCAGAAATAATGTTGTAGGTGGTATTATGAATTTTTGATTTCAATTTAACTTTGACCCTGTTTCCTCATTTTTTAAAAACTTGTTACTTTGACCCCTTGTGCTCTAGGCCCCTCAAATGTCATCTACATGGGTAACGGAAGAAAAGCTAGAGAGAAGTAAGAGAGTTTAATAGGCACTTTGGTAAGAATGTTAGATATAAGTATGTCAAAAGCTTATTCGATAAATTGCTTGCAACCGGTAGTGTGCCTCATGAAAAAGGTAATGGAAGAAAATGTGTTGACAAGTTAACAGAAGTTGTAATATTAGGAGAAGTTCAATGAATTCCCAACAATCACTCAGAGGATCAAGGCAAAAATTCAATGAAGGAGCATCTATCGGTAGTATCAGAAGTATTTTAAAGAAACATAAACTTAAACCTTTTAAACCACGAATTGTACACTTGATGTACCAAACTTCTTGACTGACGTATGTTTTTCTGATGAAAGTTGTTTTTTCCTTGACGGAAAAGTGAACACACAACACACAAGATATGGGCCCAGGACAATCCTCACATTCTACATGAGACCCACTCTCAATACCCCCAAAAAACGAATGTCCAGGCTCGCCTGGACTTTGAACTCCAACATGTCAACTGGACCCCCGAGCAATGGAGCCATGTATTGTTTACGGATGAGAGCCGGGCATGCTTGTATGTAAATGAAAGGCGAGAAACGGTATACTGAAGACCTGGGGAGGGGTTTGCTCAATGCTGTATCAAGGAAACTGTGGCATTTGATGGTGGTTCCTGTATGTTCTGGGGTATAATTACATCAGAAGTTAAATCGGACATTGTTTTAATCAATTGTGGACTAGTGGGGGGAAGTTTGACGGCAGAAAGGTACATAGAGGAAGTGCTAGAAGACCAGGTGATACCTTTGGCTGCATTTTAAGGAGAAGAATTTGTCCTCATGCATGACAACGTTCGGCCGCACAAGGCAATGATGTTGGAATCAAAAGAATGGATGCGAGGATTTATGAACAGACATGAAAACGCTTTGTCAATCAGAAAAGCGGAATCAACGAGCGTGGCACGGAGTTCAAGAAGTTTTTGTCCATCAGAAAATCGGAATCAACGATCGTGGCACGGAGTACAAGTTCCAACACGCATAATGTTCAATGTTTCTTTGACAACTTAAGAGATATACATTCAAAAGTTGGTCCCATTCCCCCGGAAAGGATATTTTATTTATTTACACTTTATTAGGTAATAGGACATATACCAGGGACGGCCAAACTGGGAACCGCGGTTCCCTAGGGAACCGCGGGGTCCATTTTGGGGAACCGAGAAGAAAATTTGGGATTTTTACAAGAATGTTTTTTTTTTGAAACCTAGATAAAAAAAAAAGATTTTGCTTTTATTCTGAATATTTTATTTTCTTTTGTACCTAACTGTAAACCTGTACCCACCTAATAAAAAACTGCATCGTTGCATATAGTTGTAGCCTAATACTAATAAATAAAATAATGTACCTTGTTACCTCTGTAGCATTGTAGCAACCTGTAAAATCTTGTCGTAAGGCGTCTGAAGTCTACGAATTATTTTCATACCGCACGGCACGTGCTGTGTGAAAGAGAGAGGGGGAAATAGCAGACGAGAGCGAAGTTGATTTGGATTCATTTAAGGAACAAATAACCGAACTCGCAGTTGAATTTGAAAGGCGATTCAGTGATTTTCAAAAACTGGAGGACATATTGACATACATGGCTTATCCATTCAAGGAAGTAAAAATCGAAGAAATGACTAACCTTGCCCAAGAAATATCCCACCTAATTGATGGAAACTCCACAGCAATAATCGATGAAATCTTAAAAATCAAAGGTGATATAGCTGTGAAGGTTCGAGCTGAATCAACAAGTTGTGACTTTTGGAAATACTTTTCTCAAGATAAATATCCATACCTCAGGAAATTGGCTATGTATCTTACAGCCTTTTTCGCTAGTACCTACCTTTGTGAGGCAACTTTCAGTACAATGAATGCTGTTAAAACCAAAAATAGAAACAGAATTTCTAATGAACACTTACTTCATTGTGTGAGATTAGCTGTTACATAGTATGAAGTAGATCACATGAAGCTGGCAGATGAATTACAGAAGTGAAGAAGAAGAAGAAGAGGAGGAAGAAGAAGAAGAAGAGGAGGGGGGGGGGGGAACCGCGAGCGCTTCCATTTTTCCCAGAGGGAACCGCCGCAAAAAAAGTTTGGCCACCCCTGACATATACAATACAAATAATTACAAATGAAAATACAATCTTAATATATAAATGTCAAAGTCACTGACTGACCACTGACTGACTGATCATCGCTCTACAGCCCAAACCGTAAGTCCTAGGAAGCTGAAATTTGGTAGGTAGCTTTGTCTTATAGTCTAGATGTGCAATAAGACGGAATTTTTCGAAATTCCCACTACAACACCTGCCATTGGCGAAAAAGGACTTTTTGCTTTCACGGCCATGCCTCGGCCCGCAAAGCGGGCGACAGCCCGCTAGTATACAATACTTCTTATATTTCCAAGGGTTCACATGTAGTAGTAGTAGTAGTAGTATATTTTTATTTGTAATAAAATTTTGTTACAAAGGTGCTTACGGTATAAATAAAACATTGAAATAGAAACAAGATTTTTTTTATATAAATAAAACTATTATCTACTTACAAATATAGAGATCATTGAATTACCAAGGGTTCACATTAAAGATAAGATGATATTCGGAGGTCCTCCTGGAACTATTGGTGCAGCACATGTTACAGGATGGACGAATAAAACGCTATTCACCCAGATCTTAGACCATTTCTTAATAAAGTTTATCAATTGTTCTAAAGATGAACGGGCGCTTTTAATAACCATGAGTCACACCTGTCCCCTGAAGCAATATTTATATCAGTATCACTGTCTCTTGACTTTCTCAGCAAGATTTTGCAAATTGAAACAACTTTCTCTGCAAGACCATTTGACTGACTGTGTAATGGACTTGAAAACACGAGGTTAAAATTTCACTGCTTGGCAATCTTTATCTCAGAGCTGTTGAATGGATCATTGTCACTGTATATAATATCAGGAACTCCATACCTAGCAAATGTATTTTTCATTTTTTTGACAACTTCAGAAGTTGTTTTTCTGTTCAAAGTAAATAGTTCTATCCATACAGAATAAGCATCAAGAAGAACCAAAAACTGTTGATTATCAAAGGAAAAATGTCCGTAAAAAACCCGCCATTTTTGGGCCAATATACCGAAAGCATTTTCAACGACGCGTCTAGCTTTGCAATGTCGTTTATTGTAATTTCTATTCTCTGCGTCCTCTCCCATTACGGCTCTTGGGGATGGGCGCATTAAATAGGGCTGCAACTTAAATCCTTCATCGCCTAAGAACACATGTGGGACAGGGATATCTGATCCAGGTAGTGGCTTAGGCGGAATAATCGTTTTATTATTTGCAAAGTTGCGATAGAATGAAGAATTCTCAAATATGGAACTGTCACTGTGTCGTCCGTAACTACCTATATCAACAACAATAAAGTTGTAATAAGGATCAACTATTGCCAAGAGAATAGAAAAAAGTTTTTATAGCAAAAATAGCTTGATCCACTCTGGTCAGGGCACTTGATTCTAACATGTTTTCCGTCAATGCTCCCAATGCAGTTTGGAAATTTCCATTGTTCTCTAAACCCAAATTCAGACTTTTTCCAAAATTCCTCTGTTGGAGTGGCCAGGTACAGCGGCTGTAATACATTCCATATCTCAATGCATACTTCTTTAACCAGGCAGGAAACAGTGCTGCGTCCAACACGGAAGGAGAAAGCAATAGTGTTGTGTGAGTCACCTGTAGCGAGATACCTGAAACAAATGAATCAGATGAAACACAAGTTCACATTGATGAAGAAAGCAGTGAAAGCGGAGTTTCCAGACTGATAGTGAGACTCAAATGCCACCGCCTACAAAAAAAGAACACTAAAACAAAGGAAGTCAATGGGAGTGTCACATCGGTTTTAAATTATTTACAACAGAAAAATGAGAAGAAACAGAAGAGCAGTCACGATCGTATTGACAACCTGTTCTTAAGTTATGCGGAGACATTTAAATCTTTTTCAGCAAGCACTCAAGCAAATTTAAAAATGGAGATGGCGCAAATGTTTGGTCGAGTTGAACTGCAAGAATTTTTTTTTTTTTTTTTTTTTTTTAGTGGGGTTTAACGTCGCTTTCAACTGCCATGGTCATATCACGACGGGGGTTTTACCCTCCATTCGCAGGAAACTCACAAACCTGCTACTCACATTGACCTCACCCAGCCTGAGTGGGGCCGGGAAAAGCCAGCGTCACGAGAATTAGAATTAGAATGGTCACCCATCCAAGTCTTAACCTGGCTGGATGTCGCTTAACTTCGGTGTTCTGAAGGGAACCGGTGTATTCAACATGCCATCGACGCTGGCTTACTGCAAGAATTAGATGCCCAAACATCATCGTCATATCCCACTTCAGGGCAATCATCCTCGCGAAACACTCCTGTACAGTTTTCTGATAATTCTTTGGAGCCATTCAATTTACCTTCTACGAGTAGCCATGCAAATCCCCAAAGATATGAGCCACGTCCGTCTTCAACAGACTCAGCAGAACAGTGGTATGAGGATTTCTATGATCAATTTCATACCTAATGGGTATGATATTTTTTTTTTTTAATCAGAAATGATAATGACTGTTGAAAAAAAAAAAAAAAAAAAAAAAAAAAAAAATTCCACGTCAGCTCAACTTTAAGAACACAATCTTACACCCGGCTCAGACCAGTGGTAAGTACCTATTGACGTTTTTGCTACCTACCTATCTTCCTCAGTGTTTTCCCTCAATTATTATTGCTGTAGGATGTATCTACAATACTAATATTGTAAAAGAGAGCTTCCTTTTTATTTTTTAATGGTATAATCCTTACAATCAAAGTAGACTCATGGAACACGTTCTCAAAATAAGGAAATCAATTGAAACCCCCAATGAGTCTGCAATAACTAACCTTGATACAATAACCAGCTCTAATGACAATATTGGCAATGAACATGTTACAACCAATGCTAAAAAAAATCCTGATGAGAATGCAATCACACAGAAGACATTTATCAGTCCAGAAGATTTTAGAGGATACCCAAAAGCAGATGAAACAAATCCAACAAGAAAGAGAAGAGCTTTAGGTAAAAGTAGAATTCTAACTGACACACCAGAAAAACAGCAGTTGGTCTTGAAAAAGGAGAAACGGGATGCAAAGGAAAATATTAATAAGAAAAAGTCTGTCAAGAGAAAGAAGGTTGATAAGGCTGAGAATTCGAATGATTCTGATCTAGAAGGAATCAAATACATGGAAGAGAGTGATGGAGATGAGGATTTTTCAGATCTGAATAATCCAGATGAAGGACTCTTTCTTAAAACCAGTGATGAAGCAAAACAGGGCAATTTTGTACTAGTACAATTCACTGATGAGAAAACTAAGAAGAAAATTCATGCGGCTGAACGGCTGAACTTATTTAAATCGTTCAAACGACATTAGACGCAAAATTTTATGCTCTTTTGATAAGAATTGAGTAAAATTTTCTGTAGAATAAATACCTTTTGAGTTATAAGCGCAATTTTAAAAAAGTGCAAAAAATTTGCACTATTTAGGCCCTAAACTCGGAAGCACAACCTAAAATCCTTCGCAAACTCATATACCCATTATTCAGGACCCCTATAAGGGTTTAAAACGATTTCCAGCTATTGAGCAATTTTTGGACGCTAGAGTACTAACTTGCCTGGATAAAGCTTCTAGGAAAAGTAAAATCATTTATTATAAATGGTTGGCCAACATCTTGTAAAGATGGTAATTTGCGTCCTTATTTTCTAAAGAAAAATGAATTGTCCGTTGATTCTGATGTAATTATGTGGGGTTATAGGTTGATTATACCGAGCATTGTAGTTTATCTTTACTATAAGAGCTTCACTCAACTCATATGGGGGCTTCCAAAATGGAAGCTTTGGCTCGTTCATATTTTTGGTGGCCTCATTTAGACGAGGAAGTAGAGAAATTTTCGAATAAGTGTCCTGTGTTTTTATCTATGCGACAAAACCCTCCCCAGCTGCAAAGTAAGTGGCCTGAATCGAATTCACCTTTTGAACGTGCTCACATAGATTTTCTAGATTTAAAAGGTAATAAGTATCTCTGATATTGACTGATTCATTTTCTAAATGGCACTGACGTTGATAGTACTTTGGACACACTACGAGAGATTTTTGCAACGTTTGGTGTGCCTGTAACTTTGGTTTCGGATAATGGGCCACCCTTCCAGTCAAGTAAGTTCCAAAACTTTTGTAATAATAATAAAATTCGACATATTACGTCCCCTGTGTATCGCCATTTTAGTACATATGAAACTTTAAGAAGAAGGAAAGTTAATTTTGTGCACAAAATTCAAGGATTAACTTTACGTAATAAAAAAATACATTTTGTAAGTGGTGGTTCTTCCGTGTCCCCAGCACCACCAAATTGAAATGGGCGTAGCGCCCTTGGTGTTTGAGCACAAAATTCGGGGTTCGTCGCACAATATTTACAGAAAATACCCATGTAAAAAAAACATTATATTTCAAAGATGGTGGTGCTGGCGAAATGGACCCGAAAAATGTGTATACTTTAGAATATTGAGAATACATGTAAAATAGCTCGTTTCTGTGTGATTTCAGACCATGCCGAAGAAATACGTCCGCAAAACCCAACCAACCTATGATTTTTCTTCGCTCCAGCTGAAGCGGAACTTCAATAAAGCAAGCAGTGAAGAAAAATCATATTCCATATGAAATTTTAAGAGGAAGGAAAGTTACATTATTTTCCATTACTACTTTCCGTTACACAATAATGTTAATCTTATGAAAAATATTATAATTTTGTCTCTGTTTCTTCAGAAACATCACCTAAGTGTGTATTTTATTAGGAAAATAGTACTAAAGCCATTTTCCCCTACCATTATACCGATTTTCCCCCAATTGTGGATGAAAATGGGTACACCTCTATTTTAGGTCACCGTGACCTTCCTGTAATGCCGATACCTCCAATGACCATCACAATATCTTCTCTAGACTTATAAAGTGCACTTGGAAAAAATTGCACATTGTTATCTAATATAGTGCCCTGGTAGTCAAGTGGTTAACGCGCTAGTCTGGGAATCCAGGTAGCGTAGGGATCCGTTCGTTTGAATCCCACCCAGTGCATGAATTTTTCCTCGTTAATTTGAGTTTGTGACAATATAAGAGTAAGACTCTGAGGACATGGGCGTAGCCAGCATCCGCTCTAGGGGGGGGCAACTAAGATATCCGTGTCGAAAGTGGGGGGGGGGGGGGGCGGGGGTCCTTTGGGTGCGGAAAAAGGCAGTGAAAGCGATTTGTTTTGTTATTGTTGAAATCCAAAGGTCCCACAAGAAACTGAATATATATTTGTAGTTTGTACCTACACATACAACGAATACAGACAGCTTTTCTTCTCTCTCAATAATATTTTAGAACAGGCTTTTTATTTATTGAATGGAATACAGGTAACAATGTTATTGAAACTTATTTCATGCAAAGTTATAATATGACACTTAAATATTTGAGTTTTCACTTTTCAGGTATAGTTAGAATAAGAATAGTTCCACTGAATAAAGGCTAAATAATACCAAATCTTAATAGAGATTAAACTCCCAGGACATAAAAATAACTAAAAGGCTTAATTGAAACTGTCCTTTACTTATTTGTAACTTAATTTGGAGCAAAAGTCCACCGTATCTAAATTATATCCAAAAGTTTCTTAATTTTAACTAAAGACTAAATTTAAAACTAATCTTAGAGGTAACTTACAAGCTAACTATAATAAAATAAGGAATTGTAAAGTCGGCAAACTGTACAGGATAATTTCCTCCATTGTCCCTTTGTTTTTGTAAAAACGTAAGTTACCTCTAAGATTAGTTTTAAATTTAGTCTCTAGTTCACTGACGATGCCGTAACTGGCGAAATGGCCATCTGAAAATAAATAATTAAGTAAAACAAAAAAAGCCAAGTGTTTTCTATCTTCAAATCGATGTTTATTTGTTTTACCAAGAGTTGTGTATAACTATAAGTTTTTCCAAAGAACTTATATATTTCATATATGTCCCGTCTGAGTTTCGAACCCGCGACCTCTGGATTACCAGTAGTCGTCTTGACTACTGAGCTACCGGTAGGGTCTGGATGGAATTCGTCGTTCACTCGTAACTATAACAACTCTTCTTCGTGAGTTCTGGGTCAATTTTTAAGCTGGTCTGAGTGCTATACATAAATTGGGAAATGTCAAATTCCTCCCCGTTGACCTTTTTTTTAGCAAATTGGGTCCATATCAAATTCGGTCCTATGTCAAATTGGGTCCATATCAAATTGGGTCCTATGTCAAATTCGGTCCCTTAATAAGTAAAAAAAAAAACAGTTTTAAGTATATAGACATGCAGCAAGACTATCGATTTCCTCCTTGAAGGCCATGCCTAGGGTTTATAGTAGGGTTAGGTAAAATACAATGAAGGTCATGCCTTGGGTTTATAGTAGGGTTAGGTAAAAAACAATGAAGGCCATGCCTTGGGTTTATAGTAGGGTTAGGTAAAATACAATGTAGGCCATGCCTCGCTTTTATAGTAGGGTTAGTTAAAATACATTGACGGCCATGCCTAAGGTTTATTGTAGGGTTAGGTTAAATACAATGTAGGCCATGCCTCGGTTTTATAGGAGGGTTAGGTAAAATACATTGAAGGCCATGCCTATGAGGAAAAACAAGATAACAGATAAGTATATACTCGTACATAGAGTAATAAGTATATAGGGTGGACACATCGGACCGAATTTGACATGACATTATTCTTGTTCGGGACCGAATATGCTATTGTTTTTCAGGTAAAAAAACAGTCGGGACCGAGTATGCTATCGTCCCATAAATTAGGTATCCATAGATTTAGAGGATAACCTTTCAAGGCCTTTGCATAAGCGGAAGGGTTAGTCCGATTATAATTTTTTTGGTCTCTGTGGATTATTCGGACCTGCAATAATAATTGCTATATGGAGTCAGAATATATAGATTTTACCAACATTTTTCTTGAAAATTCCTTGAAAAAGGTCAAATTTTAGTGAATTTTTGTGAAATTCACAAATTTCAAGGCCTTTGCGCGACCGGTAAAGGTGGTTTCATCAGTGTTTTTTTTTAAACTCTTTATACTAGTCTGGTCTTTTTGCTATACATATAGCAAACCAAAAGAAAATCGATTATCAATTTTTTTTAATTTTCTTATTTTTTTGGATTTACGCCATTTTGAAAGTCTTTGCGCGACCGGAAGACGTGGTCCAAAAAAGGTCTTATCTCAACTATCCACAACTTTTCCGGGGTATAGCGTTAAATATATAATTATATAAAATAAAAAAAATTCGACCCACTCTACACTCGACCGTAGTCACCGTGGCCGAGTGAGTTAGCGCGCTAGGCATTGCACGCACGGTGACCTGGGTTCGATCCCCAGCGGGGCAGGATTTTTTCTGCTCTGTACTTGGGTTTTCAGGGTCCACTCATAACTCGTGAGGAAAAATGAGTAGCTGCTTTAATATTAGCAGCGACCAGTGGCGGAATTATAGGCAAAAATTAGATATTGGGTTATTAAAGTAACAGAAAACACGTTAGAATTCTGCGCTAGCCACTAAAATTGTGATATTTGTGTTAATAGATATTTTTATTATTAGTATTTTTTTATATCTATACAGGGTGAGCATAAAGTCTCACCCCACCCCCGTATCTCAAGAATGGCTGAAAATACAAGAAAACGCAAAAACCCGTATTCCTTAATTTTTAGGGGGATTAATTTTCAGCCAAAAAAAATTTGCATACACGGCCCCAGTCAGGCTGGGCATGGACCAATTTTAAAATCTTAAATAGAATGGTATGTCTTGTGGCATATTTTTTTAAAGGTCTCATAAAGAGAAGTTCATTACAACAAATTTCAGTGAGCTACAACTTACCGTTCTCGAGATACAGGGTCGGACGTCCTGCGTAATATCCATATATTTTGACCTGTAACTCGTTGACCGTAAATTCCAGAAAAATGAAATTTCTTGATAATAACTCCTTATCGCAAGAACTTTCGAACAAGTTAAAACTGGATTTGTTTTTTCGTTAAAATTTTTCGGACTTTTCGTCCGGGTGGCTGACGAAACCGACCAGAAACTAATATCAACAGAGTATGTCGAGTTATAATTTTTTCGAAAGTGCTTGTCATAAGGAGTTATTATTAACAAATTTCATTTTTCAATAATTTACGGTTAACGAGTTATAGGTCAAAATATATGGATATTACGCAGGGCGTCCGACCCTGTATCTCGAGAACGGTAAGTTGTAGCTCACTGTAATTTGTTGTAATGAACTTCTCTCTATGAGACCTTTAAAACAATATGCCACAAGACATACCATTCTATTTAAGATTTTAAAGTTGGTCCATGCCCAGCCTGACTGGGGCCGTGTAGGCAAATTTTTTTTGGCTGAAAATTAATCCCCCTAAAAATGAAGGAATACGGGTTTTTGCGTTTCCTTGTATTTTTAGCCATTCTCGAGATACGGGGGGTGGGGTGAGACTTTATGCTCACCCTGTATATACAGGGTGTAACAGACTAAATGTAAAATCTCTTAAGGGGTGGTAGTATAGATCATTTCCAACCATTAATGTTCTATAACACTTTTGATTTAACTCAGTGGTTCTCGAGATATTATTTTTTTGAATTATTTTTACAAGTCCCCTGCCGCTCGACAAAGAATGGCATCTAACTCCGTAAATACAGTAGATGAAGCAATAGATTTAACTTTTTCCATAAGATAACAATATTTCACTATTATTTAGACTAGATTTATTCTTAAAAACTGCACACGTACTGAAAAAAATCGGCAGCAGCGGAAAATTTATCGCGAACATGAAATCCACCTGAAACTTCAGCCGCCATTTTCTCAAAATACTGCCCTCATAAAGTATTGGTTTCATTTATGTAAAAACTTGCTTGAAGTCTTATCTTTCAGAAAATATGACACACTTGATATAAAACTTTCATTTTTTATTGAAACCAAGAGAAACTAAAAAAAAAGTCAGTCAGTACTACTAACTGTACCTACTAGGCTACCATCCTACTTTTACCTAGGGAACTAATTTTTTTCTTCAATTTGACAAATTATGGTTGTCATTTACTTTCCAACGGCCCAAAAAATTAGCCTCAGTCGATTCATTGATAAGGCTGCGGACTCTTAACTTGGAGGTCACTGGTTCGAGTCTCAAGTATGGCAAATATTTAGTAAGATGAGTTTGAGCTATTGTGACACCACGATCGTGATTAATTGACCTTAATATTTTAGTATGTATGTATGGTTTTATTTGTGGTGAAGCACAAGGCCTCTTCACATTTGTTGTGGGTAGCGCAGCATTACTAAGAGCCTCCTTTACTTTTCGAATTATTCTATTACATTAATTTCTTTTTACTCTGGTAATGCCGCCACTGGTCGTTACTCATACAAGTAACTACTCATTTTTCCTCACGAGGTATGAGTGGACCCCGAACATCCAAGTACAGAGCAGAAAAACTCCTGTCCCGCTGGGGATCGAACCCAGGTCACCATGCGTGCAACGCCTAGCACGCTAACTCACTCTGCCACGGTGACTACTAATTGACCTTAATATTTTAGTATTCCATGTGTTTTATTAAAATTCGGTACCTACTAACATAATAATTTGTACCTCTATGTACCAACCTATGAATGTTCAGTATTTACCGTACCACCTTTAACTGTGGGTGTTAACTATGTAGGTACATTGTTATGTTTCATTTCATTCAAACCATTTTATCATTGAGACCCTTTCCTCTTATGAACAAATAAACAATTACGATTAATATTGATTTCTGAAGCATCACAGCTAAAAGTATCATACATGGATACGTACATACTAATTTGCCACACTTGAGACTCGAACCAGTGACCTCCAAGTTAAGAGTCTATTGAGGCAAACTTTTGGGCCGTTGGAAAATAAATGGCAACCATAATTTGTCAAATTGAAGAAAAAAATTAGTTCCCTAGGTAAAAGTAGGATGGTAGCCTAGTAGGTACAGTTAGTAGTACTGACTGACTTTTTTTTATTTCTCTTGGTTTCAATAAAAAAATGAAAGTTTTATATCAAGTGTGTCATACTTTCTGAAAGATAAGACTTCAAGCAAGTTTTTACATAAATGAAACCAATACTTTATGAGGGCAGTATTTTGAGAAAATGGCGGCTGAAGTTTCAGGTGGATTTCATGTTCGCGATAAATTTTCCGCTGCTGCCGATTTTTTTCAGTACGTGTGCACTTTTTAAGAATAAATCTAGTCTAAATAATAGTGAAATATTGTTATCTTATGGAAAAAGTTAAATCTATTGCTTCATCTACTGTATTTACGGAGTTAGATGCCATTCTTTGTCGAGCGGCAGGGGACTTGTAAAAATAATTCAAAAAAATAATATCTCGAGAACCACTGAGTTAAATCAAAAGTGTTATAGAACATTAATGGTTGGAAATGATCTATACTACCACCCCTTAAGAGATTTTACATTTAGTCTGTTACACCCTGTATATATTAGTATATATTTTTTATTTTATTTTTAAATTATTTTATTTTTAAAACGAGGTAAGATTTTCATTTGCATGGTTTGTTTATTTTTTAGCATGTTAAAAATAACTAAAATAAGATCTATCTGGAAAGTTTCTTCAACTTTCAATTGTCCTAAAATTTCTTTTTAATGAAAGTTTCATTCATTATTCCCATAATAGTTGCACTCAGGAGAGAAGGGACGCCTATAATGCCTACTATATGTAGGAGTTCGGTACGAAAAAAAAAAAAAAAAAAATGTATGATTTGGGTCCGTTCAAAGAAAGGTCATGTATGAATTCGGTCCGATTGAAAAAAGGTCATGTAGCCCAAGTACCTACCTTTGATGATCAGGTTGTAGTATTTTTTTCCTCAAATGCAGGGCCTTCAATGTATTTTACCTAAACCTTCTATAAAACCCAGGCAAGGCCTTCATTGTATTTTAACTAACCCTACTACAAAAGCGAGGCATGGCCTACATTGTATTTTACCTAACCCTACTATAAACCCAAGGCATGGCCTTCATTGTTTTTTACCTAACCCTACTATAAACCCAAGGCATGGCCTTCATTGTATTTTACCTAACCCTACTATAAACCCTAGGCATGGCCTTCAAGGAGGAAATCGATAGTCTTGCTGCATGTCTATATACTTAAAACTGTTTTTTTTTACTTATTAAGGGACCGAATTTGACATAGGACCCAATTACCCGCTTCTATAATTACGAGTAGAAAGAAACACCATGACTCCGCCCCTCAGTATGTTCGGTACCTCGGTTCAAGTCCCGGTAGTTTTAGTTCTATTCCTATTTTCTCTTTATGAAAGTATGAAATACTAAATAAAGTACCAAAAGATGCGACTGTCCCGGATTGAATTTGTAAAAGATCTACCTCAGCTTGCCTGAATGGGGCACTTCATATTTCTCATTTATATATGGAGATTTATTAAATACATATAATTTAAGACACTTAGAAAATAAAATATAAGAACATAAAATACGAACATGAAAATTTGCGAAGAACATAAAATACCTACCTACGAACATGAAATAAAGTTTAAGTCTAAAGTTTAGCTGAAAACTTGTAAGACAAAGCTTTAACAAAAGTTGGTCTGTCAATTTTCTTCTGTTTGTACTCTTGTATCTCGTCTATTACAAATTTCTCTTTATCCGTGGTAGCTTTAGAACGCCATATTTTCCTTTGCGTTGATTTAATTTTTATATTGCTCACTATCTGAACTTCACCCAGAGTCTCGACCAATTTGAAGATATTAGGGTGAGGGTGATAAAACATGCTGTTTAATTTTGCATGAAAACTTTCACAAGCATTAGTAGTACTGAACCACAGCTCTGTTTTCAGGTGGTTGTATGGACATTATATCCTCTGTAAAGCAATCTTATATTTGGATATATGAGTGACCGCAGTTGGGACGTTTTAAAAAAAAAATCGTGACCGCAGTTCAGATGTCCCATTTTTAGACATCTACCACTTGACCGCAGATCGGATACAGCCAACCCAAGGTCCCCTAAATGCGCCGCCCGCTTATAGTTAAGAATTATTTTTTTTTTGGTCTGGGCTCATTGTCGTTATATCTTGATCACTTTAGACACCTCACTTAATTTTCAATGCCAAGTTAAGGGCATGAAGTCGGGTTCCTAGGCTTATATTTTAGATTTTTTCTTTCTTCATGTCTTTCACGATTGTTTGGGGGTCTCGAAAATACGGTTCCTGTTGGCCTAGAAGTAAAAAAAAAGCCAAATCAATTTATTTTTCAACGTAGAGTCCATTTCTGCAATAAAAATCGCAATATTTGAAATTCATGTTGAACTTTTCGCTGGCTGAAAGTACATGATATGCATGGGAACTATGTTTTCCGCTACCTTACACTCTGCCGAGCTGTCTCTTTCTTTGTATAGGCGTTCTTCGCAACTTAAGTAATTGACACAAAATTTGGGATTCGCTACACAAAATTCAAGGATTAATTTGACATTAAAAAAGTATTACAAAACAAAGGTGGTGGTGGTGTTGGGGAAATGGGTGTGGGATAGGGGGGTCTCCAGAAAACCGAAATAGCGCCCTTGTTGTTTGAGCACAAAATTCGGGGTTTGCTGCACAAAATAAGAACAAAATTCTCATGTAAAAAAAAATAGATTTCGAAGGTGGTGGTTCTACCGTTTCCCCAGCACCACCAAATTGAAATGGGCGTAGCGCCCTTACTGTGTTGAGCACAAAGTTCGGGGTTTGTCGCACAAAATTTACACAAAATACCCATGTAAAAAACATTACATTTCAGAGGTGGTGGTGCTGGCGAAATGGAACCGAAAAATAAGTATATTTTAGAATATTGAGGATACATGTAAAATAACTTGTTTCTGTGTGATTTCAGACCATGCCGAACTCTTATATCAGGAGAACCCAACCGACGTATGATTTCTCTTCACTGCAGCTTGCCTTAGAGGAAATTGAAGGTGGAACTGCAATCAGGAGAGCTGCGAAGAGAAATCATATTCCTTACGAAACTTTAAGACGAAGGAAAGTTACATTGTTTTTCATTACTACTTTCCGTTACACAATAAAGCTTTGTTAATCTTACTTATAATGTGCACTTGGAAAAAATTGCACATTGTTATCTAATGTAGTGCACGCCGTGCACTGGTAGTCATTATTATTATTATTATTAAGTAGTCAAGTGGTTAACGCGCTAGTCTGCGAATCCAGGTAGCGTAGGGATCCGTTGGTTCGAATCCCACCCAGTGCATGAATTTTTCCTCATTAATTTGAGTTTGTGACCTCTGAGGGTTAGGTAGTAGAAAATGCTTTGAGCATTAACCTCGCCTGGTGGTAACCTTCCACTAAAGAGTATTATTACTATTGTTATAGTAGTTATTTTTTTATTAGCTTAGAAAGAAAAAGGTACCCAAAAACCATTCCTGGAACATTTTTAATGAAAATTTAAAGTTAATACTTGGAATGTTAGGAAATGATTTAGGCAGCCCTGAAAGATTTAAAGCTGAGACACTACTGTACCAAGTTTACTTTTTCTCTCAAATAGATTTAGATCAAAAATACTCAATCTTGGGCCACATCTGAGTGTTCCAAGGTATATGCAGGCTGCAGTTCTCAAAACAGGTGTAGAAATACAAGTAAATACATTTATTAAAAAGGAAAAAGTAAGGATTTGTGGAAAAGATTCTCAATGGGGTATAGGCATAGAGGCAATGAACTTTTTTTAACGGTAGCATTTTTTATAATAAAATAAAACTATAATAACTGGTAGTCTCAACCTTAATTTAATTGTCTTCCAGAAGGCTGCATATGTCTGATTTAGCTTTACCAAAATCACAAGGTAGCATGTAGGTAATACCTACATGCTTTTTTCAGGGCTAAATCTTTTACTTACAATGATCTAAAATTTAACAGTATTTTTTTTTTTTTTTTTTAATTTTCAGGACTGTGAATTCGCAAGTTGAAAGGGGTCGGTTGGGTACCGCCGGAGAGAAGAGAAAAAGCCAGCGTAAGTACAGTTATAAAAAATGGGTAGTATACATGATGCTGCACATATCTTAAACCTTCACACCATGAATAATAAGTAAGAATAGAAATTATTGATTTGATATGATGATATAAAATTATAAAGTGTTCAAGAGTTGATGATGAACTGGTTCACTAGAACTCTGAGCACACAATTCCCATTATAATTTCAAGCCACATTTTATTAAATGGTGCACTGCACATTCAATGGTCATTGTGTACTGTACTATTCTGCCTGTAAATACTGATGTCATTAGTTAATAGAACCCAAATCAAAGGTTGTATATTTGATCCATACCACTGACATGTGGTAGAGTTCCAAGCATGCAGGCTGCATTGCCGCGTTGGATCGCTATGGATATTCTCTCCAACAAGAATTCTTTGGCACTTTTAGTGCTGTTAATTATTTATTAGTTAATAATAATTTACGGCGCAAACGACCTATTCTAACACAGTGTTAAAGCGCCAAATTGGAATGTTTTTTTTTTGTTTTGAAAAATATTTATATTTATTTATTGACATATTATATAGTCTACTCCTGCTCCATCTTCAATAATTGCTGATTTAAACCGCTGTCTCGTTCCTCTCAATCTTAGGGACACTGCTCTTACAATTGCCAGTTGGATCTTGGCTTTCAACCAACTGAAAATTTGAGAATAACTTCTCTTCCATTTGTCAGTCAGTGCTTGGGATAATCTCTTTATAAACTGCTCAAACAAAATTGGAAAAAATAGTTAATAGTCCTTCACCCATGCTTGCTTTACTTACTTTTAATTTTTGTTTGTTTGTCTTTTTACAGATTTCAAACCAAAAAGACAAATCTGTCTATCCTAAAAAGAAAGAGTAAGTTAAAAAAAATAACTTCATATATTTTCAGCCTCGTAAAGTGGACTTTACCAATATTACTTTCGAGGAATTTCTAGTAGGTATTAGAAATCGGAAATATTGTGTACGTTTAGTAAAAAAATATATTTTTTGCTCCGATTTCAATTTTTTCATATTTCTGGACGTTTCATAACCTCCTGAGCAAAACTGGTTTTGTGTCCGTCTGTCGGTCTGTTAAAAATATTCCTTGTAACGTGCAAATCTCGAAAACTACTCAATGGATTTTGATGAAATTTTGCACACATGTAGGAGACGTTTTGTAGACGGTCCCATTTTCAATTAATCAAATTCGCACTAGCGGTTCTGGGTGAAAGAGACCATGCCCCTGACCACTAAATTTTTACTTAAACGCCTATATCTCTTGAACGGTATACCCGATTTTGATGAAAATTTGTATGTATATGCATATTATTATTGTTTTACATAGGCTGTTTATATTTATTTTTTAATTAATAATAGTTTAACTGTGATGTTTAAGAAAATCCGAAATTTTGGACAAAAAAGTGAAAAAATAAGGCCGATACAGAATTTTTTGTAGAATTTAGCATGTAGAAAAATAGCATTGTACCATATGAAACAAATTTGAAGAAAATCGGTAAATTAATTTTGGAGATACAAGTGATTCAGTAGAAAATCTCAAAATTGCCACCTGTATAATGTACTAGCGGGTTACACCCGCCGCTTCGCCAGCCCATAAAACACACACATCACACCACACGTCCACACGCACACCCACACACCCATACGCAAACCCAAACACACCCACCCACCCAAACACACCCACACCCACCCACACAGACAAAATGTCATTTAGGTTTAAAAATAACCTGCATATTTTTTGTCGCCCATCTATTTTCTGTTCTTCCCCGGCGTAGCTCAAGAATGGCTCATCAGAATTTCCCGATCATTATGTCAAATGAAAGCCTAAACCCTTGCCGAAAACTTTCTCGCTTTGAGTTGATAGGTCGTCACTTCAAATTTGATCCAACCGGACCTATGTTCAAAATTTCAGGTTTCTCGGTCAAACGGTGTGGATTTGTATAAAGAACATACATACATACATACACACACACATAAACAGCTTTCTTTTATAGATATAGATAGTCTACTGTGAAACAATAACCCCGCCCTTTAGTTAGGACATATGTTTTCAAATATTTTCTATTCTTTTTCATTTTTATTGTATATATTGTTTTTTTCATTTTTTCACTGTTAAAATTATTATTTATATGTACATAATGTCCTTTTGTATCTAATAAAGAATTATATAATAATAATAATAACAATCACGGATAAGTATTTTGTCCAAAATTGGCAGTGTTTTTTATCACTTTACTAGCGGGTTACACCCGCCGCTTTGCCAGTCCATCAAACACACACAACGCACACACATCACACCATACACACACCCACATACACATCACACCATACACACAAACACATACATACACACACACACCCACAAACACAAACACCTACACACACACACACACCCACAAACACACACAAAATGTCATTTAAGTTTGAAAAAAAAAACTGAATATTTTTTGTCGCCCATCTATTTTCTGTTCTTCCCGGCGTAGCTCAAGAATGGCTCATCAGAATTTCGCGATCAATATGTCAAATGAAAACCTATACCCTTGCCTAAAACTTTCTCGCTTTGAGTTGATAGGTCGTCACTTCAAATTTCGAGAAAAAATGTCATTAAGGTCAAAAAACTTGAATATTTTACGTGTTACCCATCCATTTTTTTTACCTTACCCGGCGTAGCTCAAGAACGGCTCATCAGAAATTCGCGATCGATATGTCAATTGAAAGCTGAAACCCTTGCCTAAACTTTTCTCGCTTTGAGTTGATAGGTCGTCGCGAAAAATTTCGAGAAAAAATGTCATTTATGTCAAAAAACGTGAATTTTTTTGCGTCACACATCCATTTTTTATCCTTACTCATTGTAGCTTAACCTTAGGGAGATATAACCTAGCCTAGAAGAATTCCCTGATCCAACCGGACCTATGTTCAAAATTTCAGGTTTCTCGGTCAAACAGTGTGGATTTGTATAAAGAACATAATAATAATGCTTTTTCTTTGTGTTATTATGTCACAATTTTAGTGGGTAGCGCAGAATCATAGGACTTTACCACTTTAATTTACATTATCTTGTATTAATTTTTTTGCCTAAGATTCTGCAACTGTTCGCTGCTTCACATTAAAGCAGCTACTCATTTTTCCTCACGAGGTATGAGTGGACCCCGAACATCCAAGTACGGAGCAGAAAAAATCCTCCCCCGCTGGGAATCGAACCCAGGTCACCATGTGTGCAATGCCTAGCGCGCTAACTCGCTCTGCCACAGTGACTACCGTATAAAGAACATACATACATACATACACACATAAGTTTACACACATACAGACAGCTTTCTTTTATAGATATAGACTAGCGGGTTACACCCGCCGCTTCGCCAGCCCATCAAACACACATCACACAATACACACACCCACCCACACACACACCCACCCACCCACACATCACACACACATACCCACCCACACACACACCCTTACACCCACAGACACACACACAAATCCACCCACACCACACACACACACAAACACAGACACACAAACATATACAAAATGTCACTTGGGTTTGAAAAAATACCTAAATATTTTTTGTCGTTTATCTACGTATTTTCTGTTCTTCCCCAGAAGAACAAGAAAATACTGTTCTTGTTTTCAAATTTTGAGAAAAAATGTCATTTAGGTCAAAAAACGTGAATATTATACGGGTTACCCATCCATTCATCTACCTTACCCGGCGTAGCTCAAGAACGACTCATCAGAAATTCGCGAAATAGCGTGAATATTTTCTTCCTTCTTTTTTTTTATATATAACCTGGCGCTCGGTGAGTACTTCCGTCCTATTCTTATGTAAATTTGTTATTTTTGAAGCAAACACCGATAATGTGGATTTCCCATAGCAGCTCATGATGAGGTCAACACATTCTTGTGATACTTTTGCCATGGGATGATCAGTGGGGAACTCGGACTTCATTAGATTAAGAAAAGGGGCACCAGGATGGGAATGATCGGCTGCTAACTCAGATTTCAAATGGTCAAAATAAGGATCTGCCTTCAGTTTTGGCCTATCTTCTGGCTCTTTAGCATAAGTTTCCTCGTCATCGGGCATGTGCGTCCTCTTTCTTTTTCCTATACCAAGGGCACCCATTAGTTTCTTGTTTCCATCCAGTACATAGTCTTCTATCCCCATGAGCTTAAATGAATTCTTTTGCCTTCGCCAAAGTTCAAAGATTCTCTTGTGCAAAGGATGGTTACTATGGCCTGTCATTGCTTAACATTCATTAACCATTTCAGAGTCAAGGAATGAATCCGTTTTGATGTTGTCAACCATACATTCTGCTAGTATTTTACCCTTCCACTTAGCTATGTCAGTTGTCCTCTTCCTTGGGTCTTCGAGATGTTCAAGTAGTTTCTTGCAGGTTACATCCTCAATTGGTGGTGGATTCTTGGTATCATAATTAGTTGGTGGATAAAAGTCTTTTAGTTCCCAGATTGCATCCGACCACCATTTCAGATGATTGTTGAACCACTCATCACAGAATATTGCATCACCGAGAGAGTCGGTTTCCACCAAATCGGATCCCATAACGGATAGCCCCTCCAAGTATATTTTCCTTGCAGCAAGAAATGTTGCGACTTTTACAACTCCGACTGCATGCCCACTGTGGTTTATCCACCGGTACTCTGATGGGTTATCTGGATTTATAACAAAATTAAATAGTGAATATTGTGGTTTCTTGGAACAATTGAGGTTGAACTTCCGAAAAAACCGAAATAGCGCCCTTGTTGTTTGAGCACAAAATTCGGGGTTTGCTGCACAAATTAAGAACAAAATTCTCATGTAAAAAAAAAAAAAAATACATTTCGAAGGTGGTGGTTCTACCGTTTCCCCAGCACCACCAAATTGAAATGGGCGTAGCGCCCTTACTGTGTTGAGCACAAAGTTCGGGGTTTGTCGCACAAAATTTACACAAAATACCCATGTAAAAAACATTACATTTCAGAGGTGGTGGTGCTGGCGAAATGGAACCGAGAAATAAGTATATTTTAGAATATTGAGGATACATGTAAAATAACTTGTTTCTGTGTGATTTCAGACCATGCCGAACTCTTACAACAGGAGAACCCAACCGACGTATGATTTCTCTTCACTGCGGCTTGCCTTAGAGGAAATTGAAGGTGGCTTTTCAATCAGGCAAGCTGCGATGAGAAATCATATTCCTTACGAAACTTTAAGACGAAGGAAAGTTACATTTCAGACCATGCCAAACGTATACACTAGGAGAACCCAACCGACGTATGATTTCTCTTCACTGCGGCTTGCCTTAGAGGAAATTGAAGGTGGAACTTTAATCAGACAAGCTGCGATGAGAAATCACATTCCTTACGAAACTTTAAGACGAAGGTTAATTACATTTCAGACCATGCCAAACGTATACACTAGGAGAACCCAACCGACGTATGATTTCTCTTCACTGCGGCTTGCCTTAGAGGAAATTGAAGGTGGAACTTTAATCAGACAAGCTGCGATGAGAAATCATATTCCTTACGAAACTTTAAGACGAAGGTTAATTACATTTCAGACCATGCCGAACGTATACACTAGGAGAACCCAACCGACGTATGATTTCTCTTCACTGCGGCTTGCCTTAGAGGAAATTGAAGGTGGCTTTTCAATCAGGCAAGCTGCGATGAGAAATCATATTCCTTACGAAACTTTAAGACGAAGGAAAGTTACATTTCAGACCATGCCAAACGTATACACTAGGAGAACCCAACCGACGTATGATTTCTCTTCACTGCGGCTTGCCTTAGAGGACATTGAAGGTGGAACTTCAATCAGACAAGCTGCGATGAGAAATCATATTTCTTACGAAACTTTAAGACGAAGGTTAATTACATTTCAGACCATGCCGAACGTAAACACTAGGCGAACCCAACCGACGTATGATTTCTCTTCACTGCGGCTTGCCTTAGAGGACATTGAAGGTGGAACTTCAATCAGACAAGCTGCGATGAGAAATCATATTCCTTACGAAACTTTAAGACGAAGGTTAATTACATTTCAGACCATGCCGAACGTAAACACTAGGCGAACCCAACCGACGTATGATTTCTCTTCACTGCGGCTTGCCTTAGAGGAAATTGAAGGTGGCTTTTCAATCAGGCAAGCTGCAATGAGAAATCATATTCCTTACGAAACTTTAAGACGAAGGAAAGTTACATTTCAGACCATGCCAAACGTATACACTAGGAGAACCCAACCGACGTATGATTTCTCTTCACTGCGGCTTGCCTTAGAGGACATTGAAGGTGGAACTTCAATCAGACAAGCTGCGATGAGAAATCATATTCCTTACGAAACTTTAAGACGAAGGTTAATTACATTTCAGACCATGCCGAACGTAAACACTAGGCGAACCCAACCGACGTATGATTTCTCTTCACTGCGGCTTGCCTTAGAGGACATTGAAGGTGGAACTTCAATCAGACAAGCTGCGATGAGAAATCATATTCCTTACGAAACTTTAAGACGAAGGTTAATTACATTTCAGACCATGCCGAACGTAAACACTAGGCGAACCCAACCGACGTATGATTTCTCTTCACTGCGGCTTGCCTTAGAGGACATTGAAGGTGGAACTTCAATCAGACAAGCTGCGATGAGAAATCATATTCCTTACGAAACTTTAAGACGAAGGAAAGTTACATTTCAGCCCATGCCAAACGTATACACTAGGAGAACCCAACCGACGTATGATTTCTCTTCACTGCGGCTTGCCTTAGAGGACATTGAAGGTGGAACTTCAATCAGACAAGCTGCGATGAGAAATCATATTCCTTACGAAACTTTAAGACGAAGGTTAATTACATTTCAGACCATGCCGAACGTAAACACTAGGCGAACCCAACCGACGTATGATTTCTCTTCACTGCGGCTTGCCTTAGAGGAAATTGAAGGTGGCATATTCCTTACGAAACTTTAAGACGAAGGTTAATTACATTTCAGACCATGCCAAACGTATACACTAGGGGAACCCAACCGACGTATGATTTCTCTTCACTGCGGCTTGCCTTAGAGGACATTGAAGGTGGAACTTCAATCAGACAAGCTGCGATGAGAAATCATATTCCTTACGAAACTTTAAGACGAAGGTTAATTACATTTCAGACCATGCCGAACGTAAACACTAGGAGAACCCAACCGACGTATGATTTCTCTTCACTGCGGCTTGCCTTAGAGGACATTGAAGGTGGAACTTCAATCAGACAAGCTGCGATGAGAAATCATATTCCTTACGAAACTTTAAGACGAAGGTTAATTACATTTCAGACCATGCCGAACGTAAACACTAGGCGAACCCAACCGACGTATGATTTCTCTTCACTGCGGCTTGCCTTAAAGGAAATTGAAGGTGGCTTTTCAATCAGGCAAGCTGCGATGAGAAATCATATTCCTTACGAAACTTTAAGACGAAGGTTAATTACATTTCAGACCATGCCGAACGTAAACACTAGGCGAACCCAACCGACGTATGATTTCTCTTCACTGCGGCTTGCCTTAGAGGAAATTGAAGGTGGCTTTTCAATCAGGCAAGCTGCGATGAGAAATCATATTCCTTACGAAACTTTAAGACGAAGGAAAGTTACATTTCAGACCATGCCAAACGTATACACTAGGAGAACCCAACCGACGTATGATTTCTCTTCACTGCGGCTTGCCTTAGAGGACATTGAAGGTGGAACTTCAATCAGACAAGCTGCGATGAGAAATCATATTCCTTACGAAACTTTAAGACGAAGGTTAATTACATTTCAGACCATGCCGAACGTAAACATAGGCGAACCCAACCGACGTATGATTTCTCTTCACTGCGGCTTGCTTAGAGGAAATTGAAGGTGGCATATTCCTTACGAAACTTTAAGACGAAGGTTAATTACATTTCAGACCATGCCAAACGTATACACTAGGAGAACCCAACCGACGTATGATTTCTCTTCACTGCGGCTTGCCTTAGAGGACATGAAGGTGGAACTTCAATCAGACAAGCTGCGATGAGAAATCATATTCCTTACGAAACTTTAAGACGAAGGTTAATTACATTTCAGACCATGCCGAACGTAAACACTAGGCGAACCCAACCGACGTATGATTTCTCTTCACTGCGGCTTGCCTTAGAGGACATTGAAGGTGGAACTTCAATCAGACAAGCTGCGATGAGAAATCATATTCCTTACGAAACTTTAAGACGAAGGTTAATTACATTTCAGACCATGCCGAACGTATACACTAGGCGAACCCAACCGACGTATGATTTCTCTTCACTGCGGCTTGCCTTAGAGGAAATTGAAGGTGGCTTTTCAATCAGGCAAGCTGCAATGAGAATCATATTCCTTACGAAACTTTAAGACGAAGGAAAGTTACATTTCAGACCATGCCAAACGTATACACTAGGAGAACCCAACCGACGTATGATTTCTTTCACTGCGGCTTGCCTTAGAGGACATTGAAGGTGGAACTTCAATCAGACAAGCTGCGATGAGAAATCATATTCCTTACGAAACTTTAAGACGAAGGTTAATTACATTTCAGACCATGCCGAACGTATACACTAGGAGAACCCAACCGACGTATGATTTCTCTTCACTGTAGCTTGCCTTAGAGGAAATTGAAGGTGGAACTTCAATCAGGCAAGCTGCGATGAGAAATCATATTCCTTACGAAACTTTAAGACGAAGGTTAATTACATTCAGACCATGCCGAACGTATACACTAGGAGAACCCACCGACGTTGATTTCTCTTCACTGTAGCTTGCCTTAGAGGAAATTGAAGGTGGCTTTTCAATCAGGCAAGCTGCGATGAGAAATCATATTCCTTACGAAACTTTAAGACGAAGGAAAGTTACATTTCAGACCATGCCAAACGTATACACTAGGAGAACCCAACCGACGTATGATTTCTCTTCACTGCGGCTTGCCTTAGAGGACATTGAAGGTGGAACTTCAATCAGACAAGCTGCGATGAGAAATCATATTCCTTACGAAACTTTAAGACGAAGGTTAATTACATTTCAGACCATGCCGAACGTAAACACTAGGAGAACCCAACCGACGTATGATTTCTCTTCACTGCGGCTTGCCTTAGAGGACATTGAAGGTGGAACTTCAATCAGACAAGCTGCGATGAGAAATCATATTCCTTACGAAACTTTAAGACGAAGGTTAATTACATTTCAGACCATGCCGAACGTAAACACTAGGCGAACCCAACCGACGTATGATTTCTCTTCACTGCGGCTTGCCTTAGAGGACATTGAAGGTGGAACTTCAATCAGACAAGCTGCGATGAGAAATCATATTCCTTACGAAACTTTAAGACGAAGGTTAATTACATTTCAGACCATGCCGAACGTAAACACTAGGCGAACCCAACCGACGTATGATTTCTCTTCACTGCGGCTTGCCTTAGAGGAAATTGAAGGTGGCTTTTCAATCAGACAAGCTGCGATGAGAAATCATATTCCTTACGAAACTTTAAGACGAAGGAAAGTTACATTTCAGCCCATGCCAAACGTATACACTAGGAGAACCCAACCGACGTATGATTTCTCTTCACTGCGGCTTGCCATAGAGGACATTGAAGGTGGAACTTCAATCAGACAAGCTGCGATGAGAAATCATATTCCTTACGAAACTTTAAGACGAAGGTTAATTACATTTCAGACCATGCCGAACGTAAACACTAGGCGAACCCAACCGACGTATGATTTCTCTTCACTGCGGCTTGCCTTAGAGGAAATTGAAGGTGGAACTTCAATCAGACAAGCTGCGATGAGAAATCATATTCCTTACGAAACTTTAAGACGAAGGTTAATTACATTTCAGACCATGCCGAACGTAAACACTAGGCGAACCCAACCGACGTATGATTTCTCTTCACTGCGGCTTGCCTTAGAGGACATTGAAGGTGGAACTTCAATCAGACAAGCTGCGATGAGAAATCATATTCCTTACGAAACTTTAAGACGAAGGTTAATTACATTTCAGACCATGCCGAACGTAAACACTAGGCGAACCCAACCGACGTATGATTTCTCTTCACTGCGGCTTGCCTTAGAGGACATTGAAGGTGGAACTTCAATCAGACAAGCTGCGATGAGAAATCATATTCCTTACGAAACTTTAAGACGAAGGTTAATTACATTTCAGACCATGCCGAACGTAAACACTAGGCGAACCCAACCGACGTATGATTTCTCTTCACTGCGGCTTGCCTTAGAGGAAATTGAAGGTGGAACTTCAATCAGGCAAGCTGCGATGAGAAATCATATTCCTTACGAAACTTTAAGACGAAGGTTAATTACATTTCAGACCATGCCGAACGTATACACTAGGCGAACCCAACCGACGTATGATTTCTCTTCACTGCGGCTTGCCTTAGAGGAAATTGAAGGTGGCTTTTCAATCAGGCAAGCTGCAATGAGAAATCATATTCCTTACGAAACTTTAAGACGAAGGAAAGTTACATTTCAGACCATGCCAAACGTATACACTAGGAGAACCCAACCGACGTATGATTTCTCTTCACTGCGGCTTGCCTTAGAGGACATTGAAGGTGGAACTTCAATCAGACAAGCTGCGATGAGAAATCATATTCCTTACGAAACTTTAAGACGAAGGTTAATTACATTTCAGACCATGCCGAACGTATACACTAGGAGAACCCAACCGACGTATGATTTCTCTTCACTGCGGCTTGCCTTAGAGGAAATTGAAGGTGGCTTTTCAATCAGGCAAGCTGCGATGAGAAATCATATTCCTTACGAAACTTTAAGACGAAGGAAAGTTACATTTCAGACCATGCCGAACGTATACACTAGGAGAACCCAACCGACGTATGATTTCTCTTCACTGAGCTTGCCTTAGAGGAAATTGAAGGTGGAACTTCAATCAGACAAGCTGCGATGAGAAATCATATTCCTTACGAAACTTTAAGACGAAGGTAAGTTACATTGTTTTTCATTACTACTTTCCGTTACACAATAAAGCTTTGTTAATCTTACTTATAATGTGCACTTGGAAAAAATTGCACATTGTTATCTAATGTAGTGCACGCCGTGCACTGGTAGTCATTATTATTATTATTAAGTAGTCAAGTGGTTAACGCGCTAGTCTGCGAATCCAGGTAGCGTAGGGATCCGTTGGTTCGAATCCCACCCAGTGCATGAATTTTTCCTCATTAATTTGAGTTTGTGACCTTGCAAGAGTAAGACTCTGAGGGTTAGGTGGTAGAAAATGCTTTGAGCATTAACCTCGCCTGGTGGTAACCTTCCACTAAAGAGTATTATTACTATTGTTATTGTAGTTATTTTTTATTAGTTTAGAAAGAAAAAGGTACCCAAAAACCATTCCTGGAACATTTTTAATGAAAATTTAAAGTTAATACTTGGAATGTTAGGAAATGATTTAGGCAGCCCTGAAAGATTCAAAGCTGAGATACTACTGTACCAAGTTTACTTTTTCTCTCAAAGAGTCAGAATTTTAATAGATTTAGATCAAAAATACTCAATCTTGGGCCACATCTGAGTGTTCCAAGGTATATGCAGGCTGCAGTTCTCAAAACAGGTGTAGAAATACAAGTAAATACATTTATTAAAAAGGAAAAAGTAAGGATTTGTGGAAAAGATTCTCAATGGGGTATAGGCATATAGGCAATGAACTTTTTTTAACGGTAG
Organism: Bactericera cockerelli; assembly: GCA_024516035.1. NCBI lineage: Eukaryota > Metazoa > Arthropoda > Insecta > Hemiptera > Triozidae > Bactericera > Bactericera cockerelli. The sequence goes on from CM044955.1 coordinate 4,272,576, forward strand.
CATTTTTTATAATAAAATAAAACTATAATAACAGGTAGTCTCAACCTTAATTTTATTGTCTTCCAGAAGGCTGCATATGTCTGATTTAGCTTTACCAAAATCACAAGGTAGCATGTAGGTAATACCTACATGCTTTTTTCAGGGCTAAATCTTTTACTTACAATGATCTAAAATTTAACAGTATTTTTTTTTTTTTTTTTTTTTAATTTTCAGGACTGTGAATTCGCAAGTTGAAAGGGGTCGGTTGGGTACCGCCGGAGAGAAGAGAAAAAGCCAGCGTAAGTACAGTTATAAAAAATGGGTAGTATACATGATGCTGCACATATCTTAAACCTTCACACCATGAATAATAAGTAAGAATAGAAATTATTGATTTGATATGATGACATTGTAAAGTGTTCAAGAGTTGATGATAAACTGTAAAAAAAAAATACATTTCGAAGGTGGTGGTTCTACCGTTTCCCCAGCACCACCAAATTGAAATGGGCGTAGCGCCCTTACTGTGTTGAGCACAAAGTTCGGGGTTTGTCGCACAAAATTTACACAAAATACCCATGTAAAAAACATTACATTTCAGAGGTGGTGGTGCTGGCGAAATGGAACCGAAAAATAAGTATATTTTAGAATATTGAGGATACATGTAAAATAACTTGTTTCTGTGTGATTTCAGACCATGCCGAACTCTTACAACAGGAGAACCAAACCGACGTATGATTTCTCTTCACTGCAGCTTGCCTTGGAGGAAATTGAAGGTGGAACTTCAATCAGGCAAGCTGCGATGAGAAATCATATTCCTTACGAAACTTTAAGACGAAGGAAAGTTACATTTCAGACCATGCCGAACGTATACACTAGGAGAACCCAACCGACGTATGATTTCTCTTCACTGAGCTTGCCTTAGAGGAAATTGAAGGTGGAACTTCAATCAGACAAGCTGCGATGAGAAATCATATTCCTTACGAAACCTTAAGACGAAGGAAAGTTACATTGTTTTTCATTACTACTTTCCGTTACACAATAAAGCTTTGTTAATCTTACTTATAATGTGCACTTGGAAAAAATTGCACATTGTTATCTAATGTAGTGCACGCCGTGCACTGGTAGTCATTATTATTATTAAGTAGTCAAGTGGTTAACGCGCTAGTCTGCGAATCCAGGTAGCGTAGGGATCCGTTGGTTCGAATCCCACCCAGTGCATGAATTTTTCCTCATTAATTTGTGTTTGTGACCTTGCAAGAGTAAGACTCTGAGGGTTAGGTGGTAGAATGCTTTGAGCATTAACCTCGCCTAGTGGTAACCTTCCACTAAAGAGTATTATTACTATTGTTATAGTAGTTATTTTTTTATTAGCTTAGAAAGAAAAAGGTACCCAAAAAGCATTCCTGGAACATATGAAAATTTAAAGTTAATACTTGGAATGTTAGGAAATGATTTAGGCAGCCCTGAAAGATTCAAAGCTGAGACACTACTGTACCAAGTTTACTTTTTCTCTCAAATAGATTTAGATCAAAAATACTCTATCTTGGGCCACATCTGAGTGTTCCAAGGTATATGCAGGCTGCAGTTCTCAAAACAGGTGTAGAAATACAGGAAAATACATTTATTAAAAAAGAAAAAGTAAGGATTTGTGGAAAAGATTCTCAATGGGGTATGGGCATATAGGCAATGAACTTTTTTTAACGGTAGCATTTTTTATAATAAAATAAAACTATAATAACTGGTAGTCTCAACCTTAATTTAATTGTCTTCCAGAAGGCTTCATATGTCTGATTTAGCTTTACCAAAATCACAAGGTAGCATGTAGGTAATACCTACATGCTTTTTTCAGGGCTAAATCTTTTACTTACAATGATCTAAAATTTAACAGTATTTTTTTTTTTTTTTTTTTAATTTTCAGGACTGTGAATTCGCAAGTTGAAAGGGGTCGGTTGGGTACCGCCGGAGAGAAGAGAAAAAGCCAGCGTAAGTACAGTTATAAAAAATGGGTAGTATACATGATGCTGCACATATCTTAAACCTTCACACCATGAATAATAAGTAAGAATAGAAATTATTGATTTGATATGATGATAAAAAATTATTAAGTGTTCAAGAGTTGATGATGAACTGGTTCACTAGAACTCCAGAATACTGAGCACACAATTCCCATTATAATTTCAAGCCACATTTTGATAAAATGGTGCACTGCACATTCAATGGTCATTGTGTACTGTACTATTCTGCCTGTAAATACTGATGTCATTAGTTAATAGAACCCAAATCAAAGATTGTATATTTGATCCATACCACTGACATGTGGTAGAGTTCCAAGCATGCAGGCTGCATTGCCGCGTTGGATCGCTATGGATATTCTCTCCAACAAGAATTCTTTGGCACTTTTAGTGCTGTTAATTATTTATTAGTTAATAATAATTTACGGCGCAAACGACCTATTGTAACACAGTGTTAAAGCGCCAAATTGTAATGTTTTTTTTTTTGTTTTGAAAAATATTTATATTTATTTATTGACATATTATATAGTCTACTCCTGCTCCATCTTCAATAATTGCTGATTTAAACCGCTGTCTCGTTCCTCTCAATCTTAGGGACACTGCTCTTACAATTGCCAGTTGGATCTTGGCTTTCAACCAACTGAAAATTTGAGAATAACTTCTCTTCCATTTGCCAGTCAGTGCTTGGGATAATCTCTTTATAAACTGCTCAAACAAAATTGGAAAAAATAGTTAATAGTCCTTCACCCATGCTTGCTTTACTTACTTTTAATTTTTGTTTGTTTGTCTTTTTACAGATTTCAAACCAAAAAGACAAATCTGTCTATCTTAAAAAGAAAGAGTAAGTTAAAAAAAATACCTTCATATATTTTCAGCCTCGTGAAGTGGACTTTACCAATATTACTTTCGAGGAATTTCTAGTAGGTATTAGAAATCGGAAGTATTGTGTACGTTTAGTAAAAAAATATATTTTTTGCTCCGATTTCAATTTTTTCATATTTCTGGACGTTTCATAACCTCCTGAGCAAAACTGGTTTTGTGTCCGTCTGTCGGTCTGTTAAAAATATTCCTTGTAACGTGCAAATCTCGAAAACTACTCAATGGATTTTGATGAAATTTTGCACACATGTAGAAGACGTTTTGTAGATGGTCCCATTTTCAATTAATCAAATTCGCACTAGCGGTTCTGGGTGAAAGAGACCATGCCCCTGACCACTAAATTTTTACTTAAACGCCTATATCTCTTGAACGGTATACCCGATTTTGATGAAAATTTGTATGTATATGCATATTATTGTTTTACATAGGCTGTTTGTATTTATTTTTAACTGTGATATTTAAGAAAATCCGAAATTTTGGACAAAAAAGTGAAAAAATAAGGCCGATACAGAATTTTTTGTAGAATTTAGCATGTAGAAAAATAGCATTGTACCATATGAAACAAATTTGAAGAAAATCGGTAAATTAATTTTGGAGATACAAGTGATTCAGTAGAAAATCTCAAAATTGCCACCTGTATAATGTACTAGCGGGTTACACCCGCCGCTTCGCCAGCCCATAAAACACACACATCACACCACACGTCCACACGCACACCCATACGCAAACCCAAACACACCCATACACACGCACACCCACCCACCCAAACACACCCACACCCACCCACCACACACACACAGACAAAATGTCATTTAGGTTTAAAAATAACCTGCATATTTTTTGTCGCCCATCTATTTTCTGTTCTTCCCCGGCGTAGCTCAAGAATGGCTCATCAGAATTTCCCGATCATTATGTCAAATGAAAGCCTAAACCCTTGCCGAAAACTTTCTCGCTTTGAGTTGATAGGTCGTCACTTCAAATTTGATCCAACCGAACCTATGTTCAAAATTTCAGGTTTCTCGGTCAAACGGTGTGGATTTGTATAAAGAACATACATACATACATACACACACATAAACAGCTTTCTTTTATAGATATAGATAGTCTACTGTGAAACAATAACCCCGCCCTTTAGTTAGGACATATGTTTTCAAATATTTTCTATTCTTTTTCATTTTTATTGTATATATTGTTTTTTTCATTTTTTCACTGTTAAAATTATTATTTATATGTACATAATGTCCTTTTGTATCTAATAAAGAATTATATAATAATAATAATAACAATCACGGATAAGTATTTTGTCAAAAATTGGCAGTGTTTTTTATCACTTTACTAGCGGGTTACACCCGCCGCTTTGCCAGTCCATCAAACACACACAACGCACACACATCACATACCCACACATCACACCATACACACACCCACATACACATCACACCATACACACAAACACATACATACACACACACCCACAAACACAAACACCTACACACACACACACACACACCCACAAACACACACAAAATGTCATTTAAGTTTGAAAAAAAAAACTGAATATTTTTTGTCGCCCATCTATTTTCTGTTCTTCCCCGGCGTAGCTCAAGAATGGCTCATCAGAATTTCGCGATCAATATGTCAAATGAAAACCTATACCCTTGCCTAAAACTTTCTCGCTTTGAGTTGATAGGTCGTCACTTCAAATTTCGAGAAAAAATGTCATTAAGGTCAAAAAACTTGAATATTTTACGTGTTACCCATCCATTTTTTTTACCTTACCCGGCGTAGCTCAAGAACGGCTCATCAGAAATTCGCGATCGATATGTCAATTGAAAGCTCAAACCCTTGCCTAAACTTTTCTCGCTTTGAGTTGATAGGTCGTCGCGAAAAATTTCGAGAAAAAAATGTCATTTATGTCAAAAAACGTGAATTTTTTTGCGTCACACATCCATTTTTTATCCTTACTCATTGTAGCTTAACCTTAGGGAGATATAACCTAGCCTAGAAGAATTCCCTGATCCAACCGGACCTATGTTCAAAATTTCAGGTTTCTCGGTCAAACAGTGTGGATTTGTATAAAGAACATAATAATAATAATGCTTTTTCTTTGTGTTATTATGTCACAATTTTAGTGGGTAGCGCAGAATCATAGGACTTTACCACTTTAATTTACATTATCTTGTATTAATTTTTTTGCCTAAGATTCTGCAACTGTTCGCTGCTTCACATTAAAGCAGCTACTCATTTTTCCTCACGAGGTATGAGTGGACCCCGAACATCCAAGTACGGAGCAGAAAAAATCCTCCCCCGCTGGGAATCGAACCCAGGTCACCATGTGTGCAATGCCTAGCGCGCTAACTCGCTCTGCCACAGTGACTACCGTATAAAGAACATACATACATACATACACACATAAGTTTACACACATACAGACAGCTTTCTTTTATAGATATAGACTAGCGGGTTACACCCGCCGCTTCGCCAGCAAATCAAACACACATCACACAATACACACACCCACCCACACACACACCCACCCACCCACACATCACACACACATACCCACCCACACACACACCCTTACACCCACAGACACACACACAAATCCACCCACACCACACACACACACAAACACAGACACACAAACATATACAAAATGTCACTTGGGTTTGAAAAAATACCTAAATATTTTTTGTCGTTTATCTACGTATTTTCTGTTCTTCCCCAGAAGAACAAGAAAATACTGTTCTTGTTTTCAAATTTTGAGAAAAAATGTCATTTAGGTCAAAAAACGTGAATATTATACGGGTTACCCATCCATTCATCTACCTTACCCGGCGTAGCTCAAGAACGACTCATCAGAAATTCGCGAAATAGCGTGAATATTTTCTTCCTTCTTTTTTTTTATATATAACCTGGCGCTCGGTGAGTACTTCCGTCCTATTCTTATGTAAATTTGTTATTTTTGAAGCAAACACCGATAATGTGGATTTCCCATAGCAGCTCATGATGAGGTCAACACATTCTTGTGATACTTTTGCCATGGGATGATCAGTGGGGAACTCGGACTTCATTAGATTAAGAAAAGGGGCACCAGGATGGGAATGATCGGCTGCTAACTCAGATTTCAAATGGTCAAAATAAGGATCTGCCTTCAGTTTTGGCCTATCTTCTGGCTCTTTAGCATAAGTTTCCTCGTCATCGGGCATGTGCGTCCTCTTTCTTTCTCCTATACCAAGGGCACCCATTAGTTTCTTGTTTCCATCCAGTACATAGTCTTCTTTCCCCATGAGCTTAAATGAATTCTTTTGCCTTCGCCAAAGTTCAAGGATTCTCTTGTGCAAAGGATGGTTACTATCGCCTGTCATTGCTTAACATTCATTAACCATTTCAGAGTCAAGGAATGAATCCGTTTTGATGTTGTCAACCATACATTCTGCTAGTATTTTACCCTTCCACTTAGCTATGTCAGTTGTCCTCTTCCTTGGGTCTTCGAGATGTTCAAGTAGTTTCTTGCAGGTTACATCCTCAATTGGTGGTGGATTCTTGGTATCATAATTAGTTGGTGGATAAAAGTCTTTTAGTTCCCAGATTGCATCCGACCACCATTTCAGATGATTGTTGAACCACTCATTACAGAATATTGCATCACCGAGAGAGTCGGTTTCCACCAAATCGGATTCCATAACGGATAGCCCCTCCAAGTATATTTTCCTTGCAGCAAGAAATGCTGCGACTTTTACAACTCCGACTGCATGCCCACTGTGGTTTATCCACCGGTACTCTGATGGGTTATCAGGATTTATAACAAATAGTGAATATTGTGGTTTCTTGGAACAATTGAGGTTGAACTTCCGAAAAAACCGAAATAGCACCCTTGTTGTTTGAGCACAAAATTCGGTGTTTGCTGCACAAAATAAGAACAAAATTCTCATGTAAAAAAAAAAAAAAAAATACATTTCGAAGGTGGTGGTTCTACCGTTTCCCCAGCACCACCAAATTGAAATGGGCGTAGCGCCCTTACTGTGTTGAGCACAAAGTTCGGGGTTTGTCGCACAAAATTTACACAAAATACCCATGTAAAAAACATTACATTTCAGAGGTGGTGGTGCTGGCGAAATGGAACCAAAAATAAGTATATTTTAGAATATTGAGAATACATGTAAAATAACTTGTTTCTGTGTGATTTCAGACCATGCCGAACTCTTACAACAGGGGAACCCAACCGACGTATGATTTCTCTTCACTGCAGCTTGCCTTAGAGGAAATTGAAGGTGGAACTGCAATCAGGAGAGCTGCGAAGAGAAATCATATTCCTTACGAAACTTTAAGACGAAGGAAAGTTACATTGTTTTTCATTACTACTTTCCGTTACACAATAAAGCTTTGTTAATCTTACTTATAATGTGCACTTGGAAAAAATTGCACATTGTTATCTAATGTAGTGCACGCCGTGCACTGGTAGTCAAGTGGTTAACGCGCTAGTCTGCGAATCCAGGTAGCGTAGGGATCCGTTGGTTCGAATCCCACCCAGTGCATGAATTTTTCCTCATTAATTTGAGTTTGTGACCTTGCAAGACTCTGAGGGTTAGGTGGTAGAAAATGCTCTGAGCATTAACCTCGCCTGGTGGTAACCTTCCACTAAAGAGTATTATTACTATTGTTATTGTAGTTATTTTTTTTATTAGCTTAGAAGAAAAAGGTACCCAAAAACCACTCCTGGAACATCTTTAATGAAAATTTAATGTTAATACTTGGTCTATAATTCTTGTGAGTGTCTGAGTTGCCGCTCCTGTCTCCTCTTTCCTCTCCTGATCATTTCGTGCTTGAGTTGATAGTGGAGGGAAATATTTTTTAAACCCTCACAAAAGTTAGTTTTTTTTTTTGAATGATGTTGAACGACATTATATTTCAAAGGTAAAATATTTCTTCCATCTCATTACCGAGAGGAAGCGTGCCTCTGATGCTCGAGCTATTGCCCCTTTGGATGGCCTGTGATATCTTTTGTATCGGGAACGTTAAAGTTAAAGTCCAACATCAAGAAATCTGTGCCAAGTCAGCTGGCACAGACCACTGCAATTTGGAGAACCAGCTGTAAACTTCCCCTTCTGCCCGCTTGGAGTGCTGCCTTCACACACAACAACATCTAACCTCACTTTCACTTTCACTCTCTCGCATTTTTGCCATCAGCTCGAGTAAGTACCACTTTTTCCTTTCTCTATGTCCCCTTTGTCATTTAAGCCCAAGTTGACCCCCTAAAAGGACTAATCCTACATTTTGGTCCTTCGGGCCGGATGTCTGTTTTAGGGGGGTTCCCTGTTTAGGGAAATCTGATTTCTCACAAAAAATGTCAGTTGCCAAAGTTGAAATCTGCCTAAGTTTGAAAGTCTGCCTCATGGTTAAGTAGGGGGTTTACCATGCTAAGGTGAGGAGTCAAATGTAATCCTTCTGTGATATAAGTGTTTTGTGTTTTGTTTTACCCATAAATTCAGTGTTGTTTTGTGTTCAGTTCATTATAAATAGGGAGTTCCCTTGGTAGATTTTTTTTTAGTGGTTAGGTCATAAGGAGTTCCCTTGGTTAGATTTTTTTTTTGAAAAAAAAAAAAAAAAAAAAAAAAAAAAAAAAAAAAAACGGAAGCGTCTGCGGAAGAGTGAGTTTCCAGACATTGAGCAATGTCTGTTAAAATGGTTCAAACAAACTAGAGATCTGAACATTAGTCTCGGTGGTCCACTGTTGAAGGAAAAAGCTGAGTGGTTTGGTGAAGCTCTGGGTCATAAGGAGTTCAGGGCTAGTAATGGCTGGCTTGAAAACTTCAAAAAACGGTTTGACATTGGTTTCCGCAAGATGTGTGGAGAAAGTGCTGCAGTGAATGAGACTACATGTGTGGATTGGAAAGAAAATTTAAAAGGAATATTGGAAGAATACGCCCCCAGGATATTTTCAATGCGGACGAAACTGCCCTGTTTTACAAGTGCCTTCCCGATAGAACACTGACGTTTAGATCTGAGCAATGTCATGGAGGGAAGCACAGCAAGGAGCGCCTAACACTCCTGCTTGCAGTAAATGGAAGAGAATGCCGTAGGCATTATCACCACCCTTGATCAGGCTTTGTTTATATTTATTTCTCAAATGTTACCATGTTCATTGTATATAAAAGATGTAAATAAAGCTTGATCGAAATGTTTATAAATAAATAAAGAAATAAAATATGACGGGTAAGTGAAATATTTTTTATAATCGGGTGTTTTCATGTCTTATCTATCTTAAATTCATGAGTATAAAACTCTATAAATTACTGTTTGCTTAATTTATTTTTTTATCTCATGCACCTAATCACTGTTTGTTTTGTGTGTTTTATTTGTTTCAGGCACAGACAAGATCAAGCCATTCATGATTGGAAAATCCAAAAAGCCTAGATGTTTTGCTGGTGTCCAGTCATTCCCCGTTGATTACGATGCGAATGACAGCAGCTTTATTCTCAGACTGGCTACTAAGGCTCGATTCTCAAATGACCAAGAAGAAACGCAATATACTCTTGTTCATTGACAATTGTAGCTGTCCCGACACTGAGCTACCGGGACAGAAAAGTCTGTCCCGGTAGCTCAGTGGTAAAGGCGGCACTCTGTGAATCCAGAGATTCCAGGGGTCGCGGGTTCGAAACCCAGCCGGGACATGACAAGTTTTTCTTCCCATTTGGGATTTTTACCACATAATAATACGTCTTGGGCTTACTGCTGGAATAATGGGGCTTAATAGTCCTAATCGGGCAGTATAAATAAGGCGATATTATTATTATTGTACAGCACACAACATTATCCCCAACATGGAATCCGTAAGTGTCATTTTCTTGCCACCAAATACTACATCAAAGCTCCAGCCACTGGATCAAGGTATCATCAAGAATTTCAAAGTTATGTACAGAACAGAAGTTGTGAGACATGTCCTGAAAAATATGGAGAGTAATGCTCCCAATGCTGCCCTTGATGTCTTACAGGCCATGCGTTTTGTGGACAAATCATGGAGAAATGTCACAGAATCCACAATTGTAAACTGCTTCAGGACATGTGGATTTGATCAAGGCTCTACAAGTACGGATGATAAAGAAATGTACAATAATTTGACAGAGGAAGAATGGCTGCAACTTTTACAACCTGATAAGGACAACGAATTCCTGACTTTTGAAGACTATGTTACCCTGGACAATGATGTAGCAGTCACTGGAGTGTTGCCAGACCAGGAGATTGTTGCTCAGATTAGTTCCTGAAGAACAAGAAGATGATGATGACTAAAAATCTGATGATGCTGTCAATGAACATGTTCCCGTGACATTAGCCCAAACGAATATTTTACGATCGTTTGTCGAGCAGACTCCCAACCTTGCTGAGGTTGCTTTTTTTGCATTAAATAATCTAGAATGTATAATCGAGAAACAGGGACTCAAACAAATTAGACAATCCAAAATTACAGATTATTTTGTTTGAATTGATAATTTTGTACAATCTTACCTATTTGGAATAAATAAAGTGTGACATTTTGTAATAAAACTCACAAGTCGTATATCCTACTTATTTTCCCTTAGATTTAGACCACCCTTGATATAACGTAATTTTAGGATAGGATCTATAGTTATAACGTAACTCTCGTTATAGCGTAAACCTTGATATAACGTAATTTTTGCCATTTCCCTTGAATTACGTTATATCGAGGTTCTACTGTATAGGGCATCCATAAAGTCTCACCCAGGCCTGGGTTTCTCGAAAACATCTCTTAATATCAAAAAACGCAAAAACCCGTATTCCTTTATTTTTAGGGGGATTAATTTTCAGCCAAATTTTTTTGCCTATACGGCCCCAGTCAGGCTGGGCGTGGGCATGGACCAACTTTAAAATCTTAAATAGAATGGTATATCTTGTGGCATATTGTTTTAAAGGTCTTATTGAGAGAAATTCATTATAATAAATTTCACTGGGCTACGACTTACCGTTCTTGAGATACAGGGTCGGACGTCCTGCGTAATATCCATATATTTTGACCTATAACTCGTTAACCGTAAATTATGAAGAAATTTTTTTTTGTTAATAATAACTCCTTATGGCAATACCTTTCGGACAAGTTAAAAAAACTTGATTTGTTTTTTCGTTAATTTTTTTTCGACTGTTCGTCCGGCTGGCTGACGTAACCGACCAGAAGCTAAAATCAACAGAGTATGTCGAGTTATAACTTGTTCGAAAGGTCTTGCCATAAGGAGTTATTATTAACCAGAAAAATTTTCTTCAATAATTTACGGTTAACGAGATATAGGTCAAAATATATGGATATTACGCAGGATGTCCGAACCTGTATCTCAAGAACGGTAAGTCGTAGCTCACTGAAATTTGTTGTTATGAACTTCTCTCAATAAGACCTTTAAAACAATATGCCACAAGACATACCATTCTATTTAAGATTTTAAAGTTGGTCCATGCCCAGCCTGACTGGGGTCGTGTAGGCAATTTTTTTTTGGCTGAATATTAATCCCCCTAAAAATAAAGGAATACGGGTTTTAGCGTTTTTTGATATTTTGAGTTGTTTTCGAGAAACCCAGGCCTGGGTAAGACTTTATGGAGGCCCTGTATATAAATTTATATACTTAATTAATAGTAAAAATCTGCAGTAAAATTTCATTTTTTTTTTTTTTTTTAGATCTGACTGAAACGGCCAACAAAGAAGCTCAATTACCCTCCAAAGAAAAAATTCAAGAGAGGAACATTAACTTACTGATGTTCTGTTTGACGCTCTCATCGTAGCCGAGGCCTAACTTGAGAACCAGAGACCTCATGTTTGATTCAAACGATGATTCTTAGACAAAGAATTGAAACGTATTGTTCTTTTGTACCCTATTGTTATGAACCAAAGAAGTGTTATCATTATTTTTATTTTTTTTCCGCTGACCATGTTATTGCCCAAAGAAGTTATTATTCTTTTTAAGTTTACCAAAGACTTGTTAACATTGTTATTATCATTTGAACAATAAAAACTTATTTTATATTCTCAAAATTAAATTTTATTAATGTAATTAAAAAAAAATTATGGCGGCCCGCAAACGCCTTTTCCCATACCCAATTTTTTAAATAATATTCTCTATCAATATTTAAAATTTCACATCCATACCTTAAAATTCTACGAATTTAGACAAAGTTGAAAACTCTAGAGCGCTGTATACCAAAAGAAGGTTTTCGGGATATGGCCGTTCTTATAGACTGCTCCTCAAATTTATATGAGTATGTAGGTTAGACGGCGAAAATTGAAGGATCATCTTTTTATTACTGTACTACCCATAAACACTGTGAACAGAACTTGTGCTCCACCACAAAGAAATCATATTTTACTTTTATACTTTGCTATATCTCGACCGAAAGTACTCCCCCCAAACCAATTCAATTGTACGGCACTGTCTTACAGAAAGTTCAAATGATATTTTTCTTCAATTAGAGACCTCTAAAATCTTGCAAGATTAATGCTATACAAACCGTTTGGTTTTCATTATAAACTTACCATAATTCGACCAAATTTTCTCCCTCAACGAAAACCAAAGTGCCCGTTTTTATATTTTTCTCTTTATGTTTCTCTTACGCCAGACCAATCATCAGTCAAAATCGACAGACAAAAAATCGTCAGTCAATTACAAAATTGCAAAATTTTAAATTACCTTTTTCTGAACTCTTCAAATTTCAGTGTTTTTATAGAACGTATGTGTAAAATTTCATAGCTCAACAGAACCAAAGATATAACGGTATGGGAAACTGGGTGAATCGGTTCGTGAAAAAACATATATTGCCGTGCTTGCTGGGAAGAAGTAATGTATAAATTTAACTACCAATACACAACAACCAAATATGTTTCTTTCACCAAGCACGTCCATGCCTTGGTGGACGCACCGCGCCGCAAAGTAGATAGTAGGAAATAAAAATCGTCCCTTCGACTACTATACATCCAGATAGGGGTTTTATCCTCCATTTGCTGCAAACTTACCATTCAGCTCTCCTCCTCCGAAAGTAGCCGAATCTCAAGTGTTGGATTTTGAAAGGTTACCCATCCAAGTCCAAACTATGCTGGAGGTTGATTAACTTCACTGACAGAACAAGAACTGTGAAGGGTGTCGGGCTGTACCTTGATAACAGTGGCGATATCTAGCAACTGGTGCCCTCTATCGAAGAACGAGGATAGCCAGATTGAGCGGATTTTAACAACGAGCACAAAAAATGTAATTTTGTAAACAAATCATTTGTCATTTTTGAGTTATTCCAGAAATTGTAAAGTTGCAGGTGAAAAGTGAAATTTTTCGGTGACCGATTTTTTCAAATTAAGGTAAGAAATATCATTGTAAATTTTATAAACCTTTTGCCAATAGGTCACACATTTTGTAAGCTTTAATTGTCTTGTTTTGTTCAGTTGATTGGACATTGCTTTTGTGCAGAATGGACAATTTTTTAAAAAAATGTGGACCCTGTGTACCTTTGATCATTTTTACCCTTTGTACCTTGGATCATTTATCTTTACCCTTTGTACCTTGGATCAGCGAAATCCTACATCATACCAATTAAGTAGGTAGGTAATAAATGGTCTACTGGTTATTACAATGGACTCGAAGTTGGTAGATTGATAGTTCGAGTCCAAGATTTGTCTGTGCGTTTGTACTTTCAGTGTGTTTCAGTGATGTGTATGAAAGAAGAAGAAGAAAACATGAGAATATAAATAGTTAGGTAGGTAATGCTCAAAATTGGATGTTGAACGAAAATAATTTTATATTTTTTAATAGACCGCACCATTCGGCCATAGGGCTTCAAAAGGTAGCCGTACTAACTAATGGTTTCGTTCTTAATAAAATAAGGATAGTTGTGTGCTGTTTGAACTAGATTTTTTTCCATTTTATTTTATTTATTTATTTTTTGCTAAGTATTCTTAATTTTTTTTGCTTTTTTTTCTCAGGTAATGCCACGAAGTAAAGTGGGGAGGAAGAGACCACATGTCAACCAAAAGTCTCTTCATCAGGCTCTCAATGCTGTTCGGAACAAAACATCTTCTATCAGAGGTGCCTGCAAGACATACAATGTGAAATTTGCAACTCTGGCAAGATACCTGCGGAAGTCATCATCAAATCCAACAGGACCTGTGAACAAACCAAACTATGCCATTCACAGAGTGTTCACGAATGCTGAGGAAGAGATGTTGGTCAACTATATTCAGATGGTTGCCAAAATGCAATACGGTCTTACAAAGAAAAAAGTTCGTGAGTTAGCATTTAAGTTTGCAGTTGCCAATGGTAAGAATTACCCTAGTTCTTGGGATAAAGAAAATATTGCTGGGGAAACATGGATGAAATATTTTATGAAACGGAATTTGCTTTGTTTGAGAAAACCAGAGAAGAGAAGCCGACATAGAAGCGCTTGTTTCAATAAGACAAATTTGGGTAAATTCTATGATAACATTCAAAGTGCACATGAGCGTTTAGGCCCTTTTGAAGCCCATCAAATTTGGAACATTGATGAGACTGCTTGTCTGACAGTTCATGAGCCTCCTAAAATTGTAACAGTGAGAGGTTCAGAGAATGTTGCTAGTACCACTGCTGCTGAGCGTGGACAGATGGTAACAATGATTGCATGTGTAAGCGCATTAGGTAACCACATCCCAATTTATAATTGTGGAGGCAGACGCCAAACGTAACCTACCCATAATGATGAATCGCAATTTCGAAAATTTCGATGAGACAGGCGATTACTACCCTCGAGGAACCATTGAGTTTCGAGGAAGAGGCCGAGGAGCCTACAGAGGCAACGGTTCTTACCGTGGCCAAGGGCCAGACGCCCACCGTGGTAAAAGCAATCAACGCTACCACGGCAACAAGAGAGGTGGTAGTAGCGCACCCCCTCCGGCTAAGACATCAGAGCCGCCCAAGCCACGGCACTTAGCTACAACGTCTACAGTGCCTAAAGATGACCCAGCTTACATCGAGGCCTTTACACCGGCCCCAGGATACGAGTCGAGACCCGTTACTGGAACTGAAGTCCACTATCCTTCTTTTGCTGGACTCGACATTCTTAGTGAGCAGCTGCACGATCATTTAGCTGCCAACGACTCAGGATATTCGCGCCATGTTCCTAGCTCAGCGTTCGCATATTATAGCGCTGTTGTAGCTTATGCTAGATTGATAAAAATAAACAAGAGGAACGGCCGCATTACAACAGTCAATGAACGAGAATTCATGGACTCAGTGTACGAGAAGGGTTTTAACCCACCCGTTATGCTGGCAAACTATTTAGCCAGTTTTGGAAACACTAGCATTGATCAGAGACCTGTTGAAGCTCGCTTTCGCCAGAGAGACTATTTAGATGGAGATGATGATTCCATCGGCTGGTTTGGAGCTTTCAACGAAGATACCTATTTGAATTATCTTTATTATCCGTGCCTAGCAGTATACAGGGTGTCCCGTATACAGATGCAAATATTTTGAGGGTAGGTTCAGCCCACCGTGGACTATCATATCGTCGCTGCAAACACAAACTGTCGTATCTGCAAATTTTGCCATTTTCAGTTAAGAAGCGCACATTCTTCCTTTTTCACATCACGAACTGTCGTATCTGTATCTCAACTCCTTCCCGAAGTATTCAAGTTCTAAGGTTAGTCGTATGTGAGTTTCTAAGATTCTCAGCAAGCACGAACCACTATGTGCGCTTCTTAACTGAAAATGGCAAAATTTGCAGATACGACAGTTTGTGTTTGCAGCGGCGATATGAGCGAAACTTGCAGTGGGGCATTTTGCTTCGTTAAAGAGTTATGGCCAAATCCCTGTTTTTCCCACAGGTCTAGAGGTCACTTGGATCGATGCACGTTTTTTAAAGAAATGATAGCCAGTAAGTAATTTTTGACTTCATGTATGGATAGTCATGCATATTTCCCTTGAAATGCAGTTGGTTGCATAAAAAAATATTGAAAGACCAGAGAGATATTTAATCATAAGTTCAATACTTTTCTAAAATTTGATTTTTCCCTAATTTCCCTTTCGTGAATTTAGAGTACTTCTACAATTGAAATTCTGCGTATCACTAGTTAAAAAAATACCCTATTATGTATAGTTTTATAAAAAAGAAAGCTCATTTATATTACTTTAAAGATCATGGAACGCAGTACACACAAAGCTCAAAAAACACTTCTGAATCATGATGGAAAATTCAAAGTTGGCTGAATTTTAACAGAATTGGCGCGTAATTTGAGGTATAAATACACTGCTCTGGGATGTTTAACAGAGGAAAATTGATCATTCACAGTGGTCGGTCTATGTGAACTTTTATGTGAATGGGGTTACGGAATCACAGGGTTATCATGAGGAAAAATGAGAGAGGCTGGAACGAAAGCAGCAACCAGTGGTGTAATTATGGAAAAAGAATACACATGGAGAAAGACTCTGCGCTACCACCAAAAATTATGATTTTATTTTTAGAAGTAAAATTAAAAACATCATTTTTGTGTTTATCACAATCATGATATCAAAAACATAACAAATAGTGCCGAAAATTAACCTTGGGTAAAACTCGAACATCCAACCTTAAGGTTACTATTATTATTAATACTTTATTTTTATTTTAGAAACAATTGGACCAAGCTTTATTTACATTTTTTTTTTTTTTTACAATGAACATGGTAACAATTTGTGAAATAAATATAAACAAAGACTGATCAAGGGTGGTGATACAGTAATACATGATTGTAGTTTATTGATACAAACATGATACATTCTGCAACACAGGACATGAAATGAAAAGAACCCAAAAGAATATGTAGCGAACCAAGGGCGAGGTTTAAAGCTTGTGGCTTTCTCTTCCACCGAACAAATTGATCACCTTGTTATTTTAACTATTAGATTTGATTGATAAAGTTGGTTAATAGAACTAATTGTACTCAGAAAATTTTCATTTATAACTTGCAGTTGGCACAAAAATAGTCACACAGACCGTTTCAGGCATCGAGTGTTCTTCAAAATGCAATAGCGCCCAGATTCAAAATTTGAAAGATGTGTTTCTCTCCTTCTGGTGCCGTTTGATAAGGCCTATCTCATTCGTTCCTTCACGCATCTGAAAGAACTTTGTATTTATTGAAACAAAATAGCAAAGGGTATTTTTTTACCTAGTGATACGCAGAATTGCAATTGTAGAAGTACTCTAAATTCACGAAAGGGAAAACAGGGAAAAGTCGAATTTTAGAAAAATATTGAACTTATGATTAAATATCTCTCTGGTCTTTCAATATTTTTTCATGCAACCAACTGCATTTCAAGGGAAATATGCATGACTATCCATACATGAAGTCAAAAATTACTTACTGGCTACCATTTATTTAAAAACGTGCATCGATCTAAGTGACCTCTAGACCTGTGGGAAAAACAGGGATTTGGCCATAACTCTTTAACGAAGCAAAATGCCCCACTGCAAGTTTCGCTCATATGATAATCCACGGTGGGCTGAACCTACCCTCAAAATATTTGTATCTGTATACGGGACACCCTGTATATCTCTAGGATTGTTCAAGATTTGACACATGAAGATGGAGCCGAAGTCTGGGATTTACCAGACAACATACAACCTGAGCCATTGGATGAGGATGGTGTTTTACATCCTAATCCTAACATCTTGGGATATCGCAACGCAACAAGGTTAGCGACTTATCAACGCTCATGGTTGCTTGATTCTGGATTCGCTCCTGATGGAACATTTGAAACTTCAAACATTGCTATTCCACTATGTTTGAAGTTAATGACTTCAATTGAAACGGTACTTGACGCGTGCCGACATGTTAAGCCCACACCGATTAGTGACAAAGTGGAAGGATCACAAGCACAAGTTGTGTCTTCGGTATGGCCTCGCGCTCCAACAGCTCAAGAAGTGCGTATTCGCATGGTGCATTTACCTGTATTAGCCGCACATCCTATACAAATTCATGGAGCACTTGTCAACTTCTCAGTTGCAACTATTCTTCACCCAGTTTACCCTGAAGTTGGAGAAGGACAAATAGCAGCTTGGTATCCATTACTCATTTACACATTAATAAATTAAAAATAAGAGAATTCGATACATTCCAGATGTTATCCAAACTTCCCAAAGCAGCATGTAGGGGTCCTGACGAGATCTCTCCCGTATTATTTAGGTCTTGTGCTGACGCGCTCTACGGTCCTCTAACCCATATTTTTCAGAGATCCATTGATTCTGGCGTTTTTCCTGACAGATGGAAACTCTCATACATATGTCCTATATACAAATCAGAGGACAAGAAAAATATAAAAAACTATCGTCCAGTCTGTATATCGTCCATAATACCTAAGTTATTTGAGCATTTAATATCTCGCCAATTATATCCTTTACTATCTACCATTATAATAGAAAACCAACATGGCTTTATTATGAAAAAATCAACCGCCACCAATCTTGTTTCCTTTTCTCAATACGTATCATCTGCAATTGAGGAAAGGGAACAGGTCGATTGTGTGTATACAGACTTCTCAAAATGTTTTGACAAAATCAATCATAACATTTTAATATCTAAATTAAAAGCCATTGGTATATGCGGTAAATTACTGGACTGGCTGGAGAGTTTCCACATTGATCGTAGGCAGATTGTCAAGCTCAACATCAGTGATAGCCAGAGAGATGTCCTACCTGTGGACAACATTGTTCATCATACTGGAACTCCTAACGCTGTCTACTCTGAGGAAATTAGGGTGAGCTCAGGTTGTATACAGGGTGGGCATCTTTCTGGTATATTATTTTTATGCTTTGTCAACGATATTACTTCCATCTTGTTGCCTGGTGTTGAAGCTTGGCTGTTTGCTGACGATCTAAAAATTGCCACGCGGATCAGAGGGCCGGGGGACGCTGAAGTGCTTCAGGAAGTTTTGCGGCGTCTGCATCAGTGGTGTCAAAATAACCTCATGGATCTGAACATATCTAAGTGTAAGGTGATGAGCTATTGTACAAAGAAATTCCCAGTTCAGAATCAATATTTCATTAACAACATTGAGCTCGAGAGAGTTCATCATATTAAAGATTTAGGTGTTATTATGGAACCCAATCTAAAATTCAACTTGCATTATAATAACATAACAAACAAAGCATACCGAATGCTGGGGTTCATATACCGACATACTCAAGATTTTACATGTACAAATGTTCTAAAAATCCTTTATTATTCATATGTTAGATCCCATCTTGAGTATTGCTCGGTTGTGTGGTCTCCCCAGTATCAGGTACATATAAAATCAATTGAAGCCGTTCAAAGAAAATTTCTCCGCCTGCTTGCATACAAACAAAAAATAACTATTAAAGAACATAACTACGATGAAATAATAACTTCCAACAACATGAAAACCCTCCAACAAAGAAGAGAAATGCAAGATATAATATTTCTTTTTAAGCTTTTAAATAATAATATGAACTCTCCCGAACTACTCGCTCAATTGAACTTCCGGGTTAACTGTAGAAACACCCGCTCGCACCTTACTTTTAGATTAAAAAAAACCCGCACCAATGTGGGTGAATTCTCGCCCATCCAGAGAATGCAGACCATGGGGAATGATGCCGGTGCAGACCTTGATCTCCTAACCTGCTCTATGGTACAACTTATGAGCTATTTAGATTTTAGATAAGTAGTTTATAAGCTAGTGATAAGTGTTTTTATAGGCTATAATTATAGTCATAAGTGTTTTTTTTTTTTTTTTTTTTTTTTTTTTTTTTAATTCTAGTCATAAGTGTAATATTATTGTTTTTTTTTGTATTTTTTGTATTTTTTTGTATTTTTTGATTTTGTTGTAAAAATGGGCTTAACTCGTAAACTTGTAAAAAAAAAAAGGATTTATTTTTCCTAGGGTAAATTTTAAGGAATTTATGATTTGTGGCGCACCACCTGGTTCATTTGGAGCTGCTAATCCATCAGGATGGTCCACCGAAAGAATTTTTGATGCCTATCTGGACCACTTTATCAAACATGTAAGACCAACTAAAGAGAATCGCGTCCTTCTCGTTCTTGACAACCACGAGACACACTTGTCTGTGAAGGCTGTTGAAAAAGCACGCGACAATGGAATTGTTATGTTAACCTTTCCGCCTCATACGTCAGATAAGTTACAACCGTTGGACGTCTCAGTGTTTAAACCATTTAAACACTATTACAATCTCTCACTTGACACCTGGCAAACTAATAACCCTGGGAAAACATTTGGAATATATGATGTAGCAAAATCAGCAGGAGAAGCGTTCTCCAAGGCATTTAGTACCAGTAACATTATGAGTGGATTCCGCTCCCCTGGAATATGTCCTTTCAATAGGCTTGCCTTTGATGACTCGGACTTCATATCAAACTATGCAACAGATAGAGAAAACACAGACGCTCCCAAGGATAATCCTATCACTGTGTATCAAGTATCAGTTGGTGATGATTCATCTGATATCACGTCTCCACAGCCTACGCCGGAGTCACCACGGCCTTCTACATCAGGATATCGTGCTCCGCCAAGAGAATCACATCCTCCAAAATCGCTATCAGGATCTTCACACCAATGCCAAACTCCAAATGCAATCGAGAAGCCAAAACGTGTGGTAACTCCTGAAGATTTACAACCTTATCCAAAAGCACCACCAAGAAAAGAAGCCTCAAAACGAAGAACATTGGGAAAAACGAGAATAGTTACAGACACCCCTGAAAAGGAAGAACTCATTCTGAAGAAAATTAAATTGAAACCAAAAACTGAAACTAAAAGAACTCTATCAAAGAACCCGAACAAAACTAAACCAAAGGAAATTCAATCAAAGGGAGTAGGAATTTCACTGAAGGAGAAGATAAAAGAAATTCAACATGAAAACAAGAAATTTAAAAATATGAAAAGATGTGAAAAATGTAAGGGAAATGAGGACTTTGAACCCCTTATTGAATGTTTGGAGTGTAAAATTTTTTGGCATCCTAACTCCTGTCTACCAAAGCAGTATGATTTTTGTGTACAATGGGAAGAAGATAATGCATTCCTTTGTCCCATTTGTCGTAGTACCATGTTATCTGGCACAGATGAAGATGTAGACGACCCTGAATGTATCGAGGATAGTGATTACATTTGTACTGATAATGATGATACGAAGAAGACTGATATTATAAGACGAGGACAAAAGACTGAGATGAAAGTTCATGAGCAAGGAGAAAAGACTACAGGAGATAAGACTGAAAGAGAAAAGACCAGAGGAGATAAGACTGAAAGAGAAAAGACTAGAGGAGATAAGACTGAAAGAGAAAAGACTAGAGGAGATAAGACTACAGGAGATAAGACTGAAAGAGAAAAGACTAGAGGAGATAAGACTACAGGAGATAAGACTGAAAGAGAAACGACTAGAGGAGATAAGACTGAAAGAGAAAAGACTAGAGGAGATAAGACTACAGGAGATAAGACTGAAAGAGAAAAGACTAGAGGAGATAAGACTGAAAGAGAAAATACTAGAGGACCTGAGATTGAAGGAGACAAGATTGATGAAGATATGAATGAAAATGACGAAAGTGGTGATGATAATCTTTATGACATTGAAACCCTTCTACATCTAACTGAGAAATAAAAATTGAAAACGTTTGTTAACTAGGTAGGATTTGTCTTCAAAAAATTTAACAAGATAGGGTTTGTCTTTTTCTCTTTTTCTTATAATTTCTATGACATCGACACTTTATTTAACTAAGAAATTAAAATTTCTAATTTTTGACAACAAGGTAGGAATTGTCTCTTTTTTTATAATTTCTATGATTCATCTAAGCAATAAAAATTGAAAAGTCTTGTTAACTCTGTGTGTGTTTCTTTTTTTTATTGAAGAAAATAAATTGGATTAAATTCTAGGTCTCTAGGCAGTACCTAGGTGCCTAGTAGGTACATAACTATCAGCACTTAGATACAAAACTTTCAAGAGTAGGGATATGGCAACCTTGAACGAAGAAAAGTTAAATTTCAGATAATCTTACTATAGTAAAGCTATTGATCCAAGGTACAAAGGGTAGTGATCCAAGGTACACAGGTAATTTGTACCTTGATAACAAAAAACATGGTGTCAAAAAATAGTCAATATTTCCATTACTAATGCAGATACAATCATGGTATCAACAGACAAAAGATGGGCAACAAAATTTTGGTTCCATTAAATCAAAGATCAAGCCAATAACTTTTACAGAAAAAATTAAAAAAAATTGAAAGTAAATTTTGTTATCAAGGTACAACCCGACACCCTATACAACGTACCATCGACGGTGGCTAAAGCTTAAAGCTCAAGTTTTTGGTTTATACGTACATTACTAAATGTCAGATCTTCTTTACTCTCACTGGAATATTAGAATTACGTGCCGTCAAGCCATTCTTTGAATCCACATTACGTTTACTGTAGCTGACATTCGTTGAATCCCCAATTTTTTCATTGCTCAAATTTAAGGTACTTTGAGTTCGACCATTGGTTAACATGAAATTGCTATCGTGAAAACTTTGTCGTTGCCAGGTTTTTTGTGTTTTCAACTGTGAAGTGGAATATTGTACTTTTTTCAGATATTTACGTTTTTTAGAATTGGTAGGTACTTTGCCTAGATGAGCATTATCTATGTTTCCAATATTTCCAAGCGATTCTCTTGTCATGTCCGTTTTAATAGATGTCACACTTGTATCTATAGCTGTTGAGTAATTTGATTTTTCTTGTGAACATAACTGAGAATAATCAGTGTTACTCTGCAGGATATCATACATATTTTGTAACATGTTCTGGACTAATTTGCACTCTTTTGAATTTTTATCAATTATGAATTCGTTTTGTCCAAGTGAAATGAATTTCCCGCGGAAATTAATTAAAAGAGAAGTAGTATCGATATAGCAGCCAGATACTTGAAAATACTGTAGGTGGGACCCAAAATACTCGGATGATTTCTGTGCATTATCCAACGGTCCGAGATTTGTCATAGTTTTTACCCCTTCGTGATCATATAAATTTATTTTGTCTGTACTATTGTAAGGCAGAAACTGTGGATTACGTGCGCTTGACTTTATGGATAAAATAAATCCTTTGCGCTCATGCAAGGCTCTCAATGTTTCATGGTACATTTCTACAAACTGAGGGTTTTGAAAAAGTATGTCTTTATGTAATGGAGTATCATTTTCATGAATATAAAACATTCCTCTCCCTAATATTTTACACGCTTTGATCAATTTTGATAAACGAAGTAATATGATAAAATACTAAAATTTGGTTTAGTTAGAATAATGACCGTACCCTGAAAAGTGGGTGAAATTAATTGCATATTGAACCAATTTTAATTTGAACCGATTTAGTTTTGGTAAAATAGCCAGCGTCGCGTCGCGTCAATAGCACGCTGAATCCGTAGTAAATTTGTCACTGAAGTTAAGCAACGTCCAGTGAGGTAAGGACTTGGATGGGTGAGAATTTCGAATTCAAGCCCTCGTGATTCCGACTATTCCCGGCCCCAGTGAGGCTAGTTTAGGTTATTGATAACTTAATAATACAGAGATGCATCAACATACTGCAACACACGACATAAAATAAAAAGAACTCAATAGTATATTCATGTAGGGACGAAACAGCGGATACGGTATATGTATATCTATGGTTCGTGAATTAATTCAAGAGTCATTATTAGATTACAAGGAACACAGAAAAGAAAGCACCTTACAATTTTCATGAATGAAAAGTTCTGGCCTTAGGTAAAGGATAATCGTTCATATCTGTGGAATCAGGTGAAGTTGCCCTAACAAGAACATACCTGTCTGGTATGTGGTTGGTTTCACCTGGCTGTGAAGTGTTTTGCTCGTTTGAAATACAAAAGTAACCTACTTTAAATAAAATAAACTGGACTGACGAGGTAATCTGAAACTGTTTCTAAGTGATACTATACCAGACAATAAAAGCTTATGAGAGTTCCATCAAGCACAGGATGGCCACTGAATATAAGTATCGCTAGTGTCTAAAAATATTTTTCTTCAACTGTAACTTCCAAGGTTTATATTTCATCGTATACAATGGCTCTTTCAACACGTTAAATAAATATAATCGAAGGTTTCTACTCATAATCTCATATTCACAAGATCATTACAAAAAAGTTCAAAACCTTGCAGTTTCTTGTTGACTTCATCAACTTTCATTTTTAACTCATTAATGTAAGAACTTCGATCCACAATACTGCACTCCAATAATTCAAGATTATTCTCGAGTTTACTTTTGAGTGCTTTGCAATTCATCTCACGAACCAAATTTGAGGATTTTTTAACAAGTTTCAGATTTTTGGGAATTTGCACAGCTAAGTTCTGAACTGATTTAATGTTATATTTTGAAACATGTGTTTCTTCTGGCTTCATACATATCCTAGGATGTTCCTCCAATTTAAAATATTTTATGTTACATTGTAGAATTTGTAACATTACCTCGAGACCTGAAAAAAATAATGAATGCCAATTTGAGACCGTAGTGTACATTTGTCTAAATGTAGATAAATATATGTAAATGAGAGACATGGATAGACTTTTAATGTTTATTTGCCATGCCATGATGAACTGCGTTTTCATACATTGGACAGTAAATTAGCTGATGAGAATGTTCTATTTTTATAATTTTTGTGAAATAAAAATATATTACACTGAATTTTTTTTGTTGTTTGTTTGTCATTTTGTGCTCTGTCTGCAAACGGAACACTTGCTGGCTTTTGCAATTTTCTCCAGTAAATTTCCAAGATAAGAAATTCTCTCAAAGATATCTTTGGTTCTACCTAAACACCCTCTAATGAGGAAGTTTTTGTACTCAGAACTTACCTTTTTTCAATTGATCATAAGGATGAAGGATTTTATCATAAATTTCTTGCCTAAGTGTTTCCCTTATACTTGAATGCAATTCATCCATTTGATCTAATTTTTGTCTTAATGTTTTCAAATCTGCGTGCAACATTTCTAGATGCGATTTCATACTTAATGTTTTAATAGCTTTTTGAAACAAAATTTTGTTGCTATTATTTATAAGATCTACCTGAAAATGTACACGGTTAAGTAAGTTTAAATGGACACGAGTAAATATTTTATATAAACGATTCCCTCAGATTTTGATCGTAAGGAAACAAAGAGTACCAAGGACAGATAAGTATCATGAAGCATCAAGCAATCACTTTGACCCTACTATTTTAAAAGAGTAGGATCACAACTAAAGCGAATTTATAAATTATTTGCCATGAGTCTGAAAAACAAAAGATTTTTTAAGGTTATACAAAAAAAAACATAATAATCATACAAATATAGTATGTGAAGATTTCAATATCTTTATCAAAAAAATGTCGAACATGTCATTCAATACCCACAGCAATAATTACAGAACTGGCAGCTCTTAAATGTGAACTAAAGAAATCCAATTTCATCTATGACTAATCGCTCTTTTTGCAAAAAAGAGCGAAGAAAATTAAAAATACAACTTAATTTCAAGAGTCAAAGAATAATAACACCGTGTTAATTGAGCAGCAAACCATAATTTCTATGAAATAATAATATTAGGTACCATATTCTAGCATTACTTTGTGTGAGGAATTATCAAAAAAAAAAAAGATGTATGTGACTGGTACGGTTATGTCCAATAGGCAAAAGTTGCCACCAGATGTTAGAAAAAAAAAAAAAAAAAATGAAAATGGCACCTGCTGAACTACTGGGATTCTATGATGAGAAGAACAACAACAGAGTAACAGTATGGAAAGACAAACGACCAGTGATAATGTTGTCAAACTACTATGACTTCTCAGTAAAAGAGGTTACTCGGAAAACCAAGGACAAAGGCGTATGGATTGACGAAACTATTGAGAAACCTATTGTAATATGTGAGTATAATCAGTATATGGGTGGTGCAGACACTGCAGATCACTACACAACAACGTATTCTTTCCAGAGGAAAACTTCGAAGTGGTGGCGGAAAATTTTCTTTTGGTCTTTAGATGTTACAATAGTTAATGCTTATCTTTTGTACAAATGCAGTGATCCAAATTTGAGAAATGTGAGATCTCTTAACTTCAGAAAAAAATTAATGGTCCAACTTGTTGGATCGGTAAGAAATGCTAAAAGTAGCCCAATCCCAAGGGAAATTCAAGGAGGTGACCCAAGGCTGGATAACACATTCCATGCCATTCACATAAAGAAACATAATACTACTTGCAAGGTATGCAGTAGTAGTGATAGACGTAAAACAACAAAGTTCTACTGTAAGACTTGCTCAACACACCCACACCTCCACCCTGGTGAGTGTTTTGAGAAATACCACACATTGCAGACTTACAAATAATAGCTGATTCTGCAATGAGTGGTATATTCATCAAAACACATACCTACCTACAACTTGCAAGTAGTATTATGTTTCACTAGCTGAAACCCCGCGCACTTTGTTGCGGGAAATTCGTCTGAACGAAAATAATATAATGTTGGTCACTATTATCCTCTATTCTAGAGATTTTTTCCCGTGGCTGAAGTCCCCTTTGGATTTTTGAAAAATCCCGTCTAATTGCACATCTAGACCATAAGACATAGCTACCTACAAAATATCAGCTTCCTAGGACTTACCAGTTCGGATAACAGTGATGAGTCAGTCAGTGAGTGAAACTCTCTTTTATAAGTATAGATAACCAGAGCTTATGATGTTTATTTTTCAACTACTTAACCAGCTTCGATAATATGTACTTAGTTAAGTAAATGATGTTTACTAAATAAAAAAATATGGAGATCTTAATTTACGGACAACCCTCGTGTAAGAAAATGAAAACTTAGATTCAATTAAATATTACCTTATCTCTGATTGAAAAAACATACTTCAAACAGGGTGTCTTGTTATCGGACTCAGATCCTATCTTGCGGATGCTTTCCACATATACATCAGCTGTTCTTCAAGAGTTGTAAAAAGATCATTCACATAGTTTTGGAAGAGGCTAATGCCTCTGTTACCTGCTATACGAGACATTTGGTAATCTAGCTCCTCATAGATGTATTTTTTTTTAGTGGGTTTAGATGATAGATTTTTTGAGTTTTGATGGTGTTCATCATTAGCATTATTTTCAAGTTCATTGTCTATTTCTGATTTATCGCCAACTACCGAAATTGTTTCGGCCCCGTCGAGGTTAGAATCGGCTATCCCGGATTTTTCTTCTGATATGAATAAGTCAGGAGGAATGAGAAGTGAGTCATAACCTGCAGGTAGTTTATCCGTTTTCAAACAGTGTTCAGAATTTAAAAACCTTGTGTTTTTTAGCATAACATTTGTCATCAATTCCAACATTGTAAGTGTACTTGTAGTTAATGAATCACGAAAAATTGAATTCACTATCAGATTTTTTTCTATTGAATCAGGATATATGATCAGAGATTTTTTAAATGCATCCATTATCATTGTCTTTTCTTTGCTGGTAAGAGTTGCTTGTTTGATGTTTTCTAATCGCGACCGTCCGTTTACCAGTTGATGTACACTTTTTAAGTCATTCATCTTTTTTTCGGGTTTAGCATTAAATTGATATGAATAATTGTTAAAAGAAGCAAGATATTTTCTTCCAGATTGTTTGCAATGTTTCATAAGAAACAACTTCAATTGAGAAAGTTCCATTTTCTCTATATTATTTTCTGCCAAAAAATTCTTTGATTGTGTATTTTTGAATTTACAGTTAACAAGTTTGGGACATTCAAGATCCACATTCCTATTTATATTTCTTTCTCTCTTACAGTGTGTAAGGTCATTATATGCAGAGACAAATCTCACATGTTTGTGACTCAAAATCTCTACTGCTTTATCTTTTTGAATTGAGGTTTTCTTCAATATAGATTGATGGTCAACAGCAAGTTGTTTCTTAGATGTCATGATCACAAGAATTTTTTTTTACCTGTACTAATTTTGAACTGTCATTAATAATATCATGAATTAATCAACAGTAAAATGACCAGTCTAAACAAATATTTTTATTTTTTCTAACATTTTTAGGTATTTTATTTTTATTTTTAGGTATTAAAAATATAAAAAAGTTTAGCCCAACAATCATGGAAAGATTGTGTTGGAATCTGCATGATCATACCTCCGGAAATAGTCGCGAATATTGTGTTTTTTAGGGAACGTGGCATGTCGGTCCGAAAAGTTGCAGGTGAGCTCAATGTAAGCAAATCAAGTGTAAGTTAATGGCTGCGAATTAGCTTTCCTTGCAGATTTTACGGGGAAAATGAGTACCTTGAACATGGAGCTCCAAGGGAAAAACAAGATGTTATTTGATCTTATGAGCAGCATTTCCACCTTCAAGAAACAGGTATTGGTTTTGATTAGAGATCTGAATGCTAGGAATTTTGATCGCTTTCCAAACATGATGGACCACATTCAAAAGTTTCCAGAAGAAAATGTCCATGTTCAAAAGTACGTGCAGGAAATTCAAATAGTTCTGGATGAATTTGACAAGAGGTTTTGTGACTTTCTTCAGTTGGAGGAACTCGTGGAATTCTACGTCAACCCAATGAAAGACAGCAACACAGAAATCTTGGCCAACAAACTTTCAAGTACATTTCATGTTGACAGAATCGCTGTGGAAGACGAGGTGTTGAGATTGAGGTCCGATGTACAGCTAAAAGTTATGTTGAACGAGAGGAAGTTTTTTTTTTTTTTTTTTTTTTTTTTTTTTTTTTTTTTTACAATTTACGGCATTACAATAAATTACAATCTGCCATTAACAAGGTGGCAATCATGAAAAATAACATGATTACCATCATGTTTACAAACTTAAAATTAATAAGTAAAATTAAAATTAAAAATCCATATAAATGAAAGGTAATTCTTTAAGAGAAATGTATGATTCAGATAATAAAATATTAATAATAATTCATGTTATAGGATGCCAAAGCATAACGAAATTTGGTTTTTAAATGTACTCAAGGACAGGAAGAATATATCGATGCTAGGATTATTTTTGGTTGTTGTATTGTAAATATCAATCATGCGATTTAAAGTGGAGAATTTGGAAAAATTAGTTTTTGTTTGTCTTTTTTGAAATAAATCGCAATTCCTAGTGTTTTTAATATTGATTCTGATATTGACATCTTCTAGTAATTCAGGCAGGTCTATTAAATTATTCATTATTTTATAAAAGTATATTGCATCGTATATCTTCCTCCTGTCCTCAAGGGTTTGTATGTCACATTTTACAAGAATGGGTTTATAATTAAAATAGTATTTGTGTTCTTGTTGTATTCCTACTTTGAAGGCATAAGATCTTAGGAATCTGCGCTGCACATACTCTAAGTCTGCTGTATTTATCTTATAGTGTGGTGACCACACCTGTGAGGCATATTCTAGGATGGGCCTCACCTTGCATTTGGTTTTGGATTCTAACTTGCAAAGAAAAGTATCCAACCATCAGACAATCAATGCATATGTTACACTCGCTTTTTAGATCCACTTACTTATGCGAATCAGCATTTTCTTACATGAAAATAGCAAAAAACAAAAATCGGTCTCGATTAACCGATCAACACATGGAGCACTGTCTCAGAGTTTCTTTGTCATCTTACTTGCCAGACTATGACAAGCTCGTGGGTGATATCCAAAATCAAACATGCCACTAATTAGCTCAATACGGGTGGCAACGAAGGTAAGTTTTCAACAGGTTTTCCCCTTCCTTAAACCGTGGAATCGGCATTGAATATGTTTATTTTCACCGATCTGAGTAAAAAACAAATAATAAAGAAAAATTGCATTTTCCATTGATCTTTTGTGTTATTGTTTTTGCTCTCATAAATTAGTTTCATCTCATTCACAGCAGTCGATCTCGGAGCAAATTTGAAATTTGAAAGTCGATCTTCTCGTTAAAAGGTTGTCCACCCCTGATCTATGTTATAGATGAATGATTTTTTTCTAAAGGACTACATAAAAAAAAGCACAATGAAAATATTATATTCTCTAAAGATTCTTCTAAAATTTATAAAATTTAGAAAAATCTTAACTTAACTTCAGTAACATAACTTCAGTGATCGAACGAGAACTGGTGTATTCAACGTGATAAAGCCGCTGGCTACCTCCACATAATTAAAATACCTATTTTTTTTTTTTTACTTTTATTTATAGGTGAGGATATCTACGCCGCTTTCAAGAAATTTGCTGAAGATAGTAATTTGCCTCTCGAGAAACTTGTTTCAATTACAACTGACGGAGCTCCGGCTATGGTGGGAAAAAATTGCGGATTTGTGACACTATGCAAGAAAGATGAATCATTTCCCAAATTTAGAAGCTATCACTGTATCATACATCAGGAAGCCCTTTGTTCTAAGATTCCTAACTTCAATCATGTCATTGAGAAGGTAACCAAAATTATAAATATAATTCGATCAGCCCCCATGCAACACAGGTTATTCAAAAGCTTGCTCGAAGAAGATGAATGCAAATTTACAGATTTATTACTCCATGCTGAAGTACGATGGCTAAGCAAATCTAGAATGCTAGAGCGATTTATAAATCTCATTGACCAGATTAAAAAAATTCTTGTTGAAAAAAGTGTACTGATGGATGTTCTCAATGATCCCTGCTGGCTAGCAGATTTGGGTTTCATAACCGATGTCATGTCAAAATTGCAAAGTCTAAATTTGGGACTTCAAGGACCTAACAAGGAAATCATGGATATGATAAGTTTGGTGAACGCATTCAAAACAAAATTAAAGCTATTCATCTCGCATTTAGAAAAAAAATCGTTCTCCCACTTTCCTAGCTTTCAGAAATTTATGAATGATGACACTAAAGATAATATTGATAAATACATTGCCTATTTTAATGATCTTTACGAGCAATTTAGCAAACGATTTGACGAGTTTGGTGACATTGAAGCAAACATTATTTTTCTGAGTAATCCTTTTGCTTCTAAAGAAGACATTGTTTCAGTCGCTAATTCACTTAGCAAGATTTGTAGCCAAGTCGATTCAACTTCATTAGAGATGGAAATTATTGAAATAAAAAATAATATCCCGTTAAAAATTGCATTTGAACAAAATGGTACAGAATTTTGGAAACTTGTGGAGGTGGCCAAGTTCCCGAATTTAAAATATCTTGCACTAAACCTCAAGTCGCACTTTGGATCTACCTATCTGTGTGAAAGCTTGTTTTCAACAATGAAAATTGTAAAATCAAAATACCGATCCCGCCTCACGGACTGCAACCTTAACGATTGTATAAGAACGGCATTGTCAAAGTATGTCCCGGATTTCCAGAAGTTAGCTAAGGACATACAGTGCCACCTTGGACCTGGCTAATCTATTGACCACTCCTCTTGGTATGACCTTCTTCATTTGTTTTCTGAAAATTTGTTTTTTCTTTTCGATTTCTAAAAATTTGTTTTTTTGTCGACTAATTATGTTTCAAAAAGCTGTACGAAACTACCTACTTTTCAAATAAATAATATAAAAAAATGGTGTGTGGAGTTTATTTTTTAGTACATTGTTAGGTACTATGCATGGCACAGTGTATCTTTCCCCTGAAAATCGGCTGTTGCGCCCGCGGTTGTTCTGCCTGGATTGAAAGCGCCCACATTTTGAAAAGTGTGCCGACCCCTGTTCTAAATGCTCCCAAAACTTTTTACGGCAACTTAAAAACTTTAAAGCCGTTTTTATATCGAAAATCACTTTTCGTCTATACGCCTTTCTTGTATAAAAACCCTCAATTGGTAAGTGACTTTATGGAAAAAGGAAAAACAAAGTTTCACACAGTAATTGAGCATATTTTCAACGGGCTTATTAATTTAAAATATAAAAAACAACATTTTATAACTTTTTTTTTCTTAAATTAAAAAATATTGCATTTTCAATGAGGGTCGCTTTTCAATTTATTCATATTCGGATAAGACTTTTTCTTCATACAAAGAAGACATTTAATAACTTTATTTTTCTTCCATGTAACACTATTGCATTTCAATGAGGCTCGAACGCTCGAATTCAATTCATATTCGGATAGGACTTTTTCATACTAAGAGGACACTGTTTCTTTCTTGGGATTTCCTGTAACAAAAAAATCTTGGTAAGAGTGACGCTCAAGGCATTAGCCATTAGTATTAAAAAATTGACACATTTTTGTGCTTTCACTCCACCCTAGTGTTCAATTCTATGAAATGAAAAAAAAGGAGTCAATCAAAACTAATAGTAATATCCAGTTGTTTTAATTCACTAAAAGGGTTGAATTGACTTACCAAATACTTTGGGTCGAAAGACAACGGTAAAGTCATGATCCTGTCACGCTCAGTCTTATATTTTACTTCGTTATTTCTAACTTCCAGCTGAGTTTCTGTAACATCATTTAGTCTCGTTATTCTCACAAACACGTGAATGACTCCAACGGTTCTACCTAAATGATTACTCAAGGTGCCACAATACGAATTCATGTTGACGTGAGGATATTTATGCAGAACTAAAAGGTCTTTACATATTTCTGGGTTCAAAAAGTGTAGGTTTCTACACAAAATAGTTGTGTCACTTCCATTCAGTGTAATTTTAATTGGTTTAGAGTATATAGTACCTGAAAAGAAAGGAAAAATTTTATGCTAAGAAGAACTAAATGAAAATGTACATATAAGGTTACTAAATGATGGACGTTCTTCTTCTTTTACTTTGGCTTATCCCGCTCAAGCAGGGACGTCGTTGTTGTTGGTTGGTTTTGGCACATTTTTTTTTTTTATGGCTGGATGCCCTTTCTAACGCCAACGAATCTATTTTGATACAAACGTCCTGAATTAGGACGGGGGTTTTACCCTCCATTCGCTGGGAATCGTACCAGCTACCAACATTAACCTCATCCAGCCTGGGTAGGGCCGGATATGCCAGCCTCACATGTACGGAGGGAACAAAATTTTCTGTGGGAAAAGTCTGCTCCGACCGGGGATCGAAATCAGTGAATAAAGTGATTTAGAATTCTAAAGGTACACTATAATAATAATTATGAATACTGAAACATTGTGATAGAATATACAGTGATAAGAATCCTTTAAAGATCACTTATTAAACCAATCACACTTCTCAAGACCTGTGAGAAAACATTCGAGAATAGACCTTTTTTAAAATACTATAATTTAGTTACTTGATAATTTAAGGGTATGAGAAAAAAAACGCATTTAAAAAGAGTAAGATCCAGTTAGTTATTCCTGTTATTATGTCACAAATTTCAGTGGGTAGCGTCGACATAATAAGAACTAATACTAATGCATCATATCTGTAAAAAACCATCATTTTCCAATATCAATGTCTTAATCCTGACATGCAGTTTTGAGTCGAAAGTGATTCCAGAGCACAATTATCTAAAAAAAAATAAGAAGAAAAAAAAAAAAAAAAAAAAAATGCTGCCACTGGTAGTTGCCCACTCTACAACAACCCCAATTGTCCTCGCCTGGAGTGCAATCCAAGCTATCTACCGCTAGGCTAAGGTTTACTAAAGGAGACATCCAACTTGTGTTACAACTAGAGTCGGAAAAAAGTACTAAATTCAGCCTCATTCTCTTGAATTCGAGGTTTTTTTCTTCTTCAATGACTCAGTTACAAGTTAAGTGCAGACCTGTATTACTTCTAATGATTTTATAATATTAGAAACGGAATTATTTTTCTCTTTTTCCATACCTATACCTATTATTAAATCGCCTTTTAATACTGGCTGATTAGGACTAATGAGTCTCATTATTCCAGCAGTTAGCTCAATAAGTATTATTTTTTGGTGAAAATCCCTAATGAGAGGACAAATTGTAAGGTCCGGCTCAGTTTCGGACCCTCGATCTCTGGATAGCCAGACCGACGCGACGGTGACATCTTCAGCTGCCGGGACATGTTCATAAGTACATATTTTAAATAGTAGTCTGGTTGATAAGTGGTTAAAGCGCTAGTCTGGTAATCCAGGTAGTGTAGGGATCTATTGATTTGAATGCCACCCAGTGCAAATACTAACCCTTTGTACTGAACCTTCTCATCTTTGATGGTGCTAAGTGCTCCCATTGAATTTTTGGGAGAACCATTAAAACGTGAAACTACCATCAGAATCGCAATTAAATTATACAGGGAAAGAGATACCGCGTGAAAATATTATCAGAAAAAGATTAAAAATAATAAAAACCGTCCAAGCCAAGTATGGTTTTAGTGTGTCCTATTACCTCCAATGTATGTATATTGTATATAAGTAGTTGGAAATTATTACCTATTAAATCCAACGTAGACCAGTTCATGAGAACTGATAGGCCACCTTTGTATTCACTAATAATATCTGTATCCTCATGTTCAGGCACAAAATAACTCAAATCAATTTTGGACCCAAACTGTACTCGCATCCGGTACTTTGTACCTTTATTTGAAGGTTTCTTACTATATTGTTTAGGAATATGCATGTTTTTTATGACAACTTCGAATAAATAGACGTTTTCTTTTTCGAGAGACATAGTTTTCACTGTAGATATATACCTCTAAAACATTAAGCTTATATGACTTTGTATCTTAACGAGTTTGTTTTCAGTATACAAGTAATTTTAAATGTGATTTAAATTTGAAAAAAACAAATGCAAATAAGAAATGGGTAATTGGCTGGTAACTTGAAAGCTTATAATAGTGAAATATTTTTCTAAACAAGAAAAATTGTATTTTATTGGAAATTCATTGTAGACTTGAGTAGAAATCATGGAACAAAATCCATCAATACAGCGAACCATTTTGTCTTATTCAGTGGACGCGAGTATGCGTAAGCTAAAAATTCCAAAAGATAATGAACTTTACATTGAAAAGTTTAGAATTTCTGATATATTTGAAGACATTACAAAGAAGATTGTATCCACTAAACCTAAGGACGTATTGGAGTTCTTAAAGAACCAACTGGGAAGATACAATTATGAATTTATACCCAAAGTAATATTAATAGGACCGCCACAGTTAGACACACTATCAATAGCAAAATACGTCAGTAATCAAATGAATTGCACACCAATCCGATTACAAGATGTTCACACGAGGAAATTATTTGAACTGAATGAAAAAAGTTTTAAAACATTACAATTAGAAAAAATCTTTACAAACCTGACCGAAAGCCCATTTGATATTGACAAATATGAAAGTTTCAAACCTGACTCTTACAGTAATCAGCTCAAAAATGAATCAAAAGTCGACGATTTCATTCTAATTTTGAAGAAAATTATTGATGAAGAATTGATGAATAAAAGAGGATGGATTTTAGTGGATTTCCCCAGAAATCAAATAGAAGCACAAATTTTAACAAAACATAATATTGAACCAACACATGTTATATCACTTCTTCCAATTTCACATTTGGAATTAAGAAACCTTTGTGAAGACCACCAGAGTGATT
The DNA here is from genome assembly GCA_024516035.1 of Bactericera cockerelli. Taxonomy (NCBI): domain Eukaryota; kingdom Metazoa; phylum Arthropoda; class Insecta; order Hemiptera; family Triozidae; genus Bactericera; species Bactericera cockerelli. The sequence goes on from CM044955.1 coordinate 4,307,840, forward strand.
CCCAATATGAAAATCGATTGACAATGTTAGAATTAAATAAAGTGTACAGCCATTCCTTCAATCAAATTCACGTTTGTAGTAATGATATAGCACAAGTGGGGGAGATGGTCATCAAAAGCATTTATAATCAAAAAACGTTCACATACGATCACGCACTCGTGAATCTTAGAGTTCTAATTTTGGGACATGAAGAAAATGATCTACTATATTTGGGCAATAAATTAGCTGAACACCTAAGACTGGTTCACATTGATGGAAGACAATATTCTACCATAAAAAAAGAAGCTATTTTACATCGACTTCACAAAAATGACTGTTTGCAACAAGGTTATGTATTGACGGGATATCCAAATCACTTGGACGAACTCAAGAACTTGGACCAATGTGATGCTTCACCAAATAGAATATTATTCTTGAAATTAAATGAAAAACACATGCAACTATCAGAGGAACAAAAGTACTCTAGAGAACATACTATGTGTTCAGTTTTGAGAAATCGTTCGGTAAACCAGTCACAAGTGCATGATGATAGACACGTTGGAGCTAACAAGAAAGAAATGTATAATATGTTAAAATATTGTGGTATGAGGGCTTTAATAATTGAGGCTACTTCCAACTTTGATACTTTATTTGCTAGGGTGCTCGAAGCCATTGCAAATTTCAAGATTCAATTTCATTCCACGAATTATGAAACCTTTTCTGGTACTATCAAAGGCGATTCAACATTCAACATATTTTACCGAGATATGGAGACGAAGAGCCAATTTATAATTCCATTCAATTGTACAAATGTAAATAAACTAGAGTAAATCACATTGGGAACTGCTATTTTTAAATTTCTGACCTATAAAATTAAAGACATGGTAATAATTAAAGCCCGGATTTTTGCAAATTGCATATTTTGGCGGTTTTTCGGAGTTTGCATATTTGAACAAAATCCTGCATATTTCAACAATATTGGCCAAAATTTGCATATTTCGGGGTTTATTAGGGGGGAAAATTCGGTAAGTAGGTATCTACACTATCTACCTACTCAGAGCTACCGAAGTCCATTCAAATCTCAAGACGTAAATCGTAAAATCACATTTTGTGAGTGTACCTACCTACCTACCTTCATTGTGAAGTCATGTGGGTACCTACTGAGTACTGACAAGCAGCTAGCCTGCTAGCCTACTGAAACCAGATCAAACCCGTGTCGTAACGCGTCTGCAATACTCTCATCTGCAGTCCACGTATCAGCAGGGTAGGATAGGCAGGGAGAGGGGTAGATACCTACATGTATTGTATTTCTTTCTCTGTTCTCTTTCCTGTCTATTAGTTTTCGGCTGTTTTCTACTTGTAGTGAATTTATTGTGTTTGTAAACGATTAACTTTTCTACTGATTTTACTCAAGAAATGTGTATGCATAACGGAAACTCTAGTTAAAGGAGTAGATTATTTTGAGTTTAAAATCCTGTATAATTTGCATTTTAGACTCAGGTAGATACTAACTTTACAATGCCAGTTGACAAAAGTAAAATTAAGTCCTGGCTCAGTGAGTTAACGGGAGATTTTACATTTAATGGATCTATTGTCTACTGTAATTCTTGTCAAAAAAGTGTAACCTGTGAAAGGAAATAATAAACAACATGTTAACACTAGTGCTCACATTACATCTAAAGCAAAATCATCTTATAAACACCGCATATATTGCATATATGTGGGGGTTTTTGCTTATTTTTGCATGTATTGGGCTTTTCGCTTGCATATGTAATTTCATATTTTAGTTTTTTTTGCTGCATAAAATCCGGGCTTTGGGGACATCCTGTATTTAAACGCTATAACTCGAGGACGGCAAGTTCGATTAAGATGAAATTTTGCATGGTTGCCAATGGCTCAGTGCGGTCATGGTCTATCCAAAAAGTCCGTTTTCCAAAAGTTGAGCTTTTCAATGGGCTTTTTTTTCAAATACTAACATTTCTCGCAAAGTAGAAGTCCGATTGAGCTACAAATTAAAATGGTTCCTAATGGAAATGTGTAAGAGCTGATAAGATTAAAATGACATTTTGAAAGTTGAGCTTTTTCACACTCACATTTGACCGTCCCAATAGATTTCTTGGATGAGAATTCTTTGAACTGAACCTTTCTACATTTTCAACCTTCCACAAAGGTTCTTTAAAAGAGGATGTTTTCATTCTTACAAATACCTTAAGATCAAATTTGGAATCTTAAATGGAACCACCCTTTTCTGAAATGCAGTTGACAATGAAAGTATTTCAAAACAAATTTGAGATTTTTAATCAGGACCGGAGATATCGTACATTTCATTTCACAGTTTTCAGTAATTTTTTTATCAAAAATTAATTGTATTTTTGTATAAAAAATGTTATATCCATGTTTTTCCATTTGAAATAAAATCAGGGGCGGGATTCACTTCAAATTAATGTGAAAAAAATCTAAAACCCGCGTACAGTCTTAGTCTCAAGCCCTATTTTCAAGGGTGTTTTAGTAGGTACATAGATTTAGAGGATAACTTTTCAAGGCCTTTGCACAACCGGCAAAAAAGAAAAATAAGAAAATATATCTAATACTCTGCCTCAAGGCAAGTGCCCATGTGGCACCAGTTGAAGAGTATTTTAATAAAAAATATTGTCACGATCTTTCTCTAAGTTTGAATAGACCTGCATTCTTCAAAAAATAATCAAATATTTGAAGTGAGAAATACTGGTTACTATACAGATTTAATATTTGGCATATTATTTTGTAAAAAAATAGTATACTTTTTATATTGAACTAGACATAGATTTCCCTCGAGAAATAGTTATAAATAGCTCAATAAAAATTTTCTGTAAGTTCTGAGCGTTATATTCAGAGATGTTTCTGGTACAATGTTTCAGTAAGTATCTTATGTTTACCTTATTTTTGGAATATCAAATTCTAAGCAAGGTTAAGTTTTTTTACTCTTCAGCATAACTAACATAGCATACGCACAAATATTTGTATCTTTGTTGTATCTTTATTGAGAAAATCTAAGATTTTCTAGGATCACCATGCTGTCTCATTTACACTGGTAATGATACTGTTAGGTTCTGTAGAACTTCAACTTTCTCCAATATTAATCACCGTACATTGGTAGTCAAGTTGTTAAGGTGCTAGTCTGGTAATTAAGGTGGCGCAGGGATCCGCTGGTTCCAATCCCACCCAATGCATGATTTTTTCCTTATTTATTTGTGTTTGTGACAACATAATAATAAGACTCTGAGGGTTAGGTGGTGGTACAAAATGATTTGGCATTAACCCCGCCTCGTGGTTACCTTCCACTAAAGAGTATTATTATCAATAAAAATATCTCAACTTATGTTTATGTTAATCTGAGCTCCAAATTTATCATTCACAATCAAATAGTTTTTCCCTTTACATCATAAAATATCTTCAATGAAAAGCGTGAAGGTAACATACGGATTCTTCACACAATATTTCTAATAAATAGTAAGTGATTGATAATATTTTTTTCTTCTCAGATATTATGTACCGGAATATCCAATTAATGAATATACCCAATACGAGAACCAATACATTGAGTGACAGCAGAGCAGTAGTTTTGAATCACATCACCATGGACATTGAAGAGGAAACAGTACTTCTCATTGTTGTGATAATCAGCTTGATCACCATAACTTGTCAATGTCTATCAAATTTGGATAATCACGTGTCAATAAAAAGACATTTCTATAAAAAGCTGTTATCGATCACTGATACATTCAAGTTTAGAGAATATATGAATGAGACATGTAGTGTATTAATTGACAAATACTTCATGTATAATGCACTAACAAGTGTAGAACAACTTCTAAAGAAAACGGACGATATCCAAGAAGAAAACACAACAGGTAAAAAAAATCAACACAATTTGTTTTAACTTTCAATTATTTTTAAAAAAGTATTCTATACATATAGGTAAAAAAAGATTTTTTTTTATAGGTTTAACTCCTTTAGAAGCTTCTAAGCATCCAATGAACTATCTCTTTGTTTTCAGGTGAAGAGGTGAGTTCACAAGTCCATCTTATCCGGAGGCCAAGAGAAAATCAGTCAGATCGAAAATTGGTAAAAATTGTCAGTGACCTTTGTATGTATGCTCAGAGTTTTCATTTATTGAATACAAGGAGTCATAAAAATATTTCAAGTCACAATGAAAATGAAATCCTCAAAAGAGAACCTTTTTTATGGAAAGTGACAAAAAAACCTGAGTCTGGTGATACCGCTCCAACATTCAGCAAGATCCATCTTGTTAAAAATGACTCTAATCAATGGATCCAAAATAACAATAGAAATATGTCACACGACACAGAGAAGGATATCACAATAGAAAAACCTTCAAACTTCAATTTTGAAAATAACAAAGATAAAATTATTAATACAGATACTAAAATGATAGTTTTCCAAGGTAAAGATGAAATTAAGGAAAAAAATTTCTTGAAGAGACCTTACAATTCTAAAAAAATTAAAAACAAACAGCAACTTTCAAATCAAAGAAGAAAAGAGCTGGCCAAAGAACTTATTAATTCCAAACCAAGTGATAGTAGCAACATGAAAAATACAACTAACAAAATAAAAATGCCAATTGAAAAATCACTTGAGAGGTGTGGTCAAAGCACAAGAATTGCACCACATAACTCAATGCATAATACATCAGAACGTATCACAGCATTTGAATTTAATTCAAAAAGCTCACATAATGTAGAGGCGAGATATGGTTTTCAAAACCGAAAAAGCAACACAAAAACAGTTGTGCCAAAAATGGTGTTTGTTTCAAGTAATGAGGATAAGAGACTGAAAAATGAACAGATCAAGAGGAGATTAGAACGAGGATATAATAAATTGAAAAAAGACGGTGAAAAGGACGTGTAGACATGTTCTAAAATAAATAATAAATTACGTCTAGCTATCAAACAATAAATAGCTTCCGTGTACAAAAGTAACTTTATGTATTCTAAGATAATCATTAATTGAAAATTAATTTTCCAGGTTTTCACTTATCTCATAAATACAGTATAATCCCGCTAACTCGAAAATCCCGATAAGTCGAAAAAAATGCATGTAGAAAAGTCCTCTCGATAAGCCGAAATATTTTTTCAACTATACTCCCTAGAACTCGAAACTCAATACGGTGACGTCTTATAATTGAAATTTTCTGCTCATGTAATTGCTGGACAGAGGATCCGGACAAGTTCAGACAAGTTTATGCAGGGAATCAGAAACAATAGTAAAATTTATCACTTTTGCATTTAGATTTCAGTTTGTCTCAACACTTCGTCCGGTGCGTAGGTAGACGTTTCTTTCTTTCTTAGTTTTGTGAGTACAGTGTGAGAATGAGTTCGAAAATCAGTAAACTTAGGGTACTCAAAACCCTTTCCCTAGCTCGGAGGAAAGAAGTTGGACATTGCCAGGCAATTTGAGATTAAACTTTTAATCTCAAATTGCCTACTTCCCTAAACTTTTAAAATACAGTGACTTGAGTAGCACCTAATTTTTCCTGATTTGTTAGATTTGTAAGTACTTTCTACCTACTTTCTTTGTAAAAATACATGAACAAATGTACATATGTATTTTTCACTCCCGATATATCGAATTCTCATTTATTCTCTCCCTATAAGTCGAAATCCCGATTTCTCGAAACTTTCGATAACTCGAAATAAGGTACCAGTCCCTTGAATTTCAAGTTAGCGGGATTCTACTGTATCATAAAAAAGTTATTTATTGCTAATTTTAGTCTCATATGTCTAAAAATCATAATTGAAAATATTCACATAAATAATTATTATAATTTTATTTTAAATTGATCCAGTCAATTACCTCAAATAAGTTAAATAACTAATCAAGATAAGAAAAATCTACTCAGGAAACATTTTCATAGCTCCGAGGGGGACTTATCTTTCGAATTTCCAATGGAACCCCCTATTTTTATGATACTTCATAATTATACGTAAAATTTTCAGATTTAACAAATCCTTACTTCTAATTTTTGGCACAACCAGTTTCACACCCATTTGGGAGTGTGAGATTTTTTCATCTTACATTATGAGTGTGGTGTATCAAATCGTGAAAGCACATCTGATTTTGCATTCAACCGACATATTAAAGAATTGACCAGATTCATTTATTGTTATGCTCTATGCAGGACATTGTACATGTATATGAGTTGGTGGCATCATTCTCGTGTTTATTGCTTCACCTTTTTCTGTTATATCATTTTTTATACCAACTAACGGAAAACGCTGCTGTGATAATATAGACACTCATGGAAACTATTACAAGTCGTCCGCGAACCCTATTAACTGGCAACTCTTCCTTCTCATCTCTTTTGCTTTAGCAACAATATACATCACCCAGAAGGTACCACAGTTATCAGGTTACCCAGCACTCGTCCCAATGATTATACTCAATGCTATTTATATTGTGCGACCCCGGAATCGGGGCCCACAATAATGTGTGGAGCATGATTACTGTAATCTTTTTTGCTATGCTTGCGATCATTTTGGGGTCAGACGTCTGGAAAGCCTTCACTAGAAGGCTCGTATACATTTTAGAACCCGATAGAACCCGATACGAGAACACAATCGACACCACCCTTAGATGCTGCCTTCATATCATATTTGATCCTAATTTGATATGTGATGTGGTTAGGGTGATGAGTGGAGAGTTTTTGATTTTCTTTTATTCTACCTATACCAGAGTTCAAAAACCAGGTCAAAAAACTGAACCAGTACATCGAATCTTTTCATTGTCCTCCTCATGTATTTGCTACTGATAGTTTCTCAAAATTCCTAGAAGAAGGTTTCAGAAACCAAGAATTCTACAACCCCCAAAACCCTGAGTTAAAAGCCTAAAAAAAGAAATTCAAATCCATTAAACCATTAGGGAAAATATTCACCAAAATCATCCTTGTTACTCTTACTGCACTTCTAGCTATACCAGAGTCCGAAGACCAGGTCGAAAAACTGAAGGAGTACATCCAGTCTTTTCATTGTCCTCCTCATGTAGGTATTTGTCGCTGATGGTTTCTCAAAATTCCTACAAGAAGGTTTCACAAAACAAAAATTGTACATGCAGTTCATGGGAAAAGAAAAAAGACCTGATTTCATAAGCCAAGAATTGTACTCACAGTTCATGGAAGGGTGTCAGGGAAGAAAACTTGATCTCAAACATCTCAATTTAACAGGATTACAATAGATTCCTGAACATTTGCATTAAATAGTGTGCCTGATGTTAGTATTCTTCATCCAAATTTTCTTGAAATTACTACAAGAAGGTGTCACAAACCCGGAATTATACAGGGTATGTTTTTTTACTTGTCACCCCTAAAAACTTGAGAACCGTTTAAAATTCTGAAAACGCAAAAACAGGTATTACTTTATTTTTGAGGGGGTTTTCCACCCTCAAAAATTTGAGGGGGGAAAGGCTATGGTGTAAAACAAACATAATGTCACATTGTCACATAGGAGATAGTATTTTGAACGTAAACAATCGTATAACCTACGATAAAAAAATAATATAAGACACATTCATACGGTCCGTAAACCAGTATCAGCTAGGATTCTACGGATAATATAATCCATCAGTATTAACCAAGAAAGTTCATACCTGTTTGTAAGTGAATCGGGCATCTACATCGAAGTAAATTTTGTGAAAGAATCACCAACCTGGATACCAAGAAAACTATAAATTTTGTAAACAATGGTCTATGCTTCCTGTTAAATGAGGTTCGCTTGGAAATGTGTGGTGTTGAGATTAATTGTATTAAAAATGTCGGCATAACATCAACGCCGAATCATATCCATTAGTCATGAAATGAAAAAAGTATGAGATAGCAGGACAGTCGATTGAGATAACATCAAAATACACATTTAGTGGTTATATAAAACTGAAATATCTATTTGGTTTTCCTGAAAACTATAACAAAATTCTCCTAAACCAACGTCTTGATTAGATTTTAATGAGAACTCAAAGGATGCTCGTTTATCGACTGGTACAAGTGCTGTAACTGATGCAAAAGTTAAACTGTCAAAAGTAGTTTGGAGAGAATCACATGTACAAGTCAGTCAGGACAATAAAGACAAGTACTCAGTCTGAACGTTGCCGTTTCATGATTTTAGGTTTCCAAACAGATCGGGACAATAGCCTTACAAAGTATCCATCAGAGATTGATCATGTAAAATTAAAGAATTTAAAGGTGTATCTCTACTCTGTTTGTTTTCCCTATGAGTCTTTAAATATTGACTTTGAACAAAAAAAATATATTCCTCTATACCTCATGTATTGTGCTTTTCAAGAGAGTTATTATGAAGAGTTGGTAAATAATCTTTATAGCTTAGGTAAATAATCTTTATAGCCTAAGCTATAAAGATTATTTAACAAAAGCTCCTATTGTAGTACTTGACTGTTCAAAACAGTCCCAACTGTGGAAACATAGCTCTTCAGTAGATATCCGTATTGAATATGAGCTAGCGGAAAATGCTCCCAATAAAACAACTCTGTATGCTCTTATAACACATGTTTCACTTGTAAGGCTGTACCCATTGACAAATACAATCCAAAAATTATTATGATTTCTGTGAATAGGTACTGGCGGCGGGCAGTGGTAGTTCTCATGCTAACATTTAATAAATAACAGTTTCCATTTTTTTACGAGGGGAGGGGGGGTCAGTCAACATTTCAGTTATAAAAAAGCGTATGTGAAAATGACCATTTCACCCTCTGACCCTCAGCGGAAAGAGAATATTATAAATATGGAAACTTGCATGTGGGTAGAAATCATTCAATCTGAAACTGCTGATCATTCAAGTGCTGTTGTGTCTATTATTTCTAATTTAAATCCATTTCTTAAAGTTAATCATTTATTTTTAAAGTTTACTATTATTTTAAGTATATTATATAAAATACCTATTTTATTTGTAAAAGTGTTTTTTGATTTTTTATTATTTTTTGTAAAAACTTTATAAATTGAATAAGTACCATCACTACTGAACAATTTTTTTGTGTCTATTTATAATTATCTAACTTGAGCTAAGAAGGATGAGCTCCTCCAAAATTATTTTAAAAGTAATAAAAAATAGAAGACTATTGGAATTAGTAATTAGAAAAAATTTAAATTTATCTGCAAAAGACATTTACATAGAAGAAGAAAAAATCTCTTTCAAATTAAGATATAAAATTGGAAAAACCAAATTAATAGAAAAATTAAACACATCGCAAGGTGATTATGAAATAGAAAGCATTCTATGGGCCACACTAAATGAAGAGGAGGAAGATGAGATGCTGGACCTGAATAAAAAAAAAAAGAATAGAATAATTTTTTTGTATTTTTATATAAATTTTAATTTTATTATTATTATTTAATGTCTTCAAATTTGAGTTTGAGTGTATCTAATAAGATATGTTTTAGTCTTTTTCTCGAATTTGAAGAACTTTTCCGTATAATTACAAAAAAATTACAAAGCTCACATAGGGATAAATATATAAAGTGGTTTGGAATAGCGGATTTTCTACTTTTTGATAGCGATTATTGTTATATTGAAAGCACTGTAGACAAGCTGAACATTACTAGAGATTTGAAATATTCAGTGAATCAAACTTTTGTAAAACAAATTAAACAATTTGAAAAGAAATTGATTGAAATAGTTACAGAAAATGGAAGTCTATGCTCAGAAAAAAATTCATGTTCCCACGTAGACTTTGAAACTTTCTGGTGGGAAATTTCGTCTACCTTAAAAACTGATGTACAAGCTTACCATTACTTCTGTAATTACTCAAAAAACGAACGGTTTGATAAACTGTGTATTGAAATCTTAATTTTTATCAAAAATATGGAAAATCAGTTACTCCAATCCATGTAAAATCAATGTATACATTAGAAGAAATTGCATTCAAACAGGCAGTATTTGATTTTTCCAGCACTCATATCGTAATCGTAAGATTTTTTGAAAAATCTTATACTAAACGTTTGCCTGCCTATTTCTTCTTTTCTTACATTAAACCACATGTGGTGAAATTAGGATTACCCCCATATAGTGAACACGGCTTTCTTCGTCGATTTGAAGACTTGCTATATTTAATTAGAATTCGCGGGTATTCAAATTACTTATATCGGATGTGTAAATGTAATAATTACGTGTATGTGGAGAGTGAGTATCAGGACTGTGTCCATGAACAGTTAAGGTTAGTGTTTCTCTCTACTGTAAGAAATATTTTTACAAATTTCATTTTGTTTAATAATTTATGGAAAGAGGAAATACCTAATCGTTTTGCAGATAGACAAATTTACTATTGCTATCCAGAAAAATCCGTTTGGGAGTGGTTTGAATAGTAGGAGTCTATCCTGATACTAACTTCACACGCTTTTACTTATTAACATTATCCTATATTAAATAAAACCAATAAATTTCTAGGTAAAAATGGCAGATTCAATATTTGTTAATTGTGCTGAATGCAATGTCGAGTATGATTCATCTAAAAGGCAAGACCATATTAATTCTGTGCAACATCAAAGAGCTTCAATTGAAAACTTTCCTGAAACTGTTAATTTGGTTGAGTTTGCATTCCAGAATAATATTCAAACATATTTTATTAAAAATAACAATTTTATAGACACAACTAAATTTCTTGTAGAATTTGTAAAAGAATATTTTCTGGAACTATGTCGACTAACCCGTGAACAGCATGAAAGTTTTAAATTTCAAGCTAAACTGAACATCTTTTTTAAAAAATTGACTGTTGACGAATTTTTTATGGCCACTTTAAAGACCAAAAACTTTATAATTTGTGACAGTGTAGAATTAGATAATATATGGCAACAAGCTGTTGAGAGTCTGCTCTCAGAAATGCTTGATTTCGAAGGCAAAGGAAGTGGTTGGACTATGGATTTTATTGGTGGTATATACCTTTGTTTTTTAAAATATCAACCCATATTATGTGGTACATTTATTACTACACCAAAATTTCTTTTAAAATCAGAAGCCGTTTACAATGTTAAAATTAATGATAATTTTTGCTTTAAATATGCATTACTGGTTCGTTATATCGAACGTATAAAGCAACGTAACGGTAAAAAAAATATACATCACTTGAAAATAAATTGGTCAGGTCTAACTTGGCCCCTAAAAATTGACCAATTAGACATTTTTGAGACTAATAATCTTGGTGTTGCTATCAATGTATACATAATCATTTCACTTGTCTAAAGTGAAGCAAGTTCAGAGTGAAACAGATTTACTTCTTCTCAGGAATGAAAACGTTAGTCATTTTGTATATATTAATAATTTGAATGAGCTAGTCTCACGTCAAATGCCAAATCTAACCAATAAACGTAGAAAGAAATTTATTTGTAAAAAGTGTTCATCACTAACTTTTTACTGTTGAAACCATTACAAAGAACACACGTGTGTAGTGACGACAACTATGTCACCTTTGAGAAGTAATTTAGATTGGACACTTTCTTCTGTTCCACTATTCCTGAGAATGAGTAAACATTTATACACTGTAGAACAAGGACTTGATAGTTTTAAGAAATGTATCATGTATAATAGTAGTGGGGTAGGAAATAATCAGATTTTAATTTTCACAGTATAACGTGTCACACAAATTTAAAATAGCTTCATTTGAAAAAAATATCATTTTATCCATAAGCGCTTTTGGTATTGATAGCAATAAAAAATGCATTTTTATTCTAAAATTATGTACACTTGAGCAACCTGTACATTTAGATTTAATTCTAACTTGTAATGAAACAGGTATTAATCATTTTTCTTTGATTAAGTTTTTTACTAGCTTTCATTATAAAAATAAATTGAATGCAAAAAAGGTTTATCATTTGTAAAGTTTGCTTGACTGGATTTTTATCAGAGGTAAAATTGATAAAACATAAATTACTATGTAGTCTACAGACTCCATGTGTTGCCATCATGCCAGAGTCTGGTATACATATTTTAAAATTCGATAATTTTGAACGACAGCAGAAAATACTTTTGTGATTTATGTAGATTTTGAGAGTATATTAACCCTAGATTGGTAGATATCCGTCATTTTGACCGACACATGGGAGGAACGGATTTTTTCTCCTCTACATGATAAGTGTAAAGAGGAGAAACATGTCCAAACTCCCAGATATGCTATCCCAGTTTAGGAGTGAGTTGACCTTCAAGTGAGTGAGACCTGTGTCAGTGATTTCGTTAGTTTAATTAAAAATTTCGTAAAGTATAGGGGGTCATTTTGAAGGGTATGTATTAACGTGATATCGTGGGGGTCACTCTGACATGTTCAGGGATAGAATAATAGAAGTCAGTCCGTCAGTTAGAACATTGACTACTTCATTGATTCATTTACTGGTCGCCACATCTCTTTGTTTTCCCATGTTTCCCCTGCGATTATACTATTTTTTAATAAATAATGTAGAATTTAATTAATATAATTATGTCTCTTTTGGTTCTTATCTTTTTGTTTTTTTTTTTTTTAATTTGATTTTGGCTGAAAAAATACATGGGAGTCAAATTGACGGGTATCTAGCGTTCACGTATTAAAAAGGGACGCTACCTATCTAGGGTTAAAGAAAACTGACTTGCGAACCATCACTTTTGAACTCCTTCACACAGACTACGCAACATCATATTCCCTTTGCTTTTTGTTTTTATGTTGTTGGTGCCAACACTAAGAACTTAGTAAGTTATACTGCTACAGACAACAATGCTGATGTGGTCATGGTATTTTATAAAATGTTAAAATTAGAAGTACTAGAAATTGAAAAGTATTATAAATAAAAATATTTCAGTCAACATGACAAGTGAAGATTGCACGCGTTTCCATCAAGTGAACATTGTCAAGTCCCGTTCTCAGCTACAATGAAAAAAGTTAGGGACCACTTACATTTTACTGATAATAAACATGTTGCCAATGATGGTCGCTTGAGGAGGGTTCTTTGTAACACATGTAATTTAAAATTCCGCAAAGGCAATTTTGTACCTGTAATTGCACATAATTTTTCAGGATACGACAGTCACTTAATACTTAAAGGGTTTGATTAATATAACAAGAAAATTACTATAATTCCAAGCTCAACAGAAAAGTTCGTGTCATATTCCAAACAAATAACCGAAACTATTAGCGATAGATTCATAGATTCTTTTCGCTTTTTAGCCTGCAGTTTGGATACATTAAGTCAATCATTGCCTAAAGAAGATTTTATTCACACCCGTCACCACTATCCAAATGATATAGATTTTCAATTACTAACTAGAAAGGGTATGTTCTGCTATGAATTTTTAGACTCTTTTCAAAAGTATATACTAAACCTACTCAGTTCTGGATTAAAAATATTCAAGAAATATTTTAAAGTCATGATACGAAAAACTTGCTTCCTTACCAACCAGTCAGCACCCGTCACCGTAGCTCGAAGACACCTAAAGTCACCTAGCTTACTTCTACTAGCAGTATTCCTGTTACTATTCATAATGTGCTGAAGAAATTGGTTCGCTTTTTGAGACGCAACTTCTCCAAAGTGGTATTGGTGTCTTTGCCACCTATTCCAAGGTACCCAGATACTGATAGTGCGGTAATAACCCATAACAAATATCTGGCAACATTTTGTTGTTCACAGTACAAAATCTTTTCCGAATTTACCACACACACATATATGATACAAAAATTACACCAAAGAATTCCGCAAAATCAATTTTGTACCTGTAATTGCACATAATTTTTCAGGATACGACAGTCACTTGATACTTAAAGGGTTTGATTAATATAACCCAGATAACGCGGTGAAATTTTTTGTTTTATTTTTTTGGTGTGATATAAATTGAGTCCTGAATCAAAATAAGTGCTGTCAACTTATCACTCGGACTCAAAACAAAGAGCTTAAGGTGTCGCCAACTAACCTCAACAAGCTGAATTAATTAGAAAAATCCACAACGTACTTACCTTTCTCCAGATGGGGCTGACGTCCTTCCAGAAGGACGTCCTTCTGGAAGGACGTCAGCCCCATCTGGGATAACAAGAAAATTACTATAATTCCAAGCTCAACAGAAAAGTTCGTGTCATATTCCAAACAAATAACCGAAACTATTAGCGTTAGATTCATAGATTCTTTTCGATTCTAAAAATATTCAAGAAATATTTTAAAGTCATGATACGAAAAACTTGCTTCCTTACAAACCAGTCAGCACCCGTCACCGTAGCTCGAAGACACCTAAAGTCACCTAGCTTACTTCTACTAGCAGTATTACTGTTACTATTCATAATGTGCTGAAGAAATTGGTTCGCTTTTTGAGACGCAACTTCTCCAAAGTGGTATTGGTGTCTTTGCCACCTATTCCAAGGTACCCAGATACTGATAGTGCGGTAATAACCCATAACAAATATCTGGCAACATTTTGTTGTTCACAGTACAAAATCTTTTCCGAATTTACCACACACACATATGATACAAAAATTACACCAAAGAATTCCGCAAAATCAATTTTGTACCTGTAATTGCACATAATTTTTCAGGATACGACAGTCACTTGATACTTAAAGGGTTTGATTAATATAACAAGAAAATTACTATAATTCCAAGCTCAACAGAAAAGTTCGTGTCATATTCCAAACAAATAACCGAAACTATTAGCGTTAGATTCATAGATTCTTTTCGCTTTTTAGCCTGCAGTTCGGATACATTAAGTCAATCATTGCCTAAAGAAGATTTTATTCACACCCGTCACCACTATCCAAATGATATAGATTTTCAATTACTAACTAGAAAAGGTATGTTCTGCTATGAATTTTTAGACTCTTTTCAAAAGTATATACTAAACCTACTCAGTTCTGGGTTAAAAATATTCAAGAAATATTTTAAAGTCATGATACGAAAAACTTGCTTCCTTACAAACCAGTCAGCACCCGTCACCGTAGCTCGAAGACACCTAAAGTCACCTAGCTTACTTCTACTAGCAGTATTCCTGTTACTATTCATAATGTGCTGAAGAAATTGGTTCGCTTTTTGAGACGCAACTTCTCCAAAGTGGTATTGGTGTCTTTGCCACCTATTCCAAGGTACCCAGATACTGATAGTGCGGTAATAACCCATAACAAATATCTGGCAACATTTTGTTGTTCACAGTACAAAATCTTTTCCGAATTTACCACACATACCACATATGATACAAAAATTACACCAAAGACACTATGAATGGTTAACTGAAAGTGAAATAAACAATTTGAATATCTTGGATTTCACTCCTGAGGATGACATGGGTTCCTTCTTAGAGAAGGACGTGGAATAACCTCAGAAATTACATGACTTGCATAACAATATTCCTTTCTTGCGCAAGAGGAGAAAACGCCCTCAAGTGGCAACGAAAAGCTTCTCACAACATTGGAAAATAAAAATAAATATATAGTACACTATCTTACGTTAAAACAAGCTCTATTGCATGAACTGAAACTGTTAAAAATACATAGAGGAATAAAATTTTATCAATCAAATTATTTATTACCTTATATTAACTTGAACACTGAGCTTAGAAAGAGAGCTACCAGTTCCTTTGCCTCTTCAGTGTGGAAACTTTTGAACAATAGTTTGTACGGTAAAATTGGAAAAAAATTGGCAACTGTCCAAGAATTCTCTTCAATAAAGCTATTTTCAGCGGAGTCAGTGTTCTAGACTTGAGAAAAATACTCATGTTCAATTTTTACTATGATATTGTTCAGCCTCATTTCGGTCTCACTTAGACACTGATTCCTTTTTCTATCAAATTTTCACAGATGATTTATATCGCGACAGTTCTAGTCTTGCAGAACATTTAGACAAGAGTGCTTATCCGAAAGATCATATTTTATTTTCAAGTCAAAGTAAAAAAGTAGGTACTCGGAAAATTCAATGATAAGTTGGACGGGAAAATTTTGAAACAAATTATCGGAATCGCGAGTAAACTTTACTCTTATCAAGTGCATGAGGGAAATATTGTAAAAAAAGCCAAGGGTGTTAAAAAACATATCACAGAACGTCAGATCAAGTTTGAAGATTTCGAGATAATGTTTACGTGAAAATGTGTAACTTTATAAAACTTTTCACAACATAGTCTCTAAAAATCATTGTTTGACAACTGTTAAACAGAACAAACTTGTTCTTGATAATGCTGACGACAAACGTGTTCTAATGTTAGATAAAATGAACACCCTTCCGTTTGGTCATTATAGTCTAGCAATCGAGTCTTCAGAGAAATTTGGTAAGCAGAGGTGTTAGTCATGAGTGTTAGCTTCTTTTTCTATTGTGATATCATGCAGAAAGTATAAAAGTAGGTCACGTTATGTAGTTCGAGTACAGTTTCCTATTACATCTTGTGCCTGTGTGCGTGTTTTTATTTGTGTTACACGTCTTAAATATGAAAAATACTGTTGTGGCCGATATTCAAATTTTTCGGGGCAATGACAAAGACATTATATTATAATAAAGTTTTTCTGTTTGTAAACTCTTTGACGCTGACATAGTACAACACTTTATATTTAAGCCACCATTTGAGTTGGGAAAATTAAATCCTATGCGTCGCAGAGGCAGAAAAGTCATGTGCCTCAGAGACAGCCCAACAGCCGGCTCACGGAAACTGGAGTCAGGTGTTACAGGGACAGCCCAACAGACGGCTCACGGAAACTGGAGTCAGGTGTTACAGGGACAGCCCAACAAACGGCTTCCGGAAACTGGAGTCAGGTGTCACAGGGACAGCCCAACAGACGGCTTCCGGAAACTGGAGTCAGTTGTCACAGGGACAGCCCAACAGACGGCTCCCGGAAACTTGAGTCAGGTGTCACAGGGACAGCCCAACAGACGGCTCACAGAAACCGGACGTCTCATGGAAACTAGAGTCAGCTGTCACAGGGACAGCCCAACAGATGGTTCACAGAAACCGGACGTCTCACAGAAACTAGAGTCAGGTGTCACAGGGACAGCCTAAGAGACGTCTCACGAAAACCAGTCAGGTGCCACAGGGAAGGCCCAACAAACGATTCGCAGGCACCCGAGAAAATGGCGATTCCTCGGAGAAAGTTTTCCGGTCTTCTGATTGCGGGCCGGACCACTTTGAACCAATTCTCTTAATTCATTGTGGTATTTCGGTTGTTTTTCTGAACTTTCTGTGTATTTCAGGATGTCTCAAGCTCGGCAGGTCAAGTTGAGGAAGGAGTCCGTCACTGAGCTGGGAGAGATCTTCTTCGAAGTCATCGGAGGAGTATCGGCACTCAACGCCCTGAGTGTTGAGTTTTTCTGAATACCAGAGCCCATACTCTTCTTAGAAAGGAAGCAGTTGATTTTATATCGCAGAATTTTTTTAGTTCCACATTTACCAAGTTAGGGTTTTTTGTTCGCCATAATGATTCACATAACTTTGCAGGAAAGTCCGTCCCAAAAAATACCGTCAACTCATGAAGAGTTACCCCATATACACTGTATTACAAGAGATCGCTACACTAGAGTTTCACGCAAGCGATGCATCACATTAATAAACATCAATTCTGATGGAGCAGTGTTTGTCTCTCTGATTGTGGGTTTTAATGACAATGATTTATCTTCGTTATGATGTTCACAAAGATCATTATCTACACACAGAGGGTTGGGTGGAAGAGATTGCCACAGGCAATAACCCCGCCCTTTAGTTAGGACATCAGGCGCCAAAACCGAAGCTCTCTTCAGGAGTGCTGTAGAGTATATTGCAGCTGGGAAAACTGCCGCGGAAGTTTTCCTAGCTGGTACTTGGTGAGCTTTATGCTCACTCCCCATCTGGCTATCTTACCTACAGTTTGTCTCGCGCAGGCTGTACCATGTCGATTCTCGACACCGAACCGATGTTCACAGTACTCGCATTCTATATGTTTTCCGAGTCATTGGTGGGCGTTGGCGATGCACACACAGATGCCCTGCATACCTACCCCTCTGGACAGAGTCAACTGGAGGCGGACGCTTTGCTTTATCAGCGTTCGCAGACTCTGGCCAAGTTGGGTGCCATGGCAAGAAACACTGGAATGGAGTTGGAGGATCTGCTTTTGAGAAAGAACCCAAATCTGTGGCAGTTTTGTGGGCAGGGACCAACGACAAATTATTTAGGAGAAAAAACCGTCAGCACTCCTATAGAACCGTTGGGTAGGGTATATTTTTAAGAAACAACTTCTCCACATTGGTATTGGTGTCTTTGCCAACTATTCCAATGTACACAGATACTGTTTGCGAGGTAATTGCGCACAATAAATATCTGGCAACATTTTGTTGTGCACTGTACAGGACGGTATTGGCTGACATACATAATAGGTTTCTAAAGAAGCCACATTTGTATGAAAGCCATATGGGTAGACCTGTTGCACCTCAATCGAAAGGGGTTTCTCATCGTTCGTGATGTTATCCAACAGGCTGTCAGGGCTAGCTGGGATAGAGTAGACCAATACATGGGTAGGGTAGAGAAGTTGTCGGAGGCATTACATAGGTTTATAGGTTGTTATGTGTCCGTGAATATGTGTCAGCAGGTTGCAGTTCTGCCCTATGTGGCGAAAACGGTGGCGACATCAGGCGCCACAACTGAAGCCCTCTTCAGGAATGCTGCATCATACATTGCAGCTAGGAAAACTGCCGCGGAAGTTGGTATTCCGCCCAACTCTGTGGCAGTTTTGTGGGCAGGGACTAATGATATATTACTTAGGAGAAAACCCCCTCAGCATTCATATAGGACTGTGCTGAAGAAATTGTTTGGATTTTTAAGAAACAATGTCTCCAAATTGGTAAAGTTAATAGAAAAACTAGAAACATCGCAAGGAGACTATAAATTGAAAGTATTATATGGGCCACTTTAAATAAAGAGGAGGAAGATGAGATGCTGGACCTTATAAAAAAAGAAAGGAATATTTTTTTTTAAAATTTTATACTAATTTTACTTTTATTATAATGTATTTTATATATAAATACCTATTTTATTTCTAAAAGTGTTTTTTTGTAATTTTATTATTTTCGTGAAAACTTTATAATTGAGTAAGTACCATCACTACTGAACAATTTCTTTGTGTCTATTCAGTCTCTTGTATAATTATCTAACTTGAGCTCCTCCTCCAGCTAAGTATGAGCTCGTCCAGAATTATTTTAAAAGTATTAAAAAACAAGAGACTATTGGAATTAGTAATTCGAAAAAATTTAAATTTAACTGCAAAAGACATTTACTACATAGAAGAAGAAAAAATCTCTTTCAAACTAAGATATAAAATTGGAAAAACCAAATTAATAGAAAAATTAAACACATCGCAAGGTGATTATGAAATAGAAAGCATTGTATGGGCCACACGAAATGAAGAGGAGGAAGATGAGATGCTGGACCTGATAAAAAAGAAAAAAAGAATAGATTTTTTTTTTTTTTTTAATTTTTATATTAATTTTAATAATATTATTTAATGTCTTCAAATTCGAGTTTGATTGAATCTAAGATATTTTTTTTTTTATCTTTTTCTCGAATTTGAAGAACTTTTCCGTATAATTACAAAGCTCACAGAGGAGATTGATAAGGAGGTACAGTGACAATGGATCTCTAGATGCTGATGATATAAAAGACCTTGTTCATACTTTGATTCAAGCAATCTTAGGAAATGAACCCTGGAGGGCGTGAATTCACGCAGCTTGCTATCCAGATTGAGCAAGTTTTTGCCAGAGAAGCGCAGTCTGTGTACTATGTACAATACCTGGCAGGAACTTCTCATAAGTCCAAGCGCAACGCTAGTGGCCTCCTGTATCAAAGGTACATTGGTTACCGTCGATATTCCCGGAGCAAGAAGCGCATTCCGGTTCAACGGAGGAAGAGTTTAGGATCAGCCACTCCCAGGACTTCCAGGCCTGCCTCACCATTGTCACTGGCTGACAGCTTAATTTCCAATAATGGTAAGTTTTTGTACACCATGTTCTTTTTCTTGCTGTAACGTTACTATAATACAAAATGTTATTATTGTTATTACATTCTTTTAAACTTTTAATCATTTCTCAATACTTGTGAAGAAGTAGACACAAGTTCTCATTGTGGACGTACCCAATTTTTTTGTGTGAAAAACACTCAAATTTGAAATCTCATAACATCAGAAAGCTTGATATAGTTACAATGAACTTATAATTATGTAGGCTTCAAATGTATCACAGTATGGGTAGTCTTATTAAGGATTTCAAATTTGATTGCCCCAGGGCTCCCCCTGGTAATGTTGAAAAATTGAAACCCCTTGAAAAAAAGAAAAAGTATGTTTTTTTTTGTTTCTTCAAATCCCTAACAGTTGTCACATGCAGTGCTCACACTAATTAATTGTGTTTACTTCACAGGAACCAGTGAACTGGATTCTAATTTACGGTGGCTGCAAAACTATTCATCAATGAGCAATGACTGGGACAGGGTGGAACGGCTTTGGCAGGCAACTCTAAAACATCGCCTGGACAGTGTGATGAAGGGAGAGGGCAAATACAAGTCTGTCAACGGGTACTTCAATATCTTCAAGGTGCTGAAGGACCCCAACCTGGGCTTCAAATTGGTAAGTTACATGCATCAACTATTTATGTAAATATATGTAAATGGATATGATTCTTGGATTATATGCAGGATCCCTGAATTTCTCTCAGCTTAGTTATAAATAACTTCAAAACTTGAGTACATGGCAGTCCATCAGGCCAAGTTCCGACAAGCACAATTACTGTGTATCCGTACATTGAACTTCTGCCGTGTATTATCAAAATAAAGCTGAGACTAAATAGAACGATATTTGCAAGTATTAACTGGTTTATGTATCTGTTACTCTTTGTTTCAGTTGAAATGGGACTTTAACAACTATGAGAAGACTGCCAACAAGGAGGACTGCCTCCTGAGCTCTTTGATGACTACAGCAAATGATATCTTCAATTTGGCGAGAAAGAAAATTGCGGCCAGCAAAGACAAGGATTTCAAGAAAACGATTTCCACTCTGTTGGACCAACTGAATGATGACCTTAACACTGGTAACTCACTAGCACTTATTCTTCTTCCATATTTATTGAAAAACCCTGTTGTTATTGATGTTGGCAATCTAAAGGTAAAACCTTCTAAAGATGAGATCTCAGAATCCTTCATTGCTCATATGACAAATCCTGCAGATGCTGAGACCTATCGACTTAAGAGAATTGAGGATTATGCAAAAGTGTCTAGGTCAATTCAACCATATGTGTTGGGGCCACACTTTGTAAACCACTTGCAAACTTGAAAATTTTCCCCTCATTTATTAACTGAAACAAAACTTTCCACTAAAATCTAACGTCAGTCTATTGTTGCCTTCCAACCAAGTTAAAAGTCTCTTGTTGCCTTCCAACCAGTTATAAAGTATATTGTTGCCTTCCAACCAATTAAAAATCGTCTGTTGCCATTCAAAATATAAAGTCTTTTTGCCACTTAACCGATTTCAAGTTAAGCTTCACCAACCATCTAACCTTAACCAATTAAATAAGTCATAACCCTTGTGTCAACCCTTGTGTCATCGAATTTACCTATTGTCATCTTGTGTCGTCGAATTCACCACAGCAGAATACCCGTGGCCACGGAGGAGTCGGTGAGACTGCAGGACTAACTGTAAGTGACGTAGCCGTTTTTTACCTTTCTTTTAACAAATTAAATAATATTTTACGGTTTCATAGCAAATAATAATAGGTGTTTAATAAAAAACAAAATTTAGCCGACCGTGCCCCCACTAGACTTGAGGACTTTGAATTCGCTAGTTGAAAGTCGGTTGGGTACCGCCGGACAGAAGAAAGAGCCAGCATTTCAAACCAAAAAGACAGATCTGTCCATCTTTAAAAGAAAGAGTGAACAGGTCCAAAAAGAAAAAGGTGTGCCCTGGAAACTATGCCCGAAGAGGACGGCGATGATAGCCAGAACATCACGGCCACGGGGGAGTCGGTGAGACTGCAGGACTAACTGTAAGTGACGTAGCCATTTTTTACCTTTCTTTTAACAGATTAAATAATATTTTACGGTTTCATAGCAAATAATAATAGGTGTTTAATAAAAAACAATATTTAGCCGACCGTGCCCCCACATTTTTTGGTTTTATGCAGCAAAAAAAGGCAGCAAAAAAAGGCTAAAATATGCAATTGCATATGCAAGCGAAAAGCCCTATATATGCAAAAATAAAGGCGAAAAGCCCAATATATGCAAAAATAAATACACAATAGTATGTTATATTATTCGAAAAAATTTATAAATGTTTTTTTTTTTTTCAAGAAAGAGGTAGGTACAAATTAAAAACGATATACAAATTAGGTAGGTACCTACAAACTATAGTTACAAACTTGATATAGAAGTAGTTTTTTATATATGAAATATAAATTATGCAAGTTACAACTTAAGACTGACTTATGTAGTATGCCACAATATGTCATGTACACAGGGGAGTCTTTTGTTAATCCAACTCAGGTATTTGCTGTGGTTGATGATGTTATATACCATCAGAGTACATACAATATGCGATGCAGTTCAACTTCTCTTTGAAATATTCCATGTTACATATTGTTCTTACCCACCGGAAGCTTATGACATATGATTGTTCATTCAGAGGGGATTTTACAAGATTCATGATAAATGTCATGATAGGCCCAACTCAAATTCTAAAACATTGCTTACTGACTTAGGCTTTAAGGATGAGGTAAATTGGTAGACTATATTATTTTAATCTTTCTTTGTTTCTCCATTTCAATATTAATAAGGACTTCACTTTTTTAATATTCTACGGATCTTTATAAAGTTTTTAAAATCATGTTATACTGCTCTCATTGTCCTGAATTGTTCAAAACTATCTTTGAATTGCATTGGTAAAGGTTGTAGACTTAAACAGTTATCATTGAAAAATCAGCGGAGCCGGTTTTCCTGTAAGCAAGGAGACTGCCGTAGATCCTATTCCCTTATCAACAGTTTTAGTAAACAATTGTATAGGAAGCATCGTGGTGATGAGGTTTTTAATAATTTTTTAGAATCCTCGTCGGGTTTCAATGTACAGTTACCCTCTAGCTCTTCGAGTTTGGGAGAGGAGCTGGTAGAAAATGCCCAAACTCTCGAAGAGAGAGCTAAGTCACTATTAGAAAACTCTCTCTCAAATTTAGTATCCTCTGTATATGCTAATCCTAACATTCCACGCAATGCTGTTCAGCTTTTCATGGGTAATTTTGAACATTTTATGTACACTTTTATTTTAAATATAGAAAAGTATGCTCACTCACTCAGTACAGTACCTGGCAGGAACTTCTCATCAGTCCAAGCGTATCGCTAGTGGCCTTCTTTATCAAAGGTACATTGGTTACCGTCGATCTGTCCGGACCAAGGAGCGCATTCCGGTTCAACGGAGAAAGAGTGTAGGATTAGCCACTCCCAGGACTTCCACGCCTGCCTCACCATTTCCTGCCGAATTTCCTCGATTTTATGGCTATTCTGGCCAGATTTTGTCGTCAGACATGGTTCGTCACTTTTACAACAAAATCGTCCTGCAAGGCTGTTTAAGACGATCCGCGATTAGCTCCCAATACTGTGAACGATGTTTTCTACGAAAAGTGGCTCTCCTTACAGTCGGACATGGTTCACCATCAAGTAGTTGGTCGTGTTCTGGCTTGGTTCACAGTTTACGAGGCCCAAAACCGCTTGCTCAAGCATGCTCACAATATCTACATCGTGGACAAGCGCGATGTGCCAATCACAGGCGAACAAGTTGTTTGCGCCACCATTCCCAACTCTGTGCAGAATCCTGAATTGTAAGCGAAAATATCTCGCTTCTACATTCACGGTCCCTGCAACACGAAACGCGGTGGCACAATTTCGTGGCCCAGTCGTAAAGGTAACGGCGACAAATGCAGTTTCGGTTATCCCAAGGCTTTTCGTGATACCACCAATATTGATGGGCGAAAACCTTTGTACAGACGATCGCAGGAACTCACCATTTCCAAGTTTCGAAACGGTTCGAATATTCTTGTTGACAACCGCTGGATTGTACCTTACAATCCAGTGATGACTCTTAGGTACGATTCAGTATAATCAGTATAAACAGATAAGTGAGAAGTTGTACTAGATGTACAAGATTGTCACATTGATTTCAAATATATGCCCCCAGCTTCTGCTGTACGCTACATCACCAAGTACTGCACAAAAAGAGCCCACACTGAGAACGTTCACATCACTCAGAAAAATTCGGGAAGTCCCCATTCCCCTTGGTTTGATTAGGGAAAGATTACAGCCTACAAAGAGATGCGTACACTTGGCGCTCCCGAGGTCTCCTTTAGACTTGCCGGCCACACTCTGACCGAGAAGAGTGTAGGCGTCGAAAAGTTGCCAGTTCATCTCGAAGAAGAGCAGAACATTTTTTCCACGCAAGTAGGCTGGAATCCTCGGTCACTCAAGAAACTACACTCACCGCGTATTTCGCTCTAATGGCCCCATATACAAACAAGAGACACCTACACTATCCTCAAGTTGTGGAGATTCACAAGTTTTGCAAAGTAAACCATATTGATGTGTGGAAACCAACAAAAGTTCCCCGTCAGGCTTTTCTAAACATGCTATCTATCCTTTCTTCTTCTCCTTCTGTTTCGACACCTCTTCAAGTGCTCCTCACGAACACCAGTTCCACCAGACCTTCTATTTGGTAAGGCAGCAAGTCCACTTGTACGATTGATTGAGGAACTACCACCTACTAAACGGGATGTACCGTACTTCACAAGTATGGACAATTTATTTCAAGTCCTCAGTTATTTTTGTTTTCCAAAATGATAAATTATGAAGCAGTATATAAACATTTAGTTAGGTAGACAATTTAGACTTATTAGTTCAATCGTTTCAACATTCGGATATATCGTTGACTATTTTACTAATACTGTTTTTATTGTTGTCCAAAAGTACCGAGTACTAACTTTCCTTTGTATTTCTTTAAATATCAAAGATGCCGAAGAGAAATATCAAATTCGATTCGAAGAGTTCCGCGAAGAGAGAAGGGGAAGAAAACGATGATGCTACAGCTACATCATCGCAGTCGAAAACTGCATCGCCGACGCGAACTAAGGTGTTTACTTCACGCACCCGTAAGACGGAGAAGGCCCCCGCTAAACAAGTTGAAGCTCCTAAAGTCACTGCCCCCAAGAAAGACCTGAGGCCTAAACATCTGTCCACGAAGTTTACAAAGCCTGACAACACGCCAGAAGTCGATACAGTGTATTTCCCAGGCATGACTTTGGAACAGCACACTGAGTTGAGATTCCGCACAGATGATACTGGATTCGACGATCTAGTAACTATACTTTACAATGAGATCAGCTGTTCACATAAGAGTTTTTCTAACACTGTATCTCTCGTCATGTTCAGGTGTTATTGCGTGACTCTCCTGTGGCTGCGAAAATTGCAAGTCGCCCAGAAAGAAGGGGACCTTGTTCATCAGGCGACCTTCATGGAGCGTAAACTCGGAACTATGGAACTGTGCTTGCCAGTGTCCATCCATAGTTATCTGTCCAACCTAGGGTCATACACTACCATGTCCAACATCCGGTGGACCCTAGACGTAGTCTTACCAAATGCTGGCAATCATAACGGCATAACTGGTCATTTTGGCCCCTACAATACACATCGTCTTCAATATTGTGGGTATTTATCTCTGTACATCACATACAAAATGTGCGTTCTGGAAGCCAACCAGCATCTTGTGTTTGACATGAATGAGATTGGAGTACCAAATCATCACGACATACTCGGGATTAGCCCACTCGTTCGAGTTCACCCGAACATCCTCCGCGTTTACCACCAGTCCGGTCTTGTGACGGAAGGTGATCTACCGATCTTCCGGCCACCTGCAATGATAGCCGACAATCAAGCTGGCGACCATGACGAAGAGGATTTTGATGATGAAGTAGCTCCAGTCGATCCTATTGAAGAAGGAGAACCTACTGTGCCACGTGTGAATGTTGCGTTGAACCAACAACTCGGTGACTTTGTTCACAACTCCGATCATATTGGAAGGTTCAATGTGGATCGTAACCTTCTCCAACACGTAAGCAGCACATTATCCTTGACTGGTCATAAACTCGTTACCGGTATGCCAGTCAAGATGGAAGGATCTTCGATGCAGTCACCCTACATCGAGATTCAAGACCCACCACATGGCCGTCCCACTCTTGTCGGAAGAGGTGTGGCTCGATGCCATGACAACATTGACGCACTATCTCTCTCAGGTGCTCTGTTGTTCAAATACCGCTACAATGTAGACTTGTATGTATAACGTGCCTGGTTTAAATACATTAGCGATCTTTAGCAAAAAAAATTGTGATATTTTACGTAAAGTTGAAAAAAGTTCCTTAGCAGCCGAGCGTGACCATATGGTCACAGGCTGTCTCAGATTGTGGTTGACCGATTTAAAAAAATTAAACTGAATTGAAATCAGAATACAATATACAGACATATATGTAAAAATTAAATAAATCTAAAATAAAAATAATTCCGGCGCTAATGAGTTAGTGATGATGATCAATGCAGTACCTATCATTTGAAACATGTAGATTCGTTCATTTAAATTAAATCGATTTTTATTGTATTTTTAATAATGTATGTTGCATGAAACCTTGTTTTTTCAGATGTTTACTTAAAAATGGCAAACAAATTTTTTATTGAAGTGAAAAAGTGTTGCAAACTTGACTGCTTTTCGTTGGTTTCTGTTAGTATACAAAATGAACATTTTGAAACATTCTATTCAATAACAAAAAATGGACAAGATGCTTTTTAACTTCTCTGTGCAAATCAGAAAGCTGTTCCAGAGTTAGTCTAGACCAGCGGTACTCAACCTAGGGGTCGCGAAGCTAAATCAGGGGGTCGCGACCCCCTGATTTAGGTTAGGTTAGAAATAAAAGAAATGCCTTAAAAAAGATCCTGGAAGCGGCGAAAAGCCAGGGACTGGCAGCACAATCCAGGGACTTCACCTTCATAAGGGATTAGATGTGGGGAAAATGGAAATGTAAAGCCCTAGTAAGTTATTACTTTCGAGGTATTTCTAATAATATGAACTTCTTATAAAAAATGACTGAAACCTGTGAAATGAAATGTACGATATCTCTGTACATTTGATGAAAATTTCGTACTCCGGACCAGTCTTGATCACAAATCTTAAACTTGTCTTAAAATATTTTTAATGTCTACTACTTTTCAGAAATTTATAACAAATAGGGTGTTTCCAAAGTTGACCCCCCCGGGGCCGCCCCTGGTAATTATGAAGCCATAATTATGTAGTGAGAAAAACTAGTGTTTCAAACTAACTATGAATACAATAAGTACCAAAATATTTTTCTTTCATCAGCACGGCCATGGCTCGGTGGACACACCGCACCACAGGCCTGTGACATAAAATAAAACTTGATCAAGATTGGTGCTAATGCCTACGGCATTCTCTTTCACAGCACCCTTATAATGTATGTACTTTATTTGCGTTTTGTTTTATAGGAAAAGAGAGACAACGCCAACAGAGGGTCTGCGGGAGGGAGAGAGAATGTCATTGACGAGGTAGATGAGAAGGGTTTGACCATATGTCGAACGTCTCCCACAGTTCAAGGACTCTCTCTCCCGGAGTCATATGGTGGCTCTCAGGATCATCCAGTCAGCTGGCATATCAGCCCAGCTCATCACAGTCACGGTCTCGACAATCAGCAAGATCTAGAAAAACATCAGCAGAAGACTCCATGGCTGACCGGAAAGCTGAATGGTTGGATTTGGATATGAAGAAGACAAGACGGTGGCTGCAGCTTGCAGATCTCAAGGAGAGAAAGCTAAAGCTCCAGTGCGCCATTGTTGAAAAATCATTGGCAACTTCAACTGCTCAGACTACTTCAAACTTTGTTATGTCAACGGCTGTGGTTGGGGATGATGATGATGAGTTGATAGAAGAGATTGAAGTCGATGATTTGTAAACAATATTGTAAATATTTTACCTGTCAAGAACTGACTATGATGGATCTAAAAGATTTTCATGCACGATTTTACAGTTCCCACCGAAAATTGTACCAGGACACATTGATTTTAAAATATACACAGACTTCAATAGTTTCCAGACACAGACCACGAAATAAACAGGGAATCAAGAAGACCACATCGTCCATATCATACGAAGTACCAAATTCCTCATACTGATGACAATTTAGTGATAATAAATAATTATATTTCTACTTTTCAATTTAAAAGCTTCGCTTATCCACTGAAAGAATGGCTGATTCCTCCGGTATCACGGAATCCCGAAGATCCTTCAGAGCATGATTTGCTGAGGGCCCACAAGTGGACAAGGAGATTTGTGGAGAATTGTTTCGGAGTTCAGAAACAAAAGTTTTCTTGTTTAAATCACCTTAGATTGGAGACGCGATTCGCAAAAATGGTGATCCTGGCCTGTGCAACGCTGCTGTAGCAATCACTGTTGAGGAACCAGAGGATGAAGTAGACGACCCTGAGGAAGATCATCAGGAACACTACGAGCCTGATATTGATGGAAAAGAGGAAGAAGAACATAACTCTAAAGTTAATAGGTGATCGTTATAGACGAAGCAGGCTCCATCACAGCGCGAGTGAACAGTTTTTTCTCGAGGGATTTACATGAAACTTTGACAAAATACGTAGAATCTTAATAGGAAACGATTTCACCCCGGAAAAACCACAAATTTACACCTTTAATTATTTAAAACACGTTTTATTAAATAACTTATTTGGATGAGCAGAAGTCACTGATGCGAAATTACTTATGAAGTTACTTTATCATGGGAATGAGATTACACACAATATTGACGGTAGTTTCTCAAAATACTATATAAAATATCTTTACCTTTTATGTATTTGAGTTTTATTAATTATCTCTGGAAAACTAATTATTTTATTCAAATTGCGGAATTCACTCAATTTTGAAAATGTTTTGCAAATTTTACTTTCAATTTCCTTTGGAATATTTTGTTTTGTTATAGCGCAAAAGAAGGGGAATTGAAGAACCAATCAGAGAACCATGGATGTACAGTGTACACCAACAGAAGGGAGCTGCCAACGCAAGGAAAATGTAACATTTTTATTATAAATTGAAGTAAAACTTCCTGAGGATTTCGAATTATTATTAATTTTGTTCGTTTTATACTTTCACAAATAAAATACGAATGAATTGACTACATTAATTATGTATTATATTTGAATATCAATAGCTTAGATTTTTTTTATATTAGAATATTTATTTATTAGTAATGAATGTGAAAATATAAGTTGGTCACTTGTTATCATGGTCTGAAAAAGATCATGCACGGATCTACCAAAAAGAGGGCAAGTTCTCCTCTGCAACAGAAAGTTTGGGAGCAATATACCAGCCTTTGGAATTTTTCATTTTCAGACCATGTCTTGTTATTGTTTGATAAAGCAAAGACAGCACACACGCTTTTCTTTACTTTGAAAAGTTAACACGAGCTTTTCTGTTTCTTTCCTTTTCGTTTTTTTTACTTTGAGAACGGCTCCTTTAACTATACGTTTGTTTTCATCTAATACAATACCGTAGACTCCTTGTCTTGAAATGGAGAAGTTTGATGATATCAGAAATATTATGGATTTGTGCCTGTTCATCGCCACTAAGCCTGCCAAGGAAGTAATACAGTGCTTGCAGGCTGAGCGGTTATTGAAACCCTTAAAAATTAGTGGGAAATGTCGGAATCAGATGATTCTGGCAAGGAACACTTCTTTCAAGGGGGACCATGCCGCTTGGTGCCGCCAGTTCAAATCCTTGGCAGACGGCACCTTCTTCGAGGGGACTGGGATTGAGTTCCCAACAATCATTATCCTGATGTGGTGTTGGTGTGCTCACATGGCACCCAAGGTGGCTGTGTCCTGTGCGCCTGTCCACGTGAACACCGTAGTTCAATATTATCGATTTTAGGGTTAGGGAAAGTTAACAAGGTGAGATTGCACGATAGATCACTGACTTCAGTTTGTTGGCTAGGATGGTTGGGTGAGGGGCTTAGGTTAGGTTGAAATTAGCGCAGGCGGTTAGGCCGGGTCGCGCGTTGGCTCCGCCGTGGAATTAAACTCGCGATGTTTACACAATGTGAAATGAGTTCTGGAGTCTTTGGGACATGAATACAAAAGTCAAGAGTGGCGTTTATTAATTGATTCTTCTAAAATAAGCTTGAAAGCTGTACTTCTTCACAATGGAAATGAATTGCCTTTCGTGCCACTTGCCTATGTCACGAATATGAAGGAAACATACGAAAGTATGAAACTTTTGCTCAATAAAATCGAGTATGTTGAGCACAAGTGGAAATTGTGTAGAGATTTGAAAGTGATTGTTCTTCTCCTTGGCCTTCAACTAGGCTACACAAAGCTTTATTTGTGGGACTGCAGAGACCGGAAAAAACCATTATGAGAAAAAAGATTGGCCTAAAAGAGAGAACCTCATACCTGGCCAGAAAAACGTTTCCAATGAACCACTAATTGACCCACAAAATGTGTACCTCCCTCCACTACTTATTAAACTTCGCAGTGTGTTTTTTTTTCACGGTTGCATACAGAATGGAAACAGCCTGGTATGTTACTGGATGCTCGGATGTACTGATGGATCTGCTTGATTTTTGCAGTCCCATAAATGTAGTACCTAGTGTCAGTTCATGTGCGTTCGCCATGGACAACCAAACCCTAATAGATAAACTCTGGGTTTATAAAAGTCTCACGATGACGTGTTCTCAGCCATGTAAATGGATGTCAGAAATGGAGACCAAACGGTTCAGATTCATGGGAGGATTGTTTCTTAGTAGAAATGGCGGTGATAGACTTCGCTTCAAAGGTAGAGCGTTGAGTCCAGACATTGTCATTCCTAAAGAGATTTCGGGGTCACGGGACCTTTCACATTTCATTGGTGAATTCTATGAGTCTGAACGAAGAAAAGGAGGTAGCTCTCTAAGACGAATAATGTTTTAATTCGCGGACCAGGCATTCGGTTGCGAACATGAAAGTATAGTATTACGTTTTCACTATGATTTCCGGTGAACCCCCATTCCAATTATTCCGTACATTTAATCTTTTCTATTATAATTTATCCTTACCGTGATGGCTCAATACGATTTTAGAGCACATCGCAACGCCCCTCCACGAGGCGCGTTTCGGCAAGACATGCCTGAAGAAGATGAGGATAGGAGACAGAGGCCTCGACCCCAAACACAGAAAGGTCGGTCGAACCCGTCAACTAAGAAGTTCCAAAACAAGAGAAACGAAGCATATCGTGAACATAAGAGCAATGAGTACCAAAAAGAACTGAAGGACAAAATCCGTGAAAAGTTACACGCAAATACAGAGGAAGAAGACATGAAAATCCTCGCTGGCATAAACGCTGAGAAAGCTCAGATGCTGTCAGTCTCCACGCGTGGTATTGGTTTAGGTGTCATGCTTACAGCTACGGCTGCAAAAAGATACCACCCACACATTATTGTCCCAAGTGTACATCTGCTTTATCGAGTTTCGCTCGGTATTCTAGAGGCTAAGCTAGCTCACATGCAAACGCGTCAACCCATAATATCTAAATTCATTAACATTCATCATTAAAAATTCTACCTATTCCAGTATTAAATGCTTTGGTTTACCTGAAATGCCAATATCATTGACTGAAGATAGGGAGAATTTTGAATTGAGTGAAACGTCGAGTAGATTCTTAGACACGTTGGAAAAAGCAGTATTCTCTGATGATAATTCTGATTGATACTGAGTAAATCTGACGACCACGTCGAAGATGATAAGAGACTGCAGGATGGACAACTTAAGTTGGCTGTCCTTTTCTCATCATTGTATGAATGGGACGAAACGATTGTATATATAGGTTCATCGCCTGGTTGGAACTTATTAACATGTGCAGAATCCCTGAAGATATATAAGTTGAATGTAGTATGCGTAGATCCTAGAGATATGGAAAATAAGATGTTGGTTAGATTGCGAAGGAAATTTCACTGGAGGATAACGCACATTAAGTGCTTGTTCGAAGTATCAGCCTTTCGCAAAATAGTCGACAAATTGAAGAGTATGCGAATCCAGAATCTAATCATACTTAGTGATGTACGGTCAGGGTCCGCAGTAGGAGTTAACGAACACAATGAGGACGTTATAATATTGCATAACGCCTTATTGTTTGCCGACTCCGTAAACAACATGTACGAGAGAATACGATTGGATCTAAAGATGAAAGTCGTAGAAGATAGAATACCATACACCCTATCCCATCCATATGTTGTGTATGCCTTACCATGTAGACGTAATATCTATGAGTTAAGAATGCATGTGCATTTTACGGTTGGGATGGAATCTTTGGAAGGCAGGAACGTGTCCAATTTGATTGAAAGATGGCATTGTACGACTTGGAAACAGAGGTCAGAACAGTGTCAGAGGATTAGATCATTGAGTGTTATACGTTCGCTGTCAGAACAAATAGAAAGAGAAGGGAAACGTAACATCGATTTATTCTATGTTACCAACTCTAGAAATACTTTTGCAGACATCGCGAGGTTGATCGAGACATCGGGCTGTGCCACATATTCTATGATAGGCAATGGATATGATGATACTCCCTTAACTAACGCTCAGATGTCATGCATTGCAAAGGTTAATGAGAGCCGTGGGTACTTCTTGACATTTACAGCATTGTATTCATTGCTGAACTTGCCATACTGTCATGCCACGCATGAATATTATATGTTTTTGTCAGAGGAATTCTTAAGGTTGCTGAATATCGAATTCGATTTCTTGAGGTATGCAAACTCCTTTGAGAGTAATCAAACGAGGGGCTTGCGGAACGTCTTGAATAGGCTTAGATGCACTGGCGAAAGAGATTTACTCAACATAGACGAGAAAAGAATGATAAAGAGAGAGACTGGACAGGATGATATATCTGGACATCTAGTTGCTCTCTATCTCCTAAGCCATAAAAGAAGGTTTATGGGATCTTATTTTATAATAGGTTAGTGGTTTGATACACTAATAGGAAGACATATCGATTACGACAGTGGAGACGAGGAACCAGAGCGTCGTCTGCAAACGCCATCATATTGGCATTCACTGTCAGATATCGACTCTACAATCGAGCTTCTCAGGGCATTACCCCGCTCGGGTTCAAGACATTCATACGTGTGCAATCTCTGGAGAGAAAAGCTTCATGTGCATGCATTGACGGGTGTTAACTCTCCCAATCCGAACGCGTGTCATAATGAGAATCCCCGAAAGCATGATTAGCTAACATAACACATAGATGTTTAAAAAAAAAAAAAAAAAAAAAAAAAAAAACTTGGCCTGATGAAGAACTTTGTGAAAGCTATGGACAAAGATGGAACAGGGTTTAATTACTTGATAATGAAATTCCCCAAAATAAGCGATATGAAAAAAAAGAGGGAATTTTTGTTGGCCCTCAAATTTGAGACCTATTCAAAGACGATAGATTCACTATAACACTGAATCCTCTCGAAAAATCTGCATGGGACTCATTTAGAGAAATTTGTGCCAATTTTCTGGGAAATCATTGGGGAGAAAACTACAAAGATATGATTGAAAACCTTCTTATCAGCTACAATTCCCTAAAATGCAATATGTCCTTGAAAATTCATTTTCTCCATTCCCACTTGGACTTTTTCCATCAAACCTTGTAGCTGTCAGTGACGAGCATGGAGAGCGGTTCTATCAAGACATTCTCAGCATGGAAATGAGATATCAAGGAAAATGGAGCCAAAGCATGCTTGCTGACTACTGCTGGACCTTAAAGCGTGAAATCCGCGACCCCAAGTACAGGAGAAAATTAAATGTCACTACTTTCTTAGGTAAGCTTCCATGCATAGAGTGTACATTTCGCATGCTCTTCTTGCAAAAAGTTTGAATGTGAGTAACTTAAAATCTCTACGTGATAGATAAAAACTAAAAAAGAGATTTGAAAACAGCACATAAAAAACTGTAAGATAACATCATATTCCTTTCGAAACTTTAAGACGAAGGACTTTGAATTCGCAAGTTGAAAGGGGTCGGTTGGGAACCGCCGGAGAGAAGAGAAAAAGCCAGCGTAAGTACAGTTATAAAAAATGGGTAGTATACATGATGCTGCACATATCTTAAACCTTCACACCATGAATAATAAGTAAGAATAGAAATTATTGATTTTATATGATGATATAAAATTATAAAGTGTTCAAGAGTTGATGATGAACTGGTTCACTAGAACTCCAGAATACTGAGCACACAATTCCCATTATAATTTCAAGCCACATTTTGATAAAATGGTGCAATGCACATTCAAGGGTCATTGTGTACTGTACATCATAAGAACTGATTTATAATTAACCCTTTATTTCATGATGTTCCAATGCTGGAACAATTAATTCTATACAGGCTAGAAACCCTAACAAAAAGTTTTCATTTTAATTCTTTGAATCAATAGTTTTTTTGTACTCTTTAGAGTTAAGATAATGAGTTTATTTTGCACTTAAGAGACAGTTTAATGGCAAAAACATGGGATATACCTTGAAAAAATTATGGTCTATTTTTTCTTGTAAAAGTAGCACTTTAAATTTTAAATATCTCCCGCCATAGTAGTAGCAGCAGAGAAAAAAAAAATACGCTTCGGTTGATCAACATGTTCCCTTTTGAATTAACATCCTTGGAGACTCTCCCCACTTTCCAAAACGAGCCAATCGTCTTCATGATAATTGTTCCAAATTTGGAACAACATGCAGCGAGAGAAAGTTTTGAATTGATGTTCTCGCACTCAACATTTTCACTTTTTCAGATTTGTTATCATTTTCTTTTGTATTAAAAAGTAGTTTGTCTCTGTTTTTAATGAAGTTTTTGATATGAATAAAAAAGAAATACTCAGATTTTTGTCCATTCCATTGGGAAGTGACAATGAGTATTGTGATTCTTCAGATTCTGACAATGAAGATGTGGTACAGGAAATAGTAACTTATTTGGATGAGCAGAAGTCTATGATGCGAAATTACTTATGAAGTTACTTTATCATAGGAATGAGATTACACATAATATTGACGGTAGTTTCTCAAAATACTGTATAAAATATCTTTACCTTTTATGTATTTGAGTTTTATTAATTATCTCTGGAAAACTAATTATTTTATTCAAATTGCGGAATTCACTCAATTTTGAAAATGTTTTGCAAATTTTACTTTCAATTTCCTTTGGAATATTTTGTTTTGTTATAGCGCAAAAGAAGGGGAATTGAAGAACCAATCAGAGAACCATGGATGTACAGTGTACACCAACAGAAGGGAGCTGCCAACGCAAGGAAAATGTACCATTTTTATTATAAATTGAAGTAAAACTTCCTGAGGATTTCGAATTATTATTAATTTTATTCGTTTTATACTTTCACAAATAAAAGACGAATGATTTGACTATATTAATTGTGTATTATATTTGAATATCAATAGCGTAGATTTTTTTTATATTAGAATATTTATTTATTAGTAATGAATGTGAAAATATAAGTTGGTCACTTGTTATCATGGTCTGAAAAAGATCATGCACGGATCTACCAAAAAGAGGGCAAGTTCTCCTCTGCAACAGAAAGTTAGGGAGCAATATACCAGCCTTTGGAATTTTTCATTTTCAGACCATGTCTTGTTATTGTTTGAGGAAGCAAAGACAGCACACACGCTTTTGTATACTTTGAAAAGTTAACACGAGCTTTTCTGTTTCTTTCCTTTTCGTTGTTTTTACTTTGGACCGGCTCCTTTAACTATACGTTTGTTTTCATCTAATACAATACCGTAGACACCTTGTCTTGTCAGTTGAAATGGAGAAGTTCGATGATATCAGAAATATTATGGATTTGTGCCTGTTCATCGCCACTAAGCCTGCCAAGGAAGTAATAAAGTGCTTGCAGGCTGAGCGGTTATTGAAACCCTTAAAAAGATGTGGGAAATGTCGGAATCAGATGATTCTGGCAAGGAAACACTTCTTTCAAGGGGGACCATGCCGCTTGGTGCCGCCAGTTCAAATCCTTGCCAGACGGCACCTTTTTCGAGGGGACTGGTATTGAGTTCAAGACAATCATCATCCTGATGTGGTGTTGGTGTGCTCACATGGCACCCAAGGTGGCTGTGTCCTGTGCGCCTGTCCACGTGAACACCGTAGTACAATACTATCGATTTTTTCGGTGAGTATTTAATTTGCATCAATTACATGTTAGATCACTAATAACAGTTTTTAAAATTATTGCATAAGTATTTTTTTTGTTAGAGGAAATTTGTGGTTAGGTAGGGCTAGGGAAAGTTAACAAGGTGAGATTGCACGATAGATCACTGACTTCAGTTTGTTGGCTAGGATGGTTGGGTGAGGGGCTTAGGTTAGATTGAAATTAGCGCAGGCGGTTAGGCCGGGTCGCGCGTTGGCTCCTCCGTGGAATTAAACTCGCGATGTTTACACAATGTGAAATGAGTTCTGGAGTCTTCGGGACATGAATACAAAAGTCAAGAGTGGCGTTTATTAATTGATTCTTCTAAAGTAAGCTTGAAAGTTGTACTTATTCATAATGGAAATGAATTGCCTTTCGTGCCACTTGCCTATGCCACGAATATGAAGGAAACATACGAAAGTATGAAACTTTTGCTCAATAAAATCGAGTATGTTGAGCACAAGTGGAAATTGTGTAGAGATTTGAAAGTGATTGTTCTTCTCCTTGGCCTTCAACTAGGCTACACAAAGTAATGCTGCTTTATTTGTGGGACTGCAGAGACCGGAAAATCATTATGAGAAAAAAGATTGGCCTAAAAGAGAGAACCTCATACCTGGCCAGAAAAACGTTTCCAATGAACCACTAATTGACCCACAAAATGTGTACCTCCCTCCACTACTTATTAAACTTGGCCTGATGAAGAACTTTGTGAAAGCTATGGACAAAGATGGAACAGGGTTTAATTACTTGATAATGAAATTCCCCAAAATAAGCGATATGAAAAAAAAGAGGGAATTTTTGTTGGCCCTCAAAGTTGAGACCTATTCAAAGACGATAGATTCACTATAACACTGAATCCTCTCGAAAAATCTGCATGGGACTCATTTAGAGAAATTTGTGCCAATTTTCTGGGAAATCATTGGGGAGAAAACTACAAAGATATGATTGAAAACCTTCTTATAAGCTACAATACCCTAAAATGCAATATGTCCTTGAAAATTCATTTTCTCCATTCCCACTTGGACTTTTTTCCATCAAGCCTTGTAGCTGTCAGTGACGAGCATGGAGAGCGGTTCTATCAAGACATTCTCAGCATGGAAATGAGATATCAAGGAAAATGGAGCCAAAGCATGCTTGCTGACTACTGCTGGACCTTAAAGCGTGAAATCCGCGACCCCAAGTACAGGAGAAAATTAAATGTCACTACTTTCTTAGGTAAGCTTCCATGCATAGAGTGTACATTTCGCATGCTCTTCTTGCAAAAAGTTTGAATGTGAGTAACTTAAAATCTCTACGTGATAGAAAAAAACTAAAAAAGAGATTTGAAAACAGCACATAAAAAACTGTAAGATAACATCATATTCCTTTCGAAACTTTAAGACGAAGGACTTTGAATTCGCAAGTTGAAAGGGGTCGGTTGGGAACCGCCGGAGAGAAGAGAAAAAGCCAGCGTAAGTACAGTTATAAAAAATGGGTAGTATACATGATGCTGCACATATCTTAAACCTTCACACCATGAATAATAAGTAAGAATAGAAATTATTGATTTGATATGATGATATAAAATTATAAAGTGTTCAAGAGTTGATGATGAACTGGTTCACTAGAGCTCCAGAATACTGAGCACACAATTCCCATTATAATTTCAAGCCACATTTTGATAAAATGGTGCAATGCACATTCAAGGGTCATTGTGTACTGTACATCATAAGAACTAATTTATAATTAACCCTATATTTGAAAAATAGTTGAATTTTACTGCGGCTTGACTGTTTACTGCCATTGTTAGAATGACAGCATTTGTGAGGCCGAATCGGTGGACCGTTTATGTGGTCGGACCTAATAACGAAAGACTGAGATTGGATATGGACAACGGACGCATGACCAGACTTGTGAATCATTGGCCGGATTCTCTCCCACCGGAGAGAAACGTGGTCGTTTTTTCTCAGTATGGTGCAATGCGCTGTGAGAAATTGAATCTCACTCTTAGAATGAGTGGTTCAAAGATAGGCTTTGACATCGAATCGTGGAATTATTCCTACGGTCAGAAGTTAAAGGCGTCAGTGAATTACTTCAGGAAAGAAAGAATTGGAAAAGATGCCCCCAAGGGACTGAAAAAAGGTGATTTTCACTGGATCATTATTCATGCCGATGCTGCACTCGATGGCTCAAAACTGTCGCACATCCGCCCTACTTGGGCGGAAGTGCGTGATGTAACGGGCTCAGTAATGCAGTTTTTGGCTGGGAAAAGACATGATTCTGGAGTTGCGGGCTCATCACATGGGACTGCTCCTTCTGCCAGTACCTTCGATGAAGATGAGAGTGTTTTTGAGGGGGATGGTGCTGAATCATCTGCTTCGAATGAGGTCTCGTCTTCTATTGAATTGGTTAATGGAAGAAATCCAGAAAACAACCCAGATGGAGAAAAGAAAGATAAGAAAAAGAAAACGAAAAATCCTGAAAAGGAAAAGAAACTGCGTCGGAAAGAAAAGATGCAGCAGGAAAAAGAAAAAGATAACGAAGAAAAGGAAAGAAATGAAAAGATTTCCGATAATCCAGACTTGGCGGATAACGACGCCAATGACGGTAAAAGATGGAGTCAACTCGTTGACGAAGAGGAGCAACGGAACGCTGCTTCCGCCTCCGTTGGAATAAATGATAAGGTAGCTGCGATTGAAGGGGACTATTCACCCCCTCCTTCGGAGAATCCTGCTATCATAGTGCGCGATGCGAAAGCAGATGCCGCTATGGATAGGTCATTAGAAAAGAAACCGCCCAAGAAGCAGATTTCAGGCGAGAACAAGAAATTGGATGACGATGAGAGGGAAGAATTATACGGGGAGAATCATAAGGAGTTCAGTTTCTCCGCGCAGAGGATTTCTTCTCTTCGTCAGCCAACCGATGAAGAGAGGGATTTGACGTGCTATTCCCTTATCAGGAATGGCAAGATTTTCCCGCTGAGCCAGGTCGATCGCGCAGACCCGACGAATTTAACGTTGAGTGTGAAAAATGGTGCATAAGCTTCTGCCACTATGCTCCACATCACATGGAGAGGCAGGATGGTCGTGGTAAAAGTGGAGGGGAAGGCGCAAGGGACACTAACTCGTCGGAAGACGGACCAGTGACCCGGAT
Source organism: Bactericera cockerelli (assembly GCA_024516035.1). Taxonomy (NCBI): domain Eukaryota; kingdom Metazoa; phylum Arthropoda; class Insecta; order Hemiptera; family Triozidae; genus Bactericera; species Bactericera cockerelli. Next base: position 4,347,182 of record CM044955.1, read on the forward strand.
CGGGAACGTGAACCTTACCCTTCACTAAACTATCATTGGAATTTTCGTAAATTAAAATTTTATAATTATTAAAAAAAAAAAAAAAAAAAAAAATTGCTGTGTTATCTGGTCTCCCTTCTACGAAACTCATATATCTACCCTTCCTTGAACGTGTTCAAAAAAAGTTCTTGTCTTACTTTTGGTATCGTTTTCCTCATTCTTCTTATGAGTTTTCCAGTCTTCAGGATCGCAGGCTAGCAGCAGAGGACAACTTCTTCATCAAATTGTGTAATGGTGAAGTAGACAGTCCCAAGCTATTGGGACTTGTCACACTTCATTGGCATCGCCGTTTGAGAGGTAAAAAAACATTTTATGTCAACAAATGCGCAACCAATTACACCTACTATGCCCCTCTCAACCGAATGATGAGACATGCAAATGATATTTGAACATATTTTGCTGCTTTATCTTATTCATATTTTACATTTTTTATATTTAAATTTTCAACCGATGTAAATTGTTTGTTTACCATTCTTCTTTTAGAATTTAATGTTTATGACATGTTTATAATTTGTATAAAGGTATTGTACCGTCAATAAATGTACCCGTACACCGGGCATTATTATTATTATATTTCATGTAGTTCCAATGCTGGAACAATTAATTCTATACAGGCTAGAAACCCTAACAAAAAGTTTTCATTTTAATTCTTTGAATCAATAGTTTTTTTGTACTCTTTAGAGTTAAGATAATGAGTTTATTTTGCACTTAAGAGACAGTTTAATGGCAAAAACATGGGATATACCTTGAAAAAATTATGGTCTATTTTTTCTTGTAAAAGTAGCACTTTAAATTTTAAATATCTCCCGCCATAGTAGTAGCAGCAGAGAAAAAAAAAATACGCTTCGGTTTATAAATTTGTTTTGTTTTCTTTTCTTCTCAGGTGAATGATATACTTTATAAAGTGAAGAAACCAATAAATTGATAAACAATGGCACGAGCTAAAAAACTAAGTACAGAAGAATTAAAAGCAAGAAAAAGAGCAAGAGAGAGAGAGAGGTATGCAAGAATAAAAGCGGATCCCGTACTGAAAGAATTACAAAAGGAAAAAGAAAAGAAGAAATATGAAAACAAGAAACAGAAGAAGCAAGTGAAACTGGTGGCTGATATGTCCGAACGTGAAAGAAGAGCCAGTAGAAAGCTATGGAGGAAAAAATTTCAAAAGCATTATCAAAAACAGAAGTCTACAAATATTCAAATTCAACTAACACCCCCTTCCACTCCTGAGAATGAACATGAAAATATTGCAGACCATTGACCACAAAGTGTTCAGTCTATTAGTGGAAGAAAAAGAATCAAGAGAAACCAAAGTAAAACTGTAAAACGCAACAAGAAATTAGAAGAAGAAAATGTTAAATTGAGGCAACAGCGAGATATGTATCGTAAACGACATGAACGTTTAATGCAAAAAATCTCTGGTCATGACTCTCCAAAGACAAAAATAAAAAAACTCATGAAAAAGAACAATAAGGAACTGATTTCAAGAAAACTGCTTTTTGGAGAAGCGATGCAAGAACAAATGAAATTGAATTTCAAGCAAATGACAACAAAGAAAAAGAAATTTGCATATGCATCTTCTATTCTTGGAAATAAACACATCTTCAAGAAGTACAATATGGTAAAAGATCTTTTATTAATGTTACCAAGCAGTTTAACCCGATACAATAATACCATTAAGAAACGAAAACTGAGTAAATTGCACTATGAACTCAAAGATAATGTAAGAAAGTTTTTAGAAGATGACGAGAACAGTCGCATGACACCTGGAAAAAAAGATACCATCACATTAAAAAAATGCAAGAAACAAAAGAGATATCTTAATGACACTATGTTCAATTTACACAAGAAATTTAACAAGTCACAAACACTGTATAATATTAGTTACCCTGTTTTCTGTAGATTGCGTCCCTTCTGGATTGTCTACCAAAAACCAGAAATGAGGGATACATGTGAATGTAAAGTATGTGTAAACACAAACTTTATTGTATCAGCTCTACATCGTTCAGGAGCTATCAATTCAAAAAGTGCAAAAGAACTGTCAGATTATTTGTGCTGTGACTTCTCTGGAGTATCATGCTTACAAAGAACCTGTAACAATTGTCAAAAAGAAATTCCTTACAACGAGTTCGATGGTTCACTGGAAGTCTCTTATGCATCCTGGGTATTACAAGCAGTCTTTTATAAAGACAAGCATGGTAATAAAAAGAAGTCCATGCACACAATCAAAATAATAAACAAAGTGAGCACCTACAAGTTGGTAAACATATTAGAGGAGATATTCCCAAAATACATGAACCATCAAAGTATTATTAAAAATCAATACATTGCTATGAAATATCTCAAATTTACTTTAGATCCTCAAACAGTAATTTTACATATTGACTTCAGTGAAAACTATTCTCTGAAATATTCTACAGAAATTCAAAGTTTTCACTTTGGGGGTAGCAGGGCACAAGTAACACTACACACATCTTCTTTGATGTATAAAAAAACTTCTTACAGTGAATTAACAATAAAATCGTTTTGCACCCTCTCAGAAAACTTAAAACATGGACCACCTCAGATATTAGCACATTTAGAACCTGTATTTACCTTCATAAAAAAAGAAATACCAAATTTAAAACACATTCACTTTTGGTCAGATGGGCCATCTAGTCAGTATAAAAATAAATACATGTTTTACATATTTGGAAATCTAATACAGGGTGCGGCGCGGTAATGTCCCATTTTGAATCGCCCAGTGTGAAGCCGCACTTCTAATTAGCCAAGTTCGAACAAAGTTAGAAGATGCACAAACTACTAATTTTTTCGATTCAATTTAGCTCAGTTGTCAAAATAATTTTATCAAAGCAACAGAAAGCTTTTTGCGTGGAGAGTTATTTTTCGAAAAATACGTGTATCGTAGCAGTACAGCGGGAGTTTGACATTGCACACCAAACTGTAACTCGATCTGCATGAAGGGGGTTTTCATAAAGTTCCCTAGGGTTGTTGTCACTCCAATAACGCATATTTTGTTTATTAACACAGCCTGTGTCAACCCACCAAAACCTTGAACGAGTACGTGAGGCGATAATGCAGTGACCTAGGCGCTCAGCTCGCAAACATGCTGCTGCTCTTGGCATATCAGACCGTTCATTGCGGAGGATACTTCATAAAGAACTGCAATTTCATCCCTACAAAATGGTAGTGGTGCACGAATTGTTCGAGCGAGACTTTATTCAACGACAAAATGCATGTGAAACCCTGATTGACTCCTTACTTCCAGATGCGATAGTTTTCTTTAGTGATGAAGCCCATTTTCACATTTCAGGCTGTGTTAATAAACAAAATATGCGTCATTGGAGTGACAACAACCCTAGGGAACTTCATGAAAACCCCCTCCATGCAGATCGAGTTACAGTTTGGTGTGCAATGTCAAACTCCCGCTGTACTGCTACGATACACTTATTTTTCGAAAAATAACTCTCCACGCAATAAGCTTTCTATTGCTTTGATAAAATCATTTTGACAATAGAGCTAAATTGAATCGAAAAAATTAGTAGTTTGTGCATCTTCTAACTTTGTTTGAACTTGGCTAATTAGAAGTGCGGCTTCAAACTGGGCGATTCAAAATGGGACATTACCGCGCCGCACCCTGTACAAGACTCTTTCCCAACCTTGGCTTTTTCATCATGGAACTATTTTGAGTCAGGACATGGGAAAGGATTACCTGACGGCATTGGGGGTACAGTAAAGAGAACTGCAGACAGAATTGTAGCACAAGGAAATGATCTAAGTGAATTTTCAGTACTAGTACAACACTGGCAAATGATAATCTCATCTCTCACTCTAATAACCCAAATAAAGAGGCGTGGAATATAATCAAAAATAATAATAAGAAAAGCAATGTAGCAGAAGAATGTTCATTAACTGTTACTGATTTTAATCGTAATTTTAGTAATGCACCCCTAGATTTAGATGAAAATATTCCACTCTCAAATGTTCAACCCAGGGACTTGGTAGCGAACGTGAATGTACATCACATAAATGATGAATTCTTTTTTTTAGAAGTAACACCAGAGATGGTCCACAATGCAATGATCTCACTATCAAGAAAAAGAGGAAGGGACATTTATGGTCTCAATTTAGAAATTTTATTATGTGTAAGTGACAGCATTGCACCTGTGTTTGCCTCTCTGATAAATTTGTGTTTTGTTGAAAAAATGTTCCCACCTAGCCTTAAAGTAAGCTTAATTTACCCCGTCTTCAAGAAAGGTGATACAAATATAGCATCAAATTATAGACCAATATCTATATTACCGATTCTCAGCAAAGTGGTGGAGAGAATCATGGCGGACCAAATTATGCTCTATGTGACACATTTTAACATTCTCACCCCCAGTCAATTTGGTTTTCGCAGAAATCTCTCCACCACAGATGCTGTGAGTTTCTTCAATAGGTTTATTTCTGCTAGCTTTGATAGGAAATCCTACATCCATGCCACCCTGTGCGACCTATCTCGGGCGTTCGAATGTCTAAATCACGACATTCTACTCACAAAATTACGCCACTACAAATTCCACCCGTCCAGTATTGAGCTTATTAAATCATACCTCCGGGATAGGTACATTGTGAAGGTTGGAGAGAAATTATCAGATCCTTGCACAGTAAATCTAGGCATTCCGACCGGATCCATACTAGGGCCTCTGACATTTCTCTTGTACATTAATGACCTACCCGCCAACCTACCAAGCTATGCAAAGGCTACTATATTTGCCGATGATACGACCCTTTTCGTCGAAGATAATAATGAACAGGAATTATTAGAGAAAGCTAGTATAACCTTAGCAAAGGCGCAGGTGTGGTTTCTGTCAAATCGTCTGCTCTTGAATCAGGACAAGACTCAAGAGATTATTTTCAGCCTTAAAAATATTTCCATGCTTGATAATCCTCCTTATGTAAAACTGCTCGGTTTGCACTTAGATCCTCACATGAAATGGCAAGATCATGTAGATGTAATTTCAACTAAGATAAGTAGCCGTATCTTTTTATTAGCAAAACTCCAAAATCAAGTGTCCCCACCAATTTTAAAAAACGCATATTATGGTCTTGTGCATTCTATTTTGTCATATGGAATACTACTATGGGGTCATACTACTGCTGCCAACGACCTTTTTATATTACAGAAAAGAGCAGTACGCATTCTAGGTTCTGCTAAATATTTAGACCACGCAAGACCACACTTCATCAAGTTAGGAATACTTACAGTACCATCAATGTTCATACTGCAATGTTTACTTTACCTTAAGAAAAATTCGACCCAGTATGAAAACTTCGAAAATGTCCATAACTACAACACCCGTAACAAAAAAAATTTGGTGCCAATTTTCCATAGAATAAACTCGCCTAGAAATGGAATAAATTATCATGGTGTATTATTTTTTCAACAAACTATGTCCCTCAACCCGAGAACTGCCATACCCTGCTTTTAAACTTAAGGTTGAAAATATCCTCCGAAATAACGCTTACTATTCCATATCTGAGTTCTTGTCTTTTGATTTGAGAGCTGACATGACATAATGCTGTCCATTGATTGTAACAAGTTTAACATATTATTCTAATCCTTAAACCTATGCTGTGATTTAGATAGATAGATAGTTATATTATATATTATATTTTAAGTTAATTTTAAGTATTTTTTGTTCTTTGTAAAACTGACATGTGTAACAACTTTTATGTTGAGAAACACGAAAATAAAGATTTGATTTGATTTGATTTGACTTAAACACCAGCCTAAGACAGATATCCATCCATGTAATTGACGAAGGAGCAATTGTTGCAGCCGAAAAGAAAGTTGACAAGGAAAAAGCAATTGGATTCAAAGGATCAATTAAAGTTCGACAGATAACCCACATCCATTCAACACATGGACCAGTGACCCTAACTATGAAATCACTTAGTTGTTTTCAGTGTGACCAAAAAGAATGTGTTCACCATAGATTAGGACAGCTGAAATATAAACATGAAAGGTCTGTTGCTGAACCTGAGGAAATAGTGTGCGAACCTGTATTATTAGGAGAAACATCCTGTGAAGGAGAAACATCCCGTGAAGGAGAAACATCCCGTGAAGGAAAAACACTCTCAATGTATAATGTGCTTACTTGGGAAAACATTAAAACAGGTAGCATGCTTTTGGTTCATGTCGACTCGGCAAAGTCAGTCAAATCGAACTACCGGTATGTGTGTTTTGTTCTGAGGAAAGATGATGAAGATGGTGAGGTAACAGTGCAAGGATTAAGAATGTCGAATAAGTATGCCACAGAGTTCATTGTGAACGAGAATGATGTTTTTAACATATCATATGAATCAATCATTGAAATACTACCAGAACCAACCCTAATATGGAAAAAAAGAGTACTCACCTATAAGTTTACTAAAAAAATCAATATTTATGAAAAATAACTATCTTTATTCTATAATATATTACTAGCAGTTTTCATCGACTTCATCAAATAAAGCAATCAACTGAGAAATTATCAAAGAACACGTGCATTTCTAAATAATTCTATCTCCCCTGTCATTTTGCTATCTCCCCTGTCAGCTAAAAAAAATATATATCAATTTGTGACAATTCTATAGCAGGTACTGAATTTATTGGTTGAGAATCTGAAAATTTAAGCCAAAATGGGTATTTATAGCAACAAAAAAAAAAATTAATTAGAATAATTTTCAAAAGTGTAAATTGTTTTCTAAAAATACCACTTTTTTTGAGAATGATCCTACCACAGGATTCTTCTCCTTGATAATACAGGGTGCATCAAACTGATTATGGTTCTATTTTATTTCCAAGTTCTCAAGTACCTAATTAAGTTCAAGCAGCTCTTAATTAATATCATACTTCATTTCTTTTATTTTTGGAATATAATATAATTCTTAGGGGATCCAGTACAGCGTCCTTAACACCCTCTCCACAGAGAAGGCTAGTGACCTGTCCATGTTTTGAAATCATTCTTGAAATCTAAAGAGCACCCACACTCTATCTAACCAATAAAATTAACTATTTTCATTGAACTAAAATTAAAATATCTTTATTTTATCAACAGAGCACCCACACTCTATCAACTAAAATCTCTATATTATATCAACAGAGCACCCACACTCTTTCAACTAAAATCGCTATATTATATCAACAGAGCACCCACACTCTATCAACTGGAATCTTTATATTATATCAACAGAGCACCCACACTCTATCAACTAAAATTGCTATATTATATCAACAGAGCACCCACACTCTATCTACTAAAATCTCTATTTTTTATCAACAGAGCATCACACACTCCAACCAATTAAATAAACTATTTTCATTGAACTAAAATCTCTATTTTTTATCAACAGAGCACCTCACTCTCCAACCAATTAAATAAACTATTTTCATTGAACTAAAATCTCTATTTTTTATCAACAGAGCACCACATTCTCTCTAACCAATTAGGGTAACATATCTAATAATTGACCAGACCAGTAGTTGACCAAATTTGAAATTTCCTTCCGTTATTTTCTGTGCAGGTTTGGTCTTTCTAGTGATTATAAAGCATCATGTGAAATGTTTTTGTGCATTCTTTGCTCTTGACAACAGCGGAAAGTTTTGGAGTGAAAAATTAGAAAAAAAAACACTGCCAATTATGGACTCAATACTTCCTCGTGATCTTGTTTCACATTATATACACATGGTAATTTTGAATTTTTATACTGAATCACTTGTATCTCCAGAACCACTTTACCCATTTTCTTCAAATTTGTTTAATATGGTAGAATACTGTATTTTCTACATACTAAATTCTACAGAAATTCTATATAAATTCTATATCGGCAAGTAGTGGACCTTAATTATTGAATTTTTGTCCAAAATTTCAGATTTTCTAAGATATCACAATTTAATTATTATGAATTAAAAAATAAATATAAATAGCCTAAGTAGAACAATAATATGCATAAATTTTTTTATCAGAATCGGGTTCACAAGATATAAGCGTATAAGTGGTTCACCCAGAACCACTTGACAAATTTAAAATGGGACCATCTGCAGAACGTCTTCTATATGTGTGCAAAATTTCATCAAAATCTGTTAAGTAGTTTCTGAGATTTGAGCATTACAAGGAATTTTTTTAACAGACTAATGGACTAACAAACGGACACAAAACCAAAGTTTCTCAGGAGGTTATGAAATGTCCAGAAATATGAAAAAATACTTTTTCTAATATTACAAATTTCCGGAAGTAAAATGTACACATGGATATGTATTTCAATTCTTGAATTTTTACAGAATGTGATTCAATTCAATTCAATGTATTTATTTATTGTAATAATAACTGATGTGATAACAGATGCTCAGTATTGAGATTTTTTTTTTGAAATTTGATTAAAAATAGAGGAAAGTGTTTTTTTCCATACTTCTTTTTGAAAACATTTGATAAAACATGGAAATGGTGTTTTGATGGTGAATAGTTCTGGGGAACTTTTATTATTGACGCTATTTGGATAGAATTCAAATGGTCAACTAGTGGACTGTGACAATCCAGTTGTTGACCAAATATAAATTGAGAGTATGGTTGTTAATTTTACCTTCTTGAAGATTCATCAACCATTGTTTTGTTTATGTTGATAGAAAATCATGGAGAAAAAGAAATTCTTCAAATATACTGAGAAGGATTTGGAAGAGGCTCAGCAAGCAGAAAGACAAGGCATGAAAGTCACAGAAGCAGAAAGAACCTACAATGTTGTACATTCTACACTACTCAATAAGATGAAGGGCAAGGTTCCTCAGGAAAGAAAAATGGGTCCCTGTACAGTCCTCACAAAGGAGGAAGAAGAATTGAAAATATTGAAATGCAAATGGATTAAAGCAAGTGCTAAGAAAGGTATTCCATTGAAGAAAGAAGCTCTTTTATCCAGTGTAGCAGATTTCTTCCATAGAACTTCTTGGTTGTAAATGGTAATTTTAACAGGGTCAACAAAATGTGTTAGGGGAGGAAAAAAAATTGGTTTCACTTTTGATAGGATTTAGAGTAAAACACCAATTTTGGGACCATTTTTTGATTACTTTATAGGAACTAAATGCAGTAACCCTATTCTATTGCACTAAAACAGTAAAACTGCCTACAGAAACCAAAACAAAGAATTGGCCTGTAATTCCGGTTATGGCGGCAATCTGAATGTCTTCAGAGCATTCCAAAGAGAAAAGTTACATCACAAAAATCTGTGGCAACAATAAATTTGGAAGCGCGTTACAAACTAGGGGGTTTTTTTTTGAAATTTTTATTAAGGGTTTAGAAAAATTATAAGTTCAACTCGGGCACTATAAATAAAGTCCATTTTCATATTTAGCCCCAGTTACGATGAAGTCTAGTTGAGATAATAATTATTATCTCAAATGAAACCTAATTGAGTAAATAAGTAATTGTTATCTCAATTGGGCTTCATCATAACTAGGGCTAAATATTAAAATGGACTTTATTTATGTACGTCATTGGGAAGGTTCCAGGTTCGATCCCCCGAGCCGACAAAAATTGTATTTTAATTTTGGTTACAGATACATTCCAGTGCTCTAGTGCTGACCCAGCACATAAATGTGAAGTATTTTGTCACTTCTCGCCCATCAAAGGAGATTCATACTACGGGATGATCGCTACAACACAGACCACAAGAGTCTACAATAGCTGCTGTTTCATGGCTACGAAGTAAAAAAGGTGCGAGTGGTTGACCATTTACCTTTGATCAATGATTAAGACAAATGCCTGAATCGAATGTTTAAATTTAACATTTATCACACTCACTAGGCACTCCAAACAACTGGTAAATAATAGAAATAAAATTAGAACAGATTTTTTCAAACTCCTGAATGAAGGGTTTTTATGAAACAGACAAACTGAAGGCGTTTTATGAATCTCGTGTCATCCATGTTGCAGCATCAAAGATACCAGGGGCTACTTGTTGGTCTTGGTGCTGGGTCGAGGAACGAAAGAACTGCGCGTCTCATTGGGCAGTGGTTCCCAAACGGTTGCCTGATGGCCCCCCTTCATGATGCACTCGAATTTAAGTCCTTCCGATGAGGGCTCTTTATCTGGACTTCTGGAATGTTCCCTGATGCTAATGTAACCAATACGCGGAGTTTTCGGCATTATCTTCGGCATTAAAAAAAGTTATACAGTAAATTTACACATAGATTGCTCAGAAATGTCTTTTGAATGTTATAGGTTTCAATGATTTATCCTTTTTTTTTGGTTAACTTTTACATTGGAATCACGATCACACTAAAAATTTAATTAGGTATCTGATAGAAGGAAACTATTTTTTTTTTTTTTTTCATCCGCATTATTTTAAATTTTTATTTCAATGATGAATTAATATTGACCAAAGAATAATTCAACAACAAATAACTATTTTTTAACTGGCTTGTGATTTTTTTTTTTTAAGTGGGGTTTAACGTCGCTTTCAACTGCCATGGTCATATCACGACGGGGCTTGTGATTTTAAATACCATAATATATGTACGATATATTATGTACATATGGCGACCTTGACACATTGAGTTATTGAGTAGGTATTATTGAGTAATACCTACTCAATAACTCAATGGCTATGGATTTGAAACTCAAACGGTATAGGTCCACATATTTCGCATTCCTATGCGAAAAGAAACCAATTCGAGAACGGACATATAAAATTGTTCTCGTTGCTCTAACGTGGAGCGTTTGATCTTTTTCACACATTAGCATTTTTTTAATATTTTTTTTTTGTATTTAGTGGACTGTTTTTTTTATAGACTACATGGTTCATTAGAACAAATGATAGATCCCAAAACCAAGAATAGAAAATTGTGCATTCTCATCTTTGCTGCAGCACCTTTTAGATGTAATCCCCTGACTTACCCACCCTTGCCAAAGGATAACAGGAACAGAGTGGCAGCACAACCCTAGCACTCAAGCCCGTGGATCAGTAAGATGGAGCAAAAGTTATTGGATAAATTTAGCACAAGTTTTAAGAAAGCTATTTTGTCACTAGGCACTATTTTACAATTAAATTTTATTTAGTTTATAATTAAAATATTTCCAAGGGGAAGTTACACTTGTCAAGTTGACAAAGTTTATAATTAAAATATTTCCAAGGGAAGTTACACTTGTCACTTGACAAAGAGGAAAGCATATATAGAAAAGCTTTTTAAATTCGATGACCTCGAGAGAGAGAGAAATAACAACTGAAAGTTAGGTGCTCGAATTCAAAATATACGAGGTTGCATCTTAGCCAATTTTAACAAGTTGTTAGTTGGTTTGAGATGGCAAAGACAATTAGCCCATCAGGGCTTCGATCAATATTAACCCATGGATTAATGTGTGGCCTCGACAGTCGAGTAAAGATGGCTTTGTGTGTTAAATTTTCAAAACAAAACTATGGTAACAAAGAAATATCGAATGAAGTTGAAAAATTATAAAGCTATTGTCATTAGGCTAGGAATAAGTTGTAGAGTCCAACACAGCTATCTTGGAATTGTTGTTCAAGAGGGTGAGAGAGAAAACTTACTTAAAGTCCACAGACGTCTAGGATGGGAGGAAACATTTTTGTAAAAGCTTTGTGTGTAGTGAAATTGAAGCAAACAAAATTTGAAAGAAAGAACCAAATTTAGAAAAAGGGTTCAATTCTCATAACTTTTTCGAAATCTTAGGTTAATCTATACCCTAAGATGATCTATAAGTAAACCTAGGTTGGATGGAAGAGATTGCCACAGGCAATAACCCCGCCCTTTAGGTAGGACATTAGCTTCATTCTCTTTTTTGTTCTTGTTTCTTTGTTCAATCTATTTATTTCAACTTTATAATTTCATTGTATTTTACTCTATATATGTTTTTCTTACCTAATAAAGCATACTATAATAATAATAAACCTGAATTTGTAAACATATAAATTTATAAATACAATAATATATGTAAGTACATCTTAAAAATTGTAATATTCTTGGTAATCATTGTGTCAATCACAATTGCGCTATTTCCTCAAACTCGTCTTTTTTTTGGCAATAGTCGGCAAGTCCATTTCATGCAGTCAGAAAATTTACTATGTCTGTCCGGGTAGCTCAGTGGTAAAGGCGGCACTCTGTGAATCTGGAGATTTCAGGGGTCGCGGGTTCGAAACCCAGCCGGGACAAGAGAAGTTATTCTCCCAATTGGGATTTTAACCACATAATAATGCGTCTTGGGCTTACTGCTGGAATAATGGGACTTAATAGTCCTAATCGGGAAATATAAATAAGACGATATTATTATTATTACTAAATTTATGCCGCACTGGGAACTCGAACCACAGCGACTCCATGGCAGGTTCTGAGTCTGCCGCCTCATCGATCGCGCCACTAAGGTTCTATTTACTGAAGAATGTCTAGAATTACCAAAAACCAAATCGGTTTGCAATGTCAACAGCGCAGCAATTCGGGAGAACTATGCGACAATAGGAATCACATTGACGAAGTGGAGAGCAGGCACGATGTTAAATCTCAATCAGGTCAGGTTGAAAAACTGTATTGTGCTTGTTTCCATCTTGTTTTGATAGAAATATTTTGGAGCCTAATAAATCATACTACATGAATATGAACTATTATTAGATACCGCCGATAGCACGTTCAATACACCAGTTCTCGTTCTGTCACTGAAGTTGATAACAATAATAATAATATCGCCTTATTTATATTGCCCATTATTTCAGCTATGAATTTTTCCCATTATTCCAGCAGTAAGCCCAAGACGCATTATTATGTGGTAAAAATCCTAAATGGGAGGATAACTTGTCGTATCCCGGCTGGGTTTCGAACCCACGACCTCTGGAATATCTGGGTTACCACTGAGCTACCGAGACAAAGTTAGGTCTAGCGAGGTTAGGACTTGGATAGTTGACCATTCAAATTCAAGCCCTCGTGATTGTGGTTATTTCCGGTCACACTCAGGCTGGTTGCGGTTGATTTGATTGGCTGATTTGTGAAGTTTTCAGTGAACAGAGGCTAGAACCCTCGACGTGATGTGGCCATACAGTTTAAAAGGACGTTAAACCACAACAACAAAAATTAATATTTTCTCACCTCTCAAACCCAGCATCAATTTACAGCCCAAGCACCGGCATGGAACCCGTGACCTCTTGCCTGGAAGGACCGTGGACCCAGTCAAATAGATAATGAAAAGAACGATTTGTTTGATTAATTGGTAGAAAGGTCAGTGGAGCGTTCACCTGGCTCAGCTTAGCTTACCTGAGGTTGTGCTCATTGTGCTGAGAGAAAATACCTGGGTAGCGGGAGTGAATGCTGGCCAGACCACGTGTCTGCTATGACGTCACATGCGGGTCAGATTGTAGACCAACCTCTCTCTGTAGCTCGATCGGTAAGGCGGCGTACTGGAAACCTGGGGGTCGGGGATCCGAGTCCCAAGAACGGCCGAAATCTGTTGATTTGCATATTTATTCATAACATATTCACAACTTAAGAGAGAAAAAAAATATTATTTTAACGGACTGCTACAAAATTGTAGTTGCCTTTCGGACACAGCATTAAAATCAATCAAGGACATTGTATTCATAGATTTCTTTTTCCTTTTCTTCTTTCTAGTGAGGTCCATTCTTCTTGGTAAGCTTCTTTCGAGTTCAACTTTGGTTTGAATATAATTATTTTCCTCTGAGAACGCTGCACGCAAAAAGCACTTGAAATACTCAAGGATAAAAGACAATAAAATTATAGCTTTCTTGCGTTCTCAGTTGAAACGTTGGGTCCTTGGGCAGCTGAGTCGATTTCTTTTCTAAAAAAGATTGGCTCTGCCCTTCGGCGCGTTTCTGGTGATTCTCGCTCGCATCAGTTCCTGATACAAAAAATATCACAGGCCATCCAAAGGGGCAATAGCTCGAGCATCAGAGGCACGCTTCCTCTCGTTAGTGAGATGGAAGAAATATTTTACCTTTGAAATATAAGTAAAAAAAAAGTTATAAAATTATTTTTGTATTAGATGAAGGGTAACTTTCATAACTGTTAGACAGAGTTCTTCGAGTCTTCGCCGTTGCATTTTATTGATTATGAAAAATAGTTTTAGGAATAGTGATGCTGTTCCTCGCCCGCCCAACCACAATCCAGACACGGTCCAGTGTTCAATTCCATACTTTTCACGGAAATAGGGAATAGTGGGAACATAGATGAATCTCTTTTCTTCGTTTACATCAGTATCTTGAGACTCATTGTTACTTTCCCATCGATATTTATAAAAATATATACAGGGACAATTTTACAAGGAATACAATGTACCTAGGTACAGAAGAAATCCAAAATACAATGTAAAAATATTACATTTTTGACATGTAATATGTATATACACCCCCCCCCCTTTTTTTTCGTTCTGAGTTGTTGCACCGGATGGTCGCAAAGCTCTACGCGCGTATTTTTGTTCCGATTTGATTTTATTTTTTAAACAAATTGTAAATTATTTTATTTTCAATTTGATTTGCATATTGGTGTTGATTACGATTGTAATTTACACAAATTTTCCCCTTGGTTTTAGCGTCACTTTCAACTGTATGGTAATAAAACATTAGGGGTTAGGAAGTATTTTTTTATGCGGTTTTACCCTCAATTCACTGGAAACTTACAAAGGAGCTACTCAAATCAACCTCAATCAGCCTGAGTGGGGCCGAGAATAGCCAAAGCATCACGAGGGCTCGAATTTTCTCACATCCAAGTCCTCACGCATTAAAAGCTCTTAGCTTAGGGGAATTATGATGATGTAAATAAAAAAAAAACCAATCAAACAATTTATAATATTATCAATCAATCTCAGGCTAACAGTGACAGAAAGAGAACTGATGAATTCAACCCACCATCGATGCTGGCCAAAAATCCTAATCTGTTTTTATTTTTTAATTATTATTATTATTATTTTTTTTTTTAAAGATATGCAACATTACAAATAATAAAGGGAATTAAATGTAACAATACTAGCATAAATATACAATTATACTTATCGGTTTCATTGATCGATGCAATAGGATAGTTATAGTTATAATAATAACTCTTTATTGACAAGAATAATATTGACAAAGGGCGTGATTATTTCCTGAGGCAATCTCTGCCATCAAACCCACATATACCAAACCCATTTAATATACCTTATTATTATACTCTACATTTTCTTTTTTTATTATTTATTTTTTCTCTAACCTAAGCAAGGTTTTTTTAATGTATGTATGAAGCACAAGGCCTCTTCACAATTTTTGTGGGTAGCGCAGCATTACTAAGAGTATAAAAAAGGTAATTGTATGTACAAAATGTCTATTTAAATTTGAAAATAAACGAGATCTTGTTTAGACTACTGAAATAAAGGCACTCTTTAGTCTCACATCGGCAGTATAAACAAGGTAAATTCTTTTCTAGCCTATTCTACCCTGTCAGAGATCAAACACATGTCACCGCCTCTCCAATCGGCCGCGGTAACTATACTTTAAAATGCATTAATGCATCCGGGGAACCTTGGTGTGGTTTCTGACGTAGATCAAGATGGATAGAATTATGACGGTCATTAGATTTTCATTCCTAGAAGCATCCTCGATTACCATAGGCGGTGGAACATGGACCTAACGAGGTAATAACGAGAGTGCAATCCTTGAGTAGACGTTGAAATGTACCAGGCAACACAGTCACCGTGGCCGAGTGGAGTTGGTTGGGTGGAAGAGATCGCCATAGGCAATAACCCCGCCCTTTAGTTAGGACATATGTATATATTTTGTTTATTTTTTTTCTTCTTGTTTATATTATTAATATTGTCAATTTTTATATTTAAATTTTTACCATTATTTGTCTGTATATGACATGTATATGTTCTACTAATCTACTAATAAAGAGTTTCTAAATAAATAAAATAAATAAGTGTTTTAGCTCAGTTTTTAGCGCGCGATTAGCTCAGTGGTTAAGCACTCGCTTGCCATGCGGAAGGTCCTGGGTTCGATCCCCCGTGCCGACTAAAATTTGTATTCTTAATTTGGTTACAATTGTTTGTAAGGGATACCTTCCGGTGCGCTCGTGTTGACCCAGCACCTAAATGGGAAGTATTGTGTCACTTCTCGCCCATCAGAGGGGAGGCATACTACGGGATGGGCAGGCTACAACACAGACCACAAGCGTCCACAGTAGCTCCTGTTTCATGGCTACGAAATAAAAAAAAGGCTGTGAAACACTCATCTTAAAAAATAAAATAAAAAAAAAGTTGGCTGGTTTTGATATTCGTACTTCTATAGTTAACGGCTGGAGGCCAATCCCAGCTGGGTATCATTGATATTCATGACATGTGTGTCATGAATATCAATGACAGAAAGTTCTGTTCCCTCCGTGGACGTGAGGCTGGCACTTCCGGCCCTACCCAGGCTGGGTGAGGTTAATTTGGGTATCTGGTACAATTCCCATTGAATGGAGGGTAAAACCACCTTCCTAATCAAGACGTTTATAAAAAGAGAATCGTTGGCGTTAGAAAGGCATCCAGCCTTAAAAAATGTGCCCAAACCATTCATTTGATCTCAACCAGCCTAGGTAGGGACTTATCGATCAAGCTACTGAGGTCGGTAATGTTCAATACTTATATTATGGTATTGAAAAACATTGGACTTGGTGATACTGTCCTTGATTGGTTTCACTCATACTTAACTAACAGAAAACAAAGACTAAAACTTAACGACTTTACTTCTGACCCACTAACATGCAATGCATTTTCCATTCCACAAGGTAGCGTAATTGGCCCCGCCCTCTTCAATATTTATATAAATAACTTACCAAAAATTAGCCGGGGTCATGTTTTCTGTTACGCTGACGATGCTTGCATATGTTACGTTGAAAATGACTGGGACTCGACATTTACTTCAGCTACTACTGACTTGAAAAACATCAACCACTGGTACTCTACAATGTCCTTACAATTGAACTTGACAAAAACATACTACATGACATTTTCTATCACTTCAATTGGACAACCACCTTCTAATCTCTCTCTTACCATACAAACATCAACTGACCAAACAATCACTTTACAGAAACTTACAGCAGTACGATACCTAGGAGTAACTATAGACCAACACCTTAAATGGAAAAATCACGTACAGAACTTACAGAAAAAACTACGCTACCTCATGTTCATATTCAACAATTTGAGAAGAGTTTGCAGCATTAAAATCCTGCGTATGGTATATCATTCTTTTGTTCAATCTCTTCTACAATATTGCATATGCTCATGGGTGCAGCTTACAACAATACAACTGACCCACTAAGACGTAGTCAAAACATTACTATTAGGGTTATCATGAACAAAGACCGACTTTTCAATACGGACACACTTTATACTCTATTTGACGTTTTTACCTTGACAGAATTATATTTCTATAAACTGACACTATACTCAATTAAATATGAACATTACTGGACTCAAAACATAAATCAATACAACACAAGACAATCTGGACAAGTAGCAATAAGACGGACACACAAATCACTAACACAAAGACACTTTTATCATTTAGGACAAAAACTCTTCAACCTTATACCAACAGATATAAAACAATACAAAGACAAACCACTAATACTAAAATACAAGACAAAAGAATTTATTAAAACATCAAAACTGAATATTAAAAATATTTTACCCATTACTTAACATAATTATCTTCCCCATAACTATACTTGTACATATTCTATATACTTTATTTAATTTTATTTCTTATTCAATTTTTCCTCAATAGTTTCATTTTATAAATCACTAATCATTTCATTAATAACTTTCATTAATATCATTCCATTGGTTTTTTTTATTTTTTTGTTGTCATCATGTTTGTATAGCCCAACACCAGCATTATGCTGAAAGGGCTATAATAACTTTCATATTTTCCATTTCATTTCATTTGTATATATTTATGTGTATATTATATTGTTATATCAAATTGTATTTTGAATTAATAAAGAAAGTACTAATAAAAAAAAATAAATAAAAAAATGGTAGTCACCTAGGCCCTTGTCCTAGCGGTAGCATGCTCGGCTTGCACAAGTGACCCGGGTTTGAAACCCAGCAGGGTCGGGATTTTTTCGGCTCAGTACTTTGGATGTCGGGGCCTACCCTAGCCTCGTGAGGACAATTGGGTAGTTGTAGAATTGGCAACGGCCAGTGGCGACATTACGAGACTCTTCTTCTTTTACTCTGTCTTATCCCGCTCAAGCAGGGTCGACGTTGTTCAACCTCATGGTTGAGGTTGATTGGTTTTGGCACATTTTTTACGGCTGGATGCCCTTCCTAACGCCAACGATTCTATTTGATTTAACGTCCTGGATTAGGACGGGGGTTTTACCCTCCATTCGCTGGGAATCGTACCAGCTACCCACATTGACCTCACCCAGCCTGGGTAGGGCCGGAAATGACAGCCTCACGTGTTTGGATGGAACAGAATTTTTATCGAAAAGTCTGGACCAGCCGGGAGTTGAACTCGGGAACTCTGGACTACGGGCAGTAGTCACAACCATTACGCCACGGAGGCTGCCAAGGCGACATTACGAGACTGTTATTGGAATATTATGTTTGTTTGGTTGAATATAACTATGCATTAGCATTTAAGTTCTCGTAATGTCGATGATACTCACTCAAAATTGTGACATATTAACACAACTAACTAATACTCTCTTATTGTATATACATATAAATCTATACTATGTAGAAGTATACCTATATGAAAAGTTAAAGTTAAATAAGTTATCATATTATGTACCTATTTATGTTAATCAATTTCGTGATATTACAAACTACTCAAACCCATTTGACTAAAACTACGCTGAAAGCGGGACTTGAACCACCGACCTCCAGGTTACCAGTCCGCCGCCTTATCGATCAAGCTACTGAGGTCGGTGTAGAAATATATCACTAATACATAGAGATACACATTTTATAAATGAAACTTGATTGATTTTGGAAAACAAATCACTTAAAATATTATTCTTGAAGAAAATCGCTTATGCGCTAAAGTAGTATTTATAAAATATGCACATAGATAAATAATTATGTATCTGAAACCACTAGGCATAATTTATCACTTGGGTGATTAGTATTGAAACCATTGAGTGTGGAGTAGGAGGAACCATACATACAGCCTATTGAATCTGATGATATAGTGAGATAAATCAATTTCTGTTTCCTGGAATATAGTGCCTACGATGCATCATACGATAGATTTTTTTTCTGCATCATTTCTGAGATGAAAAATCGGGCACAGATTTAACGAAAATCATTTATCATGAAAAATCTAGCATAAATTTAACAAAGACGTGCTTTGGTCTAAGCGCTACTCTTCTAATTCAGGCTGTGTAGGTATCCGCTGATTCGAATCCCAACCAATGCATGTTTATCTAATTTATTTGATAAATAAAAGAACTAAAATAACTGCTGGAGTAAGGAGACTTAGGGCGGAATTAATAGACGTTTTTGTAATACCTCTGTGGCGCTAAGTCACGGATTGCGTACTGTGTAAGATAGGGAAAACCGACACTTACCAACGACTTAAGTTATTGATGTTGTCTATTAATTCCGCCCTTAGTAGACTTAGCGCCACAGAGGTATTACAAAAACGTCTATTAATTCCGCCCTAAATCAGGCAGTATAAGGCCGGGATTACAATAAGCGCAACATTTTGTCTTGCAACGTTGCGAAGCGGTTCATGCTACGCTCTACCTGTGACATTTGTATCCCGGCTTAAATAGACTCTAATATTATTACACCGGGGTTAAGTGGTAGAGAATGGGAAGTATTCTGTCACTTCTCGCCCATCAGAGGGCAGGCATACTACGGGATGGGCAGGCTACAACACAGACCACAAGCGTCTACAGTAGCTCCTGTTTCATGGCTACGAAATAAATAAGGCTGTGAAACACTCATCTTTTTATGAGACATTAACTTTGCCCCGCATCACAAAACAATTGTAAATAATAAAATATTTTTTTATTATTATTTTTAGTTTTTTCATGCTTTAATTTCTTGTTCATTTTTTTTGTATTTAAAAAAGTAAACAAATTACATTTTAAGATCATGCTGACCGTTGACCTCAGTTGCTCAATCGAGGAGTCTTAACCAGTGTTCGGTGGTTAATTCAAGTTAAATTAGTCACAAGTTTAACAAAGATTTAGTAAAGTGAGTTTCAGTATTTCTGATATCGCATCGTCAATAACACAAATATGATAACTGAACTATCATGGAAAGTCTAGCACAGGTTTGACGAAGATTATTGGTACTATGAAAAATACAGAACAAATTTGACGAAGACACTTGTACAAAGATAATTTAAATCATGGAAAATCTAGCACAAATGTAACAAAGATAATGTTTATCATTGAAAATCTACCACAGAATTGACGAAGATAATTTACATCATCTGGAGTAGTCACTGTGGCTGAGCGAGTTAGCGCGCTAGGCATTGCACACATAGTGACCTGGGTTCGATTCCCAGCGGGGGAGGATTTTTTCTGCTCTGTACTTGGATGTTCGGGGTCCACTCATACCTCGTGAGGAAAAATGAGTAGCTACTTTAATGTGAAGCAGCGACCAGTGGCAGAATCTTAGGCAAAAAAATAATAAAAGATATTGTAAATTAAAGTGGTAAAGTCCTATGATTCTGCGCTACCCACTAAAATTGTGACATAATAACACAAAGAAAAAGCATTATTATTATTATTATATTTACATCATTAAAAATCTAGCACATACTTGACGAAGATCATTTACATCATAAAAAATGTAGCACCGATTTGACGAAGATATTCTAAGTTTATATACAGTTGTTTATAAGGGAGACCTTCCGGTGGGCTCGTGTTGACCCAGCACCTAAATGGGAAGAGTGTCACTTCTCACCCATCAGAGGGGAGGCATACTACGGGATGGGCAGGCTACGACACAGAGCTCCTGTTTCATTGCCACGAAATAAAAACGACTGTGAAACATTCATTCTAAAATAATAAAAAAATCATAAATCTAGCACAGGTTTGACAAAGATTATTTACATCATGGAAAATCTAGCACAGATTTAACGAAGATAATTTACATCGTGGAAATTCTAGCACCATGGTTTCCTGGAGCCTGAAGGTGACGCAAGTGAACTGATTGAGGAAGAGAAGATGAAAATGAGCACCCAGAATGGACGAGAAGGCTGTTATTAAGATGAAGCCAGCTCACTCTACTCTCACAAGAAAATTAATGAGAATATAACTCTCGGTATAGGAACTTGTTTATGATAGTCGGACATTTGCACTTATAAGTAAGTACATACCATTTGCACAGACAAGTAGTGAATACATTACATACATACATACACTTACATACATCCATACACTTACAGATATACATAGGTACACTACACATGCTTCATTTTTTAAAATTTGGGTTTAACATCGCTTTCAACTCCTTCGTTGAATTCTCCGTGATTAAGTTGGCGGCCACAACGAGGACCCTGGCCTATACCCCACACCCTCGCCCCTGGTACTTACAGCTTGATATAGACAATTTTCGGGACTCCGTTGAACGTTTGCGGCCACAACGGAGTCCCGAAAATTGTCTATATCAAGCTGTAGGTACCAGGGTCTATATCAAGCTGTAGGTACCAGGGTCTATATCAAGCTGTAGGTACCAGGGTCTATATCAAGCTGTAGGTACCAGGGTCTATATCAAGCTGTAGGTACCAGGGTCTATATCAAGCTGTAGGTACCAGGGTCTATATCAAGCTGTAGGTACCAGGGTCTATATCAAGCTGTAGATACCAGGGTCTATATCAAGCTGTAGGTACCAGGGTCTATATCAAGCTGTAGGTACCAGGGTCTATATCAAGCTGTAGGTACCAGGGTCTATATCAAGCTGTAGGTACCAGGGTCTATATCAAGCTGTAGGTACCAGGGTCTATATCAAGCTGTAGGTACCAGGGTCTATATCAAGCTGTAGGTACCAGGGTCTATATCAAGCTGTAGGTACCAGGGTCTATATCAAGCTGTAGGTACCAGGGTCGAGGGCGAAGGGTATAGGCCCGGGTCCTCGTTGTGGCCCCGCCTACTTAGGCTCGAACAACCGAGGCTTGGCTTACAAGTCCGCAACAGCAACCTTGATATTCAAGCTACCTGTATAAAGAGATAATAATAATACCGTCTTATACTGCCCGATTAGGACTATTAAAGTCCCATTATTCCAGCAGTAAGCCCAAGACATATTATTATGTGGTAAAAATTCCAATTGGGAGGATAACATGTCATGTCCCAGCTGGGTTTCGAACCCACGACCTCTGGAGTTTTTGGATTCACAGAGTGCCACCTTTACCACTGAGCTACCGGGACAGACGATATCACCTGTCAATCGTACGCCTTGCTTGATTCAACTCGGTTCCGTAGCAAAGTACGAGGAAACAACTACAGCCGAACCTGGATACAAGAGAACTGGATATAAGAAACTGGATTCAAGAGAACTGGATATAAGAGAGCTGGATACAAGAGAACTGGATTCAATAGAACTGGATATAAGAGAACTGGATACAAGATAACTGGATACAACAGAACTGGACATAAGAGAACTGGATACAAGAGAACTGGATATAAGAGAACTTGATACAAGAGAACTGGATATAAGAGAACTGGATACAAGAGAACTGGATACAAAACAACTGGATATAAGAGAACTGGATATAAGAAAACTGGATATAAGAGAAACCGGTTTCTTTTAAAAAGTTATCACGCCTCTGAAAGCTACAAATAAAATTTCTAGCTTTGGAATCTTAGTTTCTGACAAAAAAATTTGGGGCTTTCATTTTTTTGATTCGAATATGGTGAAAAAAAATGGTCATAATTGTGTTAATCAGTTTCGTGATATCACAACTACTCACACTGGCTGTACTAAACCCACGCTGAAACCGGGACTTAAACCACCGACCACCGCCTTATCGATCAAGCTACTGAGGTCGGTTACATCAAAGGTTTTGTAATTTTTGTAATTTTGTAATTTTGACTTTATTTATTTTTTCAGGTTTGTACAATTTTTCCTTAATGCTAATATAATAATAGACAATTATATTTAGTCATAATAATCAATTGAACAAAAAAAAATGTATGGGTATGGTAATTTATAACATCAAAAGTCTATTCTATTCTCACTAAGATCTTTCATAAGGAAGATCTTGTATTGAGAATAGAACTAGGTTTCATACATACTATATCTTTTTCTTTCTCTCTCTCTTTCATTATCTACTGTTTGTATTCTTTCTTTTGTGTATTTTAGCTTTCTGCTCATTTATTTTGACTTATTTTATTTCCAAGTAAAGATTCAATTACTGTACTTTGTTGAAAATATAACTTGATCAAAAATGTTTTCTACAAGTATTAAAAATAAACAATGATACATCCATTACAGCCCTATTTATGTATATTCCTATATCAATACTTTTAAATACATATTAGGTATTTGGCTGGGGACTTTAAACAGGGAGTAGACCAGCAGTCTGGCTGGGGGACTATAAACAGGGAGTAGACCAGCAGTCTGGCTGGGGGACTATAAACAGGGAGTAGACCAGCAGTCTGGCTGGGGAACTATAAACAGGGAGTAGACCAGCAGTCTGGCTGGGGAACTATAAACAGGGAGTAGACCAGCATTATCTTGGTTCTGGCTTCTGGGGGCCCTCGTCAATTATTAGCCTCCTTGTAAAGACAGTGGTAGAAGTGCTGGGTCATTCCTCCACTGTCTGGCTACCATCGGTCACGATGACGCCACCCTATGATGATAGGTATTTATTCACAAAAAATGTAGGTATGGTTTTTATTATTATTATGAACAATAAGGTTATTGTTAAGATAAGCCTTAAGATAAGCCAGACCCTCCCTTGCTTTTTTAAAAAAATATTTATTTATTTACGAAGGTATTTTTCTTTAGCTAAAGCTTCTAAGAATGTTGTTCTTATTATTATTCAACAATTTATTAGATATAAATGGACATATATTATGTACAATACAAATAATTGTTTTAACAATGAAAAAAATGGAAACAATATATACCTACAATAAAAATGAAAAATAATAGAAAAATACATAGAAACATACGTCCTAACTAAAAGGCGGGGTTATTGCCTATGGCAATCTCTTCCACGCACCCCTTGGGTGGAGTTTCAACCCCAAACACCGACTTGAGGGACAGTTTGGCTTTTGTTAACTTTAATCATGTTCTATAACCATTTGAATACACCAGTTCTCGTTGTAACACGGAAGAAGCAATGTTCAGCGTGGTTAGAGCTTGGATAGGTGACCATTCAAATTCGAACCCTCTCTCCCGACCCCGTTCAGACTGGGTGAGGTTAATGTGGGTAGCTGGTATGTGAGTTTCCAGCGAATGGAGGGTAAAACCCTCGTCCTGATGACCATGTAGTTGAAAGCGACGTTAAAAAAATCCTTTTTTATAATTTGGATATATATGTACTGCTCTCACTCTCTCCTTTTTTATCTTTATCAACTGTCTCACTGTCTCTGTTTATATTTCTTCATATCTAAGGTAATTTGTACATATTTAACCTCTTCATCACCGACGTCAGTAGCTTGATCGATAAGGCGGCGGACTTGTAACCTGGAGGTCGGTGGTTCAAGTCCCGGTTTCACCGTCGATTTATTAAAGCGAGTTTGAGTAGTTGTGATATATCGAAAGCTATTAACACAAATATGATAACTTAAACTCATTTACCTCTTCTTTAAACACTTTTGTCTATACTTCATTGCCAGCCTCCGTGGCGTAACGGTTTTGGCTACTGCCCGTAGTCCAGAGATCCCAAATTCGATTCCCGGTTGGAGCAGACTTTTCGCACAGAAAAGGTTGGAGCAGACTTCTCTAAATGGTGACACTTCTGGTTTATACTCTCATTTTCATTTTTCTCTTATCATCTCACTCCCATTCATCTCTTATCCTCTCGCTCCCATTCATCTCTTATCCTCTCACTCCCATTCATCTCTTATCCTCTCACTCCCATTCATCTCTTATCCTCTCACTCCCATTCATCTCTTATCCTCTCGCTCCCATTCATCTCTTATCCTCTCACTCCCATTCATCTCTTATCCTCTCACTCCCATTCATCTCTTATCCTCTCACTCCCATTCATCTCTTATCCTCTCATTCCCATTCATCTCTTATCCTCTCGCTCCCATTCATCTCTTATCCTCTCACTCCCATTCATCTCTTATCCTCTCACTCCCATTCATCTCTTATCCTATTCCAGTACATTCCTCATCGGTGGGAACCTCACAGGACCCATTGCCAAGAGAACCCAGAACAGCACTCTCGGATCGGGCGAGCGCGTCCCCAATCAAATTCCAGCCTGCTAATTACCACCGCGCAACAATGCACTCAAGGAGGCGGCAATTACGTCCCCCCACGCCGAGAAAACCCGAGCGACGAACCAGAAATGCTCGGTATAAATAGTCCGGTCCCGGTCCAGACTAATGTATTGTACGCTCAACTGTCCTGTGAGTCACACACAACTGGTTTTTATCGTAGTGTTTTAATTTTTCACAAGTTCGTAAAAAAAAAACCGTTAGCAAAATGTACAAAGTGCTCGCTTTCGCCGTCTGTTGTGCCGTGATCGTCAGCTGTCTGGCCAAGCCCCAGAAGGAGAAGAAGTACACCACTAAGTACGACAACATCGATCTGGAGGAGATTCTCAACAACGAGAGACTGCTCAAGAACTACTACAACTGTCTGATGGAGGAGAGCCCCTGCACACCCGACGGCGCTGAGCTGAAGAGTAAGTCGAAACTGTCACGTTAGGTCCTAGAAACCCACTCAAGTTGGGTCCTAGAAACCAACTCAAGTTAGGTCCTAGAAACCCACTCAAGTTAGGTCCTAGAAACCTACTCAAGTTAGGTCCTAGAAACCCACTCAAGTTAGGTCCTAGAAACCCACTCAAGTTAGGTCCTAGAAACCCACTCGAGTTAGGTCCTAGAAACCCACTCGAGTTAGGTCCTAGAAACCTACTCAAGTTAGGTCCTAGAAACCCACTCAAGTTAGGTCCTAGAAACCCACTCAAGTTAGGTCCTAGAAACCCACTCATACTAATTAATACACAAATTCAATAACTTGAGAATATAACAGTAAGAGTAGTCCTATAGAAAAAAAAATATCTTAAGTCCCGATGTAATGTTTTGAACGGTTCCGGGATCATATGTTTAGGGGGAGAGGTGGTTTTTAGTGAGAATGATGCACTGTTGTCCGCTCAGTACTCACACTGTTCACTAGGGTAAAATCTAGTGTTCGTCTACAGATTTTACCACCTAAAAAAAAAAGAAAAAAGAAAAAGTCATTGCTTGGCATCGGTTTGCACTATCTTAGACAGTGCGCATTCCGACACTTAGCGCCACAGAGACATTTCAAAAACGTCTAATAATTCCACCCTAAAAGTCTAATTATGTTATCAAAAACTTACAACACTAAACAAAAAGTCATACTGAAATTCATCACCAAATATAAGTATACAATATCCTATTTATTTTATTGGTCACAATAATTCACATTATTTTACACAATATTATAAAATTTATCATATTTGTGACATCAGGATATCACAAATACAAATCATAGTCGTGCGTGCTACCACAATAACTCAAACTAATAAAGCATAAAGCACTGCTTTACTACATTGGAACTTATCATTTGTGTTATTCACAATCGTGATATCACAAAACTCTACTAAATTTTCACCTAGCCTGGGACTTGAACCAACGGCCTCCAGATTACAAGTCCACCGCCTCATCGACCAAGCTACGAAGTTCGGAAAATCCATTTTTACCTCAGATACTCGTAAAATCTCATAATCTCACTAGCTCACTGGTCAAGGCGTCTGATAATCCAGAAGTCGTGGGTTCAAAAAAAAAAAAAAAGGTAGGACATGACAAGTTACCCTCCCTTTAGGGATTTTGGCCACAAAACAATACGTCTTTGGCTTACTGCTGGAATAATAGGACTTATTATTCCTAATCGGGCAGCATAGATAAGGCGATAATATTATTAATAATGAAGTCTAAACTAAAAATCCCATAAAAAAAATCTAGGTGAAATTTTCAGGTGAAAAATTCTAAAATTAATCTATATCATTTTATCTATAGGTATTGTTTAAATTTGATACATATGTACATACTAAAGTATCCGATTTCTGTAACCACACTAAAGGGATCTATAGGAAACCTAATTTTGAACAGATAATTTCAATAATCTCAAAAAGCATTCTCAAAATTTAAAATTGTGCTAGACTGAAGAAAATCAAAGAAAGCCAGGGGCAAGGACTCTTGAGTTGTTACAGACCTCTCTTTAAATAAATATTCACAAATAAGCAAGCCAAATTGAACTGAAACATGAAATAAATCTAAATTTGATATGTCCTGGCCTAACTCACAATACTTAATAAACATAGAAATGAAAATGCCTTATTATTTATTTACAGAAAAGAGGAAACTTTATTGAACAGAACTCAATCGTGGTGAAAAAAAACCTGTGATCTCATAAAAAATTGACATTGTTTCCTAAAAAAAATATCCCCCCCAGAATAAAAAGTGACCAAACATTAAAGCAGTCGGTATTTCTTTTAACATATAGGTCATTCTCCAATCAGCAATTGACATTAACCTCACCTTATTTATACTGGCCGATTAGGACTATTATTCTAGCAGTAAGCCCAAGACGTATTATTATGTGGTAAAAATCCCAAATGGGAGGATAACTTGTTATGTCCCGGCTGGGTTTCGAACCCGCGACCTCTGGAATCTCTAGATTCACAGAGTGCCGCCTTTACCACTAAGCTACCGGGACAACTTGTCATATAATGTGTCATAATTATTTGATCAACCATCGTTAGAACTTAAACTTTGCTTTAATGTCGCTTAACGTCGCTTTCAACTGCATGGTTATATCACGACGGGGGTTTACGCTCCATTCGCTGGAAACTCACAAACCTTTTACCCAAATTAACTTCAATCGGCCTGGGTTGGGCCGGAATCTCAACATCACGAAGTTTTCACCTCGCTGGACGTTGCTTAACTTCGGTGATCTTACGAGAACCGGTGCATTCAAGGACCATCGATGCTGGCTGGACTTTTTCTTAGTTTGAAAACTACAAACTGGTAGCCCTTTTGAAAACTACAAGCTAGCCTGGCTTGTTAGGGTTGGCTAGTCTGTGCTCTGTGTTAAGCAGGGGTTCCCAAACTTCTTCAAGCCACGGACCACTTTTGAATTTCATAATTTTCCACGGACGACTAGCAACTACAACTTTTAATTTTCCAATGCGAGGTTTAATACTATTAGTTAAACACATTCTCATGTCATTACTAGGGTTAAGCTCATTCTTTGCTTGGACTTCATATTCACAAATCACAAGGGCCTTGTTCACACAGGCATGTAGTGTTGTATACCATCAGAAACCGCAGGGCCATTTTCCGGATGGTTTGGTAGGATAAAACTTTCTTGGGCCAAAATATTTCCAAATAAATTTTTTTTTTTTTTTCTTTAGTAACCACCTCGCGGACAACTTGAAACCTTCTCGCGGACTACCAGTGGTCCGCGGACCACATTTTGGGAACCACTGCTTTACAGTCTAGCGAGATGTTTCTAATTCTATGTTGTTGTTGCAGAGTCGTTGTTGTTTTCTTTCCAATCTGAGTTGCTGTTAACTCATCCGTGTCCGCTTCGGTCTTCTTTTTCTTTAATCATCATTAAAAATGAATTATTTATCAAATTATATCCTCTCAGTGTGTACAGCAATCCGTTGTTTACGGACACTTGCAGATGAGGAAAACACAAGGTTTCGTCTGAATAATGGTGGTAAAATGCTAATTTCATATTATCAATTAATATTTCGCATTCTACTGATTCTCACAGGCCGTGGTATTATTCTGCAGGTATTATACACAGGAAGGTAACTACCTACATAGTTACAAATACACACTATACTGTCCATGTTTTTTTTTTTTTTTTTTGTATAGAAAACTTCAGAATCAATTCCATTCTAAAACTAAAATAGTCTCAGGTAATTTTTAGAAAAAAAAAAAAAAAAAATACATGCATTCTTAACTTGTAAAGAATTATTTTACTTGCAAAAATGAAGTAAAAATTGTTCTCATGTCTTCATGTATAGGGACCATGTGTTAGGGTTTATGAAGAGGACAGCAGATATATTAGCGGGAGGTGTTTTATCTATGAGTTAGTGAATCTTTATGTATTATACCTATTACTTAAGTAAATTTACTGTTTAGGTACCTACCTAATAACTTACATTTCGTACCTAATGCCATTGAAAAGTGAGTGTCTATCCCATGTTATCGTGTTTTATGATCTTGTAATAATGTATGATATTGGAACAGAATGCTGTAGGCATCTCTTCTTATCCACCACCACCTGTATAAAAATCATTTAAAAAAAGATGTATACAATATTATTTAAAATATTACTATTATTTGTTATTAGGTTCATATTAGAAATCCAAAGTAATGTTAGGTATACCTAGTTTTATATAAAATTACATATACCTAACATGAAAATATTACTGTGTCGCCTGGCAAGCATCACTGAGATGTCAGTTAAATAAATATAAATACACCACCCTTCAGCAAGTTTTATTTTATAATTTCTAAATGTACCAATTTAAATTATTTGTAAATAGAACTTGATTGGCAGCATTGAATTCACCGGTTCTCGTAGGATCACCGAAGTTAAGAAACGTTCAGCGAAGTGAAGACTTCGTGATGCTGGCATTCCAGCTCAACGCAGGCTGGGTGATATGGTAGTGGACAGCAGTTTGTGAGTTTCCAGCAAATGAAGGGTAACACCCCCGTCGTGATATTTTTTTTTTTTTTTTTTTTTTTTTTTTTTAAAGATGAGTGTTTCACAGCCTTTTTTATTTCGTACCATGAAACAGGAGCTACTGTAGACGCTTGTGGTCTGTGTTGTAGCCTGCCCATCCCGTAGTATGCCTCCCTCTGATGGCGAGAAGTGACCAATACTTCCATTTAGGTGCTGGGTCAACACGAGCGCACCGGAAGGTATCCCTTACAAACAATTGTAACCAAATTAAGAATACAATATTTTTGTCGGCGCGGGGCTTCGAACCCGGGACCTTCCGCATGGCAAGCGAGTGCTTAACCACTGACCATGAAGTTTTAAAAACAAATAAATAAACCAATTTATTTATTAAATCTGTGCACGAATTTTTCCTCATTAATTTGAGTTTATGACCACATAATAATGAGACTCCGAGGGTTAGGTGGTAGAAAATGCTCTGAGCATTAACATCGCCTAGTGGTTACCTCCCACTAAAGAGTATTATTATTATTATTATTATTAGAGCACCAATTTCTAATTCAATCAAGAATTCCATCTTTAATTGTGCATTAGTGACACTTGTGTAGTGACAGAGGTAACAGGACGTTTGCTCTCCTTGAATGACAGGATTGCAAAATAGCTGAGAAACTATAATTCAGCCCGACGCGTGCAATCTGCGTGAATTTTCCGACTTCTTTGTTTTACCAGTCGATCAGTCCAATTGCACAACTTCTCATTATTCCGTTTGAGTTGTGATTCCTGCCTGCTTGTCGTGTTTCGGTTCTACTTGGCTAACGACTCTGGCGCGATGCCAACATCGACCAATCCTGTCTGATTGCTGATATTAGGGCCAAATTACTGAACAAGGCTGAATCCATGTCATTACTATTGTAGCTGCAGATTCTGCTGCCACTGGAAAATTCCTTGCTACAGCATCAACCATCACTTGATTTGAATTTCTTTTTTTACATTATAGTATCGTATTTATTTATTTATTTATTAATCAAAAAATTAATTTATTAATCTGGCTGGGGTACTATAAATAGGGGAGTAGACCAGCATCGGTTTGGTTCTGGGGGCACTTGTCAATTATTAGCCTCCTTGTAAAGACAGTGGTAGAAGTGCTGAGTCATTCCTCCACTGTCTGGATACCATCGTTCACGATGACACCACCCCATGATGATGAACTAACTTGGACTTTCTCGAAGTCGATATTCATGTACATCTAGTACAACTTCTCACTTTTCTGTTTTTACTGATTAAAATAGAGAGGTTAGTTGATGGCATGAAAAATCAGAAGTATTACCTGCTAATGAGAGCAAATAAGCTCGAAACAGCGGTCCAGGTATGTTCTGATATTCATGTACAACTTCTCACTTTTCTGTTTATACTGATTTTGTTGACAAAAAAAGCCCAAATTCTAACAACCCCTTCTCTTTCCTGCTTGCAGAACTGCTGCCCGACGCTCTGGAGAACGACTGCAAGGCCTGCTCGAAGAAGCAGAAGGAAGGCGCCGAGATCATGATCAAGCACCTCATCGACAACAAGAAAGACATGTGGGAGAACCTCGAGAAGAAATACGACAGCAACGGAGTCTACAGAAAGAAGTACGCCGCTGAGGCCGAGAAACGTGGCATCACTGTCGAGTAAATGTCTCCTCCCTTCCACTTGTCGCAACCTCCTTGGTCCGTTGAGGAGGAATCACGAGGAGGTAGAGCTGGGGGAGCAACTTCCGGTCTGGGAAAGGAAGTTGACGGTTGTTGTGAATGCACAGATTGAAATAGTTCGGTCTGTGAACGTTAACTGTTGTTTTTAGTTCATAGAGTGAAATAATTTAATCTGTGAAGGTCTTAAGTTCTGTTATTTTGGGTTTGTGTTAGCGCAGAAGTAGCCTTTGACAGTTGTTTCAGACTTGTCTGTCTTGTACAGTTGTCTTTGTCTGCCTCTACAATAACTTTAACCCGATGTGATTTCTTAGACCCATTGACAAATCTTGTTCAAGTCCTGTCTCCAGGTGAAGTGGTGCACTCGACTCCCCAGTTCCCTCCTCAATATCTCTAAAACGGTTTCTCCATCTTGAATCCGAATTTCTGCGACGACGATTTTCTTTATTGAGTTGTTCTGTGTTTTTCCTTTAGAAATCACTTTCTGTAAGAACCAAACTGACCAGAATGCAAATAAATGAATCATGTAATTGAAAAACAAACTATTATCTTGTTTATTTGTTGTAGTCTTTATCAAGCATTGGTAGTTGATATGGGTAAGGCCCTATACTAAGTATTGTAGATCAGTATAAACAGAAAAAGGAGAAGTTGTATTAGATGTGCATGAACATCAGACCATACCTGGACAGCTGTTTCGGCCTTGTTTACTCTCATCAGCAAGTGGTAATTCTGACCGTCCATGCCATCAACCGAGCTCTTTATTTTAATCAGTATTACAGACAAAGGACAAGAGAAGAAATACTTTTAATGTAAACAAGATAGCGTGTGGATCCGTGATCCGTGGATCGGATCCTAACCAATTTATTTATTTATTGTTCAAGGGATATAGAATATGTACAATGTTGTACATAGAACATGAAGTAGGTAAAAAATACAAGGTACAAAGAAAGAAATACCCCGTTTCAGTATTGTTGGCAATAATTAGAGATGGGTAATACCGAGTATTTCATAGAACCGGTATAAAAGCACTGCCAATTATGGACACAATACTTCCTCGTGATTGCTTCACATTGTAAACACGTGCCAAATTTGAGATTTTTTTAGAAAATTACTTGTATCTCTAAAACGGCTCAACCGATTTTCTTCAAATTTGTGTTATATGGTAGAATATTGTTTTTATACATTCTAGATTCTACAAAAAATTCTGTATCGGCAAGTCGTGATCCTTATTTTTTGACTTCTTTGTCCAAAATTTCGGATTTTCTTAAATATCAGAGTCAAATCATTATTAATTTAAAAATAAATATAAAAAGCCTATGTAAAATAATAATATGCATAACAATACAAAATTTCATCAAAATCGAGTGTACCGTTCACGAGATATCATCGTTTAAGTAAAAAGTTAGTGGTCAGGCGCATGGTCTCTTTCACCAAGAACCGCTAGTACGAATTCGATGAATTTAAAATGGGACCATCTGCAGAATGTCTCCTAGATGTGTGCAAAATTTCATCAAAATCGGTGGAGTAGTTTCCGAGATTTGCGCGTTACAAGGAATCGTTTTAACAGACCGACAGACAGACCGACAGACCGACGGACCGACAGACAGACACAAAACCAAATTTGCTCAGGAGGTTATGAAACATCCAGAAATATGAAAAAAATTGAAATCGGAGCAAAAAAATATTTTTTTTTACAAAAACGAACACAATACTTCCGATTTCTAATATTAGAAATTTCTCGGAAGTAAAAAAGAAAACAGAAGAAGCTAGGACAACATAGTGGATGACGTAAATTCATTTATGGTATATGGTTCCATGTCCAGTAATTTATCTTTGAGCAGGGTTTTGAATGTGTCCCGGCTCGACGATTTCCACTCATCTGGTAGATTGTTGTAGAGATTTTTGAGTAGGTGACCACATAATACTAAGACTCTGAGGGTAAATAACCCAAGGTGGTAAAAAATGCTTTGAACATTGACCTCGCCAAGTGGTTACCTTCTACAGAAGGTGCACTGGTAGTCAAGGTAGCGTAGGGGTTCGTTTGTTCGAATCCCACCCAGTGCATGATTTTTCTTCATTAAGTTGAGTTTTTAACCACATAACAATAAGACTCTGAGGGTTAGGTGGTAGAAAATGCTTTGAGCATTAATCTCGCCTAGTGGTTACCTTCTACTAAAGAGTGTTATTATTATTATAACAGAAAAGAACTATTATATGATTATTATTATAATATCAGAGTGCGACGGTTGAAAGGGAAATTTGAGGATCATAAGTGAAAGTGGTTTCTCGACCAAGGGCCTGAAAATTGTTCAGGTTTCTCCTGTAATCCATATCTCTTATATCCAGATTTCTCATAAAATCCTATTCTCTTATATCCAGGTTTGGCTATAGTGTGTAACTGTGCATGCTTTTTTATTCATTTATTTGAGTAGGTAACTGACCACATAATTATAAAACCCTGAGGTAGAAATGCTTTGAAAATGAACCTCGCCCAGTCGTTACCTTCATTTTTAATATAATAATAATTCGGTGTCCGTGAGATAGGTATTGATGCCTAAATCACGGTGGTGAGAGGATTATATGGACGCCCAGATTTAATGTCTAGGCTCCTTTCATGTCCATTGATTCTATTTGGTTTTAAAGTCCTTGCTTGAGGTAGACAGGACGGGAGTTTTAACCTCCATTCGCTGGGAATCGTACCAGCTACCCACATAACGTCACCCAGCCTGGGTAGGGCTGGAAATGCCAGCCTCACATGTTCGGAGGGAACAGAATTTTCTGTGCGAAAAGTCAGCTTCAACCGGGAATTGAACTCAGGATCTCTGGACTACGGGCAGTAGTCACAACCGTTACGCCACGGAGGCAGGTATTTCATGTCCCCATTAAAAACAATACGCAAAATCTAGGGTGGTATGTAGACTTGTAGAGTCCTCACTCAGGCATCCCTACAGTGATCATTTGTCCCTTCAGCTGATTTTGTTATGCAGAGACGTTTGTTTAAAGCGTCTTTGCACATGCGCATTCAGATGTTTCTTTAATAAATAATTGTCAAGGTCGAAGTATTCCCTATAGCAAGCTCGGGACCAGCCTACAGTGAATCCTATAGGGATCACAAAATCGTATCTGCATACGAGCCCACTTGGGTTAACAGAGGAATAACCAAAATGTTTATCGCCACAGTCAACTTTGGGTCAATTTTTACAAAAGTCGACTTTAGAGATTCTCCATCGCGACCTGGTTGTATTTTTTTCTTCATCATTATTTACCAACTTTCAAAAATCAACATTCCCACTATTACCTAATTCATTTTGTTTTCATTATTATTATTTTGCCCTTAATATTCACACCTAAACGATTTTACGAGAAGCAAATGACATTTTTACACAGCACGAAGTGTTTTCTTGAATAGTAGGCGTATTATATTCAATGTCCGAGCTGTGCGGTATCTTGAGTTCCAAGTAGGTATTCAAGTGTTTGCAGGCACCTTATGTACAGGACAAATACATATTAATTTCATAGTAATGTACAGTGTACACTCGCTGGCAAACTAAACTGGTAGTCAAGTGGTTAAGGCGCTAGTCTAGTAATCCAGATGTCGTAGGGATGAGTTGGTTCGACTTCCACCCAGTGCATGAACTTTTCCTCATTAATTTGAGTTTGTGACCACATTATAATAAGACTCTGAGGGTTAGGTGGTAGAAAATGTTTTGAGCATTAACCTCCCCTGGTGGTTAACTTCCACTAAATAGTGTTATTATTATAAGTACTGGGCAGCGTCTTCCAAGTATTAAAATTCCAAGCATTGTAAAGATAAAGAGATAGTTCTTTGTGTTAATATGACACATTTTTTAGGGGGTAGCATCGACATTACGAGTTCTAATACTAATTAATCATAACTTAAAATTAATTGGTTTAAGTTTATCAATCATATATTAAACCAACCAAAATATTCCAATATCACTTTCGTAATGCCGCCACTGGTTGTTGTCCATTCTACAATTAACCTGAAAACCACAAAGAATCTAAATTCCGAAGCCAAATTGAATTACAATTTTTTTTTTTATATATATATATTTTAACATATTGGGGTTAACCCATGTTTAAATGCAAATCTTAAATTACGCATATTTTTTACTTTCATTATTATTATTTCTTTTTTAAAATTTGGTTCTAGGGTAGCTTTCAACTAACTCATGGTCAGTTAGTAATATCACGACACTTCACAAAGAAATATAAGTTTATTATTCAAAATATACTAGTTTTCCACCTTGTGTCATTCGATCATTGGCAACTGATATTTTTTTTTTTTTTTTTTTCTCCTTACAGGTTGTGTGTTAAACAATAATTTATGCAACCATCAGGCTCAGGATTTTCCAGGAAAACTACAAGTTTAGTGTCTAAGATTCCGTGTCTTTTCTAAAGATAATTTATTTTCTTTCAATTATTATAATAACTAGGCTCGACTAGGCCTTTTTAAGTCCCATTATTCCAGCAGTAAGCCCAAGTTATATTATTATGTCTTATTTTAATATTTAATATATTTTTAATGTATATCAAATTTAATTTTATCTTTATCTTAATTGTAAACATACAGTAATGTATAGTTGTATACATATACAATAAAATTGATTGATTGATTATGTGGTAAAAATCCCAGATGCGAGGATAACTTGTCATGTCCTGGCTGGGTTTCGAACCTGCGACCTCTGGAATCTCTGGTTTCATCTCTACCACCTTACCCTCAGCTTCTTATTATTTATTATGTGGTCACAAACTCTGGATTTGGTGGCAGAGATTGCTTCCAGGCAATCTCTGCCACCGCCCTTTGTCAATATTATTCTTGTCAATAAAGAGTTATTTTTATTATTATAAACTCAAATGAATGAGGTAAAATTCATGCACTGGGTGGGATTCAAACCAACGGATCCCTACGCTACCTGGATTACCAGACTAGCGCGTTAACCACTTGACTACCATGTATGGGTGTACCTTCACAGAAAAAAGAGTCAGATTATTGTTATTTTATTTTAAATATCACGACTCTGAACCCTCCATGCGCTGGAAACTTAGAAACCAGCTACTCAAACTAACCTCACCCATCCTGAGTGGGGCCAGGATTAGCCTACATCATGAGGGCTCGAATTTGAATGTTCACCCACCCAAGTCCTAGCCTCGCTGGACGTTGCTTACCTTTATTGACTGAATGAGGACTGGTGTGTTCAAGGTACCATCGAAGCTGGCTGGAAATCAAGTTATTGTTTTTACATATTTTTTTCTTTTCAAAACTGGACTCTTCTAAAAAACATAAATCTTCGACAGATGAAACACGCCTCAAAAAAATCTCAAGTTTTGCATACAACAACACGGTCTGGTATTTCCACACATTTTTTTTTTCTTCTTCTAAACTGGATCAAAACAAGTCTTCAATATCAACATTTGTAAGAAATATATTTTT
This sequence comes from Bactericera cockerelli, assembly GCA_024516035.1. Taxonomy (NCBI): domain Eukaryota; kingdom Metazoa; phylum Arthropoda; class Insecta; order Hemiptera; family Triozidae; genus Bactericera; species Bactericera cockerelli. Next base: position 4,384,222 of record CM044955.1, read on the forward strand.
TTATACGTTGTTCGTAATTTTTTCTGCGGGTTTTTTTGTGTACTTATTTACACACTGGATCTTCTGGTTAGTTAATTGCAATTTTGAAACTCTTTACGAAAACAAAGTAAACAAAAACTCTCGGCATAAATTGGATGCTCACTGGTTAAGCACTCGCTTAACCATTCGGGTTTGATCCCCCGAGCTGACCAAAAACTATAGCACAAAATAAGTACAAAATTCTCATGTAAAAAAAATGTTACACTACGAAGGTGGTGGTGCTACCGTTTCCCCAGCACCACCAAATTAAAATGGGCGTGGCGCCCTTGGTGTTTGAGCACAAAATTCGGGGTTTTCTGCACAAAATTCTCATGTAAAAAATTTACATTTAAAGGTGGTGGTGCTGGCGAAATGGAACCCAAAAAAATCGTATTCTAAATTTAGTTACAGTTGTTTGTAAGGGATACCTTCCGGTGGGCTCGTGTTGACCCAGCACCTAAATGGGAAGTATTGTGTCACTTCTCGCACATCATAAGGGAGGTATACTACGGGATGGCTAAGCTACAGCACAACCAGAAGAGTCTACAGTAGCTCCTGTTTCATGGCTACGAAATAAAAAAGGCTGTGAAACAATCATCTTTTATTTTTTATATGTATAAGAAACCCGACTTCGGTAGCTTGATCGATAAGGTGGCGGTCTGGTAACCTGGAGGTCGGTGGTTTGAGTCCGTGGTATGGCAAATTAAGGCCAGTTTGCGTAAATTGAATATCACTATTTGACACAAATCAATATCCATTTTAAACTTTGAAGTTGAAAACTCTTTAACCCTGTCGCTTAAAAAAAAAGTTTGGCTTTCAACTGCATGGTTTGAATCCCACCCAGTGCATGAATTTTTCCTCATAAATTTGAGTTTGTGACCACATAATGATAAGACTCTGAGGGTTAGGTGGTATAAAATGCTTTGAGCATTAACCTCGCCTGGTGGTTACCTTCCACTAAAGAGTATTATTATTATGGGGGTTTTACTCTCAATTCGCTGGAAACTCACAAATCAACCCCACCCAGCCCGAGTGGGGCAGTAAGAAGTCGGCAATTTGATTGGTCCAATATCCCAACCTGGCTGGACGTTGATGCACTTTGGTGTTGAAACCTTTTTAACTCTGAACTCTGCTCTCCGTGGGACTTCTGTCACACAAATTCCTTTTGAACTTCACTTAGTTAGCAGAAAGAAACCTTATTAAATAAATGTTACATCACTTACGAGTTCTTAGCAGAAAGCAGGCCATTTTAGTAAATCTTACATCATAATCTGTCTTTTCTATTGTGGAACAACATCAGCGGTTGAGGGTAACACTTCAGACAGCGACGTTTTTTCAGTAGCAGAAATTTTCAGTTGAAAAAAATCTGCCATGTTTGGGATTCGAACCCACACCCACGAGCACAAATGAGGTACAACACAACCCACAACAAATAGGGTAAAAGTACTTACCTCATAAACTCACTATATTTACTGTATATTATGTAAAATTAAAGTAAATAAAGAGAGAGTATTTTGTTTAAAAAAAAGTTCTACTGATATTTGGGGTTTTCAACATCTTGGTCTTATTTCTGGAATATTGAGACTCATCAGCCCTAAACGTGCATGAGTAATAAGGCGATATTCTTCTCTTTTTGGGTTGAATTTTACAGAAGCGCGAATAGCTCAGTCGTTAAGCACTCGCTTGCCACGCGGAAGGTCCCGGGTTCGATCCCCCGTGTTGACAAAAATTTGTATTCTTAATTTGGTTACAATTGTTTGTAAGGGATACCTTCCGGTGCGCTCGTGTTGACCCAGCACCTAATTGGGAAGTATTGTGTCACTTCTCGCCCATCAGAGGGGAGGCATACTACGGCATGGGCAGACTAAAACACAGACCACAAGCGTCTACAGTAGCTCCTGTTTCATGGCTACGAAATAAAAAAAGGCTGTAAAACACTCATCTTTTAAAAAAAACGCGATGCATCTTGGGCTTATTTCTGGAATAGTGAGACTCATCAGCCCTAAACGTGCAGTAGTAATAAGGCGATATTCTTCTTTTTTTTGGTTGAATTTTACAGAAACCGCACCATTGCATTCAATTTGATTCTGATCGAGATCCTGATGGGAAATACCAATCGAAAGTTCAAGATCGCTAGAAACTGGAGTCTCCTGGAGGGCAGTAAAATTAAAGCACAACCACTTTTCTTCTTTTCTCAGTTGAATTTTTTTATGTCCATATTACGTATGAATATTGTCAGTAATTGCTCGGGACTAAGGTTGTAGCTATTATTTGCAACCTGGTCTCCAGTGTATTTTTATTATACACCTTATTAATAAGGACATACAAACAGATAATTACAAATTAATATACAAAATGGGAAACAATATAAGAAAAAATAGAAACAAGAAGAAGAAAAAAATGGAAAAGGAAAAAAATATATATGTCGTAGGAACTTGCCGATTTCAGGTTGATCCTAGAGCGCTTAGGAACTTGTAGTTGTTCCAGGCAACTGATTGTATTGGTATATGTAGGCTGTCGGCTACGAAAGCTCTTTGTCACTACGACCTTAAATAGATCTTTTTTTTTTTTAGGTGGGGTTTTAACGTCGCTTGTCACTACGACCTTAAATAGATCTTTTTTTTTTTTTTTTTTTTTTAGGTGGGTTTTAACGTCGCTTTCAACTGCCATGGTCATATCACGACGGGGGTTTTACCCTCCATTCGCAGGAAACTCACAAACCTGCTACTCACATTGACCTCACCAGCCTGAGTGGGGCGGGAAAAGCCAGCGTCACGAGAATTAGAATTAGAATGGTCACCCATCCAAGTCTTAACCTCGCTGGATGTCGCTTAACTTCGGTGTTCTGAAGGGAACCGGTGTATTCAACATGCCATCGACGCTGGCTTAAATAGATCTTTTGTGACATTGTAATTTAATAAATGAGAACAATTAAAGTAATTTTTACTAACTTCACTTTTGTAAAAAAATTAGTAAAAATTACTTTAATTGTTCTCATTTATTAAAATGGACCTTCACAAAATGACTGAGTCATCCATCCAGACATTGTAATTTGATTGTAATTTGATGGACGTTTCGTGTGAGAGTCGAAGTTTCCGCGGTAAAATACTTCTACAGCCAAAAGGTAACTTACAACGCACATTCCTCTACTTTAGACCTTAGTAATAATATTACCCCATTTAAAGAAATGTGTAAAGAGGCTTTATCTTTTCCCCTGTAATACTTTTTAAATTTAAAATCCTGTTACCTGTTTACGTAATTGCATATAATATGCGTGTAAACAGAGATAAAAAAAAACAGATAGGCAAAATTTGACTCGACTCGAGTCATCAGAGGCATGGCCGACTCGCTTCTCCGCTTGGGTTGAAAATATCTCAATTCATCTCAAGAGAAAGCCTCAAGTCTGGACGGCAGTCCTTAGCTGTGGCGATGCCTCTGATAACTAGTTCGAGTAATGTGATCTATTTTGGGCGGGGGTCTATATGGGGGGGTCGACTAGTGTCAGATTTTACTTATCTGTTAGCGTTTCGCCTGTAGAAGCAATTTACGGAGGAACCTAAGTGAAAGATAAGTCCATTCCTTTGAAATAAGAAGTTTCTAAGAAGATCTAGTTGTTCCTGAAGAATTAAAAAGTCAAATTAGGAGCATATAGAAGTTCCTAAGCGCTCTAGGAACTTTTAGAAGTTCCTGAAATCGGGAAGTTCCTGCAACATATACATACACATATCCTAACTAAAGAGCGGGGTTATTGTCCAGACATAAATGTGTGTATCCACTATACATAAAAAAAAAAATACCCCACGTATCTTTTCTTATTTCCATCTATTTTTTACCTCCTTGGTTTCAGCTGCGCGACTACAACCTTTAATTACTTTTCCAGAGCGCATGGAGGAACCTAACAACGTAGATGGGTAATTTCCAGACTGTTCCACTGGAGGGCAAGTGCCCCGCCTCCGTGTTTACGAACTATCCATTGACCCCGCTGGACTTCGCGGCCGGTCAATTTAATTCGCACTGGATCGATCTCTGACGTCTTGGCTGTAATTACCCCCAGCTTGGAGCAGTTCGCAACATCCATCTGATCTCTACTTCAAAAAAAAAAAAAAAAAAAAAATACGCGGTGCGCAATTTTTTCAAGTATCTTAACACGTTGAGCGCCTGTCAGCCGTATTTGGTTGATACTCAAAGTACAATGGGGTAGCATGAGGAACGGGACCATCTTGTTGGTTTTTTGTTGGAACTTCTCGAGTTTTTTATCCTTCATTCTGTTTGAGACACGAGTTGAAAAGGAAATCCACCTGTTCAGTCAGTCCCGGTAGGTCTGGTAATCCAGAAGTCGTGGGTTTGAAACCCAGCCGGGGCATGACAATATTTTTTTAAGATGTGTGTTTCATAGCCTTTTTTTATTTCGTAGCAATGAAGCAGGAGCTACTGTATGACTCCCCTCTGATGGGCGAGAAGTAACACAATACTTCCCATTTAGGTGCTGGGTCAACACGAGGCACCGGAAGGTATCCCTTACAAACAACTGTAATCAAATTAATAATACAATTTTTTATCGGCACGGGGATCGAACCCGGGACCTTCCGCATGGCAAGCGAGTGCTTAACCACTGACCTAATCGTGCGCTTACCAACATACCAACATGTATTTGGATATAGCATTGATTTTCAGGTGGAATAGCATATTTCATTTCTTGTAGAGCTTTTGGTTTCAACCCAAATCAAGAATACAAGAAATCAATGATTTCTCAAAGACATTTCTGTAAAAGCGATGCACAGCTTGTCGCCTGTCAATGGCCATCTAATAATAAATAATTAAGTATGTAAAACAAAAAAGCCAAGTGTTTTCTATCTTCAAATTATTTCGACAAAATAAATGTTCAACCACATTATTATTTTTTCTCAGGTTCACTAAAAAATCAGTGCGGTGTTCAACCTGTTAAACCGATTAAATTGTATTTTTGCACAAAGTATCTTTAACTTCAATTTTGTAATTTTCAATTTACAGAGTTCTTCAGCGCTTGATTAGCAAAAAAGAAATAAATACTCCATCCTACGTCATCAGAATATGTTTACGTCATGAACATACATATTCGCATGGGTTTGAGAAACTCGGTACAACTATTTAATTAGCTGGGGAAGACCCAATATACTTTGTGATAAAAAAGAGTTACCTATTATTATTAAATTCTTTTTTAATAATAATAATATTAACGGGTGTTTATTAACTATAACAATAAAATAAAAATTAAAACAAATCAAAATAATCACAGCAATATGGTGTCTAAAATAAATAAATACAAATGTCAAATTAAGCAACTTTAAAAAATAATATAAACAATCAAGAATTAGAAAATAGGACGACATTGTGCAGTACAAATAATGATCACAAAAAAATGGAAACAATATAAACAATAAAAAGGAAAAAATCGATGAATATATACACACATACGTATATGTCCTAACTAAAGGGCGGGGTTTTGCCATGGCAATCTCTTCCACCCAACTCCTATCTTAAGAGTTGACTATTTTTCATTTTATCTTGATATTGATAATATAAGCGCGCAAAACATTGACAGTAGTTGTATCGAAAACCGACCACAGTAGATTCAAATCATAAGGATTTTTATTACATTTAGCCCTATTTATCAGCTACAATTTAATGGTATTCAACCTCCCAGGCAGCCTAAGACATCGTTTCAGTTCCTCGTATTGCAACTCATCATGAGGCTAGCTGAGTTTAATTTGTCGAGCCAGTTTGACCTGAGACCCATGGCAGGACAATTAATGAGCCAAATGATACACATGAGCCATGATACGCATGGGAAGGCAAGCAGTGTAGCATGAGGTAGAATATGTGATGCCCCCCTTCTAGAAAATTCCAGGGAGTATGCAACACTAGGCATTATTGCTCATCAGCTGCCCCCCCCCCCCCCCTTAGACAAAATCCTGGCTACGTCTAGGAATGATACGCAAGAATTAAACAATAATAATAATATCGCCTTATTTATACTGCCCGGTTAGGACTATTGAAGTCCCATTATTCCAGCAGTAAGCCCAAGACATATTATAAGGTGTAAAAATCCCAAATGGGATGATAACTTGTCATGTCCCGGCTGGGTTTCGAACCCACGGCCTCTGGAATCATTGAATTCACAGACTGCCGCCTTTACCACTGAAATGCTACCGGGAAATACTGCGCTACCCTTTAAAATTGTGATATAATAACACAAATAACACACATTTATGAATTTTATTTACTTCTCTGTTTACTCTCCTGTATTGTCTTGACGTCACAGTGTTTCGATTATCTGGGTTGACTTTACCGAGCCGCTCCCACAAGCAATCAATTAACTTTATCTCAATATTCATTTATGAAACCATCATCGGCAAGCAACTGGAAGCGATTTGGCCTTGGTGGAAATTTTTCCGCGAAAAGTCCGGTTAGGCTTGTCACTTTGTTTAATTGGCAAAAACAAGACCCAGATGTGCAGAATCATGGAGTGGTCTTCGTCGTAAATATGTATCTTGATGTGTTGGTGGTCAAGTGGATAAGGCGATTTTTTTTCAACAAATACTTTAAATATATCTTCTTCCTTTTTAATCACAAAGTTTCAGTAGGGTCCTGAGTGCGTTAGCATGTGTTAGACCCTACCGTACAAGAAAGGCATTTTTGTATATAAATTCTGCAAATTTAAATGTTTTTAATTTAAATTTCTATTACGATGGTATCATAATCTGGGTAGTGTAGGGCTCCGTTGGTTCGAATCCCACCCGATGCATGCATTTTTTCCCAATTTATTTGAGTTTGTGGCCACATAATAATAAGACTCTGAGGGTTAGGTGGTAGAAAATGCTTTAAGCTTTAAGCACTAACCTCACCTGGTGGGTACAATACCCCTTCAACTACGCTGCCCGTAGGTATGACTAGGTTCAGGCCATTATTAGTGACATCAAAGTTTACCAAATGAATGTATGTATGAATTTATACATATACCAATTATACCACAATCAGGGATCAAAGTGAAGACCATGAAAGTGCTGATTGAAATGATTATTTTTACGTGTTTTTTTTTTTTTTTTTAATATGATTTTTTTTTTTAAATTGGTTTTAACGTTTCTTTCAACTGCATGTTCATATCACAACGGGGGGACCTATCCTCCATTCGCAGGAAATTAGTCACAAAATAATTGGTTTTTGATAAAATAAATAAACGACTTTATTTTCATTAAACATAGACTTTTCAAGGCGACATAATACGTAGAAACTATGTTTATCGTTATACTATGACGGTAACGATACCTATCTTGTCCTCGTAGCTGAGTGCTCAAGGCGTCTGACTGATAATCGAGAGGTCGCGGGTTCAAAACCGATTTTGACCACATAATAATACGTCTTGGGCTTATACTGCTGGAATAATACCCAATCTCTGATACGGAATCTACCGCACTTATCAGCCGATGAGTTTTTTTAATTTTCTTTTTCAAAGATGAGTGTTTTGCAGCCTTTTTTATTTCTGAAACAGAAGCTACTGTGAACGCTTGTAATGTGGTCTGTGTTGTAGCCTGCACATCCCGTAGTGTGCCTCCCCTCTGATGAGCGAGAAGTGACACAATACTTCCCAATGAGGTGCTGGGTCAACACGAGCGCATCGGAAGGTATCCTTTACAATCAATTGTAACCAAATTTAGAATACAAATTTTTGTCGACACGGGGCATCGAACCCGGGACCTTCCGCATGGGAAGCGAGTGCTTAACCACTGAGCTAATCGCGCGCTCACATCATTTTTCACACAACTGGTTTAGAAGGGAAGTACAAGTGTGTTAATCACCTGCAACTTACTGATGACATGAAACTTATGAGTACTTACCTTCTGATCTCAAGCCAGTGATCGTCACACTGCCGCGTGGAACCAGGCAACAGTGGCGTATCGAAATTTCCAAGAAACCCCGCAAAGATGGAATATACGTTAGGCGAGATTTCTGAACCCCCTCAAACCCCCCCCCCCCCCCCCCCCCGAAATGTAGGTCTAGGTACGCCACTGCCAGGCAATTTATCTAAGTCCAATGCACATGGACATATTTTTTTTTTTTTAATTACGGAGATACGTGTAGTCACCGTGGCCGAGTGGGTAGCGCACTAGTCTTGCGTTGCACGGGTACTCGGGTTTGGTCCCCGGTACGGTAGATATTTTTCTACACTGTTATTTGGATGTTCGGGTATATAATTCGTATTACATTAATTCTTTATTAATAATAATTTAATAAATAATAATATCGCCTTATTTATACTGCCCGATTAGGACTATCAAGTCTGATTATTCCAGCAGTAAACCCAAGACGTATTATTATGTGGTAAAAATTCCAAATGGGAGGAAAACTTGTCCAGGCTGTCCAGACTGGGTTTCGAACCCGCGACCTCTGGAACCTCTGGATTCACAGAGTGCCGCCTTTACCACTCAGCTACCAGGGTACTCGGGTTTGATCCCCGATACGGTGAAAAAAATTCTTCTCTGTTAATGTTGGATGTTCGGTATAGAATTATTATTATTATTGAATTATTTATTAATAGGATCATCGTGCCGAGTGAGTTAGCGCGCTAGGCATTGCACACATGGTAAACTGGTTCGATCCCAGCGGGGCAGATTTTTCTGCTCTGTTCTTGGGTGTTCGGGTCCACGCACCATTGGAACCACCTATTTGTACATTACTGAAAAATAGTTGACATGAAAAGTTTTTTCAGACAAGTTTGAGATTTTTAGTCAAACCAGGGCCGGAGATATCGTACATTTCATTTCACAGGTTTCAGTATTTTTTATAAGAAATTAATTGTAAAAAATCATTTGTTAAGTGACAAGCCATGATAAGTTGAATAAAAAAAACAAACATGGTTATTTACTGAATAAAGAACATCTGCCCAACCTGTGTTTATGATTCACTAATGGATATTGACCAAAGTTGGTCATTACTTGTGAGCATAACTTGCGTTAGCATATGTAAATCAGTGGTCTCCAAACAGTGCAAACAGACGCGCAGAATGGGTTCAGTATTGCTTATGCGGGCGTAATGGGTGATTGCGCCTAATATATTTTTTTTTTACAAAAATTAACACAATTCTTCCGATTTCTAATATTATAAATTTATCGGAAGTAAAGCCATGGAGATTAAAGGAGATTTCTTTTTCAAGGACGGTGACCTAGTAGTGCTCAACACTCAATTCAACTAATTCTAAATGTGATTCTGTTAGATTACAGATAATAATAATAATAATGATATTCATGATAATAATAATGGCTTTGATGACAGAGATTGCCTTAGGCAATAATCAAGCCCTTTGTCAATATTATTAAAGAGTCTATAAAGTCTTGTCTATAAAGAGTTAATAATATTATTATAACAATGTCGCCTCATTCATATGCCTGACTAGAACTGATAAGTCCTATTACTCCAGCAGTGAGCCCAAGTCGTATTATTTTATGTCGAAATTCTATAGGATAGAATACAGGATAGAAGGTCGAAATTCGGGAGGATAACTTGTCATGTGCCGGCTTTTTGGTTTTGAACCCAAGACCTCTGGATTACTATCGAAGCAGGGCGACCAAAAAAGGGCTTACTGGACCGCCAGTAGCCCGTGTGTCATAGTTTAGAAACCCCTGGCATGAGAACTGGAGATGTGTGAGAATGGGTTGTTTCATCAAAAGTTGTTGTTTTTGGATGACCACCTTGACCTCAGCTATGAGATATACTGCCTATCCTACTGGTTATATCTTTGAAATTTAGAAACATACTCAACAGAAGTTGTAAAAAATCAGATTTCAGTCTTGGAGCTTGGTCGAGTCATGATCTCTACATATATGTAAGTAAAACTCAAATCTGTGCGTGACTGACTATATACCTCTTAGGGGGTGTCTGTTTACAATACCACAGCCCAAACGGTAACAGGTATCAAAACCATTATTGCTTTGCCCAGAAAAATGCCTTAATTAATTTGAAATTTAGTCCCGTAGCGAAGTACGGGCAAACGGCTAGTAATATTATAAAAAAAATCCAGAAGTAAAACTATTTTTTGGGACTCTGCCCGTAGTTTCCGCACTTTTAAGCTTAACTGATGAAATGCTGACATCGCGATGTGCTGAAGTTAAAATACTAGATTGCGGACTGACCTTTTTGTAAATACTCAACCCCCGATGTGCTTGTTAAATCTAAATAATAAATACAATTATACATTATCACTAGAGTGCCAGCGTCGATGGCGCTTTGAATTGCACCGGTTCTCGTAGGATCACCGAAGTGAAGCAACGTCCAGTGAGGTGAAGACTTCGTGATGCTGGTATTCCGACCCAACCAGGTTGGGTGAGGTTAATGTGGGTAGCGGGTTTGTGAGTTTCCTGCGAATGGAGGGTAACACCCCCGTCGTGATATTACCATGCAGTTGAAAGCGATGATAAACGTAAATTTAAAAAAAAGAACACTGGAGTATTTCAAGCGAGCTGGAAATTTTCCGCTCTATTAAAGAGTTCTTTAATAGCTCGGACATGATAATATACATAATTGATTATAAATTTAAATTGAGTAAGTACCTTGTATTTTAAATATGTAAATAATCATCAGCGAGTGACAACATTACAACATAGTGCAGAAACTACTTGGAATTTTTACAACTTGTAGAGAGGCTTAGGACCGAATCATAAAACAGGAATAAAGTTAATACTGACAGACAGACAGATAGACACCAAACCAAAGTTGCTCAGGAGGTTATGAAACGTCCAGAAATATGAAAAAAATTGAAATCGGATCAAAAAATGTTTTTTTTTTTACAAAAACGAACACAATACTTGAGATTTCTATTTGAAATTTCTTGGAAGTAATAATCATATTATTCCATTCAATTCAAAATTCAACCTAGGGTCTTATTCTAAAACTGGATTAAAATTAAAATAAACCTAACTTTTCCTCAACTCGGGCTATAGTGCGGTGTGATTGGTTGAAACACCGATTCGAGGGTCTACTTGGCTAAGCTTAACTTTAATCCTGTTTCATAATTTGACCTTTATAGATGACAAGGTCCACAGAGCAATGTCAATTATTGTTTTAATGTCTCAGGCGTTCTTCACACCTCGGCCGAGGTGTTTGATCTGTTCACCTCATCAAATTTGTTTTTCAAAGTTATTTAGCAAATAAGGCTGTTTCTGCTTTTAAGGCCGAATTATAAAACAGGATTAAAGCTAAGCTAAGACAGACACGCCCTCAAGTCAGAGTTTCAACCAATCACAGTGCACTATAGCCCGACTCGAGGGACAGTCTGGCTTATCTTAATTTTAATGTAATTTTAGAATTGAAGTTGAATTTTGTATTGAATGTAATAATATGATTATTTAATTTATACAGTAAATTTGATTCAATAATATCATCTAGGATTAGGTACACAAAGATATGAGGGTTTTATAATAATAATATCGCTTTATTTATACTGCCCGACTAGGACTAATGAGTCCCATTATTCCAGCAGTAAGACCAAGATGTATTATTATGTAGCCAAAGTTCCAAATAGGAGCAAAAATTTTCATGTTCCGGCTGGTTTTAGAACCCGCGACCTCCGGATTGACAGACCGACCAGATGCTTTGAGCACTGAGCTACCATCGGCTCAGGAGAACTAGAATTGTGAAGATTGGAATACTATAACTTTACAATATCATATGCACTGGTAGTCAAGTGGTAACGCGCTAGTCTGGTAATCCAGGTAGCGTAGGGATCCGTTGGTTCGAATCCCACCCAGTGCATGAATTTTTCCTCATTAATTTGAGTTTGTGACCACATAATAATAAGACTCTGAGGGTTAGATGATAGAAAACGCTTTGAGCATTAACCTCGCCTGGTGGTGGTTACCTTCCACTAAAGAGTTTTATTATTATATCCTGTTTTTTATGTACGCGGAGATTTACAGAAACAATCAATATATTTATTAATGAACTGCTCTCACTCATATGAGATTAGGCAATCCATCACAAATTACATAGACCACTCAGTATAGAAAACTTAAATATTTTTTTTACTTTCCTTATCCTATAATAAGGAAAGTATTGTATTCGTCGAAAATTTGATCTACCCAGCTTTTCACATTTCTGGACGAATCATAGCCTCAGGATACCAAAAAAGTGGTTTTCAGCCATTGGTCCGTGCGTCTGTCTGTGTGTCTGTGTGTGTGTGTGAAAAGGTATCTCAAGAACGGTAAGAGCAAGAGACTTGAAAATTGGTATGGTAATTGATTTTATACACCAGACGAACCATGAAACTTTTGGTTGAAATCGGCCGCATTCTGCGGCCGCAGGGCCGCAAATATTGGCCGCAAGCACCGCTTCTTTGAATTGGTTAAAGATACAAAAAAAGTTAGGGAACAACATTTTCTCAGATTAAAAAAAATAGGGGTTCACTCTAATCATTTTTTTGATATCTTTAACTTTTTGGAAACCGGCCAAAATTTACCGGTATTGAAGGGGGACCCGATTGGACTAACTTTTTTATTATTCATCCTAGATGGGGGTTGTGACATATCAAATTAATTGATTTTGAAGTGCTGATCACGAATTTGGCATTGATTTTTAGTTATCTGTTACCGATCAGTCATCAGTGGCGGAATTCGACTCCTTTTTGGGAGATAAGGAAAGTCGTGTGATGTTTACACCAGATTTTTTTTACTTAAAAATATAACAGTAAAATTCATCACTAGTTTATTCCAATACTACATCAAGACTTACTTTCAAGAATCCATCTCTCATACGAGTCTCTTCCTTTCTTGAGTTTTTGATGATGGGAGTCACATGTTCCTAAAGGATTTTTAGTTCACTTGCCAGATAAATATCATTTTCAGGCAAAGATGTAATGAAGGGATGTTCAAGCAGTTCTGCCATGTAAGGGCGGTGTTCGGGATTCTTCTCAAGACACCTTTTTTCAAATATAGATCATATTATAGCTCCATCTTCCGTTTTTTGCGATCATATTATAGCTAAACTTGAAATTAAATAATTAATTTCAAGTTTAGCATAATTTAATTTTAATTAGTACAGGTAGTCCAATGAACCATGACGATTAGTATATTTCCGCAAACAATGGATTAACTATTTAATCTATGGATTAACTCAATGGACCATAACACTGAGCGCGCAATTAGCTTAGTGGTTAAGCATTCGTTTGTCATGCGGAAGGTCTCGGGTTCGATTCCCCGATCCGACGAAAAATTGGGTACAGTTGTTTGTAAGGGATACTTTCTGGTGTTGACTCAGCACCTAAATGGTAAGTACATATTATATGTGTCCTTTCTCGACCATCAGACCATAATACATAATACGGGACAATAAAGCTACTTAACTAGTTACTACCATGGCCATCTATTCACAAGTAGGTATTTTCTAATTCAGTCTCAGTGACAGCTTGCCATCAGTTGATTCTTTTTTTGGGTTTAATGTCACTTTCATCTGCATGGTCATATCCCAACGGGGGTTTCACCTTCCATTCGCTGAAAACTCACAACCTTGCTACTCAAATAAACCTCACCCAGCGTGAGTGGGGCCCGGAATATCCAGCATCACGAGATATCGAATTTTCATGGTCACCCATCCAACTCCGAACCTTGCTGGACATTGCTCAACTTCAGTGACAGAACGAGAACTGGTGTATTCAACGCGCCATCGACGGCGATATTGGCAACATAATAACAGCACGGAGGCTGGGACTTGACTGTGAGGGTAAAGAGATTGCCATAGGCAATAACCCCGCCCTTTAGTTAAGACATATGTATATTTCCATATATTTTTCTATTCTTTTTTATTTTTACTGTATATGTATATTGTTCCCATTTTTCTCATTGTTAAATACAATATTTCTTTGTAATCATTATTTGTACTGTGGATATGTCCATTTTTATCTAACAAAGTATGTAATAATAATAGTAAAAGGGACTCTTCTCATTTTTACAGGATAAACACAGAGTATTGTTTTAAACCCAAGCCTTACAATGTACAACAACGTTACGTCAATGTTTCTCCAGCAACTCCAGCCAATAATCAGCTGACCTCACCTCCGGAAACTGCCCATCCACATCAGGATGAGTCACCTGCCTGTACCACGTGCCCCTCCACTGGATCGCAACTATCTTGAGAGAGAACAACCGGTTCTGAGCTCCGGCGGAGTTTACCTCCTCATCACCGACACCTCATCTCATCAGTTACCTCTCGCCTTCGAGAAGAAACACACCTAGATCTTCTACAAATAGTACAAAAGTTCTCACAGACAATTAGAACTTCTCACTTTTTTTTAAAAAAGAATCAATTCGCCATGATGAAAGTGTGCGCCGTCGCCGTGGGGATCCTGCTTGTTGTGGAGTTGAGCCATGCTGCCGCTGTCGACAGCGCGAAGGCCGGCAAAGAGGTCAAGTACACGACCAAGTATGACAACATCGACATTGACCAGATTTTGGCCAACGACCGGCTGTTCATGAACTACTACAACTGTCTCCTAGACAAGGGCAAGTGCTCGCCCGACGGCCAGGAACTGAAAAGTGAGTAGTCCTTGAGTGATTTAAGCTTTCAAGCGATTTCCTTTTTCTTCGGTGATACAGTTGAATCTTGATATTTTCGCACATTTTCTCCCTCCGAATTTTGGAAAGTTTCTCTCTTTTTATCTCTTCGCGTATTTGAAAATTTCACTTTTTTACTCACTCCGCATATTTGAAACTTCTGTCTTTATCTTCCTTTGCGTATTTGAAACTTCTCTCTTTATCTCCCTTTGCATATTTGAAATTTCTCGCTTTATCTCCCTTTGCGTATTTGAATTTTTTTTCTCTTTTTCTTTCCTCCGTTTATTAGAAAAGTTCTCTAATTTTATCCCTTCGCTTATTAATTTTTCTTCTTTTTTTTTACTCTCCGCATTGTATGTAAAAATTTCTCCCGTCACGTATTTGAAAATTTCTCTAGTTTTCCCTCCCAGCATTTCTAAGTATATGATGAATTTAATTCACTTTTTTTCTCATGCCTCAATCTTCAGTTGAAAGTTGGTCTTAATTTTTCTTACTCTAACCCTCTAACGAATGGAGATATATTAAATATTCACTAGCTAGAAACTATTATTATAAAAAAAGTAAGAAATTTTTTTTGTTGGTTTTACTGGAAACTAGTGAAACCAATCCGATTTATCACCTCGGCCATAAATGGTCTTTTTGTGTGGTTTTAACCTCAATAGCTCGATCGTTGAGGCGGTGGACTCATAATCTGCAGGTCGGTGATTCGAGTCCCTAACAGGGCAAATATTCAGTGAGGCGAGTTTGGTGATTGTGATTTCACCGTTAAGATTAAATGTGATAACTATAATAATAACAATAATAAATCTAATGAGGGTAAAGCACGAATCTATAAAGTCCAGATCTAAATGAACTTGTACTTTATAGTCACACTAGCGGGCTGTCGCCCGCTTTGCGGGCCGAGGCATGGCCGTGAAAGCAAAAAATCCTTTTTCGCCAATGGCAGGTGTTGTAGTGGGAGTTTCGAAAATCCCGTCTTATTGCACATCTAGACTATAAGACAAAGCTACCTACCAAATTTCAGCTTCCTAGGACTTACGGTTTGGGCTGTAGAGCGATGATCAGTCAGTGGTCAGTGAGTGTCTTTGACATTTATATATTAAGATCAGTAATTAAATCAAATTTAAACGTGAAAAAATTCTCATCATGTAGAAGTTAAAATTGCCAAAAATTTATTACTTCAGTATTAGGGATATTATATTTAGTGGTACCTAGTTTAGTGAAATCCCAGTCAATGCATGAATTTTTGTTATGGCATTTTAAAGAACCGTGCACTGGTAGTCGAGTGGTTAACGCACTATTCTCGTAATACAGGAAGCGTAGGGATCCGTTGGTTCGAATCCCACCTAGTGCATGAATTTTTCCTCATTAATTTAAGTTTGTGACCACATAATAATAAGATTCTGAGGGTTAAATGGTAGAAAATGCTTTGAGCATTAAACTCGCCTGGTGGTTACCTGTAACTGAAGAGTGCTATTATTATTATTATTATAACTAGATAAAAGACCCTTGTATTTAGGCAATACCAGTATAAAGAAGTTGTCGTAAATCAAAATGCTGATGTAAGAATTATTCAATATCGTCTTACTATCTTTTTGCCTATTTGGGACTCGAACCACTGTCTTCCATGTAACGTGTTCGACGCCTTCTCGATTCAGCTACTGAGGTTGGTTTTAGGGCAGTAGTATAAGACAGTAATCTCCGCATTGCACTTGGATAGGAGACTTCTTTAGCCTCCTGATAAGTGAAGGTCAGGACTCTACTCTGCTTTATGACTTTATGATGTAGTGAATGTGATTATTCAATAAGACCAACTCTTTAGCCAAGAGTAAAAGAGTTCAAGGAATTACTGAGTTAGATTTAACAAATGGTGAAGTGTGTAGGTTTGAACTTCAAGAGCTAAGGCGATCGATAAAGCCAGAAATAAGCCAGCCATAATGTTCGGTTCAATACTCTTGCGATTAACACAAATATGATAAAATTATCTTTGGATTCATTTGTTTTGTTTACAACAGACAGATTGTATTTGTGCTCAAAATTAACAAGTTTACATTTTTTTTTATTATTTATATTCATACAGTTGAGCCTGGATAAACATGAATTCAAGGGACCGGCAATATTTATAGAAATTTTCGCTTATAAAGGTAAAAGTTGAAGGGAACACTCTTTTACATAGTTTATCGAGGTGTTTTGCATACAAAAGTTCTCTCTATCCATGCTCGACTCTACTACATATTTGCATATTTCATAAAAGACTGAGGTCGAAATTTATAGACAAAATTGAGATCTCAATTCATGACTTGGCATCAGCTTTCCCCATCTAAGACAGTACGCAAAATCGCGGCTTAGCGCCACAGAGGTATTACAAAAACGTCTATTAATTTCGCCTTAAATTTTGTAAATAAGGCCTCATCTGAATAGGTTTTAACAGTTATCAGATTTGTGTTAATCACTTTCGTGATATCACAACTACTCAAACTTGTTTTACTAAACGACGCAAACCCGGACTTGAACCACCGACCTCCAGGTTACAAGTCCGCCGCCTTATCGATCAAGCTTTTGAGGTCTGTAATAGTATATCAGTATTCGTATAAACAGAAAAGTGAGAAATTGTACTAGATGTACAGGTATATCAGAACATACCTGGACAACTGTTTCGAGCTAATTCGCTCTCATCAGCAGAGCAAATTGTTAGCATAATGGGAGTCCCTTTCTCGAGCCGACAGTCTAAATACGAGTAAAGCACTACTATACTATACTATAATAGTTCTGACCGACCTCTGTAGCTTGATCGATAAGGCGGCGGACTTGTAACCTGGATGTCGGTGGTTCAAGTCCCGGTTTCAGCGTACATTTAGTAAAGCGAGTTTGAGTGATATCACGCAAGTGATTAACACAAATATGATAACTGTTAAAAAAAAACCTATAATAGTTCTGAATGTCCATGCCATCAACTAACCTCTCTATTTTAATCGGTATAAACAGAAAAGTGAGAACTTCTGATTTTATCAATGTTATTTTTTATTTTTTTTTTATTTTAACTTATTCTTGTACCATGTACCTAGCACACATACAAAAATGTATGTTAAATGCTAAAATATAAAAAAAATAAAAATAAAAACTGTTTCTGTTCTCGTCTCTGTTTCAGCTCTGCTCCCCGATGCCATCGCCACCGAGTGCCACAAGTGCTCCGAGAAGCAGAAGGAAGGCTCGAAGAAGATCTTCAAGTTCCTGATCGAGAAGAAGCCGACCCACTGGGCGGAACTCGAGAGCAAGTACGACTCCGAGGGAACCTACAAGAAGAAGTATGAGAAGGAGCTGGCCGATCTGAAGGCTGGGAAACCCGTCAAGATCTAAGTTTCGACTTCCGCCATCTTCTGATCCTCAGACAGTCTTTCTTCAGTCCTCAGTGAGCCGCCGATCCTTCCCAAGACGCGATCTGGTGAAGTTCCTGAGAAGAAATATCCTCAGTGAGTCGCGAATTCTTCTCAAGACGCGATCTGGTGAAGTTCTTGATCGTACAAGAAGAAATATGTGGATCTGGAGACTAGCAAACTCCTGAAGATCTAAGTTTCGACTTCAGCCATCTTCTGATCCTCAGACAGTCTTTCTTCAGTCCTCAGAGAATCGCCGATTCTTCCCAAGACGCGATCTGGTGAAGTTCCTGAGAAGAAATTGGTGGATCTGGAGACTAGCAAACTCCTGGAGATCTAAGTTTCGACTTCCGTCATCTTCTGATCCTCAGACAGTCTTTCTACAATCCTCAGAGAGTCGCGAATTCTTCTCAAGACGATTTCTGGTGGAATTCTTGACCGTACGAGAAGAAATAGGTGGATCTGGAGACTAGCAAACTCCTGAACATCTAAGTTTTCATCTTATGATCCTCAGTCAGTCTGACTTTCTGGTCACTTTTTCATGTTCAGATTCCCCAGAGAGTATCCAGATCCTGTGCGTTTGCTGTCTCCTAAGATGCTCTTCATTTGTCATCCACACTACCGCTTACGTCAGTTGTGGCTTGGAGATAAGTGGTTGTTATGTTACACAGCCCACCTCTCAATTCTCTAATCCTGGATGTATCATGCTCAAAGCATCCTTTGTGACTATTCAAACCACTCTTCATATTGAAGACATCTTATATTTATATGTCTATTAATAAAAATAAACAAGATAACTACGAATAGGAAATGCTTAACTAGTCCTCATCATCTTGTGGTGGGCCTGAACCAGTTGGAGTCCTGACCTTCACCATGATACTTGAACTTGAAATAGAAGTTGTTTTGGCTGTACAATTCAGGAAGTAACGTGAATCTCTTAAACAGGAATCAACATAATCTGCATTTCTCATGATACTGAGCATCTCTTCATGAACAACGGGCTCTTAGATCATTATTTGGCAGAGAATATTACCTTATAAACAACATTTTTGAACTTGTTTGTGCTTTATTGGCTAACTTTATGTTGAATTTTTTTTCTTTGAAAGCGAATTTTTCCAGATTTGACTGATTGAAGTTATTTTCTTATCCGTGTCAAAGTCTTGTTTTATTGCTTTTATATCTCTTCTTTTTTTACATAGTCCAGAAGAGTTGCGATTGTATTAATGATACCTATTGATGGTTTTGAAATAAAGTGTGGTTATTTAAACAAAAAACTTTGAAATTACGAACGTATCTGACAACTTGGTCAAACAAGTTCTCAAATACTTGTTGAGCTCTTACATCATACCCGCTCACATGTGTTTCTCATCCATCTCATTTATTCCTACTTCTTTTGAATGACAGGTCTGTTGATTTTATTTATTTGTGTATACGTATACATTACCTTTGTGATAAATTTAGATATGATGTACAAAATAAACCTCTAACTTTAGAAACAATAATTTTCTGTCACATTTTTATTTATCTTAGGATGAATTTTTCATAGACTTCTTTTTCATAAATTTCCTGCCTGTGTTGGTGGTTTTTTTTTTTTTTTTTTTTTTTAGAAGATTGGCAGTGGGCCAAAAATAAGCCCATACAGCCACTTTATTTTTAGTAAAGATTACATACATAAATACATATTACATAATACACTCAAAGTTCTACAAAATTGGGTATTAGAGTAACAATAGGCATATAAAGAAAGGTAAAAGTTCAAAGTGTTTTCATTTTCATGGAGTAACAAAAAGATATAAAAAACGGGGTTTGAACCCGTTTGTTTGATTTTTTTTTTTTTTTTTTTTTAACCAGGGAGTCAACAACATAGATTGCTGACCCTAATAAAGCCGAAAACATGCGGATAGCATGAAGTGTTCTGCAGGATCAAAGAATAGTTGAAGGGCAACTCCAACAGACTACTAATTTTTTGGAAAAGTTTTTTCCTGGCGATTTTATACTTAGGGCAGCACATAATAATGTGCTCCCAGTCCTCACGTTCACAGCACTCATCGCACAGGGGGCTGGGTGCAATATTTATTTTATTTAAGTAAGCTGTGCATAAAGCATGGTTACATCGTAACCTGTTAAAGGTAACTAAATATTTCCTACAGTTTATGGTCTTTGAAAACCATGGTTTTTTATTAGTTATAGGAAAATTCCTTTTGTAAAAGAGACCCTTATTATTAGTATAGTTAGATATATTCTCTCTCCATTGTGATTCATGATTCATATCCGTGTAAGCTCGTAAGTCTTGTGCTGGTAGGGGATATGAATAGGGGGACTCAGGACTCTGAGCCGCTTCCTTGGCCAGCTTGTCGACTATCTCGTTGCCTGTGATACCCGCGTGACCTCGTACCCACACGAACCTGACGCGTATTTGTTTCCTCTGGAGTCGGGAGTATTGTTCTAGGATGTCCAGGATGAGATGATTTGGATTTCCATTTGAAAGTGTGATGTTGCTCAGCTTATCCAAACAACTTTTGCTATCAGACAGGATGATGAATTCATTTTTTTCCAGGGATTCAGCATATTTCAGTGCCTCCAGGATAGCGAGAGCTTCGGCAGTGAAAATTGTGGCAAACTTAGGTATTTTGAATAAACTTTGAAATTTGTGTTCAGGGTCAAAGAAGGCTGCTCCGACGGACTCAGCAGTTTTTGACCCGTCGGTGAAGATGAGATGGGATTGAGGCCACTTTTCTTTCACTTCATTCATAAAGCACGACTCCTTAGCGTACTCAGGGGCGGACTCATAGAGACTTACACATCCTTGCTCCACTTTAGTGAGCGTTACATCATAGTTGTATAGGTATAGTGGAGGTTTTTTACTTGAGAATACATGGGGATTGAAAGCAATTAAGTTGCAGTAGCTTTCAACCAGGGGTGGACTTGCTCTATTTTTTAGTTTTTTGGAAGTCAGATGTAAGATTGTTAGGTCATTCAATTTTTTTAATGTATCGCTTTGAATCGATATGGTTTTTGAAATAAATCGGTCTATGAGTAAGTACGCTCTATCTTTCATTGATTTCTCTCTCGTTTCTTGTAACATGTTATCAATGGGAGTACTGTTGAGATATCCCATAGCTATTCTGATAGCGCTTGACTGAGCCTTATGAACCCTGGCAAGTTTAGTTTGCGCCGAATTTACATAAAAAATTGCGCCGAAGTCGAGTGTTGACCTAACAGTCGCTCGGTAAAAGGTCAAAGCTATCTGAGGGTCCATTCCCCAATGTTTGTTACATACAAATTTCATAATGTTAGTGTACTTGGATATCTTAGTTGTTATATGTTCTATATGGTTCGACCAATTTAGTTTTTGCTCCAAAATCAGTCCCAGGAAGCGGACTTTATTATTTAATGGAATTGCATTTTCGTTTATCTCTATGTGTTGGGAAATGTTTGGTCGTCTCTTTCTAGTGAAAAGTACTGCTTCGGTTTTTGGATATGAAATGCTCAGGCCATTTTCGGACATGTACTTTTCTACAGCCCTAATTCCGACCTTTATATCGTTTTCGCATGTTTCAGGAAGATTTCTGGTTAGATAGATGCAAAAGTCGTCGACATATTGCACTTTTTTAAATTCGGTTGGTATTGAAGTATCAAGGTCAATAGTATATACTGAGTAGAGGGGACAGCTGAGTATATCCCCCTGACCCAAGCCTAGGAAAGCAGTTCTCGGGCCGATCAGTGCATTGTTGATTCTCAAGTAAAGATATCTTTCACAAATTATTGCGTGAATAATGCGCCTGATTTTGAATGGAGTTTTTATTTTTAACAGCTTGTCCATTAAAATAGGTATTTGGATGGCGTTATACGCCCCCACGATGTCATAAAAAACAGCTAGGGTTGATTTTTGTTCAGCAAATCCTTGTTCGATATCCAGCACCAGAGATGCTTGGGCCTCGACTACAGATTTATTTTTCCTAAACCCGTTTTGAGAGGTCGGCAGGAGGTTGTTATATTCGAGCCACCAATCAAGTCTATTCTTGACCATTCTTTCGAAGGTGTGTTGGTGGTTAACGTTCTAGTCTGGAAATCCAGGTAGCGTTGGATCTTTTGGTTTGGATCCCATGCAATGGAAGAATTTATACTCGTTGATATTTTTTTTTAAGCTTCCATGTATTTATCTTTTAACAAATGAACTTCATCAACAAATAATGAGGGTATATCCAATTTCAAAAGATAAAAATCTTGTTATTGAAGGTGGGGAATAACGATTTCTGAAATTGACCAGATAATACTGGCACCAAAAATAACTGCTGAAGTAAAGGGATTTTTTGTTTTTTTTTTTTTTGTTTCTTTAATTAGGTGCTTTAACATCAGTGGTCATTCGCACAGTTTCTGAGTTTAGATTTTCTTAAATAAACGAGTTGTTTTAAGGTGCTGCATCAGAGAATCCATCACGTCTTTGTCATCCTCAGGAGAAGAAGGAGTAGATAGAGATGCTCGAATAGGGGAAGAACAGGACATTCCAACTTAAGACATTGCTTAGCATCGGTTTTCCCCCATCACAGTACGCAATACGAGACTTAGCACCACAGAGGTATCACATAAAAGTCTATTATTTCGCCCTAGGTGTCTGTATTGTTATTTTGTCGTATGAAAAAACAACCTGTTAATCAAAACTTTGAGGCCAATGATGCATTTTGTCCATCCCATAGTATGCCTCCGCTCTGATGGTGAGGAGAGACACAATACTTCTCATTTTTGTTTCTTATTGTGTATCAGACTGTCCCGGTAGCTCAGTGGTAAAGGCGGCACTCTGTGAATCTACAGATTCCAGTGGTCACGGGTTCGAAACCCAGCCGGGACATGACAAGTTATCTTCCCATTTGTGTTTTTACCACATAATAATATGTCTTGGGCTTACTGCTGGAATAATGGGACTTTAATAGTCCTAATTATTGGGCAGTATAAATAAGGCGATATTATTATTACTATCTTATTTAGCTTTAATGTCGCATTCAACTACATGGCCTTATTATGGCGATTATTTTATCCATTCAGTTGGCAAACAAACTCACTATTAACTCCACGCAGCCTGAGTTGGGCCAGTAATAGCCAGTAGAACGTGGATGGCCATTAAGACCATGGATGGATTTGAAACCCCGGGAGTCCCGGGACTGTCAAAGATAAGGAAAAACTATACCTGAAATCGGACTTTCCACTCATCAAACGGCACCATATCTTGGATAAGTGGTCTTTCCTTTTCCTCGTTATAATCCTATTCTACATTTTGGGTCTTAGAGATGAATGAATATCAGACCAGATCTTGTTGGTTGTCTTATTGTATGAGAATAGCAGACCAGAAACTGTAATTCTACCTAATATGCGTGGTACCTAGATATGTCATTAGAAAATGAATTCGCAATCGCTTTATTTTTACATTAACACTTAAGAAATTTATTTTCAAATCAAATCTCACTCAAAATTCAACAGCACGATTCGAGCCCATTTTTGGGAATAAAATATTTCACTTTCAACAAGGAGCAACCCATGTACTCTAAATTGAACACCCCTTGCACATAAGGCACTTCGCAGCCACAAGAGGAACATTGGGACGGGAGGTTGTTGATGAAAGGCTTTGGGGCTCCACGACCTGGCCTACAGTCACTGCAGTTGCATGTGTTCAGGACAGGGCCTTGGAGTTTCCTGCAGGCATCACAGTCGCATTTATTCAGCGATGTGGAGCTTGAACTTCTGCGGAAATCTGGTCCTCTGCAAATGTCACAGCTGCAGTCGACCACCTTTGAGACGGACAAAGGTACCACAGTCTCAGGAAACTTGTTGTCCCTCTCCCGTCCTTGCCAGCTGGTCCCTCTGACAGTTGATGCCGTGGTTGGCATGCTATTTCTGGGCAGTGGATCTTCATTCCACTTCTTCTTGCAATCGTCACAGTTGCATTTGGAGGGTTGCGGCGGGATGTAAGTTCGACATGTGTCACAGTTACAGTTGGAAGCGGGTGGTGGAGGAATGTATGCCTTCTCTTGGCGAGCATTTTGTTGACAACTGTCACAGTTACAATCACGGGCGTTGTATCCTGACGCGTACCGGGGATTCTGTGCGTTACGAGTATTACCTCTGCAAGTGTCCATGAGATTGTCCACCAGTGCTGTTTTAGGTCTCTTCTGTTTCCTCGCTTGACCAGAGCTTGCACTCGTCAAGCGCTCCCCCTCGAACTGTTTGTCAAGCCATTGCTTTACTTTCTTCATCACTGGCATTTCCTGAACATCGATCATATCTCCTGGCCTTTTTCTGGTGGAGACATTGGCGTTCTTGAGGGAAGACATTTTCACAGACTTTGACAAGACAAAATTTTGGTGAGGAGATAAAATTTAACAATTAAATAGAATTTTACAACCTTAGATATGTACCTATTTAATAAACCAATTAAATACGATTATATTTTTTTCATCATACCTCAGATTTTTTAGATAGCCAGAAAATAAATTACCTATTATTTATTTAATCCCAATATACTTTTGCATTATGATATATTTATCTACTCGTACCTACATATTGTGTTACATTCAACTGCCGATATTCCTATATCCGTTCAGCAAAAGTATATAAAAGTAAGAAAAGCAGACATCGTAATTTGGTATCTTTCAAATGCTTCAAACCCGAATTTCGGCTATTGAGTAAACTTAAAGTGATTAGTCCGCGATCTGTATTTGCAATGTTAGGAACCCCGAAACCAGTCCTTGAAACACTACAGAAAAGTGCTCACATAGGGTTGGTGGCAGAGTGAGTATACCAAACCTTCATGAGAATGGCTTAAGATCTAGGTTATGTTTTGCATTTGGTTGTAGGTTTTTCAGTGAAACATTTACAATTAACACTGCGACCTAATTTGATTTTAAAGCCCTGATTTGAGATAGTCAGGACGGGGCTTTTACCCGCCATTCGCCGGGAATCATATCAGCTACCCACATTAACCTCCACCAGTCTGGCTTCGGTAGAGTTTCTTACTACGTTTAAACATGTAGCAAGAAATAAAATAATGTTTTTTTTCTTGTTGTAAATGCATTGTATTTATGTCTTTGTTGATTTAACTTTTTTTTTACAACTCGTACAACCAACAGGTCCAAGAGATCAATCATCATGTGGTCAACAAAATAACTATGTAGCATATTATAATGAACCTCAACTTGTAACCTCAACTTGTAACTTGATCGTTAAGGCGGCGGACATGTAACATGTAAGTCGGTGGTTCAATACCCAAGTCCAGCAAAGATTTAGTAAAGCGAGTTTGCGCAGTTGTGACATCACGAATGTGATTCACACAAACATGATAACTTTAGTAGTCACCGTGGCCGAGTGAGTAGCGCGCTAGGCTTGCATGCACGGTGACCTGGGTTTGAATCCCAGCGGTGTTGGAATTTTTTGACTCTATAGTTTTGATTTTACGGGGATAACTTTACTGAGACCTGACTCTGTACTGAAGCTTATATCTCGTGAACCGTACATCCGATTTTGATGAAATTTTGTATGTATATGCGTATTAGCGTTTTAAATAGTGTATTATTTGTTGATAAATTTTGATTGAGCCCTGATATTTAAGAAAATTCTAAATTTTGGACAAAAAGTTACACGACTTGCCGATACAGAATTTTTGTAGAATCTAGAATTTAGGAAAAACAATATTCTACCATTTAAAACAAATTTGAAGAGAATCGGTTGAAAACTTTTGTAAATACAAGTTAGTGATTTCGTAAAAAATCTCTGATTCTAGCGATGGTAAAAGTTGCGAAATTTGAGTACCATTCACGAGGAACTATTGTGTCCATAATTGGCAGTGTATTTTTGTAGTGTTAAAGGACTCGATTCGGGGTTTCGAACATTGTAAATACCAGATCATAATCTCAAACTAAAAGGACCTATTCGTATAGTAATAAAAGCGCACGAATAGCTCAGTGGTTAAGCACTCGCTTGCCATGCGGAAGGACCCGGGTTCGAACCCCGCGCCGACAAAATTGTATTCAAAACATGGTTACAGTTGTTTGTAAGGGATACCTTCCGGTTCGCTCGTATTGATTCAGCACATAAATGGGAAGTACTGTGTCACTTCTCGCCCGTCAGAGGGGAGGCATACTACGGGATGGGCAGGCTACAACACAGACCACAAACGTCTACAGTAGCTCCAAAAAAGTCTGTGAAACACTCATCTTTAAAAAGAAAAGAAAAAAAGGCTCCATCCATGTGACCTCCTCGCTTATGGAATCAACTGGACAATAAGCCATTGTCCGAGATGTGGACAGATGGTAATATCATCTTTGATGTGCTCACAGCAACTGGTTGGACGAGTTTTAGTTGGACGAGTTTCAGTTGTGTAAGACCTGCGCCACGACAAAGACCAAATTTCATTTCCGATAGTGGATAAATGTGTCGAAGTCGTCAAGGTAAGATGCATATGGCGCAAGCTTTGGATCTGGTTCCAATGTTACAGGCCACATAGATACATGAGTTCCTGCTTCCTAGACAGAATTAGTACCGTCTGTATCGTAATATGTATATTTTAGGTTTACCTTATCGCATGTATACAGGGTGTCCATAAAGTCCCAACCTACCCCATGTATCCCAAGAAAGCTGAAAATATAGAAAAATGCAGAAACCGGGGATTTAGTTTCGGCATAATTTTTTTTGCCTACACTGCCCCAGTCAGGACCAACTTTAAAATCTTAAATGGAATGGTATGTCTTGTGGCATATTGTTTTAAAAGTCTCATTGAGAGAAGTTCATCGCAATAAATTTCAGTGAGCACGACATACCGTTCTCGAGATACAGGGTCGGCTGTCCTGGATAATAACCCTATATTCTGACCTATAACTCATTAACCGTAAGTTTCAGAAGGATGAATTTTGTTGATGTTAAACCTTTTTATCGAGAATTGCAGAACAAGGTATAGCTTGCTATGTTTTTCAGTTAAAACTTTCTCGGCTGGTCGTCCGGCTGGCTGACAAAACCGACCAGAAAGGAACATCAACAGAATAGGTCGTGTTCGGTAGCAAGGAAAAAGGGACACGGAGGACTGTAGAAAAAGCCGTGGCTTTTGAATACTTAGCTTTCTTGGTTTTGAGCAGTGGACTAATTCGACTATGATGGGGCTACTATGGCTCCGTTCACTTACATTTGACTGATAGAGGTGTACTGAGGGCAGACTCTCGATGCTGGAAGCTGGTAGTTCGAGAGCCTGCTACAACGAAGTTGAGGCTTGTCTTCGACTTGAATACAGGGTGTGAGGGGTAAGGATATACAGTGTGTAACGGGTCGAGTTATATCTTGTTCGAAAAGTCTTGATAATAGGAGTTAAAATCAACAAAATTAATCCTTATGAAACTTACGGTTAACGAGTTACAGGTCAGAACATAGGGATATTAGCCAGAACAGCCGACCCTGTATCTTGAGAACGGTATGTCGCAGCTCACTAAATCAGAGGTTAAGAGCATTGGTTGCTGACCCGGAGGTTGTGG
Source organism: Bactericera cockerelli (assembly GCA_024516035.1). Lineage (NCBI taxonomy): Eukaryota > Metazoa > Arthropoda > Insecta > Hemiptera > Triozidae > Bactericera > Bactericera cockerelli. The sequence continues at coordinate 4,411,699 of CM044955.1, forward strand.
GTTCGAATCCCAGCCGTTGCGGAAAATTCTGTCCTAGTTTTTCCGTTTCCGTAATAGCATGGGTGCAAAGATAGATTGCCCTGAAGAAATGGGAAAGCGGTTCCAGAGGCTACCTTAAAAAAAATACGTATTTGATAGAGATCGGTGAAATGACTTTTGAGAATAAAAAATACACATTTTATAAAATTTAATTTGGTAGTTCTGATATACTGGAAAGATTTGTCTATGCAGTAAGCCAGAATAAATTTGTACCTTTACAATAATAGGTAGTTACTTGGATATCTCTTATGATGTTCTCAAAATTTATCCTTATAAAACCAACGAGAAAATATGTTGTTTTTTTATACCACGTTTGAGAAATTGTTAAAAGCACATTGCATAATCAAAATGTTATCGGGCGTTCATAGAAATATTTGGTGAGATACCTCATGATTGTTTTATTATTTTTATTTTTTCTTATGTCAGTTATAATCATAGAAAATAATGAATGGAGAACTGGTAATGTCTCGAAACTGTCCCTTAAAACCGGCCATCTTGTTCAGTTTTAACACAGAGGAAATCACAACAATAACAACTTATTTTTCTTCTGACATGCTTTGAAGGTAATAACGGTAGTCATATTGTACTTTCTTTTTTTTTCCTTTTAGGCGCTTTAATTCTGCTAGGGCAGGTGGTTCGCGCCGTATTGGACAGATTTATTGCCCTGTAGATATACGTACGATATGACTTCTTCATTTAATTATGAATAAAATCAAGAAGAGAATGCCAAAGGCATTATCACCACCCTTGATCAAACTTTGTTTACCTTTCATTAATTATACCTTTTCACTGTACCTGTATATAAAAAATTGTAAATAAAGATTGATGAAAATTGTTGAATAAAAATTATTTCTCTATGTTTATAATAATCATCAGGATTTACCAAGCCATAAAATATGTTGGTTTTAATAGAATACCATCTAGTACAGTGGTTCTCAACTTTTTTTATACTTTCGACTCAATTTGCCTTTAACCCAACATCCCATGACCCAAAGTTCAAAATCGGTATAGGTAGGAATCGCATACATTTTATTGTAGAGAAGATTCTAATTACTACATTCTAGTAGCACTACTATATGCTTTTAACATACATTTTTAGGTAGATATTTGGTGTCAAACTATCAAAAGAAACCATGGGTGCTTGGAGCGTCAAGTCTAAGAAATGGTTAGACCATTTGGGAAAGAAATTGATTGGAATTACGGGTGATCCCCGTTCCAATCATTTTCTTTACCAAGAAATTGGTCTAGCCATTCAAAGAGGAAATGCTTCTTGCATCCTCGGTTCCCCCCCAGAAGGACGGTCCCTGGGACAATTTTTTTATATTAAAAGAATCATGAATTATACTTCTTAAAAAAAAAAAAAATACAATGCGGAGTATCTCTAAAATAATGCAATTACAGAATTTTATTTATTACTTTCAAGAGTATTTACAGAAGTATTTCATAGTGTTCAATACATTGGGCATTGATAAAAAATAAATAAATATCATACACTTATATTTTATACATAACAATTTTATTATTTATATGCACTCTATCCCACTGCTTTTCATTAGTGCATGACTCATAGGTACTGATTAATCTGATAATTTACGAGCAATTTTATTGATCATAGATAAGGAAATAAATTTTACGAATTCTATTTACATAGATTTTCTTCTCTGTCCCAAGAAATAAGGGTTGGGTGGAAGATATTGCCACAGGCAATGACCTCGCCCTCTAGTTAGGACATACATATGTGTGTATATATTTATCTATTTTTTCCTTTTTATTGTTTATATTGTTTCCATTTTTTTTTTTTTTTTTTTTTTTGTTCATTTCTTTGTATTTTGTACGCGTGTGTGAGGTTCTAGTCCTTGGCGTCTGCAACACCACCGTTAGTGATGGCAAACATGGCTTCCGCTTCTGGCATGTCGGGGCTGAAATATCAGAAGGAAAGAAAATAGATTAATATTAAATTTATACGGCATCAATTATGAAATTGTTAACACAGGTACAAAGAGTTTAGATACAATAAATACATATAACAAACTTTTTTTTTATATAAAAAAAACAAGATCATAGCAAGGTTTGATGTGCCAAGAAGTCCTGAACGGTTTCGACTAGGATAAGGATAAATGTGTTTCTTAGTGTTATTATGTCACAATTTTAGTGGGTAGCGCAGAATTATAGACTTTTCCATATTTTTAATATCCCAATATGATATTTTTACCTATAATTCCGCCACTAGTCGCTGCTAACATTAAAATAGCTACTCATTTTTCCTCACGAAGGTATAGAGCAGAAAAAATCCTTCTCAGCTGGGGATCGAACACAGGTCACCGCGTGCATGCGATGCCTAGCGCGATAAGTCACTTGACCACTGTGACTACTTTCGATTAGTAGTGATGAGATTAAGAACCGAGATTTAAGAGTATAATAATAGCATGTTTTAAATAACAGTATCAAAATGTATTCTTAGTCAATGAAAATATCTCCTCCACGGATTTTTATTTTTTTAATACATGACAAGTAAATGATTCAAATCAAGCAAAACGCTTTGCAACGCCAAGAAAAACAAAACGAGCGTTTATACTTACGCTAAACCTAGTTCGTATGTATTTTCTTACAGTTTTTTTTTTTTTTTTTTTTACCTGTTGTTGTTGTTGTAGCCAGCTTTGCTACAGCTGGAGGGGGGAGTGATAGTCTCCAGCCAACTTTATTTGGCTCGTCCTGAACCATCATGAGGACTTGGACTTTTCTTTATAAGCCATTAAACCCTTAGGAAACTGCAAGCTAGCCTGGCTTATAAGGTTTGGCTAGGCTGTTCTCTGTTTATAGTCCTCTAGTGAGACACTGGTCTTCTCCCTGTTTAACGTCCCTCAGCCAGACTGCCCCCCAGCCAGAAATTACCTGTCGTAGATTTTGGCTATCCGCGTCTCTCCCCGTCCTTTCCTCAGAGAGATCCTTGTGGTGGATGCGTGAGCCATGATGTTGCCTCCCACTGGCTTCTTGGGGTCTGCCTGGTGAGGAAATGGGAGTTATTATTATTAGTTAATTCTATGTATTAGTAACACATATGCAACAGGTATTATTATTATTATATTTAAAGCATTTCGGTATACACTCTTGTATGTATGCTAGGTACCGACCTCAGCAGCTTGATCGATAAGGCGGCGGACTCGTAATCGGAGGTTGGTGGTTCAAGTCCCAAGTTCAGCATGAGTTCCTCTAAAGTACATGAGTACTCATGGAACACATGAAAATTATTGATAGATGCAAAGAAAACAGCAAGTTTTATTTCAAGTAAGCTAATTTATTTTAGTAAAGCGAGTTTGAGTAGTTGTGATGTCACGAATGTGATTTACACAAATATGATAACTTTACTACAACAACTTTACACATGCAACAGGTATGTAGTTCTACTGGTGGATGCATGGGCGCTGATGGAGGAATAGAATAGAATAGAATAGAATATACCTTGTTTATACTACCGAGATAAGACTGAAAAGTCCCTTTACTCCATCAGTCAAACAGGTCTTATTTATTTTAAAGGATAAATCTTTTGTTATGTGTAATTATGTTTTTTTAAAAGTGATTATGTAGTATGTGATTATGTAGTAGGAAATCTAAAATCTAAAAAAAATAGGGGGTCTGATTCAATAAGCTCAGAAATTGCTAGTTCTAAGATGAGTATTTCACAGCCCTCTTTACTTCGTATCCATGAAATAGCAGCTACTGCAGACGTTTGTGGTCTGTATTGTATCTTGCCCATCCCGTAATTACGTCTCCCCTCTAAGGGTCAACCAAGTAATTCCGTACCTGGAAGCTCATGGTAGCCCCGGGGTCAGAGGTCATCTGGTTGGTGATGAAGACAGCCACATTGTACTCCTCGGATATTCTCTGTAGCCTCGCCATGTACTGGGCTAGCTTCTGCTGTCTATCTCTTCATGTATGAACCTAATAACAAGTAATTACTTGCCTGGAAGCTCATGGTAGCCCCGGGGTCAGAGGTCATCTGGTTGGTGATGAAGACAGCCACATTGTACTCCTCGGATATTCTCTGTAGCCTCGCCATGTACTGGGCTAGCTTCTGCTGTCTATCTCTTCATGTATGAACCTAATAACAAGTAATTACTTGCCTGGAAGCTCATGGTAGCCCCGGGGTCAGAGGTCATCTGGTTGGTGATGAAGACAGCCACATTGTACTCCTCGGATATTCTCTGTAGCCTCGCCATGTACTGGGCTAGCTTCTGCTGTCTGTCTGCCAGCTCCCCCCGGCCTGAGAAGTCCACTCGAAACAAGGCGATGGCAGAGTCCACGATCTGGTGATGAAAATATACATGGTATATGGTATATTTATTTACGGTAAGAATCCTTTTACAAAGTCACAAGTACATAAAACAAACATGAAAAATTACAATATAAAAATTAATAAAAATATCACAGATTATTTTACAAAGTAAGAATCCTTTTACAAAGTCACACGTACATAAAACAAACATGAAAAATTACAATATAAAAATTAATAAAAATATCACAGATTATTTTACAAAGTAAGAATCCTTTTACAAAGTCACACGTACATAAAACAAACATGAAAAATTACAATATAAAAATTAATAAAAATATCACAGATTATTGAGAAGATTTCCGGCCTAACCCAGGCTGGATGGGGTTAATGTGGGTAGCTGGTACGATTCCCGGCGATTGGTGTATAAAATTGTCGTCCTGAACAACTCAAAAACAGGACTTTAAAGGAGATTATAAGGTAAGGAACCAATAGGACATTAGATCTGGGCGTCCATGTAATCCTCTCACCACCGTGATATAGGTATTTGTGCCTGTCTCATCGAAACAGCATTATTATTATTGTCTGTTCCGGTAGCTCAGTGGTAAAGGCGGCACTCTGAGAATCCAGAGATTCCAGAGGTCGTGGGTTCAAAACCTAGCCGGGACATGACAAGTTATCCTCCCATTTGGGATTTTTACCACATAATAATATGTCTTGGGCTTACTGCTGGATTAATGGGACTTTAATAGTCTTAATCGGGCAGTATAAATAAGGCGATATTATAATTATTGAGTAGACTACATGTACTGCTGTAGATCGGTCAGCTCCCCCGGCCTGAGAAGTGTACTTGGAATAAGGAGATGGCAGAGTTAACGATCTGGTGATGAAAGAAGTTAAAATAATTATTACAGTAGATTCTAGATGTTTGAGAAACCTGGATATAAGACATCTTTCTCTTATATTTTCTAAGTCAAATTTACTTCTCTAGGGGAAAAATCCTCCGATGCTGGCTATTACCGACCAAATTCAGACTAGATGAGGTTCATTTAAGTATAGTTTGTTTGTGAGATTTCAGCGAATGAAGTGTAAGCTTACCAGAAGTTTGAATATTCCCGCCTCCTGATGGAACATGCCCGCTACCATGTCAAGCAGTTCCATCTGGTGTTCGGAATTGTGACTACGCGTGTAGAGTACATTGTCCAGGGCGCACTCATCCTCTAGGTTGAAGCGAGCTGCTATGGGTCTCAGACGCTCCGGGCGACTATCAAGGGTTAATAAGTTAAGGTGAAAAAATGCGTAGGATATAATAGGTGAATAAGTTAAGATAGAAAAATACGTAAGAAAAAAAAAAAATAAAAAATAGGTGAATAAGTTAAGATGGAAAAATACGTAAGACAAAACGATTTATAAGTAAAAAAAAAAATAGGTTGGTAAGTTAATAAGTTAAGGTGAAAAAATACGTAGGAAAGAATAGGTAAATAAGTTAAGATGGAAAAATACGTAAGACAAAACGAGTTATTAGTAAAAAATAGGTTGGTAAGTTAAGGTAGAAGTTAAGTTGGTAAGTTAATAAGTTAAGGTGAAAAAAACGTAGGAAAAAATAGGTAAATAAGTTAAGATGGAAAAATAAGTGTAAGTTTTTTTTAAGTTATCATATTTGTGTTAATCACATTCGTGATATCACAACTACTCAAACTCGCTTTACTAAATCTACGCTGAAACCGGGACTTGAACCACCGACCTCCAGGTTACAAGTCCACCTTAGCGATCAAACTTTCTTTTTTTGATTGTAATTTAATATTTTAATTTTCCATGATTTCTATGTATCTCCTAAATAACAAAAAAATTAATAATGTGCAATGGTAGCCATGTGGTTAAGGTGCTAGTCTGGTAATCCAGGTACCGTAGGGATCCGTTGGTTCGAATCCCACTCAATGCATGAATTTTTTTCATTAATTTGGGTTTGTGACCACATAATTATAAGACTCTGAGGGTTAGGTGCTAGAATCCGCTTTGAGCATTCACCTCGTCTGGTGGTTACCTTCCACTAAAGAGTGTTGCTATTAATAATAATAATATCGCCTTATTTATACTTCCCAATTAAGACTATTAAAGTCCCGTTATTCCAGCAGTAAGCCCAAGACATATTATTATGTGGTAAAAATCCCGAATGGGAGGATAACTTGTCATGTCCCGACTCGGTTTTGAACCCACGACATCTGGATTTTCTGGATTCACAGAGTGCCGCCTTTACCACTGAGCTACCGGGACAGGGGTCCATTTCGCCAGCACCACCACCTTTAAAATGTAATGTTTTTTTTACATGGGTAATTTGTGCTTAGGTTTGCTGCACAAATTAGCACAAATTACCCATGTAAAAAAAAACATTACATTTTAAAGGTGGGGTGGTGCTGGCGAAATGGACCCCCGGGACAGACTTTATTAATAATAATAATAATGATAAAGGATACAAGGTGTTCTCCGAGTCTACATAGATGACTTTGCCTCCGCTGTAGCCTCGGGCCTCGTCGGGGAGTTGTGCTGTGATGGAGAGGGTGTGTGAGAGCTGCGTCTTGCCTGGGGGATACCAAATTTATTCATGCATAACACATATTATTTTCAAGACATTTATAATAAATTATATAAAAAACAATACCACAGTAAATAATATAATTTAAAAAAATAAGCCGAATTAAAAAACAAGGCCGAACGATTCCCAGTGAAAAATAAATAAATAATATGAACCGGACATTACCTACCAAACTACTTTTTTTTTTTTTTAAGATGAGTGTTTCACAGCCTTTTTTATTTCGTGGCCATGAAACAGGAGCTACTGTAGACGCTTACGGTCTGTGTTGTAGCCTGCCCATCCCGTAGATACATATTTTTATACATACTAGAAAGAAAGAAAGAAAAAAAAATGAACTGCAAAATAAAGTATCTACAAAACATAATAGTACAACCGGGAACCTTAAATGAGTTATTACCCTTCTAAACCTACTGCAAAAAAAAAAAAAAAAAAACAATATATGGCCTTATTAAGTTATCATATTTGTGTTAATCACTTTCGTGATGTCACAACTACTGTAACTCGCTTTACTAAATCTTCGCTGAAACCGGGAATTGAACCACCGACCTCCAGGTTACAAGTCCGCCGCCTTATCGATCAAGCTACTGAGGTCGGTTGTTTCGAATATTGCAATCATAAAGGGTATTTTTGTTTTCGAGAATTTTTTTTCCAGGTTCGACATTTCCAAATATTTACATTTTATTCCAAGGTCAACTTCACCACATTCGTGAAAGAAAAATGCGTTTCGGTACTTTAAAGATAAACAATGGGCTTAACCTATAAAAGAACGGGAAGCAAGAATTTTCTACTTCCATTTTGGTTGACCAAACTGGAAGAAGGAAGAGGAAAAATTTCCTCTTCCAAAAGAAAAATGACTTGCTTCCAGTTTGGTTTATTTTATTCCAGTTGCATCCACTTTGGTTAGAAAGAAAAATACGGCTATAGTTAATCACTTCTTTTTCTTTAGAGAATCGTTGGTATACTTCTTAGATCGCAGAGATTTTTTGTTAAAAAAAAGGTTGAGCCTTCAAAACTACAAGAGAGGCGGTTGTTAGAAGATGACTCCTAATGCAGCTGTACAGTACCCGTAGAACGATCAAGCTACTGAGGTCGGTATATGGGCTTATTATTAAAGTATCTACAAATACTTACCTGTGCGGAACTCTCCAAATGCTTCCGTGATGGCCATTGACTCTATACCCCCTCCGAGAATTTTACTGAAAATTAAGAAAGGATTGAGATAATTTCATTGTTAATTGTGAGGAAATTAATTATTAAGAAAAGTGTCGATCAAAACAAAGTAAAGGGTTGAAAATACTAATAAAAAAAAAATTACATTTCTATTACGCAAATGAAAATGTAAGTGATTTCTTTAGTGGGTAACTCAGCATTACGAAACTTCATTTGTCTAGTAACTTGTCGCTTGCTCGTCATGCTACCACCGGTTGTTACTCATTTTATTTATTATTATATAAATCTTTATTAGGAGGATAAATTAATGTACAATAATTACAGTGTAAAATTAAGAGAAAATAAATAGATCATAAAATAGGTTGAAATATAAATAAATAACAAAGAAGAAATTAATATTACGTCTAGGAATTAATTCGTGCCGTTTTACAAGAGAGGGCATTTACAATCATTCTCATGGTTTTAAGGCGTTTGGAAACACTTGATGATTTTGCAAGCTCAGACTTTCCGTAGCACTTGTCTTCATGTTAAAGTAATGAAGGAGAACTCCCCGCAAAAACACTTTGTCAGGCACGAATTTCGACATTTTGAGTTATATAAGAAATGTTGTTGTTTACGCTTCAACCGAATGACATATACTGAAAAAGATGCGCAAGGACAGTAGGTTTCAAACGCATATTTGAATAAATAAAACGATGGGATAGTAAGCTATTTACGTCCTCTCTTGTAAAACGGCACAAATTAATTCCTAGACCAAATAATAAAATAAATAATAGAATAAAATAGCCTTTTTTAAAATATTAATTTACAATACAAGTTATTTACATACATAGTTATTTCATATTTTTTTCAATTTATAATCAGTATAACTTTTATTTCTTTTCATTTTATAAATAAAATAATGCATTCATTTCTTCAGAAGGCAATGCTGACAACACACTGGCAGCATTGCCCCTCTGAATCGCTAAACTTATTTTCTCTGATAGCTCTTTGATCTTGGGTCTCCAGTTTTCTCTATCATTTTCTTCCCAATTGTCCTTATCCATTCTTTTCCTTCCTTACACCAAACTCCCATCGTCTCAACAGCCATCACAACTAAATCAAACCCTCTTGCCTTTATATCTGAATACTTTGTATGTTTCCTTTGGACAGCCATTTCTGCAGCGGCGCCAGCATCTTTCGCAGTTTGATTCAAATAAGATGGTGCAAATGTATCACTGCAGGTGAAATCCCACACTAGGGATTTACCCATTTGCCAAGGAACAATCGTTGCACCATCTGGTCTTTTACCATCACTTCGGTTTAGACCAGTTGGTTCAAGCTGTGAGGGTACGTCTATACTACATAGAGATCTTTTCAAAATGTTATTTACTTCAGCGTGTCTAAAATATCGACCTGAACTTTTCTCGCAAGACAATGGATGGAGTCCTTTCTCGTCAACTATTTGTCCACATTTGCAATTGAATTTTCTGCAGATAAAGCATCCTAATCTTTGACCAATACATATTTGAAAGCTTTGGTCAGGTATTAGGGTTCCAATGTTTCGGGACGGATAAACATTTAGCCATGCTCCTGATTCTTTGTTTTGCAAAGCTTTCATTCTAGCAATATCCACTATATCGTCAAAGTCCAATTCTTCTTGTATTTTTTTCTTTAGAACAATGGTATCCCATAGACCCTGTTTTGTTTTATTTTCAGGTGTCTCATCATATTTTGTCCCCCACATTTGCATTCCTTCAGTCCAAGAGGTCAAGACCACATTGTCAACAGGTTTGTTGAGAATGGTGGAGACAAGTGGCAGCACTCCTGAACATGATGAAAGGAAACTAGGGAGACTCAGATCAGAGAAACTTCGAATTCCAATGCCGCCTTGTATCACCGGAAGGCTTGCTTGCGACCATTGTGTATTTGTAATATTCAAATTTAAAATTGTTTTTAGACTCAGTTGAAGTTTTTTATCCATACCATCTAACATTTCAGGGCACAAGAAAGTGGGAACTGTTCTCAATGTGTACAGCATTTTTGGTATTCCTAAACAGTTCTTGAGAAGGAAGTAAGCTAGTTGTTTTGGTAGCAGTTTTAACCTTTCTGTCATCAAATGCAAATCTTCAGATCTTTTTTCAAGTGGAGTTTGAAATCCTTCTTTATACAAGGGTGATCCTAGAAGGGAGAGATCAGATGATGATACGATTCGCACACCAGGCAAAATTCTTTCGAATTGACATTTAACTTCATGGTCAACATTCTTGGAAATAAAATGTAATTCGCACTTTCCTGGATTAATTAAGAGACCAATTTTTTTAGATTCATTGATGAGAATGTTTATATCTTCCAGGACAGTTTGTGGGTCGCCAGCTAGAGTACCATCATCCAAGTAGAACAACTTCAGTTTTGACTTTAGCATAAGAACTATGGGATGAATAGCCAAGCTGAAAGTAAGCGTACTACTTGGGTCACCCTGTTGGCATCCAACTTGCGAAGGAATTATTTTATTGCCAAAGAAAAGATTTGTTGGTAGAGCATAACATTGCCATAAGTATGGATACATTTCTGGTGTGTGTTTTTGGACCTCCTTCAATAGAACATCTCTTTCGACACAATTGAAAGCATTTTTATAATCAATTTTCAGTAGGATGAAATCTGAATTCTTGTTGTCATCTAGAAAAGTTCGAGTAGCATGAATGATTGCTTCACATCCTTGTTTAGTGCCAAAACCTAATTGATAGGGTTGGAAATAAGTTTTGCATTTTTCTTGATAAACTGAACAACAAATTTTAGAACAGAGTCTTCGGAATGTACATCCAACTGCTATTGGTCTTAAACCACCATCTTTTTTGACCAAAGCGCAAAGGTTTGCTCCATAGAGGTAAGGAAGGATGTCTTGACAAACTTTGCCTTCTAACATGAAATTCATAAGCTTGGTTAAGTTTTTCAATAAGCTATCTCCATGTTCTCCAGCAGATTTTGATGTTAAATCTTTGAGGTGCTGTGGTGAGATACCGTCCAAGCCAGCAGAGGAACCATTGGGAAAGGACATAATGGCTTTTGAAACTATTTTTTCTGTGAATTGGAGAGAGATAGAATCATTCGGACTATCAGGAAGCTCAATGATTCGTGAAGGTGCTGGATGCATTGAACATAACTTTTCATGGTTTTCGTCATTGACTGGAGCAATAGAGTCATTAGAAGTGATTATTCGTAAAGCTCCTTTGGTATCAAAGTTTTCAATCTTCTTCTCAACTCGTTGCTCGAGGCTCAATTCCTTCTTCTTTTTTATTTTGACATTTGGCAAGGTTTGACTTATCACGTTATCTTTCACTAGGTTTGTCAAAGATCTTGAACCTTGCTTCTCTGGTACCCTCAAACATTCATAAGAAAACAATAGCAACTTTTTCCATGCATCAAAAGAGTTTGAATGGACACAATTCAATATGCGATTTGACAGTTTTTCAGCAGTAACATTTCTTGCCCCTTTGGGAACACGTTTTAAAATTGGGATGTTTCTTTTGAGTTCAGAAATTTCATCTTCGAAATTCGAACAGTTGATCGATGATAAATTGGAAGAACTAGGTAAGGTGGATATGGAATATTGTTCTTTATGAGCAGATCTTATGTGCCTTGCTAAACCTCTTCTTCTGTACTTATTCCCACAGTGAGGACAGTTAACGTCATCTTGACTTGACATTTTACAGGAACCATGTACATTTAGATCTATATATATAAAATCCATTTACATTCATTCATAATCAACGCAGAGCCTAAACGGCTGGGCCGATTGACTTGAAATTTTGCAGGAAGCTTCTCCTTATGATGTAGGGGCGTACTAAGAACGGATTTTTTGAAGGAAACAGGGGTTCTCAACTTATGGCCAAAAATTAACATTTATTGATAATCAACGCAGAGCCTAAACGGCTGAGCCGATTGACTTGAAATTTTGCAGGAAGCTTCCCCTTATGATGTAGGGGCGTACTAAGAACGGATTTTTTGAAAGAAACAGGGGTTCTCAACTTATGGCCAAAAATTAACATTTATTGATAATCAACGCAGAGCCTAAACGGCTGGGCCGATTGACTTGAAATTTTGCAGGAAGCTTTTCCTTATGATATAGGGGCGTACTAAGAACGGATTTTTTGAAAGAAACAGGGGTTCTCAACTTATGGCCAAAAATTAACATTTATTGATAATCAACGCAGAGCCTAAACGGCTGGGCCGATTGACTTGAAATTTTGCAGGAAGCTTTTCCTTATGATATAGGGGCGTACTAAGAACGGATTTTTTTGAAAGAAACAGGGGTTCTCAACTTATGGCCAAAAATTAACATTTATTGATAATCAACGCAGAGCCTAAACGGCTAGGCCGATTGACTTGAAATTTTGCAGGAAGCTTTTTCTTATGATATAGGGGCGTACTAAGAACGGATTTTTTGAAAGAAACAGGGGTTCTCAACTTATGGCCAAAAATTAACATTTATTCGTAATCAACGCAGAGCCTAAACGGTTGGGCCGATTGACTTGAAATTTTGCAGGAAGCTTCCCCTTATGATGTAGGAGCGTACAATTTTTTTAAAGGAAACAGGGGTTTTCAACTTATGGTCAAAATTAGTCATTTTTAGAGTGTTGTCAGATTCTCAAAAGGGTTGAGCTGAATGACTTGAAATTAGGCAGAAAACTTCTTTCAGTGATGAAGAAGCTTACTATGAAAGGATTTTTCAAAGATAACAGGGGTCCTCAACTTATGGACAAAAGTAGACATTTTAGCGTCTTGCAAGATTCTCAAAACGGTTGAGACGAATGACTTGAAATTTGGCAGACAGCTTTTTTTGTGATGTAGGGGAATAATAAGAAACAAATTTTAAAAGAAAATAGGGGTTCTCAACTTATGGTCAAGCTGGATGGCGAATACTATGTTTTTCGACTCATGAAAGATACTCTCCTGTCATACATTTGGCAATCCACTTTGAAAATGGACAAAGGGTAGTTTTTACAACCGAAAATGTCCAACAGAGAATTGACAGCCCTCCTAAAACAACATTAATGGCGTTTTTCCAACTATGCAACCAGGATGAATTTGCAAAGACTCTTTTTTATAATAAAGTACCAGCATTTTATGTGTGGAAAAAGAACATGTTCCAAAGAAGGAAAAAAAGATCAATTGTTCCAGGACATCCGGGTGTAAAAAAAGACCAGGTTCTTGGTAAAATTTATACCGTACATCCGAATGACTCAGAATGTTTCTACCTACGATTACTTCTACATAAAGTGCGAGGACCTACTTCATTCAGAAGCCTCAAAATGGTAGGCGGCATTGAATACCCTACGTTCCATGCTGCATGCCTAGCCATGGGTTAGTTACTTGATGATGCGCAAGCAATGTGAACATTATTACCAACAGAACTTATTTGGCAGAAATTTCATACAACACGTTTCAAATGAGGTCTTTCGTCTCTGAAAAAGTGCCATTACTCAATAGTGAACAGAGATACGTGTATGAAACTGTACTTCAGAGCGTCACTTCATCTCTTGATTCTGTAGGTAATAATTTGTTCTTCCTACATGCTCCAGGTGGAACTGGAAAAACATTCTTAATAATCCTTTTGTTAGCTACAATACGCAAAGATGAAAATATTGCCATTGCTGTTGCATCGTCCGGTATTGCCACCACACTGATAGAAGGAGGCCGCACTGTTCATTCTGCTTTGAAAGTGCCGCTCAATTTAAATTCAGTAGATACACCAAGCTGTATTATTGGAAAGCAAAGTGATATGGCCAAAGTCCTCAGGAATTTCAAGTTGATCGTATATGATGAATGTACAATGACTCATAAAACTGGCTTAGACACTGGACCGTACTTTACAAGACATTCGTGGTGTTAAAAATCTTATGGGTGGTAAAACTGTGCTACTGTCTGGATATTTTAGACAAACTTTACCCGTTGTTCCACGTGGAACAAGAGCTGACGAGGTGAAGGCATGTTTAAAATCATACATTTTGTGGCCACAGATAACTGTTCTTTCTTTAACACTTAGACGACCGCCATGGTTTTTCGTGAATTCTCCCGTGGGACCGGCGATGTTTAGGATATTCACAGGCGTAGTACATGCGTGTACCACCGGCGGTACACCCGGTCCATTCCGTACGAACGTGCGTGTACCACCGGTGGTACACCCGGTCGTCTCAGTGTTAAAGTTGAATATGCGTGTACACCTTCACGCTGATCAAAATGCAGAAGTTCTTTCGAAGCTTTTGCTTCGGATAGGTGATGGACAGTTACCTGAACAAAATGAAAAAATTCTATTTCCTACCGAACACTGTCAGTTATTAGTCGATTACAACACCTTCCTTGACACTATCTACCCCAATCTAGATGACACAAGTGTTGTTGTCCCTGTTTGGCTGAAGACAAGGGCCATACTAACACCAAAGAATGATAATGCTCTGGAAATTAATAATGACTTATTGAAAAGAATGCCTTCTGAACTATCAACTTACGGATCCGTAGACACTGTTGTGGAAGAGGAAGAAGCCATCCATTACCCAACCGAATTTCTTAATACACTAAATCCTCCAGGCTTGCCACCCCATCGGCTATGCCTTAAGGTTGAAGCACCAATAATATTACTAAGAAATCTGAGACCCCCGAAATTGTGTAACGGCACGCGGCTTCAAATTACATCCTTTAAAAAAATATTATCGAGGCAGTTATATTCACAGGGGCTGGTGCAGGTGAAATGGTATATGTACAGCGCCGACAAAAATAATCCTGTGTACATTGTACACAGGATTATTTTTGTCGGCGCGGGGGTTCGAACCCGGGACCTTCCGCATCGTAAGCGAGTGCTTAACCACTGAGCTATTTGTGTGCTCATTTAATCTGTTCATTAGCAACTATGCACTTGGGTTCTTTTTTTTTAATGGAAGGCAGGAAAAAAACTTTCAAAGACAGATCCTGCCTGGGGTGTGGGATTTCCACCCACTAAAAACCCACCTTCTCTAAAAGCTAACCGCACTTGGAACCGAAAAATATCATTACTTCAAGTGCGGCGCTGTAGGGCACCTACTGATTTCGTTGTAGTGCCCTCCCATCTCTCTCTTGGGTTCTAATGTGATTTCCGACTACCACTTTAACTTCAAAAGAGTTCAATTCCCCAGAAAACTATGTTTTGCCATGACGATAAATAAGGCACAGGGGCAAACTCTTGAGCTAGCTGGAATTGACCTTAGAACGATTGCTTCTACCACGGTCAGCTCTATGTTGCTTTTTCAAGAGTAAGGTCTGCCAAGTCCCTCATTGTGTTACAGCCAGATGGTATAACAAAGAACCTGGTGTATAAAGAAGTGCTTCAATAACCATAAAACTTATGCAGCGGCGGTGGCCATGCCTTAACTAAAATGTGGCCATGCCTTGGCCACGCGAAGCGGGCGTAGCCCGCTAGTTATATATAAAAACATATGTTAAAAAACTAGTAAAAGAAAGTTTGAATCACAAGATGTGAAATTAATAAAAATCAAAGTAAAATTTGGAACAGAATTTTTGAAAATTTTATAAAATTCAGGGAGCGAGAGCTTTAGTTTCAATTTTATATAGATACAGTATACTCATCTAATTGAAGGCCTCCTATGGGCGTTTGAACCTTGTACCTAAATTATGGTACAAGGTCCAGATGCCCAAAGGGAAGATGTAAAATGTTAGACCGAATACAGATGTCCTACCTAAAGGGCGTGATTATTTCCTGCGGCAATCTCTTCCACCCAACCCTTATTTACTCACTCTAGCTCAGCACTCCCCGTGGTGATCTTGAATATGTGTTTCCGCTTCTCCGCCACCTGCGCCGCGGTGAGGAATGATCCGTCCGTGCACACCTTGGCACACGCCTCCTTGATTTTGTCCACCTTGGCCTCCGAGAAGCCTTTGATCTGCGTCATCTTGCGGCGCGTGGTCATCTGGATGCCTTTGATGGTGCACAGGCCCACGCTCTTCAGCTTCTTGATGTCCGCTACGTTCTGTGGGGAAGAGAGAGAGTGGGAATTATTTCATTTACGAAGGAAAATGGAATAATTTATAATAAAAAAAAAACAATAAACTGAAGTGACAGAGGGAGAGAGAGAGAGAAAGAGCGTTGGTATCCGATAGTTCAAATCCCACCCATTGCATGACTAAAACTTCAATTTTTTTTACTATTTTTTTTGAAAAAATATAATAATAATATTCTAGCTGGGACTCTATAAACAGGGAGTAGACCAGCAGTCTGGCTGGGGCACTATAAACAGGAAGTAGACCAGCATTGGCTAGGTTCTGGGGGCCCTTTCATCAACCGAGGAGGAATTAGAGTCCGGAGCAATTAGAGAGTCATTAAATCGGAGGAATTCACATACGTCCGAAGTGATGAGTCATTCCTCCACTGTCTGGCTATCATCGTTCACGATAACGCTTTATACTGCCCAATTAGGACTATTAAATCCCATTACAGGAAGCCCAAGACGTATTATTATGTGGTAAAAATCCCAGAGGGGAGGATAACTTGTCATGTTCCGGCTGAGTTTCAAACCCGCAACCTCTGGATTACCAGACCGCTGCCTTTACCCCTAAGCTACCTGGACAGTATAATATGTATTTTCGCAGGGAAAACAGAGACTTTAGACACTAATATCAGATGAATAATATAGAGTTGGGTGGAAGAGATTGCCATAGGCAATAACCCAGCACTTTAGTTAGGACTTATGTTTTTTTATATTTTTTCTATTCTTTTTCATTTTCATTGTACATCTTGTTTCCATTATTTTCATTGTTAAATTAATTATTTGTATGTACATAATGTCCATTTACGAGTTGTATACTCGAAAATACTCGTATACCTAATAAAGCGTTGTATAATAATGATAATAATAAGGACCCACAATGTTGTAGTTCTGTAGGATGTCCACATCCTGGAAGAACTCCTCCCCCTCCTCCTCCTCTGAGAGGGCGGCTGTGTCCTCCTGGGCGACCCTGCTGCCCACGGACTGCTGGGAGGACACGGAGTGGGCGCCATGCGACCTCTGGGATGGGCTGCGAACTGGGACCTGGAACACGAGGAAATTGTTTTTTTTTTTTTTTTTTTTTTTAATAATGTATGATTTATTTGTGGTGACTAAGGCATTAACTTCGCCCCGGATTACAAAACAATTGTAATTAAAAATTAATATTGATCTTGCTTTCTTTTTGTACATACTTAAAATGTTTTTTTTTTTTTATTGTTATTTCTTTGTTTGTTGTTGATGATAGTTTTGTATAAAAAATAAAGTGTAAATTAATAAGTGAAGCACAAGGCCTTTTCACAACTTTTGTGGGTAGTGCAGCATTACTACGAGCCTCATTCACTTTTCGAATTATTCTATTACGTTAATTTTTTTACTCTGGTAATGCCGCCACTGGTCGTTACTCATACAGGTAACTACTCATTTTTCTTCACGAGGTATGAGTGGACCCCGAACATCCAAGTACAGAGCAGAAAAATTCCTGCTCCTCTGGGATTCGAACCCAGGTCACCATGCGTGCAATGCCTTAACCCACTCTGCCACTGTGACTACTTAATACGTAAAATATTAGCATTATTTATGAAGATTGAAATATAGTTAAACAAAATAGAAGTATTGAAGAAATAGATAACCTAATTGAAATCCCTACAGCGCAATCGAACCTTGACATAAAAGAAACCCGGGTATTAGACAATTTTTCTGGATTTTTTGAACATGTTTTTTTATAATTATTGACGTCCTTATGTGAATTTATTATTGAAACATTTCTTTATGATCAAAATTCGAATCCTAGACATGTAAACCCTGGACTGGAGGATGAATGGTCAGATGAGATGTAATGGAAAAGAAGTAACTTTAAAAAAAATAAATCACTCTCAATACTCTCATCATCATCATAGGGTGGCGTCATCGTGAACGATGGTAGACAGACAGTGGAGGAATGACTCAGTACTTCTACCACTGTCTTTACAAGGAAGCTAATAATTGACAAGGCCCCTGGAATCAAGCCAATGTTGATCTACTCCCTGTTTATAGTCCTCCAGCCAGACTACTGGTCTACTCCCTGTTTATCGTCCCACAGCCAGATTGCTGGTCTACTCCCTGTTTATAGTCCCCCAACCCAGAAAGTTTCAATAATAAAAACTGTTTCTATGTCAAGCTCAATATTAGAGAAACAAACACAGTCGAACCAGGATATAGATTAGATAAACCTAGCTTTAAGATTTTGCAAATATGCACCTTGGCTATGATCTCACCTGCATTGATTGCTGTGACACGAGCTTGACTTGGGACACTTGTTGTTGTGATATCAGCGGGATGTTGTTGTTTTCGTCAAGAATTTGGGACAGCTTCCTCTGCATCATTGCTTGAGACATGATGGTAACGTTTGTCTTGGTAATTTATACAAAGATAATAAGATTTCGGTAGAAACTGTGATGGGTAAGTACAATTTGCTTTTAGACGTAGTAAATCACTGAAGGGTATTTTGTGTTTTAAAATGAGAGTTAAAGCAAATCACAGTCTTCTTATGAAGTCCCTGATATAATGAATATTTTCATTTATCGATTTTCAAGAAAACTGTTGAAGAAAGGTGGATTTAGTTTTAAATAAATAAAATAGTTCCTCTTGGGTGCACAGGATTTATAACAAGCATGGAATGGAATGAGATTGAGTGAAAAATTTAAATTCCGCCACAACGGTTGAAGAAAAAACCGCCACTTGAAAAAAAATCCAAAGAGATTTCAGCCTGGAAAAAGATCACAGATATCTCTGACGTCCGAGAAATCTGTTATCGGGACAGATTTGAGGTAGCTTCACACCGGTCAGTTTTGAGAAATGTAAACAAATGAGGAATTCAAAATTTCAAAAATCGTCACACGTGCGTTGTAATTTTATTAATTTTCATATAAATTCCAAATTCCCTAATAACTAACAACTTCTTATTAGGAAATAAAAAGTTAAAACTAGGTTAAAGAAAGAAATCATCCACTTGTATCATTGGCATTTGATTCTCATCAGTTATTCTAAATTACAAAAAAAGCCCAAGACTTGCAAGATACCTCAGGTCCATTATAGATAACTAAAGTCACAATGGTAAGTATCTTGCACAAGCAAAGACCTATTAAAGTCCCTAGGATTGTAGAAAGTTCTGTGAAAATAGAATAATTAACCTTTATAAGTAGATCATTCACACATGTAATGAGAGTTACCAAATGGTTCTCAATGTTTCATAGTATTGTACATGTTCTCAAAAGCCAAGAGCTCTTGTTTTATGAATTCTAGGTGCTTCTTGTACCTAGTAGATTCAATTTAGGACCTATCTATGAATTCGGTTAGCTACCTCAATGATTCCAGAAAGTGCCTAATTAGCTCAGTTACATGCTTACCATGCTGAAAACCCCAGCATTGAACTCCTGAGTTGACATAAACATGTATGTTTGTAAGCGTGGTAGTCATAGATCATGAGCACAAACTTCTTCATGTTGCCCCTTGAAAATTCACTGGTCTAACCCGAATGCATGCATAAGTGTTAAACAGTTACATTATGAATGTACATGTGTGGTGGGGTCAAGGTACATCAAGCACATCTCCTAATTTGAAATTATTGTGTCACTTGTCCATCAGAGGAGATACATATTATGGGATGGGTGAGTTGTTAATTAGGCATAAAACATGAAAAAACACTCATCTTTCTTAAAAAAGTTGGCCTCAAAATGTATTGTGTCTACCTGTTTACAATATTACAAGGTTGAATGTAGATTATTAAAAGAAAACTACAACTAACAATTATTTTCAATTTACAGACTAATGATGAACCAGCCGTGAACCCCAAGGCATACCCATTAGCTGAGACAGCTCTAACAACCAAGATTCTGAATTTGGTACAACAAGCACTCAACTACAAGCAGCTGCGTAAAGGTGCCAATGAAGCCACCAAAACACTGAATCGGGGACTCTCAGAATTCATTGTGCTTGCTGCAGATGCAGAGCCATTAGAAATTGTTCTTCACTTGCCTCTCCTCTGTGAGGACAAGAATGTACCGTATGTGTTTGTCAGATCCAAGCAAGGTTAGTAATCAAAAAAATACTTGATTTTCAAATATTTTATACGTACATAACCAAGTAGGTTTTTTTTTAAACAGCTTTATAAAATGTGATGAAAATACTATGGCAGTTTTTTTTTGTTGATGACTCCTTAAAATTATGTCATTTGAGAGGGAAATTTTACCATCTATTTGCTGGAAACTCATAAATTCGCTACCCACACCTCATTCAGCCTTGATTGGGCTGGGAATCCAGCATCACCTTATACATATTTAGCAGTTCAAATAGACTTTAAACCCCAAAACATACTATCCATAAGCACAAAAAATATTGATATTTTAGGTTCAATGCTGACCTAAAGTAAGTTTAGAAAAGGCAAAGAAAAAAATTAAAGTTGAGAAAAGTAAAAAATTGTTTTACCTTGAAAAATTTCTTTCCCTTATTGTAAATGATTGCGCTTAAAGACATAACCTACAAAAACATTATTATCAAAAAATTCTGATGTCCTTTTCTTTCTTTCTTCAGCACTTGGCAGAGCCTGTGGTGTGTCCCGACCAATCATTGCGTGTTCAGTGACAACAGATGAAGGCTCACAACTCAAACCTCAGATTCAGTCCATTCAGAATGAGATAGAGCGCCTGCTCATTTAAGAGGCCACTGTACGGAGTTGAAGTGAATCTGGTTCACCATCATTGTGATGACTATTGTTGTGACCGATGTCCATGGTATAATTTTTAAGCTTTTTTAATTTGACATAAACAGGTTGAAAAATAAGTAGACCTCCAATGGTGTACATATATCTGCTTCCTAATCTCAGGGTTATGGGTTTCAATCCTGACCATGGGGAATTTTTGAACTGTAAATTTCTGTTAATAGAATGCAATAGCTATTAGATACTAAAATAATATTGTTGTACTGTTGATAGTGTTGATGCCCTTCAAGGTTAGTAAAAGTTTATCAAAAGGAGTCAAAATAAAAGGAAGAGTCGTTTTTATCTTTTTTGTATTTTAAAACCTTGCAAGCCCATGAAGGGTGAAATTCAAGAATTTTCCATTCCACATTGAAAAATTCTATTAATCTTTTATGTATTTAAATACTCTGATTTTACATGTTGGTAAGAGACAATATTGATTAGTTTTGCATCTTAACTATCTTCAAGAACTAATATGACTCAGAAATGAGATTTAGCTTGAGGTACACAGTTTCTTTGCTTTTTGACAAACACAGTGCTCACTAGAGCACTATGAACAGAGAACAGACTAGCCAACCCTAACAAGCCAGGGTAGCTTGCAGTTTCCAAAGGGTTTAATAAAGAAAAAGCCCAATGTTCTCATTATGGTTCTCACATTTTTTTTTCAAGTTTCCATATATTTATATTTCATAAATAAACATCTTCAACAAATAATGAGGGTATACCCACCTTCAAATTATAAAAATCTTGTGCTGAAGGTGGAGGGAGACTACATTGAAATATGTAGTTCAGGACAAGCCACCTTTTCAACTCAAATTGGGTGGAGATGATCACCATATCTCCCCCTTGGTATATCCAATTATCCAAGCTGGTTACAACAACAACATCATAGCTGCCTATTTATTTTTAAAATAATTGACAGTATTTCCTATCAAGATTATTCTCATAATCTTGGGTATGCATTTTGCAATGTTGAATTTTAATATTAAACAAACCTATTTCACTCAATAAATTTAATTGTTTTCAAAAATATTTTTTTCATTTGGGCTTTCATTATGTGGTTTCACTTCAAGGGTTTAGAAAAAGAAAAACCAACAACAATAAAAGACATAAAACAACGAAAAATAGTACTTACCAACAAAATCCAAATATTATAAAGAAGCACAACAACATAATTATAAAAACAAAGTGATTTCTGGTGTACTACCACCATGGTTCTTGCATCAAGAAAGAAGAGTGGGGAGGTTTTTAGCGGGTTGGTCGACTTTTGGCGACAGAAAGGCGAAACACCACACCAGATGGCTGGCTCCCACATGCGCTTTACCCAACAGACATTCAATTAGATTTTCCTCATCGAAAGAAGGTACCTATTAACCTTTACAATATTAAACCAGGAATTAATTCCAAGATTGAACTGATGAGTGAAATGTACTCATGTTATTCTTAAAAATAGGTGAAAAAAACGTGTCTGATTGCAGTACTTTTTATAGATTCTTTTTTTTTACACTTCTCTTTTATATGAAACAATAAATTACTATCGAGAGAGAAAAAAACTTAATATTTACAAAATAAAATATGGAAAAATATTTAAATTTACAATTTATTATCATATAATACTGGGGCGAAGATTCTATACTAACTTCTTTAGCTCTTACTTATAGGTCATTAAAATCAAAATCTTTCTCAATCTAAAGAGGAAATACAAAATAATGTTGTGCTAAACACCGTTCCCCATAGTAAAAGTATGCAAAGCAAGATTGACTATTTTTTTATTGTAAAAAAAACATTTATTTTTTTACTTTTCAAAATAAAACATTTTTCACAATTTTGAAGAAAAAATGGAAAAAAGAGCCCCTTAAAATAATTAGAGAACAGATTAGATTTTTGGAAAATACTAAAAAGTTTATACTAGAGACATGGCATAAAGCATAAAGTGTTGGTTGTTTAGAAAATATTTTTAACTAAAGGCAGAATTAATAAACGTTTTTGTTATACCTCTGTGGACTTAAGTCTTGCATATTGTTTCAATTGGGAAACTAATGTTTAAGTCTGAACTTGTGGCCTCGATTTTGTCTATGAATTTCGTCCCAAGTCATTGTTGTATTGCATAACATCATGAAGGAATCACTTTCTACTGGGAGTTTTTTCAAAATACCGGGGGCTCAACTTTGGGATCTTGAATTTAACCATCCTGTTTTTTTTTATACTTTCTGAAAATTAGGTGACATCAAAAGCATTGACAAGTTTGAGGATTTTTATTCTAAACAGAGCTGGAGATTTCAGTCATTTTTCATAAGGACGGTGTGTTTTTGTAAATAATATTAAACCACACATCACTTTCTATTTCTCGTTTGAAAGAAATAAATTATCATGTGTTTTGTTGGCATGAGCTTTGCTGTAGGAGGTGTCAAGGGTGTCATTTTTTTTAAACTATTCTTTTCGAGTTGAATGTGCTAATTAAATACAATTGTGTTTGGTTATCATGTGTTTTATTAATTTAACATGTGTTCTTGGAAGCATGAGCTTTACCAGGGGAGCTTTACATGGCTGAATTTAAAGTAAAGATCTCTTCAAAACTAACGTAGTGGAACGCTTCTACATCAAAATCACTTTTGTTCAATCATCGTCTACAAAACTAGATTTCTGACAGCTTATCGCTAGGCATATTTTGGTTCACAACATACCTGGACAACTATTTCGAGAATGTCATCGAATATTAATGCTAGGTAGTCAATTTATTTTCGTTTATACCGACCTCAGTAGCTTGATCGATAAGGCGGCGGACTTGTAGCCTGGAAGTTGGTGGTTCAAGTCCCGGTTTCAGCGTAGATTTATTAGAGAGAGTTTGAGTAGTTTTGAAATCACGAAAGTGATAAACACAAATATGATAACTTTAATTTATTATTTTCGTTTCTGCAGCTGAACTGTTTTTTTTTTTAATTTGAAAATGTTACCCAAGCTTTCAAACATGCAGTAACTTACACTCACTACCTGCGTCTGTTGTTCTACGGGTACTGTGCAGCCGCACTCGGAGTCATCTTCTTAAAACCACCTCTCTTGTAGTTTTGAAGGCTCAACCTTTAAAAATAAAAATCTCAGCGACCTAGAAAGGTTTACCAACGATTCTCCATAGAAAAAGAAGTGATTAACCAAGATTGCAATATTCGAAACAACTGACCTCAGTAGCTTGATCGATAAGGCGGCGGACTTGTAACCTGGTGGTTCAAGTCCCGGATTCAGCCTAGATTTAGTAAAGCGAGTTTGAGGAGTTGTGATATCACGAAAGTGATTAACACAAATATGACAACTTTTTTTTAAAATATTCGAAACGAGAAGATGATGAAAGCTCCGATTTTTTTTGTCACAAACTGAGACTCCAAAGCTAGAAATTTTAATTGTAGATTGCAGAAGCGTTACCTGACTTTATTTCTCGTGTAAGAATAGTTCGGGAAACCTATTTGCTGCTCTTCAAAATATACCCTTTGTGATATGACCATGCAGTTGAAAGCGACGTTAAACAAAAAAAATCAAAATATACTGGCGGATATACTTTTACGAAAAGAACAATCCTTTTTACGTGTTATTTTCCTATGCCTGTGATTAAAAATGTGAGGACTATTATAATTCTCTTACTTTTAAAAAAGTGAATAATAACTTTTTTAATGTGTGTAACTATGGAGTTTAATTGTTTTTTTTTATCACAACTTTGGGGTGTAGCTCAGATTACGAAACTCCAAATTTAATCATTTTCTAATATCCACATTCCTTATTGGCGCCATCTAAGGACCAGAGATCAGATATTGTACCATCTTTCACTAAAAGACTAGTAACAACAGTTGCCATTGAGTTACTTCCTGATTTACTTGTTTGCATTTTAGGCAACTTACCACACAATGTCCAACCAAGTAAAGTTTCCATTGTCACTAAACCAGACTCCAGGTGATGCATCTTGCCTGTCCACAGTTTTCCTAGTACATCAGAGCCAACTAGAATCTCAATGTCTCCATTGTTACCAACATCACTAATAACAATGTTTCTCTCAGCAAGATCATTCAACCAAGGTCCATCTGGTACAGTCAGTACTTGTCCACATATCTTGGGTTGACCTAAAACTTCAAAGTTACAATGATATGTCATTTCGAGATTAGACAATACAATCTTGTAAACATTGTGCTCAGTAGCTTTGGTAACTTGTCCACCAAAAAGAGATTGTTTAATCTCTTCCTTTCTTACAGGCAAATAACCCATCTCTTCAGCTGTCTTAGCTAGTACATATGATTTTTGGGAACCAGTATCAAATAACAGACGTACTCTTTTTACCTTGTCATCAATACCTCGTAAATTAACTAGCAAGGTTTGCATCAGTACTTGACAGTGCTTACTGTACGATGCTAGGGCCTGTTGGGCTTCTACAATATCAATATTTACTGTGGACTTATTTGATTCTGCTTTTTGTATAAGTATGTGTTTTATTTCAAAATAGTTTACAATATGTACATAAATGGCCTCTCCCTAAGTTAAACTTCAAGTAACAGACAAGCTAAACTTGTCTGTTACTTGTTCCACTAGTTTTACGTTCCTCATTATACAGATAGCTGCTCAATATTCCTCACGTGATATGAGTGGAACCACGACGACTAAATACAGAGCAGATTTTTTTTACCCTCCTGGGGATCGAACAGAGGCCACCGTGCGTGCAAATCTGTGCACTTCTCCTCTCGGTCACAGTGACTACTGAATAATAATTGTTATAAAAAAGCTATGCCACTTCTTCTTTTACTCTGTCTTATCCCACTTGAGCAGCGTCGACGTTGTTCAACGTCGTGGTTGAGGATGGTTGGTCTTTTCTTTGGCACATTTTTTTACGACTGGATGCCCTTCCTAACGCCAACGATTCTATTTGATTTAACGACCTGGACTAGGACGGGGGTTTTACCCTCCATTCGCTGGGAATCGTACCAGCTATGCCACTACTACAACATTAATACATCTCTCATTAGTATCATTTAAGAGTTAGAGATACACATCCGGATCTCAATTAAAACAGATTGCTTCCTGCTCATCTTGGAAAATCCGTAAAATAATGATTTTATTACTAAACTATTAAGTGAGTTAAAACCCGTGAAACAATTCAACTGTGTGAGTTCACATTGCAAACCGATCATTAATTAGTTGCGCCAGACTGGATCTGCAACTAAATAATCATATTGGTGTTTATCATGATGTGATATCATAATAATTCAAGCTAGCTTTGCTAGATTTTGGAACTCGAACCACTGACCTCCGGTTACGAGTCACCCTACTTATGGATCTAACTACAGATTGAGGGCGGAATTAATAGACGTTTTTGTAATACCTCAGTGGCGCCAAGTAACGGATTGCGTACTGTGTAAGATAGGTAAAACTGACAGCAATGACTTGTGATATAGAATTTGTCTATTAATTTCGCACTGAGTTTGGTTGGATCTGCAATCATTCTGGGTGTTACTGTATCTGGGAGAAGAGCAATGTACAGGGTGGCGCAGCGTGTAGGGTTTGTTCGGGTCTCGGAATTTATCCCATTATTTTATTGCAAACACAGCTCTACAGAGATGTTCATGCTTGCAACGAGATACGACTTGGATTTTTTTTCCGTCTTGTGACAAAATTCTTCCTATTTTGGGTATTGTAGCCATGGACATCAATCAATGTCTTTATGAAAAGAATTTAATGAATTAGAGTGCTGGAGTCTATGGCTAATAGTCTGCCATATAGCTTTAAAATATTGTTTTCCTTGAACATTTTAATAAGACATAATATGCCCGCTTTTGTAAAATGAAAATATATGACGTAAGAAGTGAATCTCCAATATACAATTCCATAGCTTAGTACGCTATGGAAATAAGCAAAGCACGACATTAAGGTAGATTTTGAGTTCACATTTTTTCTGATGGATGTGATTGTGAATAATTCAGAAGGAAACCTACTTTGTAAAGCCTCAACATGAGATTTTCACTTGAGCCTATCATCCAGAATCTTTCCCAATAATTCAATTTCTGGGGAAGAAGGTACAGTTCGAGAGGATCATAAAACAGGACTCGAGCTATCTTGCTAATGATGGTTTAAGGTTAAAGTACAAGTAGGTTGTCTTTTTGGCTTTGAGTTTTAACCCGTTTGCTGTGAACCACCCCTGGATGTCCCGCGGCAAGGCCTCAAATTGGGAATAATCATAATAATGGTATCATCAGCAATTCAGCACAGAAGATAAATTGACCGTGTGCTTTCAATAAGGTCGTTCACATACCTCAGAAACAAAAGTGGACCTAATGTAAAGCCCTGAGGGACACCAAATTAAGTCCCTTAGGACCTCAAATTTTCCTACTTAATTTTAAAGTGATTTTATTTTATTCTTTTGATAGCGATCAGATAGATAGGTGTTGAACAATTTGAGGCTGTCTTCCTGATAACATGAGAGGGTACTTTTGAGAGAAGAATATCTGGTCTTGGATAGTCAAAAGCCTTTGAGAAGTCCTAAAAGAAGCCAAATGTGTGATTTTCAGATCTCAAAGCAGCATCAAGATATTGCAGAAAGTGGGAAACCGTATTCCCTGTTGATTTTCCCGCCCTGAATCAACATTTATTCCTGCTTCTGATCTAAATTTATAAGTAAATCGCAGAAGAAAACATGATCTCGATTGGCGAGAAGGTACACAGTACACACATCTTGATTTTTCTTAACTTCAACGCCAATGATAACATGTTCATTGGCTACTAACTTGTCAACAAAATGAAGCTGATTAAAATATTCAGATGTGTTGTCAATACTTCGTTTTCTATCATAATCATTGAGCGTGAAGCGCTCAAACTCACCAATTCTTTTGAAAAGAACTAGGTGAACGAGCGTTGCTTCAGCCAAGTCCTTCCAAGCTCTATGATTGAACTCAATTTCTAGCTCCTCAGCTGAATTCTCTGATGTCTTTTTGATGTGAGAAGACAAATAAATCATTGGCCGATGGCAGTCTGTCTTTAACATTTCGTCTTGCCATTCTGGCTAGTGACTTTGCAGGTTTAGCAACAGTTTTATGAAAACTATTTTCAAAAAATGTTAGCCAACCTGAAACCTTGTTGGTCACATATTGGTCAGAAGAAATCAAAGCACTCATTTGTAATAAATAGCATATTTCTTGAATGGTAAACCAATATTGATCCCAAGCCAGCGTCGATGGCATGTTGAATACACCGGTTCCCTTCAGAACACCGAAGTTAAGCGACATCCAGCGAGGTTAAGACTTGGATGGGTGACCATTCAAATTCTAATTCTCGTGACGCTGGCTTTTCCCGGCCCCACTCAGGCTGGGTGAGGTCAATGTGAGTAGCAGGTTTGTGAGTTTCCTGCGAAAGGAGGGTAAAACCCCCGTCGTGATATGACCATGGCAGTTGAAAGCGACGTTACACCCCACTTAAAAAAATAAAAAAAATATTGATCCCCACCGTAGCCCGCTACTTTCTTGACTGCACTAATAAATATTGGGTATTTATGGGCTGTGAATATTGAAGATAGAGAGGTTACGGTTCTGTCCATTTTTTTTATTTTTTTAAGAACAGTTCAACAGTTGCTAGTAGAACACAACCTGCTGCTATAGAGTTGTAGTTCTTCGTATAATTTTTACACATATTTTCTTGGCACAATGCATTTCTAAGATCTATGATTAGTCTATCAATTTTAATGATTTCTAAAATTTCATCCTAATGGCCAATGGGTGATATAAATTCTTTCGTCCAGGGATGAAGGCTGAAAGAGCTCACGCATTAGCAAACCTCTACTATGAGTCGCCGATAGAATTTTGCGATAGCACTTTCTCTTGTTTTTGTAAATATTTGTTCTTGAATAAAAATTCCCACACACAAGGCAAGGTTTCTTATCTTCTTTAGTTCGTCTTGCCGCCATTATTTGGCAATCTGCTCCATTTGAAGTATTCCGAACATTATATGACATTCAACTATGTGGGATCTGGAACTTAAAGTACTTAAATCACTCATACCTCGTGAAGAAAAATGTGTAGCTGTTTTAATGTGAGCAGCGACCAATGGCGGAATTATAGGCATGAATACTATAAAGTCCTAAAATACACTACTCACTAAAGTTATGATTTAATAACATAAATAAAGAAATTTATTTATTTAATTCTCTCCGAGTTCTTTGGATGTATAAATTTTATTATTTATTTCACTACTACTAAAGATTTTAATTTTTCTAACCTTTCTTTGATTTCGGAGTACTCCATTGTGTGCTTTGAAGTCTTTCTGTACCAGTCTCTTGATCATTTTCTTGTTCATTATTGTCTTCTACATCCATGTCATTATTTTCTGTTACACTCATGTCATCACCGTCTATTTGACCCCCGTCATGACAGTCTTCTGCAATCATGTCATCTACGTCTTCTTCGTCCATGTCATTACTCTCTTAATTCTCAACTTGATCCTCAGTCATTATTTCATAGGTTATGTCGTCTAAGGACTTACCTTTGAATTTATCAAAGTCATTCGAATCTATAGCAACAAGAAGTTTTGACAATTTACTCAATAATACTATTTTTCGTAGAATTCTTCATGAATATTTACAGAGTGTCCCATGAACTTTGCAAGGTTTGATACATCGCCCCCTGAAAAGTTCATAAGTTGCACTAAAGTGGTCATAAGTTTGTGGTTTTCACTTCCATTTTTTTATGGCATAATATGTATATAATGTACCATTTTCCTTAACACCAAATAAATATTTATTTTCAACATTTATTCCTACTTCTGATCTATATTTTATAAGTAAATCGCAGTATGAAACATGATCTTGATTGGCGAGAAGGTATATTGATAGACACAATATTGTTGGTCAATTAATCAAAATTTCAGTTCTTTATTAATCCAAAAGAAATTAATTGTTCAACCACTTTTTCCTATTTTTAATTCCAACTTACCTTATCCCATGAACTATATAGAGTAGAAATAATCACAGCTAATTACCTCGTCAAATTCGTCAATTGTGTTTTGGACTGGTAGGACTACTTCTTGTTCCACAGGAAGAAACGGAAGTTGTTCCTGAGGAGAGCAAAGAGATTAATTTGTAATTCGTCACAGCTAATTACCTCGTCAAATTCTTCAATTGTGTTTTGGACTGGTAGGACTAAATCTTGTTCCACAGAAAGAAACGGAAGTTGTTCCTGAGGAGAGCAAAGAGATTAATTTGTAATTCGTCACAGCTAATTACCTCGTCAAATTCTTCAATTGTGTTTTGGACTGGTAGGACTAAATCTTGTTCCACAGAAAGAAACGGAAGTTGTTCCTGAGGAGAGCAAAGAGATTAATTTGTAATTCGTCACAGCTAATTACCTCGTCGAATTCTTCAATTGTGTTTTGGACTGGTAGAACTAAATTTTGTTCCACAGGAAGAAACGGAAGTTGTTCCTGAGGAGAGCAAAGAGATTAATTTGTAATTCGTCACAGCTAATTACCTCGTCAAATTCTTCAATTGTGTTTTGGACTGGTAGGACTAAATCTTGTTCCACAGAAAGAAACGGAAGTTGTTCCTGAGGAGAGCAAAGAGATTAATTTGTAATTCGTCACAGCTAATTACCTCGTCGAATTCTTCAATTGTGTTTTGGACTGGTAGAACTAAATTTTGTTCCACAGGAAGAAACGGAAGTTGTTCCTGAGGAGAGCAAAGAGATTAATTTGTAATTCGTCACAGCTAATTACCTCGTCAAATTCTTCAATTGTGTGTTGGACTGGTTAGACTACTTCTTGTTCCACAGGTAGAAACGGAAGTTGTTCCTGAGGAGAGCAAAGAGATTAATTTGTAATTCGTCACAGCTAATTTCCTCGTCAAATTCTTCAATTGTGTGTTGGACTGGTTAGACTACTTCTTGTTCCACAGGTAGAAACGGAAGTTGTTCCTGAGGAGAGCAAAGAG
This sequence comes from Bactericera cockerelli, assembly GCA_024516035.1. Classification (NCBI taxonomy): domain Eukaryota; kingdom Metazoa; phylum Arthropoda; class Insecta; order Hemiptera; family Triozidae; genus Bactericera; species Bactericera cockerelli. The sequence goes on from CM044955.1 coordinate 4,442,464, forward strand.
ATTAATTTGTAATTCGTCACAGCTAATTACCTCGTCAAATTCTTCAATTGTGTGTTGGACTGGTAGGACATCTTGTTCCACAGGAAGAAACGGAAGTTGTTTCTGAGGAGAGCAAAGAGATAAATTTTTTGAAACAGATATCTGTACATAGAAATATGTGTTTCAGAACATGCCAACTTTTCCAGTTAAGTGTGACTGGAGTGCATCACTTGCCCCAGCAGTAGCCACGCTGGTTACAACAACAACATCAACAGCTTATTACACACAAAAAAATTCACACCATTTTAAATAGAAACAATCACAGCTTCTTACCACAATACTTTCTTCATCAACGAGGGGACTGGTGGAATGATTTCTTGTTCAAGAGGTTGAAACGGAAGTTGATCCTGAGAGAAGAACAGGACAATTTGTCAGTATTTTTATCTAAAGGGAAAGCAGATGTACAGAAGCCACAGAAAGCTGAAATTGATGTACCTGGTTACCAATAAATCTGGATTTGCAAAATTTCAAATTATTTCAAGTAAATCAATGCCATGTATTTTTATAAATGTCTCTATTGCAAGGAATATAAGTTAAATAAATAAGGAAGGTCTTTCTCATTTCAGAGTTTTTATGTATATTGATAGATACTTATGAAAAATTGAGAAGGTCCTGCAATCACTTTTCTCCTCTCTTTCTTACTATGATGCTTTCTATGAGTACCTGAAACATTAGTCGTACAAAATTGGTGTATGATATTTCATTTATTTTTATTTCCCCAAAGATATAAATCTACATTTGAATATTATAATTCAGCCACTCCAGTAGTTCAAAGTCTGGTCTTGCTGTAAGTCTGTGTCCAATATATTTGATGTTTCTTACCTTCAACTCCAATAATAACATGTTCATTGGCTACTATTGTCAACAAAATTAAGCTGATTAAAATATTCAGATGTTTTGTCAATACTTCGTTTTCTATCATCATCATTGAGCGTGAAGCGCTCAAACTCACCAATTCTTTTGAAAAGAACTAGGTGAACGAGCGTTGCTTCAGCCAAGTCCTTCCAAGCTCTCTGATTGAACTCAATTTCTAGCTCCTCAGTTGCCTTCTCTGATATCTTTTTGATGTGAGAAGACAGCTGAAATAAATCATAGGCCGATGGCAAGACAGCTTGGTCTTCACCGTCTATTTGACCTCCGTCATGACAGTCTTCTGCAACCATGTCTTCTTCATCCATGTCATTACTTACTTAATTCTCGACTTGATCCTCAGTCATTATTTCATTGATTATTTCGTCTAAAGACTTACCTTTGAATTTATCAAAGTCATTCGAGTCCATAGCAACAAGAAGTTTTGACAATTTAGACAATAATACTATTTTCCGTAGAATTCTTCATGAATATTTACAGAGTGTCCCATGAACTGTGCAAGGTTTGATACATCGCCCCCTGAAAAGTTCATAGGTTGCACTAAAGTGGCCACGTGTTTTCTCAAAAGTGTGGACCGTATGAGTTTGTGGTTTTCGATGCCACTTTTTTCTGCCATTTTCTTCGTGGCATAGTATGAAGATAGTGTGTTATTTTCTTTGACACCAAATAAATATTTATTATCGTCATTGATTCCTGCTTCTGATCGATATTTAATCAGCAAATCACAGAAGGTAACATGATCACGATTGGCGAGAAGGTATACATCTTGGTTTTTTTTACCTTCAACGCCAATGATGACATATTCTTTTGCCACGAACTTATCAACAAAATTTAGCTGATCAAAATACTCAGATTTTTTGTCGATACTCCGCTTTCGTTCATAGTCATTCAGTGTCAGGCGCTCAACCTCACCAATTCTTTTCCTATTGAAAAGTACTAGGTGCACGAGCGTTGCTTCAGCCAAGTCCTTCCAAGCTCTCTGATTGAACTCAATTTCTAGCTCCTCAGCTGCCTTCTCTGATATCTTTTTGATTTGAGAAGACAGCCGAAATAAATCATTCGCCGATGGCAGTCTGTCTTTAACATTTCGTCTTGCCATTCTGGCTAGTGACTTTGCAGGCTTAGCAACAGTTTTATGAAACATATTTTCAAAAAATGTTAGCCAACCTAAAACCTTGTTGGTCACATCTTGGTCAGAAGAAACCAAAGCACTCATTTTTAATAAATGATCACATTTCTTGAATGGGAAACTAATATTGATTCCTACTGGTGGAGATTTAAATTTATTTCGTGCATTGACGTAGCCCGCTACTTTCTTGACTGCACTTATACATATTGGGTATTTATTTATGAGCTGTCAATGTTGACAATAGAGAGGTTATGGTTCTGTTCATTTCTTTCATTTTTTTTAGAACAGTTGCTACTGAACACAATTTGCTGGTATAGAGTTGTGGTTCTTTGTATAATTTTTACACATATTTTCTTGGCGCAATGCATTTCCAAGATCTAGTCATCATTTTTAATGATTTCTAAAATTTCGTCCTGATGGTCAAGGGTTAAAATAAATTCTTTCGTCCAAGGATGAAGGCTGAAAGAGCTTACGCATTAGCAAACCTCTTCTATGAGTCGCCGATAGAATTTTGCGATGGCACTTTTTCTTGTGTTTGTAAATATTTGGTCTTGAATAAAAATTCCCACACACAAGGCAAGGTTTCTTATCTTCTTTAGTTCGTCTTGCCGCCATTATTTGGCAATCTGCTCCATTTGAAGTATCCCGAATATTATATGACATAGTGCCCCGGACCTGAGATCGCTTAAGAGTTTTTTTTTATTTTTGAGTTGTTTGGAGCTTCTATTATAGGTCTCATTTCCGGATGATTAAGATGCTTTCTCATGAAATGTTCGGAAAAGCGTCTTACACAGGTTTGTCACAGAATACAATAATAATTTCTAATAATACAATTAGCTCCTTTTCCACCGAGGGAATTAAAGACTCTTCATATTTCATTCGTTGAAACTAGGGAATAATTCAGGATTTTCTTTTTTTGTATCACAATTTTACATTATACTTGTTGGGGTGCTGGTTCCAATTCTTTCTTTGGGAAATGTGCAAGATAGAAAAATGAAAAACTCCTACCGGAATGGGCTACTTACTTGGTACGCTGTCACTCACATGGAAATGGCGTAGCTTGGGGTCCCCGGGGATGGACGGCGTGGGGCTGTGTGTTCTCTGGAGCTTGGTAAGTGACTAGGATGAGCGCCGAGCTTGCATCTCGGGTCAGAAAGTTCAAGATAGGTGGAGGGGGTCAGTCCGGTGTCTGTCATTACGTAACTCTGATAAGAATATACCGGGGGTCCCTATCCAACCGAATTTAAAGTTTTTCTTCATCTCACGAAAACTGAAAGTTTTTCTTCATCTCACGAAAACCATTTGATACTTCTTCCATCGTATCAGAGTTATGTTGAAAGCTTTTCTCAAACTCATTTAGCTGTGTTTTGATGTCTTTTGACAAAATATCAATGGCTTCTTTTAACTTCTTATAATTACCTCGTTAAATTCTTCAATTGTGTGTTGGACTGGTAGGACTTCTTGTTCCACAGGAAGAAACGGAAGTTGTTCCTGAGGAGAGCAAAGAGATTAATTTTTTGATACAGATATCTGTACATAGAAATATTTTTAATGATTTCTAAAATTTCGTCCTGATGGTCAAGGGTTAATATAAATTCTTTCGTCCAAGGATGAAGGCTGAAAGAGCTACGCATTAGCAAACCTTTCTCACGAGTCGCCGCGCCGATAGCATATTGCGATGGCACTTTTTCTTGTGTTTGTAAATATTTGTTCTTGAATAAAAATTCCCACATACAAGGCAAGGTTTCTTGCCCTCTTTTGCTCGTCTTGCCACCATTGTTTGACAATCTGCTTCATTTGAAGTATCCCGAATATTATATGACATAGTGCCCCGGACCTTAGATCGCTTAAGAGTTTTTTTATTTTATTTTCGAGTTGTTTGGAGCTTCTATTATAGGTCTCATTTCCGGATGATTAAGATGCTTTCTCATGAAATGTTCGGAAAAGCGTCTTACACAGGGAATTATTAAAGATCCGTCATATTTCATTCGTTGAAACTAGGGAATAATTCAGGATTTTCTTTTTTGTATCACAATTTTACATTATACTTGTTGGGGTGCTGGTTCCAATTCTTTCTTTGGGAAATGTGCAAGATAGAAAAATGAAAAACTCACCGGGATGGGCTATTTGTTCCACTGTCACTCACATGGAGATGGCATCGCTTGGGGTCCCTGAGGATGGACGCGTGGGGCTGTGTGTTCTCTGGAGCTTGGTAAGTGACTAGGATGAGCGCCGAGCTTGCATCTCGGGTCAGAAAGTTTAAGATAGGTGGAGGGGGTCAGTCCGGTGTCTGTCATTACGTAACTCTGATAAGAATATACCGGGGGTCCCTATCCAACCGAATTTAAAGTTTTTCTTCATCTCACGAAAACTGAAAGTTTTTCTACATCTCACGAAAACCATTTGATACTTCTTCCATCGTATCAGAGTTATGTTGAAGGCTTTTCTCAAACTCATTTAGCTGTGTTTTGATGTCTTTTGACAAAATATCAATGGCTTCTTTTAACTTCTTATAATTACCTCGTTAAATTCTTCAATTGTGTGTTGGACTGGTAGGACTTCTTGTTCCACAGGAAGAAACGGAAGTTGTTCCTGAGGAGAGCAAAGAGATTATTTTTTTGATACAGATATCTGTACATAGAAATATGTGTTTCAGAACATGCCAACTTTTCCAGTTAAGTTTGACTGGAGTGCATCACTTGGCCAAGCAGTAGCCACGCTGGTTACAACAACAACATCAACAGCTTATTACAACAACAAAAAAAATCACACCATATTAAATAGAAACAATCACAACTTCTTACCACAATACTTTCTTCATCAACGAGGGGGACTGGTGGAATGATTTCTTGTTCAAGAGGATGAAACGGAAGTTTATCCTGAGAGAAGAACAGGACAATTTGTCAGTATTTTTATCTAAAGGGAAAGCAGATGCCACAGAAAGCTGAAATTGATGTACCTGGTTACCAATAAATCTGGATTTGCAAAATTTCAAATCATTTCAAGTAAATCAATGCCATGTATTTTTATAAATGTCTCTATTGCAAGGAATATAAATTAAATAAATAAGGTAGGTCTTTCTCATTTCAGTGTTTTTTTTATGTATATTGATAGATACTTACAAAATATTGAGAAGGTCCTGCAATTACTTTTCTCCTCTCTTTCTTACTATGATGCTTTCTATGAGTATCTGAAACATTAGTCGTACAAAATTGGTGTATGATATTTCATTTATTTTTATTTCCTCAAAGAAATAAATCTACATTTGAATATTATAATTCAGCCACTCCAGTAGTTTAAAGTCTTGTCTTGCTGTAAGTCTGTGTCCAATATATTTGATGTTTCTTACCTTCAACTCCAATAATAACATGTTCATTGGCTACTAACTTATCAACAAAATTCAGCTGATCTAAATACTCAGATTTTTTGTCGATGCTTCTCTTTCTACCATCATCATTGAGCGTGAGGCGCTCAACCTCACCAGTTTTTTCCTATTGAAAAGAACTAGGTGGACGAGCGTTGCTTCAGCCAAGTCCTTCCAAGATCTCTGATTGAACTCAATTTCTAGCTCCTCAGTTGCCTTCTCTGATATGTGAGAAGACAGATGAAATAAATCATTCGCCGATGGCATTCTGTCTTTAACATTTCGTCTTGCCATTCTGGCTAGTGACTTTGCAGGTTTAGCAACAGTTTTATGAAACTTATTTTCTAAAAATGTTAGCTAACCTGACACCTTGTTGGTCACATCTTGGTCAGAAGAAATCAAAGCACTCATTTCTAATAAATGATCACATTTCTTGAATGGGAAACTCATTGATTCCCACTGATGGAGATTTAAATTTATTTCGTGCGATGTCGCAGCCCACTACTTTCTTGACTGCACTGATAAATATTGGGTATTTATTGGCTGTGAATGTTGAAGATAGAGAGGTTCTGTCCATTTCTTTAATTTTTTTTAGAACAGTTCCTAGAACACAACTTACTGCTATCGAGTTGTGGTTCTTCGTATAATTTTTACACATATTTTCTTGGCACAATGTCTTTCCAGTTTATCGTTTTTAATGATTTCTAAAATTTCGTCCTGATGGCCAAGGGGTAGTATAAATTCTTTCGTCCAAGGATGAAGCCTGAAAGAGCTTACGCATTAGCAAACCTCTTATATGAGTTGCCGGTAGCATTTCGCGATGGCACTTTTTCTTGTGTTTGTAAATATTTGTTATTGAATAAAAATTCCCACAACCAAGGTAAGGTTTCTTGTCTTTTTTGTTCGTCTTGCTGCCATTATTTTGCAATTTGCTCCATTTGAAGTATCCCGAATATTATATGACATAGTGCCCACGACCTTAGATGGCTTATGAGTTTTTTTTATTTTTGAGTTGTTTGGAGCTTCTATTATAGGTCTCATTTCCGGAAGATTAAGATGCTTTCTCATTAGATGTTTGGAAAAGCGTCTTACACAGGTTTGACACAGAATACAATAATAATTACAATAATACAATTAGCTCCTTTTCCACCGAGGGAATTAAAGATCCATCATATTTCATTCGTTGAAACTAGGGAATAATTCAGGATTTTCTTTTTTTTATCACAAATTTACATTATACTTGTTGGGGTGCTGGTTCCAATTCTTTCTTTGGGAAATGTGCAAGATAGATATACTTAGCATAACACTGAGCACTAAGAACTTTACAACGAGCACGTAATCTAGAAAAAATACGATAATCTGATTGAAGATGTGAAGATTTATACAAAATGTGAGCTTTCTTCTTCTCACGTGTCAAATGTTTTAAAGATCTTACCGCTTCGGCTATGACTACGACTAGTTTGAAGCGGCTTACTTCTTGGTTGTGATAATCCACCATATCCACTCCGATTTTTTCTCGGCTACGACTAGTTTGAAGCGGCTTGCTTCTTGGTTGTGATAATCCACCATATCCACTCCGATTTTTTCTCGGCTACGACTAGTTTGAAGCGGCTTGCTTCTTGGTTGTGATAATCCACCATATTCACTCCGATTTTTTCTCAATGCTTAACAACTTTCAAATATTAACATTCCCGCCCCATCTTCACGGCTAGTTTGAAGCGGCTTGCTTCTTGGTTGTGATAATCCACCATATCCACTCCGATTTTTTCTCAATGCTTAACAACTTTCAAATATTAACATTCCCGCCTCATCTTCACATTCAACACCCCGCACTTTCTTCCTCATCCCCCTCATTCTTATTGACACTGCTCTAATTATTGACATCTGGACTTTAACCCTCAACCATCCCTAGTGTTTGGGAATATAGTTTATTCCAGGGTTCGCTCAGTTTGCTTGCTGTTTGTTTAAGAATTACTGATAATATCAGTATACTTTACTGATAGTTTCAGTAAATTTCACTGATAACCTCAGTAAACTTCACTGATAATCATAGTGAACTTCAGAAACGCCTGTAGTAAACTTTTACAACAATGTCAGATGTCAGTAACTAAGTCATTATGAGAAAATAATTCAAAATATAATTGCAATAATTTAAAAATAGACATGTATGTAACGCTTTTATTGGAAAACACAGATTAATCTGTTTATAACATTTAAAATGCAATAAGAGACATTTAAAATACATGCAATTAAAGTTTTAAATGATGAAATAACTGTGCAAAATAGAGTTTAAAATGTTTAAACCACTTAAACATAAAAATCATTTTGGATTAAATAAATAAAAAAGAATCACCAACCACACAAATTCACACGTTCAAGACGTGAAATGACTTAAAACAAGTATCTACAGCTGTTACAATCCCGTCAGTAGGAGGTAGTGTATAATGTACATTATTCACAACAACTTCTATTTTTGAAATATTATCTAAGCTCTCTACTAAAATGACAATGTGAGGTTGTAATGTTAAGCCTAATGCATTCATTTTCTCAAATCTTTCGGAGCAAGATATTCCTGTCTCAGATGTTCTGGGAATGTGGCAGATGAAGCTATCCTTCACTTCAGGTTTGGTAGGTCTCCAGAGGTTCTTGGTCTTCGGGCAGTAAACTGGCACATTGTCCAACAGGAAGGGAATGGCCCAGAAGGCTGCTAAATATGTTTGTTCAGAATTGTCTGTAAACATAAGAAGGAAATATTTTCTAACGCTGCATCGTTAGTAGCGCTCCATTTCAGGTAGACAAGATCAATTTCTATTAGAATTTAGTTTTGGAAGTAGAACAACTAGTTCTTCTAAACAGCATAAAAGTTGCACTCTTATGATATATACTAACGGGTTACACCCGCCGCGCCGCTTCGCCAGCCCATCAAACACACACACATCACACCACAATTTATTTGGGTACCGCTAGTTGAGCCTACATAAAAAAAAATATTAACATTGCTCCACATGGGAAGTAGGTAGGTACCTATTAACTTGAAAGAGTTCCCATTTTTCAAGAGCCCAATGGATTTCGTTCGTTGACAATTAGATAGGTCCAAGTATTCAAACTCTTTGTTCGGCTCTAGGTAACTTGTTCGCTTTCTTTTCTTTAAAGGCCCTTCAATTGCCTCTCCAATTTTCGAGGTAATGAAGTTCATTTTCTTCTCTGTCTGTTCCTTTATTTTCTATATTTAGGGCTATTTCTTCAGGCTGGTTACACTTTTCAATAATAGTACTATTTATCAATATATCTATGTCAATGTCTTGCGTCCTGTTAGTATCCAGTAACTTTGGATCAAAGACAAACAACGTTTCATCGAGTTTGGTATGGTCTTCTATTGCTTCTTTTTCCTAATATTGGAATTGATGTGTTGTTTCTGCAGGATTTTCCATTTCCGACTCATGTTTGCTTTCTTCTTTGGGATTATCTTGGAAAATTCTTTTTCTATTATTTTGCTACGATTTACCTTACTGTCATTGAAATCGTGATGATAGTGATCAATTTTGAAGCTACCACTAATAAATTCTATGTGTCTTACAAGAAAGTCGTCAATGCGCGCTGGTAACTGACGAAGTTCAAATCCATGATTTTTTAGAATACTGAACTGAGTTTCATTTGCACTACTACTACTTGTAGCATTTCCAAACCCAAAATAGGGTACCATTATTGCTGAAAAAGTGGGTAGTAGATGAGCAATCTTTACGAAATCAGTGACCAAATCTGGTAAATATTGTTGCTTGTTTCGGTATCCGTCATCATTCATCTGCAACTAGACCCTTTTTTTTATATTCTCCACAAATTCTTTAAACCCACCAACGGCAACGTTTTTACTTCCTTCCACTTCCTCTTCATCTCTGTACCCGATTACTGCGTCTATTTCAGTGTTTTCTTCCAAGGTAGTTGGGAACAGAGACGTGGATATCTTTCTTTTCAACGTCGTCTTGAGAAAGATTCAGTAAACAAATCAACTGAATCAGAAGCAGGCGAACTAGTCACTTCATTATAATAATAACTCTTAATTGACAAGAATAATATTGACAAAGGGCGTGATTATTGCCTGAGGCAATCTCTGCCATCAAACCCATGTGAACATTTATTCAGAAACATGTGCTGAGGAAAACCAGACATTTTGCGGGACTCCCTGGAAAATTTCCAAAAGTATTTTGGGTCAGACTGTACACGTCTATTAACATTGTCAATAAACTTAGCATAACACTGAGCACTAAGAAGTTTACAACGAGCACGTAATTTAGAAAATTACGATAATCTGATTGAAGATGTGAAGATTTATACAAAATGTGAGCTTTCTTCTTCTCACGTGTCAAATGTTTTAAAGATCGTACCGCTTCGGCTACCACTACGACTAGTTTAAAGCGGCTTGCTTCTTGGTTGTGAGAATCCACCATATCCACTTCGGCTATGACTACGACTAGTTTGAAGCGGCTTACTTCTTGGTTGTGATAATCCACCATATCCACTCCGATTTTTTCTCGGCTACGACTACGACTAGTTTGAAGCGGCTTACTTCTTGGTTGTGATAATCCACCATATCCACTTCGGCTATGACTACGACTAGTTTGAAGCGGCTTACTTCTTGGTTGTGAGAATCCACCATATCCACTTCGGCTATGACTACGACTAGTTTGAAGCGGCTTACTTCTTGGTTGTGATAATCCACCATATCCACTCCGATTTTTTCTCGGCTACGACTACGACTAGTTTGAAGCGGCTTACTTCTTGGTTGTGATAATCCACCATATCCACTCCGATTTTTTCTCAATGCTTAACAACTTTCAAATATTAACATTCCCGCCCCATCTTCACGGCTAGTTTGAAGCGGCTTACTTCTTGGTTGTGATAATCCACCATATCCACTCCGAATTTTTCTCAATGCTTAACAACTTTCAAATGTTAACATTCCCGCCCCATCTTCACGGCTAGTTTGAAGCGGCTTGCTTCTTGGTTGTGATAATCCACCATATCCACTCCGATTTTTTCTCAATGCTTAACAACTTTCAAATACTAACATTCCCGCCCCATCTTCACGGCTAGTTAGAAGCGGCTTGCTTCTTGGTTGTGATAATCCACCATATCCACTCCGATTTTTTCTCAATGTTTAACAACTTTCAAATACTAACATTCCCGCCCCATCTTCACGGCTAGTTTTAAGCGGCTTGCTTCTTGGTTGTGATAATCCACCATATCCACTCCCAATTTTTCTCAATGTTTAACAAATTTCAAATATTAACATTCCCGCCTCATCTTCACATTCAACACCCCGCACTTTCTTCCTCATCCCCCTCATTCTTATTGACATTGCTCTAATTATTGACATCTGGACTTTAACCCTCAACCATCCTAGTGTTTGGGAATATGGTTTATTCCAGCGTTCGCTCAGTTTGTTTAAGAAAGTTGATTTTTACTTGGGGTCATCTCTCATATTTTTCTGATCGAAAAGCTCCTCTCAGGGTATCTATTATTGAGAAGAAAATGACGCTATTGACGTCCAGCACTTTTCTAACATGAGAAACCATGAGAACTAGTCGGAAGTTAACCATCTGAGCAATCAGTAATTTTATCGTAGCAGCATCGTATCCAATTCTTTCGCGAGAAGAGGTATGACCAGGAAACGACTGTAACTGTACGTAGGAACCTCGCACTTTCGTGAATCACAATCTATTTTCGGGTCTCATTACGAATTTGAAATTAAAATTGATAAAAGTTTTCGGGAAGTGGTCGAAAACAATAAAACAAAATTCATATAAACTCTGTTTCGTGTTAATATAGTCCTGTTGGCGAGTGCTACTTAACGAGCGCTCGCCTCCCGGCGAGCTTGTTAGTACTTGTCTCTTGAATAATGGGGAGTGAACAGTCTAGACTCTAGGACAAAATAAGATGAAAACTTGAAAAGTGTATTAGTTGAGGTAGTTGTTATAGCAGTAAACTACAATTAGTGGTAAGTTGGGTAACTGCTACATTAGGAGTAAAACTACCTGGTAATACTCGGTTATTCATGAAATCATTAATCTTTTACTCTGTATTATTCCGATTCAGCAAGGTCGACGTTGTTCAACCTCATGGTTGAGGTTGGTTGGTTTTGTCACATTTTTACGGCTGGTTGCCCAACGTCAACGATTCTATTTGATTGAACATCCTTCAGCAAGACCCATAATTAATCTCACAACCTCTGAGCCATCACTGAAAAAAATATTGTTGAGCTTACTTAAACTTTGGTTTTTTTTTAAGGAAGGGCGGGGAAAAATCTTTTAAAGACACCCAGGTCTTAGCCTGGGGTGTGGGATTTCCATCCACTAAAAACCCACCTTTCCTGATAGCATACTGCACCTGGAACCGAAATATTTTCATTACTTCAAGTGCAGTGCTAATAGGGCCTACTTATCCCGTTGTAGGGCCTTGTTAGCACCCGTGGTAAATTTTACAATTCAGGGGTGATTGAGTGACAGCGAAATGTTTTCTTAAGATTACAAATCAAATTTCGTAAACTCTATTTAGTAAAGATATCTTTCATCCAACAAATTTATGTTTAGTTACTTCTACTAAATTCATCATTGTTTTTTTGACAAGAAAAAATTCTATTGTCTTCACTAAAGTATTTAGTAAGATCTCAAGCATGCGTTCATAATGCTTACGAATCATTTTTGTTATGCTTATTAATGTTGTTTCTTTAAATTTGTTGAATTTACAATACTGTTTGGTAAAGTTTATAAAATACTTCATTGGTTCATTCAATCGACTCAGTATGATAGTGTTTTGTAATTTTTAACATAGTAATAGTTGATTTAACATACAGACCCGTTATTACTTACGCCATGGTTAAATCTAATGAATAGTTCTACTGGGCCTAAAAAACTATTTAGTAAGTTTAAGCAACCCATTTCGTTCACACTATTGACTCCTCTAGTAAACCTCACGAACAATATAAGGAAATTTTACTGATAATATTATTATATAATTATTTCACAAACTATTTTGCGTTTTTAATGTTTCTTTTCTTTCTACTTCAGTCTTCTTTTGATCCATGAAGCGTCCGTGTTCTTCGGAATGTATTTAATCTTTTAGATCATATGTGATTTCAGCTTCTTTTAACATTCATATTATATGATGTTCGATAGTAAGGAAAGAGGGACACGGAGGACTGTAAAAAAGCCGTGGCCTTTGAATAGTTGGTTTTCTTATTTGAGCAGTGGACTAAATATGAGGGGGCTATTGTGGTTCCGTTCACTTACATTTGACTGATAGAGGTGTACTGAGAGCAGACTCTGGATGTTGGAAGCTGGTAGTTCGAGAGCCTGCTACAACGAAGTTGAGGCTTGTTTTCGACTTGACTACAGGGTGTTAGGTTTAGGGATATACAGTGTGTAACATTATACCTACTTGAAATTTTGATGTTGAAAATTTCTAAATTTACTGATAATATCAGTATACTTTACTGATAGTTTCAGTATACTTCACTGATAGTTTCAATAAACTTCACTGATAACCTCAGTAAACTTCACTGATAATCATAGTGAACTTCAGAAACGCCTGTAGTAAACTTTTACAACAATGTCAGGAACTAAGTCATAATGAGAAAATAATTCAAAATATAATTGCAATAATTTAATAGAATAAAATGTAACGCTTTTATTGAAAAACACAGATTAATTTGTTTAAAACATTTAAAATGCAATAAGAGACATTTAAAATACAAACAATTAAAGTTTTAAATGATGAAATAACTGTGCTAAATAGAGTTTAAAATATTTAAACCTCTTAAACATTAAAATCATTTTGTATTAAATAAATAAAAAAGAATCACCAACCACACAAATTCACACGTTCAACACGTGAAATGACTTAAAACAAGTATCTACAGCTGTTACAATCCTGTCAGTAGGAGGTAGTGAATAATGTACATTATTTACAACAACTTCTATTTTTGAAATATTATCTAAGCTCTCCAAAAATGACCATGTGAGGTTGTAATGTTAAGCCTAATGCATTCATTTTCTCTAATCTTTCGGAGCAAGATATTCCTGTCTCAAATGTTCGGGGAATGTGGCAGATGAAGCCATCCTTCACTTCTAGCTTGGTTGGTCTCCACAGCTTCTTAGTCCTCGGACAGTATACTGGCACACTGTCCAACAGGAAGGGAATGGCCCAGAAGGCTGCTAGATATGTTTGTTCAGAATTGTCTGTAAACATAAAAAGGAAATATTCTCTAACGCTGCATCGTTAGTAGAGCTCCATTTCAGGTAGACAAGATCAATTTCTATTAGAAATTCGTTTTGGAAGTAGAACAACGAGTTCTTCTCAACAGCATAAAAGTTGCATTCTTATGATATACTAACGGGTTACACCTGCCGCTTCGCCAGCCCATGAAACACACATACATCACACCACAATTTTTAGTGGGATTAATCAATTTCTTCTAAAAATATACTAAAACCTATAAAATAAAATGTACGATATCTACGGCCTTGTTTTGATTTAAAATCTAAAACTTGTCTTAAACTACTCTTTGACTACTTTTCAGAAATGTATTACAAAAAGGGTGGTTCCATTTAATTGTTGACCCTCCTCGGGCCGCCCCTGGTAATAATAAAAAAAACCAAATCCTACCAGAAAAGGTTTCCCCCTCGATATAATGGTACCCTTGTTTTAGCATTTCTTAAAATTATAATCCGTTTTCTAGATATTTCGTGTGGCTCCTTTTTTTGCGGACCCTGTAGATAAACAACATGTGACAGTTACCTAAGTGAAATTTTCCAAATTCCTTCCTTAAAATTGTGTCCGATTGATTTAAAGAAAAATTTGTGAGCTGATGTAAAATTGGATTTTACAAGAGAAATATTTCTACAAACATCTTCCTAAATATATGTATAGTTTAGGGCAGCGTTGTCCTAGGGGCCCGGAGACACGCGAGGACCCCCTGAAAGATTAGGTATAGTAAAAGGCCCCATCCGAAAAGTTAAAAGAGGGCCGAGAAGAAAAAAAAGGTTTGGGAACCGCTAGTTGAGGCTATATAAAGAAAAATATTAACATTGCTCCACATGAAAAGTAGGTAGGTACCTACAATGCAAATGGTGGTGCAAATTTAATTTTGAAAAAAAAATAACAAAACCATTTTAAAAAGATATGACGTAATAATCACAGGGCCATCAATCAACATAAATCAACTGAATCTGAAATTGATTTCGGTATCTATGAATCTTTTGTCTCTCGACACTCGCACACGTGTTTTAGCAAGAATTTTGCTCAATCTACAATTCTGTTTAGTAAATCTAATCAAAGAGTCTTGTAACCGTCATTAATTAGGGGTGATTAACGAAACTTTCGTTGGGACTACAAATGATTTTTATAACGACCGAGTTCTACAAAAAAGTTTAGTAAACTTAGCTAAATAAATCTCTCAGAAATCTGCAACGGTATAGTTCATTTAACAAACATGTTTTGTAATTTAAAAAAAAATCTTGTTAAACCAGCGAATGCTGTTTTGTGTATTTTATCATCAGTGGCGTGGCGTGAAAATTTTGGATGGTCATCGCCAAGATATTTTTTACTAGGTAGTAGATATACAAGTACAACGCATGTATATTCAATTAGTTTACTTGCCCCCTTATGGCCGTTTTAGGTTATGAAACCCTCTTAATAATGCAGATAAATATATTAGATAGGTAAATTAATTACATAAATAAATTGAAAATATTATACATATACAGAATACAATAGAATATACCTTGTTTATGCTGCCGAGGTATGACTGAAAAGTCCCTTTAATCCAGCAGTCAAACAGGTCTTATATAATTTATAGGATAAATATTTTACAATTTTATATACAGTGCAATTCAAGCTTACATGCAACATAAAAGTTACAGAAAACTTGCCATATTTACTTGAAATGAAATTCCATTCTCCGAGTTTTTGCAGTGAAGACACTGATGATCAAATCATGAAAATTATTCTTCTGACGAAGCTCATGAAGGAGTTCTTTTTCAATGGATAATAGAGCCAAATTATTTAAACGATTTTCACTTTGAGTAGATTTTTTATGATTGTGAATCCTTTTTAGTGCAAAAAAACTCCTCTCTACTGATGATGTGGTGGCTGGAATAGTTGAGAATAACTGGGTTAATTTGAAACTTTCTTTAAAAGCAGAATGAAGATTTTGTTTCTTTATAAAAGATACACTTGAGAGCAGCAAAAGCGAATCAAACTTTTTCCTCCACCAAATATGCGATATCTTCGAAATTACTATTTCTATCGGGTCGTATGATATCTCAAAATGTTGTAAATTTTATTTTCTACAATTTCTTAATTTGATTGTTCAAAAAAAATCTAGCAGAAGCCGTCAAAATTAAATTTTACTACAGGATGTCAAAAAAGAAGAAAAACCTGATTTTTTTTATTTTTAACAAAAGACGTTAGAAACCTGAGAAATGGTGAATCAGTATTTTGTGTTGCCTTCCTGAGCTATGATCACAGCATTCATTCGATTTGGTATTGGCTGGATCAAAATAACCACAATTTCTTGGGGCAACCTGTCCCATTCTTCGGTGAGGGCGATCTTGAGCTCTGCTACAGTCTGGGGAGCCGGTATTCTGCCTCGAACACTTCGTTTGAGTTGGTCCCACAGATTTTCATTATTTTCAATCGGATTGAGGTCGGCACTAAGAGAGGGCTAGTCCAAAGTGTCAATATTCTCCTCACCCAAGAACTCCCGTACACAGTTAGCCGCATGTGGGCGGGCATTGTCGCACATGAGGAGGAACTGGTGGCCCATAAATTTGAAAGAGAGGAACCACATGGGTCTGCAGGATGTTATCAATGTATCGCTGACTGTCCAGGCCACATCCCGCACCGCATGTGATGAAAACCAATTAAGTCTTTCTTTCAGTTGAAATTCCAACCCACACCGTACAGGAACCACCGCCGAAACTGACAGTTTCCGTGATGCATTACTCAGCATACCTTTCTCCCGCTCTTCGATAGACTCTTTTCCTTCAGTCATCACCAAACATACACACCCGGCATTCATCTGTGAAGAGAACAGAGCGCCATTGCTTGGGTGTCCGATCCACGTGTTTTATGGCGAATCCGAGTCTCCTTTCCCTGTGCTCTCTGGAGAGTTTGGGTCCAGTTGAAGTTTTTTTTTGGTTAAATTCTAGATTCTTGAAGTCCTGCAGACCCATGTGGTTCTTTTCGGTCAAATTATGGGCGACCAGTTCCTCCTCATGCACGAAAATGCCCGCCCTCATGTGGCAACCTGTGTTCGGGAGTTCTTGGGTGAGGAGAATATTGACACTTTGGACTAGCCCTCTCTTAGTGCCGGCCTCAATCTGATTGAAAATCTGTGGGATCAACTCAAACGAAGTGTTCGAGGCAGAATACCGGCTCCCCAGACTGTAGCAGAGCTCAAGATCGCCCTCACCGAAGAATGGGAGAGGTTGCCTTGAGAAATTGTGGTTATTTTGATCCAGTCAATACCAAATCGAATGAATGATGTGATCAAAGCTCAGGAAGGCAACACAAAATACTGATTCACCATAGTTATGAATGAATCTTAATGATTTCTCAGGTTATAATGTCTTGTCAAAAATAAAAAAAATCAGGTTTTTCTTCTTTTTTGACATCCTATAGTAAAATTTAATTTTGAGGGCTTCTCAAAATTAAATAGGTTTTTTTTTTAACAATCAACTTAAAAAAATGTAGAAAACAAAATTTACAACATTTTGAGATATCATACGACTCGATAGAAGTAGTAATTTCGAAGATATCGCATATTTGGTGGAGGAAAAAGTTTGATTCGCTTTTGCTGCTCTCAAGTGTAGTATATTGTTAGGAGAAACCTAATGAAACATCTCTGAAGTATGAATAACAGCAAGCTCGGACTTCAAGTTCATAATAATGAATAATTTGGGATAAAGTCTGTCCAAGTCAGTAATAATATTTTGAAGAGTCGATTTTCCTGCTTCAGAAGTAAAGTGAGAATATTTTGTAGTGTTGAATATTTCAAAAAATCTCATGTTCTCTAGAGATGCAAACCTGGTTTTAATGTGGATGATAATATTATCCAGGATATTAAAATATAATCTACGATATTTTTGTTTGGATGACAGTTCTTCTTGATTTCTTTTCTTCCTTGTGGTTTCTGGAGGGCCTTGTATTTTATTAACTTTTTCCCACAATTGATCAAACCCTTGTTGTTTGCAATTTGACTCTCTGGAAGACTGAGATTGATCTTTGCATGGATTACAAAAAACAGTCTCGTCATTTCTTTCATGCTCCAAATAAATCAAAAAATCTCTAACCATGTTCAAACAGGTCACAATATCTGCGCTTTCTGTCTGTAAAACCTTGAACAAAATATCTGACCTCTCAAAAATGGGACAAAACAAATTTATTAAAAACACTGTCTCAAACTTCTCAAGAAAGAGCTCATAACCTTCAGCAACACATCGGTCCTGACCTTTCCAGTCACCATCCATGTTTGTGTGAATACTTGCAAATAAAGATTTAATTTTGTCATAATGGGCATTCACTGTGTTGACAAGTCTTGAGGTAAAACACCATCGAGTGGGTGCAAAAGATGGTATAGAGGCCTGAAGGAATTCTTGAACTGCAAACTTTCTTTTGCTAGAATGAGAGGCAAATGTGGAGATTCCTTGTAGTGTAGAGAAAAAAATTTTACACTCAGATATATCATTCATTCCTTGGGCCAATACTAGGTTTAAAACATGAGCATAGCAATGGGTAAAATGTGCCATGGGGAATTCTTCCAGAACCTTTTTCTGTAGTCCAGCCTGTTGCCCAGCCATTACTGCTGCTCCATCATAATTATGTTTGGGCAACAAGTTTTTCTTTGATTTTAAATTTACTAGCAACATTTTTAACATGTGTAAAAAGGCCATCAGCAGAACGATCTGCACTTACGAGGGCGGATCAAGAAGTACCCGTGTTTGAAAAAAGAGTGCGAGATACTTACATTTTTGGGTTCTATTTTTCGACGTAGTCTCCTTTCAAGGCTACACACTTCTTCCAGCGATCCTGCCACTTTTTTAGCCCTTCCAAAAAGTAGCTCCCTTCGAACTCCTCAAAATAGCCCTTTGTCTGTCTTATGACGTCATCATTTGAGCTGAACCTCTTTCCACCGAGCCAAACTTTCAAGTTAGGAAACAAAAAATAATCGCAGGGGGCTAGGTCAGGTGAGTAAGGTGGGTGTGGCAATAATTCGTATCCAAGTTGATGGATTTTAGCAGCAACAATTCCAGATGAGTGAGCTGGTGCATTGTCATGGTGAAACAAGACTTTCTTTCTCGCCAAATGGGGGCGTTTCTCCTTCAATTTTGCATCAAATCGTGTCAATAACTCACTATAATATGCAGCAGTTATTGTTTTTCCTTTTTCCAAGAAGTCAATAAGAATAATTCCCTTTGCATCCCAAAAAACGGTAGCCATGACTTTTCCGGCCGATTGGACCGATTTCGCCTTCTTTGGGGCAGATTCTCCAACCAAAGTCCATTCTTTTGACTGCTGTTTGGTTTCTGGGGTATAGTGATGTATCCAGGTTTCATCAACGGTCACAACTCGACGCAAAAAATCATCTGGATTGCGATTGAAGAGTTCTAAACTAGCCTTTGAACAATTCAGCCGAATTCGTTTGTTGTCAATTGTGAGTAATCGCGGCACCCATCGCGCCGATAGTTTTCTCATGCCCAGCTTATCATGAAGGATTTTAAAAACAGTTCCATATGAAATGCCCACACTCTCAGCTACTTCACGCACTTTTGTTCGGCGATCTTTGAGAATCATATCATGCACTTTTTCCACGACTTCCTTGGTACACACGTCTTCTGGGCGTCCTGGGCGGTCCTCGTCAAAAATGCTTGTGCGCCCTCGTTTAAATTCATTAAACCAAAAGCGAACAGTGGTCATAGAAGGTGAAGAGCTCCCGTACACAGCATCTAACTTTAATTTTATCTCATCACATTTTTTCCCGTCCAAAAAAAGGAATCGAATAACTGCTCGGTACTGTTCTTTTTCCATATCACTCAACTATACGCAACACAACAACTTCAAGTGACCGATAAATGAAAACTAAGAGAGTAATCAGTTTCAAACTTTGGATGTGGTCATTTGAGATGTCGTTCCATCAACAAGTATCAACAAGTATCACCAATGATGTAACATGTCCCTAAACACGGGTACTTATTGATCTACCTACGTACATCTGTAAATCCTAATCCTATGAATCTCTCTTTGACTTTACAATCATTTTCAATAAGAACATATCTCAGCACAGTTGATAGTTGTGACTTTGAGTTAATATCCGATGTTTCATCAAGAAGGATGGCAATGTAAGAAGCACTATCAACCTCTTTTTGTATGTGATTCATCGTCACCTCTGCTAGAGCATCAATTAGGTCATTTTGGATATCATTGGATGTCCCTTTAAATACTGTAGCTTTTTCTAGATGTCCAGAAAGAGTGGGGTCATTATTATTATTATTATTATTATTATAAGAGTGGGGTCATACAATGACATTAATTTTAATAACTCTATGTAATTACCCCTGTTGAATGAGTCATTGTGTCCTCTGAACGGTAACTCTTGCTGTACCAAAAAACAAGTTGCATCGATGAGTCTCTTGAGAATTTCACGATTTTTCCTAACTTTGGCATTGTGAATCTCACTATTCACTGCTAAAGTTTTATCAATACATTCTTCAATCCTTGATTTGCCAAAAGAATGAAGCACCAGAACACACTGTAAATGGTTCTGAGAGCTTTCATGTTTCTTGGCAGATTTTGCTAACCCACTCAAGTTTGAAAATCCTTCAGTATTCCAATCTGTTTTTTGGACAGCAAATAAGCTACATGGCCAGCAAAATAACTTAGACAGTTTTTTACTGCCACACATCCAGTCATGGCTTTCATAGTTGGACATTGAAAAATGACGGACATAGTTTTTCTCCTTCTCTTTTACATTCATCTGTAAATTTTTTAGTGATGGACAAGGCCTACCTTTTTGGACAAGTACTTGTTTCCTGTCAAAACTTAGAGAACTAAAGGTTTTTCTTTGAAAGTAAAAATTACATCTTCATCCTCTGTGGTTTCTGCCATTGCACAATGAGAAGATAACTAAACACGAATGATACACTTAATATATTCTTTGTTAAAAATAAAGAAAGAAATCAAATAAATATTGTACACTACCTTACAAGTGAGATTAACTATTTATAATCTCAAGTCAATCAGGTGAAAAATAGTACTTTCTCTTATTGACCGGCAATTCTGCTTATTGACGTAGCCGTCAAGGTGAAAATGAGCCTCGTCACTCATCATGATAATCGCGTCTTCATCCTCCATCATCTCCAACATTTGATGGCTGAACTGAAGCCTTTTTTGATGGTCTGTTGGCATAAGTTTCTGAACCACCATCATTTTATAGGGGTGGAATTCTGAGTTAATAATTCTTTGCAGGTTCCGACGAGACATCCCAAGCGCTTGAGCTCTCCGTCTGGTTGAGCGACGAGGGCTAGCAGTAACATCAAGCCTAACACGTTCCACATTCTCCGGTGTTCTTGTTGTTCGAGGTTGAGTCTTGTTCCAAGTCGGTGCACATGAACCCGTTTCACGAAATTTTCGTACCCATTCCAAAATCGAATCACGGTAGGGAACAGCACCATGACGTGGGACGTTGAAATGGCGGCGGAAGGCGCGCCTGACTGCAACGATAGATTCGTTATTTCGAAAAAATTGCTCTACAGCGAAAACACGATGCTCCACGGACCAGGTCGGCATTGTTACTGAAACTCCCCATCGTACCCTTCAAGAGGAGTTGGTCGTCGACCCCGTCATCCCCTCCCTCCGTTCGGCCTTACTACCCGTTTCAAAAACACGAGAACCTACTGCGCCACCCTGTATAATTTTTAAAACTTTCTTGCTCTCCTGCCTGGTCATCGGGAATCCAGAGATGACCGGACGCCACGCCACTGTTTATCATTTATGAATCTGGTAAGAGTAACGATTTTTTGTTTGTTAATTATCAGACATGTACTAATCAGGTGGTATTTTTAACAGAATAATTTTATTAGATTAAACCAAACTTTTTGTAAATCTTACCAATATATTGGTAATAGTTCCAGCAAAACAGAACTTGGCACACATAACTAATGTTCTGATTGCGGTAGTTAACACGTTAGTTGGTTTTACGATCAGACGATTTACAAGAATTGATTAATTATTCTAACGAACGCTCAAGTAAAATCTCTAATGACTATTAGTGGGATTTATCAATTTCTTGTTATTTTAACGAAAATTTTCATTAAAAATCCTTTACAAAACTGTTTAGTAAAAACGAACCTAATTTTTTCAGTGTAAGCCATTTTGATCCAAACCTTAGCCCAGCCCGACGTTATTGTACTTGACATGATATAGTCCTAACATACCCTGAAAATTACAGCTCGATAGGACTAAAATTTTTAAGATTCCAACATCCTTTTTATTAATATTACTCATTCATCATAAAATAAAAATAATAATTATATATAAAAATGAGGCATCCCCGCTCCATCTTCGTAGGGTAAGCTTCTTATGAGCCTCCTTGCTCCTGTTATTCTCAACCCAACTGCTCTTATTATTGACATTTGTCCTTGTGCTTTCAACCAAGATAGTATTTGGGAATAGGGTTTGTTCCACTTTGTTGAAAGGTTGAATGGGGAATAAAATGAACCAAACTGGAAGCAAGTCATCTTCTTCCAGTTTGGTTTACCAAAATGGAAGTAGAAAATTCTTGCTTCAAATTGTTTTATAGGTTAAGTTTATCTTTAAAAGTACTGAAACGCATTTTTATTTCACGATTGTGGTGAAGTTGACCTTGGAATAAAATGGAAATATTTGGAACTATCGAACCTGGAAAAAAAAAAATATCCAAAAGAAAAATACCCCTATAAATAGATAGTTAGATAAAGAGAGACTAATGTCGGGTCGCTCGATTTGAAAGTAGTAGTCACCGTGGCAGAGTGAGTTAGCGCGCTAGGCATTGCACGCATGTTGACCTGGGTTCGATCCCCAGCAAGGCAGGAATTTTTCTGCTCTGTACTTGGATGTCCGGGGTCCACTCATACCTCGTGAGGAAAAATGAGTAGTTACTTGTATGAGTAACAACCAGTGGCGCAGAGTAAAAAGAAAGTAATGTAATAGAATTCGAAAAGTACAGGAGGCTCTGAGTAATGCTGCGCTACCCACAAAAATTGTGAAGATGCCTTACATACAAATACACTTCGTTCGCAATTAGTTTGCACAAGAGATCTGGACTTGATATCCATAGATTCTTGTTTTCTACACGGATTAGAATATTATTGTGGTTTATTGTTTAATGAATCGTGAATCTCGCTCTAATTGGGAAAATCATTAACCCTCTGTGTACGTTCTGCAAAATTTTAACTCTTTAAATCTATTTAGCCTTTTTCTCAAACATGACGAAGATGTGAATTTGAATGAACCTAATTCTAACCTCGATGGACGTTGCTTAACTTGCTAAGTGATCTGACTCTATCTGACGCCAACTACACGACCGTTACTTTGGTACCCGATTCAAAATTATGCTCATCTATGGTAAATCTACCACGGACGTAGATTAGTGAATAACGAAGAGATATGAAGCATTTTGACCATTAAAGTTCTCAAAATATCTGACAGCCAGCGTCGATGGCGCGTTGAATGCACCGGTTCTCGTCGGATCACGGAAGTTAAGCAACGTCCAGCGAGGTGAAGACTTCGTGATGCTGGCATTCCGGCCCAACCCAGGCTGGGTGAGGTTAATATGGGTAGCAGGTTTGTGAGTTTCCTGCGAATGGAGGGTAACACCCCCGTCGTGATATGAACATGCAGTTGAAAGCGACGTTAAACCAAAAAAAAAAAAAAAAAATCTGACAGACTAACAGAATTTTTGACGAAGATAATATTTTTGGAACTATAAGAGTCCACGTCCATGCTCAAAAACAATACTTTCTGCTCTGTACAGTGGATGTTCGGAGTTCACTCATAATACCTCGTGAGGAGAAGGCTCTTCCTTCAGTGCCACAAAATCATACTACCTAATCATTTTATCATACGTTTAAAAGAGAGAGATGGGAGGGCCCTACAACGGGATCGGTAGGCCCTATTAGCACTGCACTTGAAGTCATGAAAATATTTCGGTTCCAAGTGCAGCACGCTATTAGGAAAGGTGGGTTTTTATTATTAAACATTTTGGATCAAGTTTTATTTACAAATAACATAGAATATATACATACATAGAAATTAAAATAAATTAACAAAAAAAAACTTGATCAAGGGCGGTGCTAATGCCAACGGCATTCTCTTCCGTTTTTAATGGGTGGAAATCCCACACCCCGAGCTAAGACCTGGGTGTCTTTAAAAGATTTTGCCCCGCCCTTCATTTGAAAAAAAAACTAATAATTTTATAGATTTTTCACCAATCGTTAATGGGTTAATGCAGGAAAATCTATGAAAACGTCGCAATAGTCCAATTAGAAATCTGCACTGAAGTCTGTGATCATCAACAGATTGACTTCTTCAGTACCGCTCATCCAAATACAAAAATTTCAAAACACTGACTGTTCAATTCTTTCACTCACTGATCTTTGTATCGGTAACACCTACAAGGCTAGCCATTAGCCATACAAAGAGCTTCTCATTTTTCCTCATGAGTTTTGAGTGGATCCCTCAACATCCAGCTAGCCGAAACTCTGCGACTATGTCGGAATTCGAACATGGTTTGTCTGCTTGTGAGCCGAGTGCACTGTCTTTTTTTGGACAAGATGAAATGGAAATATATTACTTCACAAGGTGACTGCTCATCTTATCACTCGAACTAAGCTAAGCTAAGCTTGTCAGTAAATTCTCACAATTCATTGGCCTGCAACCGGGGTTGGATTGACATTCCCCTTAATCAAAACCCAGTACAATGTTATTCCCAAAACATCAATGATGCAGAAATGATCAACAATATAAAACAAGTATCACATGTCAAAAACAAGAAAAACAATTCAATTACTTAATGTAAATCCACGAGTGGTTTCATTATTTAAGGTGTATTATACATACGTATACAGGGTGGTCCAGAAAGTTTGCACCAAAATGATAGGGGTAATAAAAGAGACCATTTCCAACAAAAATATTCCCGGACATTTTCCTTTATTTTTTGTCGTTTTCAAAATGGCGGCCAAAAAATGTGTTTTTCAAATATGTGCGTTCAGAACGTTGACAGCCTAAATGAGCATGATCATTAAAATATTGAACGGGTTAATTTAACTTATTTTAATTAAAATTTTATTTTCAATTCAAAAATGCAATCAGTTTTTTTCTAGGTGGTACAGAAAAAAATAAAAAAATCAAAAGCCAACCAAAGTCGGAATATTTGAAAAACACACGTTTTGGCCGCCATTTTGAAAACGACAAAAAATAAAGGAAAATGTCCGGGAATATTTTTGTTGGAAATGGTCTCTTTTATTACCCCTATCATTTTGGTGCAAACTTTCTGGACCACCCTGTATCTATATACAGGGTCTTCATAAAGTCTCACCCAGGCCTAGGTTTCTCGGAAAAGACTCAGATTATGAAAAAACGCAAAAACCCGTATTCCTTTATATTTAGGGGGATTGATTTTTAGCCAAATTTTTTTTGTCTCCACGGCCCCAATCAGGCTGGGCATGGACCAACTTTAAAATCTTAAATAGAATGGTATATCTTGTGGCATATTGTTTTAAAGGTCTTATTAAGGAAAGTTCATTACAATAAATTTCAGTGTGTTACGACTTACCGTTCTTGAGATACAGGGTCGGACGTCCTGCGTAATATCCATATATTTTGACCTATAACTCGTTAACCGTAAATTATGGAGAAAATTTTTCTTGTTAATAATAACTTCTTATGACAAGACCTTTCGAACAAGTTATAACTCGACATACTCTGTTGATGTTAGTTTCTGGTCGGTTTCGTCAGCCAGCCGGACGAACAGTCGAAAAAAATTTAACGAAAAAACAAATCAAGTTTTAACTTGTTCGAAAGTTCTTGCCATAAGGAGTTATTATTAACAAGAAAAATTTTCTCCATAACTTACGGTTAACGAGTTATAGGTCATAATATATGGATATTACGCAGGACGTCCGACCCTGTATCTCGAGAACGGTAGGTCGTAGCTCACTAAAATTTGTTGTAATGAACTTCTCTTAATAAGACCTTTAAAACAATATGCCACAAGACATACCATTCTATTTAAGATTTTAAAGTTGGTCCATGCCCAGCCTGACTGGGGCCGTGTAGGCAAAAATTTTTTGGCTGAAAATCAATCCCCCTAAATATAAAGGAATACGGGTTTTTGCGTTTTTTGATATTCTGAGTCGTTTTTGAGAAACCTAGGCCTGGGTGAGACTTTATGAAGACCCTGTATATAAAATCCATTTACATTCATTCATAATCAACGCAGAGCCTAAACGGCTGGGCCGATTGACTTGAAATTTTGCAGGAAGCTTCCCCTTATGATGTAGGGGCGTACTAAGAACGGATTTTTTTAAGGAAGCAGGGGTTCTCAACTTATGGCCAAAAATTAACATTTATTGATAATCAACGCAGAGCCTAAACGGCTGGGCCGATTGACTTGAAATGTTGCAGGAAGCTTCCCCTTATGATGTAGGGGCGTACTAAGAACGGATATTTTGAAGGAAACAGGGGTTCTCAACTTATGGCCAAAAATTAACATTTATTCATAATCAACGCAGAGCCTAAACGGTTGGGCCGATTGACTTGAAATGTTGCAGGAAGCTTCCCCTTATGATGTAGGGGCGTTCTAAGAACGGTTTTTTTTTTTAAAGGAAACAGGGGTTCTCAACTTATGGTCAAAATTAGTCATTTTTAGAGTGTTGTCGGATTCTCAAAAGGGTTGAGCTGAATGACTTGAAATTAGGCAGAAAACTTCTTTCAGTGATGAAGAAGCTTACTATGAAAGGATTTTTCAAAGATAACAGGGCTCCTCAACTTATAGACAAAAGTAGACATTTTAGCGTCTTGCAAGATTCTCAAAACGGTTGAGCCGAATGACTTGAAATTTGGCAGACAGCTTTTTTTGTGATGTAGGCGAATAATAAGAAACAAATTTTAAAAGAAAATAGGGGTTCTCAACTTATGGTCAAGCTGGATGGCGAATACTATGTTTTTCGACTCATGAAAGATACTCTCCTGTCATACAGTTGGCCGTCCACTTTGAAAATGGACAAAGGGTAGTTTTTACAACCGAAAATGTCCAACAGAGAATTGACAACCCTCCTAAAACAACATTAATGGCGTTTTTTCCAACCATGCAACCAGGATGAATTTGCAAAGACTCTTTTTTATAATGAAGTACCAGCATTTTATGTGTGGAAAAACAACATGTTCCAAAGAAGGAAAAAAAGATCAATCGTTCCAGGACATCCGGGTGTAAAAAAAGACCAGGTTCTTGGTAAAATTTATACCGTACATCCGAATGACTAAGAATGTTTCTACCTACGATTACTTATACATAAAGTGCGAGGATCTACTTCATTCAGAAGCCTCAAAATGGTAGGCGACATTGAATACCCTACGTTCCATGCTGCATGCCTAGCCATGGGTTTGTTACTTGATGATGCGCAAGCAATGTGAACATTATTACCAACAGAACTTATGTGGCAGAAATTTTATACAACACGTTTCAAATGAGGTCTTTCGTCTCTGAAAAAGTGCCATTACTCAATAGTGAGAGATACGTGTATGAAACTGTACTTCAGAGCGTCACTTCATCTCTTGATTCTGTAGGTAATAATTTTTTCTTCCTATATGCTCCAGGTGGAACTGGAGAAACATTCTTAATAAACCTTTTGTTAGCTACAATACGCAAAGATGGAAATATTGCCATTGCTGTTGCATCGTCCGGTATTACCGCCACACTGATAGAAGGAGGCCGCACTGTTCATTCTGCTTTGAAATTGCCGCTCAATTTAAATTCAGTATTACACCAAGCTGTATTATTGGAAAGCAAAGTGATATGGCCAAAGTACTCAGTGATTTCAAGTTGATCGTATATGATGAACTAGCGGGCTGTCGCCCGCTTTGCGGGCCGAGGCATGGCCGTGAAAGCAAAAAATCCTTTTTCGCCAATGGCAGGTGTTGTAGTGGGAATTTCGAAAAATCCCGTCTTATTGCACATCTAGACTATAAGACAAAGCTACCTACCAAATTTCAGCTTCCTAGGACTTACGGTTTGGGCTGTAGAGCGATGATCAGTCAGTCAGTGGTCAGTCAGTGACTTTGACATTTATATATTAAGATGTACAATGACTCATAAAACTGACTTAGAGACACTGGACCGTACTCTACAAGACATTCGTGGTGTTAAAAATCTTATGAGTGGTAAAACTGTGCTACTGTCTGGAGATTTTAGACAAACTTTACCCGTTGTTCCACGTGGAACAAGAGCTGACGAAGTGAAGGCATGTTTAAAATCATCCATTTTGTGGCCACAGATAACAGACTGTTCTTTCTTTAAAGTTGAATATGCGTGTACACCTTCACGCTGATCAAAATGCAGAAGTTTTTTTCGAAGCTTTTGCTTCGGATAAGTGATGGACAGTTACCTGAACAAAATGAAAAAATTGTATTTCCTACCGAACACTGTCAGTTATTAGTAGATTACAACACCTTCCTAGACACTATCCACCCTAATCTAGATGACCCAAGTGTTGTTGTCCCTGTTTGGCTAAAGATAAGGGCCATACTAACACCAAAGAATGATAATGCTCTGGAAATTAATAATGACTTATTAAAAAGAATGCCTTCTGAACTATCAACTTACGAATCCGTAGACACTGTTGTGGAAGAGGAAGAAGCCATCCATTACCCAACCGAATTTCTTAATACACTAAATCCTCCTGGCTTGCCACCCCATCGGCTATGCCTTAAGGTTGGAGCACCAATAATATTACTAAGAAATCTGAGACCCCCGAAATTGTGTAACGGCACGCGGCTTCAAATTACATCCTTAAAAAAAAAAAAAAAAAAAAAACATTATCGAGGCAGTTATATTCACAGGGGCTGGTGCAGGTGAAACGGTATATGTACACAGGATTATTTTTGTCGGCGCGGGGGTTCGAACCCGGGACCTTCCGCATCGTAAGCGAGTGCTTAACCACTGAGCTATTTGTGTGCTCATTTAATCTGTTCATTAGCAACTATGCACTTGGGTTCTTTTTTTTTAATGGAAGGCAGAAAAAAATCTTTCAAAGACACCCAGATCCTGCCTGGGGTGTGGGATTTCCACCCACTAAAAACCCACCTTCTCTAAAAGCTAACCGCACTTGGAACCGAAAAATATCATTACTTCAAGTGCGGCGCTGTAGGGCAGCTACTGATTTCGTTGTAGTGCCCTCCCATCTCTCTCTTGGGTTCTAATGTGATTTCCGACTACCACTTTAATTTCAAAAGAATTCAATTCCCCAGAAAACTATGTTTTGCCATGACGATAATTAAGGCACAGGGGCAAACTCTTGAGCTAGCTGGAATTGACCTTAGAACGATTGCTTCTCCCACGGTCAGCTCTATGTTGCTTTTTCAAGAGTAAGGTCTGCCAAGTCCCTCATTGTGTTACAGCCAGATGGTATAACAAAGAACCTGGTGTATAAAGAAGTGCTTCAATAACCATAAAACTTATGCAGCGGCGGTGGCCATGCCTTAACTAAAATGTGGCCATGCCTTGGCCACGCGAAGCGGGCGTAGCCCGCTAGTATAAAATATATACACATAAAAAAACTTATGTAAACATTAACCAGAAAACATATCTCAAATGGAATTCAGTTATGTAAGGAAAAACTCGAATGTACTCTAAAGGAATTTGATCTATGTTGATTTTCACTGGGTGTTTTCCCTACAGGTGAAAACCAGTGTGAAGTGATTGCGATCAGGTGAAAAACACTGCTATTTTCGGGATCCTGAGAAAGTATACCTACTAACTACTGAGGTACCGAAAAAGAACTACTTTGTAGGTTGCATCATATAAAATGGAAAACATACATCCGCCTCATTTCAGAAAGTCTTTCTCACTCTCATAATCCCCAAATCTCCCTTTAAACTGCACTCTGATTGGGTTATTTGAGTAAACAGGACCTCTGATTGGGTTATTTAATTTAATTTATATTTATTAACGGGCGAGCCTAATGTACATTAAACAAGATTATGTATCAAAAACATTACACATTAAATTAAAATTCAACAAACAACAAAGAAAAATTAAATTACAAAAATATCACAGATTTAACTTATTTGCCAATCCCATCATGTGAGTGAGAGGGGCATAAAACAAATAATTTGTATCACAGTTCGGTAAAAAATATGTTCTGAAAAAAAAAGTAAAAATATGACGAGTGCAGTCAAAGGAAACAAGTTCAACTAGCTTAGCACAATCTACCTGTCCTCCTACCAGTTTGTTCAGGAAATTTACATCATTTTGTTCACGTCGTTCGAATAGAGGGTCCAAGGGGGTGACATCTCTTGAGAACCGAAAGCGTTAATACCACAAGAATTTCTTTTGAACTCTCTCTAGTGTGAGAGTTTGAACGTCGTAGTCGGGAGACCAGACTGTATTTAAAAGAAATTTGACGGTATTTCAGGATTTTGAGAGTAAGAGTGCTTTATTTATAGAATAAGGCTCTAGGATATGAACGTTTTTCCAATGGAATTTAAAAACAATAGACTTGAAAAACAAATGAACTTTCAATTGAACTCAACTTACCTATTCAAACTGAAGAGGAAACAATTGTCTATGCACAGATCCGAAAGAAGGCCGTCTGTAGAAAACGACCAGGAATCCTCACTTCCTTAATATAAAACCAATCCATTGTCACCTAACCAATCAGTAACTGTTTCATCTCATCTCAGTTGTCAGACATTGTGCTTCAATCAACCTAAGTTTAAAAAAAAACTAATTGTAAGTGTAAGTGTAAACTGTTCAATTGGTTCTTTCTAAAATTCAATTGATTCTTTATAAAATTTAATTTGTTTTTTTCTAAAGTTCAATTGGTTCTTTCCAAAATTCAATTGGTTCTTTCACCACCTAACTCTTATCTGCTTCCGTTACTCCATCAGTTGCTTCCGACGATGACTTCATCAATGGCGGCGTCTCTTGTGCTGGCAAGCTGTCTGACTTTCGCGTTCAGCGCCAACGTCCCCCCCGTGACCCAGGTCGCCACAACCTCCGCGGCGGGGGCGGGGTCCCCACAAGAGAGACCCACTGGCTCGGTGCTGGACCGTCTGCCCATTCTGGAGCTGCTGAAGGACCCCAAGGTGGTGGACAGCTACACGGGCTGCCTGCTGGACAAAGGCCCCTGCACGCCTGACGCGGCCGAGATCAAAGGTAGGTGGTCATCCGTCTTATTCTGTGCAGGTGGCGCCGAAGTCAAAGGTAGGTGGTCATCCGTCTTATTCTGTGCAGGTGGTCATCCGTATTATTCTGTGCAGGTGGTCATCCGTATTATTCTGTGCAGGTGGTCATCCGTCTTATTCTGTGCAGGTGGTCATCCGTCTTATTCTCTGCAGGTGGCGCCGAGGTCAAAGGTAGGTGGTCATCCGTCTTATTCTGTGCAGGTGGCGCCGAAGTCAAAGGTAGGTCTAGAGAACACTTGATTTCCAAGCACGCGAGGTCCCCATTCTGGGTGCACCTAGGCTATTAGCCCTTAAAGCTTCGCGTGCTCAGTCCTAAGATAAGCTTGGGGAGTGTTTCAGGAGGGGAACTAACTTAATTTTTGCGTCCGGTTTCAATACGGGGGCATTCTCCGCATTCTGCCTCACGATTCAAAGGTAGGTGGTCATCCGTCTTATTCTCTGCAGGTGGCTTGGTTGGTTTTTTTCGGCAGTATCCGATCTGCGGTCAAGTCCGACCGCAGTTCGGAAACTCCATTTTTTTCGTTAGGAAAGAATACTCCCATGGGAAAGTATTTGTCAGTCTATAGGCTGTGAGGTGTGCTTTTCCAGTATATTATTCATCTCACTTTTCATGGTGTGTCCCGGTAGCTCTCACTCTCGGTAGCTTAGTGGTAAAGTAAAGGCGGCACTCTGTGAATGCAGAGATTCTAGAGATCGCAGGTTCAAAACCCAGACGGGAAATGACAAGTTATCCTCCCATTAGGGATTTTTACCACATAATAATATGTCTTGGGCTTTGTGCTGGAATAATGGGACTTTAATAGTCCTTATCGGGCAGTATAAATAAGGCGATATTATTATTATCTATTAAGTGTCTGATTGCTATTCGTTATTTTTCTCTCCCAGGTATCATGACTGACGCCCTTACCAAAGGCTGCCCCAAGTGCACCCCCCTGCAGAAGCAAGTCAGCGAGCGGCTCATGTTAAGCTACAACGAGAAACAGCCGGAGGTGTTCAAGCAGGTGACGGCCAAGTACGACGACAAGGGGGAATTCAGCAAGAAGTATCTGGCGAGCTTGAAGAAGAATCTGAAGAATGAGTAGAAAAGGGATGAATTGTAATATTTTTTTCATTTAGCATATTTATTAGGCGTGTTTTCACATTCTAGTGTACTTTCATGAAAATTTAAATTCAATCTTCAATGTTTTCCCGTAAATGTACGTCATAATATCAATGCTAAGTATGATGGCGATTAATCATGGCGCGAGTCATGAATTTTAATTTTTTTTTTTGATTTTTTGAAAACTACTTATTGTACAATGATGTTTGAACACTCATCTATCATATAAGTGATGCTTCTTTCAATATATCTTAGAACAACTCTCAGTTTCATTTTAGATTTTACGTTATGTACATTTGATGTATTACCCCCCCCCCCTTGACCCTTGATCATTAAATTGCTATAACTTTTGAGGTTTTTGACCTACAAAATCGGTTTTGATATTTTTAGATAGCTATTTTATTGTTCTATGTTTTTATATTTTATTGTATAAAAAAAAAAAAATATTCCAAAAAAATGAGGGGAAGGCACTTCGTGATGCTGGCGTTACGGCCCAACCCAGGCTGGGTGAAGTTAATGTGAGTAGGAGGTCCTTATGAAGTTCAGCATAGATTCAGTAAAGCGATTTTGAGTAGTTGTGGTATGACGTAGGTCATGAACATAAATATGATAACTAACTTACATATAACTATTATTTTCTATTCTACTGATACGGCCATTAGATAGGTATACATATATTATACGAGTATCTCTACAATCGTCAGCTGGAAGGTAAAACTGAACATCTGCATTTGGAAATCTCCTTTGAAATCTCCACCAGTCTTTCAGGTAAAAATTGTTTTTCGCTTTTTCCCGCGCATTTGTTTGAATACTACCGAATTTTTGATTTTTAGCCAATAGTTAGGTTAATATCCGACGAGAGTAACGAAAAATCGGAAAAATGATCAACTTTCACTTGGTCAGTTTTACCTTCTAGACGACGATATGTACTCCATATTATCATAGTCGCCATAATTAGCAGGAATGATGGTAATAGAAAGTTGTTAAAAATTGAAAAAAATTAAAATTGTAATGATGATGATGAATAATTAGCACATGTGAAGGTTTGAAACACAAAACAAATTGTAAACCATGTTTATGAGAAATGAATTTTAAAATTATATTTTACATAATAATAATTGTTTCACTCTGTTTGCTTTCATAAAAATTGAATTTCTGATTTTTATTTCTCACGCACGAATGTTGTGAGCTCTAACTTTAGAAACGGAAATAGACATTGCAATTAACCGGCATCGGCAGGCAACTAAATAACATTAACTAACTAACAGCCTAGATCAGGCGTTCTGATCGGTTTTCCCTATCTAACACAGTACGGAATACTTGACTTAGCGCCACAGAAGTATTACAGAAACGTTAAAATACTTCGGGGAACCAGGGTCTCCCTGACGAACGCCTTTCTCAACATTGATCAGAGTATCCTCTATTTCCATGTTGTTTTCCCTTGAGAGTATCTGCAATAATTCTATGTACTCCAATCCTATTCCCTGTTCTTGGAGGGCTTCAAAAACAGACCTGATGCTTACCGAATCAAACGCTTTAAGGTAATCATGTAATCAACAAATAACAAGCATACCGGTGTTCCTTGACTTAGCGCTACAGAAGTATTACAGAAACGTCTATTAATTTTTCTTTTTATTAGTATATTATTAAGAAGAAAAAATCTGGTGTAAACATCACACGACTTTCGTTATCCTATTAGGAATGGGAGCAGGACCAAAAGCCACTGGTGACTCAAAGGTAACACTTAGCTAAAAATCAATGTCAAATTCGTAATCAGCATCAGCACAACCCCCATCTACGATAAATAATTAAATGAGTAAACCCCTATTATTTTTTTTATTCTAAGAAAATGTTGTTCTCTATTTTTTTTTGTATCTCTAAATGATTCTAAGGAACAGCCTTTGCGACCAATTATTGCGGCCCTGCGGCCGATTTCAACCAAAAGTTTCGTGGTTTGTCTGGTGTATAAAGTAATTTTCCATACCAAATTTCAAGTCTCTAGCTTTTACCGTTCTCGAGATATCGTGTTCACACACAGACGCGGACCAATGGCCGAAAACAAATGTTTTGGTATCCTGAGGCTATGATTCGTCCAGAAATGTGAAAAACTGGGTAGGTCAAATTTTCGACGAATACAATTCTTTCCTTATGATAGGATAAGGAAAATAAAAAAGAGTTTGAATTGTCGTTTAATGACATCTTCATGTGAATATTATCATTCACATAAAGACGAAATTAAACCTAAATTGTAGAAAAAGAATAATAGAAAAACAGTTAAATTGTTAACGAGTCGAGCATACAAATTACTTACACTTCTAATACCTACAAAATGAAGTTGACATAAAAAAAAAAAAAATCGACGAATACAATACTTTCCTTATTATAGGATAAGGAAAGTAATAAAAAAAAATTGAAATCGGAGCAAAAAAATATTTTTTTTACAAAAAAGAACACAGAAATTTCTCGGAAGTAATATAGGAATTGAAATTATAGAGAAAAAATCCGAGAATATCAATAGGTATACAATATAATTTATTATACTTTAATGATAATTATTAATTACATTGAAAAATCAAAAATGATGCGAGCAGAAATTTTAGGCCGGGGTAGTACTTTTCGGCGGTGGTCTGAGACCATTTAAATATTTCTTTTTCTCCTCTTTACTCCAATCGGAAAATCGGGTGACGCCGTATGTGGCCCCCGTATTCATGGCTTGCACCCTCTTAATTTGGATCAAAGTGTCCTGGAAAATGGCGAACCGCTTGGCAGTCTCGACCTTCGTCTTGTAGTCCCTCTGGTATTCCCGAAGGAAGGCTTCGAACTTGTCCGCATTTCCCGGCTCTCGGATGTAGAGCTCGTTGCTGGCTCTCATCTGCTTGAACAGGGAGAGGCTGTCGTCAGCCCTGGCGCTTTGGAGCAGACTGGGGAGAAATTAGATCAGTATCAGTATAAACAGAAAAGTGAGAAGTTGTACTAGATGTACATGAATATCAGAACATACCTGGACAGCTGTTTCGAGCTTGTTTGCTCTCATCAGCAGGTAATAGTTCTAAATAATATCCATGCCGTCAACTAACCTCTCTATTTTAATCAGTATAAACGGAAAAGTGAGAAGTTGTACTAGATGTACATGAATAGTTGGTTGAGATGGTTGATGGTTGAGAATTATAATCATACTCTCTAGTGGTCTTATAACTACATACATATCATGGCCATACAAAGGGTCGGGTGGAAGAGATTGCCACAGGCAACAACCCCGCCCTTTAGGTAGGACATTATCTTTTTTGTTCTTGTTTCGGTAGGACATTATCTTTTTTGTTCTTGTTTCTTTGCTCAATCTATTTATTTTCCTTTATAATTTCATTTTATTTTAACTGTGTATATTTTTTTCATACCTAATAAAGCATTTTAATAATAATAATGGTCACAAACTCAAAGAAATTAGGAAAAATTCAAGCATGGGTTAGGATCGGATGTAGCGACATAATCAAATCGATAGCTAGCCTCCGTCGCATAAAGGTTGTGACCACTGCCCGTAGTCCAGAGATCCTCAGTTTGTTTTCCGGTTGGAGCAGATTTTTCGCACAATAAGGTCTGTTCCCTCCGAACACGTTAGGCTGGTGACTGGTATGTTTCCCAGCGAATGGAGGGTAAAACCTCCCCTGAATATCTCAAATCGGGACGTTAAAACCAAATAGAAACAGTGAGCATGAAAGGAGCCTAGACATTGGATCTGGGTGTCCATATAATCCTTCCACCACCGTGACATATATATAGGTATCTGTGCCTAGACATTGGATCTGGTTGTACAGATCCAATGTCTTCCATCAATGTGACATATGTAGGTATCTGTGCCTAGACATTGGATCTGGGTGTCCATATAATCCTTCCACAAAACTGTGATAGGTATCTGTGCCTAAACATTGGAAATCCTCTCACCACCGTGATATATTATGAGAATCTGTGCCTATCTCACGGACTCAGGAATTATTGTTAGCACATCGATTTCTAAGCTTTTAGAATCAGTAGGTTGAGATTGTTCTGAGATAATTTTACGTTCCGACAGAAGAGACTGCGAAAAAGAGAGAGAGAGCCTGATAACCGGTATAGATTATTTGTTTTTAATACTTACCAGCTTGTTACAGCCGCTAGGAAAAGACACAAGACCGCGGTATTCATTCTGTATGAGATTTTGCTGAAACAAAATCAAAACCAGAGGGTGCAAAAGATTGTAGGTATGTAGGTATACTCAGTCAACACCCTACAAGACAAACTGGACATGATGGGAATGGGAACAGTAGAATTTATATCGCAAACCAAAGGAAAAGTCTAAAACTCCCAACCAATTAAACTATGAAAAAACTATAAATTCTTTTTACTAGGTATAAAACAATTAAATTTAATTTATTTTAAACTGCTCATAAACTCTAAGTGTTCATCCAAGACACCATTCACCTACCTATAAATAGTTTAATAGGTTCTACTATTGTTAATATTATAGTCATCGTTGCCGAGTGAGCGCGCTAGGCATTTCACGCATGGTGACCTGGGTTCGATAACCAGCTGGGCAGGAATTTTTCTGCTCTGTACTTGGATGTACGGGTCTGTCAAATCGAGACAGGTTTCACAGGGTGTCCTATTACGCTAACATTTTAATAATAATGTGTTTCTTTGTGTTATTATAAAAATATTTCAGTGGGTAGCGCAGAACTATAAGACTTTTCCCTAGCTTTAATATCCCAATATCTTATTTTTGCCTATAATAGAAAAATTCCTGCCCCGCTGGGAATCGAACCCAGCTCACCGTGCGTGCAACGCGCTAACTCACTCTGCCACGGTGACTACTTTAACATTTTAATATAGGACCTGTATATTGAACATGAACATGCAAACAACAGTTACATGTATATGTTTATAATATTATGTACAATTGTACACGGAAGGAAAATTTTTTATTTACATATAAGTTGTAAGTATATACATTATTTACAAACTACATATAAAATCGGAGCTAATGCCTACGGAATTCTCTTTCACAGCAACCTTATAATATATGTACTTCATTTGTGTTTTGTTTTATAGAAAAAGAGAGACAATGCCAACAGTGGGTCTGCGGGAGGGAGAGAAAATGTCATGGACGAGGTAGATGAGAAGGTTTTGACAATAATATGTCGAACCTCTCCCACCGTTCAAGGACTCTCTCTCCCGGAGTCATATGGCGTCCCTCAGGAACACGCCAGCTCATCCAGTCATCTCACATCATCCCACTCTCAGGGCAGCTCATCTCAGTCACAGTCGCAGCCTCGACAATCTGAAAAAAATAGAAAAAACTCAACTGAAGAGTCCATGGCTGACAGGAAAGCTGAGTGGTTGGATTTGGACATGATGAAGACAAGGCGGTGGCTGCAGCTTGCAGATCTCAAGGAGAGAAAGCTGAAGCTGCAGTGCGCCATTCTAGAACAATCATTGACAACTTCGACTACTCAGCCTAGTCAGCCTACTTCTAACTTTGTAATGTCGACGGCTGTGGTTAGCGACGATGATGAGTTAATAGAAGAGATAGATGTTGAAGATTTGTAAATAATATTGTAAAAAATGTGTTGTTAAATTTGTAAATATTTTGTGTATTTTCCTTGCATTTGCCTACAGTTATTTTCTGTGATTAAATGTGGTGTTTCAAAAGTTGAACTCTTAAATGAGCTTATTCAAGTACTGGTATATCTCGCGAAGTACAAATCTGATTAAGATGAAAGCTTATCCTTTAACAAAATAAGACGAAAGACTGACCTTTTCTTATTGCAAATAACTTATCAATGCAGCCAGCCTGCGTTCTGCCGGATTGTTAGGTCTGGCCTGTGACGGTGAACCATGCGCTTCCTGATGATCTTCCTCAGGGGCGTCTTCTCCTTCTTCCTCCGGTCCACCAACACCAGGCTCGTAGTGTTCCTGATGATCTTCCTCAGGGGCGTCTTCTCCTTCTTCTTCCTCCGGTCCACCAACACCAGGCTCGTAGTGTTCCTGATGATCTTCCTCAGGGTCATCTTCTCCTTCTTCTTCCTCCGGTCCACCAACACCAGGCTCGTAGTGTTCCTGATGATCTTCCTCAGGATCATCTTCTCCTTCTTCTTCCTCCGGTCCACCAACACCAGGCTCGTAGTGTTCTTGATGATCTTCCTCAGGGTCATCTTCTCCTTCTTCTTCCTCCGGTCCACCAACACCAGGCTCGTAGTGTTCCTGATGATCTTCCTCAGGGTCATCTTCTCCTTCTTCTTCCTCCGGTCCACCAACACCAGGCTCGTAGTGTTCCTGATGATCTTCCTCAGGGTCATCTTCTCCTTCTTCTTCTTCCTCCGGTCCACCAACACCAGGCTCCTCTCGATCAACAGTGAGGGCTATATTGTGCAGTGTTGCACAGGCCAGGATCACCAACCGTGGCTCCAATCTCAGGCGATTCAAACAAGGAAACTTTTCTTTTAGAATGCCGAAGCAATTTTCGACAAGTCTCCTTGTCCGCTTGTGGGCTGTTAGGAAATCACGCTCTAGAAGATCCTCGGGATGCCGTGATACCGGAGGAATCAGCCATTCTTTCAATGGACAAGCGGAGTCTCCTAAATTGAAAAGTAGAAGAAAAAAAAAAGAAATCTCATTTACATTTTCATTATATCTTTCTCCTAATTAAAATTAGGATTACTTTTATCTCTGTAATGAAGGTTTTTTTGGGTGTTTTTCTCTTGGTTTATATTTACTAAAACGTTATAAAAAATAAGATGTTACAAAATTTGAGCTCCTTCACACAAAAAATAGTGTCTAGGAAAAACGAGAGAAGGATCTCAATTGGAAAAAAGAAATAATATTGTTTGACATTTTTTCTGTCCTTCTTATCCCTTGGAATATACGAGTAGATAAAACAAAGAAAATTATATCAGTTGAAAAGATTTTTCTAACAAATTATTATATGAGTTATAGTTTGAATAGTCTATTCTTAGAAGTGTTGTTCGCGTTTTATTTTTGTGACACTCTTCAGAACTTAACCATTCGTATGATTGCATCATTGAGAAGATTATATAATTATACATATTTGGATGTTTGATGGAGTCGTAAAGAGAGTCTAAGTAATGTATAAAATTAACTACCTAGACACCTACACATAAGTACCAATCCATATTTGTTTCACCAAGTGCGGCCACAGCCTTGGTGAATGCCCCGTACTGCAGGACTAGCCACAATGCGGCTAGTTGCATCATATGATAGAGCCAAACTGATGGGATTTTACATTGTGATTCAAGGCTCACTACCACAAATCTTGTGAAGAGGATTAAACTTTCTACAAAATATAGTAATTAAAAAAACTTACCCAGTATCACTACTCCAGGGAAAGGTCTCCATCCTTCTACCTCAAACTTTCTGTAGACAGCAGTGTTCCTGAAAACCCTGATGTCATGACAGCTGCCTGGCCAGGACGCATTAATTGCGTATATACGTAGCTAGATTTGGGCCACATATAACCATAGCATTAATAGCATGGTTGCCATGCCGATTCACATATTGCTCTTCAAATTCATGGGGAGAATCGATGGTAACCATGGTGCCATCCTCACACCCTCCAACAGAAGGAAAACCCCCTTTCCTTAGGAAACCCAGGGCTACCGAATTGGTATTGTCAGGCCAAGAGACTATCCGAGGGAAGAGAAGGGTGACAATAGCTGTCACCACTTCGTTTACTACCTTGCAGATAGTACTCTTGACCGGACCATGCATGGAGGATATACCATGGTACTGGCAATCATTGCCCATCCAGCTTCAATCATGGCTGATAGAAGCTAAAAACAAAATAGGAATATAAAACATGTCTACATTTCTTAAACACATTAGATTCCTTCCTGGATAAAACAAATAAATTAAAAAACAAATTTCTCTTTTTTTAATTAAAATTTATTGAACCTTTGATATTTGTGATTACGACATGTTTACGTTAATTACGACATGGATTGGTCACTTCAACACATTCCGCTGCTAAGTACCGTTAAACCCCTATTTCAGTATAAAATAGTTCTCGTTTCAGAGTGCGCAGTAATGACTACCAAGGTAAAAATAATTGTAAAGAATAGTAAAATATAGCAATATAGCTATGGAAACGGCTGTTTGGCTGGAAATCTTCGAAAACAACGACCTCTCAATTAAAGGAATTATTGCGTTAAAAAGGAAGGACAATAATATTCGATGATATAATTTGTTAATAAAATGACATACTTTTACTTATTTAATAATTCTAATAAGTAATTATGGCGAGTAATTACCATTAGGGTTGTTTAAAACCAATCGGGGGAGTGAAATTATTCTTCCCGAATTTCGACCATTTTACTGCTCTAAATCTCCGTTTCGAAGTAATTTTTTTAAAAAATCACGCGCCCTTTCTACTCCCCGTTTGGCTTTCCCAAAAAATATTATTCGAACAGAAATTGAAAAGGAAACTGAAATCTAGATTTGTTAGCATTGGAAGTATAGGCAATTTGACAATGTCATGCGCAGAACAGCTATTTCAACTCCCTCTTTCACTTTCCGATTGCACTCTCTGATATCGATATTTGAACGATATTTGACGGTTCAAATTCAAACGGAGAATGGGAGATTCGGAGAATCTGGGCAGTATATTCGAATAGGCTCCTGGTATCACTTATCAGGCGTATAGCTTGTTGTTATACTTACCTATGAGATAGTAGAGAATACAGATAGTTAATAGCACTTATTTAAACTGTCCGAGTGGGATGGTCAAGCCCATATTATGGATAATTATTTCAAGAGTAAATCTCTGGAAATCTTCCTCTGTATGACTCATTCTAACAGGAGTTTAGGTGACTAATCCTACAAGATTATATAAACCATATACCTAAGTAAATTTTACCTGCCTCTATATTAGAGTAATGGGATTCCATAGCCGTATTTTTCTTTCAACTGAAATAAAATGAACAAACTGGAAGAAAGACATTTTTCTCTTTTGGAAGAGGAAAAATCTTCTTCCAGTTTGGCCAAAATGGATTTAGAAAATTCTTGCTTCCAGTTTTTTAATAGGTTAAGTCCATTGTTTATCTATAATTGTTATTCAATGTTTATCTATTCTTTCACGAATAGTGGGGAAGCTAAAGTGGAAATATTTGGAAATACCAAACCTGGAAAAAAAATTATCCAAAAGAAGAATACGTGTCATGTCTAGAGCTGACAGTGTAAATAAACCACTACTTCTTTTTCTCTATCTTATCCCGCTTAACACGTTCGTTACCAAGCCAATTTTTTCAAGTTTTACGTAGGGACCAGGCGCTAAATTCGCTGTTGCATCCTGGGTATCAAAATTATTTTTTTTGCATATTTGGCATCGTATTTGTACAAGAATCGATCCTATATCTGTTCTAATACTAACAACCTACCTCAAAAAGGCCATATATGGTTGTCCGGTCCCTCGTTAAAATTTTGATAACAGCCACATGTGTGTTTTCGGTCCCAAAGAAAAACACAAAAACATCCACATATGGCCGTTCGGTAACGAACGTGTTAAGCAGGGTCGACGTTCTTCAACCTCATGGTGGAGGTTGGTTGGTTTGACACATTTTTTACGGCTAGATGGCCTTCCTAACGCCAACGATTCTATTTGATTTAACGTCCTGGATTAGGACGGAGGTTTTACCCTCCAATCGCTGGGAATCGTACCTGCTACCCACATTAACCTCAGCCAGCCTGGGTAGGGCCGGCCTCACATGTACGGAGGGAACAGAATTTTTCGTGTGAAAAATCTGCTCCGACCGGGGATCGAACTTGGTATTCGTGGACTACGGGCAGTAGTCACAACCGTTACGCCACGGAGGGAGGCGGGAAATAAACCACTATTAGATCAGCATGCAATTTTACGTGTCAAATACAACTCCATATACAATATACATTATTATAAATTGCATATGTAAACTAGTTGATAGAGGTGTATGTTTTGTGAGATTAAGAGAATATAAATCTAGAAGAAGAAGGAACAGACAGAGAGAGAGAGAGAAGATGAGATAGTTAAAGATAAAGAGGATACAAGTTAGAGAGAAAGAAAAGACACTTAACGAGAGAGAGAGAGAGAAGATAGAGAGAAAAGAAAAAGATATTCAGAGAGAGATAAGGAGCAAAAAGAGAAGGATAGCCAGAGAGCCCGAAAGAAAACAGAAAGAGATGAACTTAGCGCCACCTTAAAAAAATTCGCCAATTCGCATCTTGAGAAACAAAATAAAGTAAACAAAGTGGATTGCAAAAAAAAAAAAAAAAAATCAAGCTCCAATGTTGCTCAAATTTTCTCACACTCTGAGTTGTTTCCAAGGCCAGGCGAGAGGTTCGCATCACGGCTCGCCGAGAGACCTGAGACTTTAGTGTTCCGCCAAGTTGCCAATCGGAGTCATGCGTTCGTCAACAAGCTCTCGCGTGTGTGTCTGGTCCGTGGCGATACTCGCGGCCCTGCGGCCGACGCTCGGCCGGCCGCAAAACTCGCAGAACAGCATCCAGTCGTCGACGGCGAAGGACGAAATGCCGGCCTATCCGACGCGGTACGACTCCATAGATGTGGATCTGATCCTCAGCAACGACCGGATCATCAGGAGGTTCATAGACTGTATCCTGGCGCGCGGTCCCTGCACCCGAGAGGGACTGGAGCTGAAAAGTGAGTTTGCAATTCTGTTTTAGTACTATTAAAATATCAATAAAGGTTGGGTGGCAGAGATTGTCATAGGCAGTAACACCGATTCTGTTTTAGTACTATTAAAATCAATAAGGGCAGAGATTGTCATAGGCAATAACCCCGATTCTGTTTTAGTACTATTAAAATCAATAAGGATTGGGTGGAAGAGATTGTCATAGGCAATAACCCCGCCCTTTAGTTAGGACATTTGTGTGCATATATTTTTATATATTTTTTCCTTTTTATTTACATTGTTTCCATTTTTTGGGTGAAAGAGATTGTCATATTCAATAACCTCGCCCTTTAGTTAGGACATTTGTGTGTAATTTTTTATAAACTTTTTCCTTTTTATTTATATTGTTTCCATTTTTTGATTTTTGTAATCATTTTAACTGTACAGTACATAATAAATTATATCTTATTATTGAATAAAATAATAATAATAATATACCCTCTTCGTGAAAATATTCCGACTTGTTGCAATTTTTTTTATTTATTATTATCAGATTTGTGTTAGTCACTTTCGTTATGTCACAACTACTCCAACTCGCTTTACTAATCCTACGCTGACACCGGGACTTGAACCACCGACCTCCAGGTTACAAGTCCGCCGCCTTATCGATCAAGCTACTGAGGTCGTTGACTTGTTGCAAAATTTCCTTGACAAACTTTCAAATTATATCCAGCGTCCTCGATGGTACGTTCAATACACTTTACAATTGCATAGCAAATTTTTGGTGAAATGATAAGATTCATATGTTTCTTTTTGCTAAGAATAACAACAACTAAGTTATAAGTTCTCGTTCTGTTACTGAAGTTAAGTCAAAGTCTAGGTAGGTTAGGACTTGGATGGGTGACCATTCAAATTCGGATCCTTCCACTAAAGAGTAGTATTATTATTATTACAAATCGTCAGTAAAACAGATACCGCCAAGGACAAAAGTTAATTAATTTCTTACGTGTTGGGGAGTGGCGACCCCTTTGTACCTAATGGGTTATTAGTGTTATTACTTAATGGGATATTACGAAAAGTTGATGAATGGTTGTGGGCGTGATTATTAGGAAAAGGACTAGCCAACAGACACTCTATAGACTGAATGGTCGTATATACATAAACAACATCACTGCACCATACACAGGACACGGAGCTTAGAAAATTGCTTCTGGGCGTCCACAGGGTTAATATCCCCATCAATTGTTCCACCAACATGACACAATTTTGGTGTGTCATGACCAACAGGCCACGGAA
The DNA here is from genome assembly GCA_024516035.1 of Bactericera cockerelli. Taxonomy (NCBI): domain Eukaryota; kingdom Metazoa; phylum Arthropoda; class Insecta; order Hemiptera; family Triozidae; genus Bactericera; species Bactericera cockerelli. The sequence continues at coordinate 4,486,410 of CM044955.1, forward strand.
ATTTATGAATTAATTACCATAAAGGAATTATTTAATAATAATACTAGCTGTATTATTATTAATCACTGTATCACTCCTATGTAGCTGAAAAAGTTATATTTAGAGATATAGACCCCAGACTAAGATCTGCAACTACAAGGCAATTAATAATTCCAAATAAAAGATAAACATATTATACGAGTATGCATAAATCCCCTATCATCAAAGCCATGTCCTTATTTAATGAGGCAAATCAGTAATGATTGTTCTCTCACGTCACTTGTTGCTGTTATTTAGTGACACACAATATCTTGTGTGAATCGGGTAACAGTGTAAAAGTTAGTTAAAAAAAAAGCTGTTAGTGCTGAAAAGGAGAAATTAAACAATTAATTTAACTGCATTAACATTGGCTCTTATTAAGAGTCGAAACGATCGTATTTGTTCCCGTCGAAATTGTAATCAATATTTCTTTTTGCCTGTGATACATCTTATAATTTTGACAAATATTTTGAATTTTCCTTTTGTTTTGTACTTATATTTTGTATTTGTAATATTGTTATATGTTTATATAGGGCTCGACCCGTAAATATACACCTGTTTAACAGGTATATTATTTAATTAATAATAATTTGTACAGTACATAATTATGTATGTCTTATTATCTAATAAAGAAGTTAGTAATAATATGCGACTGTATTTGGCCACACCCGTATATGTTAGACGGCTATTTCACGCTTCGCCTGGCAACCTGATCGAGACGATGCAAGATCAAACGCAACTAGTTAATCCAGAATTAACTCTACATTTCCGGCTGTGTGATGATTTCCCGATGCCTATCCTTGGAGGCATCTTGTGGTGACGTCGTACGATATTTATTCGATTGATCAGATCAGAATCAAAATACAGTCAAACATGGATGTAAGAAAAATCGACGGACCGGAAATTATTGCTCTCATATTTAGGTTTCCTGGCTATAAGAGAAACTTGGGTATAAGAGATCGATTTTCAGGTGAAATATAAGAAAAAATAACCTCCTAAAAAACCTCTTTATAAAGATAAAAAACCTCTTTATAAGGATAATAACCTCTATACAAGGGAAAATAACAGGTCGTTTTCCACTATAAAGAGGTAAAATTGACCTGAAAATTGGTCCCTTTTTTCTTACATCCAGGTTTTCCTATAGCCAGGTTTTCTTATAGCCAGATTTGACCGTAGTAAAACTCATTTTATTAATAATATAATGGAATTTTTCTCCTTCTAGTAGCCACTAAACAGATAGGGTACCAGCCAAAAGACAAAAATACAAATCACTGTCGCCCTTCATAGCGTTAGGTAGGGCATCTAGCTGTAACATGAGGAGCAACAGAACCAAACAGCCTCAACCATAACTAAATACTTTCCTTTCTATAGGATAAGGAAAGTAAAAAGTAGCCTTTATTGAAGAATTTAAGTATATAGTATATCGAACAATTGTACAAAATTAATTTCTTCTCAGTCTTAAAGTCTTAAAAAAATATTATAGGTAAAAGAAAATTACATATTTACTAGATGTTCTTTTTAATTATTTTTTTTTTTACAAATTACGGGTTAAACTCATGTGCAAGGTTTTATTTACTCCAGTAAAATTGTGCCATTTTGTTATACATTTTTTCCATGCTGGCTGAAAACCTTAAGTCAACGATTTACTAAATGTATGTATAACCAGTGCATATAGAACTCACCTGCTAATTGACCTGTGTTATATAAGTCCTGCCTATGTACGTAGGTCTCAAACTGGATCATGAGCCAAAGACAAACTTGGTTTTGTATTGGAATTAATTTGTCTGACAAGGCTGATTAGTTGATTATAAGCTTGTGTGTGTATGTATGTGCGTATTGGAGTGTATCTGTGTGTGCGTACATGTTTGAGTATTTAGTATGTATGGGTCTGTGTGTGTGTATGGTCCATGTGTGCGTGTGTGTGTGTGTATGTGTGTGCGTGTGTGTGTGTATGTGTGTGCGTGTATGTCTCTGTGTGCGTATGTGTGTTTGTTTGAGTTTGTATGTGTGTGTGTTTCGAATGAATGAAAGAAATGAAAGCTGGAATTAAAATCAATGAACGGCAAGTTCACTCATTTCGCTTTGCCGATGATATAGTTATACTATCTGAATCAAAAAATGAAATGAACAATATGCTGAAAGTACTAGCAAACTCCTTAGAACAATATAAACTAAGATCAATGTACGAAAAACAAACTATGCTGATAACAGAGGGAAAATTAGACCAAATCAATATAAATGTAGAAATGTAGAACTCATCCCCGTCGAACGAGTTAAATAATTTTGCTATCTTGGATGTACTGTTACTTGGAACAACAAATCAAACACTGAAATCAGAAAAAGAATAGCCCTTGCAAAACAAGCATTCCAAAATAAAAATCAATTGCTTACTAATAGACATCTAAACATGGAAACTAGAAAAAGATTTATCAAAACATTTGTATGGAGTATACTATTGTATGGAAGTGAGACTTGGACAATTGATGAACAGGACAGAAAGAGACTGGAGGTGGCGGAGATGTGGATGTGGAGAAGAATGACAAAGACAAGATGGCTAGAGAAGAAGACGAATGAGAAAGTGCTAGAAGAAGTGAAAGAAAGAAGACAGTTGATGGAAACTATAGACAGAAGAAAAATAAAATTGATTGGTCACCTCATCAGACATAATGATTTTACTACAAATACAATTGAAGGAAAAGTTTCAGGAACAAAGCCCAGAGGAAGACCAAGAAAACAGTACTTCCAAGATATTCAGAAGTCCATGAGATGTTTATCTTTCTCGGAAATGAAGAGTCTGGCAAGTGTTAGGGAAGAATGGCTTCAACAACAAGGCTCTGCCTTTAGAAATTGATGATGATGATGATGATGTGTGTGTGTGTGTGTGTGTGTGTGTGTGTGTGTGTGTTCGCGTGTGTGCATATAACGCAGGAAAGAGAGACCATTGCCGGGTTCACTGTAAATTATTGCAAGATTTAAATGAAAATGTCATTGTGTCTATGAGTCGTTGGTACACTTTTGCTGCCAGTGAGTTAATTTACGTCAAATTTTCTAGAAAATGATCTATAATAGTAAATTATTGCGACAGATTCCTGTTCTTACTCGTAAATTAATTGCAAAGTTGTCTATCATAATTACTAAGTTGTCTATTATAGCAGTTGGCATGGGATTAATGAATGAATTTGAGTGAATTGAATTTATGAAAAAGCGGTAACCGTGATGATTTCAATGAATCTGAATTGTTGGAGACAAAAAGCAGACGTTGCTCATCCTACCAACTAACTGTAATTACAGCAGCGTTTACTATCCTTAGCTTAGTAAGCTAAGGATAGTACCTACATAAAACCTAACTAGCTACATGTGACATGTACCTACATTTATTTATATGTAAAGCGAAAATGGTAGATATTGGAATAACAATTTTTTTGTGCATTAACGTCTCTTTACCATTAAGGCACATCGTAGGTAAATGTCACTATGTATATAAATCACTATGTGTTTATACTCCGTGTTCTTTGTTCTTGTTCTTAGGTTCGGTTTTGTCTGCTATTTGCGTATCGGGTTCATTGTTTCCTTGGAATTTTTTTCCCCTCGTAAAAAAAAACATGAAGCAACCCGAGAAGGGAGTTTTACCCTCTATTCACTGGAAACATACGAACCACTGGAAACACAATCCCCAAACCCATATTAACCTCACCCAGCCTGTTCTAGCCAGGGAATAGCCAGAACCACTATGGTTCAAAATTGAGTCACCCATCAAGTTCTTGGTAGTCAAGTGGTTAACGCGCTAGTCTGGTAATGCAGGTAGTGTAGGGATCCGTTGGTTCGAATCCCACCCTGTACGTGAATTTCTCCTCAAAAATTTGAGTTTGTGACCACATAATAATAAGGCTCTGAGGGTTAGGTGGTAGAAGATGCTTTGAGTTCCGTTTTTCACATTTTTCCCTCTACTTTTACATCTAACCCTACTACAATGCAAAATTTCAGCTTTTCAGATAGTAGGAAAGTGCTTCAAAATTTAGATCCATTATCGATTATATACTTAAACATAGTTTAGGATATTATAAGAGAACTAACAACTCTAGGGACAACAATACAGTTAGTGTAGAAACAGCAGAACCTCACATAACACAAACAAAAAATAGTATACTTCAAAAAAGGATGTCGGAAAACAAGGAATTGTCATATTATAGTGGGCAAATGAGCGTGGAAAACAAAACAAGTAAACCAATAGAGAAAAGATGCACCACACACAATGGACAAGGACATGCTACAGAAACTGCTAAAATAGATGATAATACAGTACATATCTTAAATTTAACAAACAATTCAGATAATCACAAACAAAACATTATTCAAACATATGAACACTTAACCGAAAAAGAATTAAATGAAATTTTACTAGTAAAATATGGAAGCAGTTACATTAAAAAAATATGGAATAGCGTAAATGAAGCATGCAGTCTCAACTATGCACTAGAACTATATGAAAGAAATGAAAACACATTGAAACAAAAAAAACACAAATTACCAAAAACCAACTACAGGACAGTCAGACTTGCATAACAAAATAGAAACAATACAAATCATCAACAATCACCAAGTTAAAAATAGTGAAACACATTACACTGTACAAACAAGTGATAAAAATCCAGAAACACCAAAAAAATATAAAGACACAATGAAAGGATTCAAAAATATAATAAAACGCAACCAAAATAATTTTAAAAGTAATAAACATGAAGGGAATTTTAAAATAGTCCACCAAACATACAATGTATGACTAGAAAAATACCTTTGTTGGAAAATTTTATGGTAGAACAAAAAGCCCATGTGATCTGCATTTGTGAACATTGGCAAACGAAAGAACAACTTTCCATCATGAAAATAAGAGGTTACAAACTCACAACAAGTTACTCAAGACAAAACAAAATACATGGTGGTACAGCAATATTCCTAAGTGAAGAAATAAATAAAAACAAAATAAAGGAAATAACAACAGGACCAGAACAACAAGAACAACATTTTGAATGGTCAGGAATCACATTAAAAGAAAATAAAAATATACTACAAATATTTACAATATACAGATCACCAGACGGAGACCTGATGACATTTCTTGAAACTTTAGACAAACTTTTTGAAAAAAACAAAGTAGACCAAACAAAAACAATAATATGTGGGGATATAAACATAGATCATCAAAAACCAAGTCACAATTTGAACCTCTTAACAGATCTGTTAGAAAGTTACCAACTGAAAAACATAATAAAGGAACCAACAAGAGGAAAATCTGGTCTTGATTACATCATAACTAATGAAAATAATACAGACATAAAAGCAGGCATCATCAACAATCACGCTTCAGATCATTTAGCGCAATATGTGGAACTCAAAATACACAAAACCAAAACAAAGAGAAAATGGAAAAAAATTAAGAGCAGAAAACTAAAAGATGAAAACAACAAAAATAAAATGGAAAAATTAATGAGTGAGACTAACTGGGAAGAAGAACTAAATAAAGGCACAGATATCAACGAAAAATGTGAAGCTATACTCAAAATTATATCAAAACATTATAACACAGCATACCCAGAAGTAGAAACGAAGTATATAGAAAAAGATAAAAGGAAAGAATGGGTTACACAAGAGATCTTGGATATGAGAAAAAACTTAAAAGACCATTACTATAATATGAAAGTATTTCAAACAGAAAACACGAAAAAAACGTACAATGATATGAAAAGAATCTACAGAATCACCATTGAGAAGAGCAAAGAAAAACATATACAAGAAAAAATAAACAACGAAGATAACAAAAATAAGAACAAACGAATGTGGGATTGTTTTAAAGAAATCACAGGGAAAAACACAGATGAAGAAGATATAGAGATTATCAAAGAAAATAGAGTAATAAATAATAAAATAGAGCTATGTGAGAAATTCAATGAATTCTTTATAGAGTCAGTAAAAGAAAAAATATCCACCATACCTGATACATACATCAACGATCAAAATATTTTAACATCAAATTCAGGAAAAACAATAGAACTTATCCCAGCAACATTCAGTGAAATCAAAAAGGTAATAAATGAACTTCCACCCAACAAAGGTACAAAATTATGGGATTTACCAACACAAATAATAAAAGATCATACAATAACATTCACAATTATCTTACAAAAATTAATAAATCAATCTCTTGAAGAAGGAATATACCCAACTGTACTTAACCTATTCGAAATAACACCTAAACACAAAAAAGGAACCAAAACAGAAATTCAAAATTACAGACCCTTGTACAAAACATCAAACTTAGGCAAAGTAGCACAGAAAATATTTACAAACAGACTAAACCACTTCATTGAAGAAAATAACATAATATGTAAAGAGCAACATGGCTACAGAAAAAACCACTCAACAACAACAGCGTGCCACGAATTAATAACATTCATTAAACATAATGTGGACAAAAAACATAAAGTTGCAACTATCTTCTTTGATCAAACAGCTGCTTTTGACATTATTAACAACAAAAAACTATTTGAAAAACTAGAAAACATAGGTATCAGAAATAAAGCTCAAAGTTGGTTACAATCATTCATGAAAAATAGAAAAGTTAGGGTAAAAATTCAAGACTCAATTTCAAGTGAACATGTCATCAATACTGGAGTGAGTCAAGGTTCAAACTTGGGACCTCTACTGTACAACATATACACAACAGACCTACCACAGACAATCAAAGAGGAATTTACTGTAATGTATGCAGATGATACAAGTATCACAGTAATAGCAGACACATACGAAGAGCTTAAAAATAAATTAAATCGCACAATACAACAATATATGGAATGGTCAAATAAAAATAAAATGATACCAAACTTGTCAAAAACATATTACATAGTATATACAATAAAATATAAGAAACAAGAAGACATGCAAATAAAATATAATGACACAAAAATAGAAATGAAAGAAATAATTAGATACCTCGGAATAGAGATTGATAACACACTAAAATGGAATGAACAAATTGAAAAAATATGCAAAAAGCTCAATCAACTCAGTTATATGATAAACTATCTCAAAAGAACTTTCAATAAAAAATCATTAAAGCAATTTTATCAAGCTTTTGGAGAAAGTCACATAAGATATGGCATTATAATTTGGGGCAAAAATACACAACATAAAAGGATATTTATTACACAAAAAAGAATCATAAGAAAAATATTCAATCTTAGTAACAGAGAAACTTGTAAGAACACTTTCATCGAACACAACATACTAACATACTACGCCATTTACTACATAGAAACAATAATGAACATACACAGACAAAAAAGTACACTACCCCAAAACAATGAAAAACACAATTATAACACAAGGCATGCACATCACATCCAAAACAGCCAAACCAACACAACATATGGACAACAATCAGACCAACATTACGGAATAAATCTTTATAACAGGTTACTTGAAAACTTGAAATCACTCAGTCAAGACACACTAAAAAATGAAATCACAACACACTTGCATACAATAGCACCATACACCTACACAGACATAGAAAACATAGAATGGACACAGACATAAAATTAGGATTTAATACAACACTATTCACTGTATTTATTATAGCTATTAATATTATTATTTATTTTGTTTTATCTATTTCTTTTACTTTACCTTTTTTTCTTACTTTATAATGACGATTGACTATGTACTCTGTATCTTTATGTCTAAAATTGTAAATAAATAATAAATAAATAAAATACTGCCTCTCTAAAACAACACCGTTTAACAGCATCATAAGTGCGAAAGTTAAACAACATATCATCATAAACATCATCATCTAACTGATACTCGTATTGAACCACATTTTCAGGAACAAGTATTTTAACTATTATTTAATTAGGTTGTTTTTGACGCCGCTCGTCTTAGAACATTGATTTTGTTTATTATTATTATTATGTTTATCCACGCACTAGACTGCTAAAAAAGTCCATATAAATTCTAATAATTATAGTGTCGCCTTATTTATACTGCGCGATCAGGACAAATGAGTCCCATTATTACAGCAGTAACTAACGAATTATTACGTGGTCAAAATCCCAAATGGAAGGATAACTTGTCATGTCCCGGCTGGGTTTCGAATCTGCGACCTCTGGATTACCAGACCGACGCCTTGATCACAATATTATTAAATACTTTATTAACAGGACATTATGTACAAACAAGTAATGATAAAAATTAAATTACAAAATTGACAACAATATAAACAAGAAAAAGATAACGTAGATAAAATATGTACAGATAGAGAGAAACAATTTTATTTTTATTTACCAACAAAATGAACTGCCAGCCTTTAACTCGTTGCTTGATACACAGCATACTCATCAAAAGATCTTGTCTTAATTTTCTTTCATTGATGTTTACTAATACTCAATTTGTAAATATATGTACATATATATATATTTTTTATTCATGTATGTGGTGTTGTAGGATTCGGATTGAATTTTTAATGATAGTTTCGCTGATTTCTTTTAATTTGTTTTAATTTCTAATTGAAGGGCGGGGTTATTGCCTATGGCATTATTTGTTGTTCCTATGTTCCATTATTTGTTACAAGGTTCACATCAGAAATCCAAATTAATGTTATACTCGTATGTAATATTATTATATATATTTTAAACCTTCCTGTACATCAACAGGTTGCCATACGACAAAGGATACCTTATAACAATTTTTTTGAAACAATATACTAATTAAAACATGAACATTTCTTGACAAATTTCCAATCATTTTCAATTTGACTAATCTTCAATATTTTTTTTTTTGTCATTTATTTAAGTGTGTCAACATTTTATTGTGTTGTTATATACACTGTATAAAAAAAAATTACATTTATCCAGTTCTAGTCAGGAAATTGATGATTGAAATTTCATTTTCGCTTAAGCATGGTATGAGATTATTTGGGTCTCTTGACGTTAGGTATTTATTACAATCTCTTAGGATGTGTTTGATGGTAAGTCTACATGAACACTTGTCACATTCTGGGGGATTTTCTTTTTTCATTAGATAACAATGAGTTAGATTGGTATGACCAATCCGAAGGCGGGTGATGGACACTTGTTCATGCCTGTTCATATTGAAGGGTAATTGCCATGGTTTATTTTCAAGTTTGATTTCGCGAAGTTTGTTATCGGTCAGATTGAACCAATCATTATTCCAGATAGAAATAATTTTTTTCCGTAGAAAAGCTTTGAGGTCATGGAGCGAAATTTTATTTATTAGGGGAGTGCTATTGGTTAAAGCTTCTTTGGGGAATCTTCAATATTATTTTTTGTTGTGATGTTGATTGTTGAGATTTTCTTTTTATCTATACAAGTGAGCTCTTAGAATTGCAATGGAGGAGCATACAGTGTGGTGCAATATAATTTTCATCACTTTTTGAGGGATGTTAAATCTCTTGCAGAAATTTATAAAAAACAGATGTTAGTGTTCCGCGAGATCCGATCATTACTCCAATGACTTCAATGTCTTTTAAACCATACTTCACTTTGTAGTGGGAAATGGTTGGCTTGTAAATATTTTTTTCTAATGATTTACTTCCTCAGGCTGGTCTTGGTGAAATTCGATCGTGGGGTCTATTATAAATCCTTTCTTAATACTTCTGTCAATGGCAATGATGTCGATGCGTCGGATGGAACCATCTTCTGCCAACCCATTAACTTCTTCGTACACTTCAAAGTTCTTTTTCAATTCATTGGCAAAACTAGGGATTCTTTCAATTTAAAGAATTCTAGTTTTACATAATAATAGTACATATAATAATCTACATATTCCACACAACCCTTATGCAAAAATGGAACCTCCCCCCCCTCGAGTAATGCGCCAGACTTCTGGTCTGTTCTTCGTCCTTCAGGCCCAAGAAGCCATCACTCTCACACAATTCTGAATTTATACCAAGTTCTCACGCTACCTGGCTGATCTTGGCAGGATTTCAGCAATCTCAATGTTCACTATAGATCCTCCCGCTCTCATAAGACCAAGTTCAATGCATATTGATTGTAGCAAAACTGGTTTGCTGCAGTGGTTTAAGGACGTGATTTGGTTTTTGACTGTGAACCACTGCTTTTTTTGGCTTTAACGTCGATTTCAACTGCATGGTCAATCGGTCATATAAAATAAATAAATATGTTTCTTCGTGTTATTATATCACAATTTTAGTGGGTAGAATTTTAGGACTTTTCCGTATTTTTATATACCAATATCTTATTTTTGCCTATGAGTGGACCCTGAACACCCAAGTACAGAGCAGAAAAAATCCTGCCCCGCTGGGGATCGAACCCAGTTCACCGTTGATCATATTACGACGAGGGTTTTACTTTCAATGGAAACTCACAAACCAGCTACTCGAATTAACCAGCCTGAGTGTGGCCGGGAATCGCCAGCATGAGGCGAGGGTTCGAATTTCAATGGTGACCCATCCAAGTTCTAACCTCGCTCGACGTTGCTAAACTGTAGTGAAAGAACGAGAACTGGTGTATTCAACTACTTCAACGAGAAGAAGTTTTTTTTTAATTTGGGTTTAACGTCACTTTCAACTGCATGGTCATAATATCAAGACTGGGGTGTTACCCTCCACTCGCAGGAAACTCACAAACCTGCAACCGACATTAACCTCATCCAGCCTGGGTTGGGCCGGAATGCCAGCATCACGAAGTCTTCACCTCGCTGGACGCTGCTTAACTTAGGTGATCCTACGAGAACCGGAGCGTTCAACGCGCCATCGGCGCTGGCGCTGACAAAATAAGCTTGATTTAGGATCTCCTGGCTTGTCAGCTAAACGTTCATCGATTAACATATATGTGTGAAACTGTTCGAAGGTTTAAATTAAATATTATCATCTAAATAGAGTACAAAAAATCCAGACCAACATTGCTCTAGCTAGAGAGTCAAGACCACTCTAGCGTTTAGAATCTCGATTCACAAGCAATGGGTGAAAAATTAACGAAAAAAAATAGAATACATTAAATGACACTCTATCTAATGATCTCGAGTCTTACAAAACTATGTCCTTGTTAGATTCAATTATTATTATAATCTATGCTGATAAAAAAAGCCATTTGCAGTATTTTGCGAACAAAATAATAGATAACTAGAGTTATGACTTTACAAGGGGTTGATAGGTACTCAAACCTGTCTTATCGATAAATAATGTTGGAACTTCTAGAAAATTTTGTCCACATTTCCTGTGCATGGTAGACATCCAGTTTTTTTTTTGTTTTTCATTTGTTTTTTATTGACATGAATAATTTCGAGATGTTGGCAAGTCTGAATAACAATGTCATAGACGCCTGTGTCTCTGAAACTCGTTTGGATGTTTTACATGTAGTCGAACACAGTAATGTCTTGTTTATCATAAAACTATACCGGTTAAGACAGAATCACTTAAGATCCATTGATACTGAATAATAAAAATAAAAAAGTATCTAGGGACGATTTGGATTATTTTGCGGCGCTCAAACAAGAATACCTATTAAAAAAATGGCAATCGGAAGATTTTTTTTTTAAATTGGACCAATAAAAAAAATAATAATAGTATTCTTCCTATATGTATAAAATCTATGGATATTCTAGAAACTTTACTTATCCTATCTTTTACTTCTCCTATCATATTAAGTTACCTTGGTGACACAATACCATAATTACAAAAAAAGGTATCATTCTTATAGCTCAGGTTATCCTCTTGAGTGTGTGAAGCACCCCGAGAGGTGATCGGAAGAATGTATTTATCATGTAATTCATTGTTTATGAAATCACAATGGTAAACAACTTGCCTGGTTTCGAGTTTACTCGTATGTTGAATTACTCCTATTAGGTAAGTACTTATGAAAGTTGTAATGGCATTGAACACACGTGTCCATTCGCGTAACTTTCGTGGAATAAAGATCCATCAAACTTGTCCCATTTTAAAGTAGTCACCCTTGAAAATAGAGGTCAAGCACAAAAAATGAAACAAGTTTGTCTATAAAATGTTGTGATAGCTATGAGTATGGCTAATTTTTCTTTCACAAAGGGTGCTTTTATCAACTGTAACAACTTGTCATGTCCCGGCTGGGTTTCGAAGCTGTGACTTCTAGATTACGTGTCAGACCTTGACCATTGGGCTACCGGCACAGACATCCGAAGAATATCTAATGTATTAATTATGAGAATAATATTTTTTATTGTTTAATATTACACATCTATAGCAGGTTGTATACTTGGTCCATACCACTGACATGTGGTAGAGTTCCAAGCATACAGGCTGCATTACCGCGTTGAATTCCTATGGATATTCTCTGCAACATGAATTCTTTGGCGCTTTTAGTGCCAGTGACACGGATCCAATTGTCACCTACAACATTTAGTAGTTTTTTAGTTTCGTTATGAGAAGCATTTCGTGTTGTATAATGGCACGCTTCCTCTCGGTAGTGAGGAAGCGTGAGGAAATGATTACAAACAGGGGACAAAATTCAAGTCGTAATTTATTGCAATTAACTTTATCATCATCATAGGGTAACGTCATCGTGAACGATGGTAGCCAGACAGTGGAGGAATGACTCAGCACTTCTACCACTGTCTTTACAAGGAGGCTAATAATTGACAAGAGCCCCCAGAACCAAGCCAATACTGGTCTACTCCCTGTTTAGAGTCCCCCAGTCAGATTTTGTTTAAATCCGTTCAATTGGTTGAGAACCAAATCAACAGATAGTTAAATTTATAGGTAATTTTTTAGGAAGAAAAATATTATTACTTCCGAGTTAGATTTCGAAAGTATTCTTTTGTTTACTTTTTAGGAATTAATATATTATTACTTCCGAGTTAGATTTCGAAAGTATTCTTTACATTTTTTAGATTTGCTCGTGGTGCCTTGTGACGATTAATTAGGAAACTTGTTTTGAAGCACAGCTCCATTTCAATTTATGTACGCAGTTAGGTATCTGCACAAAAACACGAAATATACTCACACATTGGTCTTTGTGTTTACATAAACTTCTCTCAGTGGGAAGATACTCGCTTGTCATGCGGAAGGTCCCGGGTTCAAACCCCAGAGAAGACAAAACATATGCATTCATAAGTAAGGTATAAAGGCTTCTTGCATCTTCGGTTCCCTTCCGGAAGGACGGTCCCTGGGGCAAGTTTTTTATATTTAATAAAACTAAATAAAACATTTCTACCTTCGGATACTTAAAAAAAAGGTATGAGACTGCCTACTTACTGTCCTTTACTACAAGCGTCCACAGTAGCTGCTGTTTCATAGCTACGAATTAACGGGTTATGTTCCATGTTTTTTTTTTTTCTCTCGCCAAGTGTCTTGCATTTCACCTTGAACTTGACAGGCGACCAAGAAACTGCCCAGAAGTCTGGTTGTGAGAACAGGATATTTTTCTGTTGAATTATTTCTTCTACAGTTTCCTGTATTATTCCGTCTGTCTGTGTAAATCTGTAGCTATAAATAGAAGAAAAATGTGTTACCAGAATAAAATATAATCCATGAAGTGGAGTTGACTATTTTTAATGGTGTTCTTATCATCATGTGTCCCGGTAGCGCAGTGGTCAAGGCGTCTCACTGGCAATCCAGAGGTCGCTAGTTCGAAACCCAGCCGGGACATGATAATGTAACGTGGGCTTACTGTTGGAGTGGTGGAACTTATTAGTTCTAGTCAGTGTGAGGGACGTTAAAGAGATACGGTACTAACTTTCTCAGTCCAAAAAAAAACAACTAAAGAAATAACAGAATTATAATAATCATCACTGTCATTAGTTACTGGATTTATTTTTCTTTTTTTCTGACCTGGTTTTTAATTTAAGTTTAACCTCGCTGGTAATATTACGACGGGGTGTTACCCTCCATTCTCAGGAAACTCACAAAACGCAGAAAATCCAAATTAACCTCATCAAGCCTGGGTTGGGGCGGAATGCCATCATCACGAAATCTTCACCTCGCTCTGGACGTTGCTTAACTTTGGTTCTCTTAGGAGAACCAGTGCATTCAACGCACCATCGACGTTGGAAGTAACTGGATCTGATAGACAAGTATTATACGATTATGTATCAGTCTTGAGAAGTCACTACATCGTGAACTAGACTTTTACATAATTAATAATTCATAGGTTTATTTAACAGGTTAGTTTATGAACGATACACATTAATTAAAATTATATAAAATAATCAAGTTGTGCTATCTTATACTAATTAATGAGATAAAGTCATATACACATGGCATTCGCTTTGAAGGAAATCCATAGGCCTTGTTACCCTAGGTAGCTACTTTTTTCAACAACTTTTTAACCAGTAACGTGATCGATAAGGCGGCGGACTTGTAACCTAGAGGTCGGTGGTTTAAGTCCCGGTTTCAGCGGTTGTTCATTTTCGTTATGGGTTGAACGTCCAACGACCAAGTTGATAGCTAAAACAATCAGTCGGCTAAAGCCCTCGCAAGTATCATATCTAAAAAATTTAAGTCCCCAGAATATCCCGTCTCCCACCAAATATTCTAAGTCCGACTACTTGTCATTAAGTTAATAGTAGTAAAAATGCCTTCCAAGTCTGAGGAACGAGGCACTGTGCCCATCACAGCTGCTGCATTTCCTCTCTGGATACACAGAGAAATCCTCTGTTTCAAAATCAGGAGAGAAAAGGTTGACCTTTTCTCTCCTGATGACTCATACAGTCTTATGCCAACCTCCTTTACAAATTCTTTGACTTCTTGGCACCAAGGCCCCATTGTTTCAAATGCGAGTGGCACAAATAATAGTAGAATAAGATAACTCCAATAAAATTTAATAAAAAAAAGAGCTAGTTATTTGTGTTATTATGTCACAATTTGTTAGTGGGTAGCATCGACATTATGAGGACTACTGCTAAAGCATCATATCTCCCACCAACCGTCATATTCCAATATCTATCTCGTAATGCCGCCACTGGTCGTTGTCCACTCTAGAACTACCCCAATTGTCCTCACGAGGATAGGGTAGGTCCCGACATCCAAATTCAGAACCGAAAAAATTCCGACCCCGCCGGGATTTGAACCCGGGTCACCTGGAGTGCAAGCCGAGCATGCTACCGCTAGGCCAAGTGAATACTAATAAAGTTTAATAACAAGTAGCTTACTCTTGTAAGTGTACCAATTTCTTATCATTTCAACTCCACTCGCTGCCATTCAATAGGTTCCTATCGCAGGAATCGAAAGATAGTGTTCAGGGAATTCGGCAAAATACGCCCTCGGCGTTAAGGCAGAAATCCGAAAAAACAATTGATTGGAATTCCCACTAGAGGGTGTGTTAAGGGATGGTATCCACTAAGATTAAATCTAATCCTATTTCATAGTTTGGCCCTAAGACACTTACCTCGCTCCGTCTACAATTAAAATTATAAATTTTATAAAAAAATTCATAAAATCATCCAGGTTCTAACTTTGCTGGACGTTGCTTAACTTCGGTAAAAGAACGAGAACTGGTGTATTCAACTTCTTCTTCAAGAAGAAGCTTTTTTTCTAATTTGGGTTTAACGTCACTTTCAACTGGATGGTCATATCACGACACGGGAGTGTCATCCTCCATTCGCAGGAAACTCACAAACCTGCTACCCACATTAACCTCACCCAGCCTGGTTCGGATCGGAACGCCAGCATCACGAAGTCTTCACATTGCTAGTCGTTGCTTTCTACTTTATTTCTAGCAATTTCTACTTTAGGGAAAGTTTGAAAGGAAATAAAAAAATATTCAAAGAGAGTTTTCATTACAAAGATTTTTTTTTATGAATGCGTCTGGAAAACCCAAACTATTAGAATTTTCTAGCTTCCCATACTCAACATAAATACTGGTTCCTGCGGGATTTACCAGGTAACATGGCCCGACGCAATTTTCAGAGTTCAGACACAACCTGTAGTAATAACCAGCTATTTCCACTTTACATATCTCACGGATATTAGAGGGATTCCCAATACATTGGTGGTCAAGTGGTTAAGGCGCTGGTCTGGTAATCCTGGAAGTGAAGAGATCCGTTGATTCGAATCCCACCAAATGCATGGATTTGCCATCATTCTTTCATTCGTTGAAGATTCTAATAATAGCATCAGATATTAATTGCCAAATTAATAATGGGACTCTTTAGACATGATTGAGTTGTATAAAAGTGAAAATTATTACAAGCTTCCAAGGACTTCAATTCAAAATGATATTTGAAACCACAAATCCTCACACTGATTGAATTACCAGTGATGAGTGATCCGCTCTAACTGCAGGACTAACATGATTGATATGTCACAATTCCATCTAAGATTCACAAATCCGAAAATATCTAAAGGTAGTAGATTACCGAAGTATTTTGTTCATTTTTGTATATAAAGTGATTTAGGGCGAAATTAATAGACGAATTTGAAATACCTCTGTGGCGCTAAGTCACGGATTGCGTACAGTGTAAGATAGGGAAAACGGACACTTAGCAAGGACTTAAGTTATTGATGTTGTCTATTAATTCCTCCCTTAATATTTCTGGATATGTTCTACCTTCCTGGAGCAACTTTGATTATTTTGTATTATGTTTTTTTTTTCAATGTAAGAAAACAATGTTCTCCTCATTTTTTTTCATCTCTAACTACTGTTTATCTGGGACCTACTAAAAGCGTTTAAAATTTTCTTTTCAACATAAACGCACCTTTCCTGTTTGACTGACTTCGCCCGATTTGTCTGTTCGCAGGAATCATTCCAGACGCCATCAGCACGGAATGTGCCAAGTGCAACCCGTCTCAGAAGAAGCACGTGGGCAAGGTTCTCTCCTACCTCTTCCACAACCGCAAGAACTACTGGGACGAACTGCTCGCCAAGTTTGATCCGGAGAAGAAGCTGAGAGAAAAGTATGGCTTCACGTAGACCTGCCAAGGAATCGTCAATGACCTTGTAAATTGTCCCCGAGAGAGGACACTGTGTCCTTGAAAATGACGTTGAAACTGGACACCTTTTCCTTGGAAAAGATGCTTTGTCATTGGAAAAGACAAAATGATCCAGAGTCCATTTTGTGACAAATTGTCTCTTTGAGCAAAAGAGAGGATTTGTCTTTGAGAAAGATGCTTTGTTTTTGAGAAGTGAGAAAAGACACTGTGCCTGTGGAAATGAAAACACGAGCAAAGGACATTTAGTTCTTTGAGAACGGAACTTTAGGACATTTAGTTCTTTGAAGGCACTATGTTCCTGAGAATAGACTCTGTCATTGAAAATGACAGTATGACAACGGACATTTTTCCTTTGAACGGACATTTTTCCTTTGAACGGACATTTTGTATTTGACTGAAGTCACTGTGCTCCTGAAATGCCTTGTCATTGGAAGAAGACGGTGTTACCTAAAGATCGGACTTTATGTTCTCTAGAGGAGATAATTTGTGTTTGATTTAAGTCACTGTGTTCGTAAGACAGGACGCTTTGTCTTTGCAAGAGATGATTTGTCATTGGAAGAGTATAGAATTCGGCTATTTTGTTATTTAGAAGTGTTCATTTGTCCTTGAAAAAGATGCTTTGTTTATGAGATAAGACAGTTTGGCGTTGATAAAGGAAGCCTTATCTTTGATAAATTTTGTTTTTAGATAACGACATTTTGTTCCAGGAGAAAATCCTTGAGAAAGGACATTTTTTTCTGAACGGGTAAATTGTCCTAGTTGTCCTTTGAAGGGATGCTCTAGCTTTGGAAAAGGATCATTTTCCTTGGAATAAAAAGCTTTGTCTTTGAATTTGGACAATTTGTTCGTCTGATGATAATTTTTTTTCTCTTTGTTTTGCGTTTTTTTCTATTATTGTTGTCAAGTGGTTAAGCCGCTAGCGTCCAGGAGCGTAGGGATCCGTTGGTTCGAATCCCACCCAACGCATGAATTTTTCCTTATTAGTTTGAGTATATGACCACATAGTAATAAGACTCTGAGAGTTAGGTGGTAGAAAATGCTTTAAGCATTAACCTCGCTTGATGGTTACCTTCCACTAAAGAGTATCATTATTATTATGACAAACAATAAACAATGCACTTTCACGGACAGTTGGAAATGCTCAAAGAATGATCTCTTTAAAGTTATGAAGACTGTATATGTGTTTGAAATGTGTTCACGTAGATAGATTGTCTCTGTATGAAATGACTATGGATGACGGATGAAAACCCCTATTTTTGTAAATAATTTTGTAAATACTTATAAAGTAATGATTGATTTTTACATTTAATTTTGTAACTTATTTAGGTTAAATAATTTAACTGTTATTAAATTGATGGGTGAGTAGAAAAACATGCTATGTCAAAAATTGACTTTTTAGGAGAACAATAATACTACATTACTATCCTGTAGATGCTATAGGTTTCCTCCAATATAAATTTCCATAGTTGTAGGGGGTATTTCTCCTTCATATTCAACGAGATGATAGAAAAGGGTACATTGCATGTTCTGTAATAAAAAATCGATTTTCGACTTATTATCATGTTCTTCTACTCACCCATTCAAATAACGTTATCAATTCTTTTATGTGTATTTTCCACTACAGTTGAGATCATTTGTTTGATCAACACAAAATAATAAAGTTATGATTTTTTTCGTCCATTTTTAAAGCTTCACGGAGCTATCTCCAGTTACAACAAGCCATTGAAATAATTGGAGAACTCATGTTTGAAAATTTCTCACGAACAACTTTAGTCCGTTCAAAAAAGCGGCTAACAACTACTTAGATTTAATGATAAGCTTGCAACTGCTCAGATGGAATGATAAGCTTATCTCTTAACCTTCAATTATAATCTCTTATCATTAATCCTATTTTTAATTAATTCAAGAACCTCGAGTAATAATAATGCCGTGTCCGTCAAATAGGCATAGATATGTTCTGGTGTAGGCCGTCCTACACAAGAAGATATCTATGCAGAAGGCTTGCAATGGACGGTCAGATTCAATTATCGACCTACAAAAAATTATCTACCAGGCTTTTAGTAACTGTGTTTTTTTTTATTATTCTACTTAAAATACCTACATACCTTGTAAATTGTAATTAATAAAATTCCAGAAGGAAAGTTTACAATAATTTTCAAACAGCGATTATAATATAAAATGGATATTAAAAATAAAACATGATATTAAAATTACCTAAAATTATTTTTTTTACCTAATTATATTTTTTACAATATGAGACTTAGGAATACTGATAAGATCGAAATGAGGAAGAAACTAGTATTGGACTGTTCAAAATCACTAAAAGTAATAAAAACATTTTTAAATGGACTAGTTTAATTTTTTTTTAAATATCTAAGTTGTTGTATCAACCTAACTATTTCTCAAAATTTTTCGGTGATTCTACAATATACGACATTTATTGTACCTTTTGTAGCAACTGAAAACTTTGAGCAATCGATTATTTATAGTTGCCTAGGTACTTTATTTTGGAATCATCCAATAATGTTATCTAAAATGAAGGTAGGCCTAGACTCAAGGATATCAGAAGGTGCTCGTTTTATGTGATCAATTTTATTAAATATTATGTTCATTGTTTAAGAATTAAGATTATAATGATTTCTCTTTGTATACAGATGAAATAAATGTAGGTACAATTTGTACCTTAGTATATTTTGTAAAAAATAAAAATATAATTTATTTGTCGTTAATGTTGTTCTCTTTGAAAGATAAGTATTTTAAATTCCCTTATCCGATAGAAATTGAATACCTAAAAAAAATCATTTTTCTTTTGGAAAAATTTCCTCTTCCTTCTTCGAGTTTGGTTAACCAAAATGGAAGTAGAAAATTCTAACCATAGCTAACCAAACTGGAATAAAATGAACATAACTGGAAGCACGTCATTTTTCTTTTGGAAGAGGAAATTTTTCCTCTTCCTTCTTCCAGTTTGGTTAGCCAAAATGGAAGTAGAAAATTCTAACCAAAGCTATCCAAAATGGAATAAAATGAACAAAACTGGAAGCACGTCATTTTTCTTTTGGAAGAGGAAATTTTTCCTCTTCCTTCTTCCAGTTTGGTTAACCAAAATGAAAGTAGAAAATTCTAACCAAAGCTATCCAAAATGGAATAAAATGAACAAAACTGGAAGCACGTCATTTTTCTTTTGGAAGAGGAAATTTTTCCTCTTCCTTCTTCCAGTTTGGTTAACCAAAATGGAAGTAGAAAATTCTTGCTTCCAGTTCTTTTATAGGTTAAGTCCATTGTTTAATTGTTTATCTTTAAAAGTACCGAAACGTATTTTTCTTTCACGAATGTGTTCAAGTTGACCTTGGAATAAAAATGGAAATATTTAGAAAATATCTAACCTGTAAAATATTTTTTTATCTAAAAGAAAAATACCCCTTATGTATGATTTTATTTGTGGTGAAGCACAAGGCCTCTTCACAATTTTTGTGGGTAGCGCAGCATTACTAAGAGCCTCCTCCACCTTTTCGAATTATTCTATTACATTAATTCTTTTTACTCTGGTAATGCCGCCAGTGGTCGTTACTCATACAAGTAACTACTCATTTTTCCTCAGGAGATATGAGTGGACCCCGAACATCCATGTAGCGATCAGAAAAATTCCTCCCGCTGGGGATTGAACCCAGGTCACTATGGGTGCAATGCATAGTGCGCTAACTCACTCTGCCAGGGTGACTATCATTGCAGTCTAATAAGTATAAACATTGCAGTCTAATAAGAATAAACAATAAATAGGTAAGCAGAAATAAAATTCTGCCGACCTCTTGAATTCCTGTTTAATCAGCTGTAATTAATATTGCACATTGCATACACAAAAGATTTCAGGCGCGCATACAAATCTCGATCATTTAATTTTAATTCATATGAGTGAAATAGTATGGTCATCCTGCTGACAATTTGTATTTCCACAGCACTGATTCTTCTTCCTTTACTCTGTCTCATCCCGCTCAAGCAGGGTCGACGTTGTTCAACCTCATGGTTGGTTTTGGCATATTTTTTACGGCTGGATGCCCTACCTAACGCCAACGATTTTATTTGATTGAACGTCTTGTATTAGGAGGGGGGTTTCACCCTCCATTCGCTGGGAATCGCACCAGCCACCCAAATCAACCTCACCCAGCCTGGGGAGGGCCGGAAATGCACAGCACTGATTCACGTCAGTTAATGTTCTGAAAAGCATACTTTACAGGTTAATTTTTTTTTTAAAGCTGTTAATCCAGGTAGCGTAGGGATCCGTTGGTTCAAATCCCATCCAGTGCATGCATTTTTCCTCATTAATTAGAGTTTGTGACCGCATAATAATTAATAATAAGACTCTTAGAGTTAGGTGATAGAAAATGCTTTGAGCAATGACCTCACCTGGTTGTTACGTTCCACTAAAGAGTGTTATTATTATTATTCATTACTGAAAGCACGAGTGATGAGTCCAGAGTGAATAGTTGAGGAAATGCTAGAGGACGAAGAGAAGTGGAGCCACTGTCGGAGTGAAGCACGTTCAAAACACACACCAGTTCTTGTTCTGCCACTCAAGTTAAGCCAGCCTCCGTGGCGTAACGGTTGTGACTACTGCCCCTAGTCCAGAGATCCTGAGTTCGATTCCCGGTTGGAACAGACTTTTCGCACAGAAAGTTCTGTTCCCTCCGAACATGTGAGGCTGGCAATTCCGGCCCTACCCAGACTGGTGACGTTAATGTGGGTAGCTGGTACGATTCCCAGCGGATGGAGGGTAAAACTCCCGCCCTGTCTACCTCAAGTCAGGACGTTAAAACCAAATCATCAATGGACATAAAAGGAGCCTAGACATTAGATCTGGGCGTCCATATAATCCTCTCACTACCGGGATTTAGGTATCAATACCTATCTCACGGACACGGAATTATTATTTCTGAAGTTAAGTCAGAAAAAGGTTTGTCACGTTGAATAATGCAACAATACTGAAACTAGATTAGAGTCAAACCCTTCTCACATAAATTGACCTTCCTTGGGGCTCGACCTACCAACCTCCAGGCTTTGAATGGTCAACCATCTAAGTCCAAACCTCACTGGATGTTGCTCAAATTCAGTGACAACGAAAACTGTTATATTCAACATGCCATCGACACTATCTGCTATAAAGTGTTACATGTACTAAAATAAAATAAACAGTTATTTCTTTTTTAAATTAAGTTTGTATAGTTTTATTTTAATTTTACCAATTCTCTAGTAAATAATTTTATTTGATAGTGTTTTGAATGTCTTACATATTATTTCTAATTTTGAATCTTACTCGAATTTGTGCAGAATGATTAATTAAATGAAAATGTTTCAAAAGTGTGCTTCTTCCTAGGTGAAGAAAATCAACTAGTTTTTTCTCTTTGTAATAGATAAAGGACTAAAAATAGTCAAAATAGAACTAAAAATAGTCCATAATTGAGAAGGTAAAATATAATGGGTGGTATTTTTTAAAAGTTTTTATTTTATATTATAATTGTAAGAGTAAGAAAGTATTTGTTTGAAATAAATTGTTCACTAAAGGATTTTATTCACTTAGTTTTTTTTTTACTTCAGGCACTTTAACTCTGCTGTCTCTTAGTTTTAATTTCATTCGATTCTTAAAGTAATATCAGAAATGCTGGCTTTAGTGATGAGTACATTTGTTTTCTGTCCAAGGAAGCATAAAAGCATTGACTGCTCTAAGTGTTTCACAGCCTCTTGTATTTCGTAGCCATGAAACAGGAGCTACTGTAGACGCTTGTGGTCTGTGTTGTGGCTTGCTCATCCCGTAGTATGTCTCCCCTCTGATGAGCGAGAAGTGACACAATACTTCCCATTTAGGTGCTGGGTCAACACGAGCCCGGCGGAAGGTATCCCTTACAAACAACTGTAAACAAAATTTGAATAAAAATTTTGTATCGGCTCCGGGGATCGAACCCGGTACCTTCCGCATGGCAAGCGAGGAACCACTGAGCTAATCGTGCGCTTTGCCCAATAATTTAATAAGATATTTATTCAATTCTTCGTTCATGATTGCTTTTTTTAAAATGAATATTGATTTAAAGGGAGGTCTATAACACTCACAGGCGTATTTATGGACAGAGAATTTTGGCTGAGCAAGATCTCAAGTAAGGTATTGGCCAATGATTTTAGAGGAAATCATGCTTAAGACATTGCTCAGACGGGATTTTCTGTTCATAAATACGGCTGTCCTTCCCTTATGATTGCTTTAGGTAGCACCAACCTCCTCTCCTTTCACAAATAGTGCGGCTTTCACCGCTGTCTACTCGTCCAGCTTCTTCCCGAACTTGGCCTGGAACTTCTTCTGGTACTCCCCCGTGGGGTCCCACTTCTGCAGCAGCACTTTCCACTCCTCCGGGTAGTCCTTCTTCACCCTCTTCAGCACGCTGATGGTTTTGTCCACCTGGCTGGGTGAGCACTTCTCACACAAGCTTTGCAGGACGGACGGCAGCGTTTCTGCGGAGAAGGGGAAGATTCAGTATCAGTATAAATAGAAAAGTGAGAAGTTGTCCTAGATGTACGTGAATTTTTTTATGTAGGGACTTTGTAAAAATGGGTAGTTCCCGTAGAAACATTAAATAAATAAATATCAGAACATACCTGGACAGCTGTTTCGAGCTTATTTGCTCACATCAGCAGGTAATAGTTCTGAGTATCCATGCCATTAACTAACCTCATCTATTTTAATTCATTATTTAAAATAATATATTGGCCCTTAACTCCCGCAATGTACGTACCCTTAATGTCTCATCCATTATTCGCCCAGCTCAGTAGCTTGCAATCAATGGCAATTGTAAAGTTGGCCGCCCGCCGTTAGGAAAAGGTAAATTATATAAATATGTATTTTTTATCAAAGTATTTGTAATATGAAGAATTTTTCAAATATGTATTGCAAGAAGGGGGTTCACTTGGCCCCGACATCGAGGCCAGCCCGAATAATTGGCCCTACTTTAAAAGAAGATTTTCAAACTTACTCAGTAAGCCCTTCCAAAGATATTCAGGGGTTTCCAGACTTTTGCCCCACCCCGTATAATGTGTTATAATCTTAATCGTAATATAAATGCGTCTAGCTGTACTAATTTTTTGCTTTACTTGGGACTTGAACCACCGACCTCCAGATTACGAGCCCGCCGCGCCGCCTTGTCGATCAAGCTACTGAGGTCGTCTCATTTAGTAGCGCTATTTATTCCGATTCCTATCACCGGCCTCGGTAGCGCAGTAGGTAGCGCGTAAGTCTCATAATCTTAAGGTCGTGAGTTCAATCCTCACCCGGGGCAATTTTTTTTTCCAGTTCTTGATAGTGACACATTGCTAGAAATCTATAAGGGTCATTTTCATTTATCTTGGGCAATTCGATTTTTTCAAGTCATGAACGTTACCTTTTTCCTAAACAATTTTTAGGCTCAGAAGACTAAGACAAATACCTTTGAGCAAAAGCTTTCATTTAGAATATTTCTAGCAGCTACCTCTTCACACAAAATTACAAAAACTTAACGTACCAGGTAACGTTCATGACCACGGGTAACGTTCATGACGGTAACGTTCATGAGTAACACGCCACTAAAACAATCTTTTCTCAATAAAAGAATATTCACTTTACAAAAAAAAATATTTGATTGGAAAGAGGACATGCAGAAGAATTGAAGAAATACATTATATATTAAAGAATCATTACAATTTATTTAAAAAACCGCGTAACGTTCTTGTCAAAAAAAATTAGACCCACCATTGTCCCTCACTGTACTGCATCCAACATCCAACTGACAGGAAATTTCAAAACAAAAACAATGTCATCTGTAAGAAGTAAAATGGCGGCAGCTGCTAGCTTCTCATTCTAAGGGTTTTTCAAAATGGTTTACATTTTTTTGGGGGTAACATTCATGACGGAGATTTTTTTTTCTTCGTAGGGACACAACTTTACACGTCTGTAAAATGAGGTGAACATTATTATTTTTATGAAAACTAATGGTCACATCCTAAATAAACTGTATTTTTCTCATTTATATTGGATTTTGGTGAAAATAATGGGGAGAAATGCATTTTTTTCTATCAGACACAGTAAAATCTTAGACTAAGGGACACCTAAAATATCATGAACGTTACTTACATAACTGGCAATTTTGAGTCTCCACATTAGTTTAAAAGACAATTTATTATTGTAACTTATAAAAAAAATTGTTTCCTATGTGATCAAATAGATTTTAGTCATATATCCCTATTATTTTCACATTTATTAAAGGAGAAAGGTTGCGGACTTGATATGCCCAAGATAAATGAAAATGACCCATAAACCAATGGATATTTTGGTACAAGAAAACAACCTTTAGAATTCCATTGTTCCTTTTACCAAATTGAGTTGTAGGATAGTGGCAGAGAATGCCTAAGGCATTAATTAACTTTGTCCCGGGATTACAAGACAACTGAATATTTCAATATTTTATTTCCGAGAAATTTCTAATATTAGAAATCGGAAGTATTGTATTCGTTTTTGTAAAAAAAAAAAATATTCTTTTGCTCCGATGTCATTTTTTTATATTTCTGGACCTTTCATAACCTCCTGAGCAACTTTGTTTTTTTTTCTTCTATATTTTATTCTGTAAATATTGTTTTTTCTTTATCTGTTAATTATTTATTGTTGATTGTTTTGTATAAAATAATTAAGTGTAAATAAATAAATAAAAATAAATAGGATAAGGGCCGTATGATAAACTAGGATTACACCAAAGATAAGTCAGAACGTCCCTCAAATCAAACTAGGTATACTGTGATTGGTTTAAAATCTAATTTGAGGGAAGAACCATTTTTGAATTATTATTATTTAACTCTTTATTAAAAGGACATACTCGTACGTATCAACAGGTAATGATGAAAATGAAAATACAAAATTTAGAACAATATAAATAAGAAAAAAAAAAAAAGATTATGAACATAATATTATACAGTTTTCCTAACTAAAATGTGGGGCAGCCAGCGTCGATGGCATGTTGAATACACCGGTTCCCTTCAGAACACCGAAGTTAAGCGACATCCAGCGAGGTTAAGACTTGGATGGGTCACCATTCAAATTCTAATTCTCGTGACGCTGGCTTTTCCCGGCCCCACTCAGGCTGGGTGAGGTCAATGTGAGTAGCAGGTTTGTGAGTTTCCTGCGAATGGAGGGTAAAACCCCCGTCGTGATATGACCATGGCAGTTGAAAGCGACGTTAAACCCCACTTAAAAAAAAAAAAAAAAAAAAAAAAAAAAAAAAAAAATGTGGGGCTATTTCCTATGGCAATCTCTTCCACCCAACCTTATAATTCAACTTATAATTCGGCCATTCCATATGTCGCGGACACTACATTTTTACTCTTCAAAACAAATTTGTGGAACAATAAAAAGAGATAGAAATTTTTTTTTTGCTCATATGATTTCTTTATTTTTATAGTTTATAAACGAGTTGTAGGTTTTTTCTCAAAGATTCCTGGATTAGCTGTTATTTCACTTTTTGTTGCCGTTGCGGACACTACCTTACTATTTGATTTTTTTGAGAACCTTATAATTAAATGTAAAGTTCAGTCCCTATGGAAAAAATACCTTCAAAGTGCCGTATTTTTTTTAAAGAGGAAAATATTTACTTTAAAATAATGTATTGTTCATTTTTTTATGCAGAGTAATTTTTGAGTTTTGCATTTCCAAAAATTATGTGTCATGTTGCGGACACTACATCGCGGACTCTACAAAAAGTTCTATAGTAATTATCTTCACTCTTATGCAGTTATTTGATGGAAACACATGAACTAGAGGTACTCTAAAGCAATAAAAACAAAATGAGAAATGTTAGTACAAAAAATATTTATTACTTTATTAGAAAAAATGAACACTTTGAGATCAATTAGGTACGTACTAAGTACTTGTATATATAAAAAAAAAACTTTGGGATAGGAGTCGTAATTAAAATAAAATAAATTTTCTCACTTGAATCTTTTAAAATGAAACATGAAAAGTAACAAAATTAAACATGAATACCTAATTATGGGTAAAAAATGTTAACCAGACAGGTATACCTACTTGTGAATTGTGACATATAGGTAGTTATGCCCTACATATTGCTTAGAATTTGTAGAATATTCTACCCCCCTTCTTAATCATGTCAGGAGCAGGTAATACTCTTATCACTTGATCAAATGAGACATACTTCTCATCTGTGGCATCGGCAATGTAGAGATTATTAGCTTTCTTTAAAAACATAACTTTAAGTTCGCCTTCTGACAAATTGCATGAAATTCTTCAATTCTAGTTTTAGATTGTTGATTGATGAATAGATCGTACTGAATAATAAAACAACACATCTACTACATATTTAGTAGTAGGTTGACTTATACTCTTCAAACTGGCAAGTACAGGATGTATGGACACTACATATACTATAGTAGTGTCCGTAACAGTAGTGTCCGCAACACTAAAAAAACCTATGAAGAGAATAATGAAAAAAACAAGAAAATGTATTTCAGTCACCTGAAACCTTTGGTTTTACTTTAGCCGAAATGGTTTATCAAAATTTATTTCACTGCTTGTTTAACCTAAAAAAAACTATAAATTTTGTAACGGACACTACATTAACTTTTCAAATTTTCATCCTTCAATTTCATGAAAACAGTTTACTTCTAAGAAAAAAATCTGAAAAGGATAATAAATTGAAAGCATGTTTATTTTGAGGTTATACCAGCTGTTTATGTCCCATCCATAAAAACAGCTCATTTGACTTCTCTAAATTAGCTCCAGAATGCCAACCAAAAATTTTCTTTTCCGACCTCTCAAAAAGTTACTGAATTTTTGTTAAAAAAATAAAAAAATCGAAAAATCAAAACGGATTTATTAATTATAAAATATTTACTATCTTCTGACAGCAATTAGGATACACAGTCATAACATTTATTTTTCACTTTTGAATTCCTCTTTTTCGTGGAATGGCCGAATTATATCGTTTGTGAATAATTTTGTAAATACTTAAATAAATAGGATTAAATATCTAGGATTTGTTAATCCAAGTCACTATCACTTAACATATGAATGTTAATTGAAATTCCCACCAGAGGGCGTGTTAAGGGAAAGTGTGGGATTACTTAATGTAATCCCGTTTCATAATTGGGGCCTAAACGTGTTGGATACACCAAACTTCTTTCCATGTAAGCAAAAGAAATTAAATGCCTTGCTTTATTAAAGATTTCGATGGTCGTTTACAAGACGTGAAAAAAAATATGCCCCGGGTGAGGATTGAACTCACGACCTTAAGATTATGAGACTTACGCGCTACCTACTGCGCTACCGAGGCCGGTGATGGAATCTTGAATGAATAGTTTTTATATAAATAAGGGACTTTCCAAGCACAAAAGATAAATTAATATTTACAAGCCAGTGTCGATGATGGCGCGTTGAATGTACCCTCTTTTCTCGTAGGATCATTCAAGTTAGGCAACGTCCAGCGAGGTGAAGACTTCGTGATGCTGGGCCAGGCTGGGTGAGGTTAATGTGGGAAGCAGGTTGTGAGTTCTAGCGAATGGAGAGTAACACCCCCGTTGTGATATGACCATATAATTGAATGCGACATTAAATCCAGATTAAATAAATTGGTGTGACACCACACGACTTTCCTTATCCCTCGAAAAAGAGACGAATTCCACCACTGGTGACTCAACGGTAATAGATGGTAAAAAATTGATGCCAAATTCGTAATCACCCAGATTTTTCTTTCTTTTACACCCCGTTCTCTTATGTCCAGGTTCGACTGTATCATAATAATAATATCGCCTTATTTATACTGCTTAATTAGGACTAATGAGTCCCATTATTCCAGCAGTAAGTCCTAGATGTATTATTATGTGGTCAAAATCACAAAATGGGAGGATAACTAGCCATGTCCCGGCTGGGTTTCGAACCTGCGACCGCTGGATGACCAGTCGGACGCTACCGGGACAGATTCAATTGTATAACATATTAGGGTTAGGTGGAATAGATTGCCAAAATTAAATTTTACTGTTTACTATTTTTTCATTTTTATATGAATTATTTGTACTGTACAACTGTACATATTATGTCTTTTTATGGTAAATGGTTTCATAATAATAATAACTCACTCTTCAGATCTGTTCCCTCGGGACTGCAGGGTCCCTTGTCCGTCAGACAGTTGACATAGTTGCTGACTAGCCGCTTACTCTTCAGCACAGCCTCGATGTCGAAGTTGGCGTACTTCTTCTCCAGATCTGTAGCCTCCTGCGTCAGCACTCCTGCCAGACAAGTCAGCGCCAGGGAAACGAGCAGCCAGCTCTTCATGGTGTCCGCTATCTATGGAACAAAATGTAAACCATAAGTCAGCACGCCTGCTAGACAAGTCAGCGCCAGGGAAACGAGCAGCCAGCTCTTCATGGTGTCCGCTATCTATGGAACAAAATGTAAACCGTAAGTCAGCACGCCTGCTAGACAAGTCAGCACCAGGGAAACGAGCAGCCAGCTCTTCATGGTGTTCGCTATCTAGGGAAAAAAATGCATACCATAAGTCAGCACGCCTGCGAGACAAGTCAGCGCCAGGGAAATGAGCAGCCAGCTCTTCATGGTGTCAGCTATCTAGGGAACAAAATGTAAACCATAAGTCAGCACGCCTGCCAGACAAGTCAGCACCAGGGAAATAAGCAGCCAGCTCTTCATGGTGAGAACAGCCGCTATCTAGAGAACAAAATACAAAAGTCAGCACCAGGGAAATGAGCAGCCAAAAAAATAAAACATGAAAAATATTAAAAAAAAAAATAATATAGAGTCAAAACTTCTTCTTTTAAGCACTGAAAAGTTGGATACTAAGTCAAAACTTCTTCTAACCACTAAAAAGGCTGAAACCAAGTCACGAAAGTGATTAACACAAAATTGATAGCATCACAGTGATTACACAAATATTACAATTACTTGGCAATTTAAAAGTTGAAATTTTCCACAAAGTAAGTTTACAAATTCACTTGTAACATTGTACCACAAAATCTAAGAAAAAATAGAAAAGCTTTGAAGAAAACATTATTATCACAAATGTCAAGTCATTTTTTCAATCAATTTTTTGATAACTAATAATTGAGGACTAATCGATGGACTATAAAGGAGTAACCCAAGTAATAAACTCTCCTCTGGACACTAACTTAGACCCAGATAAAGTCAACAACTTTGTGTTTATTGACATAGAAAGCCTACATCACCTGCACCTGGACACCATCCTAAATTATTGCTGACTTGAACTTTTGTCTAGTCCCTTTCAACCTCGAGGATAGTACTCGTGAGGTTGGCGAAGAACCCTATGCATATTCCCTTGAAACATTTGTAGATTGAAAATACTTACCTAAGAACTACTTAAAAACTTACCTACCTTTTCATTTTTCCTCACGAGTTATGAGTGGACCCCGGACATCCAGGGACAGAGCAGAAAAAATCCTGCCCTGATGGGGATCGAACCCAATAAAATAAACAATGCTTTCTATAACTTGCCGACCTCAGTAGCTTGATCGATAAGGCGGCGGACTTGTAACCTGGAGGTCGGTGGTTCAAGTTCCGGTTTCAGCAAAGATTTAGTAAAGCGAGTTTGAGCGGATGTGAAATCGCGAAAGTGATTAACAAAGTGAAAGTATGATAACTAAACTAAGGGAAAGTATGATAACGCGAAAGTGAAAGTATGATAAATAAACTTTCTATAACTTATATTATTTATTGAATTCGCAAACAGATTGCCTTTTTACAATATAAAAATTCAACTGATTTTTGGCCTGATAATATGGCTCATCTACTGACATTTGTTGAAGATTCAGGTACAAGTATCTTCACTTCATTTCACATAGATTGAAAATTCGAGTAGGACTTACAGCCATACCGGCATGGGTCTGGCTCGAAAAAAAACCTACATATATGTAATATAAAGTAAAAAAAGTACCTAACAAAAATAATAAATACGTTGAAGTGACTTACTTGAAACAAAACTCACTGTCGAAGAAAAACTACTGTTTCGTCTAATCTCTCTTGATCGCCAAATATTTGTTCTCAGTTCTCACTTCTCTTGCAGCACGATCTACCTACACACTGAAAACTTGTCTGAATAGTTGGAGCAAAGGTGCTTATATTTCATTGTTTTAAATTTCGAAAACTAGGTTTAAACAACAGTAATTAAAAAAAAAAATTCCTTAGATTTTCAGGGTCAATCAGTGCGGAATCCATCGGCTGTGTGTGTTGATATTATCCAGCAATAATTTTGTGATCACTAAATCGAATCACGAAAGTGTGGGGAGGTTGAATGGATGATGGCAACCCCCAGTAGGTTTTGGGAAAGAAAAAGATGAAGGGTTGGGTGGAAGAGATTGTCAGGGGCAGTAACGCAGCCCCAGTTAGGACATCTGTATTGTATTTTTTTTTTTTTTTCATTACTTTTTTTGTATTTGTCGCTCTAATAAGGTATTCAGGCTGGGTGAGGTTATTGTGGGTTGCAGGTTTGTGAGTTTCCTGCGAATGGAGGGTAGCTTCCATTCGCAGCCCCGTCGTGATATGACCATGCTGTTGAAAGCGACGTTAAACTCAAATAATAATAATAAGATGAATGACCGACCTCAGTAGCTTGATCGATAAGGCTGCGGACTTGTAACCTGGAGGTCGGTGGTTCAATTTCGCGATTTCAGCGTAGATTTAGTAAAGCGAGTTTGAGTAGTTGTGATACGAAAGTGATAAACACAAATATGATAACTTTACTAAATGCTATCAACGCATTGCCATGACATTGCCCCTGTCGAAAGCGACGTTAAACTCAAATTAAAAAAAATAAATAGAGCAAGGACTCTGATTGTTAAGAGTCTCCTCTGTACATAAACATCAATAAAATAATAATAATAATAATAAGATTAATGGTGAGTCCGCCACTGTCGCGTGCTGGCTACACTGGTTGAGCAAACCCGTGATTTAGAGTTAGAGTGTTATGGATTTGTGAATTCCGCGTTGCTCAGATCTAGCATCTCCGGTTTCCTGAGTGATGAGATGAGATTGGGGAATCTAATTCACGGGAGATTACTGCCTAATTATTGCGAGATTAAGATCGCATCATGAGCAGTGAGACAAATGAGCTGTGCCATCAAGCTCGAGGACACATTCTTGACCTAGAACTCTGGAAAATCCAGAGGAAATAATAATAATAATATTAATATATTGGGAATATATTAATGAAGAAGAAAAAAACAGCTGTAAGCTGATTACTGGCCCCGAAGTAATGTTAATCGGTTCCGGGGCGCAAGGAAATAAATCATGTTAACCTGTCACGGGCTCTAGAACAATGTACGCTCGTGTTTGATTTAGCAAATTTTTCCCTCAAAAAACTAATGAATATATTGAGGGAGGAGACCAGCAGTCTGGCTGGGGGACTTTAAACAGGGAGTAGACCAGCATTGGCTTGGTTCTGGGGGCCCTTGTCAATTATTAGCCTCCTTGTAAAGACAGTTGTAGAACTGCTGAGTCACTCCTCCACGTTCTGGCTACCATCGTTCACGAAGACCCCACCCTATGATTATGATGATGAATAATAAATAATATTGAAATTATTTATACTGCCCCATTAAGACTATTGAGTCCCATTATTCTAGCAATAAGCACAAGACGTATTATTATGTGGTCAAAATCCTAAACGGGAGTGTAACTTGTGTTGTCCCGGCTGGGTTTTGAACCCGCGACCTCTGGATTATGGAGTCAGACGCCTTGAGCACTGAGCTACCGGGACCGACGGGAATAATAATACTCTTTAGTGGAAGGTAACCACCAGGCGAGGTTAATGCTCAAAGCATTTTCTATACCACCTAACCCTCCGAGTCTTATTATTATGGTCACAAACTCAAATTAATGTGGAAACTTGATGAACTGGGTGGGATTCGAACCAACGGAACCCTACGCTACCTGGAGAACTAGACTACCTGGATTACCACTTCAATACCATGAATTTTTTTTTTATTCTTTTTGTCTATAATTAGGCCCTCACAACAAAATTCCATCTTTTCTTTTCTTTTTTTTTGTGAAAATCATTCATGCACTCGAAACTCTGAAACCACTTTAGAGGAAGTCACCCCTCTATGTGTAGAAGTCAGGAAAAGTCGATGTAAGTGTCGGCATTCTTAAACAAGTCTCTAGCTCTTGCCGTTCTCGAGATATCTTGTTCAAAGACGGTCGGACAGACAGACGCACGGACCTTAAATAACTTTTTTAAATAACTTTTTGGTATCCTGAGGCTATGATTCGTCCAGAAAACTGAGTAGGTCATATTTTTGACCAATACAATACCTTACTTATTATAGGATCATCATAGTGTGGCGTCATCGTGAACGATGGCAGCCAGACAGTGGAGGAATGACTCAGCACTTCTACCACTGTCTTTACAAGGAGGCTAATAATTGACAAGGGCCCCCAGAACCAAGCCAATGCTGGGCTACTACCTGTTTACAGTCCCCCAGCCAGACTATTTTAGGACTATTATAGGATAAGGAAAGTAAAAATTGTTCCTCCCTGCTATCGGACCCCGTGATTTTCATTGCCTTTGTAATTTTCATATTGTAAATTCTATCTACGCTGAAAGGTATTATTAATAATAATAATATCGCCTTATTTAAACTGCCCGATTAGGACTATTGAAGTCCCATTATTCCAGCAGTAAGCCCAAGACGTATTATTATGTGGTAAAAATCCCAAAATGGAAGGAAAACTTGTCTTGTCCCGGCTGGGTTTCGAATCCACGACCTCTGGAATCTTTGGATTTACAGAGTGCCGCCTTTACCACTGAGATACCTTTACCTCTGAGCTACCGGGACAGAAAGGTGTGTTTAAAATTCGAGCAGACTGACAACCCAGGGAATGAAACCAATAGCTAGAACTAGGAGGCTAGAACCTCTTCATCATACTAGGCCTATTTTTCTTTTGGATTAAAAAAAATTCCAGGTTCGATATTTCAAAATATTTCCATTTTATTCCAAGGTCAATTTCACCAAATTCGTAAAAGAAAAATGCGTTTCGGTACTTTTAAAGATAAACAATGAACCTAATCTATAAAAGAACTGGAAGCAAGAATTTTCTACTTCCATTTTGGTTAGCCAAACGGGCAGCAGGAAGAGGAAAAATTTCCTCTTCCAAAAGAAAAATGACTTGCTTCCAGTTTGGTTCATTTATTCCCGTTGCATCCACTTTGGTTAGAAAGAAAAATACGGTATACGGCTATACTGTGTCGTCATCAAAGTAATTTTACGTTTGTAATCAATCTTATTTTTTTTAATATATACAGGGTGTCCCTCCAAAGTTAGTGCACTGGTTGTCAAGTGGTTAACGTACTAGTCTGGTAATCCAGGTAGCGTAGGGATCCGTTGGTTCAAATCCCACACAGGGCATGGATTTTTCCTCATTCAATTGAGTTTGGGACCACATAATAATAAGACAATTTGAGTTTGTGACTACTTAACAATATTGTTGATAAAAAGGCAACTTGTTTGCGATTAAAGTTTCTAAAATAATAATAATAAGACTCTGAGGGTTAGGTGGTAGAAAATGCTTGGAGCATTAACCTCGCCTGGTGGTTACCTTCCACTAAAGAGTATTATTATTATTAAAGTTGGACACCTCAAATTACTTGGCCCCTGAAAGAGTTTTTCAAAAATAAAAATAAAATCCAAGGGC
Source organism: Bactericera cockerelli (assembly GCA_024516035.1). Taxonomy (NCBI): domain Eukaryota; kingdom Metazoa; phylum Arthropoda; class Insecta; order Hemiptera; family Triozidae; genus Bactericera; species Bactericera cockerelli. The sequence continues at coordinate 4,521,098 of CM044955.1, forward strand.
ACATGTCTTAATTCTGCGGTTTTAGTCATGACATTTTTTTAAAAGAGGGTGTAACAAAATATTGTCAAAAATAACCAAAATATGTGTGTAAAAAATCTACATGACATATTTATACTGATGTACCTATTTATTGTATTGTTTATTTTCCATATTTTTTCAACATATTCAAAAAGTATCCCTTAAAAAAGTACATAGAAAATGCATAGAAAAATATCCCTGAACAAAGTGCATAGAAAATTAATGAATCTTTTTAATTGATTACGATGGAGAGCACAGAATTTTATTGAGCTGATTTCATACGGTTGCATAGAAGAGAAGGGGGTCCTAGTACGTCACCCACACTTGGTCAGGGCATCGATATGAAGAGAGCCACACGAAGTAGAAGAACTTCTCCACGAAGAAAACCAGACTGTCGTTGTTGATGACGTCAAAGTTTCTCTCAAACAGGGCGGACAGAAAGTTCTCGAACTCCTCCATCTGTGAGAACTTAGCCAACGGTTCAAAGCTAAGTCTGAGTGGAGGTCTCACCGTGCTGATCAACTTGCAGAGAAGATCGGGTACCTTGGTGGACAGGAATTTCAAAGAGTTGTACAGCCAATAGATGGATCCAGCATTTGGCATGGAATTCTCATAGATATTGGAGGTGGTGGTAGACACAGGTCTTTGTTTTTCTCTCGGTTTCTTATCCTTGGTGGAGGTTTTGGGGATTGGTTTTTGTGTTTGCGCAATTTTAACCGGGTTCACTTTCTTTGGAACCTTTATTTGCTCTGGAACGAATAATGGAAAATGGGTTGGTTGGAGTTTTTTGTAAAGAAAAAATACTCCCATGGGAAAATATTTGTCAGTCTATAGGATGTGAGGTGTGCTTTTCTAGTATATTATTCATCTCACTTTTCATGGTGTGTCCCGGTAGTTCTCACTTTCGGTAGCTTCGTGGTAAAGGCGGCACTCTATGAATTCAGAGATTCTAGAGGTCGCAGGTTCAAAACCCAGACGGGAAATAACAAGTTATCCTCCCATTAAGGATTTTACCACATAATAATACTCGTATGTCTTGGTTAAATAATGGGACTTTAATAGTCCTATTAGGCAGTATAAATAAGGTGATGTTACTATTATTGTATTATTCATCTGAGTTAAAACATGTTTCAAGATATTATTTATTTAGATGTCATGAAGCCCTAGATAGTTCAATCCTTCTACCATGACATTACATATGGACACGGAAATCAAAGTAAGAATTATCATAAGGGGTTTAAATAATAATAATCTCTATGGTGAAGGGTAACCAATCACCACTAAAGAGTAGTAAATAGTACTCTCACATGAAATATCGAGAGGTGCATTAAAATTTTAGCTTACCCACAACTACATGAGAATTACAAGGGTCGTCTTCCCTAGATTCTCTGTGTAGTAAGTCATAAATGTTGTTGGAGGTCAAAGGCTCTCTATTTCTCTTCAACAGAAAACACAGTGAATAGTTCGAGTCGTCTGATTGTATGCCAAGAGCCCTGGAGTTGCCCGAACAGATCTGTGGAGCACGTATGGCATACTGGATTGGATTTGAAACCTCGCCACATTGACCATCATGACGTATGTTGTACTTTTTAAAATAGTATTGAATACTGTCGTCCGACGGAAGTAAATTGTTTGAGTCACAAACAGAGTTGGAGGAGGTTGAAGACGAATGGTAAACATCCGTGGGAGCGGATTTTGGCATCTCAGGTGACGAATTTTCAAAAATATCGGTTTCATCGCTGTTGTCAGAATCGTCAGATTCATTGGACCATATCGACTGGATGGACACCACTGAAGCTGATGATCTCCTGGCAGGAGCTTCTGTAGGCGATGGTATGGCTGATACTGGTGCACTGACGGACGCCTCAGTGAGCTCCGGTGTTGACTCCTCACATGGGCATTTCAATTTGAACATCTTCTCTGGAAGAGATTTGACCTTAGTCGGTACTGGCTTATGACAGCAGATCTTGAACAAATTCGAGAGAAAGCCTGGTGGGGGAAGAGATGGAACGTAACTTTCCGCGGCGTCTTTCAATAGATTCGCCACATTTTCTGAGCACATTTCCATTCCAGATTTGTTGAGTCTTTGGAGATCCTTGGGCGAGATATTCAGTACGCATTGTTCCGCTTCAGTCAGCAGATAGCAGAGGATATGGGACGTCGCATGGTGGACCACACGGCGCGCTATCATGTGCAGCACCAGAGTCAGCATGTCTGAGCGTACGCAGGGATCTGGCTGAGGAAGATCTGGTTCCTCTGCCTCAGGGCATTCGACATTCGGATTGACGTACAGTCCCTATAAAGATAAGGATAAGTCAAAAACAGGAGCCGCACCCCCAAATAAAGCTAGATATAAACCTTATCTAGCAACAGTAAAGTTGCAATTATTATTATTTGCTACAGAGTCCCTATAAAGAAAGCAATGGTCTTTATGATAATCTATCATTATTTTATTCCTAACCTCTCATTATCATCTCAGTATTTATTGAGATAAGTGTTTTACCTTCTCTTTGCTGAAAACTTACAAACCTGCTACCCGCATCTGCCTCATCCTCATTGAGTGCAAGTTCTAAATAATGGACGCAGCACATAGTAGAACTATAACCTCATCCAGCCTAGGTTGTACGGCAATAGCATCACGAGGATTCCAATTTGATTGTGACTAGAACTGAAGATGTTCTCATTTCACAACATGGCCACAGCATTTGAATATGACAGAAAAGCCAAGAACCAATAAATCAGAATAAACCTTCTGACATTTTTTATTAATGATCCTAAGGACCCAATTATAAATAAAGGATTATAGTTAAGATAGGTCAACGCTATCCCTTAACTCAGGCTATGGTTGGTTGAAACTCTGACTTGAGTGTCAGGCTTATTTTAACTTTAATCCTGTTTCATAATGTGACCCTAAGGTTTTTAAAATGTAATAATAATATCGCCTTATTTATACTGCCCGATTAGGACTGTTAAAGTCCCATTTTTCTAGCAGTAAGCCCAAGGCATATGATTATGTTGTAAAAATCCCAAATGGGAGGATAACATGGCATGTCCCAGCTGGGTTTCGAACCCACGACCCCTGGAATCTTTGGATTCACAGAGTGCCGCCTTTACCACTGAGCTATCGGGACAGCCAAATTCACCCCACAGAAGGACACAGAACATACGCTCTACTGACCTTCCTACAGAGCCGCATCATCTCCATCTCCTTCCTCGTATGTTTTCGGTAGAAACACTTCCTATCAATCATGATCTTCCAGTTCCTCATATACCACTTCATCCTCTTCTCCATATTCTTTCTTCTCTGCTCCAGTTTCTTCTGTTTCATCTCCTCCTTCTCTTTTCGTCTCTCAATTTCCGCTTTCAGTTTGGTTCGACATTGATTGTATTTCGTCAAGATCTTCTTTTGCACTTTTTCGCGTCTGATTCGCTCCAGGTTGACTTTCACTATTTCGTCACGTTGTGCGGCTTGCTTCAGCGTCTCGAAGACTTTCTCTTTGAATCTCACGTTCGCGCGGTCCACTTTGTCTTCCAGATTTTTGGACTTTATCAAATCTTCACGCAACTCATCTTTAACTTCCTTACGGAGACTTTTTCTGAGTTTCCTTAGTATCTTCTTGGGTTTCTCATCTACTGTGGCCACGCTTTCGTCTGATGATCCTAAGATGGAGCATTGAACATTGGTGTTTTCACCGATTTCACTCCTTGTTCGAGATGATGTGACGCTTAGTCCCATTCTAGGAAAAGACTGGACTGCGTTGATTTCGTTCTCCATCGCTAGTTTTCTATATCTACAAGTATTCAACGATGGTTCTTACAAGAGATTTTAATTTCCAAGTACCTATTTCAATGCGATATAAATTAGATTCGAATATTTACTTTTATTCAAATGAAATCTCTGGCTCTTACTTACTTTGGATAATGAAAATGGTTATTTGTATCCTGTATTAATAATTAAAAAAAACAACAATATTATCTTCCAATTTCTTGACCTATATGTATATCTTATATCTGTTGAACTTTAGGGACTGATATCCTGCAAAAGATCATTTAGTTTATCTTTAAACAGAACTCCTTCATATTGTTTGTAGTGATCAGGTAGAGCGTTATAAAATTGTTTTTTCCCAGGATATCTGTGTTAATAAGGTAGGAGCTATTAAATTATCTTTATTTCGGGTAGGATAATAACGATCTTTTGTTGGAATCAAAAGACGAATTATGTACAAACCAACAACCGTATGAAGATTTTTAGTTTTGAATATAGATCTACAAGATGTTCTGTTACTCTTTCGTGTCTGTAACGAGATTAGATGGTTGAAAGCGAGATTTTGAGAGTGAGGGTGCTTTCTAAAACGAAGTCCAGGACATTGTTCCTGAGCTAACAGACTCCAATCCTTCTTCCGTAATTCACACTAAAAACAAACCTGCCTTAGGTCGCATTGTTCTTAATGGATGAATTTACTCATTATTTTAATTGAAAGTCATTTGTGTATGTATAAATCTGACCATTATTACCTTCTTCATGATTATTTATTTGTCTTTCATCATGGCTGTTCAATGTTCATCTCTATCTAGTAGCAAATCTTTCTGCTACATTTTTTGATCGCTTCATGGTTTCCAGTCTCTGGAAACTCACAAACCAGGCTACTCAAATGAACCTCACGAGCTTGAGTGTGGCCGGGAATAGCCAGCATCACGAGGGTTCGAATACGAATGGTCACCCATCCAAGTACTAGCCTCGCTAGACGTTGCTCACTGGGAACTGGTGTACTTTAATGGCTTGGAAAGAGAGGGTACAAAACAGAACAGACATTATTAATTTGTTTAAATCCTTATTAAATAATATATTTAGCAAATATTAGGTAATAATAGTAATATAGTTGTAATAGTACAGTAACTAATAAATTATTAATTAAATCATTATATTTTTGACATCACAGTAAATATAAGAAAAAGAATTCGAGATAAATGAAGAACAGAGATGGGATACTTCAGTGCGCTTGGTGTACATTTGAAAGCTAGTGTGAGCCTCTGACCATAGAAATTATTGCATTTTCCTTTCACAGTTTCGGAAGTAAGTCACCTCAGATTTAAACGGACAAATGTCATATCAATTATTTTATTTTCCGAGAAAAATCTTTCCAAAAATATCAATTTTCTTAATTTTATCTTGGTAGATGATTTCTAAAAGTTAGCATTAGGAAAATGATAAACAACGTTAAAGGAATTATTGTAACAAATAAAATATTTTCAATATGTTCTACTTTACAATCTATTTCACCTTTTTCTCTCAATCTGTTTAAAACAAGTACGTACCTGCTACTACTACTACTACCTATATTACCTGCCTGACAGCTGAATAAATAAACACAATATATTTTATTTTATTATACTTTTAACAGCTCAAAAAAATCTTCCAACCCTTTGAATATATAGTTAGTAACTCAGAACTATTGCAACTTGTCTCACTGTTTACCTAATCATTATTTTTGAGAATCAAAAGAATGAGAAAGTAGATAGGGATGTGTAGATAAAAATATATTTTTAAATTTATTCAAAACTCCACACAAATGGATATTGCTTTCCGGAGCTAGTCCGTTTATTTACAAGTGAACTGTAGGTGAGCCAATGGAAAATATAAGTGAAATTCCAGGACCTGAATACACAAATAGCTGTTCGGTACATGTAATGAAGAGTCAAGAATAATTGAAACCCGTTTATCAGGTCTCCTGTGAAATTCCCATTCAGCAACTGTTCCGGATTTATTTCCTAGAGTTTCCTCTAATTTTATAATAGCATTGACTATATCAAAATACCTAGGTGTCAACTGTCAACCCTAAACAAGTTATTGCTGACATTATTAATGTTTTTTTAAACAAACCTCATCTTTTTGACTATGGATTTCATCTTGCTCAAACAAAAATAATGTTATTCACGATTTAGATTTTAAATGTACACAGATGTATGGACCTTCTTTATGTTACCAGATTTTATTTTTGATTTTAACTCTTCAATATTCTAAGATTATACAATATTTATTTACAAATTAATATTTACTCAACTGGTTACATACTCGTTTAATATATTGTACTCTTTCGTTCTCCTCGTTCTCAACTCTTTACTATTCAAGTTTTCACAGGTTGTATTATTTGTTTTCAAGATATCACTGAGATTTTTACTATTTTGTTTCAACCTTTTAGTGCCCAGATATTTATCATTTCGATTTCAACCCTCGAATGTACTTACTTTACAAGTCCCAGATATTGTATTCAATAATTCAATGCAAAAGAATCTCGGTTTTCTAGGGCCAGATAGTGTTGAGATTTGAGAGTGAGTGAAAGCAAATACTGAATTTTAAGCGCAATGAAGTGATAGATAGATTTATTTTAAGGAGTTCTTGAGAAAAAAGTAAGGTGTGACTTATTTCCTCTTTAATATACCGGGTATCAATTTTTTTAAATTCATTTTTATTTTATTTATTAATATCAATGATTAAGAGAAATAAAACAGCAATATCAACATCGTTTTAATTCAAACTCTTGTGTTTGCTTCTGTCTCATTAAAAAATATGTTTCAATTAAAAATATATCCTCAAAAGAAGTTGCTCAATAAAACTTTATTCATTCGAAAACAATTTGCCATTTTGCCACCAGAAGATCAAATTTGATCTCCTGTTTCTTAAGAATATTTTTGAGTTGGTTTGTTGAGAGTCACAGAAATTGTATGTGTGTCATATTTCCTGTTTAAGATAAGACTTTCAAGTATGTAATAGGAAAACATGTTTGAATGAAATACAACTTGGTAAAATATGTATAGTACAAGTCATCAATGCGATAAGGGTAGTTTAATTGGAAGCTGCTGTTTATTAATTTTGTATTCATAATGTCGAACATAAAACATTCTAACTGCAAGACACATTTAAAAGTATATTTCATGAACCCAGTATATTCAGAGAAAACGACAATTTCAAATAATAGTAAAATTATCTTATAATTATGTCCAAAATGTATTTCAATCTTATTTACAAAACAAAAATCGAAATGTGGAATCAATTAACTAAAGTCCTTACATTAATATAATCTAAATTAATATTTACATTTTAATTTTTTCTCTAGGCCTAATTTGATTTTTTATCATTTTGTATTTATTAAGTAATAAATGAAAAGTACCTATGATCTATGGGGTAGTAAGTTAATATTAGTTATTCTTTCTTCTAAATTTAAATTTGAAAAATATAGGAAAGTAGATACAAACGAAATATTCCATTTTGGTAATTGTTTATTAACTGATTTTTTTGGCGAATCTTTGAGAAAATATTAACGTATTCAATAAAATGGTCTGATACAATTAATCAATTCACAAGGATAAAGATTTTTGAGCGTTGACTAGTTAAAACATCAACTAACTGTGTAATGTAAAGTATCATCTTAAAACTTCTTGTCCATTAGAAAAAAACAATGGTCAATGATTCAATTAGGTCTGAACGTCATATGAATCACTTATGATGGGTGTGATATGTAAACAGGGAATATTTATCCAAATTAACCTCACCCAGACTTTGTTGGGCTGAACAAAGATTGTGAAATAGATCATTATGTTTGTGCTAGAGTAAAAAATAAATCAAAATATAAATTGTGCACCATCATTTTATATCAGATCGTTATAGTTCAGATCATTATCATGATCCAACCTTGATTAAGTCTCTGTTCTTCACCAATTATATCACGATATGATGTGCGCTGTGCATTGTACTGGTTTTATAAGACGGTTTATAAGGAGAAGGTACAGGGATATGAATCGTCCACCTGAAAATTCATTGTTGTTCCATAAAAATTATTAAAATATCCATAGTTCTTAGCCATAGTATAAGTTTGAACAGCGTTGCAAAGTTTTCTCATTTTTGTGTTGAGCAAATGGCCAGAATTTTTAATATAAGTAGATTTGTCAACGTTGTGTGAGCATTATTTTTGGTATGAGACGGTGTGAGATTTTAAAGATTATCAGTAGTTCACTTTTTGCTAATTAAATATTTCTCCTATTTGTAGGAGCTTGATTAAATGAAATCGATTCCTAATGGCATCTTTGAGAATAGATGAAAAAGAGCGTTACGGAGAATTTAACGGTATTCAGATAATAAATTTTTCAATAAAATCAAAAGTTTATAGAAGAAAGTTTTTTTTTAAATTTAATTTGCCAAAAAATTCAAATTGTACAATTTTTTCAAGAATGGCTTTCGATTAAATTTTATAGAGTGAAAATTAGCTCAATGGAATATTTTTCTTTCTATTTATGTTGTAGATAGTATGGATTTGTTCTATTCGATCATATTTCTTTAGGATTTGACTACATATTTTTTTACACTTTCTCTGTAGAGTTTTTATAAGTTTATGGGATTTTTTTAAAGATCAAATGTTTTCATATTCAATATGTTGAAAAATAACAAAGGAAAGAAGCAGAACCGAAGAACATAAGAAACATAGTAACAACAAATAATTTGTAACCTCTAACAACATCGTAGATAATTCGAAATGGTCCCTTTTAGAAAAAAGAGTAAAATAAACATGTAAAACGACAGACAGTAAAAACGAAAACACAAAAATACAAAAGTTAGCAACTTGAGAGAATACAATTGTGCGGAAAATTTCTTTTGCGAACCTACCACCAAAAATATAGACATGAGGAAACAAAATGGAATGTTGCGATAATTTTGTAAATCAAAAGATATTTTGCTGTCAAATACACAAAATTTCGTACTTCTATACCTAAAGGAACTTGCACTAGGATGGCAGATTGCTTGCACATTACAAACATTCGTTGAAAAAGGTGCAACATAAAATATAAATATGTGTATGAAACAAATAAAAAGTCACAAAATAAACATTTGAAATGAACCAAAGAGGCCCGAAAGTGTGAAAAGAATGTTTGTACAGTTTTGAAAATTTGTACAAGTTCTTTAAATAAATAGACAAGATCTAGGCTATTGTATAGTGAAAACAAACAATATTTTGATTATTATATTTTACAACAAATGGTTTTGAAAGAACTTCTTGTAAGTAAGATTTTTTGTATTACATATAGGTAAGTAAAAAAAAGAATGTTTAAAGATTTATACTATGTTAAATTTACTATTAATATGAATACCTAATTTATTGCAAAATCAATCAAAAATATTAACAACACTATAGTCACTACACCTATCCACACAGTATAGAAGTATAGTCCATGAAGATAAGTTTGGGACACTCAATTTAACCAAATAATGTTCATTTTAAATTTTCGAGTAGAATAGTGATACCAAGGATTTTATATTGCGCATAGTTGTCAGCGTTGCCTCTCTTTCAAACCATATTCGCACAAAACACTTTTTCACTCGTCCAACTTTAATTTCACGGACTATGGTTATAAACAGATCTACAATAATTCCAAAAGAAATAACATTAGCCATAAACCCAATCTGAAAATACCAATTTAGGGCGTGTGATGGCAGAGAATATCACCACCTGTTCAGATTTGTTTTGTTTAATTGTAAGTCCAGTGAAGGAGTGAAAGACAGTGTAGAAGTGCAAGTTTCCTCCATGTCTGCTACTATCTTACGATGACGCCATCTATGATGATGAGAGCGATTCATTTTAATTCAAGTAACTACTTTTCCATTACATCTCATCTGACCACTTATCCTCCGGTCCAGGGTTTACATTGACGGTCTCCCTATCTGCTTTTACATTCACCTTAAAACTGGTCTCGTATTGTAGAAAGTTATCCTCTTTCATGAAATCTCATATTTGTGCCTTTTTAAAATTTAGACAGAGAAATGACAGTTAGACGCGTTTTATGTTCTTCAATCAGCAATAAAAAACGAAAACAAAGTTCCATAAAGTAAATTTGAAATTAATATTTAAACACCATTCAAATATTCCTCTTCATGAAAGTCTGAGGAATATTTAATTATACACTGTGTGACAAATTTAGCGGAATGCATAGGTTTTTCCTCGTATAACGTTTGTATTTCTTGTTTTACAAAAATATTTTTCATATTCTCAAATCGCGGAAATCTCACAAAAATTGGTACAGAGATAGCAAAGACATGAAAGCCAATTTTCAAAATTGAATAAAGCACTTGTCATTGTCGACCTTTCCCATAGAGGGTGTAGAAAAAAACTGTTTTTCATTGATTTTGCAAAATTTATTATTCTGGATTCAGAGGAATAATGACTTGTCCATCAAGGCATTACATTTTCGAGACAAGACGGTATGAGGATCAATACATAAAGCAAGACAATATTACTCTTAATCCAAAAAAAAATTGAAGTTTTTTTGTACACCCTATATGGGAAAGGTCGACAGTGACAAGCACTTCATTCAATTATGAAAATTGGCCTTTATATTTTTGATATCTTTGTACCAAATTTTGTGTGATATCTTTTGAAAAAATATGAAAAATATTTTTGTCCAACAAGAAAGACACACGTTATATGAGAAAAAAACCTATGCGTTCCGCTGAATTTGTCACTCAGTGTAATACCTGACGAGTTTGTCACACAAACCGATAAAAATTGCTAATTCTTGCTATACACACGTAAATATACATATTCAGATGCCCTCCAAATGAACAGTTGACATAGAACACACTAGTTAAAGTTATTTGAAATTCCTGTACACTAAAATAAAATCTGACTAGACTGTGTGGTGCGACAGCGTCCATTGCTATCGAACCATTTTGAACGTTGTTCTGCCTGAGCATGACGTCATGGGCAGTCCGGCCTGAGGATTGCTGACAACCCAGGAACGGGTAACAATGCTACAAATTTTATAACCAGAGTCGCGTTCCAGAAAGAATTCTCACTCTCATAATCTCCAAATATCCCTATCAACTGCACTGTGACTTGAAAGTGCTTTCTGAAATAAGACCCAGGATTTCCAATATTATAAAAAGTGATCTTACACTTTTGGCACACATGTACTTTTAATACAACTTCTCACTTTTCTGTTTCTGTCTGTATATACCTACTGATGACTGAAAAGCTTCTTAAGCGATTAATGTACTTCTAATATAACTTCTCACTTTTCTGTTTCTGTCTGTTTATACTGATGACTAAAAAGCTTCTTAAGCGATTAATGATATCCATCCTGCGGTTTTCCTCGTTGGTGCTTGACTGGATCTGCGGCCGAAGCTTCATCCCTGGCGTTCCCACCGGCGCTCTGTGCGGTTGTTTGACTTGCGGCCATCGGCCCATGTAGCCTTGCTGGATCTGCGGCCGGGTGTACTGCTGCTATCAGAGTTGCGGCCAAGTCTATGTGGCGTTGCTGGACTTGCGGCCAGGTGTACTGCAGCTATCAGAGTTGCGGCCAATGGCCCATGTCTATGTGGCGTTGCTGGACTTGCGGCCAGGTGTACTGCTGCTATCGGAGTGGCCGCCCTCGCAAGGACTGCTGTCTAGTTGGGCGAGTTGCTTGTAGACCGAGGAGTTGATGAACCTGTCGGACGGAAGGGGATTTTCGGAAATTAAAAATATTCAATGTTAAAAATCTCAATACCAGGCGCGGCCAGTGAGAAAATATTTTGGGGTGCTGCCACATAAACCGGACTAAAATGATATTTATAGAGTCGCTCTTTCAGTATCTAAAGAGTTTGAGTTTGTTTACCATGTCCATCATAATAATTATACATTAATATTATTCTAGAAATGTGTGATGATTTTCATTGTGTTCGAGCTAGGACTTGAGAAAATCCTCTCTTTTTCTTTTTCGTCTGGGTGAGCTGCAGTTCCTCAGCTCCTTAGCACCGGCCGCGCCTGCTCAATACATAAAATGCACTTACATTCATTTATATTAATCAACCCAACTCGGGAACAGCTTTACCAAATGACTTTGAATTTGGACCAGAGTCTCTTTTGCGTATTTATAAGTGCATACTAAAATAGGATTTAAAAAAATAATCAAATAGGACACCGCGGGCAAAATTCTCCACGGCCACAAAGTATACCGCAATGCCCGTCAGACCTTTACCTATCTAGTCTCCAAGGCCAAACAGACCTGTACCTATCTAGCCTCCAAGGCCAAACAGACCTGTACCTATCTAGTCTCCAAGGCCAAACAGATCTGTACCTATCTAGTCTCTAAGGCCAGCCAGACCTGTACCTATCTAGTCTCTAAGACCATACAGACCTGTACCTATCTAGTCTCTAAGGCCAAACAGACCTGTACCTATCTAGTCTCCAAGGCCAAACAGACCTGTACCTATCTAGTCTCCAAGGCCAAACAGACCTGTACCTATCTAGTCTCCAAGGACAAACAGACCTGTACCTATCTAGTCTCCAAGGACAAACAGACCTGTACCTATCTAGTCTCCAAGGCCAAACAGACCTGTACCTATCTAGTCTCCAAGGCCAAACAGACCTGTACCTATCTAGTCTCCAAGGCCAAACAGACCTGTACCTATCTAGTCTCCAAGGACAAACAGACCTGTACCTATCTAGTCTCTAAGGCCAAACAGACCTGTACCTATCTAGTCTCCAAGGCCAAACAGACCTGTACCTATCTAGTCTCCAAGGCCAAACAGACCTGTACCTATCTAGTCTCCAAGGCCAAACAGACCTGTACCTATCTAGTCTCCAAGGCCAAACAGACCTGTACCTATCTAGTCTCCAAGGCCAAACAGACCTGTACCTATCTAGTCTCCAAGGCCAAACAGACCTGTACCTATCTAGTCTCCAAGGCCAAACAGACCTGTACCTATCTAGTCTCCAAGGCCAAATAGACCTATGCCTATCTAGTCTCCAAGGCCAAACAGACCTGTACCTATCTAGTCTCCAAGGCCAAACAGACCTGTACCTATCTAGTCTCCAAAGACAAACAGACCTGTACCTATCTAGTCTCCAAGACCAAACAGACCTGTACCTATCTAGTCTCCAAGGACAAACAGACCTGTACCTATCTAGTCTCCAAGGACAAACAGACCTGTACCTATCTAGTCTCCAAGACCAAACAGACCTGTACCTATCTAGTCTCCAAGGACAAACAGACCTGTACCTATCTAGTCTCCAAGGACAAACAGACCTGTACCTATCTAGTCTCCAAGGACAAACAGACCTGTACCTATCTAGTCTCTAAGACCAAACAGACCTGTACCTATCTAGTCTCCAAAGACAAACAGACCTGTACCTATCTAGTCTCCAAGGACAAACAGACCTGTACCTATCTAGTCTCCAAGGACAAACAGACCTGTACCTATCTAGTCTCCAAGGACAAACAGACCTGTACCTATCTAGTCTCCAAGGACAAACAGACCTGTACCTATCTAGTCTCCAAGGCCAAACAGACCTGTACCTATCTAGTCTCCAAGGCCAAACAGACCTGTACCTATCTAGTCTCCAAGGACAAACAGACCTGTACCTATCTAGTCTCCAAAGACAAACAGACCTGTACCTATCTAGTCTCCAAGGACAAACAGACCTGTACCTATCTAGTCTCCAAGGACAAACAGACCTGTACCTATCTAGTCTCCAAAGACAAACAGACCTGTACCTATCTAGTCTCCAAGGCCAAACAGACCTGTACCTATCTAGTCTCCAAGGCCAAACAGACCTGTACCTATCTAGTCTCCAAGGACAAACAGACCTGTACCTATCTAGTCTCCAAAGACAAACAGACCTGTACCTATCTAGTCTCCAAGGACAAACAGACCTGTACCTATCTAGTCTCCAAGGACAAACAGACCTGTACCTATCTAGTCTCCAAAGACAAACAGACCTGTACCTATCTAGTCTCCAAGGACAAACAGACCTGTACCTATCTAGTCTCCAAGGACAAACAGACCTGTACCTATCTAGTCTCCAAGGACAAACAGACCTGTACCTATCTAGTCTCCAAGGCCAAACAGACCTGTACCCATCTAGTCTCCAAGGCCAAACAGACCTGTACCTATCTAGTCTCCAAAGACAAACAGACCTGTACCTATCTAGTCTCCAAGGACAAACAGACCTGTACCTATCTAGTCTCCAAGGACAAACAGACCTGTACCTATCTAGTCTCCAAGGACAAACAGACCTGTACCTATCTAGTCTCCAAGGCCAAACAGACCTGTACCCATCTAGTCTCCAAGGCCAAACAGACCTGTACCTATCTAGTCTCCAAGGCCAAAAACCAGAACGTCCTATCCCTGTTAAAATCCCCAAATATCCCTTTCGACTGTCAAACTTCGTTAATGCATTCAGAGAATGCGTTACGTACACAAACTTTGATGTTTGAAAATGAAATTTAAGGGTTTTGGAGAGTGATTTTTATTGAATGAGACCCAGGCTCCATGTCTAATTGGACATGACAGGAGTCTCAAATACAGATGTTATAAACCTTCGTTGTAAAATACATCTATAAATACTTCCGATTTCTAATATTAGAAATTTCTCGGAAGTAAAATTTGTTAAAAAAGAGGAGTCTAAACATTAGATCTGGGCGTCCACAGACTGCTTCCACCACCGTGAGTAGTTGCTGTAGCAGCGTGAGCTATGCGGAATTATACTGATGGTTTCTAACTGGATCTGTAGATAATTACGACCGGACGACCGGGTGTACCACCGGTGGTACACGCACGTTCGTACGGAATGGACCGGGTGTACCACCGGTGGTACACAATGTCGGAGAGCCGTATTATCGCCGGTCCCACAAGAGAATTCACGAAAAACCATGCCGGTCGTCTAAGTGTTAACCGAACATAGTGAGGTTCTGTTTTAACTTGGGTACTGGACCATTTGGCTTTCGTTTGTCTGTCTGACTATTTGTCTGTCTGTCTGTCTGTTCCACGATAACTCTCGACCGGATTCTTCAAAATTGTTGAAATTTAGTATATATATTTATTGGGATCCTAAAATTTTACTTATAATTTTGGGCCACTCGGGGCCACAAAGGGACATTTTTTGTAAAAAATAAAAATGATTTTTCTAATTTTATTGAATAAAGCAACGCTCTTGAAATTTTTGTAGAATTGTTGAAAGTAGTATTTTGTTAAATTAGTGAAATTCTGTGGTCGTGAATACGACCTTTCAAATTACAAATTTAAAAATACGAATGTGTGCACTTTACAAACATGTTCTGAAACCTCTCAGCATGTAGTCAAGGTTATCACCAATATTGCATTTTACCTAACTACCCATAATAAAATTACTGACAATATTCTACATAGATAAAAATTATAACTTGTTTACTGCAGGTGCAGTTGAGCAAACATTCATTCACTCTTATTATTCAACAATTTTGATCAAACTTTATTTACAATTTTTATTTACAGGTACAGTGAAAGGGTATAATTAATTATAAGGTTAACAAAGTCTGATCAAGGGTGGTGATAATGCCTTTGGCATTTCCTTATGAAGGTGGGATCACAACGCCAAACATATACGAGGCATCGAGGCATACGTCAGAAACTTTTTGAACCCAGCGTCGATACCACGTTAAATGCACAAGTTCGCGTTCTGTCCCTGAAGTAAAGCAACGGCCAGCGAAGTTAAGACTTCTGTGGGTGACCATTCTAATTCGAACCCTCGCGATGCTGTCTATTCCCGCCTCACTCAGGATGGGTGAGGTTGGTTAATTTGAGTAGCTGATTTGTCCGTTTTCGGTGAATGCAGGGTAAAACGGTCGTGATATAACCATGCAGTTGAAAGTGACGTTAAATCCAAATCAAAAAGAAAGAGCGAGCGTTGATGGCATGTTAAATGCACCGGTTCTCGTAGGATCACTCAAGTTTCGCAACGTCCAGCGAGGTGAAGACTTCGTAATGCTTGCATTCCGGCCCAATCCAGGCTGAGTGATGTTGATTGAGAGGCTGGTTCGTCAGTTTTCAGCGAATGTAGGTTAAAACAGTCGTGATATGACCATGCAGTTGAAAGCGACGTTAAATCGAAAATACTTCCCATTTCTAATATAAGGAATTTGTCGGAAGTAAAAAAAGAATAAAGAAGATATGAAGGAGAAACACAGTAAGGAGTAACGTCACTCTTCATATAATAATAATAAAACTCTTTAATGGAAGGAAACCAACCACCAGGTAAGGCTAATGCTCAAAGCATTTTCTACCACCTAACCCTCAGAGTCCTATTATTATTTGGTCACAAACTCAAATTAATGAGGAAAAATTCACGCACTAGGTGGAATTTGAACCAACGGATCCCTACGCTACCTGGATCAGCAGACTAGCGCGTTAACCACTTGACTACCAGAGGACTTACCTTGGGTAGGAGTCGCGATGCATGAGGGTGTAGATTTGGAGCTGAGCCTCGTCAAACGTGTGGTTGGTAGGAGAGACCATGTTTCTGTTGACTATCTCTCGAACCCTAGAGTCCAGGCTCACCTGAGAGAGAGAGGGATATTATTTAAATATTTATCAGTAAAGCCGTTTCTTGTAAAGCCGGTTCTCAGTAATGTGTTTCACAGCCTTTTTTATTTCGTAGCCATGAAAAAGAAGCTACTGTAGACGCTTGTGGTCTGTGTTGCAGCCTGCCCATCCTATAGTATGCCTCCCCTCTGATAGGCGAGAAGTGACACAATATCCCATTTAGGTGCTGGGTCAACACGAGCGCACCGTAAGGTATGCCTTACAAACTAACCTCAACCATGAGGTTGAACAACGTCGACCCTGCTCAAGCGGGATAAGACAAAGTAAAAGAAGAAGATAGAGAAAAAGGTTTAGTAGTGAAAGAGAAGGAGGTAATAAAAGAGGGATAGAGAGGTGTCAGAGTCAATTGTAACCAAATTAAGATTACAATTTTTTGTCGGCGCGGGGTTTCGAACTCGGCACCTTCCGCATGGCAAGCAACTGCTTAACCACTAAGGTAATCGCGCGCGGTTCTACCGCCTAACCCTCAGAGTCTTATTATTATGTGGTCACAAAATCTAATTAATGAGGAAAAATTCATGCACTGGGTGGGATTTGAACCAGCGGATCCCTATGGCACCTGCATTACCAGACTAGCGTTAATCACTTGACCACCAGTTTCAGCCAAGTGAATTTGAGTTGTTGAGTGAAAAATTGTACGCCATAGTATCTCATATATTTATTGTAAATGCCTACAAATTTAAACCACTCAATAGGCAAACATTGAATGACTTAAAAAAAACCCGGAGGCTTTGATATTTTATGAACGCCGTTTAATTATGCAATTATGCAATGTGAAAGGATGAACAAGTTTCTCTCCTAGCCCCCTACAACTTCTTGTTCTTTCTAATTACGCAAACTGGAAGTTATATCCTCCATTTGCTGATGAACTTAAGCTGTTACTCACTAATAACCTCACGAACTTCAGTAGATTGATCGATTATCGAGGTTGGTGGGCGAGTCTTAAGTTCAGCAAAAAATAAGTAAAACATGTTTGACTAATTGTGATATCTCGCTTGTGATGAATACATAATAATAGGTATATTTAAAAAAATATATTATTAAAAATGACACTCCGGTGGGATCGAGATACCAGCAGAAATATTTTAAGAACCACTGAATAACCTCAGTAGCTTTTTGCTTTTTTACAAAGTAAGAGTTTGGCAACAAACTGAAATAAAATGAGGTCATTAGAGAGAGATAGACAGAGAGCGTGAGTGAGAGGTAATAAAGGAAGATCAGAAAATATTAAGGGAAGTGAAAGGGTCATTAGTGGGAGAGAAAAAAGGGAGGGAGGAAGACAGGAAAGGAGGATGGGAGAGAGAGAAAGATTGTGAAAGAGGCCAAGAGATAGGGAGAGAGATTGAGAAATAAAATAGAGAAAAATGTTTTTTTTTTTTTTTTAATTGGGGTTTAACGTCGCTTTCAACTGCCATGGTCATATCACGACGGGGGTTTTACCCTCCATTCGCAGGAAACTCACAAACCTGCTACTCACATTGACCTCACCCAGCCTGAGTGGGGCCGGGAAAAGCCAGCGTCACGAGAATTAGAATTTGAATGGTCACCCATCCAAGTCTTAACCTCGCTGGATGTCGCTTAACTTCGGTGTTCTGAAGGGAACCGGTGTATTCAACATGCCATCGACGCTGGCTCATGAAAAATGTTTAGTAGAGAAAGAGAAGAAGGAAGTAAAAGTGAGATAGTCACCATGGCCAGGTAGAGTAGCACACTAGGCTTGCACGCACTTTGACCTGGGTTCGATCCCCAGCAGGATAGGAAATTTGCTTTGTGTTTTGTTGTTTTGGATCCAGATTTTGTTGTCTGAGTGAGAGGCAGGTGGAATAGAGGAGAAGGTAATAAAATTAAGAAAAAAAAAGGAAATTTTCCCCCTGAAGAACTGGGTAATAATTGAGGACTGGTAAAGAGAGAGATATAGGAGAAAAAGTAGAGAGAGGGTGATAGACATGGGGAGAGAGAGATAGATATAAAGAGAGGGAGGGAAAAAGAAATAAGGAAGGAATGTGAACGAGTGAGAGAGAGAGAGACTGAGAGATAGGAGAAAAGGTAGAGAGAGGGAGAGTGATAGCCATGGAGTTGGAGAGAGAGATAGATAAATAGAGAGAGAGGTAGGAGAAAAAAGGAAACGAAAATAATAGAATGGAAAAAATCCATTTTCCCACGAGCGAGCTGAATAGGAGTAAGAGGGAGAAAGAAATAAGAAAAGAGTGGGAAATATAAAGAGAGACAGAGAGAAAGAGGGAGGGATATGGGGAGAGAGAGGGAGAGGGATAGATATGGGGAGAGAGAGAGAGAGGGATAGATATGGAGAGAGAGAGAGTGATAGATATAGAGAGAGAGAGAGAAAGATAGATATGGAGAGAGAGAGAGAGAGAGAGGGAGAGGTATAGATATGGAGAGAGAGAGAGAGAGAGAGATAAATATGGAGAGAGAGAGAGAGATAAATATGGAGAGAGAGAGAGAGATAAATATGGAGAGAGAGAGAGAGATAAATATGGGGAGAGAGAGAGCCAGAGGGATAGATATGGAGAGAGAGAGAGGGAGAGATATAGATATGGAGAGAGAGAGAGAGAGAGAGAGGGAGAGATATAGATATGGAGAGAGAGAGAGAGAGAGGGAGAGATATAGATATGGAGAGAGAGAGAGATAAATATGGAGAGAGAGAGGGAGAGGGAGAGGGATAGATATGGAGAGAGAGAGAGACAGGAAAAGAGGAAATGAAAGTAATAGAATGGAAAAAAGAACTTTTCCCCCGGGAGAGTTGAACAGGAGAGGGAGGGAGAGGAGAGGAAGAAAGATAAGATGGGGAGAAAAATGGAATAATAGGGAGATAAAGGATTCTACTTCCTGGTGATGTTTTATGGCCCTTTTTTCTTTCCCATTTCTCCCTCCCTCCCTCTCTCTCTTTGTCTGTTCTGAATTCTTATGACTCTCTCCTTTTCTCTATACCTCTTTAAGTCTTTGCGTTTTTCTGTACATTATCTTCATTTTGTCTCAATATCTTTCTTTCTCTCTATCAATCTATATCTCTAAAAGAAACCTGTCTGTGTGTATGTATGGAATTTTCTTTATACAAATCCACACCGTTTGACCGAGAAACCTAAAGTTTTGCACATAGGTCCGTTTGGATCAGGGAATTAATAAACCAATCCTTTACATACCCATACATTTATATAATACTATACGTTTATATTACCAATCCTATCAGTGACGTAGCCAGGGGGTAGGGGTTTTGGGGACAAATTTCCAAGAAACCCCAGCAAAGATGGAATATACGTCAGGTGAGATCTCTGAACCCCGCTCAACCGCCCCCCCGAAATCCCCTAAACCCCCCCCCCCCCTCAAATGTAGGTCTAGCTACGCCTATACAAGTGTGTTGTTGTAAAAATAAATTGAATTCAATTTCCTTGGTGTCAGCGTGAATTTTTTTATACTTTTTCCATCATTTACAATTCTAAGATTTACAAAATAATTTTAGACGACAGTTTAGAGGGCAGGAGAATTTTCCAGGGTTTAAAATTTTTCAATTGTGTAGTAGTGAAACAATTTTTTAATTTTTAGTATGTATTTAAGTGTGCCAAGAACCTATACATTGTTGTATAATGTATTTTTAGTTGGAAAAAAATTCATGTGATTAATTAAAATTATGAAAATATTAGACTGGTTCAATTTTTTTGAGCTCCTAAGGAAGAAATTTTTTTTTCTTCAATGTTTAACAACTTTCAAATACATATTAACATTCCCACCCCATCTTCACATTCAACACCCCTCACTTTCTTCCTCATCCCCCTCATTCTTATTGACACAGCTCTGATTCATACTAAGAGGACCTTCCTAAATTTCTATTGATTAGTCAATCTTGTAGGATCGCTGAAGTTAAGCAACGCCCAGATCGCTGTAGCTGGATGACCCTAACCTTCGTGATGCTAGTTATTCCCTGCCCTACGCAGGCTGGGTCTCCTCAAATAATCTCGATGTTAGGGTGGAAGAGATTGCCCCTAGCAATGACCCCGCCTTTTAGTTAGGACAATAGTTATTTTATCTTTATTATTATTTTTATTATTTTCAATATATTTTTTTTCTCTCCTGAATTTTTCTGTTGTAAATATTGTCTTCCTAATAAATAATTAAATAATAATTATAAGACCCTTGTTTATCATGCGAAAGATTCCGGGTTCGAACACCAGAGCCGACAATTTTTTTTATTTAGAATTTGGTTACAGTTGTTAGTAAGGGCTCGTGATGATTTTGACCCAGCACCTATAAAATGGGAACTGCTGTGTCGCCCATCAGAGGGGAGACATACTACGGAATAAGCTACAACACACACCAGAAGCGTTTAAAAAAGCTGTTGTTTTATGGCTACGAAAATAGTCTGTGAAACACAAGAAAAATTTGAAGCCCTTACCTTTCAAATTTACCAAACACCTTCATACTTTATGCTTTGTTATAAAAATTTCACCCAACTCCTTGAAGGGATCGGAGAGGAAGGACAACACAACCTCTTTCTCTTTACAGTTGAAAGAAAATATCTCTCGCTTTTCCTCTCTCTCTCCTTTCCTCTCTATGCCTTAATTTTTATTTCTTTCCCTCTTCCTCTCTCTCTCTCTTTCTATCACTCTCTCTCTGTTGTTCTCTCTTTATCCCTGAATATCTATTTATCTCCGTCTATCCCTTCCTATCTATCTCCCTCTCTCTCCCTATTTCTCTCTGTCTCTCTCCCTATCTCTCTCTCTCTTTCCTCTTGATCGTCCTCAAGAGAGCAATGCAAAGCAGCCTAGTAGGTCAATTGTTAGTTCCAACCACCAATTAGTTATCATGGATAGTCTCACAAGAATGCCAAGTTTTCTATGCAGACTCCAAAAGATAAAAGTCCAAAACTTTGCACCTACTCATCCTCACTTCAAAACTATTTGGGACTCTTTTACCACTTTTCATATGTTCAAAGGTCTATATTATAGACTCAAAAGTACTACAAACCTATGTACCCGTTCCAAACTATGTATCACTCATTTACAACCTTTAATATACTCAAGAATCTATGTAGACTCAAAAGTACTGCAAACCTGCAAACCTATGTACCTGTTCAAAACTATGTATCACTCATTTACAACCTTTATACTCAAGAATCTATGTAGACTCAAAAGTACTGCAAACCTCACTCATTTACAACTTTTAATATACTCAAGAATCTATGTAGACTCAAAAGTACTGTAAACCTATGTACCAGTTCAAATCTATGTATCACTCATTTACAACCTTTAATATACTCAAGAATCTATGTAGACTCAAAAGTACTGCAAACCTATGTACCTGTTCAAAACTATGTATAACTCATTAACCTTTATACTCAAGAATCTATGTAGACTCAAAAGTACTGCAAACCTCACTCATTTACAACCTTTAATATACTCAAGAATCTATGTAGATTCAAAAGTACTACAACTCTATGTACCTGTTCAAAACTATGTATCATTCATTTGCAACCTTTAGTATACTCAAGAATCTATGTAGACTCAAAAGTACTGCAAAACCTATGTAGGTATAGTAGGTACCTATTCAAAATTATGTATCTCTCATTTACAACCTTTAATATGCCCAAGGGTCTGCAAACTTATGTACCTAGCTTTCCGTTTGTTTTCTTTAATATGCTCAAGGGACGAATAGAAGCACCACTCAACAGAGAAACAATGGTCCTTTGAATTTTAATGGCCATCTGGGGAATGTGATGAACTATGAATATGACCGAGGAGATGGATACTATAATAATGATAAAACTCTTTAGTTGAAGGTAACCACCAGGTTAATGCTCAAAGCATTTTCTACCAACATTAGATCTCAAGTGGTTAACGCGCTAGTCTCTAATTCAGGTAGCGTAGGTATCCGTCGGTTCGAATTCCACCCAATGCATGCATTTTTCCTCACTCATTTGAGTATATGACCACATAATAATAAGACTCTGAGGGTTAGGTGTTAGAAAATGCTTTGAGAATTAACCTCGCATCGTGGTTATCGTCAACTAAGGAGTGTTATTATTATTATAGCCCGAGTTGAGGGACAGTCTTACTTATCTTAAGAGATTGCCATAGACAATAACCCCGCCCTTTAGTTAGTCCATATGTTTCTATATATTTTTCTATTGCTTTCATTGTTAAAATAATTATTTGTATTGTACATATGTCCTTCTTCTTCTCTTCTTTTACTCTGTCTTATCCTGCTCAAGCAGAGTCGACGTTGTTCAACCTCATGGTTGAGGTTGGTTGGTTTTGGCACACTTTTTTACGGCTAGATGCCCTTCCTAACGCCAACAATTCTATTTGATTTAACGTCCTGGATTAGGACGAGGGTTTCACCCGTCATTCGCTGGGAATCGTACCAGCTACCCACATTAACCTCACCCAGCCTGGGTAGGGCCGGAATTGTACATATGTCCATTTATATCTAATAAAGTGTTGAATAATAAAAATAATAAAAACTCCAATCCTGTTTCATAATTCGGCGGAATTTCGGCCCTTAAACTGTTTGTTATGACCATTCAAATTCTAATTTTCGTGACTCTGGCTTTTCCCGGCCCCACTCAGGCTGGGTGAGGTCAATGTGAGTAGCAGGTTTGTGAGTTTCCTGCGAATGGAGGGTAAAACCCCCGTCGTGATATGACCATGGCAGTTGAAAGCGACGTTAAACCCCACTTAAAAAAAAAAAAAACTGTTTGTTGCCAATTGGATCTTACCTCCTTGGGCGACAGTATAGAGATGTAGTCCTCATAGATGAACCGCGCCTTCTCCTCTATGACGTCAGGGTTCGATTCCTTCTTGAGGTCCTCGCAGGCCAGCCAGAACAGGATGTTCTCCTCGCTATACTCACAGCGCAGGAACTCCCGAAACAATTTCCTTCCGGCTGAAAAATGAGAAGAGGGTTTTCCTTTATTATTTTTTTGACATTTTCATGTCTTTGCTCTGGCACATAACCAAAATTATGTAACGAAATTATGTAACGAAATTATGTGACGAAATTATGTAACGAAATTATGTAACGAAATATTAAATTGACATTTTCATGTCTTTGCTCTGGCACATAACCAAAATTATGTAACGAAATTATGTAACGAAATTATGTAACGAAATTATGTGACGAAATATTAAATTATAAAAATGAAAATGTCCCAATGGTTGCAGACTCGTATGCAAGCGTTTTTCTTATTATTATTTAATAACACATTAGACAAAATTAGCTTTCATTTAATTAATTTTTGAACCCTTTCAGGCGCAGAGCTTGAAATTTTGAGAACATAGCGCACGAATAACTCAGTGGTTAAGTACTCGCTTGCCATGCAGAAGGTCCCGGGTTCGAACCCCCGCGCCGACAAAAAATTGTATTAAAAATTTGGTTACAGTTGTTTGTAAGGGACAACTTCCGGTGCGCTCGTGTTGACCCAGCACCTAATTGGGAAGTATTGTGTCACTTCTCGCCCGTCAGAGGGGAGGCATACTACGGGATGGGCAGGCTACAACACAGACCACAAGCGTCTATAGTAGCTGTTTCATGGCTACGAAATAAAAACGGCTGTGAAAGACTCATCTTATTTTTCTTTTCTTTTTGAACCAAGTATTAGGTATCGAATCATTATGTATTTTTACTTTCTGACTCCAAATCCAGTTTTATTTTTTACTTTCCTTATCCTATAATATGGAATGTATTGTATTCGTCGAAAAATTGACCCAGTTTTTCACATTTCTGGACGAATCATAGCTTCAGGATACCAAAAAATTGGTTTTCAGCCATTGGTCCGTGCGTCCGTGTGTCTGTCTGTGTGTCATTTCCGGCATGTTACTTGGAGGCAACATTGTTTTCAATTTTCTTCGAAAAGTCTTCGCCAACCGGGAAGCGAACTCGGGATCTCTGGACTACGGGCAGCGGGCAGTAGTCGCAACCGTTACGCCACGGAGGCTGGCAATTTTATGGTATGTCTTCTTTTGTGTATTATTTGTGTAAAAAAAACACAACTAGATACCTAATGTATCTCGGAAGTAATAACAATGTAATTTCCAACTTGCAAGGTTAATGTCGTCTGTGAGTGTATTTTGCTTCTCTCCATTCATTGAGGTCAAAACTAGGAATTTAATGAATTCAAAACATAAATTTTTTGTTAAGTGTTTTCGTAAATGAACAGTGATATGTTCTACTCTCGATATTACATTATGAACAGATATTACATTTTGATCAAACCGACCTCAGTAGCTCGATCGATAAGGACTGGTAACCTAGAGGTCGGTGCTTCAAGTCCCGGTTTCAGCGTAGATTTAGTAAAGCGAGTTTGAGTAGTTGTGATATCACGAAAGTGAGTAACACAGATACGATAACTCTCGTTATGAAAATGAAATAGATATAATTATAGTATTTATAAGGTAATTAATAGAAAATACACGAATACTGAATATTATTAATTAGGCTTTTAGGCGATATAATTATAAGTTGACCCGGTAGCGGTCAAGGAGTCTGACTGGTAATGCAGAGGTCGCGGGTTCGAAACCCAGCCGTGACCTGCCAAGTTATTCTCCCATTTGAGATTTGACCACACAATAATACGTCTTGGGCTTACTGCTATAGAATAACGGGAATCATAAGTCCTAGTTGGACAGTATAAATAAGGTTATTATTGTTATTATTGTTTTACAGGGAAAATTTCTGGCTGGGGGACTATAAACAGGGAGTAGACCAGCAGTCTGGCTGGGGGACTGTAAACAGAGAGTAGACCAGCAGTCTGGCTGGGGGACTGTAAACAGAGAGTAGACCAGCAGTCTGACTGGGGGACTATAAACAAAGAGTAGACCAGCAGTCTAGCTTGGGGACTATAAACAGGGAGTAGACCAGCATTGGCTTGGTTCTGGGGCCCTTGTCAATTATTAGCTTCCTTGTAAAGACAGTGGTAGAAGTGCTGAGTCATTCCTCCACTGTCTGGCTACCATCGTTCACGATGACGCTAAGCTAGAAGCTAAAGCTTCTTAGAAGCTTTAGCTTCTTAGAAGCTTTAGCTTAGGAAAAATACCTTTGTATATGTTATCCTGTTATTAAATAAATAAATAAATTTAAAAAAAAAAAAAAAAAAAAAAAAAAAAACCTATGATGATGAATTGGGGAAATGTAAGTTCTCGGATTTGTGACCTCGCTTGTGTCGATTATTAAACAGATTTAATAAAGTTTTATTTACAAAATATAGTATATACAATTTACAAGAAACAAAGTTGAAATTATTAAACAAAACTAATGCCTACGGCATTCTCTTCCCTACGCTATCTGGATTACCAGACTAGCGCGTTGACCACTTGACTACCAGTGCACCAGTTGACCTTAGTATACACAATTTTTGATATTTAATAATTATTGTGGGTTCCCAGCCAGGCTGGGTGAAGAGTTGTCCCAATTTGACCCGTGTCACTCAAAGGGTCATTGAACAAAATGTTTCACACTGTCATTTACTCCGATAAATTGTGTTTCTCTTTTTCTCTCTCCCTTTCTCTCTCTCTCTCTCTCTCTTTCTCTCTCTCTCTTATACATTGGGCCACTTGCACAAGGAGAAAAATAATAAATGACTGATTCGGCAGTAAATATGATAGAAAGATGGCGGAAATGGCCGCCATCAAAACCCCGAAAAACGAACAATAAAAATATCGGAAAAAAATAAAAGATATAAGGTACAAAAAAAATATGAGACTAAGTTTTTTTAATAATAATACTAATGAAAAAACTTTTTTATCATCCATCCTAGATGGGAGTTGCGACATATCAAATCCAATGATTTTAAGGAGTTGAATACAAATTCGACATTAGTTCTTAGCTAACTTTTATCGTTGTATCACCAGTGGCGGAATTTGGATTCTAAAAAGGATTTATCGTAATTTGAGGTTCGGGCGTCTTTATCGCTCATAATGAAGTCCCTTTAAATTTTTGTAGACATCGTTTCATGTATTCAGAACTTGCAAAAAAGGATTTTCACATATCCACTGTTTGACGTAAAATTAAACAAGGTTCCTTGTTAAATTTTACTTAACAAGTACTTAACAAGTAAAATTTAACACGAGCGCACAACTCGTGAATAAAAAAAGGAACGGAAATACATACATAGGATGAGCTCTTTCGATAGAGCCAATTAAAAAATATGGTGCAAGTGACCCAATACATCGCTTCTCTTATTCTCTGATAACTTGAGTTCAAATAAATAAAAGGAGTGTAATAAAACTCGGACTTTCAAGTTGTTCAACTTAACCCATACTGGTCCAAGTCACTTTTCAAAACACTATTACCTAAGCTTTTCTATCTTTGAAATTTTAAAATGAAAAAGTTGTTTATTTTCGGACTTTTGTGTTTGCCAAAATGTCAGAGTCTAGAGGATTTTTTTTTTTTAATACAGTAATAAAATTATCGTCCAAAGTCGGGGACTCGGTTCCTTTGGGAGGAACAGATGTTCCTCGGTTTGTTTACATTTTGAGAGACACAGTGCATTTTATTAAGACTGTTCCATTCCGTTCCACTCTGTTCCGTTTCAAAATGTATGATAAAATTTGATTAAAGTTGAAAGGGTTAAACAAAACTTGATCAAGGTCGGCGCTAATGTCTACGGCGTTCTCACCGAAAAAGGTTGACTTATCTTAGGAGATATTATACATTGTAAATTATTATGAAAATCTTTATTAGAAGAACATACCTATATACAACCAAATAATGGTAAAAATTAAAACACAAAATTGACAAAATTAATATAAACAGGAAAAAAATATACATATTTTAATCAAAAAATAGATTTGATTAAAATATATACATATGTCCTAACTAAAAGGCGGGGTTATTGCCTATGACAATCTCTTCCACCCAACTATCCTCATATCAATTCTTCCTTTTCACAATTCACACAGCGAGAGAAAGCGGATTCAAACACAATGCAATTCGAAATTCGAAACTTTCGCGGATTCGAAACTTCCGAGCGAGGCTGTACTAGAGAGAATTGAAAGAGGACACGGAACTTTCAGGTCAGACTGTACTAGAGAGAATTGAAAGAGGACTCGGAACTTTCAGGTCAGACTGTACTAGAGAGAATTGAAAGAGGACACGGAACTTTCAGGTCAGACTGTACTAGAGAGAATTGAAAGAGGACACGGAACTTTCAGGTCAGACTGTACTAGAGAGAATTGAAAGAGGACACGGAACTATTCAGGTCAGACTGTACTAGAGAGAATTGAAAGAGGACACGGAACTATTCAGGTCAGACTGTACTAGAGAGAATTGAAAGAGGACACGGAACTTTCAGGTCAGACTGTACTAGAGAGAATTGAAAGAGGACACGGAACTTTCAGGTCAGGCTGTACTAGAGAGAATTGAAAGAGGACACGGAACTTTCAGGTCAGACTGTACTAGAGAGAATTGAAAGAGGACACGGAACTATTCAGGTCAGACTGTACTAGAGAGAATTGAAAGAGGACACGGAACTTTCAGGTCAGACTGTACTAGAGAGAATTGAAAGAGGACACGGAACTTTCAGGTCAGGCTGTACTAGAGAGAATTGAAAGAGGACACGGAACTTTCAGGTCAGACTGTACTAGAGAGAATTGAAAGAGGACACGGAACTATTCAGGTCAGACTGTACTAGAGAGAATTGAAAGAGGACACGGAACTTTCAGGTCAGACTGTACTAGAGAGAATTGAAAGAGGACACGGAACTATTCAGGTCAGACTGTACTAGAGAGAATTGAAAGAGGACACGGAACTATTCAGGTCAGACTGTACTAGAGAGAATTGAAAGAGGACACGGAACTTTCAGGTCAGACTGTACTAGAGAGAATTGAAAGAGGACACGGAACTATTCAGGTCAGACTGTACTAGAGAGAATTGAAAGAGGACACGGAACTTTCAGGTCAGGCTGCTGTACTAGAGAGAATTGAAAGAGGACACGGAACTTTCAGGTCAGGCTGTACTAGAGAGAATTGAAAGAGGACACGGAACTTTCAGGTCAGACTGTACTAGAGAGAATTGAAAGAGGACACGGAACTTTCAGGTCAGACTGTACTAGAGAGAATTGAAAGAGGACACGGAACTTTCAAGTCAGACTGTACTAGAGAGAATAGAAAGAGGACACGGAATTTTCAGGTCAGACTGTACTAGAGAGAATTGAAAGAGGACACGGAACTTTCAGGTCAGACTGTACTAGAGAGAATTGAAAGAGGACACGGAACTTTCAGGTCAGGCTGTACTAGAGAGAATTGAAAGAGGACTCGGAACTTTCAGGTCAGACTGTACTAGAGAGAATTGAAAGAGGACACGGAACTTTCAGGTCAGGCTGTACTAGAGAGAATTGAAAGAGGACTCGGAACTTTCAGGTCAGGCTGTACTAGAGAGAATTGAAAGAGGACACGGAACTTTCAGGTCAGGCTGTGGCGAGGAAATTGAAGTGAAAACGTTTTCCTTGATGGCCTCTCTCAGCTCGTCCATCAGTTGTCTGACTTCAAGTGTCCGAGTGTCCGCTCTACTCCTCTTAACTGAGTTATTCGAAAATTGGAATGGCCAAAAGGAGAGGGGAAGGTGACGAAGAAAGAGAGAGGGGAAGAGTGGTGGTGGGGAAGAAAGAGAGAGGGAGAGAAATAATTAGGGGAGAAAGAGAGAGGGAGAGAAAAAATTGGGGAGAAAGAGAGCGGAGAAATAAGAGATGGAAAGAGTGTGATGGGGGAGAAAGAGAGAGGGGAGAGGAGAGGGAAAGAGTATGATGGGGAGAGATAAAATGAAGAAAAACAATTGGAAGAGCAAGAAAATTATAATGAAAGGGTCAATGAGAGTGAGAGTGAGAGTGAGAGTGAGAGGGAGAGAGAGAGAGAGAGAGAGAGAGAGAGAGAGAGAGAGAGAGGTGGGGGACAAATAGAGTATAAAGAGAAAAAAAGGAAGTGAGATAAGACAAAGGGATGAGTTTTCAGTTATGTCGGATGAGTTAGGAGAGATAAAATAATGAAAAGAAAGAGGTAGAGAGTAGGACTAGTAAGGAGTGAGTGAGCGAAAGAGGGGTGCAACGAGTATTATGAGAAAGAGAGAAATGTAAGACAGATAGAATGAAGAAAAGACAATAGGAGAGAAATAATGAAGAAAAGACAAAAGAAAGAGGAAAATAATTTCATAAGAAGGAGTCAATGAGAGAGGGAGAGAGAGAGGGGGAGAGAGAGAGAGAGGAGAAAGAGGAAAAGAATAGCATAAGAAGGAGTCGGTGAGAGAGCGAGGGATAAACCGAGTATAAACAGAAAGCGAAAGAAATAAAGACAATAGGAGATCGAAGGAGTATGATGGAAAAGAGAAAAGAGAGGGGAACAAAAGATAGTACTTAGAAGGGGTCAGTGAGAAAAAGAAATAGAGAGAGAGGGGGAAATGAGTATAATGTATGGTTTATAAAACAATAGAAAGATGAAGAGAAGAATGGGAAAGAATATAGAAAAAGAGATTGGAGAATGATGGACGAGACAAATGAAGGAATACCCAAAAGGATGAGGGGATGAATAAAAAAGAAAAGATGGATATTTAAGGCAGAGTCTAAAAAATAAGGGGGAGGGGTGTGTCGAAGAAGAAGGATGGGAAACAAATAGGGAAGAGCAAAAATGAAGAAAAGAAAAATACGAAGCAGTAAGATGGGAAGAGAAAGTGGTGGTAGGATAGTAAAAGGTTTAGTGAAGGGAGGAGAGAAAGTGGGAATAGCTGTAGGAAGAGAAGAAAGATACAAAGGAGAAAGTGGGAATAGAAATAGGAAGAGAAGAAAAATGGGAAGAGAATAGGGAGTAGGAGAGTAAAAGGTTTAGTGAAGGAGGAAGAGAAATAGGAAGAGAAGAAAAATACGAAGGAGAAAGATGGGAAAATAATAGGGAAGTGTGAAAGTGGAAGGTTTAGTGAAGGAGGGAGAGCAAGGGAGAATGGTAAAGTATAGTAAGAAGAATAGAAATTTAGGGAGGAATAATAGTGAGGAACAAGAAAATGAAGTCCATTTCACAGCATCCTTGTTTTGTTTAGAAGAAAAATACGAAGGAGAAAGATGGGAAAAGAATAGGGAAGTGGGAAATTGGAAGGTTTAGTGAAGGAGGGAGAGCAAGGGAGAATGGTAAAGTATAGTAAGAAGAATAGGAATTTAGGGAGGAATAAGAATGAGGAACAAGAAAATGAAGTCCATTTCACAGCATCCTTGTTTTGTTTAGAAATTTGAAAGGGTTTCTTCTACAAGGTGTCCTGAAAATTTTGCTTGTATAATGCACACTATCTGTCTGTCCCGGTAGCTCAGTGGTAAAGGCGACACTGTGTGAATCCAGAGGTTCCAGAGGTCGTGGGTTCGAAACCCGGCCGGGACATGACATGTTATCCTCCCATTTGGGATTTTTACCACATAATAATATGTCTTGGGCTTACTGCTGGAAAAATGCGACTTAATAGTCCTAATCGGCCAGTATAAATAAGACGATATTATTACCATTATTACTAATCTAGCGCATGGTCCCGTGATCCCAAGATCTCACCCAGTGATAGGATTTTTTCTCATTTATTTGGTTTTTGAAACTAAATAATGATAAGCCTCTTAAATTGTAAAATAATAATACAAATAAATAAAGTCAATCAATCATAAACCTCTTAGGGTTGAGTGGTAGAAAATGGTTTGATCATAACCCTCGTCTCTTGTAGGTACCTCCTACTAAAGGGTATTATGTACTCTATTACAGTCAAACCTGGGTGTAAAAGAACTGAAAGGACTAGAATTTCTCTCTTTTATCCAGGTTTCTCCCTCATAGAGGTGTTGATTTGATCTGGAAATAGTTCTCTTATATCCAGTTTTCTTACACCCAGTTTTCTTATACTCCGTTCTCTTATATTCAGTTTCCTTATATCCAGTTCTCTTACATCCCGTTCTCATATACCCAGTTCTCTTATATCCCGTTCTCTTATACCCAGTTCTCTTATTTCCAGTTCTCTTTCACCCGGTTCTCCTATATCCAGTTCTCCTATACCCAGTTCTCTTATATTCAGTTCTGTTATATTCAGTTCTCTTATATTCAGTTCTCTTATATCCAGTTTTCTTATATCCAGTTCCCTTGTATCCAGTTCTCTTATATACAGTTCTCTTATATCCAGTTCCCTTGTATCCAGTTCTCTTATATACAGCTTCGACTGTATTTTTGTTAAAAGATTATTAAAATTTGATATGTATGAATGACTTACCTGAGCTTTTCATGAGCCGATCGAACGACTTTCCCCAACATCGAATTTCTTCTAAACTCGGCCTGCGGAGAAAGAGAAGTCGAAACATAAGATTTATATCACAATTTTAGTTTGTAGCGCAGAATTATAGGACTTTACCGTATCTTTGTTATCCTCATATCTTATTTTTGCATTAATTTCGGCCACTGGTCGCATTAGATCAGCTACTCATTTTTCCTCACGAGGTATGAGCCGTATGAGTGGACCACCCAAGCACAGAGCAGAAAAATGCTATAAGTATGTATGTGAATTATTTGAGGTGTCCTTTTCCCTTTCACGACTTTTCCCTCTCCTAATTCACTATTAAAAAAATCTAAGAGGAAAAACATGGGGATGTTTCTTTTTTAAAATATAGCTGTGATGAATATTTTTGTTAAATTGCCCGCAGCTCAGAAATATGACTCCCCGGATGAGTTCCAGAGAGCACATTACCAGATCCTGTTGTGCAAGAAAATAAATTGGATTTCTCGTGTCATTTATACTCAAAGTACACTCCGAGGCAAGAAAAATGGCACTAATAATAATAATAATAATGTATTTCTTTGTGTTATCATATCCCAATTTTAGTGGGTAGCGCCGAATTATAGGACCTTTCCGTACTTTTAATATCCTAATATCTTATTTTTGCTTATTATTCCGCCACTGGTCGCTGTTAACATTAAAGCAGCTACTCATTTTTCCTCACGAGGTATGATTGGACCCCGAACATCCAAGCACTTCAAGAACACAAAAAATATTCACGTTTTTCGACTTAAATGACATTTTGTTTGTTTGTGTGTGTTTTTGAAGGTCTGTCAAGGCGGAGGGTGTAACCCACTAGTTTCCAAAAAAATGAGCTGCAAACAGGAATATCAGTGTAAGAAAAGCTCAAAATAAAATCAACAGAGGCATGACCGTAACTTTTTATGGCTACTTACGTAGGCTCTCCATCACAGTTGAGAATATCCTGATTGTTTGAGTCTTTCAGTTTACTGCTGTCCTGATTGCTGCCCTTCACAGCCAAGCTGAAACAGAGGAAAGAAACGAAAGGTTATTATTGTTGCATTTTATCTGTCTCTACATCTCTAGTAAATCAAAAGAAAGTTGTCAAAATCAAAAGTAGAAAACTTATATTAAACACAACCTTATCTATTAATTTTATAAGTATGTACAAATAAATGAATAAAGGTTACATAAAATGTATGTATGATTTTATTTGTGGTGAAGCACAAGGCCTCTTCACAATTTTTGTGGGTAGCGCAGCATTACTAAGAGCCTCGTTCACTTTTCAAATGCTATTGCATTGAATTCTTTTTACTCTGGTAATGCCGCCACTGGTCGTTACTCATACAGGTAACTACTCATTTTTCCTCACGAGGTATGAGTGTCTTTTATCTGATCTCATTAATAAGCAAGAGTAATTATGAAATTCACAAGACGAGGAAGAAGAAAAAGAGGGGAATCTTCCTCTTTGCCTTGGAGTCGGCATTGTTCAACCTCATGGGTGAGGTTGGTTTGCAGTGGCACAGTTTCACGACTGGGTGCCCTTCCTAACGCCAACGATTCTATTTGATTCGTCTTTTACCGTCCATTCGCGGGCAATCGTGCCAACTGCCCACATTAACCTCACCGAGCCTGGGGGGCCATAAATGCCAACCTCACATTCGGAGGGGAAAATGGAACAATATGGGGGTGGGATTAGAGAGACAGAGAGTGTAGAGGAGTGGAGAAGAGATGAGGAGAGAGAGGGGGTAGAGGGGGGGGCAAGAGGGGTGAGAGAGAGGGAGGGAGTGATGGAGAGAGAGAGGGGGGAGGAGGAGAGGAGGGTGAGAGAGGGGAAGGGAGTGGAGGGGGGAGAGAGGGGAGAGATGGAGAGGAGACGAGAGGGGGAGGAGGGAAGGAGGAGAGAGAGGGGAGGAGGGGGGGAGAGAGAGGGGTGAGATGGAGAGGGGAGAGAGAGGGAGTGAGATGGAGAGGAGGAGAAGAGGGGGAGTGAGATGGAGAGGGGCAGAGAGGGGGAGGAGATGGAGAGGAGAGAAGAAGGGGGAGATGGAGAGGAGGAGCAGAGAGGGGAGTGAGATGGAGAGAGGAGCAGAGAGGGAGTGAGATGGAGAGGAGGAGAAAGGGGTGAGATGGAGAGGAGGAGCAGAGAGGGAGTGAGATGGAGAGGAGGAGCAGAGAGGGGAGTGAGATGGAGAGGAGGAGCAGAGAGGGGATGAGATGGAGAGAGGAGCAGAGAGGGGAGTGAGATGGAGAGGAGAGCAGAGAGAGTGAACTGGAGAGGAGAGGGAGGGAGTAGGAGGAGAAGTGAAGGAGACACGATGAGGAGGAGGGATGGAGAAGTAGGAGGAGGAGGGAGATGAGAGGAGGAGCAGAGAGGGGAGTTAGTGGAAGGAGGAGTAGAGAGGAGGAGTGAGAGGAGGGAGGTGGAGAGGAGTGAGATGGAGAGGAGAGAAGAGGGGGAGTGAGATGGAGAGGAGGGGCGAGAGGGGAGTGAGATGGAGAGGGAAGAGGTGAGGAGGGAGAGTAGAGAAGAGAGGAGTGGATGGAAGGTGAGGAGGAGCAGAGAGGGGAGTGAGAGGAGAGGAAGAAGTGAGAGAGGAGAGAGATGAGAGGAGGAGTGAGAGGAGGAGGGTGATGAATGGAGAGGATGGAGGAGAGAGGAGGTAGAAGAGAGAGGAGGATGCGAGAGCTGAGGAGAAGGGAGAGGAGAGTAAAGAGGGTGAGTGGAAGATGGAGAGGAGGAGGACAGAGGAGATAGATGGAGGAGACGAGGAGTGATGAGAGAGCGGAGTGAGATGGAGAGATGAGAGGGAGGAGATGGAGAGAAAGAGATATGAGGGAGAGAGAGGAGAGGGGGAGATGATGTAAGCATTAGATGTTGCTAGAGCAATAGCATTGAACTGAATGCAGGTGGAGGAAGATTGATGATGTAGATGGGGAGAAGAAGACTTATAAAAAGAATACATTTCGTTCTTGACACATTTCACTTGTCAGGCACATTTCCTTCTCTGTCTCTTTCTTCCCTTTTTTATTACCTCTCTCTCTCTCTTCTCCTTACACTGTCCATCATTTTCATTACTCTTTTGTTCATTCTTTCTCTATCCTTCTCTTCTTTATCTTTTCCCTATCTCTCTATCTCTGTCTCTCAGTATACATTGATTACTTCCTATCACTCCCACTATCTGTCTCACTCTTTTACTCAATCTTTTTTCTTTTTCCGCTCTCTCTCTCTCTCTCTTCCTCTTTCTTTTTCTTTTTCTCTTTCTCTTTTTTTATCTTTTTCTTTCTCTTTCTCTATCTCTTCCTCTCTCTCACTCATTCTCTCTCTTTTTCTCTTCCTCTTCCTCTTTCTCTCTCTTTCAGCTGAAAGAATGTAATTTATATAATTATTAAAAAAAAAAAAAAAAAAAATCAACATCTCTCTCTCTTCTTCTTCCTCACTTAAATTCTCTCGATCTCTCTTTCTTGCTTAAATTATACTATTTATCCGTCGTATTCAAAATGTCACAGCAGATGACAACTACTATCTTTTTTTTTTTTTCTCAACTCTCCTTCTCAATGTTCAAAGGGATGAGTAACCCTCTATCCATCTCTCTTCCTCCTCTTTCTATTTTAATCTTGTACTTCTTTCTCTCTTTCTCTTTATTCTGCCACTATCTATTTTGTTGTGCTTCTTACTATTGAGACTTTTCACTCCTATATTCACTTCTCTCTTTAACGCGTTCTCTCTTCCTTTCTTTTGATCAAGGTCAGTTTGTCTCTCTGCATTTTACTTCCAAGAAATTTCTAATATTAGAATATTATTGTGTTTTTCTCTTTTACTTCTTCTCCCATACCTCTTTCTTCTTCATCTCTAACCTCTCTCTCTCCTCTCTTTCTCTTCTCACTCTTTTTATATTTCTCTCCTCTAAATTATGATTCTGCATCCTGTTCTTATCTAGTTTAGACTATAAATTGAGTTAGAAGATACTTAATTTTTCTTAAACGTGGGATTTGAACCGCCGACCTCCAAATTACGAGTCTGCCACCCTATCGACGAAACTACTGAGGTTTGTATCAGTCTAACCTTCACTTCTCAGCCTTAGGGCCAAATGAAGAAACTGGATTTAAATTTGAAATAAGCCTTTTTAATCACGAAAACTTTGTGATTAAAAAGGAAAAAGATGATTATAATAAATATATGTAAATAAATATATTTCAAGTATTTGTTGAAAAAAAACTGTGCCTCAACTCCAACTATAGTGAGCTGTGATTGGTTGAAACTCAGACTTAAAGTCGTGTCTGGCTCCTTCTTCACAGAAGGAATTCTGTGAAGAAGGAAAACGTTGGGTCAAAGAAATTGAAAAAAGCTTATAGAAAAAACTGGAAATTTCTAATTCAACAAATCAGCATTGCCACTCAAAGAGGCAATGCTGGAAGCATATTATCAGTGCTTCCGATGAAAGAGATGAGACCTAGTTTTACTTATAAATAAAAATCTATAATCACCTTAATCCTATGTTCATAATTTGGCCTTTACCTTACAGGAGTTGTATGGTATCTAATATCATTCTAGCACAGAGAAACTATACTACACTTTGAAACGCTGTCACTTTCCTTGTAGAGGGCGTTCTTACTAAACATATTGGAGTAAGTTTTATTTAAAAATGACATAGAATATACTAATTCTACATAATCTCCCGAAATATATAATTAATATAATTGTTGTCACAGCTATTCTCTACTTCAAAACACAAGTAACAAGAGTACTGTGTCTTATGGCAAGTGATGTCGATAGTGATGTCAATTGTTTGTGAATAAATTTTACTTTCTTTCTCTCTCAAAGATATGGAATTAATTAAACAAAACTTGATCAAGCCA
The DNA here is from genome assembly GCA_024516035.1 of Bactericera cockerelli. Taxonomy (NCBI): domain Eukaryota; kingdom Metazoa; phylum Arthropoda; class Insecta; order Hemiptera; family Triozidae; genus Bactericera; species Bactericera cockerelli. The sequence goes on from CM044955.1 coordinate 4,557,612, forward strand.
GCGTCGATGGCATGTTGAATACACCGGTTCCCTTCAGAACACCGAAGTTAAGCGACATCCAGCGAGGTTAAGACTTGGATGGGTGACCATTCAAATTCTAATTCTCGTGACGCTGGCTTTTCCCGGCCCCACTCAGGCTGGGTGAGGTCAATGTGAGTAGCAGGTTTGTGAGTTTCCTGCGAATGGAGGGTAAAACCCCCGTCGTGATATGACCATGGCAGTTGAAAGCGACGTTAAACCCCACTTAAAAAAAAAAAAAACTTGATCAAGGGCAGTGCTAATGCCAACGGCATTCTCTTTACACCTTTGACGAGATGTTTCATAAATATAGTCAATTCAATTCAATCCTTCCTTTCTCTCTTTTATCTCCTTTCTTTCTCTCCTAACTCCTTTTCGTAGCTCTCTATCTTTTCCGTTACTTTTTCAATTCAAATTCTTCTAGACCCTTATTAATCATCTATTTCTCCCTCTTGCTGTTCTTCCACCTCCACCCCCCCCCCTGTTTTTCCTCCTCACCCTCCTCCTCCTGTCCCTCCTCCTCCTCTCCCTTCTCTCCTCCTCTTCCTCTCCTTTCCCTCCTCCTCTTCCTCTCCTGTCTCCTCCTCCTTCTCCTCTCCCTCTCTATCCTTTTTCTTCTCTCTCCCTTTCCCTCCTCCTCCTCCTCTTCTCTCCCTTCTCCTTTCCCTTCTCCTCTCCCTCTCCCCTCCTTTTTCTTCTCTCCCTTCTCCTTTCCCTCCTCCTCTCCCTCTCTCTCCTTTTTCTTCTCTCCCTTCTCCTTTCCCTCCTCCTCTTCCTCTCCTGTCTCCTCCTCCTTCTCCTCTCCCTCTCTAGCCTTTTTCTTCTCTCCCTCTCCTTCCTCCTCCTGTCCCTCCTCACCCTCCTCCTCCTCCTTCTCCTTTCCCTCCTCCTCTTCTCTCCCTTCTCCTTTCCCTCCTCCTCTTCCTCTCCTGTCTCCTCCTCCTTCTCCTCTCCCTCTCTATCCTTTTTCTCTCTCCCTCTCCTTCCTCCTCTTTCCCTCCTCCTCTTCCTCTCCTGTCTCCTCCTCCTTCTCCTCTCCCTCTCTATCCTTTTTCTTCTCTCCCTCTCCTTCCTCCTCTTTCCTTCTACCTCTTCCTCTCCTGTCCCTCCTCCTCCTCTCCCTTCTCCTCTTCCTCTCCATTCCCTCCTCCTCTTCCTCTCCTGTCTCCTCCTCCTTCTCCTCTCCCTCTCTATCCTTTTTCTTCTCTCCCTCTCCTTCCTCCTCTTTCCCTCCTCCTCTTCCTCTCGATTCCCTTCTCCTCTTCCTCTCCTCTTCCTCTCGATTCCCTTCTCCTCTCCCTCTCCTCCTCCTCCTCTTCCTCTCCTGTCTCCTCCTCCTTCTCCTCTCCCTCTCTATCCTTTTTCTTCTCTCCCTCTCCTTCCTCCTCTTTCCCTCCTCCTCTTCCTCTCGATTCCCTTCTCCTCTTCCTCTCCTCTTCCTCTCCATTCCCTCCTCCTCTTCCTCTCCTGTCTCCTCCTCCTTCTCCTCTCCCTCTCTATCCTTTTTCTTCTCTCCCTCTCCTCCTCCTCCTCTTCCTCTCCTGTCTCCTCCTCCTTCTCCTCTCCCTCTCTATCCTTTTTCTTCTCTCCCTCTCCTCTAGACTCAAAGTTTATCTCGCATCGCAATAATTTTGCAGAGAATGAATGGAATTTGCATTTTAAAATGTTCGAAATTTAATACCTAAATGATTACGTTCTCTACAAAATGGCGTGTGTGTGTGAGAGAGAGAGAGAGAGAGAGAGAGAGAGTGAGAGACAGAGAGAGAGAGAAAGCAAGAGAGATAGCGAGAATTTGTATTTTTAACTTTATTTAGAATAATTAATTATTACAATATAATTACCTCTAAAGCTAATTCTAACTTATTTAGAAGTAAGCTCTCTCATAAGTTCATAAATTAACTAACAAAGTCATTGGTAGTCTAGTGGTAGTCTAGCACATGCCTCCTGTTGAAGTCTGGTCTGGCTTTCATTTGTTGTGTTTAACGCTCTAGTCTGGTAATTCAGGTAGCGCAGGGATCCGTTGGTTCGATCCGTATGTTGGTTCATTTATTTGACTTTGTGACCACATAATCATAAGACTCTGAACGTTAGGTGGTAGAAAAAGCTTTGAGCATTAATCTCACCTGGTGGTTACCTTCCACTAAAGAGTATTATTATTATTAACAAATATAAGAATGACAAAACAAGAACCATAATAATAACGTACCATTACAATAATAATAATAATAGAGAGAGAAAGAGGTGGAGAGCGAGAGAAATATTAAAATGTGTAGGTATGTAATAATACAGAAAGAAAGAGAGAGGAATATTAAAAATATGTATGTACGTGGATGGAATTGTCAATATTTTAAAGGGACTAATTTGACCACAACAAAATGAAATTAAATTGGGTATTGTGTTTGTTTGTATCGTTTTAATTTTACTTCCGAGAAATTTCAAATATCAGAAATCGGAAGTATGTATTTTATTTATGTTGTAACATTAAATTTGCGATTTAATAGGTTGCAGGCGCAGTACTAAGGAGCTGCGGAACTGCAGCATCCCCAGACACAAAAGAAAAAGATAGGATTCTCTCAAGTTCTAAGCTCGTACACAATGGAAAATATCACAACGGTGCGAATGACCATGTTAAAGCACCATACCTAATAAAAAAAAAAATTAAAAAAAATCACACATTTCTAGAAATATTAATGCATAATTTTTATGATTGGCATTGTAAACAAACTCTTTAGATACGACTCTATAAATGCCAATTTAGTCCGGTTTATGTGGCAGCACCCCCAAATTATTTTCTCACCAGCCGCGCCTGGCTAAGAAGTATGGAGAGAAAGGGGAGATCAGAATGTTATGGGAGAACAAGTTACAGAGTGGAATCTGTGGGGGAGCCAAGACAAATTTTTGAACTGTTAATTATTATCCTCAGCTTAATGGAGATTGATTAGGGTCTCCATGTGAGAGTGAGAGAAGGATATAGGAAGAGGGAGTGCAGGGGGTCAGGGAGAGAGAGAAGGAAAATGGGAGAGAGAAAGAGGGAGAGAGAGAAAGAATGAGAGAGAGAAAAAATGAGAGAGAGAAAGAGAGACAGAGAGATAGAGGAGAAGGAGAGAGAAAGAGAACAGAAAGAGATGGTTAGAGATGAAGGAGAAGAAGAAAGAGAGTAAAATGGAGAGAGGCACACACTTTGTTTGTTCAAAAGTAAGGGAAGCAGTATGGAAAAGAGACAGAAAGAGGGCAGAATAAAGGAGTGAAAATGAGAAGTTCTACTTGGAAAGGAAAGAGGTTAAAAAATACAGGATGTCCAAGATTTTTATGGAAATTTCAGAATCTACTCAGAAGACATTCTAAGAATATAATAATCTTTGGTAATTTTTCAATTACATTTTCTTTTTTTTAAGAAAAAAAAATTGAAAGAAAAAGAAAAAAAACTTGAATGAAAAAGAAGTTTACTCATGAATAATAAACATTAATAATATAATAATGCTCTTTGTGGAAGGTAACCACCAGGGAGGTTTATAGCTCAAAGCATTTTTATAAATTATTATAAAATTACTTATAAGGTAAATCATAATATAGTAAACAAAATATACAATACAGTAGAATACAATGAAATATAAAGAAAAATAAAAAGATTAAGCAAATATACAAGAAAAAAAAAAGAGAATGAGGTTAATATCCTACCTAAAGGGTGAGGTTATTGCCTGTGGCAATCTCTACCACCTAACCCTCAGAGTCTTATTATTATGTGGTCACAAACTCAAATTGATGAGAAAAAAATGCGTGAACGGGGTGGGATTCGAACCAACGGATCCCTACACTACCTGGATTACCAGACTAGCGCGTTAAAAACTTGTCTACCAGTGTACATTGAACTTGTGAAGTGAAAATGGTTCTCATGTCCTTGTACATTGTGGTTTATTAGAAATGCGGCGGCAGTTATGGGCTGTGTGCCCCAGGGAGATGAGTTGGTTGACTTGTTTTATACACATAGTAAATTAAATAAAAAACCATCTTTTAGTTCATTTTAATAAAAAAAAATCCAAAAATGATATAAGGTTAATTTAGCCTCAGAATACCTTCAAGAGTTGATTCTGTAATTTTCTTTTACACCCTTTTTTATTTTTTACATGTCTTACATCTACAAAAAAATTATACTTTTTTTATTAAAAAAATAACATTACAATTTTATAAATATAAAACTTCACTTTTACACCCTGTATAATAAGGTAGGTATTATGAGGAAGAAACATCGGTAAAGTTTTCAACCCGTTCCAGTTTTGAAAATTTTCCATGCAAAAGAAGGAGGTGAAAATTTTATCGAAAAGAGTATTATACCCTCGATGCCTGTCGAAACTTTGACCCTAGATGTCTTATGCATACACATCTGATAATTATGTATAAGACATTTAGGGTCAAAGTTATGGATTGCTGCCAGGGTGCGCTCGTGTTGACCCAGCACCTTTATAGAAGTGACAAGTCCATTAAAGGGCAGACTTACTACAGGATGGAAAATCTATAACGGGTTTTTATTAGTTGTTGTTTTATGGTTACGTAATAATAAAGCTATGTAACACATGCCTTTTTTATTATTATTAAAGACTGGTTAGAGTTCCACAATTGAAGACCCAACTATCACACTAACCTCTATGTTTTATATATTAAAGGTGAGTGTTTCACAGCCTTTTTTATTTCGTAGCCATGAAACAGGAGCTAATGTAGACGCTTGAGGTCTGTGCTGTAGCCTGCTAGTCCCGTAATGTGCCTCCCCTCTGATGAGCGAGAAGTTTGTCGGCGCGGGGTTTCGAACCCGGGACCTTCCGCAAGGCAAGCGAGTGCTTAACCACATCTACTCTGATTAGTTGATTCTATTTGGTTTTATCTTCCTGACCCTCCATTCACTGGGAATCGTACCAGATTCCCACATCAACCTCACCCAGCCTGGGTAGGGCCGGAAATGCCAGCCTCACGTGTGTGAAGGGAACAGAAATGTCTTCAAAAAGTCTGCCTCAACCGGGAGATCCATTATTATTATTATTATTGATGTAGGTACATTGTTCCTACTATACAAATACAACACACCTTGAGGTCAAAGATATTTGTCCCTGATGGGCATGTCAAATCGTCGAGCATATTGACATTTCTGGCCCCCATAATTATGTATTGGATGTCCCATTATTGTATTGTCAATTTCCTTTAAAACACACATCTACTCTAAATCACCCTTTCATCTACACCATTCAAGGGTATTAAAGGCATAGCACGAGTTTGAAAAGAAGCTCCACCTCTTGATTGAAGAAGAAACTTCCTCATGGTTTTTGAGGGGTCAATAAATTGTTTCTGTCTTCCAATTAAGTCCGGCTGAGGCTGCACCCCCAAAACACTTTCCCACCCGCCGCGCCTGTTCAGTATGGAGGATCATAATAAATTGGTTTATGAATTCGGGGCGTATCAAGTGGTGTCAAAGCCTCTTCAATAACAAAGAAATTCCTGGAATCGGAGAAACACAAAGTGATTTATTAATCAATTTATGAATTCGGGGCGTATCAAGTGGTGTCAAAGCTTCTTCAATGACAAAGAAATTCCTGGAATCGGAGAAACTCCTGGAATCAGGGAGGAATGCCTCCTGTTCCAATGTATTTCGTAATTCATCCCCTTCCATTACCTGGAATTGTCAGGTGAACCTCTCAATAAGACATTTCAGCTTTTACGTAATTGCTCTCGCTTTTTTCCTTTCTTTCCCTCTCTCTCTCCTCCTCTCTCTCTCTTTCTTTCTCTCTTCTCTCTCTCTCTTTATTTCTTTCACTCTCTCTCCTCTCTCTTTCTATCTCTCTCCTCTCTCTTTCTATCTCTCTCTCTTCTCTCTCTCTCTCTCTTTCTCTCTCTCTTTATTTCTTCTCTCTCTCTCCTCTCCTTTCTATCTCCTCTCTTCTCTCTCTCTCTCTTCTCTCTCTCCTCTCTCTTCTATTTCTCTCTCTTCTCTCCCATCTCTCTCTCGCTCTTTCTCCCCCTTCGTTTCCTTTGTCTCTCGCATTTTTGCTTTCTCTTCTCTACTAAAAAGGTAAATTGAACCAAGACCCAAGTAGCAATTTCTCACTAGAAGAAAAATAACCAGCTGCGACTATTCATACTTTTATAATACATAGATTTCCTCAAGTTATTTTCATTTTTTTTAAGATGAGTGTTTTACGGCCGTTTTTATTTAAAAAAAAAAACATGCTATGATTATGAACAGATTTTTTTTTTTTTTTTTAAAGATGAGTGTTTTCACAGCCGTTTTTATTTCGTAGCCATGAAAAAGGAGCTACTGTAGAGGCTTGTGGTCTGTGTTGTAGCCTGCCCATCCCGTAGTATACCTCCCCTAGGGTGGGTCAACACAAGCGCACCGGAAAGGTATCCTCTTACAAACAACTGTAACCAAATTAAGAATACAATTTTGTCGATACGGGGGATCGAACCCGGGACCTTCCGCATGCAGCGAGTCTTAACTGGCTAATAGCGCGCTTTTTTTTCTCTTTACCTCTACTCTTCGGGTCCTTGTTTCCCTTCTCCCACCCTCTCTTTCTTGATCAAATTTATCTCCTCTTCCTCTCTCTTCAATTTCTATCCCATTTTTCTTCTCTCCCTCTTCCCCCTTTTATTTCTCATTATTTCTCTTTCTCTTTCTCTCTCTCTTTCTCTTTCTCTTTTCTCTTTCACTTTCTCTTTCTCTCTCTCTCTCTTTCTCTCTCTCTCTTTCTCTCTCTCTCTCTTCTCTTTTCTCACACTCTTCTCTCTCTCTTTCTTTTTTCTTTTCTCTTTTCTCTTTCTCTTTTCTTCTCTCTCCATGAAATGAGCATCTACTTTGATTTGTGATATAATAACACAAAGATACACATTTATTTCTTGTGTTTCTTTTTCTTTCTCTTTCTTTTTTCCTTTCTCTTTCTTTTTCCTTTCTCGATCTTTCTTTCTTTCTCTTTTCTCCTACATTTCGGGCTTCAAAAGTCGTAAGCGTTTTCCAAGCTCCAGCGCCCTTTTTCTACTTTTTTTCTTTCTTTGAAATTCACAAACAAAAAAGAATTGTTACGAGATCACTTTTCAAGTTCCTGTACAACTCTTTTTCTTTATTTTATATAAAAAATTATGAGATTATGTAAGACGAGGTTCTGCGAAGTAAAAATTAAAAATGCAAAGTAAAAAAACTTACTAAAGTTTTTGATTTATTCATTTCGAATTTTGGCAGTGAAGCTGCTTTTTAAAGGCTTCTAACAATGTTGTCTATTTTTTTGCTGAAATTATTATGAAAAGATCGAGTGAGCCCTAAGCCGAATTTTTCTTTCTAACCCAAACTGGATCAACTGGAATAAAATGGATGAACTGGAAAAAAAGTCATTTTTCTTTAGAAAGGAACATCTTCTTCCAGTTTTGGTTAACCAAAATGGATTTATAAAATTCTTGCTTCCATTTCTTTTATAGTCCATTGTTTATCTTTAAAACTACCAAAACGCATTTTTCTTTCACGAAAGTGAGGAAGCTAAACCGTAAATATTTGGAATAAAATGGAAATATTTGGAAATACCGAACCTGGAAAAAAAAATATATCAAAAAAAAAAAAAAAAAAAATGCAGCTTTAGAATTATGATATTGATGACAAAGTTATTTCGTCACTAAACTTGCTTTGTTGGAAAAATACGACCCCAAAACGCCACTGATTTCGTTTAGGCTTGGAAGATACGGTACGGCACTGGAAAAGATCGCATTAAAGTATTTCTAAGAATTCATAAAAATTTTTTACTTTCCTTAAATATAATGAGGAAAATATTTAATTTTGATAGAGCAACTTTCGGGGCCGCTCCTTGCAGGTCGGAGGCAGCTAAGTAATTATAACCCTTGCCATACATTTTGAAATTATCTTGCACAGAATTTAATCAAAATAAAAGTCAAAATGACCTAAAAAAATATTCTTAGAAGCTTTTATCATTAGCTTAGGAAAGAAACTTTGTAAAAATCCAAAATGTTAAATAAATAAAATGTTAAAAAAATTACCACTTTTTGGGCCTATCAGCTGACCCAGGCCCGTTTTCCACGTCCAGCGCACTGGCACAACGAACAGTAGCGCCCCTTTATATACGCGTCGAGACGCAGCTGTTAGAAGTCGGTTTTCATCAGTGGCGCAATAAATGATGCACGTAGACACAACCACGGAAATTTGGTTTTTCCATTTTTTTTGCGCCCCCCAAAAATGCCAATACTTATGTAGGCACGTGCCTGCTGTGCCTATCCCATGAAACGAGCCTGGTGCTGACCCAGGCATAATAGGTGTGTAAAGGGATAAGTATCCTAATCAACCTGTTTCATAATTTGGCCTAAAAAAGTAAGAGATGAACAGTATAAATAATAGCCGATATGAAACGAAGGTAGCATTAACATGTACATAGTTAACGGACCATTTTTTAAGTGAAACTTAAACGTTAAAATACATAGATATGAATAAAATAAATGAAATTTTCTCAGAGGCTGAAAAAAGTTACCTACATACCTGCGTCGACTCGTTAGCCACACCCGCCATCTTGAAGTCATTGCGCTATCTTGCGGAAACTCTGCTGAAGATTGCTCTCCCATGACCTTGGAAGATGCTTTGTGCGGCTCTTTTGAGATACATTACGACTACCAGAGCCGCCCACTCTACCTGGCCTACTCACTGCACTTCCGTGCGTATGATTAGCGCGCACAGTTGTCGTGCGGAACCCAGTTCAATTCCGCGAGGTGGATTTTTGAAGATTTTTTTTATGATTATTCGAAATTCTAATCGATTTTAAACATTTTGAAGGGCTTTGACGCCACTGGTAGGCGCAAAAAACGCGATCAAATTATGAGAAAACTATTAAGTGATACCAGAGTATGAGAAATAGTTATTTCTCACAAACTTGCATGTCGGAAATCGCGACACAAAAACGGCACTGATTCGAAAAGGTCGAAAAACCCACATAGCTCGCACTGAAAGATTATCTAAACGAATACGGGAAGCGTTCTTATCTTGACATTTTTCCATCCGTATAAATTTCGCTTACAATGGTACTCAAGAACGACTCGAATGTTACGTCAATGACAGCTGACAAGTCAGAGGAGCTTCACAAAGCTCGGGTCGTGGTTCGAGACCCGTTGAATCGCAAAAGTTCGTGGTTGCTACAGGCATTGAGATGAATGTAGCGGTGCTCTTCAGTACATTTTTCTAGGAGACGAACAATTAGTTTGAGATGTCAATCAAATTCACGGATTAATTAGTGTACATGTCAATCAATTTGTCAATCAAATTAGAATTTTAATCTCAGAGACGAGAATTTTGTTCGTTCGTTAGTGTAGTTTCATTTTTTTCATAATTAGTTTTATATGAATCCTTGGGTTTAATTATTTGTTGCATAATGGCATTCTAATATTTAGGATTCATCAGAGGTAGAGATTCTGTTCGGAATAAGTTTCACTTTTAATTATGAATTTCAAATGTTCCTTTTTTAAAAGGATTTAGAGCAATAATTACATGAATAAATTATAGAATAACTACGCAATCCATCGATTTTCATGTTATTGCCCCATTAGGGGTATATCTATACACTTGAAATAAATTAATAATGAAAAAATATTATACAAAGGCCCTTCATATATACATAACATGTACAATGTACATGTATGTTTAATTGCTCTATGCTAAGTGTGTTTATGTATAATTAATGTATTGGGTTCAAAAAGAAAACTTTAGGTACATTTTTTTACAATAATTATTTTTCCCCAGCTTAAAGTAAGTAATATATTATTATGAAATCCAGTTTTGCCCAATTATACGTAATTATAGTACCTACTTGAAGAGAAAATTAGTAATAGTCTCTAACAATGTAGGTGTACTGGTATTAGAAAATTTATTCACGTGACCTACAAAGAAAGTAGCTTAGCTAAGTTAAGCTGGATAAAATATTATTCTTGTGGTATATGTAGCCATCTTTAAAGGCCGAATTATAAAGCAAGATTAGTAAGCGTCGATGGTGCGTTGAATGCACCGGTTCTCGCAGGATCACCGAATCTAAGCAACGTCCAGCGAGTTGAAGACTTCGTGATGCTGGCATTCCGGCCCAACCTCACCGGCCCTGGGTGAGGTTAATGTGGGTAGCAGGTTTGTGAGTTTGCTGCCAATGGAGGGTGTCCCCGTCGTGATATGACTAGATATACAGTTGAAAGCGAAGTTAAACCCAAATTACATCAACAAAAAAAATCAAGTTTAAGATAAGCCAGACCCTCAACCAATCACAGCATACTATAGTCCGACCTGAGGGACAGTCTGGCTTATCTTAAAGTTAATCTTGTTTAAGATAAGTCTGGCTTATCTTAAAGTTAATCCTGTTTAAGATAAGTTGGGCTTATCTTAAAGTTAATCCTGTGTAAGATAAGTCTGGCTTATCTTAAAGTTAATTCTGGTCATGATAAGTCTGGCTTATCTTAAAGTTTTTCCTGTTTAAGATAAGTCTCTCCTTTGCTTCTCTCTCTCCTTCTCCTTTGCTTCTCTCTCTCCCTCTCCTTTGCTTCTCTCTTCCTCTCCTTTTCTTCTCTCTCTCCCTCTCCTTTGCTTCTCTCTCTCTCTCCTTTGCTTCTCTCTCCCTCTCCTTTGCTTCTCTCTTCCTCTCCTTTTCTTCTCTCCCTCCCTCTCCTTTGCTCTCTCTCCCTCTCCTTTACAACTCCCTCTCCCTCTCGCTCGCATATAAGCAGGTCATTTGTAAGCATTATCGCAGGTACAGCTTGAGATCGATACCCAAGCTGAACGTTTTCTTTCCTGGGCATTCTGCCAGAACCTGTTAATAATATTATCATTCCAGCACGAGGTTCTAATAGCAGGATTAAGAATAGCAAATTCCTCTCATTTCAGTAGAGAGAGAGAGAGAGAGAGAGAGACAGAGGGGAGAGAGGAGACGAAAGAAGAGAGAGAAAAACAGGAGAAAGAAGAGAGAGAGGAGAGGAAAAGAAAAGAGAGAGAAAGAAAGAGAGAGAAAGAAAGAGAGAGAAAGAAAGAGAGAGAAATGAGAGAAATGGATGGAAAGAGATTAAAGAAAAAGTGAGGTAGAAAGATAAAAGGATGGAATTATTGATTTTATTTTAAGAGTGAAGAGTAAATTTTTAGAGTTATCTTTCCTCTCGCAGTCCAAAAATATAAATATTGTAATAATAAGAGGAGAAGGAAGCAGATAGAAAGAGAGAGAGAAAAAAAAGAGAGAAAGAAAGAGAGAGAGAGATGTTATTTTTAGAGTAAAATGTAGTTCCAGTATTTCAGAAATATAGTTAATAACGGAAAAGAAATAAGAATACTAGGGGTGGTAGGAATGGGGAGAGAGGAGGAGGTAAAAGGGAATGAAAGTAAGGAGAGAGATGAGCTAAGTGATTAAGCACTAACTTGCCATGCGGAAGGTCCCGGGTTCGATCCCCCGTGGCGACAAAAATTTGTATTCAAAATTCATTCATATAATTATTTCGCAATCTATATTGCCTTTTTTTTCTCTCTTACAATCTTCTCGCAGGATTCATTTTCAGTATATTTCATATCTTGGATAGTTGGGCTCAGCTTCCTTTTAAAATCATATACTTAAAAATTTAACGTGGAAAATTTAGAAATTCGAGCGCAGGACTTGCAGCCATACCGGCGCGGCGCCTGCCTGGCTCGATTATAAATTTTGTATTCAAAATTTGGTTACGGTTGTTTGTAAGGGACACCTTCCGGTGCTCTTGTGTTGACCCAGCACCTTAATGGGAAGTATTGTGTCACTTTTCGCCCATCAGAGGGGAGGCATACTACGGGTTGGGCTAGCGCGAGACCTACTCTACAGTAGCTCCTGTTTTAAGGCTACGAAATAGAAAAGGCCTTGAATTGCTCCATATTTTTTTCTTTTTCTTTTTAAAGGAGACAGAATTATAGGAAGAGGTAAAAGGGAAAACAGGAATAATTTTAAATTTCAATTCAAGTTTTATTTTTATTAATTTGGCCTTGCAATGGTATTACAAGAGGGAGAAAAAAAGAGGAGGAGAAAGAGAAAAAGGGAAGGATGGAGAAAGAAGGTGACAGAGAATGAGAGAGAGAGAGAGAAATTAGGAGCGAGAGAGGGAAGAGATGAAATTGTGCGGAAAATAAATCATATTGCTTCTTTTAGAAGCAACCCATGGCTGGAAAATTGTTAATAATTTCATTTGCTGCTTTTGTAAGTAGGTACCTACTTTAGAAGTCTCAATACCGGATGGTATTGTCAGCTGGATTCAGATACAGGAATAAGAGACTCTTTCACCCAACACATAAGGGTTGGGTGGAAGAGATTGCCATAGGCAATAGCCCCGCCATTAAGTTAGGACATATGTATGTATATATTTTTGGACTTTTACATTAATTTTTTGATATTAGTGTTTAGCTAACTGTCACAGTTGAGACACCAGTGGCGGATTTGACTAAGTTTCGAGTGATAGAGAAAGTCGTGTGGCGTCCACCAGTTTATTTATATCCAGGTTAGACTGATGTATACATGTGTATAACACAACAGGGCTTTTATTTACCACATGTCAAGGTAACAACCCAGCCATACAAATTTTTATTATATTAATCAAATTGATCTCACACGATATTGCATTGCAGTTTTCACTGCATTAGAAATAACGAAAATGAGACACGTAATTGGAGATATGGGGGGGAGAGATAGCAGGATAGAGACAGAAAAAGGTGATTTCAACAAGATAGAGAGAGAAAGAGAGAGAAGGGGAGTGGAGAGAAAAGTCAATGTAAATGCTGGAAACACTACTTGCGTGGGTGCTAAGGATGCAGAAATACAGAGTGGAGTTATAGCTCAGAAGAGAGAGGAGAAAAGGGGAGGAGAGAGAGGGGAAGTAGAAAACCATAGGAGAGGGGAGGAAGAGGGAGGAGTAGGAGAAGAAAAGGGGATTTACAAAACTTTAGGAGGGAGATGGAGAACCCAAATCTAAAAAAGGAGAGGGAGCGTTATAGTTTAGAGGGGAGAAAGAGAGAGAAAGTAGAGAAAGAGAAAGTAGGGAGAGAGGAGGAGGAGAAGAGGATGGGAGCTGGGAGAGTATAAGGATAAGAGAGGGGAGGAGTATTATAGTTCAGATGAAAGGAGGAATTAAAGGAGAGAGAGAAAGAGGTTAAAAGGGGAAGTGGGGAGCAAACAAGCACAAAAAAGGAAAAAAAAGGGGAGGAGAAAGATAGGAGAGGGGAAGGAGTATTATAGTTTAGAGGAAAGAGGGAATTAAAGGAGAGAGAGAAAGAGGAGAAAAGGGGAAGGGGGGGGGGGGGGGGTAAACAAGCAAAATCTTAGAAGCCAAATAAAATGGCTTAGGATGGGTCCTCTGTATACATAAAAAAAAATGAAAAATAAATCAATGATTTATTATTATTAAGTCTATTTATTGTGCTGGAAGTCTGTTTACCATACTGAAAGTCTATTTATCATACTGAAATTCTATATCTTTATGTATTATACTGAAAGTCTATATACTGTACTGAAAGCGCATTTACCATGCTATTTACAAAAGAGGCAATCTGATTTTTCAACAAGAAGAAAGGTCTTCAAGAGAGAGCAGTTAAGAGACATATAGATACATACTAGATGAGTGTGTGTGTGTAAGTGTGTGTGTGTGTGTGTGTGTGTGTGTGTGTGAGAGAGAGAGAGAGAGAGAGAGGAGTGGGAGTGGGGGTGGGAGGAGATAGTAGATAACGAGATCTTAAGGGATAGAAAGAGAAAATATATGTGCGGAAAAAACTCAACAAAGTTGAAAGATATAAACATATATTTTTCTCTCTTACTGTCTCTACCCATCTGCAATTTATGTTTCTCTCTCACTCTGTCCCTCCCTCCTTCTTTCTTTGATTCTCTATTTCTCTCCTTCCCTCCCTATTTCTCTTTCTAATACATCTCTTTCTAAGGGAAAGCCTCTCTCTTTCGCTTTTTTTCTATAATTCTCGCTCTCTCCTCCCTAACTTCGAATTTTGTATTATAAATTACAGTTATTTTTCCTTTCTCTCCTTTCTTTTCTTTCTATTTTTTCTCTCTCTCTTTCTCTCCTTCCTTTTTTTCTCTCTCTTTCTTCCTTCCTTTCTTTCTCTCTCTCTCTCCTTCCTTTTTTCTCTCTCCCTCTTTCTCTCTCTCTTTCCCTCTCTCTATCTCCCTCTATTCCTTTCTCTCTCTCTCTCCCCCTTTCTCTCTCTGTAAAAGAACCTGTTGAAATCAAGTTGAAGCGTCACTTTCAAACAAATGATTTGAAGTGCCTAGCAAATAATTTTAATAAAAACTTTATCGAACAAGTAAAAGATATAAAAAATAAAAACTCTGGCTCAAACCTTGATGTAATTATTGATGAATACGAACCATGTACCTAAGAAAAGCCACTGAAAGTGATGTATTTAAAATCTTGAAAAACATGAAGAAATCAGGAAAAGGTTATGATGGAATTAGGAATAAGGATATCATCTTAAATCGAATAACTTTTACGCCATTAGTCACGCAGTTAGTAAATTCAATGCTAACTAAGGCTGTTATTCCACAGCAACTGAAAACTTCTTCCATTACTCCACTATTCAAGAAAGGCAAACCGGACGTTATGTCTAATTATAGACCGGTTGGTTCTCTTCCCATCCTTGAAAAGGTCCTAGAAAAACACATAAATATTCAAACAAAAAAATACCTTGAAACAAATAATATTCTTCCCAATTTTCAGCATGGCTTCCAGAGTGGCAAAAGCACAATAACTTTGCTCCAAGACTTTGCTGATCAGATATATATGGCCCTCGACGAAAGGAAGAGTGTAGTAGTACTCAGTTTGGATCTCAGCTTTTGTTTCGACACCTGCGATCACGCTGTGCTGCTGAAAAAATTTCAAGAGGTGGGTATGACGCATCCGATTTTTGCTGATTACCTAAAGAATAGAAGACAGGTGACGCGTATTGGTCAAGTGAGCGAGGAGCTGCCTGTAAATCAAGGCTATGTGCAAGGAGCCATAAATTCGCCTACATGGTTTAACATATATACATATGACATTAAATATGTTAAAAGGATAGGTACCTTAAGAATGTTTGCGGATGATAGTTGTATTGTGGCAATCCATAAAGATGTTAGAAAAGCGGTGGAAATAGCGCAACAAGACTTCATAAATCTCCAAAAATATTTCTATAATAACCACATTTATCTGAATGAGAAAAAGACGGAAGCTCTTGTTTTGGGGTTCATGAGCAAACAAATAGATATGAGTAACTACAGGATATCCTGTCACAGCCGCTCGTGTCTTACTAACAAAACTTACGAATCCTTCTGTAATTGTCATAAGATTGATTTTAAGAATGATGTCAAATATCTAGGAATCCAAATTGATAATGAGTTTAAAATGAATAAACACGTATATAATCTTTGTAATAAATTACGTATACTCAAATTCAAGATGGACCAGATAAATGCAGGAAAATTTCCATTGACAACAAAGGTTACTCTGTACTTCTCTCTTATTGACTCCTTGCTCAGGTACGGAGTTACACTATATAGCCACGCCCCGAAATACGCAATGGATCCTCTCAACTCACAACAACGAAAAATTAAAAATATTCTGTTTAATCAAACCAACATATCTTGTATGACTCCTGAAGAACTAGCAACTTTTGTTCTCATTTATTCCAACTTTCACGAAGAAAAATTCCGCCAGATGACTCAACATAATTATGAACTCAGATTACAGAGATTCAGGAGACCACGTGTATATACAGTCCAGTATGGACAGAGAAGACTCGATTATGTTATGCCCACCCTTCTGAATAACTACTGTGAAGATTTCCTGGAAGAAGAAAATAAATACACCTTAAAGAAGAACATCAAGAAAAGCATATTATCAAAAAGATTGTCAAATGGATGAAAGTTCAATTACAAAGAGAAACTAATAATAATAATAATAATGCTTTTTCTTTGTGTTGTTATGTCGCAGTTTTGGTGGGTGGCGCGGAATCGTAGGACTTTGCCACTTTGGAATAAGTACTGTCTATATTTATAGATTTTGATACTTTATTATCTCTTATATTTTACATACCTACCTATTAATTATGTTCATATATTACCTTTATTATGAAATGTCGATTTTGGCTTTAATCTACTTTACCTTGTGGCATTACTAATATCTACTGCGGCAAAATACTCCATCCAAAACAGATTTTCTATTGATATGAAACTATGTATGTATTCAAAACAACTTTAATCATACCAATTTTAAGTACAAATTAGTTTAAGTTAGTTAGGCATTAACAAGAGAGGAGCAAATCTCCATTATAAGTTAGAATTAGCTTAGGAGATTTTTTATTGTAATTTAATTATTAAAAATAAACAAGCATTTTATTCAATTCAATTCAATTCTCTCCCTTTCTCTCTCTCTCTCCCCCTTTCTCTCTCTCTATTATAAGTTAGCTCTTAGCTTAGGGGAATTATATGATGTAAAAAAACCAATAAAACAATTTATAATATTATCAAATCAAATCTCTCCCTCTCTCTTCTCTCTATCTTTTTCTTTTTCTCTCTTCCTCTCTCTGTCTTTCTCTCTCCCTCTCCTCTCTCTATTTCTCTCTTCCTCCTCTCGCCTTCCTGCTTCACATCTAATATTTCCATCTCTTGTTTATTCTATTTTTACAACTTTCCTTTTCCTAATAAATCTATTATTATAATCATCCATTGCAACCCACGCATTCTCTCTCTCTCTCTCTCTCTCTCTTTCCCTTGACCTCACATTTTCTCTCTCTCCTTTTTCCAATGTAATACTATACAGGGTGTATAATATACAATAATATGTGTAGTATAATTATGTATGTATAATATACATTAATAATACACAGGGTGACCCATTTTATCGATCCAGTCAAATATCTCAGAAACCACTAAGATATATTTTTTTTTTGTTATATAAAAATAATTCAAAGCTCTAAGGGGTAAACTTGAAAGCTTTTCAGATGATTCCTTCAAGGTCAACTCTGAAATTTTAAATGAATCCCCTTTTTATAATATTTTTGAAATTCAAGTATTTTTTTTAATTCAAACAAATTGTCACGTGTAATTTTTGTCATACACCATCCTGGGTGTGAAAATACCCATTTGGGAGTGTGAAATTTTTTCCATCTTGGACTATGAGTGTGGTGTATCAATCAGTCTGAGGTGCTGAACAAAGGGTGATATTGGTTTTTCATTTTAATTCTATTTTTATGTCACTTATACGAGTGCTTGAGATCCAAAAGTGGTTTCCGAGATATTTAACTGGATCGATTGAAATGGGTCACCCCATATATTATGTATATTACATGCATAAAACATTATATTATATTTCAACTCTCCTTCTATCTTCTCCCTCTCTCTCTCCTTATCTATTACTTTCTCATTTTCTCCCTCTCTCCTTCTTTCTCTCTCTTTCTTTCCTCTGTCTCTGAATGGACTCGTAAAGTATTTCTATTTATAACCATCTCGTTTTGTTTTGCGCTTTGAAAGAATATTTCCCTCTGACTTTAAGGGTAGTGGGTAATATTTTCGACCGAAAAATCTTTTTCTTCATGATGTGGTTTATTCTATTTGTCTTTCACTTCTGAAGTGTCAAAATGAACGTAGGAACGAGTTAGAAGAGTTACACAGAAAGAACACGGTTCACATTCAGCAAATCGTGTTTCCTGAAAAGTAGTTTTTTCGCACTTATGTACCAATTTCTCGGGTTCAACTAAATTTATCACCTTGATTTAAAAAAAAATATGTCTATTCAAGGTATATGCAGCAGTGTAAATAAGGCCATTTTATTATTATGTTTCGCATTTCAACTTTCACTTCTTGATATCAACTCTTCAAACTTCAGAAGTGAAAATGGGAAGTTGCTTTGAGGAATAGGACCCAAGTGAATTATTATAAAAAAAATTTTTTAAACAACACCAACAAAAAATCTGAAGTTTGAGGACTTGAGATTTTTTTTGTTGTTATTATGTAACAGTATATTTTCACGACTTCCGAAAGCGCCAGAAACAATAGAGCCTTGCCTCGTGCGAGAAAAACAGTAGGGTCATTCATCATTTCGCTTTCCAAATGTCTCCCTTCTACGGCTCCCTCCAATGACTTTTCTTTCCAAATGGCTCCCTCACATTGCTCCCTCCAATGACTTTGCATTCCGAAAGTCTCCCTCACATTGCTCCCTCCAAGGACTTTGCTTTCTCGCTTGGCATGCGGAAGGTCCCGGGTTCGATTCCCCGTGCCGACAAAAAATTGTATTTTTAATTCGGTTACAATTGTTTGTAAGGGATACCTTCCAGTGCGCTCGTGTTGACCCAGCACCTAATTGGGAAGTATTGTGTTACTTCTCGCCCATCAGAGGGGAGGCACACCCTACGGGATGGGCAGGCTACAACACAGATCACAAGCGTCTACAGTAGCTTCTGTTTCATGGCTACGAAATAAAAACGGCTGTGAAACACTCATGTTTAAAAAAAATTGCTCCCTCACATCTCCTGAATTTTCTTTCCAAATGGCTAAATGGCTTCCTCCCTGCACCCCCCCCCCCCCCCCCTTGAGTTCACTTTCTGATGTGGTCCTTCGTTTTTTTTTTTTTTCTTCTTCTTCTTTTTTTCTCAAAAATCAAAGGTCAGAGTGAAAAATGAGGTGCTGGAAGGAAAAAGAGCTTAAAAAACAAGAGAGAGAGCGAGAAGAGAGAGAGAGAGAGAGAGAGAGAGAGAGAGGAGAGAGAGAGAAGAGAGAGAGAGAAAAGAGAGAGAGAGAGAAGAGAGGAGAGAGAGAGAGAGAGAGAGAGAGAGAGAGAGAAAGAGAGAGAGAGAGAGAGAGAGAGAGAGAGAGAGAGAGAGAGAAGAGGAGAGAGAGAGAGGAGGAGAGAGAGAGAGAGAGAGAGAGAGAGAGAGAGAGAGAGAGGAGAGAGGGAGAGGACGTTAGAGAAGAGAGAGAGAGAATAGAAGGTGAGAGAGAGAGAGAGAGAAAAGGGACAATGTCGAGGTTAATTAGCAAAAGGAAGAAAAATAAAGTAGAGAGAGAGAGAGAGACAATAAATAGGAAAGGAAAGAAAGAGAGAACTATAGAGGAAGGAAAAAAAAGAAAAAGAGAGAGGAAAAAAAAAAGAAAGAGAAGGATGAGAAGATAAGAGAAAGATAAAATTGGAGGAGAAGGAAAAATTCTAAGAAAAGAGATTTAATAAAAGGAAGAGAAAGAAGATTGAGTAGAATAACGTCAAGTAACAAATGAAGAGGTACGTTTTTCCTGGAAATTTTTATTCATTACAACGCTCGCCGAAAATTATGCTCTTCTCTTACCCCCTCTCCATTCTTCTCTTCCTGAAACTCCTCCATTGCTCTTCTCTTACCCTCCTCTCCATTCTTCTCTTCCTGAAACTCCTCCATTGCTCTTCTCTTACCCCCTTTCAATTCTTCTCTTCCTGAAACTCCTCCATTGCTCTTCTCTTACCCCCTCTCCATTCTTCTCTTCCTGAAACTCCTCCATTGCTCTTCTCTTACCCCATTAAATTCTTCTCTTCCTGAAACTCCTCCATTGCTCTTCTCTTACCCCCTCTCCATTTCTTCTCTTCCTGAAACTCCTCCATTGCTCTTCTCTTACCCTCTCTCCATTCTTCTCTTCCTGAAACTCCTCCATTGCTCTTCTCTTACCTCTCTCTCCATTTTTCTCTTCCTGAAACTCCTCCATTGCTCTTCTCTTACCCCTCTCCATTCTTCTCTTCCTGAAACTCCTCCATTGCTCTTCTCTTACCCCCTCTCCATTCTTCTCTTCCTGAAACTCCTCCATTGCTCTTCTCTTACCCTCTCTCCATTCTTCTCTTCCTGAAACTCCTCCATTGCTCTTCTCTTTTCCCCCTCTCCATTCTTCTCTTCCTGAAACTCCTCCATTGCTCTTCTCTTACCCCTCTCCATTCTTCTCTTCCTGAAACTCCTCCATTGCTCTTCTTTACCCTCTCTCCATTTTTTCTTCCTGAAACTCCTCCATTGCTCTTCTCTTACCCCCTCTCCATTCTTCTCTTCCTGAAACTCCTCCATTGCTCTTCTCTTACACCCTCTCCATTCTTTCTTCCTGAAACTCCTCCATTGCTCTTCTCTTACCCCCTCTCCATTCTTCTCTTCCTGAAACTCTCCCTCCATTGCTCTTCTTCTTACCCCTCTCCATTCTTCTCTTCCTGAAACTCCTCCATTGCTCTTTCTTACCCCTGTAAATTCTTCTCTTCCTGAAACTCCTCCATTGCTCTTCTCTTACCCCCTCCCATTCTTTTCTTCCTGAAACTTCTCCATTGCTCTTCTCTTACCCCTCTTCCATTCTTCTCTTCCTGAAACTCTCCATTGCCCTTCTTTTACCCTCTCTCCATTTTTCTCTTCCTGAAACTCCTCCATTGCTCTTCTCTTACCCCCTCTCCATTCTTCTCTTCCTGAAACTCCTCCATTGCTCTTTTCTTACCCCCTGTCCATTCTTCTCTTCCTGAAACTCCTCCATTGCTCTTCTCTTACCCCCTCTCCATTCTTCTCTTCCTGAAACTCCTCCATTGCTCTTCTCTTACCCCCTCTCCATTCTCCTCTTCCAGAAACTCATCCATAACTCTTCCCTTCATTTCTCTTCAACCGTCTCTCTCTCTTTCTATCTCTATTGTTTCACTTTCTCTCTTTTGTCTGTTTTTCACTCTTTTTTTCTCCTTCTCTTTAATGTCTCTTTCTTTTTTTCCCTTTCTCTTATTATGTCTTTCCCATTCTCTTTCTTCTCTCTCACTCTCTTTGTTTCTCGTTTTCCCTTTCTCTCTTGCACTTTTTCTTTGTTTTCTTTTTCTCTCTTTCTTACACTTTCTCTTTGTTCTCTCTCTCTCTTTCCCTTTCTCTCATTTCCTTTCTTCTCTCTTTTTTACTTTTCTATTCATTCTCTGTCTCTCAGAAGTTTGCATAAGCTTAGGAGATAATATTAAGAAATATTATTATTGTACAAATAAAAAGAACTATTTTATTCAATTCAATTCTCTCTATATCTCTCTCTCTCTCTCTCTCTCTCTCTCTCTCTCTCCTCTCTGCCTTTCTCTCTGAATAGACTCGTAAGGTATTTCTATTTATAACCATCTCATTCTGTTTAGTTATCTCTTTGAAAAAATATTTCCCTTTGACTTTAACTGCTATCTATCTATAATATTCTCTCTTACTCTTTCTTTTTCCCTGTCTCTATATTTTCTCTTTCTCGACTTCACTTTTTCTTTGTGCTTTCTCTTTCTTCCTTTCTCTCTTTTTTTTTATTCTTTTTCTTTGTTCTCTCTCTCGTTTTCCCTATCTCTCTCTCTCCCTCCCTCTCTCCCCCAGAATTTATTGTACTCGATTAGATGATAGAGACCAAATATTATAATAAAACATACAAAAAAATTATCAATCAATCTCTCTCTGCCTCTATCTCTCACTCTCTCTGTCTCTCTCTTCTCTTTCTCTATCTCCCTCACTCTCTCTTTCTCCTCTCTCGGCTCCCTCTGTCTTCCTTAGTGGAAAATTATTAGACCCTTCTGGAAACAGGTCACTCCATGGAATGAGGACGCAAAACAAGACTGGACTTTCTCATCAATAAGAACACAGCAAGACGAGAATTTAATAAAAGTCCAACACAATGGCCACTTTTCTACTGTCTTCTTTTTTTTCTCTTCACTTCTCCCTCTACTCCAATCTCTCCCTCTCCAATTGAAAATATATAAATCTCAAAATATAGTAATAATGTCCAGTCGATTATAAGCCCAATACACGAGCGAATGTAGTAATATTTCTTTTACTCAATATGTAATAATATAATAATAATAACACTGTTTGGTGAAAGGTTACCACCAGGCGAGGTTAATGCTCAAAGCATTTTATACCACCTAACCCTTAGAGTCTTATTATTATGTGGTCACAAGCTTAAATTAATGAGGAAAAATTCATGCACAGGGTGGGATTCGAACCAACGGATTCGAACCCTATGCTACCTGGATTTCCAGACTCGCGCTTTAACCACTTGACTAGCAGTGCACGTATACCCGGAGAATATACATATACCCGTTTTATGGGCATTTATCATATAATGAAAAAGGAAATCACAATTACTTTTTTTTTCTTCTCAAACATGTAGTAATGATTTGCCTCATCCAAACTCAGTAGCAATTAGCAGAGTAAATTAGCAGGTAAAATCATGTTCTCGCTAAAACTTTTTTGTGAAAGTAATAGAGATAGAAAGAGAATTAGGTAATATAAAACTTCTAGGAATATTACGAAAGAAATAACGTTTATAACAAGTTCAGTATCTGAATTTGAGACATTAAGAGGAACGCAATAAAAAATATACTTTTTTTTACAAAAACGAACACATTTCTAATAATAGAAATTTCTCGGAAGTAAAATTAAGGTATTACAAATTAACAAGAGAGCGCCTTTTTTAAAAATAAAAACTGGGACATCTCATGAATAGTTTTGACAGATTAGAAGGAAAAACAAAAGTAGCGAGCAGCTGAAAGATAGAATTGAAATGCTATGAAACGAATTAGATAGAAATGACTCTAATAGACGTATAGCTATTTAAGGGTCTGACATGAAAGATAGAAAGCCAATTTAGAAGAAGATTTATAATAATAATAATAAAGATTTATAACACAAATTCAGTTGAGAAGAAATACTCGTACATGAGAAAATTCTCATCAAAAATGAATGATCGGTTTCGATGATACGAGCACTTAAATATTAATCAATTGTAAATTTGTGTTTCATTTGCGCGCCAAATAAATATACATGTAATATGTAATACAGATACATATGCCACATATTTGTATGTACATATGTACTAATGTATCTTCGATACATTTTAACCATTCTAAAGGGTGTAGATGAAGTCCAGCTTTTTTCAACTTTACTAAATGCACTGATAGTCAAATGGTTAACGCACTAGTCTGGTAATCCAGGTAGCGTAGGGATCCGTTGGTTCGAATCCTACCCAGT
Organism: Bactericera cockerelli; assembly: GCA_024516035.1. Taxonomy (NCBI): domain Eukaryota; kingdom Metazoa; phylum Arthropoda; class Insecta; order Hemiptera; family Triozidae; genus Bactericera; species Bactericera cockerelli. The sequence continues at coordinate 4,580,629 of CM044955.1, forward strand.
GCATGAATTTTCCCTCATTAATTTGAGTTTGTGACCACATAATAATAAGACTCTGAGGATTAGGTGGGAGAAAATGCTTTGAACATTAACCTCGCGTGGTGTTTATCTTCCCCTAAAGAGTGTTATTGATATTAACGTATAGAAAACACCGCGGTTGTTTGACAATGATTGAACAGGAACTCATCATCATAAGGGTTGGGTGGAAGAGATTGCCACAGGCAATAACCCCGCCCTTTAGGTAGGACATTATTGTTATTTTCTTTTCTTTTTTACTTATTTATTTTGTCATTTGTTTGTTTTTTTTTTTTTTTTTCTTAATTTTATACTGTTGCCTATTTGTCCTCCTAATAAAGCTTAAAAAAAAAAAAAAATGTTAACCACTAGATTGTTACTAATGCAAAACGTCTAGCTGAAATTTCCCAAACTGGGGGGACTCAAACCACCGACCTCCAGGTTGTGAGGACGCTACCTCACTACCTCACTGACCAAGCGGCCGAGGTGAGTCCATCAATACTACGTGACAGCGGTTCATTAATAATGACCACTTCGCCTTCTATAAGTCAAGGATAAGGTCCTTTCAATCTAAAGAAAGCACTTTCAAAGGTCAGGGAAGGAGAGAGAGAGAAAGAGAGGGAAGGAAAAAGAGAGGGAGAGAGACAAAGAAAGGAAAGAGACAAATGACAGAGATAATTAGATTCAGGGCCATCAATGGATGTAGAATGAGAGAGAAAGAGGAATAGAGAAACATTGAACGAGAGGAAAGCAAAGAACAAAAGTAGTAAAAGGTTGGGTGGAAGTTTGTTCAATCTATTTATTTTTTCTTATTTTATAATTTTTCGTTGTATTTTTAATGTATATATTTGTCTTACCTAATAAAGCTAAATATAATTAATAAGAGGAAATATAGAGAGAAAAGAGAGGGGTAGACAGCGGTATAATGGTTACAAGAGAAGAGGAATAGAGAAAGGAAGAGAGAAAGTATAAGTTAAGACAGTTTATCGAGAAAGTTATCCTTACTGGTCCATTCTAAAATTAGCACAAAATACTTGTGTAAAAAAAAAAACATTACATGTCAAAGGTGGTGGTGCTGGCGAAATGGAGCCTTCTGGTCCAATCCAGACTGAGTGAGGTTAATGAGGATACCATGTTTTTTAGTTTCCTGCGAATGGAGGTAAGATGGTGGGAAGGATAACTTTTTCGCAAAAGAAAGGCTTGGAGATAAAATGAAAATATAATGTAATAAGAAACGCAGGAGAGAGAGAAAACAGGGAGATAAATAGAGAAAGGAAATAGAAGAAGACAAAAAGAAAGGGAGAGAAAGAAAAAGGGAGACACAGTAAAAGGTAAGATAGTGGGAAGGATATCTTTTTCGCAAAAGAAAAGATTGGAGATGAAAATAAAATATAATGTAATAAGAAACGCAGGAGAGAGAGAGAAAACAGGGAGATAAATAGAGAAAGGAAATAGAAGAAGACAAAAAGAAAGGGAGAGAAAGAAAAAGGGAGACACAGTAAAAGGTAAGATAGTGGGAAGGATATCTTTTTCGCAAAAGAAAGGATTGGGGACAAAAAGAAAATATAATGTAATAAGAAACGCAGGAGAGTGAGAGAAAACAGGGAGACAAATAGAGAAAGGAAATAGAAGGAGAAGAAAAGAAAGGGAGAGAAAGAAAGAGGGAGACAAAGTAAAAGGTAAGATGGTGGGAAGGATATCTTTTTCGCAAAAGAAAGGATAAGAAATGAAAAGAAAATATTATAATGTAATAAGAAACGCAGGAGAGAGGAAAAACAGGGAGATATATAGAAAAATACAGTTAGAAAGTAAAAGGGTGAGAAAAAGAAATGGAGAGAAAGAGGGAGACGATTTAATGAAAATTTGCTTTGACTAGCTAAACACTGTTTGCAGTTGTTCGTTGCAAGAATTGTGGAAACAAAATATTGACTTCATGCTGACCACTATTTTGCCTTTTAGGTTAGTATTACTTCCGAGGGATGCTAATATTATAAATCGGATGTATTGTGTTCGTTTTTGTTTAAAAAAAAATATATATTTTTTTTTCCTATTTGGAGTAGCGGAACATCCTTTCTTCTTATTATTAGTATTGAATTATTTATGTAGAGGTAGACATACACATTTGGAGCATAAGTGAGTCAGAAATTTTTAAAGTTTTATTTAATTGAATATCTTTGAAAAACTTATATTCAATATTTGACGTTCAAGTACATATATTTCCGGACACGGAAAGTATGGTTATGAGCAAAATTTCAGTTTTTTTAAAGCCTTCATTACGATGGTAATAAAAAAACAGTGTCAATCACACATGTGCAAAATCTCTTAGACCAGAGGCCATCTACTCGCCAAAGATTGAGGAATACGGGGTTTAGCGTTTTTTTTATATATATTTTCAGTCGTTCTTGAGATACGGGGGGTGGGGTGGAACTTTATGGACACCCTGTCTACACAAACAACAAGAAAAAAGTACAAACAACATAGATAACGTACATAAAATATGTGCAAATGTCCTAACTATAGGGCGAAATTATTGCCTATGGCAATCTCTTCCACCCAACCCTCTTTCTTAAAGCCAACCTGGGCTGGGAAACTGGGAACTTTTTTATTATTATCTGATCTGGTTGCAGGGTTTTCAGTGAAAGCCTAAAATTAACACTGCGACCTAACTAGATCTATTGTGCCCAGTTGATTCTTTTTGGTTTTAACGTCCTGATTGAGATAGATAGACAGGACGGGGGTTTTACTCTCCATTCGTTGGGAATCGTACCAGCTACCCATATTAACCTCACCCAGCCTGGGTAGGGCCGGAAATGGCAGCCTCACGTGTTTGGAGGGAACAGAATTTTCTTCGATTCTTCGAAAAGTCTGCTCCAACCGGGGATCGAACTCGGGATCTCTGGACTACGGGCAGTAGTCACAACCATTACGCCACGGAGGCTGGCTTTTCCGGAGTGGGAACTGCATTTTCAGTGTTTTAGTTTTTACCGAGATAACAGCGATCTGAGAATCGAAGAGTCAACTTTTTGACGGTCAATAATAATAATAATATTTTAGGATTTAACAAGACCTCAAACTGCTAAGGTTATATCGAGACGGGAGGCGGGGTGAGGTTAATGTAAGGACCTGGTTTCTGAGTTTCCAACGAACGGAGGGTAAAACCCCTGTCTGGAATGACCTAAATGTTCAAGCAGTGTAAAGCAACAAAAAAATCCTACTTCTAGTTTTTCACAAACGCTGAAAAACTTCACATATTTTTTTCTGGTTTTTCTAATTAAGTTATTTCGTAAAATTTAACTTTATTAGTGGAGTATTTAATTTCAGTCAGCTTTTTTATGGTTGGGAGTAAATATGTATATTTTGTGAAACTCTGTACGATCTAAGTACGCCAGGCTTTATGTATTTTTTGAAACGAGATAGTCTCTAATGAGAAACAAATTTTACCCTTGGAAAAAACGCTGTCGAAATTTTTGCTATATTATTATTATGCTATAATTGTGGAAGAGATTGCCACAGGCAATAACCCCGCCCTTTAGGTAGGAGATTAACTTCATTCTCTTTTTTTTTTTGTCTTGTATCTTTGCTTAATCTTTTTGTTTTTCTTTATAGTTTCATTGTATTTTACTGTATATATTTTTTGCTCTATCTTATAAAGCTTACTTACTATAATAAATAATAACAATAATACTATGTATCTGTAGAAAGTCACGAAACAGGGAGTCCTATAAGGCCGTGACTCCGTGCTCGGGTGACAATTTGGCCCTGGATGGTTCTAAGTCTTTTATTGTAAGAAATGATATAGAAGAAACCGAACAAGAAGAATAAGATGAAGTTATCCGTCAATCCATGGACAGTCCAGGAGACCTAGAGACCGCTAATGACAAGCATACAACAATGATTCCAACCAATAGTCCAGAAGATGGAAGACTTGATACAACAATATTCAGCATGAAGACTTGAGACAGGAGATCTGCAATGACAATCATACAACAATCATTCCAACCAATAGTCCAGAAGATAGAAAACTTAATACAACAATATTCAGCATGAAAGCTTGAGACAGAAGATCTGCAATGACAATCATACAACAATTATTCCAACCAATAGTCCAGAAGATAGAAGACTTGATACAACAATATTGAGCATGAAAGCTTGAGACAGAAGATCTGCAATGACAATCATACAACAATCATTCCAACCAATAGTCCAGAAGTTTAGAAAACTTTATACAACACCCTCAGAGTCTCATTATCATGTGGTCACAAACTTAAATTAATGAGGAAAAAATTATGCTCTGGGTGGAATTCGAACCAGCGGATCCCTACGCTACCTGGATTATTATTAGACCGCGTTAACCCCTTGACTAGCAGAATTTCAGAATTATAGAATGCATATACCTCGGCCTCGATCTTTCACGCGAGAGTCAATCCATTCGAATATTAATTTATAAATCCTACGCCTAAGTTTTGAAATCACAATTCCCAGTGAGATTCGAAATCACAAAGCCCCTACTCTGGAAGGAACTTTATGGGACATTTCACTGCAAAATTTCCCACTCAAGAGCTCAAAGACTTAGGAATGCTTGGTTGCTTAGTTAGGACTTCATTTAATTGAATTCATTGAAATGGCATATCGAGCATTTGTTTAGAGAGGTATGGGGAAAATTATGCATAGTCTGGGCGGAAGTTTTTTTAATTACTGACATCATCAGGTCGTGGGTTATGAAATGATATTGGCAAATTAATATGACGAGACTATGATGGTAGTTGTGTGGGTTCCTGAATAGTTTTGCAATATTTCGAAATATTGGTATGCGAAAACATGTGCTATTAATAAAAGAGTTGGTGGAAACTGTTGGAGGTCTCTCCACCAGCCATGTGAGGCCAAAAGCATATCAGTATAAACAGAAAAGTGAGAAGTTGTATTATACAGTGGCGTAGCCAGGAGGGGGGGGGGTTTGGGGACAAAACCCCCCGAAATTTCCAAGAAACCCAGCAAAGGTGGAATATACGTTAGGCGAGATTTCTGAACCCCGATCAGAACCCCCCCGAAATCGCCTCAGACTCCCCCCCCCCGAAAAGTAGGTCTATCTACGTCACTGGTATTAGATGTACATGCATATATGCATATTAGATCATACGTAGACAGTTGTTTCAAGCTTATTTGCTCACATCATCAGCAGGTAATATTTCTGAATGTATATGCCATCAACTAACCCCTCTATCTTATTCAGTATAGACAGAACAGTGAGAAGTGGTAAGTGGTAGTAGATCTACAAAATCATTTATCGAATAAAATGATAAAAAATATCTGGTGTAAACATCACAAGACTTTCCTTGTCCCCTCAGAAGAAGTTGAATTCCACCACTGTCGACTCAACAGTAACAGATATGCGGCGTGGCGGTTAAAAGTGCATGAGAATCATTTTCACTTCACAAGTTCAATGTGCACTGGTAGTCAAATGGTTAACGCGCTAGTCTGGTAGTCCAGGTAGCGTAGAGATCCGTTGGTTCGAATCCCACCCAGTGCATGAATTTTTCCTCATTAATTTGAGTTTGTGACCACATAATAATAAGACTCTGAGGGTTAGGTGGTAGAAAATGATTTGAGCATTAATCCCGCCTAGTGGTTACCTTCCACTAAAGAGTGTTATTATTATTTTATGTACTATGTAGGTATTACTCAATTATATTATGTACCTACAATTATTTTGTCTCATAAGACTTAATTTTAAATTTCTTTTGTATTTTACATTCACAATATCTCACAACCACGATTAGCTCAGTGGTTAAGCACTCGCTTGCCATGCGGAAGGTCCCGGGTTCGATCCCCCGTGCCGACAAAAATTTGTATTCTTAATTTGGTTACAATTGTTTGTAAGGGATACCTTCCGGTGCGCTCGTGTTGACCCAGCACCTAAATGGGAAGTATTGTGTCACTTCTCGCCCATCAGAGGGGAGGCATTCTACGGGATGGGCAGGCTACAACACAGACCACAAGCGTCTACAGTAGCTCCTGTTTCATGGCTACGAAATAAAAAAGGCTGTGAAACACTCATCTTTTTTAATAAAAAAAAAAAAAAAAAAAAAAATGCAGAATGTATCAAATAATCATGTTTTCTAAGACGGTTTATAATGATATCTTAGTGTGTTATAATGTTATAGGTTGCTCGCAACTGTTTTGTAATACAGTGTAATACACTTTAAACAAATATAAGAAATTCAATTCAATTCTATTATTATTATTCAATGACTTGCAATCTGGACGCTACTGTATACTTTTCACTGCTGTTAATTTATTTAATAACTCCAAAATAAATTCACTGTAAATAGATCCCCCCCTAAATTATTAATATTTAGTAATGAATAATTTACGATTATTATGCACGGAAAATTATATTACTTAGATTTTGAGTGTGTAATTTATAAATAAATGATGATATGATTAATTGACTTAACGTAGTATAAAAAATCGACCATTATTTGAAGGAACCAAACAAAGACAATGTATTCGAGTTAAATTATTATTCAGCTAACCAATGTTGCCAAACATCGCATCTTTCGGTTCATTGACACTTCGAATTAAATAAACAAAATTTTATTTAGATTAAAATTTCATGAGATAAACAAATTTCATCATAATTTTGGCAACAATATCTGTTATTAAATACACTCGCCGTAACTGTTATTAAATCAACTTAAAAGGTACCTTTTTACCCAGAGAAAGTTTAAGCTATTTTTTTTCAAAGACAATTCATTATTCGTTTAATAGAAAAAGTCACATCCATTTCGCACATCGTCATGTACATTTTTTTAAACACTAAAAATTTAAATTCAACGCAGATTACCAACAAAATCACACTTTTACACCAAAAAAATAAATAACTACTAATATCACAAAACACGTTACAAAAAATAGTTAAATATTATAAAATTAACCAACTTCCGAGATATCGGTTTGACCGCGAAGTTTAACGCCAAATTTAACATTACATATCATGAAGTTAATCTAAAAAATACTTCCGATTTCAAATATTAGAAATATATCGTAATGTTACAAAGCAACATAAAGAAATCTTGAAAAATCCGGTTATATTATTATGCTTCTTCAACCCGCTCAATTTTATTACAAAGCAAAAAACTATTAAATAAACCGAGTATTAATATTATTATTTTCAACCCGGTCAATTTTATAACAAAGCAAAAAAATCTTTAAAAATTCCGTGTATTATTATTATTATTTTATTTATTTATTATTTTTTTTCAACCCGCACAATCATACCTCCGTTCCGCCGTAAGGAATGACACGAGAAAGCGCGAGCCTCAAGGAAGTCGAAACATCGAATATCTTCCCATTCATGCCAGTCGAAAAACAAAAGAGGAAAGCAACGCTTTTACGCTAGGGCCGTCGAAATGCGCAGGCGTCGCTCTAATCCATCGTTTTTCTGCTTCTCCAAAATCTTTATCAATAAAAATAGTGGAGCGATATTATCTGATCCGCGAGGTGTTAGTTGGCTCTGGGAGCGAGCTTAGGTATCATCCCTAGGGAGGCAGGAGGGAGGGATATATTTTGGGATAGCTTTAGGAGGAAGAGGAAGGGATATATTTTTGGGATAACTTTAGAAGGAAGAGGAAGGGATTTTGGGATAACTTTAGAGGGAAAAGGAAGGGATATATTTTGGGATAACTTTAGAAGGAAGTGGAAGGGATAGATTTTGGGATAACTTTAGAAGGATGAGGAAGGAATAGATTTTGGGATAACTTTAGAAGGAAGAGGAAGGGATATATTTTGGGATAACTTTAGAGGGAAAAGGAAGGGATATATTTTGGGATAACTCCTGCCTCCCAGGGAGGCAGGAGGGAGGGATATATTTTGGGATAGCTTTAGGAGGAAGAGGAAGGGATAGATTTTGGGATAACTTTAGAAGGAAGAGGAAGGGATATATTTCGGATAACTTTAGAAGGAAGAGGAAGGGATATATTTTGGGATAACTTTAGAAGGAAGAGGAAGGGATATATTTTGGGATAACTTTAGAAGGAAGAGGAAGGGATAGATTTTGGGATAACTTTAGAAGGAAGAGGAAGGGATATATTTCGGATAACTTTAGAAGGAAGAGGAAGGGATATATTTTGGGATAACTTTAGAAGGAAGAGGAAGGGATATATTTTGGGATAACTTTAGAAGGAAGAGGAAGGGATATATTTTGGGATAACTTTAGATGGAAGAGGAAGGGATATATTTTGGGATAACTTTAGAAGGAAGAGGAGTCTGCCACCTTATCGATCAAGCTACTCAGGTCGGTGTCATTTATTATTATCCATCCCCAAAACTCCCCCCTAATTCATATCCTGTAATTATTAAAATATACATACAGGTAACATAACACTTACTCTAATCCAAACCTGTAGTAACTGGTATAGATAATAATTATATAACAACAATTATATAACCAATACTCTTAGCTAGCTTGTAGTATTAACTGGAGATACTGAAAGCATTACCTGTACCAGCTAATATAGGCTATAGAGACACTGGTGGATTTAACTACTATACTCTTCAATTCTTCTCTATCTTTTGAACGTGATATTGATTATTGATAGAACCACTATCTGTAGCATGATAGAGATAAGGCAAATTGAGAAATGATTCACTATCATTCAGTACCTTACAATTATCACTCATCACCATGTTCTGAATGAAAAAAAATTGGACATCAGTATTATTTTCTTCCTTATTTTTTTTTTATTTATTTACGCGACACAATTTGACATCTCAGTGTCGCACATAGATTTTAAAGAAACGATAAAAATAGTTTTGGATTGCCCATGATTTTGATCTCTTGTTTATTTTAAAATAATTGTATTATAAAACTTTGTAATTTAAGGTATTTAATATCATTTTACTTTGAACATGCCCTTACTGTCGGGGCGTCAAGTAAATTAAAAAAAAAATCAAACGATTTTATATTGTAAAATGTATACATTGTCTTTTACAAGTCATATAATGAATGAACTGTCACACTATTAAACCTGAAAACAAAGATTGCTTAAAATTAGTTAAATACAGGTTGCAGACAAAAAACTACCTAGGCCTAACATAATAAAACACAAGTAGATATAGAACCCAGACTAAGCCTTTTTTTGCAAATTTGGATGCTGTACTAACAAATCGTAAAAACAAGTATGAAAATATAAAAGAGAAAAACACAACGACAGAGCCATCGTACTAAGAGTAGGCTAATTACCAATCATAAACTGAGTATGAAAAGAAAGAAAAAACGTTCATAGCATACCTGAGACTTATAAGGCTCAATTTCTCTTCTACGGCTGTCAATCCTGTCACTTGTATCGAAGGCTGAGCAGAAATAGACTTAGAACACAAATTTGCAGCGTGATGTATGCAGATTAAATTCTCTTATTTGCAGAATGGATGTGTCAAGTGTACAGCTGCAATTTATTGTAATCTAACACATGACAACGTAATAAATGTATCCTGGCAAGCTGTATGACAAGATGAAGCGTTCACGAACCTTGTCTGAATTCTTTGTGAGAGTCGCGCTTATTGTAAATATGTTTCTATCGCAACTTCTAATGGAATGGCAAAGGAATATGGGGTTTTCTAAAATATTTGGGACTATCTAAAGGATTATAATAATATATTATTAGGACACAATACACTTCGTGATTTTTCACATTTATACACGTGCAATTTTGAGATTTTATACTAAATCTACTGTATCCCAAAACCCCTTAATCGATTTTCTTTTAATTTAATTTTACAATTTGGCGGCTCCATTAATACTCCTTATAAATGGGCGCAAATGAGACCATAGAAGTTAGAACTTCGTTTCTCCAAAAGGAATTGAGCCCCCGGGACAGTCTTTTGGAGAATACGGAAGTCGGGGACTCATTCCTCAGTTTGTTAAATATTGAGAGAAAAACAGTGCATTTATTAAGATGTTCAGGTTCAGTACCACTCTGTTTCGTTCAAATGTATAATGAAATTTGATTTTGTTAGAAAGATTTAATTTGTTACGGACTAACAAGCGCCTGAGTTCAAATGAAAAAAAGAAATTAAATACGACCTCACGAAATAGAACACCGTCTGCTACCTAGTTTCAAAATTACCTACTACCCTTATCAAAGTCAGGCAGAAATTATCTATGTCGGATTTTTAAGCTTTTCCATTTCCCTCTTCTCCTCTCTTTTTTTTTTTGTTAAAAAAATAATTTTATTCTAAAAAATCAACGGAGCGAGCTTCAAAGGCACTAATCCGCTGTTATTCCGCTTGACTTGCTCCTAGAACTAAAAAGTTGGAGAGAAAAAGTTACAGAAAATCTTCTTTGTGTTTATTTTTAAATTAAATGTAGTGAATTACAACTGTAGATAGCCAGCGTTGATGGACGGTGAATACACCCGTTTCTAAAGTTAAGCAACGTCCTGCGAGGTTAGGAATAGGTCAATGGTTCCAGTGTTTCGAACCTTTGTGATGCTGGCTTATTTCCGGCCCAACCCAGGCTGGGTGAGTTCAATTTGGATAGTAGCTTTTCTAGGTTTCCTGCAAATGGAGTTTCAAACTCACTCGTTTCCAGAAACATCGATGTTAAAGAGATATAAGTGGGGAACCCCCCCCCCCCCCCCCGAGACAGAACGAGAACTGGTGTATTCAACGTGTCAAATACGCTATAGCGGATAATCTATCTTTTCCAATGGGACTTTTCCAAATATTTCTTTAGGCATCTAGATAGCAAAAATAATTCTTCCAGAAATGTTCTAAGCTCTATTGGAAAAAAAAACCCAAGAAAAACAATACTTTCTATACCTTATGATAATAGAAAGTAAAACAATACTTTCTATATCATTATTCCAGAAAGATCATGTTAAAGAGATATAAGGGGGAACCCCCCCCCCTCTCTATTGAGCCATATAAAGATCAGATAACATTTTTGGCATGTATGTCCAGGGGTTGTACATTTCTAGTTCCCTAAGGTGCCTGCTGTTCAAATTTCGAGTTTTGTTATGATTTGGGTCAGTATTTCGAATGTAGGTGTTTTGGGTCAGTATGCGTAGGTTGTGTTGAATTATGTCATTTTTTGTCAGTGATTTTCCATTTTATTTTGTATATATGTCTTTATATATGAGGAAATTTTAGCTTAGGAGGTAATAAATACTTTGTATACATTATTATTATAGACTGGTTGGAGTTCCACGAGAGCAGCCTCAATATCACACCGACCTCTATTAGATCTATTATGACCAGTTGATTGTATGTATTTGGTTTTAACGCCCTGACTTGATATATAAAATACAATGATAAATTATATTATTAAAAAAAGAGATTGAACAAAGAAACAAGAAACAAAAAGAGAATGAAGCTAATGTCCTACCTAATGGGCGGGGTTACTGCCTGTGGCAATCTCGTTTACCCAACCTTTTGTTGTTGTATTGTTGCAATGTTGCGCATTGCATAACTCGAATAGATATTGGGCGCTTATAAAAAATAATAGGATGAGAACAACAAAGGCACACCTGCGGGGTATTTTCTTTTGGGTAATTTCTTTATTTTTTTCCAGATTCCATATTTCCAAATATTTCTATTTTATTCCAAGATCAACTTCACCACATTCGTGAAAGAAAAATGCGTTTCGGTACTTTTAAAGATAAACCATGGACTTAACCTATTAACACTTAGACGACCGGCATGGTTTTTCGTGAATTCTCTTGTGGGACCGGCGATAATACGGCTCTCCGACATCGTGTACCACCGGTGGTACACCCGGTCCATTATGTACGAACGTGCGTGTACCACCGGTGGTACACTCGGTCGTCTAAGTGTTAAAGAACTGGAAACAGGAAAAAATTTCCTCTTCCAAAAGAAAAATGACTTGCTTCCAGTTTGGTTCATTTTATTCCAGTTTGGTTAACTTTGGTTAGAATACGCCTCTGTTGTAATGGTTCTGGGTCACAGCTTTGACCCTGCATCTGCGTCCTAGGGCAGAATTAGCAGACATTTTTGTACTACCTCTGTGGAGCTAAGTCTAGATTTTGCGTACTGTCTTAGATGGTGAAAATGAATGCTCAATCATTTCACCGCAAGAATTGGAATCGCCTGTTTGGCATAAGTTATCATTTTTGTGTTTTATCATCTTTTGTGATATCAAAGCTACTTAAACTCGCCTTACTAATTCCATGTCGAGACCGGAACTTGAACCACTGACCTCCAGGTTACAAGTCCGTCGCCTTATCGATCAAGCTACTGAGGTCGGTATAGTGTCCTAACAGATCATTCTGTTACCTCCCATGTAAATAGCCCAAGGTTCTTGCCCTGCAAGTGGAAGTAAAACCCCCGTTCTCATTTCTATGAAGATGTTTTGTCATAGAATCAGCTGTTTGAACAGGACTCGAAGCGGAACCTCCGCACTCCAAGTTTACTGCAATTTCCACTTGGCGACTGATTTTGATATTATAATGATCAGAATAATGTTTATAAGGTTGAATAAAAAAAGCTTAAACCTAAAGTAATGTTATAAGCGGTTCCAGAACCAAGGATAATAATTATAGAGGAGGGTGGGGTTTAGAGGGTAAAGGGGTTTTATGGAGGGTAAAATCCCTTTCGAGCGCTCGAAACAACGTCTTCGTATGAATTTTAAGCAAAATTTTCTATATAAAAAAAAAAAAATTGAAAAAAAGAGGGCATTATAGAAAAGAGCGGAAACATTATCTCCACTTGATGAGTACCTCCATCCTTTTCAGAAATAAAGTACCTATTAATTTCATTAATTTGAGAACTTTTCAAACTTAATTAAAAGTTACAGAAACATTGGATAATTAATACCAGTACCTGCACCTGGGAGTGAGATGTGGATTGTAACAAGTAACGAACCATTCATTTATTTATTTATTTTTATTTAATTATTTTCACTTTATTTTGTTATACAAACCAATGTGCACTTTTGAAAGCTTATAAAGTCAACAAAAAAAATATTTATAAATCTTTGCACCTTTGTAAGCAAGCCACCATGTCTAGCATTTTTTTTTTTTTTCATTTAAAGATGAGTATTTCACAGTTTTTGTTTATTTCGTAGCCATGAAAGAGGAGCATACATTGCATAAATGAAAAATAACTAGGTCAGTCTCAAGAGTTTCGACTCTAAAATCAACTTATAGTATCATCTATATTCTGTCCCGGTAGCTCAGTGGCAAAGGTAGCTCAGTGGTAAAGGCGGCACTCTGTGAATCCAAAGGTTCCAGAGGTCGTGGGTTCGAAACCCGGCCGGGACATGACATGTTATGCTCCCATTTGGGATTATTACCACATAATAATATGTCTTGGGCTTACTGCTGGAATAATGGGACTTTAAATTATATTTATAATGCCAGAAATATGGAGTATATCAAATTAAAATAATTACAATCAACTAACCCTTTCGAACACGAATAAATATATCTGAAAAAGACTTTGAGAATATTGATTGATTGATAATTTTCATATATTTTTTACAATAAATTAATCTTAGACTACCACCTAAGCTAATAAAATAACTTCTGAGATGTAGAATGTCCCATTGACGATGTAGATGCAATACTTTTACTTTATAAATCCCTAGTCCGTTCAGTGCTTGAATACGGTTCGGTTGTATGGTGCCCCCAAACTCAGTTTGATAAGGGAAGGATAGAAAGAATACGAAAGAAATTTGTTAGATACCTGTTTAGTAAATATAGTGTTGAAACTATGTATATAAAAAAAGTATTTTAAGGACAAAACAGGTTGAAAGAGATGTGCGCTTTTTATATTGCAAATAACTTACCAATGCTTCCTGGATAGTCATGAAACAAAACGAAAATGAACTTTAGTATAATACCCAGGTAGGATCAGATTACTCGTGAGAAGTTATCAGTGCTGCCCTGGTGAGGCAGTGGTCACGGCGTCTGATTGGTAAGTTAGTGGTCAAGGCGTCTGATTGGAAAGGCAGTGGTCAAGGCGTCTGATTGGTAAGGCAGTGGTCAAGGCGTCTTATTGATAAGTCAGTGGTCAAGGCGTCTGATTGGTAAGGCAGTGGTCAAGGCGTCTGATTGGTAAGGCAGTGGTCAAGGCGTCTGATTGGTAAGGCAGTGGTCAAGGCGTCTGATTGGTAAGGCAGTGGTCAAGGCGTCTGATTGGTAAGTCAGTGGTCAAGGCGTCTGATTGGTAAGTTAGTGGTCAAGGCGTCTGATTGGTAAGGCAGTGGTCAAGGCGTCTGATTGGTAAGTCAGTGGTCAAGGCGTCTGATTGGTAAGTTAGTGGTCAAGACGTCTCATTGGTAAGTTAGTGGTCAAGGCGTCTGATTGGTAAGGCAGTAATCAAGGCGTCTGATTGGTAATCCAGAGGGTGCTGGTTCGATATCCAGTTTTGGCTATGTTCGAAATCCAGATAATACCTCTTGGGCTTACTGTTTGCGTAATAGGACTCATTAGTCCTAGTCGAGCAGTATAAATAAGGCGCTATCAGTATTATTATAATATGTTAATAATCCCCGAAGTTATGTTAATCGGTTCCGGGGCGCAAGGAAATAAATCACGTAAACCTGGGGGGTTTTTTAGAGGGTATAAAACCCTTTCACGGGCTCTAGAACAATGTACGCCTGTGTTTGACTTAGCAAATTTTTCCCTCAAAAAAAAATAATATATATATATAGGTATATAATAATAATAGTTTTACTTTTTGTGTAGTGGGTAACGCACAATTTTAGTGGGTAACGCAGAATCATAGTACTTTACCACTTTAATATACAATATCTTGTTTTATTTTTTTGTGGAAGGTTACCACCAGGCGAGGTTAATGCTCAAAGCATTTTCTACCACCCTCAGAGTCTTATTATTATGTGGTCTCAAACTCAAATTAATGAGGAAAAATTCATGCACTAAGTGGGATTCGAACCAACGGATCCCTACGCTACCTGGATTATCAAAGTAGCGCCTTAATAACCACTTGGCTACCAGTGCACGATAAATAGGTGTAATAGGTTTCTGTGCCCATCTCACAGAAACGAAATAAGTTTTTTTTTTAGTTAAAGTTCTCATATTTGTGTTAATCACTTTCGTGATATCACAACTACTGAAACTGACTTAACTAAATCTACGCTCAAACAGGGACTTGAACCACCGACCTCCAGGACACTAGTCCGCCGCCGCCTTATCGATCAAGCTACTCAGGTCGGTACGGACACGAAAAAAAATCATGAAGGGATTTCTCTGCCTGCCTGCGTATAATATCATGCTACCTAATCATAATATAAGAAAATGGAATGAGCAGAGAAAACTAATAAGGTTTTATGTTTTACATCTCCTGCGGGATAAAAATCCTGCATCCAGGAGATCATTTTTTTACATCCAAGGCACAGGGTTTATCTCTTTCGGATTCTCTGGGTAGATAGGTAAACCTAATATTTTTTATTAAGTAAACCTAAACCTAATAGGTAAACCAGGCCTTACGGTTAGATGAGAAATATCGTGCATTTTTCTATCTGGATAGGTACCTCGCTTTCCACTATCATACTTATCCATCGAATAAATCCATTATCAGACTTATCTATCGGATAGATCCATTATCAGGTTTATCCATCGGATAAAGCCATTATCAGGCTTAATCCCTACGTTACCTGGATTACCAGACTATCCCCTTAACCACTTGACTACCAGTGTTCTTTAACTAATATATCCGTGCACTGCTGGCAGTCAAGTGGTTAACGCGCTAGTCTGGTAATTCAGGTAGCGTAGGGATCCGTTAGTTCGAATCCCACCCAGTGCATGAATTTTTCCTCATTAATTTGAGTTTGTGGCCAGATAATAATAATACTCTGAGGGTTAGGTGGAAGAAAATGTTTTGAGCATTAACCTTGCCTGGTGGTTATCTTCCACTAAAGAGTGTTATTATGATTATTCTAGTGCATTCCTGCCCCTATTATCGGTTATGCTCCTCTCATCTCATTTTCCTTCACGAGGCACAACAAGTGTAGGCAACGTTACGTCATGAGAAAAGTTCTGGCAGGTTCGAGAGAACGGAAGAAAAAAGTTACCCACTGTTGAAACTACCCTGAGGCACACCCACCCTACAGCACACCCCATAACTACCAGCGCCCCGTTCAACTGGTACTCTAACTAGTTTGACCTACATTTCCCCACCCCCTCTTTTTTTTCTTCTTCCCCTCCCCCCCTCTCACACATTCACTTCTTACGCTCTCCTCCTCCCCCTAACTTACTGCCGCCTCCCCCCGCTTACACTTCTCGCCCCTCACACTCTCAACAAACTTCTCACCTCCCCCACCCCTGGTCCCATCACATTTATCCCCCTCTCTCTCTCTCTACTACCCCAATATAGGTACTTTACACGCTTCCCAACACATTTTCTCAAGCTCCCCATCACACTTCACACACACCTACCTCCCCCCTCCTCCCCAACACTTGTTTTCTCTACAATAAACGTCGACCCCCCCCCCCCCAACCTTACCTTTACCTACCCCTACACACACACTTCTGGTGTCCCCACCACTGCAATTCTTACTTCTTACCCCCCCCCCCCTCAATACCCCCCTTCAGACCTCTCCTTCGTTCAAGCTCCCCCTTGACCCCCCCCCTCTCCCCCCCTAACACCACAATGTCCACAGAGCCCACAACCCACCACTCCTTCCATCTAATGATCCCCCCCTTCTCTCAGTTTCTCACACAGTACGTGTGACTGTTCCCCAGTTCTGGTAGGTACTGAAACTTTCCTCGAGACTCCGCGGGGTGGAAGGGGGGAAAAAACCACAGCGCCAGGTCAAAGAAAAGGGAGGGTAAATGAAAATGTAAAGGTAAGGAAAAAGAAAGTAAGGAAAGGTGAAAGAAGGGAAGGTAAATATGAAAAGGTAAGGTAAGAAAAAGGTAAAGTAAGGAAAGGTTAGGAAAAGGGAAGGTAAGGTAAGGAAAGGTTAGGATCGGGGAGGGAAGGCAAAGGAAGGTAAGGAAAGGTAAAGAAAAGGGAATGTAAGGGAAGGTAAGGAAAGGTGAATGAAGGTAAGGTAAAGGAATAGGTTAGGAAAAAGAAAGGTAAGGAAAGGTCAGGAAAAGGTAACGTAAGCGAAGAAAAAGAAAATGTAAGGTAGGAGAGAAAAGCAAAGGAAAGGTTAGGTAAGGAAAAAGTTAGGAAAAGGGAAGGTAAGGAAAGGTTAGGAAAAGGGAAGGTAAGGAAAGGTTAGGAAAAGGGAAGGTAAGGAAAGGTAAGGTAAGGAAAGTTTAAGAAAAGGTAAGGTAAGGAAAGTTTAAGAAAGTTAGGAAAAGGAAAAGTAAGGAAAGGGAAGGGAAGGTAAACGAAAAGGAAAGGAAAAGGAAAGGTAAAATAGAGTTTTGGGAAAGGTAAGGAAAGGCGAATTATCGACGGCGCATAGAGAGGAAATCCCTTTGTTCTTGCCGCTGCTAACTTTCAGTCTCAAGAAATTGGAACGAGGCGACGGGAGACGTTTCTCTAACTTTCAGTCAAAAGAAATCTGGCACAACACCACAGGGTTGCTGACGTTAAATTTATAATGTATGCATCCGGATTTCGATAGTTAGTACATAATTATTAAGTATCATGGGGAAATGTAGAGCGAAGAGATGAAAACTGTGTGAGTAAAAGAATGGAAAAAGACCAGCGTCGATGGCGCGTTGAATGCACCGAAGTTAAGCAACGTCCAGCGAGGTGCAGTTTCCTGGCATTCAACTTCGTGATGATGGCATCCCGGCCCAACCCAGGCTCGGTGAGGTTCATGTGGGTAGTAGGTTTGTTAGTTTCCTGCTAATGGAAGGTAACACTCCCGCCGTGGTATTACCATGCATCCGAAGGCGACGTTAAACCAAAATTATTTAAAAATAAAATAAAAAAAGAATAGAAGGATTTTCTAAAAAAGATGAGTGTTTCGCCTTTTTTTTATTTCGTTGCCATGAAACAGCAGCTATTGTAGACCTTGTGGTCTGTGTTTTAGCCCGCCCATCCCGTAGCATGCCTCCCCTCTGATGTGTGAGAACTGATAAGTGACTTAATTCTTCCCATTTAGGTTAGGAATAGGCGGTGAAAGAGAGGAGAGATCAAAGATGAGATAGAGAGACAAAGTTGAAGAGGACCTAAGAGAAAAAAACTGGAGAAAACGTACAAAATAAACGGAGAATCAATAGAAACAAAGGATGTATGGAAAAATGTCGACCCCAACACCCCAAGTAGGTTAGAGAAAATTCACAGTGAAAGAAGAAAAAGATTAATATAAATCGTGCTCTATTATTTATTGAGTAGAAAATAATTAATTGAATATTTGAACTAATTGTTCGATGACATTATCATTTGTACATGTTCTTAAATAAATGTGTTGGTCTGAACCCACAGTTACGGCCCAAGCTGAACCACTAGTCTCACACACGAACCACTTGACCAACAATGCAGGATAAAGGAAAAAAGAATTATAGGTACCTATTTTGCGTTCTACGATACCTTGGAAAGGATAAGGGAAAAAAAGAAAGAAGATATTTTACGTTCTATCGTGACCTGACAAGATGTTTATTTGATTTATTTGAAGATGCTCACGGAAGACGAATTATTGTTGTGCCTGAACGTAACTTTTTTCGCACCACCTTTCTTTCTATGTTCTTTCAGTTTTGAATCAGGGCCTTCACTTAGATGACGAAAATTTTGAAATTCCATTTCAATCTCTTGGATTTTGTCAAAGAGTAAGTTTTGCTGATCCAAGAAATCAACTTTTAGCTTTTGGATTTCGTGGTAGTTCTTGTTTTGTTGGTACTCTCCTTGCTTTATTTCTTCCAGCTTTTCTTCATTGATAGCATTGTTTCCTCCACAGTCTATTCTATTCTCATGCTGTCTATAGATGTTTGTTGGGTCATCTTCTTCTGTGTTGACTTTACGTACAGCTGCATTTTGTGTGCCTTTAGCTTCTGCATGACAAATGACCTCTAGCTTCAATTGCATTCTGATCAACAGAGATTTGTTGTATTCGCTGATCATGTTTATGAGATGTGTTTTTAGAGTTTCATATTTAGTTTTAATATTTTCAATTTCATCTAACCTTTCTGGATTTATTTTGGTCTTGCAAAACAGTTCTAACTCTTTATCAAATTTGCTGACTTTCTTTTTGGGTTTCTTTTCCTTCGGTTCTTCTTCTATTTTAGGAGGTTCGTCTAACTTCTCCTCTTTGTCATCTTTTTTACCTTTCTTTTCATGTTTAGGTTTCTTTTGAGGTAGATTTTGCTTTGTTGGATCATTTTTACTTTTAGATTTCTTTTTGTCCTTCTCTTCGTCTGTTTTTTCCGGTATTGACGGTGGGTTTTTCTTCAAGTAGTCCAAAGTTTCTTCTCTTTTAATTTGAATATACTTTTCTTTGTTGTGTATCAAGTCGAGATAAATGCTTTTGAAGTATCTCAATATCAAATGAAGCGACATTATGTCCGTGTGTTCTATGGTAGGTATTTCCTTGTTGAAGTATTGGGCTGCATGTTGTCGAATATAGTTGTAGTCCAATTCTGGTATTAATCCATCACTATGGTCCAAATCAGGTATTGAAAAACCTTTCTTGTTCAAATGGTGACATTTACTGGTACCATATTCCAATTCCACATCAGGCTTATTGCTACAAGAAGTCATGTCCACCCTGATAGTATAAGTTACCTTCTACAAATGATCACCCTATACAAATGATCACTTCATACAGATCTATGGGAAAGTAGATAGTAAATGTTCCTATTTCTCTAAAAGTAGGTACAATGATTTTAAATATCAACTGCCATCGGCATCGATGCAAAATTTATCTTTATTTTATTTTTTTTTTAACAAATTAGTGACCTAAACAATAAATATGAGGTTTCAAAATTTCAAACTGATTGAGGACAGTGATTTTTTGTTGTTGTTTTTTTTTTTTCATTTTTTTAAGTTCTGTTTTTTGAAATTCACGAATCAGTGAAAAACTAAAGACACTTTGCCTGTGGATCTGTGTTAGCCCAGATAGTTGCAGTCTAGATCAAGGATCAAAGTAAATAACATGTCAGATCCCATGACATTTGCTTTAATAAAGAACGCAATGCCCCCACTCCTGGTAGTTGGGGACAGAGTCTCTCTCTCTCTCTCTCTCTCTCTCTCTCTCTCTCTCTTACTCTCTCTCTCTCTTACTCTCTTTATCCGTCCGTCATCTATGAGCAAGAAAGAAATGTTGCACTCCTGAGACCACGCATAACACTCATAGACACGGAAAGTGAAGTAAGTAAATCCTATGCATATAGAAGATATAATGAGATTGTATTTGTTTAACTAATAAAATAAATTAAACATCAAATAATGGATATAAAAATAAAGAAAATTTTCCTCCATACCTAAAGGACGGGGTAAACCAAACCCTTAACAACCAGATGGAGATTTGTAGGACTTTCTTACAAATCTTCACCTGAATTATTTGTTCTTACGTTCATATTAGAAATACAAAGTAATGTTAGGTATATGTAATATTTATATAAAACTAGCATATTTATATAAACTTTAATTTTTTTTTTTTAAAGAATCCTAGTTTTATATAAATATTACAACTACCTAATCTTCACCTGATTGTTGTAAGTGTTTTTGTGATTGCTGTTGTTTTAAAAGACTCACCAGGTAATACCTAACCTTCACCTGATTGTTGTCAGTGTTTTTGTGATTGCTGTTGTTTTAAAAGACTCACCAGCTACTACCTAATCTTCACCTGATTGTTGTCAGTGTTTTTGTGATTGCTGTTGTTTTAAAAGACTCACCAGCTACTACCTAATCTTCACCTGATTGTTGTCAGCGTTTTTGTGATTGCTGTTGTTTGAAAAGACTCACCAGGTACATAAATATTACAAATACCTAATATTCACCTGATTGTTGTTCGTGTTTTTGTGATTGCTGTTGTTTTAAAAGACTCACCAGGTAATACCTAATCTTTACCTGATTGTTGTTGGTGTTTTTGTGATTGCTGTTGTTTTAAAAGACTCACCAGGTAATACCTAATCTTCACCTGATTATTGTTCGTGTTTTTGTGATTGCTGTTGTTTTAAAAGACTCACCAGGTAATACCTAATCTTCACCTGATTGTTGTTCGTGTTTTTGTGCTTGCTGTTGTTTTAAAAGACTCACCAGGTAATACCTAATCTTCACCTGATTATTGTTCGTGTTTTTGTGATTGCTGTTGTTTTAAAAGACTCACCAGGTAATACCTAATCTTCACCTGATTGTTGTTCGCGTATTTGTGCTTGCTGTTGTTTTACAAGACTCACCAGGTAATACCTAAT
Organism: Bactericera cockerelli; assembly: GCA_024516035.1. Classification (NCBI taxonomy): domain Eukaryota; kingdom Metazoa; phylum Arthropoda; class Insecta; order Hemiptera; family Triozidae; genus Bactericera; species Bactericera cockerelli. The sequence continues at coordinate 4,601,934 of CM044955.1, forward strand.
CTTCACCTGACTGTTGTTAGTGTTTTTGTGATTGCTGTTGTTTTAAAAGACTCACCAGGTAATACCTAATCTTCACCTGATTGTTGTTCGTGTTTTTGTGCTTGCTGTTGTTTTACAAGACTCACCAGCTACTACCTAATCTTCACCTGATTGTTGTCAGCGTTTTTGTGATTGCTGTTGTTTGAAAAGACTCACCAGGTACATAAATATTACAAATACCTAATATTCACCTGATTGTTGTTCGCGTATTTGTGCTTGCTGTTGTTTTACAAGACTCACCAGGTAATACCTAATCTTCACCTGACTGTTGTTAGTGTTTTTGTGATTGCTGTTGTTTTAAAAGACTCACCAGGTAATACCTAATCTTCACCTGATTGTTGTTAGTGTTTTTGTGCTTGCTGTTGTTTTACAAGACTCACCAGGTAATACCTAATCTTCACCTGACTGTTGTTAGTGTTTTTGTGATTGCTGTTGTTTTAAAAGACTCACCAGGTAATACCTAATCTTCACCTGATTGTTGTTCGTGTTTTTGTGATTGCTCTTGTTTGAAAAGACTCACCAGGTACATAAATATTACAAATACCTAATCTTCACCTGATTGTTGTTCGTGTTTTTGTGCTTGCTGTTGTTTTACAAGACTCCCCAGGTAATACCTAATCTTCACCTGATTGTTGTCAGCGTTTTTGTGATTGCTGTTGTTTGAAAAGACTCACCAGGTACATAAATATTACAAATACCTAATCTTCACCTGATTGTTGTTAATGTTTTTGTGCTTGCTGTTGTTTTACAAGACTCACTAGGTACATAAATATTACAAATACCTAATCTTCACCTGATTGTTGTTCGTGTTTTTGTGATTGCTGTTGTTTGAAAAGACTCACCAGGTACATAAATATTACAAATACCTAATCTTCACCTGATTGTTGTTAGTGTTTTTGTGCTTGCTGTTGTTTTACAAGACTCACCAGGTAATACCTAATCTTCACCTGATTGTTGTTAATGTTTTTGTGCTTGCTGTTGTTTACAAGACTCACCAGGTACACGAGCAGCAGCAGCACCAGCAGAAGCAGCAGTAGGGCTTGTTGTTGTTGTTGTTGACGCCGCCGCCCCGCCCCCCCAACACCCCCCTCTTGCCGCCGCCACCCGCCGCCGCCGAGGCCGCCGTGTGCACCGAGTTGAGACTGGCCACCCGGAGTCGAACCCCGGACCCCGGATCCGGCGCCCCCCCGGACTCAGAGCCTGGTACTGCTGCGGACATCTGGCAACAGAGCAACAGAGCGGTTGAGAAATTAAGAATTACGCATAATTTATAAGGGTTGGGTGGAAGAGATTGCCATAGGCAATAACCCCGCCCTTTAGTTAGGACTTATGTTTTTATATATTTTCTATTCTTTTTCATTTTCATTGTATAATATGGTTTCCATATTTTTTTTTTTTCATTGTTAAATTAATTATTTGTATGTACATAATGACCATTTATACCTAATAAAGCGTTGTATAATAATAATAATAATAATTTATAATACAAACTTGTTACTCGATAAATTTAAAAAGGGTTGGGTGAAAGGGATTGCCACAGGCAGTAACCCCGCCCTTTAGGTAGGACATAAACTTCATTCTCTTTTTTGTTCTTGTATCTTTGCTCAATCTTTTTGTTTTTCCTTTATAATTTCATTGTATTTTACTGTATATATTTTTGTTCTACCTAATAAAGCTTACTATAATAATAATAAATTATCTCATCTCCTGATGTTTTTTCTGTACCTAATTTTTACCTACCTAAAGGCTCACTGGTAAGATAAATTGCCAACCACACAAGTTAGTTAGAAGAGTATTTGCTGACTAGGCAGATATTTAATTGACTTTTTTTTTAATTTGGGTTTAACGTCGCTTTCAACACCATGGTCATATCAAGACAGGGATGTTACATCTCTCATTTGCAGGAAACTCACAAACCTGCTACCCTCAATAACCCCACCCATCCTGGGTTGGGCAATATCAGCATCGTGAAGTCTTCACCTCGCTGGACGGTAGCTTTACTTCGGTGATCCTACGAGAACCGGTGCATTCAACGCGCCATCGACGCTGGCAAGTCTTCTCATAAATGTCTATAATTCTGAGGCAGATAAATATTAAGTTTATACACCAATTTTTTTAGATTTTCAAAGCAAGAATGCAAAATATATTTTATTAAAATTTACAGATAGAATATGGATGTCAGTTTTTCTGATGGCAATGCTCCCAACGCGCTGGCAGCATTACCTCTCTGGATTGTCATGCTTATTTTCGCTACTAGGTGACTCATTGATTGTGTGTCCCCTGTCTTCTCAATCATCTTTTTTCCTATCTCCTGAATCCATTCTATACATATCATTCGGAATTTGAACATATCATTATAATTGCAGAGTACATCTCTCATTGAGTTCTAGTATAGTAAACATCTCTATGTGTGTAGAGTACATCTCTTATTGAGTTCCAGTATAGTAAACATCTCTATGTGAAGAGACACAACGTTGAAAAGGGCGTAAAACAAGGTGACCCTGGCTCGCCAAAATATTTCAATGCACTGTTAGAAAAAGTATTTACAAATCTAAAATGGGATAATAAGGGGTTAAAAATAAACAACAGACGGCTGCACCATCTTCGTTTTGCGGATGATATAGTGTTGTTTGCTGAAAACATAAATGATTTAGAAGAAATGTTCAGAGAGCTAATGGAAGAGGGAAAAAAGGTAGGATTAAAAGTAAATATGGCAAAAACAAAATTACTAACAACAAACATAGAAAATAGAAGAAATATAAAGATAGGCCAAGAAATTGTTGAGGAAGTACAAGAGTTTGTCTACTTGGGTAGCCTCATTACTAAAAATGATGACTGGCCCGAAATCTATAGAAGGATAAAACTAGCATGGGGCTCCTTTGCTAAGTACAAGAATTTCCTTAAGAGCCCATCCGTCAGACTAAAACTGAAAACCAAGGTTCTTCAAGCATGCGTACTACCCAGTCTTCTTTATGCTTGTGAAACATGGGTATTGAAAAAAGCCTACATTAAAAAATTAAGATGTGTTGTGAGGAGAATGGAGAGAGCAATTCTAGGGATAACATTAAGGGACAGGAAAAGGAACAGCTGGGTAAGAGGGAAAACAAAAATGGAAGATATAGGAGGAAAAATATGGGGTCTTAAATGTAAGTGGGCAGGACATATTTTAAGACGAGAAGATAATAGATGGACTAAAGAAGTACAATTTTGGACAATTAGAGAAAAAAGGCGGAAAGGTCGACCAAAGAAAAAATGGGATGAAGAATTTAAAGTATTATTAGGGTCAAACTGGAGAGAAATAGCAAAGAATAGAGACAGATGGAAGATAGTAAGAGAGGAGGGAAAAAGATTGTTTGTATAGAAACCCATGTCACTTATAAACTGATATTAAAAATATTATATAGAAAAAAAAAGAAAAAAAAAAAAATCTCACTGGATATTCCTAATACATTTATGAATTTAATGAAAATTCTCATTTACTGATTTTATATATAATTTTATTTTATTTTTAATATTGTCATATTTAAGTATTGAAAAAAAAAAAAATCCCAAAAGGCGTTAGCCTTTTGGAGGCCTTCAGCCAGCATGAAGAAATTGGTAATAACGAAAAATTAGAGAAAAAAAAGGGAGCAGTTGAATAGAAAGAAAAAGTCTATATTATACTAATCTTTTGTCCCTAAAAAACAATTCCATGGCTGAGAACAATTTTTTCTATTTGTATATTGTAATACTGTTTCAAATGTTTTTTTGTAAATTATTTGTTCAATAAAGGCTATTTTATTTTATTTTATTTTATTTTATTTATTTATAGTAAACATCTCTATGTGTGTAGAGCACATCTCTCATTGAGTTCTAGTATAGTAAACATCTCTATGTGTGAAGAGTACATCTCTCATTGAGTTCCAGTATAGTAAACATCTCTATGTGAAGAGACACACACTCGTATTAAGCTTTAAGCCACAGGATGATGATCAAAATGCAAGATGGCGTCTTGAGTCTGACACAAGGAGGTAGAAGAAGAGAGAAGGGAGGAAAAGTGCGGCAGTATGAAGGATGCAAGAAGGTAGGAGAAGAGAAGAGGAAGGATGTGTGGAAAGAAAAGTCACGCAAAGAGGAAGGATGTTTGGTAGAAGAAAAAGTGTGGCAGGGTGAGTGATGAGAAAGAAACTGGCTGACATCACTTTCAAATTATCTCGTTGGAAGAAAGACAAAGAAAGCAACAAGGGAGCGAGAAAAAAAGAAAAGGAAAGAGAAGGAGGAGAAGGAGAGAGAGATAAACGGGGAAATAGAGTATCAAATACACCAAGAGAGAGCAAGAGAGATTGGAGGAGACTGATGATAAAAAAGATTAAGAGAAGACAAGGATGAGCCACAAAGTACTATCAGAAAGAAGAAAAAAGTGAGGAACAATTAGGATATGAAGAGAGAGAGAGCGAGAAAGAGAAAGAGAGAGAGAAAGAGAGAGAGAGAAAGAGAGAGAGGGAGAGAGACAGAGAGAAAGAGGAAGCGAGAAAGAGAGAGAGAGAGAAAAAGAGGGATAGAGAAAGAGAGAGATAGAAAAGAGAGAGAGAGGAAGAGAGAGAGTCCCGGCTGGGTTTTGAACCTCTGGATTACCAGTCAGACGCCTTGGCCACTGAACTACCGAAACAGAAATAAGAGAAGGAGCTAAAGAGGAACAAGAGGGTATGTTGAGGGAAAGGAAAAAATATTAATAATAAGAACACTCTTTTGTGGAAGATAACTACCAGGCGAGGTCAATGCTCAAAGCATTTTCTACCACCTAAACCTGAGGTTCATATTATTATTTGGTCACAAACTCAAATAAAGAGGAAAAATTTATGCACTGGTTGGGATTTGAACCAGCGGATCCCTACATTACTTGGATTTTTTATTATCACTACCATTATTAGGAACGTCAATGTAGTAAGGAAATGATAGGAAGAGATTTTTTTAAAGGTAATAATGCCCCGGAACCGCTTTCGCATTACTTCAGGGAACTTTCCCTTCACAAACATAAGGGTTGGGTGGAAGAGATTGCCATAGGCAATAACCTCGCCCTTTAGTTAGTACATATCCTTAAAAATAAAAAATAAATATATTTATATATATTTTTCTATTCTTTTTCCTTATTATTGTATATATTGTTTCGATTTTTTTATTGCTATAGTAATTAGGTATTTGTATTGTGTATATTATGTCTTTTTATATCTAACTAGCGGGCTGTCGCCCGCTTTGCGGGCCGAGGCATGGCCGTGAAAGCAAAAAATCCTTTTTCGCCAATGGCAGGTGTTGTAGTGGGAGTTTCGAAAAATCCCGTCTTATTGCACATCTAGACTATAAGACAAAGCTACCTACCAAATTTCAGCTTCCTAGGACTTACGGTTTGGGCTGTAGAGCGATGATCAGTCAGTGGTCAGTCAGTCAGTGACTTTGACATTTATATATTAAGATAAAGTGTAATAATAATAATTCCGGAAACGGACAAAATTTTCCGCTCCGGCCGGGATTCCAACTCGTAGCCTCCGGGTCAATAATCATTGCTCTTAACCACTGTGCCACGGAGGAAGAGAATTGAGAGGGGAAGAATAAGAGATTGCCCTAGGCAATAACCCCGCCCTTTAGTTAGAACATATTATATGTATAATATAAAAAATAAACAAACCATATTATGGTTTGTTTATTTTTTCCTATTTATTTTTTTACTGTCAATTTTGTATTTTAATTTTTACCATTGTTTGTTAGTTTATATGTGCTTCTTATAAAGAGTTTAGTAATAATAAGAATAAGGTCAGATATAAAGGAAATAGAGAGGGAAGGGAAATAGAGATTAAGTGTTATAAGAGTGGGGAGAGGAAGTGGGAAAAGTTTGGCAAAAACTCCATCGCCATTATAATAAAGTTAATGTAGAGAAGAGAATTTCAGAGGTCATGGCAGTTTAGATAGGGAAGAGAAGTATCAAGAATTTGTGGAGACTAGATTGAAAGTTAGAGATTGAGTTTGGCGAAGAGGAAGAAGAGAGGGACAGAGTGAGAGAGAGAGAGGGAGTGACAGAGAAGGAGAGAGACAGAGAGAAGAGAGAGGAGAGAGAGGGGGGAGAGAGGAGAGAGGAGAGAGAGGAGAGAGAGAGAGGAGGGAGAGAGAGAGAGAGAGAGAGAGAAGGAGAGAGAGAGAGAGAGAGAGAGAGAAGAGAGAGAGAAGGAGAGAGAGGAGAGAGAGAGAGAGAGAGAGGAGAGAAAGGAGAGAGAGAGAGAGAGAGAGAGAGAGAGAGAGAGAGAGGAGAGAGAAGAGAGAGAGAGAGAGAGAGAGAGAGAAGAGAGAAGGAGAGAGAGAAGAGAGAGAGAGAGGAGAAGAGAGAGAGAGAGAGAGAGAGAGAGAAGAGAGAAGAGGAGAGAGAGAGAGAGAGAGAGAGAGAGGAGAAGGAGGGAGAGAGAGAGGAGAGAGAGAGAGAAGAGAGAGAGAGAGAGAGAGAGAGAGAGGAGAGGAGAGGAGAGAAGAGAGGAGAGAGAGAGAGGAGAGAGAGAGAGGGGGGAGAGAGAAGAGAGAGAGAGAGAGGGAGAGAGAGAGAGAGAGAGGAGAGAGGGGGGACAATAAACACAAGAAGAGAATACCAAAGATATTATATCACCACCCTTCATGATTACAAATACATAATTATATCTTTTCACTGTACCTATATAAAAATGTAATTTTTACAATGTAAAAAAACCTTTAAAATCAAGTGTGTGATCCAATCTCCATAAAAAAATTATCATATTTGTGTTTATCACTTTCGTGATATCACAAAGCCTCAATCTACGCTTTACTAAATCTACGCTGAAACCGGGACTTGAACCGGTCGGTGGTTATTGATCAAGCTACTGAGGTCGGATCAATCTCTATATATTATATTTTTTACCTTGACAATTATTTTAAATTCTTAAATTACCTAAGTAATGTACACCACTCAACGATAGCTACGGCTGACGGCAGTTACACAAGTAATAAACTAAATTTGATCTAAGGTTACATGCCTGCTAGTCTGAGCCGAATGGCAATCTATTAAAATTCCAGTCGTATTTTCTCTGAACAAGAAAAACATTTAATGGACAAACTTTACCATGAAGCAGTCCATGTTTGTTAAAACCAGTAGCCCAATAAAAGTAATGGACCTCTTTTTTAGCTGTACTTTACTGCCGGATTTAAATGAACAACAGACATAAATTCAACGGGCCCCTAAAGTTTTCACGTCTTCTTGTAAATCCGGTCTGTTGAGAAATAGAGGAGGCGCCATATACCCCATCTCCTCCTGATGAAAAGCTGGGTGTTTTTAGAAAATTCACAAGGAAAGAGAAAGGGATTTTTTTTTTACATGAGTGTTTCGCAGGCTTTTTTATTTCGTAGCCATGAAACAGCCGCTATTCAAACACGTTTGCGTTTAATTTCCGAATCAACCATATGCAGACAGTTTCCCAACCAACCGTAACTGGGCGAAGGTAGATGGGAATTATCGACATTTTTTTTTAAGGATAAGTAAATATGATTATTTTTATGAAACACTTTATTAGATATATACAGACATATGTACAGTACAAAGAATTATTATAACAATTAAAATATGGAAACAATATTTACAATAAAAAGGAAAAAGAATAGAAAAATACATTTAAACATATGTCCTAACTAAAGGGCGGGGTTATTGCCTCTGGCAATCTCTTCCACTAAACCCTTCTTATTCAACAATCAGTGTATAGACCTTTCTCAATGTAAGTAGACCTTCACAAGAAGTTCATACTTTTCAATAAGTAAATAACAGCTGTTTCTCAGCTTTTTCATTTCGTAGCCATGAAACAACAGCTACTGTAGAAGCCTGAGGTCTCTCTTTTAGCTTGCTCAGTCCGTAGTATGCCTCCTCTCTGATGGGCGAGAAGTGGCACAATACTTCCCATTTAGGTGCTGGGTCAACACGAGCTCACTAAAAGGTGTATCCCTTAGAAAAAACTGGAATAAAGTTTGAGTTTAATTTTTATACTCAAACTCTATTTTTATTAGTCTGACTGGGGGACTATAAACAGGGAGTAGACCAGCAGTCTGGTTGGGGGACTATAAACAGGGAGTAGACCAGCAGTCTGGCTGGGGGACTATTAATTGGGAGTAGACCTGCAGTCTGGTTGGGGGACTATAAACAGGGAGTAGAGCAGCAGTCTAGTTGGGGGACTATATAAACAGGGAAGAGACCAGTATTGGCTTGGTTCTCGGGGCCCCTGTCAATTATTAGACTCCTTGTAAAGACAGTGGGCAGAAGTGCTGACTCATTCCTCCACTGTCTGGCTACCATCGTTCACGATGACGCCACCCTATGATGATGATAATTTTTATGTCAGCTCTAGGGATCAAACCCGGGATGAGTAGCAAGAGGAGATCTACCCACTGAGCTAGTCGTGCGCTGTCTCTATCTCAAAACCAATGTTGAACCTTAAAGATAATGTTTGGATACATTACGTACATTTGAGCCATGTTAGCATCAAGGTCATGTTAACATCAAGGTCATTCGAGATAGGTGTTTTACCCTCCATTATTATTATTACTATCCCATAAAATATAGAAGACCTGTTTGACTGCTGGAGTAAAGGGACTTTTCAGTCTTACCTCGGCAGTATAAACAAGGTATATTCTATTCTATTCTATTCTATTATTAAACATATTAGATCAAGTTTTATTTACGTAGAATATATACATACATAAAAATTGACATTAAAAAAAAAAACAAAACTTGATGAAGGGCGGTGCTGATGGCGTTCTCTTTCGCAACACCCTTCCAGAGAAACTTAAAAAGCAGGAATCCATATACTATCTCAACCAGCCTCGGTGGGACCCGGAATAGTCAGTATTACGAGGATTCGAATTTGAATGGTCATCCATCCAGGTCTTAACCTCGCCGGATGTTGCTTAACTTCAGTGAGAAAACGAGAACGGACGAATTCAACGTGCAATCAATGCCGGGTTCTTGACAATAAAATCGATTCCAAACTCTAGGATATTATTTCTAAACAATTTGATTGCATCAGCAATACTCGGAATTCTGAGATTATGCGAACAGTTTATTGCCCCTTCAATTTGAGAGGTATGCTACGTGCAAGGAAACCGAGTGCACTGAATTGAACACGAAATAAATAAACAACTTCAAATAAAAAAGAGCTAAGGTACTTTGAGTAGAAAGAAAAGAGAAGGGAAAGAGAAAGAGAAAGAAAGAGAAAAAAAGAGGAGAGAGAAGGAGAGGGAAAAGTAAATGGGGGCTGAGGGAGGGAAAAAAGAGGGATGGAGAGGGAAAAAAGAAGAGAGAAGAGAGAAGGGCTGGAGAAGGAAAAATAGATAAAGGCCGCGGGAGAGGAAATGGAGAGAATAAATAGAGAGAAGGAAATAGAGAGAAGAAAAGGGAAAAAAAAGATAGAGAGAAGGAGGGGGAAAATAGATGGGATCTGAGGGAAGAAAGAGAGAGGGATGGAGAGGAGAAGATGAAAACTCAACCGTCACTTGAAAAACAGGCAGCAGAGAGAGAGTAAGTGAGGTAGCAGAGGTAGGAAGGAGAAGGGAGGGAAGGAGAAGGGGAAGAGGAGAGGGATAAAAACTCAACCGTCAACTCAATCGTGAAATGTTTGGAATAAAACAAGGAAGAAAGAGCATGTATACAGGGTGTCCATAAAGTCCCAGTCCACCTCCCGTATCTCGAAAACCGATGGGAATATTTAAAAACGCAAAAAACCCATATCCCTCGATTTGACGGGGGGGCTATACCCTCCATTCTTTGGATACTCATAAAACCAGCTACCCACATGAACCACACCCAGCCGATTGGGGCCGGAAATAGCCAGCATGACGAGGGCTCAAAATTGAAGGGTCACCCATCCAAGTCCTAGCCTCGCTGGACGTTGCTTAACTTCAGTGACAGAACGAGAACTGTTGTACTCAACGTGCCATCGACGCTGGCGGGACCAGAGTTTAAAAACCTCGAACCAGGCTGCTGAAATCGATCGGGAAACCTTCGTGAAACACTGTGTTTTATTTTTTTAGTTGTGATATTTTTTATGTTAGAGAGAAGATATTTTCATGTAAGGCCCTTGTCAATTATTAGCCTCCTTGTAAAGACAGTGGTAGAAGTGCTGAGTCATTCCTCATTCCTCCACTGTCTGACTACCATCGTTCACGATGACGCCACCCTATGATGATGAAGAGAGAAGAAAGGAAATCGTTGCTCTGTAATTTGGCACTAGCACGGATGGGTTCGATGCCCTCGCTGAGTGAAAATTTCATAAGCAAATAACACACGCGGGTCACAAGGACACGAATTGCAAGGCGACTAAGAACTAAGGAGAAAGGAGGAAGGAGGAAGGATGGAGAAAGGAAGAAGGAGACTAAGAACTAAGGAGAAAGGAAAGAAAAAGGCAATGTCGTGCTGCTCTCTAGAAGAAGGGACGAAAAGTTTCTGCTGACTTGACTTTCTGTAAAAAAGTATTTTACTTTTGTTTATTTTTGAGGATTTTAAATTGATGTAAGTATAAAATGTTGGTATGAAATATTAAAAGAAATAATAATGGTATAAACGACCTCAGTAGCTTGATCGATAAGGCGGCGGACTTGTAACCTGGAGGTCGGTGGTTCAAGTCCGGTTTCAACGTAGATTTAGTAAAAGTTTGAGGAGTTGTGATATCACGAAAGATGTAAACACAAATATGATATCTTTTTTTAAAAAAAATTATAATAATATCGCCTGATTTATATTGTCGCCTTGGACTAACGAGTCCCATTATTCCAGCAGTAAGTCCAAGACGTATTATTATGTGGTCAAAATTTTATAGAACCTTGTCATTTCCAGACTGGTTTTCGAACACCTCTGGTAATCCAGAGGTCGGGGTTCGAACCTTACCACGCCTTGACCACTGAGCTACCGGGATAGAACTAAGACCATGTTGAAAGGTTAGGGTCTGTCTGGTAATCCAGAGGTCGCGGGTTCGAAAACCAGCTTAAAGACTAAACGACTGCTGAAATAAAGTGACTCATTATTTCAAGTTAAACTGACCTCAGTAGCTTGATCGATAAGACCCCGGGCGAACTTGTAACCTGGAGGTCAGTGGTACAAGTAGCAAGTTCAGGAAAGATTCTGTATAGTGAGTTTGAGTGTAACATCACGAAAGTGGTTAACACACAAAATTTCGTCAAAATCCATTCGGTAGTTTCCGAGTTTTGCGCGTTACAGGAATATTTTCAACAGACAGACCGACACAAAACCAAAGTTGCTCAGGAGGTTATGAAACGTCCTGGAATAAAAAATTGAAATCGGAGCAAAAAATATTTATTTATTTTTACAAAAACGAACACAACACCTCCGAATTCTAATATTAGAAATTTCTCGCAAGTAAAAAGGCTGTGAAACACCCGTCTTAGAAATAGGGTTAAAGTCGAATAAACCAACTTAAAATGATCATAGCAGTTAAAACTTGAGCGTTTCAGAATCTTTTATTTGGTTTAATTTTTAGCATCAGTGGTCATCAGCACCGTTAAGAACTTTTGAAAGTAAAATAAACTAACAAATAAAAGAGTTTATCCAGTTATATACTTTTTTATTTTGAGCAACTAAAAGATTAATTTAGGAAGTGGTCCTGTGAATTCCTAAACAGACACTTCGAAAGTTGATACATATAAATAGGTTTTGTAAAAACTTACCTACATGTGCGTATGTATGAACTTCTATTGTATATGACTGCTTCCATACAGTGTCAAAAAATAAAATAAAAATAAGATGAAAAAATTGCCTTACAGCTCAAGTAATTGCCATTTAATAATAATAATCATAAATAACAATAATAAACACAACAAAATACTCGTAGATAGTGGGAGAAAAAGATAGCGAAAAAGAGCATTAAAGTTAGATAGAAAGAGAGATCGAGAGATAGAGGGATGAGTAGAAAAGAACATTGAGAAGGAGAGTAGAGAAAGATAGAAACAGGAGGGAAGAAAAAGAGAATATTTACAATTGTTTTGAAATAAGGGGGGCGAAGTTAATGCGTTAGGCATTCTCTGTCAATTAACCCCGATTTTCACTATCGTATTTAAAATTATTATTATTATTTTAGACTTTATTAATAAGGACATAATATACATATATAGAACACAGATAATTACAAATTACTATACAATAGAAGTAAAAAGAGAAAAAAATTAAGAAAAAAAAAAAAAAAAAATTAAAGAGATTCGCACTAGTAGGTATGCATAATTATGTATGTACATGTATTTTAAAGCAAGGTGGACACTGTATGATATAATATGTCATATTATATAACATATTATATATCAGGTTATATACCATGTCCGGAGAGTAAGCTTTCCTTGCAAACTTGACGGACAAGATTGAAGCCGAAAGTAAAGTTTAAGACAATGGATCCAAACTTAATTTGGGTAGGAGAATGTGGGGAGGTATTGGAAAAGTTTGGAAACTTTTTACCGCATTAGGGTGACACGGGTGACAGTAGAGAGAGTTCGGGGAGGTTGGAGGTAATGGGTAGAGAGAGAAAGAGAGAGATAGAGAGAGAAAAAGAGAAGAACATGAAGAAAAAGATTTTATGGTTGGACAAAGAAATGGGCGTAAGTATAAGTATATGTATGATTATAAGTATAAAATTATAAGTAGTGTTTTTTTCAGACTGTCAGCGCAAGACAGGTAGTCCCATTATGCTAACAGTTTAACAAAGCACCTCTTTATTTATTTGAGTATAGATACAATGTAAATAAAATGACAATTAGAGGGTAAGGAATGTAAGGATGATAGAAAACAAGATAGGAAATAATAGTACAAGACAATATCAGAATAGTAGTAATAAGATTTTTTAATTGTTTGTAAATTGTAACTAGTTTCGTTTGTTCTTTTTTTACCTCACATTGTTAACATACACAAGTATTACAAACAATTAAAATGTTAAATAAAAAATAAAAGAAGGTTAGAATAGAGGATGAGAGAATGAGAGAGAAATACTAAGGGTTTAGACCCTAAATAAAACCCTAAAGTTTAGGGTTTTATTTAGAGATAGAGAGATCTAGAGATGAATTTGGCAATTTCAAATAATATACACTAAAGCACATAATTTTCTAACAAGAGGGGAATGCGCATAGGAGGAATGCGCATAAGTATAAAAACAGGGTTCGCTCTCTGAAATCATGCTAGATACAAATCTACCTACATTAAATACCAATTCATTGCTACAGAGAGAAATAGAGAGAGGAAGAGAAAGAGAGAGAGAAAGAAAGAAAAAAGAGAGAGAGAGAAAAAAAAAAGATTTTAGGGATGGATAAAGAAACGAGTAGAATAGAAAATGAGAGAGAAATGCTAAAGGGTTGATGATGTAGAGATATAAAAAAAGAGAAAGAGAGGAAAACAGAAGGAGAGAGAGAGAGAGAGAGAGAGAGAGAGAGAAAACAGAGATAACGAAAGAAAAAGATTTTAGGGATGTGCGAAGAAAGAGGTGGAATAGAAAATGCGAGAAAGAGTAAAAAAAGTTGCTAAGGCTTTCTTTGCAAGCTGTAGGGGTTGATAAAGAGATAATGAAAGAGTGAGCGAGAAATAGTAGATATACATATGTATAAAGAAAGAGAAAGAAAAAGTGACAGAGAGAGAGAGAGAGAAAGAACAGGAGGGTAACATAGAGAGGAGTTAAATATGGAGGTAAAAAAGGAGGACAGATATATTGAGAAAAAATGCAGACAAAAGGAGGCAGAGAAAGAGAGAGAGAGTCAAAGACACAGAGTAGAGTAGAACGGAAGAATACTGAAATAGAGAGACATAAAGAGAGAAGAGAGGGAGGAAGAAAAATAATGGACACATCTGGAGAAAACCAAAAGAAAAAGTAAAGAATTAGTGATAAAGAATGGGGAGGTGAAGAGAAAAGAAATAGAGCAAGAAATATATTTCTAGAATATGGGGCGAGAATATGAAGAAAAAGAGAGGGAGAAAAGAAATTAAGAGAAAAGAAAATTAGTAAGGTCAAGAGAGTTATGGGTGGATATATTAGAAGAGAGAAGGGAAGAGACCAAGAGAAGTATGGAGGGATAGAGGAAAGTAGAAAAATAAAGATGATGAGAGAGAGAAAGTTAAATAAAAGAGAGAAAGAAAGACAGAGAAAAAGAAAGACAGAGAAAAAGAGAGATAAGAAAACAAGTCATAACTACACATTATAATTGATTGCCAAGGTTCTACTGCAACGCCCTGGAAAAAACAGAACCGTTAAGATTCAAGATAAATACCCCTTCATCTACTCCTCCCACTGATTATAGACTCCTCCTCCCTGTACTCCCTCACTATATACTCTCTGTAAATACTCCTCCATCTACTCCTCCCACTCATTATAGACTCCTCCCCCCTGTACTCCCTCACTATATGCTCTCTGTAAATACTCCTCCATCTACTCCTCCCACTCATGATAGACTCCTCCTCCCGGTATCTTTAATTATTACTGTGATTTTGTTATCATATTTGTTTTCTCTACTCTTAGTCTAATATCTTTTTTAGGCAGGTATTATTGATAATTAACTACGCCTTCATTTTTTGGTAAGATTGTAGGTATTTAAAAATAAAATATATTTAATATATTATTCATTTACTGGCCGACCTCAGTAGCTTGATCGATAAAGCGGCGGACTGGTAACCGGAGGTCGGTGGTTCAAGTCCCAAGTTCAGCAAAGATTTAGTAAATCAAGTTTGAGTAATGTTGATATTACATCGTGGTTAACACAATACGATTTATTCATTTACTGATTTAGTGGAAGTTCACTCTTTAGTGGAAGGTAACCACCAGGAGAGGTTAATGCTCAAAGCATTTTCTACCACCTAACCCTCAGAGTCTTATTGCTACAGGTATATGGTCACAAACTCAATTTATGGGGAAAAATTCATGCACTGGGTGGGATTCAAACCAACGGATCCCTGGATTACTTAGATCCCGTGGATTACTTAGACAGCCTGTGGGACCAAAAATCCAACAGAAATATGGCTAATACATATAAATCGGATTTAGTTTTAAATTCATTCATGCACTGAGTAGAATGAAATATGTACAAAAAAAACATATTTCTTTGTTTCGAAATTTATGAAATTGAGAGAAAAGAATTCGTAAATTTTTGTACTTAAATTTCCTCGCATTGAACAATAAAAACTCACAACTCTTTGGCAAACCATCAAACGTCTGAAAACCACGAGGCTAGCGGTGTGTAAAATATACAGGGTGAAGATGTTTTCCTTTGTCGAATTTATTAATAATAATAATAAATACCCGGTGTACGGGAGTATATTTACGGGAATAGCCCTATTTACAATGTCAACAATAAAAATGTCAATACATACAAAGATTAAAATAAAATAATGTTAAAAATTAATATCACAGGTGGTAAAAGTAATTAATACACATATAGCTATGAAAAAACAGTACAACACAAATACAAGTAAAACATACGAGAAGAATAAATGAATAGGTAAGTATAAACAAAGTCAGGTAAAATCAAAATCGTTGTCATGGTTTGCTGCTCGAATCATTCTGTTTAGAGGCGAGAAATGTGCGTAGTTGGTAGCACATGTTGTTGAGTAAAACAAGTTATTTTTTCTCAGCCTTCTATGACAGTCAAAAGATAATGTGGACAAGAGTTTGTTACAATCAATCAGTCCAGTTAGTAACTTTTTCAGGAAAAATGAGTCCGCTTGTAGGCGGCGCTCTGACAGCGTGTCGATACCTACAACAAAATTAGAATATCGCAGTCCACAGTAGAACAAAAAACGTTTTTGGACTCTGTCAAGCAAGTTGGCATGCACATTATAATGGGGTGACCATACCACACTACCGTATTCCAGTAGAGAACGAACCAGGGCCAAGTACAAAGTCTTGAAGGAAACTGCTGATAGACCTTTAGAAGAACGAAAGACATAACCCAAGAGTCGATGACAACGCATTGAGAGGTTCGAGATGTGAGCAGAAAAAGAGAGTTTACGGTCCAATAAAATTCCCAAGTCCTTAATCTGATCAACATGCACAAGAGGTTGATCGTTCAGAAGATACTGAAATGGAATTTGCTCACGATGCATAGAAAAGCACATAACAGCACACTTATGCAACGTTAACTGTAAGTCATTGAGTGAAAGCCATTGGTTAAATGAATCGAGATCTTTTTGGAGTAGTAAACAATCAGCTGAAGATGAAATAGATTTGTAAATTTTAACATCATCTGCGAACATTTGGAAAGAAGAATGACAGATAAACCCAGGAAGATCATTAAAGAAGAGGCTAAAAAGAAGTGGGCCGGAGTGACTGCCTTGACCCACACCCGAAGATACATTGATATAACCGGAAACATCATTGCCAATCTTAACAATCTGAACACGACCATTCATTGAATTCTCCAACCAACAAAGAAAAGAATCACCAATGCCATAAGATCTCAATTTGGCAATAAGAAATTTAGGATTTACCCTATCAAAGGCTATTCCGAGTGGAATTGCACTGATTAGCGGTGTATTGAATATAGAGGGTGGAACAGCAGACCGTAATATACAGGGTAGGCCGCAAGTTGTTTTCAACTTGCGGCCAAATTCTGTACTTGGATGTTCGCGGTCCACTCATACCTCGTGGTCCTCGTGACGAAAAATGAGTAGTTATCTGTATGGGTACTTGTAAAACGACCAGTGGCGGCATTACCAGAGTAAAAAGAAATTAATGTAATAGAATAATCCGAAATGTGAAGGAGGCTCTTAGTAATGCTGCGCTACCCACAAAAATTGTGAAGAGGCCTTGTGCTTCACCACAAATAAAATCATACGTACATACAACTTTCAAAATCATACATATATTGGAAAACGATGAATTTTGTAGTTTTGTATGCTGAGCTACCCACTAAAGTTGTGACGTAAAAGTACAATGAAACCACATAGGTACACACAGAGATATTGCAAGTCATCTGTGGCCTTCACCCCTGTTGAGCATAGATCATTTGAAAACGTGTGCAGATTTTCGGACAAAATTCGGACCAACCTCAGTAGCTTGATCGAAAAAGCAGCGGACTTATAATCTGGAAGTCAGTGGTTCAAGTCCCGGTTACAGCGTGGATTTAGTAAAGTGAGTTTCAGTAGTTGTGATATCACGTAGATGATTAACACAAAAATATAATAACACGGACATTTGAATTCTTTTATCACAAAAAATAGGTATAAAATAACGGACAGGGAATCTCTTCCGTATAAGTTAAGTAATCATATTTGTGTTAATCACTTTCGTGATATCACAACTACTCAAACTAACTTTAGTAAATCTACGCTGAAACCGGGACATGAAAAACCGATCTCCAGATTACAAGTCCGCCGCTTTATCAATGAAGCTACTGAGGTCGGTCGAATTTTCATTGTATACTATTAATTTTTTTCTCTCTTCCCCTTTTGTTGCGGGAATCTGTGTTTACCCTGAATTAGAATTTTATGTAACAATCTGTGGTGGTGTGCGTGTGTTTTGTCCTGGTATTTGTTGCACATGTAGGTTTATTGAAGCCGGCCCATGACCATAGCACGAGAAAGAAAAACAGGGCTTGCACGCGTGTGTTCGGGGTTCGAATCCCGGCCGAAGAAAATATTCTACTCTCTTTTTTTTCTTTTTTTAATAATAATATAAACGTACTGAGTACCTCGTTTATTTGACAATAAATTTGTAATGATGTACATACATACATAGGTAAATGCTAAAAAACTTTGGTTGTAACTTGTATCACAAATTTTCCAGTGGTCTTATTAAGACTAGAAATTTCTATTCTACAGCTACAGGAGCCATACTTTCTAGGTGTCTAATGATATCTACTCTAGAGTTGAGCAGTCATTCAGTCTAGAAATTTCAATTCTAGTTCTAGATGTACAGAAGCCATACTGTCTAGGTGTCTAGTGATGTCTACTCTAGAGTTGAGGAGTCATACAGTCTAGAAATTTCTATTCTAGAGCTACGGGGGCCATACTATCTAGGTGTCTAGTGATGTCTACTCTAGAGTTGAGGAGCCATACAGTCTAGAAATTTCTATTCTAGAGCTACAGGAGCCATACTATCTAGGTGTCTAGTGATGTCTACTCTAGAGTTGAGGAGCCATACAGTCTAGAAATTTCTATTCTAGACCTACAGGAGTCATACTGTCTAGGTGTCTAGTGATGTCTGCTCTAGTGTTGAGGAGCCATGCAGTCTAGACATTTCAATTCTACAGCTACTGGAACCATACTGTCTAGGTGTCTAGTGATGTCTGCTCTAGTGTTGAGGAGCCATACAGTCTAGAAATTTCTATTCTAGAGCTACAGGAGTCATACTGTCTAGATGTCGAGTGATGTCTACTCTAGTGTTGAGGAGCCATACAGTCTAGAAATTTCTATTCTAGAGCTACAGGAGCCATACTGTCTAGGTGTCTAGCAGGCGCGGCCGGTGTGAAAAAGTTTTGGGGGTGCTACCACATAAACCAGACTAAAATGGGATGTATAGAGTCGTCCTACAGTATCTAAAGAGTTTGAGTTTCTTTACCAGGCCAATCATAATAATTATGCATGAATTATTCAAGAAATGTGTGACGATTTTCATTGTGTACGACTTGAGACTTGAGAAAATCCTCTGTTTTTCTCTTTTGTCTTGGGACGCTGCAGTTCCGCAGCTCCTTAGCACCGGCCGCGCCTGGTGTCTAGTGATATCTACTCTAGAGTTGAGGAGTCATACAGTCTAGACATTTCAATTCTAGAGCTACAGGAGCCATACTGTCTAGGTGTCTAGTGATATCTACTCTAGAGTTGAGGAGTCATACAGTCTAGAAATTTCAATTCTAGAGCTACAGGAGCCATACTGTCTAGGTGTCTAGTGATATCTACTCTAGAGTTGAGGAGTCATACAGTCTAGACATTTCAATTCTAGAGCTACAGGAGCCATACTGTCTAGGTGTCTAGTGATATCTACTCTAGAGTTGAGGAGTCATACAGTCTAGACATTTCAATTCTAGAGCTACAGGAGCCATACTGTCTAGGTGTCTAGTGATATCTACTCTAGAGTTGAGGAGTCATACAGTCTAGAAATTTCAATTCTAGAGCTACAGGAGCCATACTGTCTAGGTGTCTAGTGATATCTACTCTAGAGTTGAGGAGTCATACTGTCTAGACATTTCAATTCTAGAGGTACAGAAGCCATACTGTCTAGGTGTCTAGTGATATCTACTCTAGAGTTGAGGAGCCATACAGTCTAGAAATTTCTATTCTAGAGCTACAGGAGCCATACTGTCTAGTGATATCTACTCTGGAGTTGAGGAGTTATACAGTCTAGGAATTTCTATTCTAGAGCTACAGGAGCCATACTGTCTAGTGATATCTACTCTAGAGTTGAGGAGCCATACAGTCTAGAAATTTCTATTCTAGAGCTACAGGAGCCATACTGTCTAGGTGTCTAGTGCTATCTTCTCTAGAGTCAAGGAGCCATACAGTCTAGAAATTTCTATTCTAGAGGCACAGGAGCAATACTGTCTAGTGATGTCTGATTGGGAGTTCAGTGACATTAGAACCGGGTTGAAGGTCACTGTGCTGTGCTGTGGTGAATCACCACTTGCTATTCCGTGGGAGTAGGGGGGGGGGGGTGTATTGCAACAAGAGGCGCAGGGGGGGGGCAGAGGGCGTATGATTAGGGGCGAGAGGTGTAAGAGGGCGTAGGAGAGGTTAAGACTCGGGGTCAAAGGACGTTTATGCAAGAGTTCAAGGTCGCAGGTACAGGGGAGGCTCAAGAAGAGGGTGTGGGGTTAAGAGAGGTTTGTCTAGAGGTGTAGAAAGGCGTATTGGGAGTGGTTAAGAACCAAATTTTAAACAGGATGAAATTTAATATACACATGTATAAGCTAGACTGTCTGTCTGGTTATAGCGTACAGTGATTGGTTGAGACTTGAGGGAGGCTCTGGCTTATCCTAAATGTAATCCTATAAACAGGAGACTTGTAAAGTCCAGTATGTGGTCAAAGGGCGTATTCACGAGGTCCTAGGTAGAGGGGCGTATTAGAGGGGCGTAAGAAGAGGATGTGGAGCTAAGAGAGCCGAGAGGTGAAAGAGAGGGAGGGGCTTAGAGAAGAGGGAAGGAGGGGGAGGGACTTAGAGAAGAGGGCGGGGAAATCAATACCATGTGCTGGTTTGTGGCGGTAGGCGGGGAACCTCATGTTAATCCGAAATTAATATCACGCTCATACACTCGGCCACAGGATGTATATGAAGTGATGATGCTTATACACTCTACTACAGGTTGTATATGAAGTGATGATGCATCATCATTTCAGATAAAAATTCATGCACTGGGTGGCATTCGAACCAACGGATCTCTACGCTTCCTGTATTACCAGACTAGTGTATATATAGTGATGATGCTGAATGCTCATACACTCTGATACTGGGTGTATATGAAGTGATGATTCTCATATACTCTAATACAGGTTGTATATGAAGTGATGAGCCATCATCACTTCAGATAAAAATTCATGCACTGGGTGACATTCGAACCAACGGATCTCTACGCTTCCTGTATTACCAGACTAGTGTGTATATAGTGATGATGCTGAATGCTCATACACTCTGATATTGGGTGTATATGAAGTGATGATTCTCATATACTCTACTACAGGTTGTATTTGAAGTGATGATGAAAAATTCATGCACTGGGTGGGATTCGAACCAACAGATCCCTACTCTTCTTGTATTACCAGACTAGTGCGTTAACCACTCGACTACCAGTGCACGATTGTTGATACAAAACAATCTAGGTACTGAAATCATACAGAGGTGCATGAGATAGATATACATAGATATAGCCTCCGTTTTCAACGGTTGTAACTATTGCCCGTGGTCCAGAAATTTTGAGTTCGATCCTCGGGTTGAGCAGAATTTTAATCTCTTAGCTCTGTTTATGCTAGTGGGTTGCAATGTGAGTGATATTGGTGAGTGAGTAATAATAATAATAATGTCCCCATATTTATACTGCTCGATTAGGACTATTAAAGTCCCGTTATTCCAGCAGTACCTAAGCACAAGACGTATTATTATATGGTAAAAATCCCATATGGGAGGATATCTTGTCATGTCCCGGCTGGCATTCGAACCCACGACCTCTGGAATCTCTAGATTCACAGAGTGCCGCTTTTACTACTGAGCTACCGGGACAGTGAATGAACTATGAAAGAGACCAAGGGTTGGGTGGAAGAGATTGCCCCAGGCAATAACCCCGCCCTTTAGTTAAGACATTATTATTTTCTTCTTTATTTTTCAATCTATTTTATCATTTATTTATTTTTTCTTAATTTTATACTGTAAATATTGTACATTGTCCTCCTAATAAAGATTAAAATGGTAATAACTGTGCTGAAATATCGGGCTGTTTGTCTCTTTCTCTGTATACCTATCTGTCTGTCTGTTTATTTTGTGTTTCTCTGTTTATCTTTTTCTCCCTTTGTCTATTTGTCTGTTTATTCGTCTGTCTGTTTGTCTCTTTCTCCATTTGTTCGTCTGTCTTTTTCTCTGACCGTCTATTTGTCTTTTCGTCTGTTTGTCTGCCTATTTATAGTTGTGTGTGTCTGTTTGTCATTTTTTCTATTGGTCTGTCTGTCTCTTTACCTCTTTCTCTATTTGTCTGTCTCTTTACCTCTTTCTCTATTTGTCTGTCTACTCTTCTTGTATTACCAGACTAGTGCGTTAACCACTCGACTACCAGTGCACGATTGTTGATACAAAACAATCTAGGTACTGAAATCATACAGAGGTGCATGAGATAGATATACATAGATATAGCCTCCGTTTTCAACGGTTGTAACTATTGCCCGTGGTCCAGAAATTTTGAGTTCGATCCTCGGGTTGAGCAGAATTTTAATCTCTTAGCTCTGTTTAAAAGAGTCGACCAACAAACGAAAGAATTCAATTCATAGGGAATAAAATTAAAAATATTATTTTTATTGTTATACAGTCTGGCTGGGGGACTATAAACAGGGAGTAGACCAGCAGTCTGGCTAGGGGACTATAAACAGGGAGTAGATCAGTAGTCTAGCTAGGGGACTATAAACAGGAAGTAGACCAGCAGTCTGGCTGGGGCACTAGAAACAGGGAGTAGACCAGCAGTCTGGCTGGGGGACTATAATCAGGGAGTAGACCAGCAGTCTAGCTGGGGGACTATAAACAGGGAGTAAAACAGCAGTCTGGCTGGATGACTATAAACAGAGAGTAGTCCAGCATTAACTTGGTTCTAATCTTGTCAATTATTAGCCGCCTATGAAAGACAGTGGTAGAAGTGCTGAGTCATTTCTCCACTGTCAGGCTACCATTGTTCACGATGACGCCACCCTATTCTTATGATACTTATGGATCTTCGATTTTTTTTTACCCTGTATACTGTGCAACAGCCTACCTCTCTTTTTCTCTCTCTCTTTCTCTCAATTCTTGATCTCTTTCTTTCACATACATATCTCACAATTCATACACGGAAACATTGGTTATTTATTGGAAAGAGAGGAGAAGATAGAGAGAGATAGGAGGTAAAGAAGACGGGAAAGAGAAAGTGAGAGAGAGAGAGAGAGTGAGAGAAAGGAAGGAAAGAGGAAAAGATAGGAGGAAAAGAGAAAGGGAGTGAGGGAGAGAGGAAGGGAGTGAGGGAGAAAGGAAGGTAGTGAGAGAAAGGAGCGAGAGAAAGGGGAAAGATGGAAGGAGAGAGAGAAATGAGGAGAGAGAGAGATACAGTAAGGGAGTGAGAGAGTGAGGGAGTGAGAGAGAGGAGCGAGAGGAGAGGAAAGATGGAGAGAGAGGAAGAAATGAGGAGAGGGAGAGAGAGAGAGAAGGAAGGAAAGATGGAGGAGAGAGAGAGAGAGATAGAGTGAGAGAAGAGGGAAAAAATGGAGAGAGAGAGAGAAATGAGGAGATAGTGAGGGAGAGGGAGAGAGAGAAATGAGGAGATAGTGAGGGAGTGAGAGAGAGGAGCGAGAGATGAGGGAAAGATGGAGGGAGAGGGGAGAACTGCGGAGAGAGAGAGTGAGGGAGTGAGAGAGAGGTGCGAGAGATGAGGGAAAGATGGAGAGAGAGGGAGAACTGCGGAGAGAGAGAGTGAGGGAGTGAGAGAGAGAGGGGAGTGAGAGAGAGGAGCGAGAGGAGAGGGAAAGATGGAGAGAGAGGAAGAAATGAGGAGAGGGAGAGAGAGAGAGAGAGGAAGGAAAGATGGAGTGAGAGAGAGAGGGAAAGATGGAGAGGAGGGAGAAATGAGGAGAGGGAGAGAGAGAGAGAGAGGAAGGAAAGATGGAGGGAGAGAGACAAATGAGGAGATAGTGAGGGAGTGAGAGAGAGGAACGAGAGATGAGGGAAAGATGGAGGGAGAGGGAGAACTGAGGAGAGAGAGAGAGAGGAAGTGAGGGAGTGAGAGAGAGGAGCGAGAGATGAGGGAAAGATGGAGGGAGAGGGAGAACTGAGGAAAGAGAGAGAGAGTGAGAGAGAGAGAGAGGAGGGGCAGAAAGGTGAGAGGATTGCGTTTTCTAAGCACATTAAAAAGGCGTTATCAGGGTGCCAAAATCTTCCTCCCTTATATAGGGCGTGCCTTCAAAGAGGGTGTTCGTGGTTTACCTGTACCCCCCCCCCCACCCCTTCGCCTTCTCCTCCTCCCCTCTATGCCTTCACCTGGGCTGATAATAAGTAATTCTTAGAAATTTAATAACAACAGGAGTAACAGGCGTGGGGAGTAATTCCGCGAAACTGTGGGAGTAATGCCATTGTTAGATGTTTTATTATTTCTTGGAATTATTGAAGCACTGCTTTCCTAAGTAATTTGTCGCATTTGATATTTGATATGAGTGAGGACGTGATATGACTGTTCAAAGGGAAGTTAATCCCAACAAACTTTTACTTCCGAGAAATTTCTAATATTAGAAATCGGATTGTGTTCGTTTTTGTAAGAAAAATATTCTTTTGCACCAATTTCAATTTTTTTTTTTTTTTTCATATTTCTGGACGTATCATAACCTCCTGAGCAACTTTGGTTTTGTGTCCGTCTGTCGGTCTGTTAAACGACAGACGGAAATTGCTCAACGAATTTTGATGAAATTTTGCACACATATAGGAGACGTTCAGTGTTTTTTTATGCTACTTGATTAGGACTGAAACTCCTTATTGCCGTAAT
This sequence comes from Bactericera cockerelli, assembly GCA_024516035.1. NCBI lineage: Eukaryota > Metazoa > Arthropoda > Insecta > Hemiptera > Triozidae > Bactericera > Bactericera cockerelli. The sequence continues at coordinate 4,626,160 of CM044955.1, forward strand.
TCTTTTTTTTTTACAGGCTTTCTTTTTTATGGCAGGATTCTCACTGGAGTGAGCTCTTTCACCCAACCCAATTGTTGTGGTCCCATCATTGTGTGGTCAAATTCTGTTGGACGATTTGAACCATCGCCATCGGATCTTTGCGCTACCTAAGTCACCAGAATAGCGCTTTAACCGGTTCAACCACTTATGCTAGTGGGTTGCAATGTGAGTGATATTGGTGAGTGAGTAATAATAATAATAATGTCCCCATATTTATACTGCTCGATTAGGACTATTAAAGTCCCGTTATTCCAGCAGTACCTAAGCACAAGACGTATTATTATATGGTAAAAATCCCATATGGGAGGATATCTTGTCATGTCCCGGCTGGCATTCGAACCCACGACCTCTGGAATCTCTAGATTCACAGAGTGCCGCTTTTACTACTGAGCTACCGGGACAGTGAATGAACTATGAAAGAGACCAAGGGTTGGGTGGAAGAGATTGCCCCAGGCAATAACCCCGCCCTTTAGTTAAGACATTATTATTTTCTTCTTTATTTTTCAATCTATTTTATCATTTATTTATTTTTTCTTAATTTTATACTGTAAATATTGTACATTGTCCTCCTAATAAAGATTAAAATGGTAATAACTGTGCTGAAATATCGGGCTGTTTGTCTCTTTCTCTGTATACCTATCTGTCTGTCTGTTTATTTTGTGTTTCTCTGTTTATCTTTTTCTCCCTTTGTCTATTTGTCTGTTTATTCGTCTGTCTGTTTGTCTCTTTCTCCATTTGTCCGTCTGTCTTTTTCTCTGACCGTCTATTTGTCTTTTCGTCTGTTTGTCTGCCTATTTATAGTTGTGTGTGTCTGTTTGTCATTTTTTCTATTGGTCTGTCTGTCTCTTTACCTCTTTCTCTATTTGTCTGTCTCTTTACCTCTTTCTCTATTTGTCTGTCTACTTTTTCTCTGACCGTCTATTTGTCTCTTCGACTGTTTGTCCGCCTGTTTATAGTTGTGTGTGTCTGTTTGTCTTTTTTTCTATTTGTCTATTCTCTGTCTGTCTAATTGTCTGTCTGTTTATCTTTTCATTTGTCTGTTTGTCATTTTCTCTGTCTATCTGTCTGTTTATTCAACTGTCTGTTTAGCTCTTTCTCTATTTGAATGTCTCTCTTTTTTTCTAACCGTCTATTTGTCTCTCCGTCTGTCAGTTTTTGTGTGTCTATTTGTATCTTTCTCTATTATCTGTGTGTCTATTTGCCTCTTTGTTTATCTGTGAGTGTGAATATGAAAAAGATCCAGGACGGGTTGCTTTCTCCAACCACTTTCATTTTACTCACTTCATTCAAACTGTGTATATTGATCACAGATAAGCTCAATCAGTGGTAAGATTCAATGATCCTATGTTTGAAATGTAAATGTCATATATCTTGGCGATGCACCACTACCGTTTCCTTAATAAATATCACTGTTCTCATTTTGTAATTTGTTTAAATAGCTATTGTTGATTTCTATGTAGTATACTCTGTACAGCTGTTTATACTGTACTGGTTGTAAATGTTGTAAATAAGACTTGATTGTGCCAGCGTCGATGGCATGTTGAATACACCGGTTCCCTTCAGAACACCGAAGTTAAGCGACATCCAGCGAGGTTAAGACTTGGATGGGTGACCATTCAAATTCTAATTCTCGTGACGCTGGCTTTTCCCGGCCCCACTCAGGCTGGGTGAGGTCAATGTGAGTAGCAGGTTTGTGAGTTTCCTGCGAATGGAGGGTAAAACCCCCGTCGTGATATGACCATGGCAGTTGAAAGCGACGTTAAACCCCACTTAAAAAAAAAAAAAAAAAAAAGACTTGATTGTATGAGAATAAAATTATAGACACCGATTTCAGCCAGCGTCGATAACACGTTGAAGACACCAAATCTCGTCATTAAAGTTAAGCAACGTCGAGCAACGTCAGAACCTGAATGTAAAGCGATTCAAATCCGACCCCTCATGTTGTTGTTTATTCCCGGAACTGCCCAGGCTGGGTGAGGCTAATTTGAGTCGCTTCTTTGATCCGCCTTGGGCTTACTGCTGGAATAATGAGACTTAATAGTCCTAATCGGGCAGTATAAATAAGGCGATATTATTATTATTATATGGAACTTCACAAAATTACTGAGTCATCTATACAAATCTTTGGGTTGGGTGGAAGAGATTGCCATAGGCAATGACCCCGCCCTTTATTTAGGACTTATTTTTTATTTTTATTGTATGTATTGTTTATATTTTTTTCATTGTTAAAATAATTATTTGTATGTACATAATGTCCATTTATATCTAATAAAGTGTTGTATAATAATAATAATCTTAAAGAGGCGTTAAGCCAAAAACTATCCAAACGACTCACCGCACAGCAGTTCCATCTATTCAAATTCCATTTGATGTTCGGATACACTTTGTCTGTTTGGATTGCCGACAGGTTTGGATTTAGCAGTGCATGGTGGCGCGGGATCCGGTCAATAAGCATGGTGTGTTCGGATAGGAGTCATGCTGATGCGAGGAAGAGCCGCCAGACATTGTCTAGCCGAAAAGAGTTGTGAATCCAAACTGACAGTTTATCCAGACAGATGTGAGAATCCGGACAGAAATTCCCAGGTAGGTAATCCAAACAGTTAATCCAAATGTTGTATGATATTTTTTTTATGTGTATTAGGTGAACACTGGTGTTTGTTAGGATTTGTTATCACACAGCAAATTCAGAAAATATGTATGGATTATTGGATATCAGATCTTGTACAGAACGTATCCAAAAAATATGTTTGGATTATTGGATACCATGCAGAAAATATGTATGGATTATTGGGTATCAGGTCTTATACAGAACGTATGCACAAAATATGTTTGGATTATTGAATACCAGATCTTGTACAGAGCGTATGCAGAAAATATGTTTGGATTTATTGCAGGTGTTTGGATGTGACTATGAAATTGCTTCGTTTAAATATGCTAGATATCACTCTATGCTATCACTTGTTACTTATCGACTATATTAATACAGGGACGTGTGGCTCTATTGTGCTCAGCTGTCTGCGTGCTAGGGATCCCATCCTATTATGATCTCGATCCCTTTGTTATGCTCATCTTGTCCGCTTAGATGTCGGTCGATATTAAATTAAATTAAACAGATTAATAAACTCTTCCTCTGTTAAATCTGCAAAAATCACCTCGATAAATTACACTTTAGATTTGTAAAATTGTGTGCGAAAAATATTTGTAAACTTCTCTTTTTTTTTAAAAAATAGTTCAGAAATGGCGAGATGGGAATAATATTTTGCCCCCCGCACAATTTTGTTTGCAAACTTTCGATATTTGTTTTATATGAAACACAAACACAGCGAAATAAACTTCAGATTTCCGACCAGTATGTCCGCGCAAGGGTATTGTTGAGTTTGAAAGAAAAGATGGTTTTAAGCCGAAATTTGCATGAAACCTAATTAGAAGGACACAGAAAGCTATCTCTGGAAATGCATTAGGAATCACTCTCGGTTGCTCCGAAACTCGCCACAGCCTTTACAAGGGAGCGGCGCGCTAATGGGGGGAATTAACTTTCGGAAAATTCGTCGCGAGCGGGGTCACTTTTCCGTCGAGATTCGGGCGAAAAAAAAAATCAGGAAAAATTGTTGGAAAATTACACACTGATTTTGTTTATTTTTTGTTTGTTTTTATATTTTCTCGGATTCGAGTGAAAGATTTCACGCTTTGTGTAGCAGCAGGGTTTTCCGAGCGGACTTGGGGCGCACAGGTAGAGATGGATTTCAGTCAATTCATTCGGGAAGCTAGTGGAGGGGGGCGGGGGGGTGTTGAGGCGCAGGCGTTACGACCGCTGTGAGAGGGAGTGAGAGAGGATGAACTCGACAGCTGACGCTCTCTCTCTCTCTTTTTCTACATCGATTTAGCAGCTGATTTCAGTTCCTCGCACTCCCTCTCTCTCTGTCTCTCTTTCTCTCTCTCATCGTTTCTCTCTCCCTCTCTCTCTCATCGTTTCTCTCTCCCTCTCACTCTCTTTCTCTCTCTCTCTCTCTCTCTTTCTCTCTCTCCCTCTCTCTCTCATCGTTTCTCTCTCTTTCTCCCTCTCTCTCTCTCATCATTTCTCTCTCTTTTTCCCTCTCTCTCTCTCTCATCGTTTCTCTCCTTTTCTTTCTTAACCCGGCAAGAGAGGTGTGTCGGAAAGTGTGACACTAAAATTTAGGGAATTCCGAATGATAATAAACTTATTTTATTTATTTTGAAAAGGAGGAGGTGTATTCAACAACTTAACAATGAATGCCTAAAAGATTGTCCGAATTACGCGCTGAAAATTAGGTAGCTAATATTCTACTAGAGAAAAGGTGTGTCCAGAAACTCCGTGTGAAAACTCAGATATTACGAAAGTGATTTTTCTAAAAAAGTTTAAAGAGTTTTTGATATCCCATCGCCTCTTTATCATTTTCTTTTATGGAATATTCCCCCGATTTACGAAAAAAAAAAAAACTGCACGAAACAAATGTGTGTAGATGCCCAACAATTATTATAATAATATCGCCTTATTTATACTGCCCGATTAAGACTACTAAAGTCCCATTATTCCAGCAGTAAGCCCAAGACATATTATTATGTGGTAAAAATCCCAAATGGGAGGATAACTTGTCATGTCCCGGCTGAGTTTCGAACCCACGACCTCTGGAATCTCTGGATTCACAGAGTGCCGCCTTTACCACTGAGCTAGCGGGACAGACTTTGTGAGTTAAGATTTTGATTTTTTTTTTTTTTTTTTTCTTCTTTTTTTGCGAAAGAAAATGTTCATCAAAATTTCAGCTCTGTCCCTGAATCGGAAACGCGCTCTCGTGATTTTAAGCGGAAATTTGTCAGCGCAAAATATAGACGGCAATTTGTAGGTGCTCTAACTGCGAGGGTCAATCACACCGTTACGTTGATACGTTCATTCATGCTGTCTCACTGATACGATAGCTTTCGCACGCCTGTTTTTCTATTTATTTATTTGAATTGAACGTCGCTTTCAACTACCACCGTCGGAACTTGGCAAACCTAGGTGCCAGTGTCGATGGCTCGATTAAGCAGCGTCCAGCAAGGAGAAGACTTCGTGAGGCTGGCATTCCGGCCCAACCCAGGCTGGATGAGGTTAACGGGGGTAGCAGGCTTGTGAGTTTCCTGCGAATGGAGGGTAACACCCCCGTGGCCGTCGTGGTATGACCATTTACCATGCAGTTGAAAGCGATGTTCAAGCCAAATTTTAAAAAAAAGAAACTTAGACATGAGATAACGATTTCAAGGTCGAAAGGCGAGGTTGATGCTCAAAGCATTTTCTACCACCTTACCCTCTTACTTTACTTTTCCGTAGCTGCGACCTCAGTGACCATATGCCTGTTCTATGATCTGAAACCATGTTCTTCTATCTTTAGCAATCTCTTCCCATTCGTTTGGATTAATTCCTATCTCTTCTAGATCCTTCCGTATATTGTCAATCCAACGTGTTCTAGGTCTTCCTCTATTATTATTATTATGTGGTCCAAAACTCAATTTATTGAGTAAAAATTCATGCCTGGGTGGGATTCGAACCAACGGATCCCTACGCTACCTGGATTACCAGACTAGCGCATTAACCACTTGACTACTAGGGCACTTGACTGTACATGGTCTTATCACATTGGGGTTATACATATACATACCCATAATTCTCTGGGTAAAGAACACGGTGAATCTAATTAACCTCACCCAGCGTGCGTGGGTGAGGGTAATTAGATTCGCCGTGTTCGATAGAACCACGCTGGAAGTTGATTAACTTCAGTGATCAGATGAGAACTGGTGTATTGAACTTTCAGCCATCAACATTAACTGGCTCTAGACATTGCCACATGAGAAGCCCAAGTCTGTAAATTTTAAAATCTTCTTTCCAAAGTCAAAATTTTAGCCCTAGTATTTATTATCTTCGAATTTTAATTTCATCATTTTAAAACCCCTCCGAAGCTTGAACGAAGAGAGCAAAACCAATTAGCTTCAGCAGACGTTCGATATCTTCCAAACCCTTTTGCCCAAAATGGCGTTCCTGGATTCGACCCTGCGACTCAAAGTTCTCGACCAGGTGAAGCTCCTGTGCGGACCCTCCAACCATTTCACTGACGAGAAGGCCCTGCTGAACCACGTGACCCTAAGCTGTCCAGCCGTTCCCAACCTGAGGACTCTGCAGACGGTGCTTGACCCCCTCGTTCAAACCAACGTCCTGGAGTGCATTGTGCCCCTCGCACAGATGGGCAGCTGTTGTGCCCCCGCCTGCTGTGGGCCCTGTGGGGGTTGTGGGTGTGGCTGTGGGTGTGCCTGCGGGGACTGTGGGCGGTACTACAGAATCAAAATTGGGTAGTTTTGACGAGGAGAAGATTGTCCAGCGTTTTTTCTAAATTATTGAGTATCTATGAATTGTTTTGTGAAAATATATTATTTGTTTAATAACGAAAATACAATGCTTTCCGCATTATCCTCTTCCTACCCAACCACTATTTTTGTTTTGTAGTGTTATCAACCCAATGTACATCTAAATGCACACTGAGAATGTAATGGTATCTTCCCGAGTCAAGTTTTTTTTTGTAGTGATAACGCCCCATGTGCATCTAAATGCACAATTAATGTTTACGAGTTTTGATAGTCAATGTGAACGAAACCTACACAGAGAAGTTTTTAATCAACACAGAATACTGTTTTGGTTACATTGGCAGCACTACAAAGTAAAAATTTTGCTTGGGAGGATAGCATTACAAAAAAAATGTGCATTTCAATGTACATTGGATAGGAAGAGGGTATAGGATAAGGAAAGTAAAAAGCCCCCCATTATCCTACCGGCTTTCTTTAGTTTCATTTTGATCTTTGATGAAGTCTCACTTATGTTTTGAGAATTTTCTCTGTTGATCATTAAGGTTGTGTGCACTGGTAGTCAAATGGTATCCGTTGGTTCGAATCCCACCCAGTGCATGAATTTTTCCTCATTCATTTGAGTTTTTGACCACATGATAATAAGACTCTGAGGGCTAGGTGGTAAAAAATGCTTTGAGCATTAACCTCGCCTGGTGGTTACCTTCCACTAAAGAGACCTATCATTTTTAGTTATCATATTTGTGTTAATCACTTTCGTGATATCACAACTACTCAAACTCGCTTTACTAAATCTACGCTGAAACCGGGACTTGAACCACCGACCTCTAGTTTAAAGAGAATGAATAATATAATAATAATGCTTTTTCTTTGAGCTATTATGTCACAATTTTAGTGGGTAGCGCAGAATCAGGGGACTTTACCACTTTAATTTACAATAACTTGTATTCTTTTTGTATTCCTACTCCGCTGGGGATCGAATCCAGGTCACCATGCGTGCAATGCCTAGCGCGCTAACTCACTCGGCCACAGGGACTACTTTCTATTAAGAGAATTATTATTATGGTAGCTTCATCCGTGGTGTAATGGTTGTCACTAATGCCCCTGCTAGGCACAGATTAGTTAGGCCAAAAGACGAATAACACAAATCAAAGGTGACTGTTACAGGGGAGGACTGAAGTTTAAATGAGAAAATAGGAGTGCCAGAACTAATCAGCCTCAACCATGTGGAAGTGGTTGAACATTTGAACAAAATGATCTGGTTGTCCCGAGATCGCGGGTTCAAAACCCAGCCGGGACATGAGAAGTTACCCTCCCGTTTGAGATTTTGACCACGTAATAATATGTCCTGGGCACTCCTGGGCTTACTGCTGGAATAGTGGGAGTCAATAGTCTTAATCGAGCATTATAAATAAGGCTATATTATTATTATATAAGCAAAAGAACAGTCTCCAGTTTGAAGAGACGAATAAAATTTGGTTCCAAATCTCCGGTTCAACCGTCACACGACACACTCTGATAGGTTATTGGCAAGTTAAGCAATGAGAGAGCGTTGTGTGACGGTTGAAAGGGAGATTCGGGGATCTTGAGAGGGGAGAGTGTTTCTGGAACGGGCCACAGGTATCTTGAGCGTCTCTGAAAGATTTCCCTGATAGCTTTCTAAAAAGTAAAAAATCTCGGGGTATGCCTGATGAAACTCCAGCTTAACATTGGGTGGAAGAGATTGCCACAGGCTATAACCCCGCCCTTTAGGTAGGAAATTAGCTTCTTTCTCTTTTTTGTTCTTGTTTTTTTGCTCAATTTATTTAATTTTTCTTTATAATTTCATTTTTTTCTGTATATATTATTTGTTCTACCTAATAAAGCATTATATAATTTATACTTATAAAAGAGAGTTTCACTCACTGACTGACTGACTGATTCATCACTGTTTCTCCGAACTGGTAAGTCCTAGGAAGCTGAAATTTGGTAGGTTGCTTTGTTTTATAGTCTAGATGTGCAATAAGATTCTTCGAAATTCCCACTACAACACCTGCCATTGGCGAAAAAGGATTTTTTGCTTTCACCGCTATTTCTCCGCACGGCCATGCCTCGGCCCGCAAAGCGGGCGACAGCCCGCTAGTAATAACATAAAATCAAACGAAATACAATCGGCACATGTCGTCTGGAGGAAATAGAATAGCCGAACCCGACTGAATATTTATATAAAAAGTATGTAGGATATATTATATATTTATATAAATAAAAAGTATGTATGATATATATTTATATAAATAAGAAGTATGTATGATAAATATTTATATGAATAAAAAGCTTTTGACTATATGCGTAAGTATTTACTTCGAAATCCAACATTTTTGCTTGCTTTAACATGTGTTATGTAAAACCAAATCGTTTTAAAAATCTCTGCCCTTTTTATTCATCTGTTTTCCACGTGGGTAATAATAAATGAACTGGTCCTTTGATGTTAAGATTACATCGCTCTCTTTCTCTCTCTCTCTTTCTCCCTCTCTCTCTTACTTTCCCTCTCTCTCTCTTTCTCTCTCTCTATCTATCTCTTTTTTCTCTCTCCCTCTCTCTCTTACTTTCCCTCTCTCTCTCTCTCTCTCTCTCTCTCTCTATCTATCTCTTTTTTCTCTCTCCCTCTCTCTCTCTTCTCTTCCTCCCTCTTTCTCTCACTTTCCCTCTCTCTCTATCTCTTTCTCTTTATTTTTCTCTTCTCTCTTTCTTTTTCTCTCTCTCTCTCTTCTCTCTCTCTCATTTTTTCACTTTCTCTTTTCTCCTCTCTCCGCCTAGCTCCATCTGTCAGTTACCTCACACTCTATTTACCATATTTATCTACAAATCTACATGTTGCATTATTATTATTATTTTTATTTAAGTTTAACGTCGCTTTCAACTGCATGGTCATATGACGACGGGGGTGTTACCCTCCATTCGCAGGAAACTCACAAACCTGCTACCCACATTAACCTCAGGATAGATGAAAACTTATTTCAAAGGAATTTTTTCCTCTGCCAGCGTCGATGGCGAGTTGAATGCACCAGTTCTCGTAGGATCACCGAAGTTAAGCAGCGTCCAGCTTCGTGCATCACGAAGACTGCGTGATGCTGGCAGTCCGGCCCAAACCCGGCTGGGTGAGGTTAATGAGGGTAGCAAGTTTGTGAGTTTCCTGCGATTGGAGGGTAACACCCCCGTCGTGATATGACAATTTTTATTTATTTACTATTATTTATTTTGCTTCTTTTTTTTAATATCTAGATAGGGAACTCCAAGGGTTGGGTGGAAGAGATTGTCCTAGGCAAATTAGGCAATAGCCCCGCACTTTAGTAAGTTAGGACATATGTTTCTATATATTTTTTTTATTTTTCATTTTAATTGGATACGTAGGTATGTTGTTTCCATTTTTTTTTTTTTTTTTTTTTCATTGTTAAAATAATTATTTGTACTGTACATAGGTCTATTTATACTCGTATGTAATAAAGTGTTGAATAATTATAATAATGCAGTTGAAAACGACTAAACCCAAGCAGCCTAAGACAATGGTTTCATTACGTATAGGAACATGTATGTATTTTCCTCATCCTTAGCAAAGTGTAAGGACAACACATACTCACCACAATAATGAATAATGAGACACAACTAGGCGCGGCCGGTGGGGAAAATTTTTAGGGGTGCTTTCACATAAAATGGGCTAAAACGGGATTTATATACTCACTTTCTCAGTATCTATTAGTATAATTATTAAACACTTTATTAGATTTAAAAATATATATGCACAGTACAAATAATTATTTAAACAATGAAAAAATGGAAACTATAAATTCAATAAAAGGGAAAAAGAATAGAATAATATACAGGGTCTTCATAAAGTCTCACCCAGGCCTAGGTTTCTCGAAAACGACTCAGAATATCAAAAAACGCAAAAACTCGTATTCCTTTATATTTAGGGAGATTGATTTTCAGCCAATTTTTTTTGCCTACACGGCCCCAGTCAGGCTGGGCATGGACCAACTTTAAAATCTTAAATAGAATGGTATGTCTTGTGGCATATTGTTTTAAAGGTCTTATTAAGAGAAGTTCATTACAACACATTTAAGTGTGCTACGACTTACCATTCTCGAGATACAGGGTCGGACGTCCTGCGTAATATCCATATATTTTGACCTATAACTCGTTAACCGTAAACTATGGAGAAAATTTTTCTTGTTAATAATAACTCCTTATGGCAAGAACTTTCGAACAAGTTAAAACTTGATTTGTTTTTCCGTTAAATTTTTTTCGACTGTTCGTCCGGCTGGCTGACGAAACCGACCAGAAACTAACATCAACAGAGTATGTCAAGTTATAACTTGTTCGAAAGGTCTTGTCATAAGGAATTATTATTAACAAGAAAAATTTTCTCCATAATTTACGGTTAACGAGTTATAGGTCAAAATATATGGATATTACGCAGGACGTCCGACCCTGTATCTCAAGAACGGTAAGTCGTAGTACACTGAAATTTATTGTAATGAACTTCTATCAATAAGACCTTTAAAACAATATGCCACAAGACATACCATTCTATTTAAGATTTTAAAGTTGGTCCATGCCCAGATTGCCCAGCCTGACTGGGGCCGTGTAGGCAAAAAAAATTGGCTGAAAATCAATCCCCCTAATTATAAAGGAATACGAATTTTTGCGTTTTTTGATATTCTGAGTCGTTTTCGAGAAACCTAGGCCTGGGTGAGACTTTATGAAGACCTTGTATATACCTAAACATAAGTCCTAACTAAAGGGCGGGGTTATTGTCTACGGCAATATCTTCCACCTAACCCTTTGAGTATGTTTACCATGCTAATAATAATAATTATCTTCCACCCAACCCTTTTACCATGCTAATAATATAATAATAATTAAATATTTTTAATAGAAAAGTGTGATTATTGTACATTGTGTACGAGCTAGGACTTGAGAAAATCGTCTCTTTTTCGTATTAGAGAGCTGGAGACCCCCAGTCCCTTAGCACCGGTCGCGTCTGTACACAACCTACTTTTTCTTGAAATCCTTTCCTCTTAGTCCTCATTATCGCTCTCTCTCTCTTTCTTTCTCTCTCTCTAACTATCTATCCCTCTCTTTTTTTCTTATCTTCATTGCCTAGCTTTCCTTCTTTTTCGTCTTATTCTTTCTCTCAGTCTGTCTCTCTCTCTCTCTTTCTCTCTCTCGCTCTCTCTCTCCCCTCTCTCTCTCTCTCTCTCTCTCGCTCTCTTTCTAACTATCTATTTCTTTCTTTCTTATCTTCATTGCCTAGCTTTCCTTCTTTTTCATCTTATTCTTTCTCTCCCTCTGTCTCACTCTCATGCTTTCTCTCTCTTTTTTTGACTTTCTTTCCCTCCATCTTTTTGTCTCTCCGTGTCTCTCTTTTGTTATAGGATCAGACAGTGGAGGAATGACTCAGCACTCCTACCACTGTCTTGTTGGTCTATACCCCCTTTTTATAGCCAGTGCTGGTCTACCCCCCTTTTTAAAGCCAGTGCTGGTCTACCCCCTTTTTATAGTCTTCCAGCCAGAGTGCTGGTCTCTTCCCTGTTTATAGTCCCCCAGCCAGACACTACATAATATATAGTAAATATAGATATCAAAATCCATGTACTTGTAAAGATTAATGTTAGATCCATGTAATAATCTGAAGAATGATTTGACCCATGTGGAAATTGAACCTCTGCAGTTTCTTCAACTACAGTAGTTTTTTCAACCATAAATTTTTAGTTAAGCAAGTTTCACTTATATTTTGAGAATTTTCTCTGTTGATCATTCAGGGTGACTCCTGCAAATGCATCAAAATAGCCCAAATTTCACCAACTGTAGCAAATAAAGAGTTTGATAATTCCATCGACGAACTATAAGAATACCAAGAAATTAAGAAAAAGTCAGAAATTTAATAAGTACCAATAAAAAGTCTGGAAAATCCATGGTTATATTAATTAATTTTTCCGAAGAGAAAAAAAGAAAAAAAACACATTATATAAAATTTTATTAGCAATAGGTAAAAAATTATCGAATAATACTTGTGAAATACCTTTCTTTTGTTAGTTTACAAGGGAAACAGCGTTCATTTTCTACATTAATTTGCTAAAGAAATCCTAAAAATAATAAACAAAACACGCCAACCCGCCCTGCAAAAACGAAAAACAACACAAGTTAAAACTTAGGTTATCATATTTGCGATCACAATCGTGATATCACAATTACTCAAACTTGCCTTACTAAATTTTAGCCTAACTTGGGACTTGAACCACCGACCTCCAGATTGCAAGTCTACCGCTTTATCAAACAACCTACTAAGATCTGTTAAAACAGCACTAGAGAGACCTTGATGCTGGAAAACTGTTTTGGTAAAGAAATGTTTTTCTAGACATTGTAAAAGTATCTTAATTGTATTAAAGGTTTTTTTGGACGAGTCTTTAACAAACTTTTTTCTTTATCTAATCTAGACTCTTGGGGTCTGTCAGTATAATCAGTATAAACAGAAAAGTGAGAAGTTGTACTAGATGTACATGAATATCAGAACATACCTGGACAGCTGTTTCGAGCTTATTGGCTCTCGTCAGCAGGTAATAGTTCTGAATATCCATGCCAACAACTAACCCCTCTTTTTTAATCAGTAGGTATCAATAGAAAATTGAGAGGTTGTACTAAATGTACCTGACCCATCTTATTTTCTAAATGTAGGATAGTTATTTTTGAGCTTTTTTATTTAATCCTAAACATTGAATAACTATTCAAGGAAATTAGGTTTTAAGTAATCAAATAAGGTACCACTGTGTTAATCACGATGTTATGTCACAATTACTCAAACTAGTTTTACTAAATCTTTGCTGAACTCGGGACTCGAACCACCGACCTCCTGGTTACGAGTCCGCCACATCATTGATCCAGCTAGTAAATAATAGTAAATTGTTCTATGGTTTGCTCTATTTCTCATTGTTTGTCAATACCAAGATTGATGGCACCATTATTCAAAATACAGATCCTTGATGGTGAAAATTGACATAGTTGGGACCCTCATCGATGGATTTCTACTAAGTTTTGTTGGGAGAGTTTTTTTGTAAAGGCTCTACCGGGTAGAGTCCATGCCTTCTGGTAGAAAACTAAACTAACTTTCATTTTCTGCCAAATACCAAATTTATTATTTTGTGGGCATATTTTCAAATGAATGAGGCAAATTTCATGCACTGGGTGGGATTTGAACTAACGGATCCCTAAGCTACCTGGATAACCAGACTAGCGCCTTAACGACTTGACTATCAATGTATGTTTAAGTTTAAGGATAACTTCTAGATTCCTTGTAGGTTTTTATTAAATCAAAACCAATATGAAATGTCTAAACTCGAATCACTAAAATTTAACTTTAATATTATTTCAAATGGAATCAGAAGAGAGTTGTCGGTTTGGAAATGTTTTATTTCAACTAACGCTAAATTGGTTTCACATTAGTGTGTTAAGATAGAGTTGATTTACAGTTTTTTTAAGGTAAGTGTGCCCCGGAACCGCTTTCGCATTACTTCAGGACACTTTACCTTTACATCCATGCTATTCCGGAAACGGAAAATTTCGGTCAGAAATTTCCCCATTGTTTCATTGTGTTTAAATTTAATTGATTAGTAACTATGCACTTGGGTCTATGATTACTTATTAATTTCTTATTTTTTCATTTCAGATTTTAAGCTGATAAGAACAGAACTACATATCAAACTATACTTTTATCTTAGCCAAAAGGCCGAGAAGCGATATTTATTTTATTTTAACTTCATGGTCATATCACGACGGGGGATTTTACCCTCCATTCGCACAAACTCATAGTTTCACAAACTAGCTTCTCAAATTAACCTCACCCAGCCTGAGTGGGGCCAGGAATAGATAGCATCATGAGAGTTCGAATTTAAACGGTAATCCATCCAAGTCCTCGCCTCGCTGGACGTTGCTTAACTTCAGTGAGTGAATGAGGACTGGTATATTCAATGTGCCTTCGACGCGAAGCTGCGCTGAATAAATGTAAATAGGTATATCTAGTGTAAAGATTACTCTTTAGAAAATTGCGGCGCGTCAAAAACGGCGAGATTCTTTACAATAATAAATTCGCCTCTGACAACACAAAGAGGCGTAAACAACATTTTCGAAATTTTACAGGAGAGCCAAAATGAGTTTTCTTGTGCATAAATTTTCTGTTCACGGTAGGAAAATCATCACTTCCCTGTATCCGTGAATGACCATACGAACTTTTTCTTTTGCCAAATTTGATTATTTAACTGTGACTATTGATTTACGCCTATTTGATTTGTCTGAAAAAGAGAAAATGAGGGATACGCCTGATTTCAATTTTTGTTGTATCTTTTCTTTGGATTATAATTGGATTACGTCTATTTGTGAGAACAAAATATAGCACAAGTAGACTCAATCCAAGCAATAAAACCGATTTCAAAAAATTGTGGTTTAAGCCTCTTTGTGTTGTCAGAGGCGAATTGTAATCGTATAGGAATGCTTTATCCTTACTCTTTTGAATATTTAATCAATCATCAACTCTACCTGGAGAATCAACTCTAAGGGCCGCATTATGAAACATGATTAAAGGTCGTATTATGATACAGGATTAAAGGCCGTATTATGAAAAAGGATTAGTAAATCTAATCCGACCCTTAGATTTTATCAGCTGACCGATAGGTATTCTACAGCTCCGTTACGCCACAGAAGTAATATACAGAGCTAAGCTTAGATATGACCTCTACAGTTGTTGTCAAGGTTAAAGTTAAGGGATAGTGTCCACTACGATTAACAAATCCTGTTTCATAATTCGGCCTAAGTACCGTTTTATGAAGCAGGATTAAATATGTATCTAAGATTTGTTCATCCAAGCCATTATCACTTAACAGCTGATATACATGCGTTGTGATTGGTTGAAATTCCCACCAGAGGGCGTGTTTAGGAACAATTTAGGATTAGTTAATCTAATCCTGTTTCATAATTCTGGCTTAACTCTAACATATTGTCTATTGTGTTGTAAGATTTTTGAGCTAAAATAACTATGGTTCTATTCTAAACAATTTAAGAAAATCAATTAAGTACAAAAATACAGGTGGTTTTTGCTTTGCCAGTCATACACTCAAGTTCATTCAGTAATTAAAACTTTTTGGTCAAGACATTTAACTGCAATAATTATTTTGTTCTATTATAATAAAAAATAAAATGATCTAGATTAATTTACTGTAAAATATTGCACAATTAAACAAGTTTCTATTAGATTTACGCAAGTTTTAAACATTTTAAAGGAAAAAAATTAGATTTTTCCGTTGGCTCAATTCCCATTTTGCCCCATAAAGGCAAATCTGAAATTAGAATTATCATAACTTTACAGTATATGAACAATTGTACATAAATTTTGTAAAAAGATGTAAAACTATAAAATTACGATAATTTCACTATATTTTACATAAATGTGGAGAATGTAACCACTCTCGAGCAAACTTCATTCTGTATTCCATCTAATTTATTGTAATTTAAGTTTAATCGAAAATCTTTGATAGTAAAATAAACAAACTAATTTCGCAAATATTGATAACAGTGCCAAATGTCATCTTTTCTAGTTCTCCTTTACGATTTGTTTAAATACCTTATCATTTATTTTCTATAATTCTATAATTTATTCTAAATAAACAAAATATCCATCGGTGTCGAATAGTCGAAATAGCATAACAGTAACATGACGATAATCGCTGTGATTTCCTTTTTGTTAAAACTAATCAAGATTGCCGATTTCACGGGATAGGTGAGAATCCATGTTCGTAGCTACGTTTTGTCAAGCACATTGCATAATTACTTAAGATATACGGCGCTTTTATAATTTCAGCTTTCTTCTTGTGAATTAACTTCTGATAAATTAGAAGTTTTTTTGTTTGACATTTTACCTCGACCGTAAGGTTTCACCATAGCGTGTAGATTTAAGAAGAGTGGAAACGAACCCCAGTCGCATGGAAACGCCACATAGCGCGACACCATCGCAAAGGAGTAGAATATTTCTCGCGGTCTATTTATGTTTATGTTTACATTTTGATATATTTATGTTTATGTTTACACTTGATACGGGTGAGGGACGAGGAGAGGAGACTCCTTTGCGATACTAGCGCTGAGGACGCCACAATGTAGGCCGGCGGGGGGTGGTTTCCACACTTCTTAATTCTACACGCTATGGTTCCACGTAAAATCACCTCTTTTCTCACCACCTTATTTCTCGTAAATTTTGTCTAAATGATTTCCATCATGATTTCTAAAATTAAATCTAAATATTTGTTTTAAAAGTCGATTACAATAATAAAAAGAATTTAAAGCTATCAACAAAAAGTTTAAAGGTTACTTACAAAGATATTAACATTGAATCTACAGAGATTTCTTATTTACTACAATTTACAAAGAGAAAAATATACAAACGATTCGTGTGGTTTTGTGGTAAATCTTTTGCTAATTATATCCTTCCAAAGAACGATTAGTGTAGATTTATGAATAAAAAAACTCATAAGACTCAGCCTACATGGATCTGAGAATAAGTAAGTAGACCATTGGACTGAAAGTAGGTAACGCAAAAAAGGTCTTTTCTTTTTGATTTGGGAGTGCACATGGCTCTCATTCCAGAAAGCACTCTCACATCCCTCAATCTCCCTTCCAACTGTCACACAACGCACTCTGATTGGTCCATTAGAACGCAAAAACAAATCAGAGTGCCTTGTGTGACGGTTGAAACGGAGATTTGGAGAGTTTGATGGTGGAGAGTGTTTCCGGAACAGGCCACTGTTCAATCTTTCCAACACCGAAATTTCAGCAATACCTACCGAAATCACACATGTAGTCTTATTATTATTTACCACTAGTTGGAGTTCCACAAGAGAAGCACCAATTACCACACCGACTTCTGTTTAGATCTATAGTGACCAGTTGATTCTATTTGGTATTAACGTCCTGATTTGAGGTAGTCAGGACGGGGGGGTTTTACCCTCCATTCGATGGGAATCGTACCGGCTACCCACATTAATCTCACCTAGCCTGGGTAGGGCCGGAAACGCCAGCCTCACGTCTTTGGAGGGAACTGAATTTTCTTCGAAAAGTCTGCCCCAACCGGGAATCGAACTCGGGATCTCTAGACTACGGGCAGTAGCCACAACCGTTACGCCACGGAGGCTGGCCACGTGTAGTCTTAAAACCATAAGATTTGAATAGTGATATTGAATCGGACGAGTAAGTATTTACTGTTCACAAAGGCCGAACTACTTTACACAGATAATATTGAAACCGCTCCTTCTGTTAGTATAATTTATACTTTTTTAAACCTCCTTGGTTTATTCGTATAAGTGATATGAATCAGCAATCTACTTTGCTTCAAGAGCAAATTTTACAGTACCTATTTATTATTATAGGTAACATAGATAGGAATCGAATATAAATAATTTATTTTAATACAAATTTACCTATATTTTCCAATTCAATTTAAATTAAGTTACACATTGCACATGATATTTGGTAACAAAATGGAATTTTTAACTAATTTTGAGATCATTTTTATATATATTAAATCTCTGCGTTCTTTGAGGTTATGACTAGTATGTAGTCTGTTTTAATTTATTTATTTTATATAATAATAATCTTTAGTGGAAGGTAACCACCAGGCGAGGTTAATGCTCAAAGCATTTTCTACCACCTAACCCTCAGATTCTTATTATTATGCGGTCATATACTCAAATTAATGAGAAAAAATTCATGTACTGGTTGGGATTCAATCCAACGGATCCCTACGCTACCTGGATTACCAGACTAGCGCCTTAACCACTTGACTACCAGTACCCTATAAAAGCATTGTGACAACAAGGAAACACTAGTGTTTCCTCCTGCTTCGAACTCCAACCATGAAGATACTGATTTTTGTTGAAACAGGTTATAACCGGTTAGGTTATTTTGTTTTAATCACTCTTAAATCACAACTTTTTTAAACCCCGATCATAAGTCCGCCTTATTGAGGAACCTACTGAGGTCGAAACAGGTATATTTCCACCGGTAATTGATTCCGTATTCTTCTAGGAATCTAGGCGGTTACCACCAGAGCGGAGCCAGTCTACTGTCTTCTATTGCACTGACAGGTAAACACAGTTATCAGTTACCATGACGACCGATGTGGAGTCTATTAGTTACCATGACGACCGATCTGGAGTCTATTAGTTACCATGACGACCGATCTGGAGTCTATTAGTTACCATGGCGACAGACAGCTGATCTGGTCTCTTCGTTACCATGACAACCGGCTGACCTGGAGTCTCTTCGTTACCATGACGACGCGACGCCAACATTCTGGTCCAAGGTCTGTTGCTCCAGAATGTGTCTAGGGCGTCAGTAGGATCCCTGAGTCTGTCAACGATAGAAGTACCTGGCGAGCAAAAAGTCATGAATTAGTTGAGCCAATTATAACACTTAATTTGTTTATAAATTGTTTAAAAATAAAATATAACCTCACCCAGCTAGGGTTGGTTTGGATATTGTCAGCATCATGGCAATTTACATTTAAAGCAGTAACACACCAAGTCCAAACTATGCTGGACATTTTTCGGTTCAGTGATCTTTCAAGAATAAATTGTTGATCCAATAAAAGATTTATTTTAATGTTTGGTCTTATTACCCTTTTTTAAAAAATAGAATATGTGTCATTCCGTCTGACATTACCTAAATGTTAGAGACATGATAAGCAGTAACAACAAAAAATGTGAAAAATAATATATACATAATACTTGCTATATCAATAATCCCTATACTTACTATGTCTGTAGTACTGGAGCGATCCCTCTTGGAGGAAAGCTCCTTGGCCCTTTTTCATATATGCTGCTGCTGATGGTCGTTCAACGTGTCCTGGTCGTCCGCTAGGAAGCTGCACTTGTTGCATATCCTCTTGTTGTG
Source organism: Bactericera cockerelli (assembly GCA_024516035.1). NCBI lineage: Eukaryota > Metazoa > Arthropoda > Insecta > Hemiptera > Triozidae > Bactericera > Bactericera cockerelli. The sequence continues at coordinate 4,645,516 of CM044955.1, forward strand.
GACTTTGGTCACATGGGTCGCTAGTCTCTCGGGCCGGGCGGCTTTGTACTCGCACAGGGCGCAGCTGTAGGGTTTGATGTGCGTGTTGAGGTGACGCTTCAGACACCAGTTGTCCGTGCCGCTCCAGGCACAGTAGCAGCAGGAGAACCTCTTCTCCTTGATGGGCCCTGGCTTCTTCAGGTTGATGACGGTGGGGCTGCCTGTGCTGGTGGACAGGCTGGGCTCTGTGATGGTCACGCAGTCACTCCCCAGCGAGCCACTGCCTGGGCTGTGCACCTGCATGACGCTGGTGGTCTGGGTGGTTATCGCGTTCAGGTGTTGACTGTTGAGAGAGTTGAGCACGCTGCTCCCGTCCTCAATCACTGTCGGACGCTGCTGCACGAACGTAATCTTCGGCACAATATTCGCCGGATACGTAAACGGGATTTTGATTTCAGGTAGAGTCGGTTTCTGGATCGTGATGAATTGCTGCTTCACCTGCTGGTTGCTGAAGCGACTCAGGTCTCGTTTGATCTTGTTGTTCTCGTACGTGTGATCCCTGTGCATCCTCAGGAAGTGTTTCTTCACGTGATCCGCCCGGTTGAATTGCTTCTGACACACATAACAATGGAATGGTTTCTCCTCCTTGTGGATATTCTCGTGCCGCGTGTAGAGATCTCGCCTGTCTGTGCCGTAGGAGCAGAAGGAGCAGTTGTACCGCTTGCCCGTGGCTGTGGTGTTGTTCATTTGTACTTGAGAGGGCGCCGTGGTGTCTAGCCGGGTGGGGATCTGTATGGTGATGAGTGTCTCCTGGGGCTTCAGCTCCATCTCCTCGTCCGGTGAGATCACTTCCGTCTCGATGTGAGAGTCGTGTGGCGAAAGCTGTTGATCTTCGACCGGAATCACTTGAGGCTCATCTTCCATTTCAAATGTTGTCTCCGCCACCATATGGGCTTCAACCTGCACCTCCGCTTCTTTGAGATCTAGTTCAGTTTCGCCCTCCACCTCTTGAATGTCCTGATCATCGCGGAGGCTCTCCACTTTGCCTCTGAGCCGCTCCAGATAGTCCGTCACCTCGCCCAGCACCGGGTTCTCCTTGAAGAGGGCCTCAAAGTTCTCCCCGTTGTTCTCCACCGCGATGTTGTGCTGCTGGGTGAGGTGCATGCGCACGCAGCGCGCCCAGGCGCTGGCGTAGGGGCACTGGGCGCACTGGAACACCCGCAGGTTGGCGTGGGTGCCCAGCCAGTGCTCTGCCACCCGACTCAGCATCCCCACGCACTCGCAGTCGTTGCAGCGGAACAGCTTCTGCGACAAGTTGTAACTTGCGATGCTCGAGTCTGTCCAGCTCAGCGTCTCGTCACTCGAGATCCAGGCGTTCTCAAAGTCGGCCAGAGCTTCTGACTTGACCGCGGCGGGGAATTCTTCCTGCACCTCCGCCATTTCTATCGCGGGCAGGGAGGACTCCGAGTCCTCTTCCTTCTCTGGCGCCATGGTCTGGATGATCTTCAGGGGCCCGCTAGACTCCAGCTCCTGCTCGCCATACAGCTTCTTCACCACCTCCTTAAACATGTCCTCCAGGTATTCCATTGCAACTTCCGTCATGACGGGGCCGCTCAGAGACTAACATGCGCGCGCAGTTCATACAGGGTTACTGAAACACGAGATAATAATAATAATAATAATTTATTGACAACAAATTGTTGGATTTTTACATAGGTACATAACACTAAACATTTAAGACTAAACACTTAACTAACACTAAACACTTAAGACTAGAATTTTAACTTAGAACTGAAAAAAAAAACCAAAACTAACTAACTGCTACGGCAAGGAAGTTACTTTTCAAACTTTAACTGGGTAATTTTGATAGCGGGATACACATCGATAATCCTGTAAGTAATACTTTATAAAATAATATTGGAAATTTATTCAAGATTCTAATATGACATCATCGCGAACAATGGTCAATAGTTTATATTCAAGAAGGGTGATATTTGACAGGGGTCTACAATAAAAGAAAATATTGTTTATTTTTAACATCGCGTCGCTTTCAACTGATCATAGAAATGTTAAACAAAGAAAATCTCGTTTAAAATTGAAGGGTGATTTAAAAAGATTCAATATATTTTCATTTAACTAAATATTTTTATTTGACTTTGTTCTAAAGTTCTTTTGTATTATAAGTTTTCCCTTTTATATTTTTGTGTGTTATCATATTCAATAGAAATAAACAATGTTGTGGGTAGTAGTAGCAAAAAGCATAACTACAAAACTGCTTAGCTTATTTAATTCCATAATTGATAATACCAGCCGTTACCACTCCTTTTTCCTCACGAATTATAATGTCGAACGTTCAAAATGAAGAGTATAAAATTTTATACCCAATCTGGGGATCGAAACCAGGTAACTGCGAGCATGCCCCACACTCAGACAAGATGTCTGATTTGTTAATTCATCCACGTGCAGTACTGATTATCTTATCAAGTTATCAAGCTTTTTTATAAAAAAATGCGAGAGATAACTTATTACCCCTGCTGAGAAAAAAAAATCAATATGAAGCAACCTGCATCACACGGCGGAACATAACTCAAAGTAATGTTTCAGAATTTGTAACTTCTCCATTCTGTTTCGTATTTATGATCCCCCTCTGTCGTCTTGATTGCTCTGGGTTGTTTCGAACGTGGAAAAATAACTGAAATATTTTGTAGGAGCCCTTCAAAGCTTAGGAGAAGTACTTTTGTGTAAACTGTAAATGGCTATAAAGAAAATAAATAAATAAACTTATAAAAAAAGTAAGTGCAGAACCCATAATGCTTCAAACCTGTGTCCTAAATTCGGCCATCCTTTTCTCGGCCAGAGGTTCCAGAGGTCGCGGGTTCGAAACCCAGCCGGGACATGAAAAGTTATTCTCCCATTTAGGATTTTAGAACATAATAATATGTCTTGGGCTTACTGCTGGAATAATGGGACCTAATAGTCCTAATCCGGCAGTATAAATAAGGCGATATTATTATATTTATTATCTTTGTTAGTTTTAACGCAGAGGGAATCACAACAATAACAAGTTATTTTTTCTTCTTACATGTTTTTTGAAGGTATAATTTTTTTTGAAGGGTGGCGTCATCGTGAACGATGGTAGCCGGACGGTATAATAACGGTATAAAATTGTATAAAAAAAGGTATAATAACGGTAGCAATATTGGATAGTTTGATAGGGGACAGATATACAATAATACATGACGTCTCTATTTTTTATTTCTCCATAGTTCTGAATAGTTTAGAAAAATTCTCAAATGGCCCGATTCGGTCCGTTTGACCCATTTCTTAGCGTAGATCAACGTTGCTTAATATGGTGTCATCCAAAAATCATACATTCAATTCATGTCTCGGTCATACCTTGGAAATTTCACCTCGATTTTTTTTGTGAAGCACAAGGTCATTGTGGCGCTACCCACAATTTTTGTGGGTAGAGCAGCATTACTAAGAGCCTCCTTCACTTTTCGAACTCTATTACATTGATTTATTCTTACTCTGGTAATGCCGCCACTGGTCATTATTCATAAAAGTAACAACTCATATTTGATTAATGATGATAAATGATAATGTGTTTATTATATCACAACTTCAGTGGGTAGCGCAGAATTATGAGTGCACCCCGAACATTTTATTTTTAAAGATGAGTGTTTCACAGCCGTTTTATTTCGTAGCCATAAAACAGGAGCTACTGTAGACGCTTGTGGTCTGTGTTGTAGCCTACCCATCCTGTGGTATGCCTCCCCTCTGATGGGCGAGAAGTGACACAACACTTCCCAATTAGGTCCTGGGTCTAGATCCAGCACCAAAAGATCCAGGCATCCAAGTACAGAGCAGAAAAATTCCTGCCCCGCTGGGGATCGAACCTAGGTCACCATGATTGCAATGCCTAGAACGCTAACTCACTCGACAAGGGTGACTACTAGAGTAAGCTACTAAAGGCACTAAAGGATTTTGATGACTGCTAGTAATTAGCTCCGAGGTAACTATCTGTTAGCTCGTAGCTAATTACTATTTCTATTGCCTATCTGGCAACAGAGAACACAGAACTGTCTCAGGAATGAGAATGGAAAAAAATCGATATCCTCACTGAACACAGAGCAACGTTCTTCTGTTAAAGTAGAAATACTGGGTGAAACGTTTCTTGTTATCTTTTAGAAAAAGAAATACAGGATAGTGCAGAGTGTATGTAAACCAATTCAACATGATCAGACGCTAGTATGCTCTGCTTGCACTCCAGGTGACCCGGCTTCGAATCCCGGCGGGGTCGAAGTTTCTTAGGCTCTGTACTTTGGATGTTGGGGCCTACCCTAGCCACGTGAGGACTATTAGGGTAGTCTGTTAGAGAGTGGGTAAAGACCAGTGGGGCAATACGAAATTGAAATCTGATTGTAGGTTGGAGATATGATGCATTAGAAGTAGTTCTCATAATATCGATGCTACCCATTAAAGCTTGTAATATAAAAACAAAAATAAGTAGCTCTCTCTCAATTCAACATGTTATTATCTAAATCTAAATATTATCATCAAAAGAAATTCTTGACTATACATTCACGGTACTAAAACTTTGCTCCTCTAAGCTCCACATATCCCAGGACAGTGGCCTCGTCTGGTATTGGTTCTGTCTGGTGAAGCACTAGTCCGAACCAACTAAGTTATCATATTTGTGTTAATCATTTTCGTGATATCACAACTACTCAAACTTCCTAATTCTACGCTGTAACCAGGACTTGAACCACCGACCTCTAGGTTACAAGTCCGCCGCCTTATCGATTAAGCTACTGAGGTCGGTATAGTTTCTAACAACTAACAGCTATCCTGGGATGTCTGCAGCTTAGAGAGCTGTCGTTTTGCAGTCAAAATACAGAATTTGTTTTTGACGAATTCAACTTGGTTCTGGTGCGAACTTTCGAACATTAAGGATAATAAATTCTTTTCTATGGAACAAAGACAAACATCACCCTTTGTATCAATTATTTGGGATTATACTTATTCTGTCTGGCTGGGGGACGTTAGACAGGGAGAAGACCAGTGCCTTGCTAGAGAACTATAAACAGAGAACAGACTAGCCAACCCTTCCTTACAAGCCAGGCTAGTTTGCAGTTTCCAAAAGGTTTTATGGGCTTTAAAGAAAAAGTCCAAGTCTTCACGATGGTTGATCGCGCATAGAAATAAAGTGGTTCAGGAAGAGCCAAGTTTGAAATAAATTTGGCTGGAGACCATCATTCCCGCGTCCAGCTGTAGCCAAGCTGGCTACACAACCCTTCGAAACAATTATTTAGGATTATACTTCTATTTTTCTGTTATAATATATTGAGGTTTCCATACCTTTCAACTGCTAAGATCATATAGAGATAAGAGGTTTACCCTCTATTCCCTGAAAAATTACCAACAACTAACTACTCACATTAAACTCACCCAGCCTATGTCGGGTCAGAATCATGAGATTTTGGAATGCTTTCAGTTAAAAGCTGTGTCCACACGATCCCCGATCATTACTCTCACGGACTAAAGCGATTTTGTGGATAGTTTCCGCCATAGGGTCATTAGTCAAGCCAGATTTCTCATTTTTTACTATTTAAAAAACTCAGTACCTCAGAATTTTCGGAGGAATATTCTGCCCGATACGGGATCAAACTCAGGATCGCCATCGTCGATGGCGCGTTGAATACACCGGTTCTTGTAGGAATACCGAAGTTTAGCAACGTCCAGCGAGGTGAAGGCTTCGTGATGCTGGCATTCCGGCCCAACCCAGGCTGGGTGAGGTTATTGTGTGTAGCAGGTTTGTGAGTTTACTGCGAATGAAGGGTAATATCCCCGTCGTGATATGACCATGCAGTTGAAAGCGACGCTAAACCCATATTGGAAAAAGAAACTCAGTATCTCACAATTTTTGGTGGAAAACACTGCTCAACCCGGGCAGCACCTAGTTAGTCATTAGCCACATCGTGTATAAATTGACCATTAAGTTTCTGACGAATCGCTTCCATTAGCTATTCTAATCCATATCGTCCCTGTATAAGTTTGACCATTAAGTTTCTGACTAATCGTTTCCATTGCAATTCTAATCCATATCGCCCTGTATAAGTTTGACCATTAAGTTTCTGACTAATCGTTTCCATTGCAATTCTAATCCATATCGCCCTGTATAAGTTTGACCATTAAGTTTCTGACGAATCGCTTCCATTAGCTATTCTAATCCATATCGTCCCTGTATAAGTTTGACCATTAAGTTTCTGACTAATCGTTTCCATTGCAATTCTAATCCATATCGCCCTGTATAAGTTTGACCATTAAGTTTCTGACTAATCGCTTCCTTAGCTATTCTAATCCATATCGTCCCTGTATAAGTTTGACCATTAAGTTTCTGACTAATCGCTTCCTTTAGCTATTCTAATCCATATCGTCCCTGTATAAGTTTGACCATTAAGTTTCTGACTAATCGCTTCCAATAGCTATTCTAATCCATATCGTCCTGTATAAGTTTGACCATTAAGTTTCTGATTGATGCAATCTCCATTAGCAATTCTGGAGGAAAACCTTTTATATTTACCTGAAGAACACTCGGTGTCGAGTCCATGTTGTTAGTCTGAAAGATAATCCGTCTTCAACTTTAATCCATGTTATCCAATGCAACCAATATTTTACACTCGGATATCAATGTTCCGCACTTCGTCTCACTTTGAACTGCGGTGGATAGCTCTGTTATATTTAAGTTAAAAACTTGACTCACTCGCTACTTCGCTCTTTTAAAGAGAGCTTTCGCTTTCTCTCACTGAAATCCGTCTTATTTACTATGAAACCTAGCTGTGACAAACTGAAATCCGTCTCACTATTTCAATTGAGCAGTGATAAAAAAACCTGTGAAACTACAGGAGGAGAAAGAAGAGGGTTTCGATAGCGGAGTTTTGTTTTGATAATGCGAGGACTATGGAGAGGGCTCCTTGTGAGGAAAATTGTTCTTCGCGCGCGGAGTTTGCGCACTGGGCTTTCGGAGCTTGCAAGGGGGGGGGTGGCTTTTCCCGGGGGGTGTGGAAGGGTGTTGCCATGACGACGCACGTCGCGGTGGAGAGGAGAGAGGGGGGGTGATGAGATGTAGGATAGAGAAAGGGGGGGGGGGGGGGAGAATGAGAGTGAAGGAATCGCGGGTGGAGAGAGAGAGAGAGAGGAAGGGTGGATGGAAGTGATGGAAAGAAGAGAGAGGGGTGAGAGAAAGAGAGAGACAGACAAACAGAGAGAGAGAGAACAAAAGAGAGGTTTATGAAGAGGGAGACTTATTGAAGATGGAGGGAGGTGGGAGAAGTGAAATAGAGGAAAAGAAGTGGGGAGAGAAGTAGTGGAGGAAAGAGAGACAGGAAGAGGAGGAGAGAGATGGAGATAGAGCAAGAGAGAGAGGAGCAGATAGTGTGGAATGGAATAGGGGAGAAAGAAGGGGAGAATGGCTGATGGAAATATGGAATGGGAGAGGAGAGAAGAGGAAGAGGAGGAGGACGTGGTAGATAAGGACAGGAGAGGGGAATTCCAATGGATGGGTAGATTCCAATGGATGGGGGTTCAAATGTAGGTTCCAAGAGGGGGGGGATTTCCAATGAAAGGGAAAAGGGAAGAAGGCTGGGAATTAGAAAGTAGGTAAAGTCGGGAATAACTTCACTCCCCAAGCAGTCGTGCTTTTCTTTCAATTTCTCATTTATTCACATTGGTCCCCTCCGGCTCCATTCCCCCCACTTCTCCCTAGGCCCCCCCTTTACCCCATTGATGCCACTTTTCCCCGTCCTCCCCTACATCTCGTTTATTTCATATTCACTCCTTGTTTCATCATCTCATCTTGATTTTTTTGGCTTTCATTTTATTTTAAATCCTTTTCTTTTTCCTTGTCTGTTTTTCTGTGTATATTTACAGGCCGTATTTTCCGCGCCTTTCATACTCTTCCTCCCAACTATATAGGTATTTATTGAATTTTAAATTCTTTAACACAACATACTAAATTTATAATACATAAGTAAGTGTACCCATGATAAATAATGGATACAATAAAAAGTTGAGTGTAACATATCTGTCATGTGTAACATATGTTCTCCCCTCTTTTGACGTACCTTTAACGTACATTTCTCCTCTCTCCATCCCTCTTTTTTAAGATGAAGAAAGAAATAAAGAGCTGGATATTTGTGTTATTATGTCACAATTTTTAGTGAGTAGCTATAACTAATTACTATAACTAATGCTAATGCATCATATTCCAATATGAATCTGGTAATGCCGCCACTGGTTGATGCCCACTTTACAACCAGCCCAATTGTCCTTACGAGGCCCGGACATCCCAAGTACAGAGACGACAAAAATTCCGTCACCGCCGGGATTCGAACCCGGGTCACCTGGAGTGCAAGCCGAGCATACCGCTAGGCAAAGATCCTTTTTTATATATAGAAAATTCTATCTCTCTTCCTCTAATTTGAAATAAATTTCTCTTTCGTCAATTTTTTTATTCTCAATCTCACTCAATTTTCCTCACTTCTCCTCTTCATTCATCACCCCCTCCATGTTCTCCCTCACTTTTCCTCATTCCTCCATCTAATTCATGCAATCCGTTTGAAACATAATCTCTCTGCTCACGTCGGGCTTGCCTCGTGTAGAATTATTTTCCAGAAGTCAGGATGTGTTCAGGCGGGCGACATTAATACTTTTAAAAAAAATTCAACATGCGCCAAGGGTCAAATATTTGGTCAGACGCGGAGCCCTAGACCCTAGGGCAGCCCCTAGACCCTAAGATAGCCCCTAGACCCTAAGATAGCTTTTCCCGGGGTGTGGAAGGGTGTTGCCATGACGACGCACGTCGCGGTGGAGAGGAGAGAGGGGGTGATGAGATGTAGGATAGAGTACAGAGACGACATCCCAAGTACAGAGACGACAAAAATTCCGTCACCGCCGGGATTCGAACCCGGGTCACCTGGAGTGCAAGCCGAGCATACCGCTAGGCAAAGATCCTTTTTTATATATAGAAAATTCTATCTCTCTTCCTCTAATTTGAAATAAATTTCTCTTTCGTCAATTTTTTTATTCTCAATCTCACTCAATTTTCCTCACTTCTCCTCTTCATTCATCACCCCCTCCATGTTCTCCCTCACTTTTCCTCATTCCTCCATCTAATTCATGCAATCCGTTTGAAACATAATCTCTCTGCTCACGTCGGGCTTGCCTCGTGTAGAATTATTTTCCAGAAGTCAGGATGTGTTCAGGCGGGCGACATTAATACTTTTAAAAAAAATTCAACATGCGCCAAGGGTCAAATATTTGGTCAGACGCGGAGCCCTAGACCCTAGGGCAGCCCCTAGACCCTAAGATAGCCCTAGACCCTAAGATAGCATCTAGAATTTGTACTAGATGTACAGAAAAGTGAGAAGTTGTACTAGTTGACAGAGAAAAGTCCCATAAAGTTTAGCTTCTCTGGAAATTTACTGAGAGGCTAGTACGAGCATTTTCCTCATTTTTGAAAGACAATACCCCTTCCCTATGTAATTGAACATTTTTTATCTCAATATTATCTTCCCTCTTTCATAATATTTATTTTATTTCGGAGGAAAATATTCTTTTGTCCAAGGGTAAGTTGCAAGGGTCTGTCTCCCTCATGGTTAGCTTTGTGCTCAACCCGGGAGGTCACTGGTTCCAATCCAGGCACATTAATTTATTTTCTTCTTCTATTACTCTGTCTTATCCCGCTTGAGCAAGGTCGACGATGTTCAACCTCATGGTTTTGGCACATTTTTACGGCGATGCCCTTCCTAGCGCCAACAATTCTATTTGATTTAACGTCGTGGATTGGGACGGGGGTTTTACCCTCCATTCGCTGGGAATTGTATCAGCTACCCACATTAACCTCACCCAGGCTGGGTAGGGCCGGAAATGCCTCACATGTACGGACGGAACAGAATTTTCTGTGAAAAATCTACTCCGACCGGGGATCGAACTCAGGATCTCTGAACTACGGGCAGTAGTCACGATTCAGGATTGCGAATTTCTATTTATTTGTACAATAATGATATGCACTATATCAACTATAAGGTAAGTTTAAGAGAAAGTATCAAAAAAAGGTGCCGATACATAAAAATAATAATAATATAATGTGTTTCTTTGTGTTATTGTATCAAAAAAATTAGTGGGTACTGCTGAATTATAGGATTTTTCCATATCTTTAATATCTTATATTTTGCCTATAATTTCGTCACTGGTCGCTGCTCTCATTTAAGCTGCTACTGGTTTACTGGTGTCATCCGACACCGGCAAACCATCGACAGTTAGATGGTTTGCCGGTGTCGGATGACACCAGTAAACCACTACTCATTTTCAATAACAGAACAGAAAAAATCCTGCCCTCTGGGGATCGAACCCAGGTCACCGTGCGTGCAATGCCTAGCGCGCTAAACACTCTGCCACGCTGACTTCTCCGATACATAAAAATAAATGATACTCGGTGGGGTCTACAGTTCACAGAACTTCTATTAGTCTTGATTTAAGCGGAAGGAAATAATAGATCAAACTATTTATGCAATTAATCGTTAGAGAAAAGAATTTTTTTCGGTTACTTTATTCAAGGTTTGAAAATAATGTGTTCAACAGGCATAAATGACAAGAGTTAACATATTCATAGTTGATTGGTAAATTTCGGGTGAAATCGATAGACAAATTCTATAATTCAAGTCATTGCTAAGCGTCGGTTTTCCTTATCTTACACAATACGCAATCAGTGTCTTAGCGCCACAGAGGTATTACAAAAACGTCTATTAATTCCGCCCTTAATAATTAAAACATTTGATGGAAACTAAAATTCTCATTTTGTTAATTTCTTTTTCTAATACAGATTATCACGGAGAGAAGGGTAGTTCGAACAATTTCATTTTTTTTTAATCATTACAAATTTATTTAATACTGTAAGATTTTGTTGTTATTAACAAAAGTGTCGGAAACAAAGATGCACACTTTCAAAGGGAGTTTAGTCTCAGTCTTTCTTGGCTATTTCATTTCACTCATAATAACAAAAGTAAAGAAAGTGGAGTTATATCCATGGACATAGCCCGTTTTGCTTAGCTGACTCTCTGTACATATCAGTTTTTGGGTAGAGCACATCAAGTCATTCTATTCATGACAACATTGTGTGCAGAGATATGACCATTGACATAGCATGTTTTACTTATCTGACTCTATGCACATATCAGGATTTGGTTAGAACACATCAAGTCATTCTATTCATGACAACATTGTGTGCAGAGATATGACCATTGACATAGCACGTTTTACTTATCTGACTCTATGCACATATCAGGATTTGGTTAGAGCACATCAACTCATTCTATTGATAATAACATTGTAAATAGATTTATGTCCATGAACATAGCACGTTTTGCTTATCTAACTCTATGCAGATATCAGGTTATGTCTAAACAGATTACAGGTTTTGGTTAGAACACATTAACTGATTCTAATGATGACAACATATTATACTGAGTTATATCAATGTACACATAGCACATAACAGGTTTTGGTTAGAGCACATCTACTCATTCTATTCATGACAACATTGTGTGTTGAGTTATCTCCATGGACATAGCACGTTTAGCTTATCTGACTCTATGCACATATCAGGTTTTGGTTAGAGCACATCTACTCATTCTATTGATGACAACATTGTGTGTTGAGTTATCCCCATGGACATAGCACGTTTAGCTTAGCTGACTCTATGCACATATCAGATTTTGGTCTGAGCACATCAACTCATTCTATTCATGACAACATTGCGTGTTGAGTTATCTCCATGGACATAGCACGTTTAGCTTATCTGACTCTATGCACATATCAGGTTTTGGTTAGAGCACATCAACACTCATTCTATTGATAATAACATTGTATTTCCATGGATATAGCCCGTTTTGCTTATCTAACTCTATGCAGATACCAGGTTTTTATAATAACACAATAACTGATTCTATTGATGACAACATATTATACTGAGTTATATCCATGTTTTGAGTCATATCAGATTTTGTTCAGAACTACTCATTCTATTCATGACAACATGGTGTGTAGAGTTATGTCCATGGACATAGCACGTTTAGCTTAGCTGACTCTATGCACATATCAGGTTTTGGTCAGAGCACATCAACTGATTCTATTGATGACAACATATTATACTGAGTTATATCCATGTACACCAGATTTTGTTCAGAACTACTCATTCTATTCATGACAACATTGCGTGTAGAGTTATCTCCATGGACAAATGCACATAGCACGTTTAGGACATAGCACGTTTAGCTTATCTGACTCTATGCACATATCAGGTTTTGGTTCGAGCACATCAACTCATCCTATTGATGACGACATTGTGCAGGGAGCTCAGCTGGTTGGTCCACTTCTCCAGAGCTGTGTATCTGGCCCCGTGCTCGGCCTCTCGCTCCACTTGCAGCACGCCGCGAACCTGGAATGGAAAGTGAGAGGAGACTTGGTCAAATAATGGCCGTATTTTTCTTTCCAACCAAAGTGGATTCAAATAGAAGCGGTTTTTTTTTAATTGAACGAAAAGCCTGAACGAGACCGAACAGTCAGCTCTGGTCAACCAAAATTTTAAGAATAAAAAAAAGTGATTTTTGGAACTCTGGTTTGTTTACATCAAAGATATCGGTGTTTGTTTACATTTTGCATTTGAAATCATTCACTTCTTCTTCTTCTTACTGAACCAAACGCCATGACCGAACGAACGAGCCGGTCCACTCTGGTCAGGATTTTTCGGTCCGGTCAAATAAAAAAAAGTGAATTTCAGTGACCAGGTCAGCTTCGGTTCGCTTCGTTCAAATAAAAAAACCGCTTTAGGATAAAATAGACGAATTGGAAGAAAGTCATTTTTTTTTTGGAAAAAATCGAAAGGAGGAGAAATCTTCTTCGAGTTTGGTTAACCAAAATGGATTTATAATATTCTTGCTTCCATTTCTTTATCTTAAATTTAGAGCTCTGTGATTGGTGGAAATTGATCACGTGACGCTAAATCTACATGAGCTGGGACCCAGCAGTCGAGTCTCGACCCGGCCCTTCGTAAAGCGAGTTTGAAAGTGATTAACACAAATATGATAACTTTTTTAACTTTTAACTACCTATCTGAAATGAAGCAATTACTGAGGCGTTTGATTTGTATACTGGATCATCAATACACAACTGCATGCGCGAGTGCAGTTGTTTGTTGGAAGTCTTGGGCACACGCAGCCTCCCTTGACAAGACATGGTAAAATAATTAGTAAAAAGAAAAGAACACTCGATTAGCTCAGAGGTTATCCCCCGTGCCGACAAATATTTGTACTCTTAATTTGGTTACAATTGTTAGTAAGGGATAGCTTTCGGTGCGCTCGTGTTGACCCAGAAGCTAAATAGGAATTATTGTGTCACTTCTCGCCCATCAGAGGGGAGGCATACTACGGGATGGGCAGGCTACAACACAGACCACAAGCGGCTACAGCAGCTCCTGTTTCATGGCTACGAAATAAAAAAGGCTGTGAAACACTGAAACACTCATCTTTTAAAAGAAAAAGAGCAATAACCCTAGAACACAGCCTCTCACCTGGTCTATCCTGCCTCGCACCGTATTGTCCAGGATGAGAGACACGAGCAGAGATTCCACATCCGACGTCTCTATGTTGAGCTGCCGGGAGATGAAGGGGATGTGGATGCGGGTGTAAGGTTTGATGAGCTTGATGAGGACCTGAGGACAGTTGAGGATTTGGGTTTGAGCGACGATTTCAACTGCTTTTTTTAATTTGTACATATTAAAGACATATTTTTATTTTTTGATAACTTGTAAAACTGTTTATAAGAATAATAGCGAACATTAGTATTGTTGTTTTCAATTGTAATTTTTGTAAACGATGTTATGTTCTTAATAAAAATAAAAAAAAAGACACATTTCATGAGGATAAATAATAAAAGACATTCCTAATTAGTAAATTACATAATATAGCAACTATAACTTTGTGTAATAGCAAAATATACGATAGCCTAGCAAAATATACGATTCTTAATAAAGTTATATAAAATTAAATACCTAGATATCTTATTTTCTTACAACAAAAAAATATATGCAACATTTCTTGTTGAATGAAAAATCACCTATATGGTGGAAGACCTATCTTTATTTGTTGTACATAAATTATAATTATACCTATTATGATTTCATAAATTTCATTGTGTTTCACTTAAGTCCTATTTTTAGTCGACACAAACCATGTTTTTTTCATTTGGGTTTGACGCCGCTTTCAACTGCATGGTCATATTTGGAGGATTTGGTGTGAATTATTAAAAGATAAGAGCTAGTTATTTACTACAACTCCCCCCAGCTGCAGCCAACAACAAAGGGTTATGTAAATACAGAAGTACCGCGATTATCCGGCCCTCTACTATCCGGACACTCGATTATACGGATTTAAAATTCCTGATTTAAGAAAAAAAAAAAAAAAAACGCTGGTATTGACTTGGCAGCAACAAAAAAAATGGCACGATCAAAACAGTCCAAGATAGTAGACTATTTCAAGCCAGTCTAACTTTGTCATACATATTATAATATGTAAACCCTGATCTCAGAAGTGTACTTTTTATGTTTCATTAAATTTCTTCATGTTTCCTTTTCTATATGTATGTTTATCTTATAGTCATCTTCTTGTTATAATCTCTCGATAATCCGGACTTTTATATCTGACCTCGATTAGCCGGAATACCCCTAGCAGACATTCATCCGGATAATCAAGGTTCTACTGTACCTGAGTTCGAATGTTCCTCAGCAGATCTTCAATGTGCTCTCGTATGAAGGGATCTCAACAACAAAGGGTTATGTAGCTACCGAGTTCGAATGTTCCTCAGCAGATCTTCAATGTGCTCTCTTATGAAGGGAAGGGATCTCAACAACAAAGGATTATGTAGCTACCTGAGTTCGAATGTTCCTCAGCAGATCTTCAATGTGCTCTCGTATGAAGGGATCTCAACAACAAAGGGTTATGTAGCTACCGAGTTCGAATGTTCCTCAGCAGATCTTCAATGTGCTCTCGTATGAAGGGAAGGGATCTCAACAACAAAGGGTTATTATGTAGCTACCTGAGTTCGAATGTTCCTCAGCAGATCTTCAATGTGCTCTCGTATGAAGGGATCTCAACAACAAAGGGTTATGTAGCTACCGAGTTCGAATGTTCCTCAGCAGATCTTCAATGTGTGTAGTAAATGCCACCATTTACCAAACCAAGTATGGGATCAAGTTAATTTGTCTAAGGGGTGAAACAGAATGTTGTCCTTAGTCGCTATAAATCCAGTTGTGATGGACCTCTATTAATAAGTCCAACTGTGGGACCTATGTCCCTGTATGGACCTATGTCCCTGTATGGACCTATGTCCCTGTAAGGACCTATGTCCCTGTATGGACCTATGTCCCTGTATGGACCTATGTCCTCTCCCATGATAGAACCTATATTCTATCATGGGTTTTAGGGCCTATGCCCCAGACGGTCTCCAACCTCCCCTTATAACCGTCCCTGTCCTCCTAAGTCGAACCCTATGGTCCAGGACTATAAGTGGCGCCCTATGGCCCACATCTATACTAAGTGGCACCCCACGGCCCACGTCTATACTATGTGGCACCCCACGGCCCACGTCTATACTATGTGGCACCCCACGGCCCACGGCTATACTATGTGGCACCCACGGCTATACTATGTGGCACCCCACGGCCCACTTCTATACTATGTGGCACCCCACGGCCCACGGCTATACTATGTGGCACCCCACGGCCCACGGCTATACTATGTGGCACCCCACGGCCCACTTCTATACTATGTGGCACCCCACGGCCCACGGCTATACTATGTGGCACCCCACGGCCCACGGCTATACTATGTGGCACCCCACGGCCCACGGCTATACTATGTGGCACCCCACGGCCCACGGCTATACTATGTGGCACCCCACGGCTATACTATGTGGCACCCCACGGCCCACGGCTATACTATGTGGCACCCCACGGCCCACGGCTATACTATGTGGCACCCCACGGCTATACTATGTGGCACCCCACGGCCCACGGCTATACTATGTGGCACCCCACGGCCCACGGCTATACTATGTGGCACCCCACGGCCCACGGCTATACTATGTGGCACCCTACGGCCCACGGCTATACTATGTGGCACCCTATGGCCCACGGCTATACTATGTGGCACCCCACGGCCCACGGCTATACTATGTGGCACCCCACGGCCCACGGCTATACTATGTGGCACCCTACGGCCCACGGCTATACTATGTGGCACCCTATGGCCCACGGCTATACAATACATACTGACCGACAGACTCTGTATTTCGCCCTTGGCGACACTCCCCCCGCGAGGAAAATAAGCAATACTATACTAGTGGTGCTTTGTGTCTAGTGTATTACTAGGAATGTTCACATTCATCAAGGCTTATAACATAACTATTTATGTGAGCTTGAGATTTACTCTGGAATAGAAGAAATCTATATGATTAGTAGATGGTAATGATTATTTATCTATGGTGACATACTCCGTGTCCAGCATGTACAAAATCAAAACGCTCCGTTTTGAAACTTTAACAATAACAAATCAATTTTTATTGAACTAATAAATTATAGTATCAAAATGTAAGGAACTAATGGTTGCTTTCAACTTATTTCACCACCTGTGAACTAATAATACTAAGAACATATTGAGACTATTTCTCAATATACAGTTTGTCCCAATGTTTCACCAACGAATGGGAAAATTCAAAAATATTGAATCAACTATGTACAATATAACTAAATAAATCAAGTCTTTTCTTTGCAAAGTATGGAGCTATCCATAAATTATGAGATCCATGTTAATAAGTTGCTAAACTTATTCTCTATGTACAATATTGTTTATTATAGAAAATGTTAGACATCGTCTAATATTTTCTTTTGCTATTTCTGCGGCCTTGCGTACCGGACGGCTAGAATCGCGAAGAGAAACCTGACTACTGTTTCTTTCACCAATTCCAACGTCACTGTTAGAAGCTGTAGACTTTTCTATGTCTTCGGACTGATTATTAATGTCTTTGTCCATCTGTAGTGACTCTGTAGACTGTCCTGGGTCTTTAGACTGAAATTTTGCTTCCTTTTCGGTCTGCAGGTTTTCAGATATCTCAAGCGGATAGAGTTGAGATATCGAGCGAGTAATGGTATTTCCATTGGACATTCTAACACGAGCTGTTCTCGTGAGCCCGTCCCTACTAGGGACTATTTCTGATATTCGTCCGACACGCCAATAACTTCTACTAAGTTGGCTCTCCTTCACTTGGACTACGTCACCCACTGAGGGTAATCGGTCGGATAAAACCCTTGGTTGTTTATGTGGCTTCAAGCCACGTTCTGCAAGACTGGTCAGATATTGGTCGACAAACATTGATTGGAATTGACTAAATGCTGCTTGGCTTTTCCTCCAGCTTGTAGCCGTCATTGGGTTCAAGGATAAATCTCCTGGTATATCAAGAACTAGAGGAGATACTGGACTGAGGAAATCTGATGGAGTTAACACGTGTTCTAAGTCAGTACCTACGACTGTTAAAGGACGTGTATTTAAAACACACTCCACTTCTTTGACAACGGTAGTGAGTTGATTATTGGTCAGGAGTGTTCTGTCGAGAGAACGACGGAGACAATGCTTGACCAGTCCTACTAGTCTTTCATAAAATCCTCCCTGCCAGGGGGACAGTTCGGCTATAAAACGCCATTGAATGTTCTTTTGTTCACAGAACGAAGACTTTAGAATATCTGCAGATAACTTAAACTGCAAGGCATTGTCTGATACAATGACAACTGGAAAACCTCTAGCTGCAGTGAATCGTCTCAGGCAAAGAAGAAACTCTTCAGAGGACATGTCGTGAACAAGTTCAAGGTGAATGGCGCGCGTTGCCATGCACGTAAAGATAACACACCATCTTTTCTGACTGGTTCCTTCGTGCAAAACGGTCAGAGGTCCGAGATAATCTAGACCAGTATACGTGAAAGGAGGACACGTTTTCACTCTCTCTTTAGGAAGGGGAGGCATGTCTGGCATTTTATATGGCCCTCCGCCATATTTTACACAGACTTCGCATTTCTTTATTACTTTTGACACTTGGCTTCGGCCCATAGGTACCCAGTACTTTTTTCTCAGTAATGACAGAGTATGAGTTACTCCCACATGATAATTTTCTTCATGTATTTTCTTTATAGTGTTATAAGTCGAGGGCGAGTCTCTAGGTAAAAGTATGGGAAACTTTTGTTCATAGGGTATATCTGAGTTTTGCAATTTGGCGTTGCAACGGAGTAATCCCGCTTTGTCGATAAACAGACGTAACGATTTGGTCAAATGTGTACTTGCACCCGACATTTCTTGGGGAAAGTGTTTTAACTGTAGGCTTTGTAGGTCGAATTCTAAACTATTGCTAGAAGAACCCTTTTCAACTAGATTGGTGTCACCTGACACTTTACTAATGTCGCCTGACATTGGATTAGTGTCACCTGATACTTGGCTTGTATCGCCTGACACTTGGCGAGTGTCGCCTGACACTTGACTAGTGTCGCCTGACACTTGACTATTGTCGCCTGACACTTGACTATTGTCGCCTGACACTTGACTATTGTCACCTGACACTTGGCTAGTGTCGCCTGACACTTGACTATTGTCGCCTGACACTTGACTAGTGTCGCCTGACACTTGACTATTGTCGCCTGACACTTGGCTAGTGTCGCCTGACACTTGACTATTGTCGCCTGACACTTGACTAGTGTCGCCTGACACTTGACTATTGTCGCCTGACACTTGACTAGTGTCGCCTGACACTTGACTAGTGTCGCCTGACACTTGACTAGTGTCGCCTGACACTTGACTATTGTCGCCTGACACTTGGCTAGTGTCGCCTGACACTTGACTATTGTCGCCTGACACTTGACTATTGTCGCCTGACACTTGACTAGTGTCGCCTGACACTTGACTAGTGTCGCCTGACACTTGACTAGCGATGTTTGTGACACTTGAGAGCTGATTTTCACAATTAGGACCATTGTTAAAAGACTCTGCTAGGAAATCTTCTTCTAAGTTGCCTTGTCTTAGGAAGGGTGGACCTTTTGTCCAAAGAGCAGGGAGTCCGTACATTGCCGAGTCAGCTCTAGTAGCCGCATCAGCGGGATTCACTTTTGACGGAACATATCTAAACTGAATCTGCTCAGCAGATCTAATTTCTGCAATTCTACGAGCTACAAATGGCGGAAGAAGATGGTTGGATTTTATCCACGCAAGGACTATCTGACTATCAGTCCAAAGAAATATAAGCACGTTTTCAAGATTCAGTGTTTTCTTAACGTATGCAACCAATCGCACACCGATCAATACACCCAGTAGCTCAAGTTTGGGTATAGTTATGTGATCACGCTGTCGTAGCGGCGTTAATCGTGATCTAGACATTACAAAACTTAAACTGCACTCATCACCTAACGTGATTCTCAAGTACACTACTGCAGCGTATGCATCCAGCGATGCATCTGTAAAGCAATGAAGCTGATAACTAAGTTTATCTGAATCTAACTCTCCAGGAGGTTTAACGAACTTTCTGGGTAACTCTACGTTTTCTACAGTCTTCAGAATTTGGACACATTTAGACCATTCTTCAAGGCGCTTTTGAGCTATTACATCGTCCCATTTACATTTATCTTTCCAGAGCTCTTGGTGAAGTAATCTAGCTGGTAGAGTTAATGGAGCAATGAATCCACACGGATCAAACACAGAAGCAACTATGCGGAGAGTGTCACGTTTTGTCGACACCGGCTTATCTAAACGGTTCACATCGACTGCAATACTCAGAGTGTCGTCATTTCTGTTCCACTCTAAACCAAGGACAGAAATGGTCTCCTTCGAGCTTTTCTTTTCATCCGGTATCAAGTCCAGAAAACTCTGACTGTTGGAGTTCCATTCTCTAATATTCATTGACAACTCATTAAAAATTGAATTTCCAACTGAGAAAATTGCTTTAGCTTCTTCTAGGGTCTGTACACTTTGCAAGAAATTGTCAACATAAAGACTGTCTGAAATCAGCTTTGCTTCAACGCTTCCTTGTCGACAAAGATGATACTTTAGCGTGGCAGCTAGAATGAAAGGACTGGACACAATACCAAACGGCACGCGTGTGAAACGGAAGTGTATGATATTGTCTGGATTGACACCACCATGTGCGTCTTTCAACCACAGAAATCTAGTGACATCGCGATCTTCAAGTTGAAGTCCAACTTGTAAAAATGCTTTCTCGATATCTGCTACTAGGGCAATGTCGTATAATCTAAATAGCATGAGGAATCCAACTAAATCGTCCAACATGCGCGGACCTTTGAAAAGGTAATCATTTAGACTGTGGCTACCACGTGTCTTGGCTGATGCATCGTAAACTACTCTAAGTTTTGTAGTTTTTTCCTCTTGAATCACGCAATGGTGAGGAAGATAATGCACTGGATGCGGCGGAAATCCGGCATGATGATCAACTACTTCTATGACTCCTAGTCGTAACTGATCCTGTAGGACCTGGTCGTAAAGTTCGAGGGTTTGATGATCTAGTCTCTTTACCAGACTAGTTAGACGTCCAGTAGCTAAGCCCAAATTCGGAGGGAGTTCAGCCGGATATTGTATCCACGGCCACTTTACATGATAACGCCCTTCTTTGAATATCGTTGTTCTGTTGAAGAAATCTATTATTTCATCTTGGTGCAGAATCTTGGGCGAGTCTCGGATTCCGATTGCTTCTAATTCCCACAGCTCTTTGATATTGTCATCATTAAGAGGTGGATCAGGTACTACAAACTGAGATGTGGAGTCATTAACTCCTGACACGTAGGTAAGAAATGACAAAGTCCGATCAGGAAATTTGTCAAACTGTTGACCGCATACAATCCAACCTAGTTTGGACTGAACCAGATATAAACTATCTTGAACATGTTTTATTTGTCCTGTGACAAAGGAATAGTATTGATCACTTCCGATCAAGACATCAGCAGGCGTGTCAACCTCTGTATCACGGGCAAAGTCTATATCAGGAAACTGCCTCTGAATTTGCTGTTTTAACACAAAGTTGGATGCTAGGGGTCCCGTTATTTTAGGCACCGCATAGGCTGAGATTTCCAGTACTGAATCATTTTTTAAATCTATCTTGATAGGCACAAGAGAGGTCTTGAACGTCTTCGGTTTCATACAACCAAATGTGTAAACGGTCAAATCTATTTCATTGGACGAATCCTCATCAGAAAACATCAATAGCTTGGCTAAAGAGTTTGTCACATAACTCCTCTGACTACCTGTATCAAATATGATACGAATGTTCTTCTCTCCCTCTGTCGTCTTGGCGTAAGCAACAGCTGTAGGGAGAATTGCTTCATGTCATGCTAAGGCAAGCATGTTGTTCGTTTGGGTCATGTGATTAGGACAAATGCTCCTATTGTGATCTCCATAGACACCGCAATGGACACACTTACGTTTATACGTACAGTTTTCTGCCATATGACCACTACGTAAACATATGAAACATAACTTCTCTTTGAGCAAGATACGTTTCCGCGTATCAAGGGTTGACGCTTCTTTGCACTCGTCATTGTAATGGTCTGCTTTACAGTAAACGCACTCTAGCTTCTTTCTCTTTGGCTTGGGTGACAGCTTTCTGTCATTACGTCGCTTATTCGACTGTGAATGACCTGAGAATTTTGTACTAGAAACAAATGGGTGAGATTTGTTGTGAGCTAGAGAATGTCTGGAGCTGGATATTTGTCGCTGTCGGTGTTCACTACGACCACCTTTGCGAGGATTTCTATCAAATCCTTTGGATATGAATTTGTGAGTTTCAACTGATGCGACTAATGCATCGGTCGTAAATGCATCTCTATTTTCCGACTGAATGTCGACTGAACCACCCATGGAAAAGGAATTTTCTCTCGCGGAGAGTATTTTCTCTAATGACTCTCGCAACGTCTTTACGGAGTATCCTTGAGTTTCCATGTCCATCCTCAATTCATATATTATCTCATGAGGGAATTTTTCCATGATTGTGGTTCGAAGCTGATTGTGATTTATATCTTCACCTAAGATTTCCAGCGTTCGCAAGTGTCGTTCAACTGTATCAAGAACACGTCGACAATCAACTGTCGTATTCTTTGCCACGGGAACTCGACCTAGTGCCGCATAATGCGCGTCTACAATCAGGTTGGGTTTACCAAATCTCTCGTTCAGTTTTTGAACAGCAACTTTGTAGTTTGCGTTCGTCAACTCTAAACCATGAATTGCTTGTTTTGCGCTACCTTCCAGGCAACCCACAAGATATGCCAATTTATCTCCGTCAGGAATGTCAACCCTACGGTCCACAACTGACGTGAATCTGTCCCAAAACTCTGTCCATTTGAGGATGTCTCCACTAAAGCTAGCTAATTGGAGTTTGGGAAGATGATTTCCTGAGAAAGTACTCGTGGATGGTTGGCTAGCAGTTGGTTCAACATGTGAAACCTGTGTCGAGGTTTTGAGATACACATCTAGCTCAACTAGAAGATCTTCAGACTCTATTTGTAACTGATTTACTTCATCAATTTGGGAGATCAGTTCATCCCCGGCAGATCCGGTTGGAGTGTTGCTAATAGCAGTGTATACTTCTTGAACAAGTCGTTCATTTGATTTTCTCAATTTCTCAACTTCAATAACTGCTGCTTGTTTGGGAGTGTCACCCGACGACAAGCTTTCTTTGATCTGCTTGCATGCTGTCATGCATTTGGTCACATGTTCGGCCAGAGACGAAAGCCTTCTGGCCAACAAAACACTATCCATCTTGGGTTTTCTGTAAAAGTCTTTCAATTTTTAAGTTTGAACTATAGGACCTGAAACATACAGAAACAAACTGCTTGCGGAGCTCTCACCAGAGCTGCCAAGCACCGGATTCGACTATGTAGGACAACATCTGTGAAGGTTGCCCCGCACCTCCACCATGTAGTAAATGCCACCATTTACCAAACCAAGTATGGGATCAAGTTAATTTGTCTAAGGGGTGAAACAGAATGTTGTCCTTAGTCGCTATAAATCCAGTTGTGATGGACCTCTATTAATAAGTCCAACTGTGGGACCTATGTCCCTGTATGGACCTATGTCCCTGTATGGACCTATGTCCCTGTAAGGACCTATGTCCCTGTATGGACCTATGTCCCTGTATGGACCTATGTCCTCTCCCATGATAGAACCTATATTCTATCATGGGTTTTAGGGCCTATGCCCCAGACGGTCTCCAACCTCCCCTTATAACCGTCCCTGTCCTCCTAAGTCGAACCCTATGGTCCAGGACTATAAGTGGCGCCCTATGGCCCACATCTATACTAAGTGGCACCCCACGGCCCACGTCTATACTATGTGGCACCCCACGGCCCACGTCTATACTATGTGGCACCCCACGGCCCACGGCTATACTATGTGGCACCCACGGCTATACTATGTGGCACCCCACGGCCCACTTCTATACTATGTGGCACCCCACGGCCCACGGCTATACTATGTGGCACCCCACGGCCCACGGCTATACTATGTGGCACCCCACGGCCCACGGCTATACTATGTGGCACCCCACGGCCCACGGCTATACTATGTGGCACCCCACGGCTATACTATGTGGCACCCCACGGCCCACGGCTATACTATGTGGCACCCCACGGCCCACGGCTATACTATGTGGCACCCCACGGCTATACTATGTGGCACCCCACGGCCCACGGCTATTACTATGTGCACCCACGGCCCACGGCTATACTATGTGGCACCCCACGGCCCACGGCTATACTATGTGGCACCCTACGGCCCACGGCTATACTATGTGGCACCCTATGGCCCACGGCTATACAATACATACTGACCGACAGACTCTGTATTTCGCCCTTGGCGACAATGTGCTCTCGTATGAAGGGAAGGGATCTCAACAACAAAGGATTATGTAGCTACCTGAGTTCGAATGTTCCTCAGCAGATCTTCAATGTGCTCTCGTATGAAGGGATCTCAACAACAAAGGATTATGTAGCTACCTGAGTTCGAATGTTCCTCAGCAGATCTTCAATGTGCTCTCGTATGAAGGGATCTCAACAACAAAGGGTTATGTAGCTACCGAGTTCGAATGTTCCTCAGCAGATCTTCAATGTGCTCTCGTATGAAGGAAGGGATCTCAACAACAAAGGGTTATTATGTAGCTACCTGAGTTCGAATGTTCCTCAGCAGATCTTCAATGTGCTCTCGTATGAAGGGATCTCAACAACAAAGGGTTATGTAGCTACCGAGTTCGAATGTTCCTCAGCAGATCTTCAATGTGCTCTCGTATGAAGGGAAGGGATCTCAACAACAAAGGATTATGTAGCTACCTGAGTTCGAATGTTCCTCAGCAGATCTTCAATGTGCTCTCGTATGAAGGGATCTCAACAACAAAGGATTATGTAGCTACCTGAGTTCGAATGTTCCTCAGCAGATCTTCAATGTGCTCTCGTATGAAGGGATCTCAACAACAAAGGATTATGTAGTTACCTGAGTTCGAATGTTCCTCAGCAGATCTTCAATGTGCTCTCGTATGAAGGGAAGGGATCTCAACAACAAAGGATTATGTAGCTACCTGAGTTCGAATGTTCCTCAGCAGATCTTCAATGTGCTCTCGTATGAAGGGATCTCAACAACAAAGGATTATGTAGCTACCTGAGTTCGAATGTTCCTCAGCAGATCTTCAATGTGCTCTCGTATGAAGGGATCTCAACAACAAAGGATTATGTAGTTACCTGAGTTCGAATGTTCCTCAGCAGATCTTCAATGTGCTCTCGTATGAAGGGAAGGGATCTCAACAACAAAGGATTATGTAGCTACCTGAGTTCGAATGTTCCTCAGCAGATCTTCAATGTGCTCTCGTATGAAGGGATCTCAACAACAAAGGGTTATGTAGCTACCTGAGTTCGAATGTTCCTCAGCAGATCTTCAATGTGCTCTCGTATGAAGGGATCTCAACAACAAAGGATTATGTAGCTACCTGAGTTCGAATGTTCCTCAGCAAATCTTTAATGTGCTCTCGTATGAAAGGATCTTATGAAGGGAAGGGATCTCAACAACAAAGGATTATGTAGCTACCTGAGTTCGAATGTTCCTCAGCAGATCTTCAATGTGCTCTCGTATGAAGGGATCTCAATAACAAAGGATTATGTAGCTACCTGAGTTCGAATGTTCCTCAGCAGATCTTCAATGTGCTCTCGTATGAAGGGATCTCAACAACAAAGGATTATGTACCTACCTGAGTTCGAATGTTCCTCAGCAGATCTTCAATGTGCTCTCGTATGAAGGGAAGGGATCTCAACAACAAAGGATTATGTAGCTACCTGAGTTCGAATGTTCCTCAGCAGATCTTCAATGTGCTCTCGTATGAAGGGATCTCAACAACAAAGGATTATGTAGCTACCTGAGTTCGAATGTTCCTCAGCAGATCTTCAATGTGCTCTCGTATGAAGGGATCTCAACAACAAAGGATTATGTAGCTACCTGAGTTCGAATGTTCCTCAGCAGATCTTCAATGTGCTCTCGTATGAAGGGATCTTATGAAGGGAAGGGATCTCAACAACAAAGGATTATGTAGCTACCTGAGTTCGAATATTCCTCAGCAGATCTTCAATGTGCTCTCGTATGAAGGGATCTCAACAACAAAGGATTATGTAGCTACCTGAGTTCGAATGTTCCTCAACAGATCTTCAATGTGCTCTCGTATGAAGGGATCTTATGAAGGGAAGGGATCTCAACAACAAAGGGTTATGTAGCTACCTGAGTTCGAATGTTCCTCAGCAGATCTTCAATGTGCTCTCGTATGAAGGGAAGGGATCTCAACAGCAAAGGATTATGTAGCTACCTGCGTTCGAATGTTCCTCAGCAGATCTTCAATGTGCTCTCGTATGAAGGGATTCTCAACAACAAAGGATTTATGTAGCTACCTGAGTTCGAATGTTCCTCAGCAGATCTTCAATGTGCTCTCGTATGAAGGGATCTTATGAAGAGAAGGGATCTCAACAACAAAGGGTTATGTAGCTACCTGAGTTCGAATGTTCCTCAGCAGATCTTCAATGTGCTCTGTATGAAGGGGATCTCAACAACAAAGGGTTATGTAGCTACCTGAGTTCGAATGTTCCTCAGCAGATCTTCAATGTGCTCTCGTATGAAAGGGATTTTATGAAGGGAAGGGATCTCAACAACAAAGGATTAAGGGATTATGTAGCTACCTGAGTTCGAATGTTCCTCAGCAGATCTTCAATGTGCTCTCGTATGAAGGGAAGGGATCTCAACAACAAAGGATTAGGGATTATGTAGCTACCTGAGTTCGAATGTTCCTCAGCAGATCTTCAATGTGCTCTCGTATGAAGGGATCTTATGAAGGGAAGGGATCTCAACAACAAAGGGTTATGTAGCTACCTGAGTTCGAATGTTCCTCAGCAGATCTTCAATGTGCTCTCGTATGAAGGATCTCACAGCAAAGGGTTATGTAGCTACCTGAGTTCGAATGTTCCCCAGCAGACTTCATGTGCTCTCGTATGAAGGATCTTATGAAGGGAAGGGATCTCAACAGCAAAGGGTTATGTAGCTACCTGAGTTCGAATAATCTCAGCAGATCTTCAATGTTCTCTCGTATGAAGGGATCTCAACAACAAAGGGTTATGTAGCTACCTGAGTTCGAATGTTCCTCAGCAATCTTCAATGTGCCTCGTATGAGGAAGGATCTCAACAACAAAGGGTTATGTGCTACCTGAGTTCGAATGTTCCTCAGCAGATCTTCAATGTGCTCTCGTATGAAGGGAAGGGATCTCAACAACAAAGGGTTATGTAGCTACCTGAGTTCGAATGTTCCTCAGCAGATCTTCAATGTGCTCTCGTATGAAGGGATTCAACAACAAGGGTTATGTAGCTACTGAGTTCGAATGTTCCTCAGCAGATCTTCATGTGCTCTCGTATGAAGGGATCTCAACAACAAGGGTTATGTAGCTACTGAGTTCGAATGTTCCTCAGCAGACTTCAATGTGCTCTCGTATGAAGGGATTATGTAGCTACCTGAGTTCGAAGTTCCTCAGCAGATTTCAATGTGCCTCGTATGAAGGATTCAACAACAAAGGGTTATGTAGCTACCTGAGTTCGAATGTTCCTCAGCAGATCTTCAATGTGCTCTCGTATGAAGGGATTATGTAGCTACTGAGTTCGAATGTCCTCAGCAGATCTTCAAGTGCTCCGATGAAGGGATCTCAACAACAAAGGATTATGTAGCTACTGAGTTCGAAGTTCCTCAGCAAATCTTCAATGTGCTCTCGTATGAAGGAAGGGATCTCAACAACAAAGGATTGTGTAGCTACCTGAGTTCGAATGTTCCTCAGCAGATCTTCAATGTGCTCTCGTATGAAGGGATCTATGAAGGGAAGGATCTCAACAACAAAGGGTTATGTAGCTAAGGGATCTCACAACAAAGGTTTAGCACCTGAGTTCGAATGTTCCTCAGCAGATCTTCATGTGCTCTCGTATGAAGGGATTTATGAAGGGAAGGGATCTCAACAACAAGGGTTATGTAGCTACTGAGTTCGAATGTTCCCTCAGCAGATCTTCAATGTGCTCTCGTTGAAGGGAAGGGTCTCACAGCAAAGGTTATGTAGCTACCTGCGTTCGAATGTTCCTCAGCAGATCTTCAATGTGCTCTCGTATAGAAGGGATCTCAACAACAAAGGATTATGTAGCTACCTGAGTTCGAATGTTCCTCAGCAGATCTTCAATGTGCTCTCGTATGAAGGGATCTTATGAAGAGAAGGGATCTCAACAACAAAGGGTTATGTAGCTACCTGAGTTCGAATGTTCCTCAGCAGATCTTCAATGTGCTCTCGTATGAAGGGATCTCAACAACAAAGGGTTATGTAGCTACCTGAGTTCGAATGTTCTCAGCAGATCTTCAATGTGCTCTCGTATGAAGGGATTTTATGAAGGGAAGGGATCTCAACAACAAAGGATTAAGGGATTATGTAGCTACCTGAGTTCGAATGTTCCTCAGCAGATCTTCAATGTGCTCTCGTATGAAGGGAAGGGATCTCAACAACAAAGGATTAAGGGATTATGTAGCTACCTGAGTTCGAATGTTCTCAGCAGATCTTCAATGTGCTCTCGTATGAAGATCTAGAAGGAAGGGATCTCAAACAAAGGGTTGTAGCTACCTGAGTTCGAATGTTCCTCAGCAGATCTTCAATGTGCTCTCGTATGAAGGGATCTCAACAGCAAAGGGTTATGTAGCTACCTGAGTTCGAATGTTCCTCAGCAGATCTTCAATGTGCTCTCGTATGAAGGACTATGAAGGAGGGATCTCAACAGCAAAGGTTATGTAGCTACCTGAGTTCGAATGTTCCTCAGCAGATCTTCAATGTGCTCTCTGTATGAAGGGATCTCAACAACAAAGGGTTATGTAGCTACCTGAGTTCGAATGTTCCTCAGCAGATCTTCAATGTGCTCTCGTATAGGAAGGGATCTCAACAACAAAGGGTTATGTAGCTACCTGAGTTCGAATGTTCCTCAGCAGATCTTCAATGTGCTCTCGTATGAAGGGAAGGGATCTCAACAACAAAGGGTTATGTAGCTACCTGAGTTCGAATGTTCCTCAGCAGATCTTCAATGTGCTCCCGTATGAAGGAGGGATCTCAACAACAAAGGGTTATGTAGCTACCTGAGTTCGAATGTTCCTCAGCAGATCTTCAATGTGCTCTCGTATGAAGGGATTATGTACTACCTGAGTTCGAATGTTCCTCAGCAGATCTTCAATGTGCTCTCGTATGAAGGGATCTCAACAACAAAGGGTTATGTAGCTACCTGAGTTCGATGTTCCTCAGCAGATCTTCAATGTGCTCTCGTATGAAGGGATTATGTAGCTACTGAGTTGAATGTCCAGAGATCTCAATGTCTCTCGTAGAAGGATCTCACAACAAAGGATTATGTAGCTACCTGAGTTCGAATGTTCCTCAGCAAATCTTCAATGTGCTCTCGTATGAAGGGAAGGGATCTCAACAACAAAGGATTGTGTAGCTACCTGAGTTCGAATGTTCCTCAGCAGATCTTCAATGTGCTCTCGTGAGGATCTATGAAGGAAGGATCTCAACAAAAAGGGTTATGTAGCTAAGGGATCTCAACAACAAAGGGTTATGTAGCTACCTGAGTTCGAATGTTCCTCAGCAGATCTTCGATGTGCTCTCGATGAGGGATTATGAAGGAGATCTCAACAGCAAAGGGATTATGTAGCTACCTGAGTTCGAATGTTCCTCAGCAGATCTTCAATGTGCTCTCGTATGAAGGGATCGTCCATGATTTCTGCCGGTGTTCCCGCAGGATCACCTCGAGGCGCGATGTCGTTGTTCTTAGAGACACCAGGTTGTCATGGCCAGGACTCGGGGTCATTTTGTACGGCTTGCCTCCTGAGTCGAATGGTTGATGCGGACTTCATTAACCTGGGAGGCGGAATGTTATCACAGATATTGGTAACTTGTGTTCAGCACGACCTCGAGTGTTAAACCAAGTATTACTAATCTAGTAATCATTTCTCGTATTAGTAAACTTGTGTTTAACACTACTGGCGATTAATGTAGGATACCTGCGTCGTGTTCCAGCATATTGAAATGTGCCTCTCGATAGAGGGAGGCATACTACGGGAGGGACTCAACAAACAAAGGTTACGTAGCTCCTGTTTCATGCTACAAATAAAAACGCTGTGCCTCATCTTTTAAAAAAAAAATAAAATAAACAAAATAAAATAAAATATACAAACCAGAGTCTGATCACGGATTCCTCACAGATTTCAATTGCTACCAGAGAGGGATGCTGTGGTATTAGAGGAACTCTCCCAATCTGAATATTTCATTAGATGTCTGTCGGAGCTCAGGGTAAAGGCGGCACCTGTGAATCGGTTCCAGAGGGTTTCAACCAGCCGGGAATGACAAGTTATTCTCCATTGGGATTTTTCACATAAATTTGCTCTGTATAGTGGGTATAGCTCCGTGCGTATGGTTGTGACTCTGCCGTATCTTCCGATTACTCCCGGTGGGGATTTCAAGAAAATTCTGTATCTAACACTGAGGTGCATTTGCCCTCAGGTTGTAATGTGGTCTTCGTTAGCGAATGGAGGGTAAAACCCCCAACAGGACGTTAATATAGGGATCTCAACACAAAGGGTATGTAGCTACCTGAGTTCGAATGTTCCTCAGCAGATCTTCAATGGGGGGGGGGGGGGGGGGGGGGGAAGGGAGGGATCTCAACAACAAAGGGTTATGTAGCTACCTGAGTTCGAATGTTCCTCAGCAGATCTTCAATGTGCTCTCGTATGAAGGGATCTCAACAACAAAGGGTTATGTAGCTACCTGAGTTCGAATGTTCCTCAGCAGATCTTCAATGTGCTCTCTCATGTATGGGAAGGGATCTCAACACAAAGGGTTATGTAGCTACCTGAGTTCGAATGTTCCTCAGCAGATCTTCAATGTGCTCTCGTATGGGAAAAAGGTATGTGCTACTGAGTTCGAAGTTCCTCAGCATCTTCAATGTGCTCTCGTATGAAGGGATTCAACAACAAAGGGTTATGTAGCTACCTGAGTTCGAATGTTCCTCAGCAGATCTTCAATGTGCTCTCGTATGAAGGGATTTATGAAGGCTACCTGAGTCGTTCTGATTAGCGTGAAGGGATCTCAACAACAAAGGGTTATGTAGCTACCTGAGTTCGAATGTTCCTCAGCAGATCTTCAATGTGCTCTCGTATGAAGGGATCTTATGAAGGGAGGTCTCAACACAAAGGATTATGTAGCTACCTGAGTTCGAATGTTCCTCAGCAGATCTTCAATGTGCTCTCGTATGAAGGGATCTTATGAAGGCGGGTTCAACATCAAAGGGTATGTAGTTGTACCTTGGAGTTCGAATGTCCTGCAGATCTCTCACTGTGCTCTCTTGGGATCAGAAGGGAAGGGATTCAACAACAAAGGGTTATATAGCTATTGAGTTCTTGTTTCAGCAGACTCAATGTGTTTGTTAAAAAGATTCAACAGAATTATTCTATGATTGGTAAGTCTTGGTCTCACTACAAAGGATTTGTAGGGGATACCTGGTTCGTGTTCCTCAGCCAGATCTTCACATTGCGCCGTAGAAGGGGATTAGGGATCTCAACAGACAAAGGTTATGTAGCTACCTGAGTTCATGTCCTCAGCGAATCTAAAATGTGAAATCTCTTTAAGGATAAAACAATAATTATATAAGTAAAAACCCGAGTTCCGGAATGTTCCTCAGCCCGCATTTCAATTGCTATCGATGAAGGTGTCTGAGTATAGAGGATCTCCCAACCGAAATAGGTTATGTAAGTCTGACCTGAGTTCGTAATGGCGGCCTCGTGATCCAGGGTTCAAGGTCGTGGGTTCGACCAGGGGATGAAAGTTATTCTACCTTTTGGGGTTTTTACCACATAACATTATGTCTTGGGCTTACTGGTAGAATAATGGGACTTTTATAGTCCTAATCGGGCAGTATAATTAAAGTGATATTATTATTTAAAAATAAAAAATAAATAAATGCTTTTTCTTTGTGTTATTACGTCACAATTTTAGTGGGTAGCGCAGAATCATAGGACTTTACCACTTTAATTTACAATATCTTGTATTATTTTTTTGCCTAAGATTCTGCCACTGGTCGCTGCTTCACATTAAAGCAGCTACTCATTTTTCCTCACGAGGTATGAGTGGACCCCGAACATCCAAGTACAGAGTAGAAAAAATCTTCCCCCGCTGGGAATCGAACCCAGGTCACCATGTGTGCAATCCCTAGCGCGCTAACTCGCTCTGCCACAGTGACTACTTATTATTATTATTTATGTCGTGTTGTTTTAAACTTATAGACTCACATGTTGGCTAATACCAGGTACTTGAGACAAGTGGTTCTCCTAGGGCTTCCGGACTCATCGTAGTTCTTGAAAGCTTCAAAGAAGTCAGTGTGAGCCTTCTCGAATTCTCCCTCTCTTAGGTGCATCTTACCTCCACATTCTGTAATGGAAATGTTTGGTCAAGCATTGCAAAATTCAAAAAGTGCAGTTTGTCAAACTACACTCAGGTTGGTCAGAATTTTATATATAAAAAAGTTCATGCAAAAGTACAGAACACATGAGGTAGATATTTAAGATATTTAACGAGCCAACTTTTGGCTGGAGACCATCACTCTCCCCTGAAGCAAAACCTGGTTACAACAACAACATAATACTACCTCGTATCACGCCCATGATGAGAGGGTGAGGAATGGCAGACTTGATGTGCAGGGACTATAATAATAATAATAATAATACCTCGTATCACGCCCATGATGAGAGGGTGAGGAATGGCAGACTTGATGTGCAGGGACTATAATAATAATAATAATAATACCTCGTATCACGCCCATGATGAGAGGGTGAGGGATGGCAGACTTGATGTGCAGGGACTATAATAATAATAATACCTCGTATCACGCCCATGATGAGAGGGTGAGGAATGGCAGACTTGATGTGCAGGGACTATAATAATAATAATACCTCGTATCACGCCCATGATGAGAGGGTGAGGAATGGCGGACTTGATGTGCAGGGACTATAATAATAATAATACCTCGTATCACGCCCATGATGAGAGGGTGAGGAATGGCGGACTTGATGTGCAGGGACTGCTCGTACAGCTTCTTCAGCTTCTTGTTGTTCTTCTGCGCTGTGTACATCTGAATCTCCAGGGCGTAGATCTCCAGCAGCTGGGTGCCTTTCTTCAGATCGTCCTCGCCGTCATCTGTCTGCACAGAGAGAGTAATAGTAGTAGTAATGTGTTTTATTTGTACATATACAGGGTGGTCCAGAAAGTTTGCACCAAAATGATAGGGGTAATAAAAGAGACCATTTCCAACAAAAATATTCCCGGACATTTTCCTTTATTTTTTGTCGTTTTCAAAATGGCGGCCAAAACGTGTGTTTTTCAAATATTCCGAATTTGGTTGGCTTTTGATTTTTTTATTTTTTTCTGTACCACCTAGAAAAAAAACGGATTGCATTTTTGAATTGAAAATAAAATTTTAATTAAAATAAGTTAAATTAACCCGTTCAATGTTTCAATGATCATGCTCATCTAGGCTGTCAACGTTCTGAACGCACATATTTGAAAAACACACGTTTTGGCCGCCATTTTGAAAACGACAAAAAATAAAGGAAAATGTCCGGGAATATTTTTGTTAGAAATGGTCTCTTTTATTACCCCTATCATTTTGGTGCAAACTTTCTGGACCACCCTGTATACATAAAGTACATGATACAATGGTCAATATTGAGAATACTTAAAGGAAAATAAAATGGAATAGAAAGATAGACTTTAATAAGAGAAAAATTGCATATGGTTTAGAAGAAAAGAAAAAGAAAATAATAATAATAAATAAGATAATAAATGATGAATTTCTAAATTTCTAAAGAGGAAATAAAAAAGCTATGATGATTGTGTTTGCTGCCATTTCCGACCCTACCCAGGCTGGGTGAGGTCAATGTGGGTAGCTGGTACGATTCCCAGCGAATGGAGGGTGAAACCCCCCGTCCTGACTATCTATCTCAATCAAGACGTTAAAACCAAATAGAATCAACTGGTTACAATATATCTAATTAGGTCTGCACAGAGAGAGGAAATAAAAAAGCTATGATGATTGTGTTTGTTGGCATTTCCGGACCTACCCAGGCTGGGTGAGGTTAATGTGGGTAGCTGGTACGATTCCCAGCAAATGGAGGGTAAAATCCCCGTCCTGACTATCTATCTCAATCAAGACGTTAAAACCAAATAGAATCAAATGGTCACAATAGATCTAATTAGGTCGCGGTGTTAATTGTTAGGGTTTCACTGAAAACCCTGCAACCAGATCAGATTTCTAATATTAGAAATTTATTGGAAGTAATAAAATAATAAGAATTGTATACATCATCATAGGGTGGCGTCATCGTGAACGATGGTAGCCAGACAGTGGAGGAATGACTCAGCACTTCTACCACTGTCATTACAAGGAGGCTAATAATTGACAAGGACCCCCAGAACCAAGCCAATGCTGGTCTACTCCGTGTTTATAGTCCCCCAGCCAGACTGCTGGTCTACTCCCTGTTAATAGTCCCCCAGCCAGACTGCTGGTCTACTCCCTGTTAATAGTCCCCCAGCCAGACTGCTGGTCTACTCCCTGTTAATAGTCCCCCAGCCAGACTGCTGGTCTACTCCCTGTTAATAGTCCCCCAGCCAGACTGCTGGTCTACTCCCTGTTAATAGTCCCCCAGCCAGACTGCTGGTCTACTCCCTGTTAATAGTCCCCCAGCCAGACTAATACAAATAAATAAAATTTAAGCTAATAGAGGGACTTAGAGGTATTTTAAATAACCAGTTGTGATTGAAGAGTAGATAACTATGTACATTATATAAAAAAAATGTTTTCACAAATTAATGTATGCACCTGCTAGCAAATATTGAGAAAAACTAAATGCTTTACTTGTTCTTTGTATAACTTCCTTTCTTGACTGAAAGTCTACAACTTATTAGATTCTTTGACTTGGCGTAATAAAAACCTTCCTTTTATAAACCAACTTGATTGTTAAAGCAGGGTCTGTGGTTTGATTGCCAAGTGTGGTAAAAAATTAGCAGTGTGAGTTTGAGTAATTGCAATATCACTATTGTATGATACAGTACACATATGATAACTTTACATTTTACTTTAGGTTATATTTTAAACACTTACTTGACAAGATTGGTGTAGTTGCTTCAATATTCTTGCTAACTTGTTAAAATCTTCCCGATCATAATACAACTTGCCCAATTTAGTGTTTGTCTTGAACCAAAGTCGATCATTCTTGGCGTCCTTTAGGGCTTCTAAAGTGGTTTCGTAGAAATCTTGTAGCAATTCCATCTGAAGGGATAACAAAATATTCATCAATAATTCTCGCCCATCAGAGGGAGGCATACTACGGGATGGGTAGGAAACAACACAGACCATGAGCATCTATAATAGCTCCTGTTTCATGGCTACAAAATAAAAACAGCTGTGAATCACTCATCTTTTTTTTAAAGATTTTTTTTCTTCTTCAAATTGTGTTTTTTTTTTTAGTTTAATTACTTACTGCCGACAAAGAATGGTCACTACAAAACTCAATACAATGCCAAACTAACCTATTAGATAGCAATTTTTTTTTTTTAAGTGGGGTTTAACACGTATGAGACGGCGTGCCCACCGGTGGGTCACGTTTTTTTTTCAATTTTCCTTGTAACGTGACCCACCGGTGGGCACAGATAATGCAATTTTTAATATATTTTTGTACTCGCCCGTCCCAATTTTTTTTTGTTGTTGTCATATTTCGAACACATACCCTAATTTGAAGCCGTCCCAGCGTACAAACTATAGAAAATAGGCCCCGTCTCATACGTGTTAACGTCGCTTTCAACTGCCATGGTCATATCACGACGGGGGTTTTACCCTCCATTCCCAGGAAACTCACAAACCTGCTACTCACATTGACCTCACCCAGCCTGAGTGGGGCCGGGAAAAGCCAGCGTCACGAGAATTAGAATTTGAATGGTCACCCATCCAAGTCTTAACTTCGCTGGATGTCGCTTAACTTCGGTGTTCTGAAGGGAACCGGTGTATTCAGCATGCCATCGACGCTGGCATAGCAATTTTTAATACAAGTACAGAACATTTTGGGTAGGTTGTGGTATGACTTATGAGTGACTTCAGTTTAAATACAAAACAGCTGCTCTGGTTATTTTTAGGGCAGAATCCAACTGATCTTCTTTTAGAATCAAATGAGATTGAATCCCCTTGACTGAAAAATTGCTTTGCAACATTTCCCGTTTAAAAAACACAATACTTCCAATTTCTAATATTAGAAATTTATTAGAAGTAATAATGTCCAGGCACAAGATTGTGAGACAAAATGTTACACTCAGTGGGTTGTACTTTGAGGCATTAGACTTACATTTTTAGAGGTAGAAATGTAATCTAGAATGGAATTGATTGATTTTTCACTATAGTTTCTGGTGACAGCACTTTTGATGTAGAGCAGAAGTTGCTTGTATCGGGACATCATTTCTTTGTAGTTACTCTGAAAGCAAAATTAAATGTATAAGTAAAATATGTATAACTACTATTCTTTAGTTATTCTATGAAAGAGTCATTACTGAGAAATTATTGCTTTTTTTTACTATAGTTAACAGTGAAAGTTCTCTAGCTAGAAACAGTGAAAGATCTCTAATGGAAGTACTTTTCACAGAGGTCTCAACAAGGAAGCAAAACTAAGAAGAGGTGGTAGAAAAAGATTGATTTATTTTCATCTGCTAAAAAAGGAAAATGGATAGTACATTCCTGTTAATTCAATATACCTGACAGGGTTATTGACAAAGGGTGTGAGTTGCATTTGTTCATTTAATTGGTGTACAGAATATACACATTTACTTTGTCCCAGAAAGGTTTTTGGGATGGGACACTAGCACATAGAGAGCTAGCATGACTATTCTAGACTATTTCAAAAAAATATGTTTGATAAGTGGGTTACATAGGTGCCTACATGTTTTGAGGTCTTCTCTCATATTTTTTTTTATTTCTAAAAGAATAGGAAAAGTAAAAAAAGAGAAGAAAAATTGTATTGATTTTCATGTCCCACAAACACAAAGTTCTTCATTCAATTCCACTTACCAATTTGAAGTTGATTTTGATCATTTGTTTTAGAGCTTTGAACCCCCACTCTCCTCTCTCCCCACTCTCAAGATCCAACACTTTCTGAAATGACAATAGAGCTCCCTTTGGATCATCTTCTTTGAGAGCTTTGGAATTGTAGTACTGGTTTTCAAGGTCTACATCTGGTTCTGAGTTGCTGTCTTCAGAGTACTCCTGTGGAAATTAAGAAGAAGAAAAAAATGTTTTAGATGCATAAGAACTTTTCTACAGGGTAATATTTTTTTTTAAATAATTGATTTAATTTGATTGTGGTCAATGGAATACTTCAATACAATAATGCTCATAATAGAGAAGTTTTCAATAAATTAATAATATTGATAAATGACCATGAAGCTTATAGTTAATTTTAACTACAGAACAAATTTACAACAACAACAACAAAAAAAATCTTACATAAATAACACAATACAAACTGATATAATCAAGCTCTAGAAAATTTGTGATGTCAATTATTGTACTTTACTTGTTTTGAACATACAACCACATTAACCTCACCCAGACTGAATTGTGCAGGGCATAGTCAGCATCAAAAAGTTTTATCATGAATGGTTTTAACCACACTGGACATTTCAACAATCATAAAAGACTTTTTACAAGCAATCAGGCATTGATGTTCTTTTTTATGATGGGTTGGGTGGAAGATATGGCCATAGGCAATAACCCCGCCCTTAAATTAGGACATATGTTTTTTATATATTTTCTATTCTTTTTCATTTATATTATATATATTTTTTCCATTTTTTTATTGTTAAAATATTTATTTGTATGTACATAATGTCCATTTATATCTCATAAAGTGTTGTATAATAATAACAAGTCATTCATAATTATTTGTCAAATACAAAAATAATTAGCCTCAGATTAACTATCTGAAATGCATCATGATATTCATGATTAGTAGGTAAATGTCATGGTTGAAACTAAAACTTCCAAAGTACATTTTGAGATACACCCACAGCTAGTTTTTACATTGGGATTCGATTCTTACCAAATTTACTTTATTAGTGGTGTATATAACTAAAAAGTTGAAAAACACCACTTTAATATAATAGGATATAGATAGAGGTAGACTTTATTAGTATTTAGCAAACTGTCTAATTTTTTTAATGTGTGCATTTGCAAACATTGACCCCATCTGAACTATTTTTTGTACACAATAATACTGCTGTGCTTTCTGGAACTTGGCCTGGTGCACTGCAGTGCGCTCAGATGTTTTTTTCTGGCCCCCATTCCAGAGAGCTCTCTCACTCTCAAAATTCCCAAATTTCTCTTTCAACTTTCAGACCATGCACTCTGATTGGTTATTTCATTCAAATCATCAGAGTGCATTGTGTAATTTTTAAAAAGGAGATTATGGGATGGATTATGATAGTGAGAGTGCTTTATGGAATGAGGGCCTGTAACCTGTTTCAGAAACTCTCTGCACTCTCAAAATCTCCCAATCTCTGATTCAAGCGTCACACAACACACTTTGATTTGTTATTGCATTTAAATTAACCATTCAGACATTGTTGTGTCTATTGAAAGGGAGATTTGGAGATAATGACAGTGGAGAGTATTTGTGTTACAGAGTATTGGTGTCCCAACTTTCAAAAAGGGCTAGCCAAGTTTGGGTATGACCAAGTTCATTAACCAATCACAATAATACTAATGAGACATTTATTCATATTGCCAGTCTAGGGATGGGTAAATATTGAGCGAGTCGACTCGAAGAGTCGACTATTTCTGAAGAGTCGTATGAATCAACTCTCGAAGTTCTAAAAAATCGACTTTCGACTCACCGCTCATTTCCTTGTCTGGTTTAACCCACTAGCACTAGCCATTAGAAATAGGTCTGTTACCCACTGACGTCATCACTCAACATCTCATCGCATCAGTCCCGTCCTATAGGGACCGTCAGGGACGATTTAAGAATATAATCTTTCAAACTCTTGAATAGGATTGACTATGGCTTTATCCTTTGAAAACAAGTCTGTTACCCACTCAAAATTAATTTCTTTCTACTAGCTTCTTAATGTGATATCAGGGGATAAGTGAGAACTAGATGTAGGGGAGGGCAATATGAATATTCAATATGAATCTACAGAACCGAATATTCTAAACGAGTCGAGAATCCCATCCATACTCCCTAGACTACCTACTGAATCGACTACCCCCATTATCTAAGGTGAAACAAATTAT
Source organism: Bactericera cockerelli (assembly GCA_024516035.1). Lineage (NCBI taxonomy): Eukaryota > Metazoa > Arthropoda > Insecta > Hemiptera > Triozidae > Bactericera > Bactericera cockerelli. The sequence continues at coordinate 4,684,560 of CM044955.1, forward strand.
ACAGAATTTCAAAGAACCGCGACTCTTAAAGAGTCGACTCACTGAGTCGACTACTTTTGATGAACTGAGTCTACTGAATCGAATATTCTAAACGAGTCGAGAATCCCATCCCTATGCCAGTCTCATTAGTTCAGCAGCTGTTTTGGTAACATTTTCCTGTGGTCAAAGTCTCAAATAAATATACATGCATTGTGTGGGAACCCAAAGCCAACAGAGTTGTACCTTAACCAATGTGATCACCAGTCATTTGGATACTAATGGAGGAGCAGGCAAGAAACCCTTGCCGTCCCTGACCTATTACAACTTACCAGTCCATAATCCTCTTCTTCATCGCACATGAAGTTATCCTCACAATCAGACATATTTCACTGTTGGTTTTTTTGGTCTTTCTGATTCTCTCTGTAAGATTTCCTCTGGGTTAAAAAAACAGTTTCCCCCTCACACTCTACAGTGTCTGGAATTCAAACTTTTGATAGTGCATGGGACGCTTATAAGTTAAGATTATTGCAGTTATCTCGGATAGATGGGAATGGAACCAGACCTTCTGCCTGTATGCAGATTACGAAGTTGCAAATGCAAATTTCAAATTTGGCAAATTGCAAATTCGTTTAATTTGTTGTGAGATAAAAATTAGATTAAAAAATCTCCAAATCAGATTTCTATTTTCTGTTCAGGAAATTTCAGATATTTCAATTTCACCGGGCTTGGCTAAGTTACAACAAATGCGCTGTATAATGCGCAGAAGACCAAATTCGAGTTCAAGATGGTTAACATTCAATGAAGGGCTATGAAAGTGACAAAAAAGTGAGACAGCCTTTTCGAACTACCAACCAACCCTTAGCTTTTGTGTCGAATTTTCATTCCAATAAGTAACACAATGTGTAAAATAGAATCATTTTCTTTGCAGTTAAATAATTATATTTCAACTCTTAACAATAAACAATATACAGGAATTTGAATCCCATCTCAATTTCATGTGTACATAGGAAAAACTGTACTTCCGGATCGGTTCGTCGAAATATATCTGTTTTAACTTTTTTTCAACGAGTGCAACCTTGCTTTTATTCTTTCGCAGTTTCGAGAAAAACAAGAGAAGCCTACAAGAAGTGATAAACTGGAAAATCGAGAAAATTTTCTTTTTGTGATAGGTATCTGAATTCTGAAATTTCAGAAGTTTTCACAGCAATTAGGACGATTAGCTGATTGTGTAGAAGTGAAAATATTGTTCCTATTGTGCTTTAATGGTCCACTTCTCTCTGCCATCTATTCTTATAGATAAAACTCAATACAGATGTGTTGCTAGCTCATAGGACAGTAACTTACCTTCAACTTTGTTTTGTGATATTACTCTATATTTTTAGTAAGTTCTATTGGAAGTTATGTCTGCTCTACCAAGGAGAATTATAAAGGAGACCCAGCGACTGATGCAAGAGCCTGTGCCAGGGATCAGTGCAGTTCCTGACGAGAGCAATGCTAGGTAAGATTCATACCAGAAAGAACAATGAAACTCACACATGCCTCAAGATTTGCAACTAATGATAAGAAATCAGCCTTACTAATAGTTTGTTATCAGTTTGCTTTTGTCTCCAGGAATCTTGTTCAGTTTTTTGGATCTGCTAGGAATTAATAGGTTTTCATAATAGAAACAGAGAAAGAATATGTAGGGAAATTTTTAAAGAAATGGTCTCCAAAGAACTTGGGGTTAGTACAAGATACAGATCCAAAAGACTTCAAAGCTTATGCTAAAGATCAATAGATAGCTACTGGCAAAAATATTGACCTTCCTTGAACAGTATTGAAAATCAACCTTACCTCGGTAGCACAATCAATGAGGTGGTGGACTTGCCACCAGAGGTTGGTGGTTCAAGTCCCAAGTTCATCTGAGATTTAGTACAGTGAGTTTTAGTAATTGTGATTACTGCAAGCATGATAGCTTTTTTTTTCAATTAAGTGGGTTCTTATGTGCTGACCCATGTGATAAAGTAGTTAGCACCTGTCCATTATTACAAAGTTTGTGGGTCTACGCCCAACTATTAAAAATTGCACTGGAGTAACAATCAAAGTGATCATTGTGCATTAAAGTTTTTCTAGTCCAATGGCTTTGGATGTAGAATCTGTGATGACTAGTTAATTTTTTAAAGAGGTCAAGGATTCTTACTTTTCAAGTAAATTATTCAATTTCATCCTCAACATCAACTATCAACTGTATTCAAAACACAGCAGTATAAAAACACCATTTTTTATTGTATTGCTTCAGATATTTCCATGTGATTGTAACTGGCCCTGAGGACTCACCATTTGAAGGAGGTTTGTTCAAACTAGAGCTCTTTCTGCCGGAAGATTACCCCATGTCTGCTCCAAAAGTTAGATTTATCACTAAAATATACCATCCAAATATTGACAGACTTGGAAGAATCTGTTTGGATATTCTCAAAGACAAGTGGAGTCCCGCATTGCAGATCAGAACAGTGCTCTTATCCATCCAGGCATTGCTAAGTGCACCAAACCCAGATGACCCTCTGGCTAATGATGTTGCGGAGCTGTGGAAGGTAAACGAAGTAGAAGCAATCAGAAATGCAAAAGAATGGACCCGTCGATATGCTATGGAAAATTGAGTTGAAATAGTGTGAAACACTGAACATTGAAATTTCAACCAACAGGTATTTGTAATGGATCACATGATAAGACATACCAAGCAAGCTATGTAATTATTTGCCTGTTTACATGATTGCAGAATATCAGAGCTCTTTTAGTCAGATGTTATTTGTTTATACTACTCTTGTGGATAGAATATCCATCAGAGCTATGGAATTTTCATAGGTGGATTGAACCCTATGAAAGAAATGCTTGGTACTTAATACAGTTAATTTTAAAGTATAGTTAGATGTTATCAATCAAACAACCTCAGTAGCTTGATCAATAAGGCAGCAGACTTGTAAAATGGAGGTTGGTGGTTCAAGTCCCTAGTTGAGCAAATATTTAGTATAGCCAGTTTAACTAGTTGTGACATCACAAGAGTGACTAACACAAATATGATAACATAATGCACTCAATCAATGATAATGTCTCCTGAATTTTATTTCTTTAAATCCTAATGGATTAATTTTGTAAATTTGTTCTGTAGTTAAAATTTACTAAATAACCTTCATTATCAATTATCAATATTTATTGAGAACTTCTGTATTATGAGCATTATTGTATTGAAGTATTCCATTGACCACAATCAAATAAATCAATTATTATAATAATAAAAAAATATAACCCTGTAGAAGAGTTCTTATGCATCAAAAAAAAAAAAAAAAATAAGCAATGTTAAACAGGCTTGTTGAGTTTTATAATTCTGCCTTTTTATTTTTTAAAGTTTATTTGATTTTGTATATAAAAAGATAAAAAAATAGAGGTTATTTTAGTTACATGATATTGGGAAACTATCCAGTTTAAACTAGCCTGTCTTTATGTGTAAATTCATCTATAAATTGAACAAGTTGTAGGTATCATATATTTTACAGAAAGGGATGTTACATTAAAACTATATTTGAGAGAAATTGTCATGATTTCTCTATTCAACTTTTTCCTACTTACCCTCTTTAAAATAGTACTGAGAATAGTGCTACTAGGTTCATAAGTGATCTATTGGTTTTGTATAGAAAAACAAATTTCACTACAATAAGTTAGTATAATTAGTGCTGTTTTAATTGTGAAACTATGTTATGTTTGTTTTAAATTGTTGAGACAGTTCATGTAATTTAATTTCTCAAGTCAAGCTTATACAAGTAAGCCTGGTCTATGTACAATTGTACAACTTCTGAAAACATTGATGGTATTTGTAAGACGTACCTACAAATCCATAATAATAATAATTATCATACAAATTTCAACTGCTTGAATTTTTAAAATCTTATGTTTAGATACACAATGATTTCAAGCACTAATCACATCAATGATAAAATAATCCCACTTCAAAGAGTCAATCTCGACATTTTTCAGACGTTATCCACAAACGTTAACTTTTGAGGAACCAACATTTAATGTATGAGTATAATCTATATATTAACATATCCCCTTGCAATTTTTTCTGAGGCACAGTATAAAGCTAGCTTTTTTCCATCAGTTTATGTTTACCACAATCAAGTCCTAAGAGGTATTTTTTTTTCAGCACGAAGTATCATTTGAGCTAAGTATTGCTTGATAATACTTGTGCCATTAACTTATTTTACCGTCTATAATGCAACATTTTCTTGTTGAATAAAACCCACCTATATGGTGGAAGACCTTCCTTTATTTGTTGTACATAAATTATGATTATACCTATTATGATTTCATAAATTTCATTGTATTACACTTAAGTCCTATTTTTAGTAAACACAGACAATGTTTTTTATTTTTTTATTAAGGTTTAACGTCACTTTCAACTTCATGGTCATATCCATGACAGGGGTGTTACCATCCATTTGTGGGAAACTCATAAACCTGCTATTAACCTCACCCAGCCTGGGTTGGGCCAGAATCTCAAAATCTTCCCAATTTCAGCGTAGTTTTAGTAAACGAGTATGAGTAGTTGTGACATCATGAAAGTGATTAACACAAATTTGATAAATTAACTTAACCTTCTAGAGTGCTTTTTTTTATGCCAGCATTCTATTACTGAGGACAACATTTTATTACGAAGCTTTTCGCAACGTTTCATGCTCCGCTCTTCTGTTAGAATCAAATAATGAGAACAAATCTCACTGACTGACATTGCTTTGCAACACTTCACTTTCAAAAGTCAAGACAATATGTTACAAAAAAAATCGAAACTGTATGTTTTTTTATTGGATATCAGGCTTGATTGAGGATAAATTCATTTGTCATGTGTAGTCCACATTACCTAGATTATCAGACTGGCACCTTGACCAGCTGCACTACCCATGCTTGGTATGATGGTCAATATTGTTGAGTCCATACTTCCTCTGTCTTTCCATGTCCATGTGTGATGTCATGGTGGTGGAAGGATTGATATGAGTGAACCCTTCGAACGCCTAGAACAATTGTTCTGGGCTCCTTCTGTGTTGTGTATGTAGTGTGTTGAAATAATGCACTTAAAACTGACAATTTTTCTCAATTTATGACTAACAAACTCATACTTATGTGTATTAGTTACAATTAGCATATTAACAAGGAATGTTTTTTTTTTTGGTTTCATCTGCATGGTCATATCTCGATGGGGGTTTCACCCTCGATTCATTGTAAGTTCACAAACCAGCTACTCAAATTAAGCTCACCCAGCTTGAGTGGGGCCGAGAATAATCAGCATCACGAGGGTTCGAATTTTGACTGGTCAATGTTCACCCATCCATGTCCTAACCTCGCTGGACGTTGCTTAAATATTGCTTAACGAGCTGTTCAACCCGTGCTTTGCTACGGTCGCTACCGGAAAGTGTGTGAACTTGGCGTTTTTCTTAGCAGCTCGGGCGTCCCAGTGGAATAGTAAAAAATCCTCTCTTTTTCCACATCTATAACATAAAGAAGACACACTAAAGGCCGGGTTCAGACTCGACTGCTGGGTCCCAGCTTATGTAGATGTAGCGTCCCGTGATCAATTTGGAGCTCTGTGATTTGTGGAAATTGATCACGTGACGCTAAATCTCCATGAGCTGGGACCCAGCGGTCAACCTTTCTATTGAAGATTTAAATTCTGTTATGTTTTAGGGGCTGAACATTTAACTGCTAAGGTCATGTGGAGACGGGGGTTTTACCCTCCATTCACTGGATACTTACCAACGTTAACCTCACACAGCCTAGGTTGGGTCGGAAATAGACATCATCCATCATCAAGAGGGTTCAAATTTAATGGGTACCCCACGTCCTAACCTCAGTTTACTTCAGTGACAGAACAAAAACTGGTGAATTCAATGTGCCATCACTAGCTAAATATTTAAATTAAAAGTTTGTGTTTATGCGGGCCACACAAAACGTGCTACGCTACGAAAGATGAACTTTGGGTTTCGCTTCCCAAGCGGAAGGTCTCAGGTTCGATCCTCAGAGCCAACAAAAAATGTGTACTCAAAATTTGATTACAGCTGTTGTTTGTAAGGGATATCTTCCTGTGCGCTCGTGTTGACCCAGCAACTAAAGGAGCAGTGTTTGGGATGTTCTTTTTATTGGAAAATAATCGATATACCCTCTGAAATATATCAATCTAAATATAAATGGGACACTTCTCACCCACTAGGGGAGGCATACTACGAGACAAGCTACAAGCAGACCAAAAGCGTCTACAGTAGCTCCTGTTTCATGGCTAGGAAATAAAAAAAGGCTGTGAAACTCTCATCTTTTGCAAGCTCTGGCCGTGTCAGGATTCTCATGCTAGCTAGTAGCTCATTACCATTTTTTGGAGCTATGTGATCGGTGTTAAGATCTTGCCTGTTTAAAGATTTAAACATGTGTATCTTCACTAGCCCCAAGGTCCAAAGTCCCGGTAGCTCAGTGGTAAAGGCGACACTCTGTTAATCCAGAGGTTGCGTGTTCGAAACCCAGCCGGGACATGACAAGTTATCTTCCCATTAGGGATTTTCACCACATAATAATATAGTCGTATTTTTCTTTCTAACCAAAAAAAATTTCCTGGTTAGGTTTCTTCCAAATATTTCCATTTTATTCCAAGGTCCTTCGTAAAAGAAAAATGCGTTTGGTTACTTTTAAAGATAAACAATGAACTTAACCTATAAAAGAACTGGAAGCAAGAATTTTCTACTTCCACTTTGGTTAACATTGGAAGTGGAAATTTTTCCTCTTCCAAAAGAAAAATGACTTGCTTCCAGTTTGGTTCATTTTATTACCATTTAGTTAACTTTGGTTAGAAAGAAAAATAGGGCTTATGTCTTGGGCTTACTGCTGGAATAATGGGACGTAATAGTCCTAATCGGGCAGTACAAATAAGGCGATATTATAAACCAGGATTATAGGCATTATTATGAGGGTCAAGTCGGGCATGTGATTGGTTGAAACTCCGTTTAATAATTTAATCTTGATTTATGATTCGACCCCGAGTGTTCCTAAGAAAGTGAAGAAAATACAAATAATACTCTGTTGATATCTCCTCCCTTACGGGGAAAATTCTTAAATAGATTACTTTTTTATTGCAAAGAAAATAAATGGATCGTTATCACACAGACAAAAATATAAAATGAAACAAATTCGATGAAAAAATTAACAAAAATGAAACTTAGGTGACGGATTACAGTGACTGCCATGTTTATAAACGAAATATGAGAATTCAAGGTTCGCTTTTATCCAATGAGATCCTTGCAATTGATTCTTGAGAGTGACTGAGTAGGCAAAATTTTGTTTATGAAAAATGGCAGTAGCTGTGACAAAGGGCGGAATTTAAAGACATTCTGTGAGTAAAAAGCTGTATTTTTCTTTTGGATAAATAAAATTCTAGGTTCGGCATTTCCAAATATTTCCATTTTTTTTTTTTTTTTCAAGTTTAGCTTCTCCACAATTCGTGAAAGAAATATGCGTTTCGGTACTTTTAAAGATAAACGATGGACTTAACCAATACAAGAAATGGAAGCAAGAATTTTATAAATCCATTTTGGTTAACTAAACTGGAAGAAGATTTTTCCTCTTCCAAAAGAAAAAATGACTTTCTTTCAGTTCATCCATTTGAATCCACTTTGGTTAGAAAGAAAAATACGGCTTAAGTATAAATTTTGCGTATTATTTTAAATCGGAGAAATGTTAGATTGGAAATTCTAATCCCGATTTTGCTCTTAAAACTATGACTTTCAATTTAATTTTCCGTTTTTCTTTTAGATCTAAATGGAGGTCGGTGTGATAATTGGTGCTTCTCTTGTGGAACTCCAACCAGTCTATAATAATAATTTGGTTGTAAAATAATCTTTACAGAAAAAATAAACGAATCAAGTCGAAATTAAAATACCATATACGTTAAGGGCTGTATGAAGGACTATGAATAGAAAGTGATATATATTTATTTTGTTCTTAATATTTACAATGGACTAGATTTGCACAGTTAACTATAAAGCTTATGCTTATAGGATACAACAACCTCTGTATTTTTGATAAGTTTGGAGGATGCAATTTACAGAAATGAAAACGCTTTTCTCTTTTTCAGTGCGATAGATTCCTTTACGAGAATTGAGGGGAAATTCGAAGTTACTTGTAATATGAGTAACAACCAGTGGTTTCGTTACAAGTGGTTTCATTAGCATAAGTGGTTCCATTACCACAAAGGAAGATGCGAAGGCTTTGTAAAAAAGGCTTTTGCGTCTCCATAAATAATTTGTGTTTTTTGTACTTTGCAGCATAGTGGAAAATCCCCCTTTAGAATATCACCCTAACGAAAATCACCTGCCAGCATAGGTAGAAATACAACGGCAAGAGTTCGCTTTACACACACATCAGCACATCAGATACTTTATACACGCGCACACGAAAATAAAAACAAATTGTAATTACCCAAAACAATATTATTAAACATAAGAAAAACAATCGTAAAGAGTCCAGAATTATAATAATTTATTAGAGAGTCTTTGAATTTAGAAACAGGTTTTCACAAGAAAGACAGTAAAAATAATGATAGCGTTATTTACACTGCCCGATTCGGACTAGTGAGTCCATTATTCCAGCAGTAAACCTGAGACGTATTATTATGTGGTGAAAATCCCGACAGGGAGGAAAACTTGTCATGCCCCGGTTGGGGTTTGAACCCACGACCTCTGGATTACCAGTTAGATGCCTTGACCACTGTGCCAACGGTACACACTTTAAAAGTAAATACTTTAATGGATATAAATGTAATTGTTTAAAAGATAATAATCATATTTATCTTACATCATAACATGACTCGTTTGTGTGGGTGTGTCTTCGTAAAACTCGAGAACCACAAGTCGGATTGAGCTGAAATCTTGCCCAGTTATCATTGACAAGCTCATTAGCGTTATGCGCTTAAAAAAGTTCATTTTTACATAAATTGTCTTTCTTTGAAACCTGTAAATAATTCAAAGTTAAGAATTATACCGTTTTATATTTACAAACATAATAAAATGATAGTTGATATATTATAGCTTTTGTACATGACTAATTAGTAGGTATTGTATATGGGGCAAATAGTAGGATAATAATTAACCTTGCATCAACAATATCAACATATACAAATCAAAATCTTTGGGACATACAGATACATCTGAAAGTTGACGGGCACTGGGGAAAAACGTATTCAGTCCACCAACAAAATAAGACGGCGCATCTGAGCCAGACCCGTGGCGTAATGGTTGTGACTGCTGCCCGTAGTCCAGAGGTCTCGAGTTCGACTCCCGGATGGGGCAGACTTTTCGAAGAAAATTCTGTCCCTTCCAAACACGTGAGGCTGGCATTTCCGGCCCTACCCAGGCTGGGTGAGGTTGATGTGGGTAGCTGGTACGTTTCCCAGCGAATGGAGGGTAAAACCCCCGTCCTGACTATCTCAAATCAGGACGTTAAAACCGAATAGAATCAACTGGTCACAATAGATCCAATTAGGTCGCAGTGTTAATTGTAAGGGTTTCACTGAAAACCCTGCAACCAGGTCAGATAATAATCTAGTAGAATTGTGGAAGTACTAAAATATGACTGAATCGAAAAATGGCAGGAGTGACTTGAGTCCATGAAATAAGCGTAAGAACATCACCCCTGCTAGGTAAAAGATTTGAAGACGGGTGTACCTTCCTATTATTTTTTATTGTAATAATTTGTCTTTTCAAATAAATGGAAATGTTATAAAAATAAATTAAGTGAGTTCGATCGCGCAACTGCCTCAAATTCCGTCTGACGGGTCTCAGGACGTTCTTTCCCAGCGCTCTTCAGTTCTATAACACCAGATACTATTCAATCGTTTGTAATCATCGCAGTATTTAGATTTCAAAATCGAAGAAATACCAAACATAAAAGCAAAACCAAATGAGAACGAATGAATTCTTGTAAATAGTTGCCTCACGTGGGGATTGAACTCTAGATGTCACGATTAAGAAGCTTAAAGTTTTTGGTATTTTTTAAAATCATTAGTTAAACAAGCATTTCAAAAAATAATAATAAATAATAAGCGACCAATCGCAGTATTTTCTATTCCTTAGAGACAACAGATAATAACAAATCGTAGACAACCTCATGAGTTACGTTTCTCTCGGTTATGGTGTGAAGTTTGGAAGTACAGTAGAATCTCGCAAACTCAAAACCACCCGATGGGTCGAAAATCCCGGTAAACTCGAAAGAATTCTTTGGTCCTTGTTGAACTTTGCTCCTCATTCGAAATCCCGATAACTCGAAATGACACTCCTGTCCCTTGGATTTCGAGTTAGCGGTATTCTACTGAATGTTCCACATAGGGTAATTCAAGGGAAACAAATAATATACTGCTCTGTGTCAATTCTTCACAACACGTATAATACTTTGGTTTAGGGAAAGCTATCTAAATAGTGTAAGCTTTTTACCCATAGAGTACAACACGTATGAGTGCCGAGTTTTGAAACAGGATTAAGGGCGAAATGAATAGACTGTTTCTACTTCACAAGTCATTGCTAAGCGTCGGTTTTCCCTATCTTACACAGTACGCAATCCGTGACTTAGCGCCACAAAAGTATTACAAAAACGTCTATTAATTCCACCCTAAATATCTAGGATTTGTTAATCCAACCAACAGCTAATATAAATGCGCTAATATAAAGTGTTTAGATTAATGTCTCTTTCTTTGTATAGGCGTTCTTCACACCTCGGCCGAGGTGTTTGATATAATCCTGTTTCACAATTCGGAACTAATACTATGCAGGGAACGCCATCTTCATAGAGACAGCTAAATCCATAGATCACAACACATAAGTTAGTAAAGCGAAGCTATAATGTAAAGTATTTACTCAATTTTCACAACACTTGTAATGTTAAAGGAAACGCCCCTGAATCACAACCGCTTAAGACTATGGGCTATTCTAACAGGGTATAAGCTATACCCATTGATCACAACAGAAAAATAATACTGTGGTAAAGAACAACCAGGCATCTTCACTGAGATCATATAACTAGAGGGAGCCCGTTGTATCAAGATTTGCGTCCAGTAGGGACCATCAGCTGATTTCAAAATCAGTGCCGGAGTTGTAGTAATTTTTCTCTCGCGAAGGAGTGGGTACCTAAACTACCTAATTCTTCTAAAATAATATTTTTACTTTTTTCATACCTATTAGTTATTTTTGTCTTTGCTTCCTCTTTTACTTTCCTTATTTTCTACTTATTATGTAGTAATATAAGATTTATGAAAATTAAGGATGTTTAGATATCCGCCACTGCATGAGGTAAACAAAAAAATCAAATAAATTGAACCAATCAGAGGCCGGGATTTGTTGAAAGAGGGACCATCAGCTGTTCAAAGTTGGACGCACAAAATTGTTCAATTCGAGATAGGTAAGGTTACCTCTATGTTATAAAATCTCAGTGGGCATCTTAGTTTCAACACAACCTCACTGAGTACTTGCGAGGAACTTTGAGACGGAAACCAGTAGAGGAAACTGTAATTTAGATATTTCAAAGTCAAGGGATAATAGTAACAGTCTCATTTACAATGAAAATTTAGTTTTCATTTAGCGTATTGTTTGGAATGGGGGGTAAAATCAAGATCCGACTCAAATTATGAGTTACGATTTTGTCTCTCAATTTCGCTTGTTCTCGAAACTTTATAGGTTAACGATTCTTATAATCGTTCGAATTGGCGTAAGTTAGTTCCTCTTATAAATTAACTCAATATGTACAGACTAGAAAATTCAAATGATATTTTGTCAGATCAATATCTCGAGAACTCGTTCATTCCGCTTAGAAATTTAATAGAGTATTAGGGCCGACTTATCAAACGATTAAATTTGAAAGGCCCGACCCTGTCTCAAGTCGGCTGTTCAACCAATCACAGCGCACTGTAGCCCGACTTGAGGGAGGGTCTGGCCTATCTTAAATTTAATTTTGTTGTATAGTTTGCCTCTTGGATAATAATTGAGATTTTTCAGTGCAATATCTCGAGAACACAGTACTTTCTCTTAGAATCAACTAAGCATGCACAGACTCGATCATCCAAATTGGAATTTATCAGTCCAATATCTCGAGAACTTGTTCATTTCTCTTGGAAATTAAATAGAGTCTTAGATCTAAACTGAGATTCTCAGTGCAATGCTAGTTCCCCTTAGAATTAACGAAGTATGTACAGACTCGAACATTCAATTTGGAATTTATCAGTCCAATATCTCGAGAACTCGTTCATTTCTCTTGCGAGATTAAATAGAGTCTTAGATCTAAACTGAGATTCTCAGTGCAATGTTACTTCCTCTTAGAATTAACGAAGTATGTACAGTATTGTACAGACTCGATCATCCAACTTGGAATTTCTCAGTCCAATATCTCGAGAACACATCACTTCCCTCTTAGAATTAAATAGTTATGTACAGACTAGAATGGTATTCAGGCTGGTTGAGGTTAAATGAACACGGGGGTTTCCTGGCCTGTGAGTAGCCGGAACATGGAGGTGGGCATTGTCTTCATCAGAATCTGGAACAGAAATGTTAAATTACAATAGAATATGTTTTTATTGTACATAATCGTTCAAATTTCCTCCGATGGAATTCGGTTTTTTCCATTCGTGAAAGAAAAATGCGTTTCGATACTTTTAAAGATAAACAATGGAAAGATGAAAACAAACCAGGAAGAAAGAAATGGCAGCAAGAATTTTGTAAATCCATTGTAAAGTGCCCTGAAGTAATGCGAAAGCGGTTCCGGGGCACACTTACCTTTTTTTTTTTTTTTTTTTTTTTTTTTTTTTAAATCCATTTTAGTTAACTAACCTGGAAGAAGATTTCTTCTCCTTTCGTTTTCTTCCAAAAGACAAATGACTTTCTTCCAATTCGTCCATTTTATTCGAATCCACTTTGGTTCGAAAGAAAAATACGGCTTATCTATTCGATTGCTGTCTTGTCCACGTCGTGTTTACTCACCTCACCCACAGAGGTCGCTAGTAGGTTGACTATTTTCTCGTGAGGCACAGCCACCACACTCTGGTTGTTGATCTCTATGATTCTGTGCCCCACCCTTACGCCGCCCCTCTCCGCAATGCCGCCTCTTAGTAAACTACATATCTGTGGGACAGGAGACAAACATGGACATGACTACATGCGAGATGAATGTGCTATGTTGGCTGACATGGCATGGAACGGTGTCATGATCGAACCAATAGTCAGAGACAGTGACATCCATCAAACAGCATTGATTGCAGACATCAAGGTTAATGACGTTTGGGAATCTGGGAAGCCTGCGTTTTTTGACAATCGCATTATTAATGCCGACGCAGCTTCTTATGTTTCCCAGAGCTGGACAAGTCTTTCAAATAGTGCAGCTGTCGAGAAACATAAAAAATATGATAGAGCAATTGAAGACATCAGAGGCTCATTTTCCCCCTTGATAATATCTGTAGATGGTGCCCTTCAATATGAATTCGATAGCTTCCTGAAAAAGATGGCAAATACATTATCCAACAAGTGGAATAAACCTTACAATAGAATAGTTGGTTGGGTTAAAACCAAGATACAAGTCGCTTTGATTCGTGCTGTTTCTCTCAGATTGAGAGGGTCAAGATATAAATTGAGGAGGTATGAAGTTGAAGATGGATGTGGTGTGTTCCAAATTTAGACGGAGCTGGCTTTGAAGATGGAAATAAATGGACTTATTTTTAATAAATTATAATTTCCATGTTATTCAAATTAAAAAAAAAAAGACAAACAGGGTTAATGATTCAATTGGAAACTACATATCTGTGGGACAGGAGACAAACAGGGTTAATGATTCAATAGTAAACTACATATCTGTGGGACAGGAGACAAACAGGGTTAATGATTCAATAGTAAACTATATATCTGTGGGACAGGAGACAAACAGGGTTAATGATTCAATAGTAAACTACGTCATATCTGTGGGACAGGAGAAAAACAGGGTTAATGATTCAATAGTAAACTACATATCTGTGGGACAGGAGACAAACAGGGTTAATGTATCAATAGTAAACTACATATCTGTGGGATAGGAGACAAACAGGGTTAATGATTCAATAGGAAACTACATATCTGTGGGACAGGAGACAAACAGGGTTAATGATTCAATAGTAAACTATATATCTGTGGGACAGGAGACAAACAGGGTTAATGATTCAATAGTAAACTACATATCTATGGGACAAGAGACAAACAGGGTTAATGATTCAATAGCAAACTACGTATCTGTAGGACAGGAGACAAAAAGGAGCCGTGTTTTTCTATTGGTTCTTTTAAAGATAAAATTAACCTATAAAGCGGTTTCGCCCTTCCACCCTGTATGTGTACATCGAATTTTCACCCATGAAATGGGAGGCATATTATTGTTATTCCAATCTTTATTAGGAGGACAAAGTACAATATTTACAGTATAAAACTAAGAAAAAATAAATAAATGATAAAATAGTATGAAAAATAAATAAAGAAAAAAAATAATACTAATGTCCTAACTAAAGGGCGGGGTTATTGCCTGTGACAATATCTTCCACCCAACTCTTTGAGTTATATTTACAGTATAAAATTAAGAAAAATAAATAATTGATAAAATAGTATGAATCATAAATAAATAATACGAATGTCCTAATTAACAGGCGCGATTATTGCCGGTGGCAATCTCTTCCACCCTGAGTTGGGTGGAAGAGATTGCCATAGGGATTCTACGGGATGGGATGGACAAGCTACACTAATCTTTAAATTAAAACTTGAAAAAATACTCACCACTCCGTTTTGTACACTAAATCCTAATTGATATTTGGTATCGGGGCGCTTAATCTTAACTTCTACAACAGGGGCACAAGGAACAACCGTCAACTTTACAACCGTTTGATTTTTGGAATTCTGTGAAGGAAAAAGAGAACACATTTAGATTAGTTGACAGGTCAAATTTACCTCTCTGAAAGGGCGATTAACCTCTCTACAAAAGAAACCCATTTATCATCATCATCATAGGGCGGCGTCATCGTGAACGATGGTAGCCAGACAGTGGAGGAATGACTCAACACTTCTACAACTGTCTTTACAAGGAGGCGAAGAACCAAGCCAATGCTGGTCTACTCCCTGTTTATAGTCCCCAAGCCAGACTGCTGGTCTACTCCCTGTTTATAGTCCCCCAGCCAGACTGCTGGTCTACTCCCTGTTTATAGTCCCCCAGCCAGAATGCTGGTCTACTCCCTGTTTATAGTCCCCCAGCCAGACTGCTGGTCTACTCCCTGTTTATAGTCCCCCAGCCAAAATGCTGGTCTACTCCCTGTTCATAGTCCCCGAGCCAGACTGCTGGTCTGGCTCGGGGACTATAAACCTCTGCTGGAACCTCTGGATTCACAGAGTGCCGAAATAATAAATAAATGATAAAATAGTTTGAAAAATAAATAATTCAATGACAAAGAAGAAAATAATACGAATATCCTAACCACAGGGCGGTGTTACTGCCTGCGGCAATCTCTTCCACCCAGGTATCGAAACAGCTGTCCAGGTATGTTCTGATATTCATGTACATCTAATACAACTTCTCTCTTTTCTGTTTATACTGATTAAAATAGAGAGGTTAGTTGATGGCATGGATACTCAGAACTATTACCTGCTGATGAGAGCCAATAAGCTCGAAACAGCTGTCCAGGTATGTTCTGATATTCATGTACATCTAATACAACTTCTCTCTTTTCTGTTTATACTGATTAAAATAGAGAGGTTAGTTGATGGCATGGATACTCAGAACTATTACCTGCTGATGAGAGCCAATAAGCTCGAAACAGCTGTCCAGGTATGTTCTGATATTCATGTACATCTAGTACAACTTCTCTTTTTTCTGTTTATACTGATATACCCAACCCTTACTTATTCAAAGGATGTTGAGTCCCGGTATCTCAGTGGTAAAGGCGGCACTCTGCGAATCCAGAGAATCCAGATGTCATGGAAACCCAGCCGGGACATGACAAGTTATCCTCCCATTTTACCACATAATAATATGTCTTGGGCTTACTACTGGAATAATGCGACTTTAATAGTCTTTTAATCGGGCAGTATAAATAAGGCGATATTATTATTGAGTAAAAAGTAGTAAAAAAAATCTTGAAAAATATTTTTTTTGTTTTCGTCCTTTTGTTCTCGACAACGGGGCTCACCTTAATGTACGTCTGGCAGGTGGACACGACAGCGTGACTCACCTTAATGTACGTCTGGCAGGTGGACACGACAGGCTGACTCACCTTAATGTACGTCTGGCAGGTGGACACGACAGCGTGACTCACCTTAATGTAGGTCTGGCAGGTGGACACGACAGCGTGACTCACCTTAATGTAGGTCTGGCAGGTGGACAGGGGCAGCCCCACCAGGGAGACCCCGTTCACGGCGATGATCTGGTCGCCTATGTTGAGCTGCCCACAGCGGGCGGCCGCCCCCGCAGGGGCCAGGTTGGCTATCACCACAGTGGGCAGCATGGACCCCCAGCCCGACTCTACGATCACCACGCCCAGGATCTCACCTTTGCCTTTGGGAACCACCACCTGGGAAGACAAATAAAAACATATTTTTGTATAATATTTTATTATTTTTTTTTTTTTTTCAAACATTTTGTTCATTAATTTATTTATTTAATAAAAAAATTACAAGCTTGTTCCTTACAAATCAGCATTTTACCAAGAATAACAAAAATATTTTTTTTTTTAACATGTCTATTGGTTAGAATATTTATTTTAGTTCTGAGAGGGTAAGTGGTTAACGCGCTAGTCTGGTAATCCAGGTAGCGTAGGGATCCGTTGGTTCGAATCCCACCCAGTGCATGAATTTTTCCTCATTAATTTGAGTTTGTGACCACATAATAATAAGACTCTGAGGGTTAGGTGGTAGAAAATGCTTTGACCATTAACCTCGCCTGGTGGTTACCTTCCACTAAAGAGTGTTATTTTTACAGCAACATGATAATAATAATATAACACTCTTTAGTGGAAGGTACCCTTAGAGTCTCATTATTATGTGGTCACAAACTCAAATGAATGAAGAAAAATTCATTCACTGGGTTGGATTCGAACCAACGGATCCCTACGCTACCTGAATTACCAGACTAGCGCCTTAATCACTTGACTACCAGTGCACGGTGACAACAACAACCACAAAAATGTCGGGTTTTTGCCCCAATGCAAAGCAAAGCAATTCAAACTCACCTCTTTCTTTTTTTTTCTTTTTTTTTCTAATTAGACGCTTTAACTCTGTGTTGCAACAGGTCGTTCGCGCCGACTACCCCTTTTTAAATCATGTCATAAATACCTATTTTAATAAGATAAAGCAGTAGATAGTCAACGCACTCCACAGAGTCAGAGGGGGCAGGAGGAATAGGGAGCGAATCACGGATTTGTGAATGTAAAGGACAGATCAGAATGTGTCGGACAGTGAGATATTCTACGCAATCACATAAAGGCTGGGGGTTTCTCTTGAACTCACCTCTTTCTGCAACTCCTTCTTGGCAAACATTTGCAGCTCATCTCCGAAGATCTCCTGAGAGTTGAGCACCTCCTGGTAGTCCATCTCCTTCACGAAGCTGTGGTCCTCGATGCCATTGGCTTTGAGGAACTCCATGTAGGCCACCTGGAATGCCTGGCCAATGGACTGGGCTATGAATTGGGCCTGGGGAAGAGTCGAAGGTATTAATTACACTTCAGACCAAAAATAAAAGGATTGCAATGTATTGCCAAGTATTTCAAGCTGTGGTCTTCGATGCCATTGGCTTTGAGGAACTCCATGTAGGCTACCTGGAATGCCTGGCCAATAGACTGGGCTATGAATTGGGCCTGGGGAAGAGTCGAAGGTATTTGTTACACGTCATCAAGAGGAAAGACACTTCAGATCAATAATAATAATAATAATATTGGCTTATTTATACTGATCGATTAGGACTATTAAGTCCCATTATTCCAGCAGTAAGCCCAAGACGTATTATTATGTGGTGGAAATCCCAAATGGGAGGATAACATGTCATGTCCCGGCTGGGTTTCGAACCCACGACCTCTGGAATCTTTGGATTCACAGAGTGCCGCCTTTACCACTGAGCTACCGGGACAGATAAAAGGATTGCAATGTATTGCCAAGTATTTCAAGCTGTTATCCTCCATGCCATTGGCTTTGAGGAACTCCATATGGACTGGGAACGAGTAAAGGATATTTATTACGTACTGTTTGTTTGATTCCTCTTTGAACGAGTGAACTACAGACTCAGATCTTTGTTCAACTGCTTTTGGAACGAATGAAGTTTGGATTCAGTTCATTATTAACTGCTCTTTGAAACTGAACTACAGATCTGGTTCATACTTTAACGGCTCTTTGAACCAGTGACTTATTGATTCGGTTCGTAATTTTATTGCTTTTTGACCGAGCGAACTACTGATTCGGTTCATAATTTAAAAGCTTTCTTACCACATTACTCTCAAACACATGTCAGATCATCAACTCCTCTTTGAAAAAGTGGACTACCAATTCAGATCATACTTCATCGCTCTTTGAACGAGTGTACTAAAGATTCAGCTCATAATTTCAACTATTCATTAAATGAGTGATTCGGATCTCACCTCATCACTCTCAAACACATGGCAGATCATCAACTCCTCTTTGAAAAAGTGGACTACCAATTCAGATCATACTTCATCGCTCTTTGAACGAGTGTACTAAAGATTCAGCTCATAATTTCAACTATTCATTAAATGAGTGATTCGGATCTCACCTCATCACTCTCAAACACATGGCAGATCATCAACTCCTCTTTGAAAAAGTGGACTATCAATTCAGATCTTACTTCATCGCTCTTTGAACGAGTGTACTTTTAAAGATTCAGCTCATAATTTCAACTATTCATTGAATGAGTGATTCGGATCTCACCTCATCACTCTCAAACACATGGCAGATCATCAACTCCTCTTTGAAAAAGTGGACTACCGATTCAGATCATACTTCATCGCTCTTTGAACGAGTGTACTAAAGATTCAGCTCATAATTTCAAATATTCATTGAACGCACGATTAGCTCAGTGGTTAAGCACTCGCTTGCCATGCGGAAGGTCCCGGGTTCGATCCCCCGTGCCGACAAAAATTTGTATTCTTAATTTGGTTACAATTGTTTGTAAGGGATACCCTTCCGGTGCACTCGTGTTGACCCAGCACCTAAATGGGAACTATTGTGTCACTTCTCGCCCGTCAGAGGGGAGGCATACTACGGGATGGGCAGGCTACAACACAGACCACAAGCGTCTACAGTAGCTCCTGTTTCATGGCTACGAAATAAAAAAGGCTGTGAAACACTCATCTTAAAAAAAAAAAATTATCTAGCCAGGCAAGCGCCGGTATGGCTGCACGAAGTCCTGCTAGAATTTTAAAATTTTAAACATCAAAATTGTCGAGGCCACATTAATCAATGGGTTAATATTGGTCGAAGCCCTGATGGGCTAATCTTAGCCATCTCAAACCAATTAACAACTTGTTAAATTTGGCTATGATGCTACCTCGCATATTTTCGATTTCGAGCACCTAGCTTTCAGTTGTTCTTGGTAATTCTAGCGCTCGAGGTCGTAAAATTTAAAAGCTTCCCTGTGAGCGTTCCCCTTTGGAACTTTGTCAACTCGACAAGAGTAATTCCCCCTTGGAAATAATTTAAGTAAAACAACAGTGGTTAAATAGTGCCTAGTGACAAAATAGACCTTTTTTTTTAAACTTGTGCTAAATTCAATAACCTTTGATTTATCTTACCGCGCCGCGGGATTCAGTGATAGGGTAGGGTGCCACTCTAATTCCTATTATCCTTTGGCAAGGGTGGGTAAGTTAGGTATTACATCTAAAAGGTACTCACAAAGGTAAGAATGCACAATCTTATTCATTTGGTTTTGGGATCTTAAAATTGTTCTAATGAACCATGTCGCCCTAAAAAATACAGTCCACTAAATATCGAAAATGCTAATGTGTGAAGAAAGATCACACAAAAATTTCAAGTCAAAATTTAAAGAAGAAATTGACAACCATAAAAGGCGTTTGAAGGCAAGTCTACAAGCTCAAGAAGAATATGGGTTGAGAGAATGTGATTTTTTGTAAAAGGCAAAATGTTTGCGAAATAATAAATAATAATAAAAAAAAAAAAATAAAAAAAAAATGAGTGATTCGGATCTCACCTCATCGCTCTCGAACACATGGCAGATCATCTTGGGTGTGCGCGAGATCTTGGGCGGCTCATCCACTTCCTGAGAGACAAAGCGGCGCCTCGCCATGAGCACCACCAGGTCTCCTATGTCGGCTATGTAGGAGATGGTGCGGAGAGCATGGTCCATCATGATTTCCTGCGAACAAACAATTTGGATTAATCTCGTAATTGTATTAACTCTTTGACTGCCAGAGGAGAGAGAGACAATAAAATAAATATATTTTAAGAGACTGCTCTCATAATAGAGAATTGCCAAAAGACACAGTATAACCATCAATTATCCAAGATTACATATTTTTTCTTCTTATTATTGATATTTTTTTCCCTTTCTTTTCTTTTCTTCATTTTTTTTTTTTTTTTTTCCCCCCAAGTATTGACATGTTTCCTCAAGCCGAAATAGTGCACTTCCCTAGCGGTTTAATGTAAAACATATTTGATTCTCATTTCCTTATATTTTGACCTATATTAGATTCAAGAACGCCTCTTTGCTAAGGTCAAGAAAGAGTGAGAAAGAGGAAGCTGAGAAGGGAAAAGAAAAAGAAAGAAAGAAAAGGGAAAGAAAGAAAAAAAAGGGAAAGAAAAGAAAAGAAAACCTACCATTGTAGCCACTTTCCCATGGCTTCAGCAGTATCCTAAAAAAAAAAACACTTCTTTTTGTTCCGAACAGATTTCATTAAGTGTTAATTCACAGTTGTGTATATTTATAATTTTATGACTTCTTAGGCCCTAATTATGAAACAGGATTTGTTAATCTTACTGGACACTATCCCTTTCCCTTAACTTTCACCTTGACAAAAGCTGTAGAGGTCATATCTTAGACGGGCTTTGAAAATGTATATTAGCTCTATGGCGTGACGGAGCTGTAGCCTACCTAGGTGGTGGAAAATCTTGTTTAAAAATACCTATCGGTCAGCTGATAAAATCCAAGGGCGAAATTAATTGACATTTTTGTAATACCTCTGTGGCGCTAAGTCACAGATTGCGTACTGTGTAAGATAGGGAAAACCGACGCTAAGCAATGACTTAAGTTATTGGCTTTATCTATTAATTAATTGGATTTACTAATCCTGTTTCATAATACGGCCCATACCTTGAGGTCAGTGTTGAGAACCATGATCTTCTCGGTTGATATGAATAGGTCTACCTCTGTGCTGGGTTGCGTTTCTCCTTCAGGAGCCTGGAACCCAAACAGAAGCAGGAATAATTTTAGCAAAAGTAGAAATAATACTTTCTTTTAGTATAGTTGATCAAAATAATTAGGATAACTCAGAGGGTGTTTTGAGAAAAAAATCATTTGTCAGAAATACAAGTGAATAATACAATGATGAATAAGAAACTATTTAGACATCCGTCAGGTTGGCTGGCGAAGGGTTGGGTGGAAGAGATTGCCATAGGCAATAACCCCACCCTTTAATTAAGTCATATGTTTTTATATATTTTTCTATTCTTTTTCATGTTTATTGTATACAGGGTGTCCCACCAAACTTGGACACCTCAAATAACTCGGCCCCTGAAAGAGTTTTTGAAAAATAAAAAAATCTAGGGTACATGTGCTAATTATGCGGTTTCAGTTATGAATTTTTTTTATACAGGGTGGTTCAAAAGTCAGAAATTGAGGTGTCAACTTTCGATTTTTAAATGGATCGACCTGAATTTTATTTGATAATTTTACTTCTAAATGATTCCTGAGTACTTTTTTAAACAAAAATATTACATACAGGGTGGTTTTTTTTCGACCAATTTTTTTTCTAAATCTTGAATAACTCAAGTTCGGTTAATTTTTTCGATAACAAGAAGAGAATGTGTTTATGTAATGAATACACGCACTTTCAATTGGCATCAAAAAATTTTATACAGGGTGGTTCACAAGTAAAATAATGACTTGATTTTTTTAAAAACCGAGTTTTTTTAGTTTTTTATTTAGGATTAATAATTCTCGTCTAATTTTACACATTTTTCGTTAGTCATATCGAAAAACAAAACTAAAGTGTTGTACAGGGTGAGACATAATTTTTTTGTAACACCCTGTATATGGGCAGTCAAAGAGACGCAAAATTAAATATAAAGACTAAATATGCAAGAAAAACTTTGATTTTTAATTAACCTAAAAAGTTATGGTTTTTTAACTAATGTTGTCGCATGGACCACCCTGTAGATATTTTCTTAAACTATCATGTAGGTACTCTAAGTTGTATAAAATTCAACTAAAACTTCGAATCATGTGGGAAAAACACGTAAAAACACGAATTTGAAGCCATTTTCAATTTGGTGTCCACACTGAATGATTTTAAAACTTGAAATAAAAAGTAGGTAGGTGTAGACACAAAATTGAGCATGGCTTTTTGAATTCATTTTTTTTCTTTCAGATTTGGACTCCTCGTTCAATTTTTGACAGTTTCGGCTACCCATATGATGTTTTAAGAAAATATCTACAGGGTGGTCCATGCGACAATATTAGTTAAAACAAAATAACTTTTTAGTTTAATTAAAAATCAAAGTTTTTCTTGCATATTTAGTCTTTATATTTAATTTTGCGTCTCTTTAACTGCCCATATACAGGGTGTTACAAAAAAATTATGTCTCAGCCTGTACAACACTTTAGTTTTGTTTTTCGATATGACTAACGAAAAATGTGTAAAATTAGACGAGAATTATTAATCCTAAATAAAAAACTAAAAAAACTCGGTTTTAAAAAAAATCAAGTCATTATTTCACTTGTGAACCACCCTGTATAAAAAATTTTGATGTCAATTGAAAGTGCGTGTATTCATTACATAAACACATTCTCTTCTTGTTATCGAAAAAATTAACCAAACTTGAGTTATTCAAGATTTAGAAAAAAAATTGGTCGAAAAAAAACCACCCTGTATGTAATATTTTTGTTTAAAAAAGTACTCAGGAATCATTTAGAAGTAAAATTATCAAATAAAATTCAGGTCGATCCATTTAAAAATCGAAAGTTGACACCTCAATTTCTGACTTTTGAACCACCCTGTATAAAAAAAAATTCATAACTGAAACCGCATAATTAGCACATGTACCCTAGATTTTTTTATTTTTCAAAAACTCTTTCAGGGGCCGAGTAATTTGAGGTGTCCAAGTTTGGTGGGACACCCTGTATATAGTTTCCATTTTTTTCATTATTAAAATAATTATTTGTATTATACATTATGTCCATTTATATCTAATAAAGTGTAAAATAATAATAATAAATTCTGAAGTGAAATGTGTATTACTTAAATAAAAATGAAGAATTATTTACAAATTAACTATGTTATTTTAAAAAATATAGAAAATTAAATTTCAAAGTAGGTAGAACCTACTAGAAGTGTTTACAAAAACAATAATAATATTAATTATCAATTCAACTTTTTACAGCTGAAAATAGATCACTTACCAAAGCCTTTTAGAGCCAAAAGCAGCAGGAAAAGAAAAAGCAAAAGATCGTATTAGTTTAAAACGAAAGTAAAGAAGCTCTACAATGAAGCAAAAAGCATGCAATGCAGAAATATTTGGAGAATTTCGTTGAAAACTTTGTCAGTTAACTGGAATTCACTCCTATAAAATGACAATATAAAAAAGCTTAGGTTCTAGAATCCCATTTTGAATTGCCTATTCTAATAGTATGTTCCTAAATGTCATGTCCCAATCTTCAAAAATGCATTTCATAAAAGTAGAAAATGAATTAAACACCAAAATAGGTTTACAAGAACTTCATGGTTCTCATTTTATTCTGATAACTCCTATTTTCCTTACAAATGTAGTACCACTTCAACAATCCCAAGAAAATTGGATTTCAAGATCTAGAAAAATATACTAAAATAATTGATGGAAGGAAGGGGTCAGATTATAAAACGGGAATTGGAGACAGTATTCTTTTGACATTAACAATACATTCAAGAATATTTATAACCATGTCTTTGTTTGAAACATGAATACATAATATTGGTAGCATGGGAAACTAACTATTGATAAATTAATTTTAAAGGCACAGGAGTTTAAGAAAATCGCCAGAACATAAAATTTTCAGTAAAATTCTTAGTCAGGCCTCTCAAGTCACAACTTTCTATTACATAAAAACATAAGACTTGACAGCAAATTCATTCTCAACAACTTGATATTTAGGGCGCAACTAATAGACGTTTTTGTTGTATCACTGTGGACTTAAGTCTAGATGTTGCGTATTGTTTTCAATGGGGAAACTAATGGGTTAGTCCGAACTTGTGATCTTGAATTTATCTATTAAGTTCACCCTTATTTTAAGTGATCCCCAATTTATTAAACTGCAAGAAGCGCCAATAACTAGAGCCATGACATTCTGCAACACACTTCAGCTGGACCACGATCACTATAATCTCTCTGGTGATCTGTTCCGGCTGGAATGTGAGCAGAGAATGTCTGTACAAAATTGTTAAAGTTAAGGCTGTATTGTTTATAATCTTTAGTTTGTATGCCTTGTTAGGACATTAGTATTGTCGTTTGAATTACTTTAAACTCTTTAAAGTATTAAATTTCTAAATGATGTTATGTCCATTAAGAAAAAAAAAAAAGTGTTGCCAATAATTCCCCTCTCTAAGTCCACTTCTACAATCTGGCCCCCGAAGAGAGACCTTGATCTTAAGCACCGCCTCTTCCACCATGATTTTCTTAACGCGCCGCTTGCAGCACTTGGGATCATCCTCATCCACTTGCACGGAGCCCAGGAACTTCAGGCGGAACATGGTCCCAGGGCCGAGCCCTGTGTCAATCCCAGGGTCCTCTGCTGCCCCGCCCGCGCACCCGGCGTGGTGACTTTCCACCTGGCAACACACAGACACACAAACGCACACGAAAATGTTGGGCATCCCTAGCTTTCCAACACCCCGCCATATTCTGGAGAAAAACAATCGAGTCGAATGCTCGGGAAACATCGATAAATGGGCAGTCTCCTCTCCCTCTGACAGCACTTTTGGTTCAGGTGAAAGTGACTTTACAAGTGTATGGTTGCGGTGTGGTGTGTGAAGTGCTTGTAAATGAGAGACTTGAAAGTGTGTAAGAGTGAAGAATAATCAAGTATGACGTCTTTTCAAGTGATTTATTTGTTACTATTTTAAGAAGCACTCATTTATAAAAGTGTTTTAACTATCTAAATACACATCAACAGGTAGTATAACAACACAATTACAAGATAAAGACATTTTTTTAATTATGTAAAATACTTCAGGAATCAATACTGCTGGTTTTCTCCAAACCAAAAGATCTACAGTGAAGATCAATTGTATCTAACTTTTAATATTCCTCAGAATATGGTGGACGTGTGGAAGTGAAAACAAATTTTATTTTCGGTCAGTACAAATCTCAATTTTTTAGAAGTTGGAAGTGAACCCCACCGCTTGCTGTTAGTACAGTTGAATCTGGATATAATTGACTCAGATATACGAGTCCATTATTTCCAGGTTATACCTCGTAATAGAAAACTCATTATAATAGAGAAAATCTCAGGTCCTTGCGTCACCTGTTTATGTGTAATAGAGAACTGGCTATGTCAGAAACCTCTTTATAATAGAATTTCTTCTCTGTCCCTTGGTTTCTATTGTATCCAGGTTCGACGTATATTGCCAATTAAATGTAGTGCACAATAGCCCTTTTCCCTTTAACTCTATGTATTTTCTCGTGACATAAAAGTTACATAACTTTTGTTATACATGGAAAAAAATTGAGATCTGTACCTTGAATATGCATTACCGTGTTGATTGAACCACTTAAAAAAGGTGTAGTAAGTGATACGACTAAAAAATAACCAAATCAGTGTATTTCTGTGCATGAGAGTTTCAAACAGAGGATATAAAGTGCTGGTACTTCGATCACTGTCATCAGGAGAGGAGATTGAGGTAAATGGTGCAAAAACATTGTGTAGGAAATATTTGCTTGACTTTAAAAAAAAAAAATCAATTAAGGAAAAAATAAGCAACAAGCACGGTGTATGTATAAAATTGTTGAAGAGGAGGGATATTTCTTAGACAAAACCAATTTTAATACTATCGACCGTACATATGTAGATAGCTACACTAACTATACTAAAGATTAAGTAGTGCATTATCTCCAATGGTGCAGATAACAAGTGCCCTTTTGCGAACAAAAAGGTTCTTTAAAATATCTCGTGGTAAAAAGTAACAATGCAAAAACTAAATGGTTAAAAGTTTTAAATAATTTGAAGATACATCACTTGGCTTTTTCAAATTCATTTATATTCACATGGCTATATCGCCAGTAACGCCCAGTGAAAAAAAATGTATGTTCCTTCAAAATCTTCAAATAACCTGTTGTGACACAGTGTTAAAAAAGTGCCTTATTCGAAAAAAAAAATCTTCAAATTATTTAGATTTTTTGATAGTTTTACTAATATTTGTATACATTAAATTTTTCAAGTGACATGTTCTAGAATTTTAATGGGAGCTAAAACTGGGAGCTATTTACAACGTCTATATTTACACTAGAACGAACATTCAAGATGGCGGGTGTTGAAAAACGGTGACACATTCTGTGCGAGCTTGTGTGTTTGTGTCTCAGGCGCCTTTGTTAATAGGACTATTAAGAAATGTACATTTCCGACCCAAAGTAAATCAAGTCAAGGGGAACATGGCCATAGCAAATATTAATATTTTTTCATGGTTCTAAACATTTTTTAAAAAAAAAAGTGAAACCCCAACATTAAAAATTTATTTCAATATACGTTTTAAATGTCAAGAATTTCTTACAAACCTTCTTGATTTAATAATAAAATATTAATAGGTACAATTTTTTTTTTCAGAAAGAAGATATAAGTAAATAAGTTCACCGTGCACTGGTAGTCAAGTGGTTAACGCTCTAGTCTGGTAATCCAGGTAGCGTAGGGATCCGATGGTTCGAATCCCACCCAGTGCATGAATTTTTCCTCATCAATTTGTGTTTGTTACCACATGATAATACTTACTTTACTTTTACTTTTCCGTGGCTGCGGCCTCAACGACCACATGCCTGTTCTATGATAATAGGTGGTAGAAAATGCTTTCAGGATTAACCTCGCCTGGTGGTTACCTTCCACAAAAGAGTATTATTATTAAAGTTAGTGTATCAATTGTATCATGTTCCCGAGAATGTAAAACCTTTGATTTTGAACCATTATCCAGCTTGTCTAAGTTACAAGTCTAGCGCTGTAGCCACATCAAGTATAATGCTTGGTAGTATCTATAGCACCTGTGTGGAGCATGAAATTCTTTACTACAACTTTTTTTTTTTGCCTTAAGTGAACTAGCACATATTTCATGCATCACAAAATTAAAGACCCGATATTATCTCTGGATCTTGACCATGCCAAGGGCTAGGACTTAGGGCATATTCCGATATCTTTATTGAAATGGGCCCAACTGTGTCAATATCCACGAATGTCTGAAGTAGACAAAAAAAACCACCGTAATTTTTCTCCAAAGCGAAACGCAAAAAGCAAGCATTTTTAGTAGTTTGTACTCACAAAGCATGAAGAATTCGCTTTTTTTATATACAAATTTACAATTTAACAAAATTACAATGTTTAGTATTTTCTTAATATTTGGGGAGAGATATAGAAACAAATAATTTTACATATCTACACAATGGAAGATTAAAACTTCGTACAAGGATTCGGATAAAAAAACAATTTCCAAATACCTTCTGACCTAATTGGAACCATTATTAGTAATAAAAAAATGACTTGGTAACTAAAATTTATATTTTATTTATTATACTCCTTGCCAAAGCAGTGTTCTGGTTTTTTATTTCATCACTGTCTGACTATCTACCTCACCGGAGTACCGCACCATTTTTTACTTCCGAGAAATTTCTAATATTAGAAATCGGAAGTATTGTGTTCGTTGTTTTTTGTTGTTGTAATTTATCTGTATTTTTTTATAAATCACAGAACATTTTATGAAAAAGAAAATGAAAGAACACGAAAATTTTAAACAAAAAGATTTGAAAATATTCATCAATTTTTATGAATATATTAAAAAGTTAGTATTTAAAATTTAGGTGAGGTCCAATGTGCAAAGTTGGATGTGTTGGACCTAGCCTTTATGAATATGTCATTTTTGTTTAAAAAAATATTATGTGCAAATATTGAATTTATTACTAAATGTCCAATCTTAAAATTATTGTACAATATTTTTTCCCCATTTTTGTAAATAAAAGTTTTTGAAAAAATAATTAATTTCATAAATAAAATAATAATTTTTCATCTTTATGATGAACAAATGATGTGGCGGTTGACAACTGTTCAAAAAGAACTGTTCTCGGCAACCAAGAAAACCTCGCAGTTATTACAAGAAATACCACAGCTGCTAATGCATGCTAATAAACGGAAGAGAATGCCGTTGGCATTAGCACCGCCCTTGACCAAGTTTTGTTTTCTTAATTTCAATATCTATGTATGTATTCTATGTCATTTGTAAATAACATTACATAATTCCTGGGGTCTTTTCTACAAAAACGAAGAAATTCCTATGTGCTGCGTCCATTATTTAGAACTATTGCACCCCATTTCACTCACTCTTCACTTTCGAAAACATCTGCTGCCCTTAAGAAGTTTAGCAGTTGTTTTATGGGTTCTTTTTAATATCTATGTATGTATATATTCTATGTCATTTGTAAATAAACTTGATCCAACATGTTTAATAATGAATGACCGGGTTACGAAGTGTTATCTTTAGAACTTTAGAGCATCAGCGGGAGATGGATGCGTCCCAAAACTTTGGCCCCGCCCCCTGTACTGACCTTGATTCTCGACACCGCCAAAACTTAGGCCCCGCCCCTTGTACTGACCTTGATCCTCGACCGCCCGCCCCCCTGTACTGACCTTGATCCTCGACACCGCCTCCTGTACTGACCTTGATTCTTGGCCCCGCCCCCTGTACTGACCTTGATCCTCGACACCGCCCCCTGTACTGACCTTGATTCTCGACACCGCCAAAACTTAGGCCCCGCCCCTTGTACTGACCTTGATCCTCGACCCCGCCCCCTGTACTGACCTTGATCCTCGACACCGCCTCCTGTACTGACCTTGATTCTTGGCCCCGCCCCCTGTACTGAAACCCTTTATTCTCGACCCCGCCCTTGTACTGACCTTGATCCTCGATACCGCCTCCTCCGCCTTGCATCATCCTCGTGCTCTTGGTGGCTGGCCCTCGCACACCAGCTGGGTGGAGCCTAGGTACCGAGCCCGGAACAGCACGCCCTCTATCAGCACTGCGGTTCATGGAGCATGCCTGGTGGGGACAGAGGGAATTCAAGGGTTAATATATTTTTTTTTTTTTTTTTTTTTTACAAATTAACGGGTTTAAACATGTTTATTGTATATAATATTAAAATACAATTGTATAAAGTTGAAAAAATACATATAAAAGTATAAAATAGAATAATAAAAATAAAATAATATATAAAAATATTATTTTCGTATAGATATTTATTTCGCAATTCAATTTTTACATTGTTTTTTTTTTTTTTTTTTTGCCAATGCTTATGAATACGAAAATGAGCAAATGCTTTTACTTCTACCTTTTTCTTCAGACCTTTTGCTTTTACTTCGAGCATTTGGTCATGAGCGAATGCTTCATTTTTATGAATACGGCCGAAACTCGGATAAGGGACGCTATTCTTGTTGAAATCCTATAAATAAATTGTCGCCAAAAGGCTGTAAACGGAATAATGATATACGATTGAGAACACTCCGTTCCAGGACAATGATAAGCAAAAGTTACGCTTGGGCGGAGTTACTTGGTATTATTTTTAAGCATTAATTATTAAATTATTAACGAAAAGCAGCGATGGTTTGCTAGTGCTGATCTAATAAAATAGGTAAATAATAAAATACATTAAATAGGTAAATAAAATTCTACTTGCGTGGATTATTATTATCAACTAAAAATAAATATAAATTCTGTCCACCATTAGAAATTTGGAATTTAACACGTTGAACACCATGAAACCCACCGGTGGTTTTCACATGGTGTTTTACTGATGTTCCGTGAAAGTCACCGGTGGGTTTAATCCAGATTTTTCAGAGCACACAATGATACTCAATCATGAAACCCACCGGTAACCTAAAGGGGACATAATTAAAAATCCCAATTTTGTCCCATGTAACTGGGAAAAAACTAGAAAAGAGCCTCGGTGTTCAACGTGTTAATACCTACAAGTTTACATGACATAAGACATTGAACCCCAGTTGTTAATTTCAAATGATCAACCTAGGCGTTAAAGTAGTTCCAAGCAACAAAAAAAAGAAGATACCAATAGATAAATTTAATCAATAATATAATGGTCAAATTTATATGGTCATTGTATTTTTGATTTATTACAGTTTCAGTGCTTTATTTAGTTCATTAGGACGGATGATACCATAGCCATATTTTTCTTTCTAACCAAAGTGGAATAAAATGGAAGAAAGTCATTTTTCTTTTGGAAGAGGAAAAATCTTCTTCCAGTTTGGTTAACCAAAATGGATTTATAAAATTCTTGCTTCCATTTCTTTTATAGATGAAATTTTCATTTTTCCATTGTTTATCTTTAAAAGGACCGAAACGCATTTTTCTTTCACGAATAGTGGGAAAGCTAAACTTGGAAGAAAATGGAAATATTTGGAAGAAACTGAACCTGGAACTTTTTTTAAATCCAAAAGAAAAGCACGGCTCATGACATCAACAGTTACTTAAGTGGTTCCATACGTTATATTGCTTCATTTGTACTTACACAGAATAATCAATTCCAAACGGGTGGCATGGAAAAGAAATCATTTAAAACGATGTTAGGATATTTCATAAATCTAGATTTAAAAGAATAATAGTAAAATGTACATTTGTACATGGGCAATTTTTTTTACACATTTGCGGGTGTCAAGAACTCCTAAGAGTACATCAGATATTGTACTTCAAGGGGATTTTAAATGAAAAAAAATCTGGTGTAAACATCACACGACTTTCCTTATCCTCCGAAAAGAAGTCGAATTCCGCCACTCGTGACTC
Organism: Bactericera cockerelli; assembly: GCA_024516035.1. Lineage (NCBI taxonomy): Eukaryota > Metazoa > Arthropoda > Insecta > Hemiptera > Triozidae > Bactericera > Bactericera cockerelli. The sequence continues at coordinate 4,715,839 of CM044955.1, forward strand.
AATGGTAACAGATAGGAAAAAAATGAATGCCAAATTCGTAAACCTTAATTTATACTGCCCAACTAGGTCTAATAAGTCCAATTGTTCCAGAAGTAAGCCCAAGATCTGGTCAAAATCACAAAACGAGAGGATAATTTGTCATGTCCCGGCTGGGTTTCGAACCCGCGACCTCTGGATTGTGCTTGACCACTGTGCTAACCGTACACACTTTAAAAGTAAATACTTTAATAGAGGTAAGTGTAACTGTTTAAAAGATAATAATCATATCTCATATTATCAACTGATTTGTTTGTGTGTGTGTGTGTGTGTGTGTGTGTGTGTGTGTGTGTGTGTTTGTGTGTGTGTATGTTTGTCTTCGTAAAACTCGAGAACCACAGACCGACTTCTATCCTTGTCTCACCAGTGCCTGGCTCGCACTCACCTTCCTTGTTCCTCCCCTTCTTCTTCCCGCTCCCGTCCTTGTCCTGGAAGAAACACAGAGAAAAGCATGAAGTTAAGCACACGCATTTTTTAATTTATTTTCAGGACATAAAAAAATATATTTCAAATAGAAGGACATAAAAAGTTTATCGAATAAAAGCACATAAAGGTATTTCAAATACAAGAACAGAAAAGGTATTTCAAAAAATAATCGACATCTTTAATTTTTTTTTTTTTAATGTGGAATTAATTAATTACACGTGTATTTTACTTTTTTCCCACTCCACATTTCAAACATTTGGAAGCTTTTTTTTAAATAAATGATAAAAAAAACATTTGGAATTTTCCGTATTAAAAATAAACAAATTGGTGAAATATTGCGCAAAGATGTGCAGTGTGCACTATTTAGTAACTTGTGGTTATGGGAATCAATTGTGTGGGTAAGAGAAATTAGGACGAAGTAAGGCCCTGTGCACTTGAGTGTCCATAGCACGTCATTGGTGTGAAAATTTAAAAAATCTGGAATCACAAATGCTTGGACATCTTTTGCTCTGAAAACCAAGAAATCGAGGCAGGGGCGGATTGAAGAGGGTGGACTACCCCGGCCGCCAAGAAACGTGGACTCGTTTCTGAATGGAGATAACTTAGGCAGGCTAATAAATAGCTACTGAACAAAGCTGAGTTAATAATCAATAACAACAACACTCTTTAGTAGAAGGTAACCACCAGGCGAGGTTAATACTTCAAGCATTGTCTGCCACCTAACCAACAGAGTCTTATAACAAAGAGAAATCAAGGGTTGGGTGGAAGAGATTGCCAAAGGCAATAACCGCGCCCTTTAGTTAGGACATATGTATATATTTTGTTTATTTTTTTCTTCTTTTTATTAATATTTGTCAATTTTGTATTTTAATTTTTTACCATTTTTTGTTTGTACATACATATTACATATGTTCTTCTAATAAAGATTTTCATAATAATAATCAACTGTCAGCAAAGAGCTACTGTGCTGGTGCTACCTAAAAAACAAAACGAAAATGTTTAAGTAGATAGCTACTAAAAAAGTAAAACTTCACTCCGAACACAACGGAGGCTAGTAAAAGAAAGAGATAGAAAATCAATTGAATACAAAGAGTTAGAAACAGGAAATCACTAAAATACAAAGTGAAAGAAACAGAAAATCACTAAAATACAAAGGGAAAGAAACAGGAAATTACTAAAATACAAAGGGAAAGAAACAGGAAATCACTAAAATACAAAGTGAAAGAAACAGGAAATCACTAAAATGCAAAGAGAAAGAAACAGGAAATCACTAAAATACAAAGAACAATTAGTCACAAAACTGCGAGGATACCTCTATCTACTAAATTTAAAAATGAGCAAAAATGTTTGAAGAATGAAAAACAAATTACTAAAAATAGGAAGAAATCACCACTATACAAAGAGAAAAACAGGAAATTACTATGGTACAAAGAGCGATTAAAAGAAAATCACTATGATACAAGGAGCAATTAAAAGGAAATCACTACTGTACAAGGAGCAATTAAAAGGAAATCAATATGGTACAAAGAGAAATTAAAAACAAATCACAATGATACAAAGAGGAATTAAAAGGAAATCATTATGGTACAAAGAGCAATTACAAGTAAAAGGAAAAACTAAAATACAAAGAGCAATCAATCACTATAGTACAAAGAGCAATCAATCACTATAGTACAAAGAGGAATCAATCACTATAGTACAAAGAGGAATGAATCACAAGACGGCGGGGGTGCATGGAGGGTGGGGGGGGGGCGCAAGTACCTTCTTCACTTTGCCATTGGTGCTAGCGGTATTAGTGGTGGGGGTGAGTAAGCTATTGGAACCCCCCAGGTCAGAAGAGGGGGGGCTCTGGGTGAGTTTGGTGCAAGCGCTGGAGGGGGGGGTGGTGAACGGTAAAGCTTTGCTAAGCGACGACGGCTCGGGATAGGTTCTGGTCTTGGGTTTCCGCCACGCCTACGCAGAGAGGGGAGAGTGAAATGTGGGCGTGGAAAATGAAAATGTAAGGGCGGTCGCTCAGTAGAAACCCGTGGCTGCGCGGCCAATAAGAACTATTTCTAGTAGGGACAAGGTGGACTGGGAAGCTGACAAAAAACTGTGGCTGCCTGGTAGAACAGGGTCAGGAAGTCAGGGTTCAACTAGAAATCGTGGCTGCCTAGAGAATGTTGTCCCATTACAAGCAATGGTTCATATTGGCTGCCTATTAGGAAATTAACAAGAATTGGTTCGGATTGGCTGCACAGCCATGAGCTCCTAGTGGCGACTGCCCTGGAGGTACGTTTCATTGGCAATATAGTTTTGTTTTCTGTCCCTTTAGAAGCAATGGTTCATATTGGCTGTCTAGTAGACACTGTCCCTTTAGAAGCAATAGCTCATATTGGCTGTCTAGTAGACACTGTCCCTTTAGAAGCAATAGCTCATATTGGCTGCCTAGTAGACACTGTCCCTTTAGAAGCAATAGCTCATGTTGGCTGCCTAGTAGACACTGTCCCTTTAGAAGCAATAGCTCATATTGGCTGTCTAGTAGACACTGTTCCTTTAGAAGCAATAGCTCATATTGGCTGCCTAGTAGACACTGTCCCTTTAGAAGCAATAGCTCATATTGGCTGCCTAGTAGACACTGTCCCTTTAGTAGCAATAGCTCATATTGGCTGCCTAGTAGACACTGTTCCTTTAGAAGGAATAGCTCATATTGGCTGCCTAGTAGACACTGTCCCTTTAGAAGCAATAGCTCATATTGGCTGCCTAGTAGACACTGTCCCTTTAGAAGCAATAGCTCATATTGGCTGTCTAGTAGACACTGTTCCTTTAGAAGCAATAGCTCATGTTGGCTGCCTAGTAGACACTGTCCCTTTAGAAGCAATAGCTCATATTGGCTGTCTAGTAGACACTGTTCCTTTAGAAGCAATAGCTCATATTGGCTGTCTAGTAGACACTGTCCCTTTAGAAGCAATAGCTCATGTTGGCTGTCTAGTAGACACTGTCCCTTTAGAAGCAATAGCTCATGTTGGCTGCCTAGTAGACACTGTCCCTTTAGAAGCAATAGCTCATATTGGCTACCTAGTAGACACTGTCCCTTTAGAAGCAATAGCTCATATTGGCTACCTAGTAGACACTGTCCCTTTAGAAGCAATAGCTCATATTGGCTGTCTAGTAGACACTGTTCCTTTAGAAGCAATAGCTCATATTGGCTGCCTAGTAGACACTGTCCCTTTAGAAGCAATAGCTCATATTGGCTGCCTAGTAGACACTGTCCCTTTAGTAGCAATAGCTCATATTGGCTGCCTAGTAGACACTGTTCCTTTAGAAGGAATAGCTCATATTGGCTGCCTAGTAGACACTGTCCCTTTAGAAGCAATAGCTCATATTGGCTGCCTAGTAGACACTGTCCCTTTAGAAGCAATAGCTCATATTGGCTGTCTAGTAGACACTGTTCCTTTAGAAGCAATAGCTCATGTTGGCTGCCTAGTAGACACTGTCCCTTTAGAAGCAATAGCTCATATTGGCTGTCTAGTAGACACTGTTCCTTTAGAAGCAATAGCTCATATTGGCTGTCTAGTAGACACTGTCCCTTTAGAAGCAATAGCTCATGTTGGCTGTCTAGTAGACACTGTCCCTTTAGAAGCAATAGCTCATGTTGGCTGCCTAGTAGACACTGTCCCTTTAGAAGCAATAGCTCATATTGGCTACCTAGTAGACACTGTCCCTTTAGAAGCAATAGCTCATATTGGCTACCTAGTAGACACTGTCCCTTTAGAAGCAATAGCTCATATTGGCTGCATAGTAGACACTGTACCTTTAGTAGCAATAGCTCATATTGGCTGCCTAGTGGACACTGTCCCTTTAGAAGCAATAGCTCATGTTGGCTGCCTAGTAGACACTGTCCCTTTAGAAGCAATAGCTCATATTGGCTGCCTAGTGGACACTGTCCCTTTAGAAGCAATAGCTCATGTTGGCTGCCTAGTAGACACTGTCCCTTTAGAAGCAATAGCTCATGTTGGCTGCCTAGTAGACACTGTCCCTTTAGAAGCAATAGCTCATGTTGGCTGTCTAGTAGACACTGTCCCTTTAGAAGCAATAGCTCATATTGGCTGCCTAGTGGACACTGTCCCTTTAGAAGCAATAGCTCATATTGGCTGTCTAGAAGACAATAGGTCCCTTTGGACACTTTAAAAGCATTAGTTCATATTGGCCGTACAGTCATGAGTCCCTAGTGGCGGTACGGTTTCTCGGCAACATAGTTTCATGCAAGACGAACAGAATTTGTCTGAAATAGGTCGGCAGAGAAGTGGTACATCGCGAATATAACTTTCTTGCCGCCAAGAAAACATTCCAAATTAGTTTGAGAGAAAACAGAAAAGGTGGATGACTAATTGACCACGACTCAAAAATCCACCAAAACTCATAGCTAAGAAAACGTACCTCAAGGTAATATTTGAACACAAATGAAAGAAAATGAATTAGTTAGTGGTTCAGAGGTAAATTAAGCGAACAAATGTGAACTTAAAGCACTCTAGTGCGAGATCTTAGATTTTTTTGTTGTACCAGGATAAAGTTATATCAGGATAAAGTTTGTCCCCAATACCCACATTAGCCCATTTGCAAGTATACCCTGACTAAGATGTTCAAGGAGTACCTTTGATAAATGGTGCTTGAACTAGATGACTAGAATGAAAGCCAGATTTAAAAAATCACAGATCTTTTCTTAGTATAAATTGTAAATAATTAAAATAATCACAAATAATATACGAGATACGTATTTAATAGGAATAAGAAAAGAGAATGTTTTTTGTTTTTTTCTTTCTTTTTTTCACAAAATTCTTTTTTCGCACGAATCAAGATTTTCTGTTGTTGTTCAACGTGAATTTTTGAGAAAAAAGATATGAATATTATGACGGAAAATAGATCATAAACATAAATCTGTTTATTATCTTAGGGTCAAATTATGAAACAGGATATCAGTTAAGATTGACCAGACACGTCCTCAAGTCGGAGTTTCAACCAATCACAGTGCACTATAGCCCGACTTGAGGGACAGTCTGGCTTATCTTAACTTTTATCCTGTCTTGTAATTCGACCCGCAGGGCGGAATGAATAGACGTTTTTGTAATACCTCTGTGGCCGTTAAGTCACGGATTGCGTACTGCGTAAGATAGGGAAAACCGATGCTTAGCAATGACCTGTAGCATAGAATTTGTCTATTAATTTCGCCCTAATAGACGCTTTTATAATACCTCTGTGCTGTGGCGCTAAATCTTAGATGTGGAAAACTGATGCTGAGCAATGAATTAAGTTATCGATTTTGTCTCTTAATTTCGCCCTTAGTGTCGGAGAAAATTAGATTGGAAATCTCAAGCCGAACAATAACTTGAGAAAAATTATCGGATATTCTACCCTACCCCACGGCACTGAAATGTACTCAAGCAAATCCTGTTGCACAGAGCCACGCTTGCAATATGAATTAGCCATTTCCTCCTCAAGATAATCTGTTCAGATGACTCTAACCTGATTAATCTGAACCATTCAAGACAGATTAGCTTATTACACTGGACCATTCGTATCAGATTAGCTTATTATGAAATCACGACATAGTTTCGGACCGATAGCTGTGCCCTATGCAGCACCAAGTCTATGAGTATCGTTACTCTCGCAAATTGAATGTTCTCAATGTTTTCTCACTCGTTCTAGAAAATTTTCAAGAAATTTTACATCGAATATTAAAGAAGAGTACAAAAAAAACATCTTTTAAAGTACCTATCTATTTTAAATGTTTAAAACTTACACATTTAAGTTTTAAATTTTGACAATCCAGAGGAGCAATGCTGCTAGTGTGTTGTCAGCATTGCCATCAGAAGAATTGCAGTCATTGTTTTAATTATGAATAAATACTAATAAATGAGAAAAAAATATACACATTTGTACGAGGAGCTTTTAAAATACATCCTACTTGTTATTAGAACCCTTCACTTCAACGTACCTTATCGATAACGCCCGAGTGCCTGGAACACGAGATGCCATCAGGAGACAGCTTGGTGCCAATCCAACACCTTTCAACTGACTTTTACTTGAAAACTGCGTCCGAAATCGAGATTTCAACAGGAAATTTCCAGCTTCGCTAGCGAAAAATTCGAGCATTTGGCTAAACTTTCCAGCGGGAACAATTCTATTCGGATGAGTGAATGTTTCACAGCCAGGCAATTTGGAGTCATTGGACGGGGAACGATTGTAAGTTCGATAGTCAGACACTGCGATAGTGTGAAAACTCTGGTACTGACGACTTGCATGAAAGTCAGGCCACTTGACTATTGCCACCGACGGAACTTGGTTCGTGACTATCCGACGCGACGGCGCGGTCGCTTCGCATGCCTCACCGCGTGTCAGAAGAAAGCGTTGAAGAAGCACATGATGACGAGCCGCTGATAGACGAGAAAGACGAACAGTTCGCCCGACGACCATTCCAGCGAGTCGACCAGAACGACCAGGCCGAACGTGGCGGCTGTGTACACGAGCAGAATGCAGCGGGAAATGAGCTGGAAATTTGAACTCAGGAAGAGCTCCAGCAGGTCGGGATCTAGATACGATTTGACCCGTATTTGTGGCAGAGTGACCCGCACGCTGTTCAGATGACTAGGGTCCATGTTTTGTCGGGTCGAGAATAATCCTCTTGTTATGACAAGGTTTAAGTTTCACCAGAAATATGAATGGTTAAAATGCAATTGTGAAATTTATCAGCGATTTGCTCGTTTTTTTTGTTTTATTGCGCAATTGAATTAGTATGGATAATCTTATTGAATAAAACTAAACGAACTGTTATTCATTTTTCACTAGAGTATCAAATAATATTTTAGAATATTAATTTAAATTTGGTCATTTTACGAGAAAAAAATCTTTTATTTATTTAATTCACATTTATTTTAAGAGAGGACTGTAAAATCCTTGCCCCTTTTATTTGTACTTTAGGTATGGATTATTTTTTTTTATTAAATTACTTATGAACAAAATCAGATTTTATTTTAATTGTATTTTAGGTTAGGATTTTTTAAAAAAATATTCGGTTAGTAACATAGCACCTATTGAAAATCTTGTATTGCCATTTAATTTACAAAAAGACTTAACATATTTATGTAGAGAAACAAATTATAATATATTATTTACAGCTGGAGCTGCCAGTTTTTAACAGATTGCCTTTCAACACAGCATAACCATCAAATCTAGTGAAATAATTAATTGATTGCGTGTCTTTAAGAACGATCTACATATGTTGAAAAAAAATTGGAAATCGGTTTTACTTGAAAATTATTCTGAGGGGGGTTTAAAATACATAGCTTCATTTTTTTTTTTTTTTTTTTTTTTTTTTTTTTTTAATGATTACAAGACCTTCTTATCTTGAAAACATTTTCCAAAAAGAAAATGAAGCTATTCTATTCAGAGGCGCTTCCTCTCGGTAGTGAGTTTGAAGAAATGTTTTACCTTTGAAATATATGTTGGTAAATCAATAGTAAAAAAAAAATCTGAACACTTTTCAGATCATTATTTTCAAAGGAAAATGGTTTGTAACATAGATCGCTTTTCGAGACACTCATTCAATTATAGGCGTTGGAAAAATTAAACTTTTGACAAGCTACAATTTTATTTTCAGCCAATCGCTCAAATTTCATTGTTATCTCAGGACTGGAGTAATATTGGAAATAATGTGAATAATATTCCAGATGTCTCACTTTCCAAATTGAACAAAAACTTCAATGAAACAAAAGCTGGGCGAGGAGGTCACCTCATTGTCACCTACTAAGGGTCAGACATTTTCACAACTGACTAAGGGTCAGACATTTTCACAACTGACTGAGGTGAAGACATTTTACTGGGGATCGAGGTAGACGGTAAAATTATTCAAATAAAGACTAGTGCATAATCAACTCTGTAAAAGCTGATGGTTATTACTAATCTTATCACTGAATATTTATGTTTCTATGTATTAACAATGTATATATCTATGTACGAACTCCTGATGTTGTAATTGCCTGCTTGATATAGGAGCTAAGTTTCTAATGGCACTGACACAAGTCAAAGTTATCAATCGAAAAGTTCACCACGACTAATTTCAGCAATTATATCACACTGTCTGAGGAAATTGGAACGGTTGGAAGAAATGTTTGACCTGTAAAAGGTTAATTAAAATAAAATGTTATATGTTACATAAAAAGTATGTATCTGAGGAAATTGTAAAAAGCACAAAAAAGCCTACATATACTATTACGGCCATCCCTTCGTTGCATTTAAATGACTCATTCCTGTGCGAAGCATGTGAAAATTGAAAATTAATAGTTGCTAAATTTTAAGAAAGGAAGAAACCACAACCGCGCGAAAACAAAGCACACTGGCCACACTAGACCACACCAGAGCAGAAACAGTTATCAAACTAAACTCGCTAGGTGCCAGCAACGGAGAAGAACAAAGCAAAGCAATTGCAGTAATGACATAACGGCAAGTTGCCAGAAAACTTACTTTCCACAGGACAAGAGACTGGTAATGCTTTTGAAAAACAAGAAACAAGTTGAGGAGATTACAAGGAAACAATGATGAGACTGATAAGCTATTTCAGTAATCACACAACGGCGAAAATTCACTTTCTAAACACAGGAAACGACACGATAAATCTTCAAAGACACGGGTAGTTTAATGATTATATTAGAAAGAACCCATGCTGACACTGTTCGCGATAGAACCATACGGAACAACTGTGCTCTCTGATGTCTGCAATTCACGGAGAACAACCGAATTACAACCGAACAGATCGTTATGATCGACAGTCAAAAAAGTTGCCAACTAACTGTCGCTAAAGAAGCGGAAAAACAATTACAACGAGACCAACTACTTGGAGAGACACACACAAGTGACTGACAGACAGAGCGAACAATATGGAAAAACGTTTCGCTGAAACGATTCCAGGAAAACAGATCTGGTCGTGATGACAAGAGCACGATGATGATCAGACAGTGGAAAACCTGGTGATTAGCGTGACAGACTCCGAGGCAGGCAACAAGTGTTCCACAAGTGTGCACCCAGGAGAGTGTGACGTCATCACAAGTGTGCACCGGTGTGCTGCCAGGAGAGTGTGACGTCATCACAAGTGTGCACCGGTGTGCTGCTGCCAGGAGAGAGTGACGTCATCACAAGTGTGCACCGGTGTGCTGCTGCCAGGAGAGAGTGACGTCATCACAAGTGTGCACCGGTGTGCTGCTGCCAGGAGAGAGTGACGTCATCACAAGTGTGCACCGGTGTGCTGCCAGGAGAGAGTGACGTCATCACAAGTGTGCACCGGTGTGCTGCCAGGAGAGAGTGACGTCATCACAAGTGTGCACCGGTGTGCTGCTGCCAGGAGAGAGTGACGTCATCACAAGTGTGCACCGGTGGGCTGCCAGGAGAGTGTGACGTCATCACAAGTGTGCACCGGTGTGCTGCCAGGAGAGAGTGACGTCATCACAAGTGTGCACCGGTGTGCTGCCAGGAGAGAGTGACGTCATCACAAGTGTGCACCGGTGTGCTGCCAGGAGAGAGTGACGTCATCACAAGTGTGCACCGGTGTGCTGCCAGGAGAGAGTGACGTCATCACAAGTGTGCACCGGTGTGCTGCCAGGAGAGAGTGACGTCATCACAAGTGTGCACCGGTGTGCTGCTGCCAGGAGAGAGTGACGTCATCACAAGTGTGCACCGGTGTGCTGCCAGGAGAGAGTGACGTCATCACAAGTGTGCACCGGTGTGCTGCTGCCAGGAGAGTGTGACGTCATCACAAGTGTGCACCGGTGTGCTGCCAGGAGAGAGTGACGTCATCACAAGTGTGCACCGGTGTGCTGCCAGGAGAGAGTGACGTCATCACAAGTGTGCACCGGTGTGCTGCCAGGAGAGAGTGACGTCATCACAAGTGTGCACCGGTGTGCTGCCAGGAGAGAGTGACGTCATCACAAGTGTGCACCGGTGTGCTGCCAGGAGAGAGTGACGTCATCACAAGTGTGCACCGGTGTGCTGCCAGGAGAGAGTGACGTCATCACAAGTGTGCACCGGTGTGCTGCCAGGAGAGAGTGACGTCATCACAAGTGGGATTGTCGAGGCGTGAAAACCGAAATTTCACTTGTGGCGGATTTGTAACATGGAGGTCGGTGGTTCGAGTCCCAAGTTAAGCATAAATTTAGTAAGGTGAGTTTGATTAATTGTGATATCACATCGTGATTAACACAAATATGATAACTTTTTAACTGAATAAAACATGTAACAATATTTTAAAAGGGTACTCCTGCTCCTTCTTCGATTAAACCATAACTGCATAGGTGGTATCTGGATCCACGAAGCCTCAAAGATACTGCTCGAATGACGACGAATTGAGGTACTTTCACACGACCTCAGTTGCTTGATCGATGAAACGGCGGACTTGTAACCTGGAGGTCGGTGGTTCCCCAAGTTAAACAAAGTCCCAAGTTAAACAAATATTTAATTAAGCGAGATTGAGTCTATGTGACATCACGAAAGTGATTAACACAAATATGATAATGATAACTTAAAACTTTCACATGGTCATTTGCACCGTTTACGAAATTTGTTTCAAAAGACAAATTCTTTTGAGGACATCAGATAATTAACCCCGTCCTTCTCTTATATTCAAGAGAAGATCTTATCTTCAAAACTTCTTGTCTTCAAGAGATAATCTAACCATCCTTCTTATCTTCAAGAGAAGGAGAATTGGGGAAGAATAATTGAACAGAGGCACGGCTAGGGCAATCCAAACTGTGTGAAACGGATCTTTAGCCCTTTTCTTCTCAGGAATTTTAGCGTAAAGAGGACAAAAACCATGTAAACAGTGATGGATAGTTGCTCTAAACCGAACAGTTTCAGTAGTCGATTTGTTAGCGCAGAAGGATTAGAATCTAGAGGTTTGTTAGCGTTGAAATATACCATGATTGTGAAAACCCAATCTTGACCTTCATGCATTGACATACTAAGCCTTCTTAGTTCACAAAAAATAGTCTTGACCTAGATAGGTTTGAGTTATCTTCTGTTTATGAGTAGGTATTTCTAGTGTATTCATGATTCATGTTAATTTGGTTTGAATATGGTTGGGAAAACAGCGAGAACTGATGTACACGTTTCAAATACCTTCCTCATGCTAATCACTGGACACGGATGACCAACCCTAGACAGTAGTTATTTTTATTTATTTAAACAAATGGACCGACCTCAGTAGCTTGATCGATAAGGCGGGTGGACTTGTAACCTGGAGGTCGGTGGTTCAAGTCCCAAGTTCAGCTTAGATTTAGTAAAGGGAGTTCGAGTAGTTTTGACATCACGAAAGTGATTAACACAAATATGATAACTTTTTTTAAACTTTTTAGAGGGCAAATTGTCGTGACATTAAAATTAATGACCAGTCTGAAAAGAAAAAGAAAACCTAGTCATAAAAAAAGAAAAAAATCATCATAGGTCGAAAAAAAAAAAAAAACAAATACACAAATAAATATGTATAATAATAATGTGGACGTTGAAACCAAATAGAATCAATGGACATGAAAGGAGCCTAGAAATTGGATCTGGGCGTCCATATAATGGTGAGAGACCACCGTGATTTAGGTATCAATACCTACCTCACGGACACGGAATTATTATAATTATTATATAAGAATAATTATAATAATAAAACACAAATATATACACTATACAGTCTTATCAAGGTAATTAATTTTACCGCAATTATTAATTTCTTACTCATTACAGAGTTCTCATCAACATCAAATTACCACTTATTACAAACGCCACTTATACTGTTCACTTGTTCAGACATGATAATGTCGGGACATTAAACTCTTATCTCTGAAATCAATGACTCATTAAGTGACCGTAAGAAAAAGGTTAATAAGCTTTTTTCAGGGAGACCCTCTTCGCAAATCCCCTTTTATAATATTTTTAAAAAATCTGTGGTTTAATAGTAAATGCTATTGAACTTTTGTGTCAGAGAATTCAGGTTCACATCTTGGTCACTGCCAACTTTTTTAACACTAACAAAACTGAGTTTTTTTTTTCTCGGGCTAAGTACACTATTGAACCGCTTTCGCATGAGGTACTTCAGGGCACCTTAACCTGTACATCCATGCAATTCCAGAAACAGAAAAAACGCAGAATTTTCCCCTCTAGCCGGGATTCGAACCTCCGGGTCAGTAGCCAGTGACCCTCTTAACCACTGAAACACGGATGTCGGAGTACTTAATACTGAGAACAAAATCTTCACACCAGTGGAATTCTTTTTGCTTTCATAGGGGCTTGTAAGGTTCTATAATTAAATCATCAAATGAATAGTAGTTGTGAACATTAAATCAATTTTAATCCATCGATATAACGATATCACTTCTCGTCCATCAGAGGGGATGGGCAGGCTACAACACAGACCACAAGAGTCTACTGTAGCTCCTGTTTCATGGCTATGAAATAAAAACGGCTGTGAAACACTCATTTTTTTTTTTTTACTAGTTCCGGAAGTGATTTTTTAATTGGGTTTAGGTCAAGGGCCTGCCTCTTTGTCACGAATCAACAATATTATCCCAACATCTTGCGCTTTATGCGGGTACTCTGTATGCGGGTAATGATAGTTTCAAAATAGAAAGGAAAAAAATTAAAAGATCCTTCGAGATACTGGCTATTCCCGGCCCAACCCAGGCTGGGTGAGGATAATGTGGGTACTAGGTTTGTCTACCAATGTAGGATAAACCCCTGTTTGTTTCATATGACCCTAATGCGAAGAAACGTTAAGAAGAGAAGAAAAAAAATCACAAGCTCTGAAGACTTGGGTTGGGTGGAAGAGATTGCCACAGGCAATAACACCGCCCTTTAGGTAGGACATTAGCGTATTTTTCTTTTTTGTTCTTGTTTCTTTGCTTAATCTATTTTTCCTTTATAATTTCATTGTATTTTACTGTATGTATTTTTGTTCTACCTAATAAAGCTTATAACAATATTAAGACTAATAATTTTTACTTTCTATTATCTATAAGGTATAGAAAGTATTGTTTTCGGTCGGTTTTTTTTATATGTTAAAATTCTCTAGAGATAATTATTTTATTTTTTGTAACTCAGATTTAGAACTTTCGTAATTATGATTATTAAATGTACCTATAATTATATTTTTTTATATATATTGTGAAAAGTTAATTTTATTATTGAATCGTAAAAAAAAAATCACTTTAGATCTTTTATTATTTAAAGTTCAAAGGTTTACACACACTTAATTTTTTTATTTAATAATATAAAAATAATTTGTGATGGTCTGGTTTTGTTATAAGGAGCTGTCTTTCAAGTGCCCAACTAATTTCTTTTAAAACAGCTTACCTACAGAGAAACAAATTGTAAATATATCTTTAAATATAAAAAAATATGTTGTATATACAGTAGGTATACACAATTACGACCCTCTACTTTGGTAGATTGCTAATAAAGTTATCATATTTGTGTTAATCACAACTACACAAACTCACTTTACTAAATCTACGCTGAAACCGGGACTTGAACCAGCGACCTCCAGGTTACAAGTCCACCGCCTTATCGATCAAGCTACTGAGGTTGGTTGGATATACACAGCAAATTCAAATCAATCAAAACTTCATATACTAAATCATATACACATTATATTTAAGTAAATCAATACTTCTTCTGTCACTTTGCTTTTCCCAAATCTACTTGGGGTCGGCATTGTTCAACCTCAAGGTTGCGGTTGGTTGGTTGTGGCACATTTTTATGACTGGATGACCTTCCTAACGCTAACGATTCTTTTTGATTTAACGTCCTGATTAGGACGGGGGTTTTACCCTCCCTTCGCTGGGAATCGTACCACAGCTACCCACATAAACCTCACCCAGTCTGCGTTTGGCCGGAAATGCCAGCTTCACATGTACGGAGGGAACAGAATTTTCTGTGCGAAAAATCTGCTCCGACCGGGGATCGAACTCAGGATCCCTGGACTACGGGCAGTAGTCACAATGTAGTATCACAATCACACAATAGAACCAATGTAGTATCACATCACTTTCTCCTGCCTTGAAGGTCCGAGGCTTGGCTTTAGTTGTGTGCCAGCGATTAACTCTACTAATCAATGCCGAAAAAGCTTGACCTATTTATGCTAAGATGCTAATTCCAAAGATTAACACTATCAATATGCACCCTACTCAAATCAGTACGAACGATGAATTATTATTTAATTAATCCACAATACATTATCAAGAAAAGAACACCTAATTATTGTTTAAAAATTAAAAGTTTTATATTTTTACTTTATTGTTTTAATAAATTATATTTGAATATAATTTACTGCACTGCACAAATAACACGAAAAATGTATTTTCAATTAAACAATAAAGATAATAATTATTATTATTGCTAAACCGATGCGAAATATTTTTTCTTAAAAAAAAAAACAACAACAAAAAAACACAGCACTACAGATTTGCATCAACATGGCTAAATCTAATAATACAAACAAAGAAACAAAACCAAACCCTACCGACCCGCACAAACGATTATGACCCGCAACGATCCGCCGCACCGCGCCGCACAAAAATTGAAAACCGCCGAAGTTACTTCGACAAGCGCCGCACTACCGAGGCCAAACCAGACACCACAAAAGAAAATTGCAACACAGGGACACGAAAATATCCGAAATAAATCTGTCTTCAACAAACTATCGGAATTTAATCCCCAACGAATAGAATAATATTAGAAATTTCTCGGAAGTAATGTTAAATAATTTAAATCAAGCTCTTTTTTTTGTTGAAAATGGAACGATGTTTTACCCATGTTTATTAAATAAATATTGAATAGGAGGAGCCCTCAGCCCGCACTCACACTGCTGAGATCAGAACTATGACTAGAACATAACATGTAAATATGACCGGATTGAATGGGAGACCTCAGACCAGAGGTATATTATACACATATATTATATATTATACACATAGCTTACTAGTGACTGAACGAACGTATTATAACATTTATGACTGGGAGACCACAGTGAACAATACAACTAACATGTGAGTAACAACTAGGAGATGTTACGTAAAGCCATCCGTTGTTTTCACACCCGAGTTTCTGACCGCAATCCTGGGATCGATTCCGGACGAGGCGAAAAAATTTCGGCACTTTATCGCCTGAAAGTTTTCTACCCGCCACAGTGCCCGAAAGTTTTGCTGCCTTTTTTTTATCTATCTTTGTTTACAAAAAAAATCTTTCTCACAGTCTTTATTTCGTGGCATTGATTTTTTTTTATATAAAGGTAATTGTGCCCCGGAACCGCTTTCACATTACTTCAGGGCACTTCACCTTTACATCCATGCCATTCCGGAAACGGAAAATTTCGGTCAGAATTTTTCGCTCCGTCCGGGATTCGAACCCGCAACCTCCGGGTCAGTAACGAATGTTCTTAACCATTGAGCCACGGAGGTCGGCTTTGAAATAAAACCTACTTTCAATACGTACCTGCTTCGATAAGGTGATGGACGTGTAATCTGGAGATCAGTGGTTCGAGTCCCAGGTTCGGTATAAAGTTAGCGGTGTGAGCTAAGTAATTGTGACGTCACGATAGGACTAACACAAATATGATAACTTTTAATTTTAGAAACCTGTATTCTGTGTTGTTGCTTGCCCTTCCCGTGTTATGCCTCCCCTCTGATGGGCGTGAAGTGAGACAATACTTCATATTAAATTTCTGAGTCTTGCCCAAATTTCTTTTTCACACCACACCTCACTCGACATCAACCTTTGTACGAAATTTCAGCTTTCCAAGTAAATACACATCCAGGTAAATTTACAGGGACATTTAAATCTTCTGTCAAAATCTGTAGTTTCGAGGGGGATCTTTTTTAAAAATAGAATCGTTGGCGTTAGAAAGGGCATCCAGCCGTAAAAATGTGCCAAAACCAACCCACCTCAGCCATGAGGTTGAACAACGTCGACCTTGCTTAAGCGGGATAAGACAGAGTAAAAGAACGTAAATATCTCCTGAAAAAAAATCTGTAGTTTCGAGGGGGATCCATTGCTTTTTATTTAAAAAAAGTAATTACACACCAGTTTAACATCCGTTACGGCAGCAGACTTGTAAGTCGGAGGTTGGAGGTTCGAGTCTCAAGTATGGCAACTTTTTTTGCGTCGGGATCAAGTACTCTATACTCGTGACATCAATTCTGTGAGTCATAATAATTATGAGTGACAATAGTATGACAATGAGTAATATGTGATTCGTGTTTCTCTTAATCTCAATAGTAACACACTTAACACGAACTTGTGACGTTAAAAAAATCACATAAAAAAATAGCTCAGTGGTTAAGCACTCGCTTGCCATGCGGAAAGTCCCGGGTTCGATCCCCCGTGCCGACAAAAAATTGTATTCAAAATTTGGTTACAATTAATTGTAAGGGATGATAACTTCCGGTGCGCTCGTGTTGACCCAGCTACTAAATGGGGTATTGTGTCACTTCTCGCCCATCAGAGGGGAGGCATACTACGGGATGGACAGGCTACAACACAGACCACAAGCGTCTGCAGTAGCTCTGGTTTCATGGCTACGAAATAAAAAGGCTATGAGACACTCATCTTAAAATAAAATAAAACATAAGAGAAATCTTCTTCTTCCTTTTTTCTCTCAGAAAAATGAACGGAGAAGTTATTCAATTTAATCAATTGACAACCACTCCTCAGTTATAGGAGATATCAAACAATAAATAATTAAACAATAGCATTATCTATTCATTATTATTTGTGCAAAATTTAATCGGAACGATTAGTCAATCGGTGGGTAATGAAAAATAATTCTGATTCATGGGTAATAATGCTGAAGAGAAACTCGCAAAATTAATATACGAGTACATAAGTACTTTTTTTTTTTAAGTGGGGTTTAACGTCGCTTTCAACTGCCATGGTCATATCACGACGGGGGTTTTACCCTCCATTCGCAGGAAACTCACAAACACTCACCCAGCCTGAGTGGGGCCGGGAAAAGCCAGCGTCACGAGAATTAGAATTTGAATGGTCACCCATCCAAGTCTTAACCTCGCAGGATGTCGCTTAACTTCGGTGTTCTGAAGGGAACCGGTGTATTCAACATGCCATCGACGCTGGCTAAGTAGTTTTTTACTATGGGTAATCAAGTCCCTGGAGGTACCGTGACAATAAGCCTTTCTTTACACCCTTGGGAAAAGTTTGGTACATCAGCTGATGTGGAGTTATAAGTTTGGATCCTAACCAGTGCGAGACTTTTTTTTCAATTTGTGTATCACGTCGCTTTCAACTGCCTGGTCATATCCCGACGGGGGTTTTACCTTCCATTCACTGGAAAATCACAAATCTGCTACTCAAATCAACCTCACCCTGCTTGAGTTGGGTCGGGAAGAGCAACACGAACCAGCATCACGCAGGTTCGAATTTGGATGGTCACCCATCCAAGTCCTGATTTTGCTGGACGTTGGCGTTGCCTAGTGAGAGTACGCAAGCTGGTGTATTCAACGTGCCATCGACGCTGGCTCGAGACTCTGCAATAGTTTGGATCCAAACCAGTGCATAGCTAGCGTCGATGATGCGTTAAATGCACCGTTTTCCGTAGGATCACCAAAGTTAAGCAACGTCCAGCGAGGTGAAGACTTCGTGATGCTGGCATTCCGGCCCAACCCAGGCTGGGTGAGGTTAATTTGTGAAGCAGGTTTGTGAGTTTCCTGCGAATGGAGGGTATCACCCCCGTCGTGATATGACCATGCTGTTGAAAGCGACGTTAATAAACCCAAAAAGAAATAAATAAAAAAAAACGTTTTTTGTGTATTATTTTTTTTTTCAATGGAGACTGGATGTCTGTCTCAGTTGACGCAATAGCTTCAACTGAGACAGGTGGTCCCGCCTGTCATAATTTCCACCGAGGGCGACGAGAGGGAATTAATTGGCCCAAGACAAACAGGCCTGAGTACACAAAGGCGGGAGGAGGATGATCAACACTTCGGCATCCATGCTGGCAGTGGTGGATAGCGGAAGATTTTTAGAGTTTGAGTTTTTGTACCTAGAGTTATTCACATTTGTACCTAAAGAGTTATGTCTGTCCGGTAGCTCAGTGGTCAAGGCGTCCGACTGGTAATCCAGAGGTCGCGGGTTCAAAGCCCAGATGGGACATGACAAGTTACCTAACCTCTCATTTGGGATTTTCACCACTTGGATGTTCGGGGTCCACTCATATCTCGTGAGGAAAAATGAGTAGTTACTTGTATGAGTAACGACCAGCGGCGGCATTACCAGAGTAAAAAGAAATTAATGTAATAGAATAATTCGAAAAGTAAAGGAGGCTCTTAGTTATGCTGTGCTACCCACAAAAATTGTGAAGAGGCCTTGTGCTTCACCACAAATAAAACCATACATACATACATATTATTCCCTTATGTGAACTCTGAAGTGAGCTTCGAATCAGTTTCATGAACTAGTTAAATTAAGTTTTATTTAGTAGGCGCGGAATTAATAGAGTGGTTGATGGCATGAATATTCTGAACTACTCCCTGCTGATATGAGTATATTAGCCAAAAACAGCTGTCCAGGTATGTTGTGATTTTCATGTACATCTCAGCCTCATTGAGAAAATCTCACCCTCAAAATCCCCGAATCTCACTTTCAGATCCCCAAATCTCCCTTGCCTTCAAATAACCCAATCATAGTGCAGTTGAAAGAGAGATTTGAGAATCATGAGATTGAAAAAGTCTTCTGGAATAACTTTAACCTTTTTCCTTCATTTTAAAGCATTTTTACTATACTTCTCAACTTCTTCAAAACACATCAAATCCATAAGAAACATTTGAAAGAGCTATGCTTGACTGTCCTGCGCGACACTTTGAATATTGTTCATAGACATTTGTACCCATAAGGAACGAGTTGGCCAAAGACACAAAAAAAAATTAAATAAATAAATAATAATAATAACTAATGAAAAAAAAAATACCAACACCGGTCTGATCTGTATACTGTGTCTTTGGGCAACTCGTTGATTTATGAGCAGTTCGAAATAAAATAAAACTTTATTTTGTTAATAAAAATATCCTATAATAAGGAAAGTATTGTATTCGTCAAAACTTTGTCGAAAATTGTAATTGTATTCATCGATTTTTTTTTTTTTTTTTTACATGTTGCCTTTTAGAATTTTTGATAAATTCTAAAATGCAATATGTAAAAAGGCTTTAAAATGAATTTGTATTCGTTTAAAATGGATTTGTATAGTAATCGAAATTTGTATTTGTCATCAAACCAATACATGTACCTATTCGTCATTATATCAACACCAATTCTGTCAAATATCTGAAGAGACAAGACGACACTGTTTTCAATATTGATGACAGTTTACATGGATCAATTTACACCATTTCAATTCAGAAAATAAGCCCATTTTGCTATGCTAGACAAAATCAATTGTATGAATTTTACATTAATTTATGAAATCTTTTTGCCATCAATTTTGGTGAGGAGTGTTCCATAAACTTCTTTAAGACTTGCAAGTCTTTTAGAAATAAACAAAAGTCTTTTTAAAATGCAACTAACCGTTGTTAGTCCATGTTGGCATTTCATCTGTTTAGCATTGTGTTGTGTTGGAGATATTCATGTGAGTATCATTCATGGTATTGTTAATTTCTATTGAATGTATTATTAGTTTTTTTTTTTTCAAAACTTTAAATATTTTTATTATATAAAAAAAAAATATTACAAAAGTTAAACATTCCTGCACCATCTTCACATTCAATCCCTCTGATCCTCCGTCTCGCTCCTCTCACTCTCATGGATACTGCTCTCACTATCGAAATTTGTATTTTCACTTTGAGCCAACATAGCACATGAGAATAGCTTTTATTGATCTACAAGTTTTGTTTACAAGAATTTAAGTTGACTTACAAGTTTTGTATTAAAAATTGTAGCTGTGATGTAAATGTATGGAGTCATAGGATTGCCTGGATAGGAGTTAGAGTACAGGTGACAAGATGTAGGATGTCATATGAACCTCCACTTTGGCGCCGAGTAAGGATACCACAGAGGGGACTAATTTGAGAATGTATTTAGATTTATAAACCGAGAGCAATCGCAAATCAGTCCCCTCTTTGGTATCCTTAATGTACGCCAAAGGGGAGACATCATATGACATCCTACATCTCATTACCTGTAACTTCATTCGCAAAAACGATGCATCTTTATCATTAGATTCATACATTGTGAATAGAACACTCACCGTTGTTCACAGTGATGAGCTGATGGTAGCAGAACAGAATTTCCTTGGATTTATTGGGAACGTTGGTGCCTCTTAGGTCCATATTTTGTAAACAAATCACTTTCTTTCCGTTCAATTATTTCTTGTGAAATACGGAGTCTAATTGTATTTGTCTCACTTTGTCCTTTCCATTTCAGGCCCAAGATGATATCACGAGCCCCCAAAAGAGCAAACCAAATGACGTGGTCGTTGACTCCAATGCTAAAGTTGCCGTGAAACCATGGAACTTCTTTGGAATTCCAGTGGGGCTCACGGAATCTCAGGTTCCTCAAATCGGTCCTTCACGAATTCATCTAGTTCCTCAAAAAATTGATGATTCTTCGAATACAACGCATGATATCAATAAAGAGCCTACAAATGGTAGTGACCAGTTTGGCCAAAGTCCTCAAATAACCAATGATTCCTTGAATATAATAAACCAAATTTCTACAATTAATAAAACACAACAGAATCAAACGTCACCAATGGTGGTGAGTGGTTCTTTGAATACATCGGTTCAGATCAATCAAAGTCATCAAGTAGATGAAAATCTTTTCAATCAGATCCCTCACATCGACGATAATTCTATGACCACAACAAAGCAAACTCCTCAAATAGATAGTTGGTACAATCAAATTCCTCACATATTTGGTGATTCAAAGAATATAACAAACCTGATTAATGAAATCTCTACAGTAAATAGTCATCAAATCCATGAAACTTCTCAAGCAAACAATGGAACTTTGAATACAACAAATCAGACTCCTCAAACAGGTAGTCAATGGTTTAACCAAATTCCTAACATATTTAGTGATCCATTGAATGCAACAAATTTGCTTGATCAAATCGCGACAGCAGATAGAAATCATACCACTAAAACGGATTCAAAAGTCAGTAATTCTTTGAATACCACAAACCAGACTCACCAAATAGACAGTTCTTGGTACGGTCGAATTCCCAACATATTTAGTGATTCTTCGAATACAACAAAACAGATCAATCAGAATCCTCAGATGCTCAATAATTCTTTAAAAACAGCAGATCTAAATCAAAGTATTCAAGTAGTTAGTCATCAACCTTATCAAACTCCTGAAGTGATCCGTGATTCTACAACAAAACAGCCTCCTCAAATTTCTTCGAACGAAACAAAGATGTCAACGCCAAAAACAGTTGGAGCAGGGAAAAAAACGAGAAAAGTCGTGCAGAAGAAGTACAAAACCACGAAAAGCACGAAATATTCGTCCATTTATTTGCAGGTCAGTGCAGTGGACTATCGCAAAATGGCGGACGATTATGAAAAGGTGTGGCTAAAGAACCCGCAAGTACAAAGTGAGCCACGCAGTCAAGACTCGAATCAAACCTCTGATCAGCCTGACAGTGAATTTGGCACCTCGGAAGAATATTCACAGCAAATGGACAAGCAAGCACAGAACAGGCCGCATAATCAGGAAGAAATAGGACCTCCCGAAGACGCAGTTAAGAAGGCCCCTCAGCGCAACAACGGGTTGCCTCCTAACATGGGCTTAAGGGCTGAAGGACAAATGACAAACGAAGCTATTTTAGGACCCAACACTGTATTGAAAGGTTCTCTTCATGCAGGAACAGACAACGAGGGAAATGTATACATGCATGGACAGAATTCGCTAGGCCAAGTACCAAATGATGGACGTGGGAATGCAGCAACAGGAAATAAATTTACAGATACAGAAAAAGAGGAAAAAATAGAAGGTGACACATTAACATCGGAGAAACCGACAGTACAGACTACAACTCTGGGTTTCATAGAGAATGCAGTCATGGTTTTTGCGATTACCGAAAACCCATCTGAAGAAAACGCCGGTGGTAGCGGGGAAACAAATTCTGGAACACCCGAAGAAAATGGATATACAACCCAAACCTATCAAAGTCTAACTGATAATACTGGATACTCTGATATCCAACCTGAACCACAAGATCAAGGAAGTGGAAATGTAAATGAAAACCTGGAACCAACCCAACCAGGTGTTACTGAACATCCTAATGAATATAACCAGGACCAAATCCAACCATCTGATGCTAATGTTACTGGCAATCCTGAAAGTCAACCTGAACCCCAACTTAACCAAGCGACTGAAGGAAATACAGTTAGCGGTGAACCTTATGGAAGCCCTGCGTATCCTGAACCAACAACAAATCTTGAACCACAAATAAACCAAGCCAATGATGGAAATGGAAATACTTTAAATGGCGAATCATATCTTGAATCAACTGTGAATTCTGAACCTGAACCACAGCCAAATCAAACTACTGAAGGCAATGGCGAATCTTATTCTGAACCAACTGTAAATCCTGAACCTGAACCACAGCCAAATCAAAGTACTGAAGGCAATGACGAAATTTATTCTGAACCAACTGTAAATCCTGAACCTGAAACCAACTGTAAATCCTGAACCTGAACCAATTGTAAATCCTGAACCTGAACCACAATTAAACCAAGCTACTGAGGGAAATACAGTTAGCGGTGAATCTAATGGAAGCCCTGCATATCCTGAACCAACGGCGAATCCTGAAACCACAACCAAACCAAGCCACTGAAGGATATACTGCTAGTGTGGAATCGTATGGATATCCTGAAGGATACACCGAAAACCCAGACGTGCAACCTGAAACACAACCAAACCAAGCAACTGATGGAAATACTGAAAATGGCGAATCTTATGAAAGCTCTGCATATCCTGAACCAACTGTGAATCCTGATCGTGAACCACAATTAAATCAAGCTACCGAGGGAAATACAGTTAGCGGTGAACCTTATGGAAGCCCTGAATATCCTGAACCAACGACGAATCCTGAACCACAACCAAACCAAGAAACTGAAGGAATCACTGTTGGTGGTGACTCTTATGGATATACGGAACCAACTGTAAATTCTGAAGAATACACACAGAAAGAAGAAGTTCAACCTGAATCACAAACAAACAAAGCTACTGATGAAAATGTTACTCGTGGACATGATTATGGCAACCTCACTTATTCTGAACCAACTATAAACCCTGAATTGCAACACAAACAAAACGAAGCTACTGAAGTCAATACTGCAAATGGTTCTTATGGAAGAGGTGGCATTCCTCAACAAATTGAGAATCCTGTACCAAAACTGAACAATGAAGCTCAAAAAATAACAACAGCACAGACACAAATTCTGGGGTCGTGAATCCCCTAAACTATCAAATACTAATGTCACTGGCAATCCCGAGAGTTTACCTGAACCCCAAATTAACAATGCTGCTGGGAAAAATAATAATGTGAGCAAAACATATTCAAGTTGTACAAATACAGAACCCTCAAACGTTGGTATTACAGACAAACAGAAAGTCACACTGGACTTCAACAAAACCAAGCTACTGAAAGGATCACAAATAATAGCAAAGTATACAGAAGTACTGTGAGCACCGAACCATCAAATGAAAGAATTAACAGTAGTCAGAGAAGTATATCTGAACCCCAACTTAAACAAGATTTAGAAAGAAAAATGAAACCTTTGGAAGTTCTGCAAACACCATACCATCTAATGTTGGCAGTCCCAAAAGTCTACCTGAAAATCAATATCTAAACAAAATTACAGAAGAAGACAACAATGAAAACGATACATTAGAAAGCCCGGGAAACACCAAACCACCTAACGTTAATGTTATTGGCAATCCTGAAAATGAAGCTGAAAGTCCATCTAAACGCCAATTAAAACAAGAATCTGAGGGCAACAACAACAAAAAAAGAAACCTTTAGCAGCTCTACGAACACCATATTATTTACTGGTACTACTATTAGTCCCAACAGTCTACCTGAACGTAAAGATTTAATCAAAGCTACAAAGGAAGAGGGAAATAAAAACGAAACTTATGGTAACCCGCCAAACACCAGACCGTCTAATGTAAGTGTCATTGGAAATCCTGAAAATGAAGATGAGCAAGAATTGAACCAAGCTAGTATAGGAAACCGTGCAAAGGGTAAATCATATGGAAGTCCTTATCCTGTACCAACAGGAAATCCTGAGTACACCCAAAATCCTAAAAGTCAATCTAAAAAAACAGAAAAAGGAAATGAAGTAATAAATAATAATAAGGAATCGTATCCTGAACCAACTGCAAATGTAGATGTAGATACTCAAAACTCTGAAAGTCAACCTCAACAATATGAAAGTCCAACAAACACATATGATGATAGTGTCACTGATAATCCTGGAGGTCAAACTGAAATACCACTTAACAAAGATACTGACGAAAACACTGGTAGCAGTGAAGCATATGGAAGTCCTTATCATGAACCAACGGAAAATCCTGAATGTACTCAAAATCCTGAAAGTCAAACTGAACAAAATGAAATTCCTGCAAATACTGAACCATATGACGCTAGGGTCACTGAAGGAAACACTGGTAATAGTGAAGCATATGGAAGTCCTTATCCGGAACCAACTGAAAATCCTGAATACACCCGAAATCCTGGAATGGATTCCTGGAATGGAAGTCCTACAAACACCGATTCATATGATGCTAGTGTTACTGGTAATACTGAAAATCAACCTGAACCCCAACAAGAACCAGGAACGGAGGAAAATTCACCCAGTGAAGAATTATATGGTAGTACTGCTTATCCTGGATCAACTGTAAATCCTGAAGGTTATACTCAAAACTCTGATGTTCAATCCGAAGCACCAAATCAATCTACTGAAGAAAACGCTGGTAATGGTGAATCTTATAGCGGCCTCACTTATCCTGAACCAACTGGAAGTCCTGAAGGAAACACCGAAAACCCTGAAGTTCAACCTGAACCACAACTGAACCAATCTACTAAAGGAAACTCACCTAGTGAAGAGTCATATGGTAGTCCTCCTTATCCTGAAACAACTTTAGGCCCTGACGGTTATACTCAAAATTCTGATATTCAATCAAAAACACAACCAAACCAAACTTCTGAGGAAAACACTGCAAGTGGTGAATCTAAACGCCAAGGAGATCCTGAACCGATTGGAAGTCCTGAAATATACACCGAAAACCCTGAACCACAACTGAACCAATTTACTGAAGGAAACTCACCTAGTGAAGAGTCATATGGTAGTCCTCCTTATCCTGAACCAACTGTAGGTCCTGAACGGTTATACTCAAAACTCTGATGTTCAATCTAGAACACAACCAAATCAAACGTCTGAGGAAAATACTGCAAGTGGTGAAACTGGAAGCCCAATATATCCTGAACCAACTGGAAATTCTGAGTATACTCAAAATCCTGAACAACAAGAAGAAAAAGCTACTGAAGGTGAAACATATGGAGGTCCTACAAGCTTTGAACCAACCGGCCCTAGTTATACAGGTAGTTCTGAACAAAACTCAGATAATCTCAATCCTGACCCAAACCAAGCTACAGAAGAGAGCAGCAGATTAGGTATTACTAAACCAACTGATTATGAAGAGAATAACCAGAAACAAAGCTCAACAAACAATATGGATGATCATACACCAACTTATGCCAATAACTCTCACGAATCTATCTCTGATCCTGAACCAGAGCCAACTAGTATTGACTCTGTGAATTCATACACAGAAGGAGCTTTTTCTCAAGACTCTACCCAAAGTACAGGGCCTTCAGATAATAGTCAAGAAAATCAACCCACTGAAGGACAAATGAATAGTGGAGAAGAGGGTGCAACAGTGCAGTCTGAACCTGAACCAAACCAAGACAGCTTCAACATGGATAGAACACTAGGACCGCATTCGAGTGACGACGGATACCCGCATACTACAGAAGAAGCAAATGCTGAACCCAGATCCAGTTCTGAGATTGCACAGACCACATCACAGGAGCAACAAGATAACGTCGACAATAGTCTCGGTAAGACAGAAGATACACAGAATAGTGAAAGTTCTACTGGGCCCGAAGTGAGAAATTCGGAACCGACTACAAATCCAAGTACATCAAGTCAGAGAAGAGAAAAAATAACAAAGCAAATAAATGTACAATCACAAGATGAACAGAACAATAATAGCTCTGGACAAAAAGAAAATGGCTTAGATACACTGAAAAATACAGACCAAAAAAATGATCTCATACTCACAGAGACAACTACATCATTGGGATCTAATCGAATGTCACAAGAAGTGGCCTATTTAATAACAACCCAAAGATCTGATCTTAAAAATACATATCCAGTTGTAGATACAAAAATGATAAATGAAAATACGGAAGAACCAACAACGAAACCATCAAGTCATTTAGTTTCAATTGAGGACGGACTGAAAGACGAAACAAATGCTGTGGATAGAACAACTAAATCAAAGGAGAGTTATAGAGAAGAATCGGGAAAAAACACAGAGCTACCAGATAATGTTATGAATGTTCCTAATGAAGAAATTGTTCCGAAGGAAACAAATACAAAAGAAGGTACAACTGCCTTGTATTCTACTAGAACTCCAAACCCAAGTAAAACATCAGGATATAATCACGAAGATCCCATTGAGAATGAACCTGAAAACAAAAAGAACATACCGGAAACACGAATACCTAAGATTGAAGAAGATCTATCAACCACTACTCCCCTGACTATGTCCAATAGGAGTACACAAAAAGCATTAGAAGAACCAGAAATAAAGCTTGCAAACGAAGATGATACTTTGGATAGCAAAAAATCAGATCTCATAACTGAACCGAACATAGAAAACACTACAGAACCAGTTCCCAATACAGATAAAACCAATTTAGGAGCTCAGAAACCTATACCTCGAATTCGGAACAAACTCACACTTAAGAAATCAAGAAAACTCGATAATCCAGAATCACAACTCGAATCAACGACCAATCCTCCTGAGAGTATACCAGAGGAGATCACACAAGAAACTCAACCAGAACCAGAAATGAAACTTTCAGATGAAGAAGTTAGTTCGAATCATAACAATGCCGACCAGACAAGTGAACTGAACCTAGAAAACACTACAGAACCAACCGCCGAACAAGTTCCGAATGCAGATAAAACCAATTTAGGAGCTCAGAAACCTAAAACCCGAATTCGAAACAAACTCACACTGAAGAAATCAAGAAAACTCGATAATCAAAGACCAGAACTGGACTCATCAACCAATGCTCCTGAGAGTATACCAGAGGAGAGCACACAAGAAACTCAACCAGAACCAGAAGTGAAGCTTTCAGATGAAGAAGTCACTACGGATCATAACAATGCCGACCAGACTAGTGAACTGAACATAGAAAACGCTACAGAACCAGTTCCCAATACAGATAAAAACCAATTTAGGATCTCAGAAACCTCAAGGTCGAATTCGAAACAAACTCACACTGAAGAAATCAAGAAAACTCGATAATCAAACACTAGAACTGGACTCATCAACCAATGCTCCTGAGAGTATACCAGAGGAGAGCACACAAGAAACTCAACCAGAACCGGAAAAACAGAGTTTAGACAAAGAGGATACTACGCCTCAACAGGATTTAAGTGAAACGACTGAACAAACCACACAGAAAACCCCTGAACCAGCAACAGAACCAACACCATCTGCAGAGGAAACCACTCTGGGAACTCAGAAAACTGACAGTAGACCACAGAAAACGAAGATTATTGTTCCTCACCCGCCCAAACCGAAGGAAGGCAAAGACCAACAATCACAAATTGACTCATCCGGGTCATTCGGAATGTCACAACCTAGACTCGGCAATAACAACCAGGCATGGGGTCTATTCAATGCAAAAGCCAAAGCTCCTGTAGCCCCACAATATAACAGTGGACAGTACAGCAACTTATTCGGAAAGCTATTTGTAACACTATCAACAACCACAACAACAACAGCTAAGCCGTGCAGGCTAAACAATCTCAGCAAGACATGAATAGATATAAGTGGGGTTGGTATTGAATATTTTTTTTCTTCACCGACCTCAGTAGCTTGATCGATAAGGCGGCGGACTTGTAACCTGGAGGTCAGTGGTTCAAGTCCCGGTTTCAGCGTAGATTTAGTAAAGCGAGTTTGAGTAGTTGTGATATCACGATAGTGATTAACACAAATATGATAACTTTTTTTAAAAAAATTGAATACTTTTGTTCTTAAAGATTTAAATCAATATCTATCATTTGCTATCAATTCACCGTTCCTTGTTTTGTGGAATTGCTTCGGGAAAGTGGAAAGAAGGGAAGATAATCATTGATAAAATGATTAGCTAAAAAAGACATCTTTCTTTTTTTTTGAGAACTAATCATTAATGCTGACTTGTGATTAAAATATTTTATGTATTACTGTTTACTGTGAATTATTTCTCCGATTTCCTCTGCAGATACTAACTCTTAGCAACTATGCTGAAAGTGATCTATAGTTCTCTTATTTTTCACTCGGAGACTATAGCAATAAATTTTTCAAAGCAAATTTTTTTTGGTAGTATTACTTACTTTTGAAGTAATGGAAAGAAGGGAACTAATGACGTCACTCACCATTTTGTCGTCGAAGTAACCCTCAGAAGAAGAAGAAGAAGTAGGAAAGAAGGGAACTGATGACGTCACTCACCATTTTGTCGTCGAAGTAACCCTCAGAAAAAGAAGTAGGAAAGAAGGGAACTAATGACGTCACTCACCATTTTGTCGTCGAAGTAACCCTCAGAAGAAGAAGTAGGAAAGAAGGGAACTAATGACGTCACTCACCATTTTGTCGTCGAAGTAACCCTCAGAAGAAGAAGTAGGATAGAAGGGAACTAATGACGTCACTCACCATTTTGTTGTCGAAGTAACCCTCAGAAGAAGAAGAAGGAAGTAGGAAAGAAAGGAACTGATGACGTCACTCACCATTTTGTCGTCGAAGTAACCCTCAGAAGAAGAAGAAGAAGTAGGAAAGAAGGGAACTGATGACGTCACTCACCATTTTGTCGTCGAAGTAACCCTCAGAAGAAGAAGAAGTAGGAAAGAAGGGAACTGATGACGTCACTCACCATTTTGTCGTCGAAGTAACCCTCAGAAGAAGAAGAAGTAGGAAAGAAGGGAACTGATGACGTAACTCACCATTTTGTCGTCGAAGTAACCCTCAGAAGAAGAAGAAGTAGGAAAGAAGGGAACTGATGACGTAACTCACCATTTTGTCGTCGAAGTAACCCTCAGAAGAAGAAGAAGTAGGAAAGAAGGGAACTGATGACGCCACTCAGTATTTTGTCGTCGAAGTAACCCTCAGAAGAAGAAGAAGTAGAAAAGAAGGGAACTGATGACGTCACTCACCATTTTGTCGTCGAAGTAACCCTCAGAAGAAGAAGAAGAAGTAGGAAAGAAGGGAACTAATGACGTCACTCACCATTTTGTCGTCGAAGTAACCCTCAGAAGAAGAAGAAGTAGGAAAGAAGGAAAGAAGGGAACTGATGACAATAACAATAATAAGCAATAACCCCGCCCTTTAGTTAGGACTTATGTTTTTATATATTTTCTATTCTTTTTCATTTTCATTGTATATATTGTTTCCATTTTTTTTCATTGTTAAATTAATTATTTGTATGTACATTGTACAATACATAATGTCCATTTATACCTAATAAAGCATTGTATAATAATAATAATGACGTCACTCACCATTTTGTCGTCGAAGTAACCCTCGTCGTTGGTTCTCTGCTGTCCCAGGAGTCTGTCTGTCTCCAGGTCCGTGTCCGCGTCATCTGGGAGACGAGAAGAGAATTGAATTGAATTTTTGAATTGATTATAATTTTTAAATATATATTATACAATTTAAAAATAAAATAAAAATTGAATACTTTTATTTATTTGTACAAGAATAATATTATAAAAAATACATCTCCTTTAAGCTAAGTCTAACTTCTGAGGAGAGAAAGGTGAAGATGGTGAACAAAGAGGAAACGGTTTCTTTTTCACTGGTTCTAGCTTTTTTTTTTGGTTTTAAGCTTAAACTATTTTGTTTTAAGTTAAGTATTGTTTTCCTTTAATAGTTTCTTTCTAGAGTATATAATTTCTACATTTCTATAATCTCTTTAATGTGAAACACACACTTTTTGTATTGAATTTTTTTCACAATAAATAAATTGAATTGAAAAAAATTGAATAAGCAGATAGGAATCTCTTTTGAAAGGACCACACTCACATTCATCATCATAGGGTGGCGGCATCGTGAACGATGGTAGCCAGACAGTGGAGGAATGACTCAACACCTCCACCACTGTCTTTACAAGGAGGCCAACAATTCACAAGGCCCCCAGAACCAAGCCAATGCTGGTCTACTCCCTGTTTATAGTCCCCCAGCCAGACTGCTGGTCTACTCCCAGGAGACATAGACAAACTTTAAGAGCAACTCTTAACCATGCATTCATGGTACAGAGTATGATCTCTATCACCAAGAACCGCTAGTGCGAACTTGATGAATTCAAACAATTACTTCCGAGAAATTTCTAATATTAGAAATCGGAAGTATTGTGTTTGTAAGAAATAATTTTTTTTTAATAGAAGTAAAATACCCCTCATCCATTTTGATACTTGAGGGCAAAGAGCCCAATATGCTCGCTGCATTACCCTCTGTATGGCGAGGGAAAATGTATTTGTATGATAAACCGTAATAGCTATTATTTGACCAAAGGGGCCAGGAAGCAAAATTTGCTGTTTGAAAGTGGTTCGAACCCACGACCTCTGGGTACGAGCGACACTCACCTTCGTCTGCACTGGGCCCTGATCCGCCTTGTTTCCTGCGAAGAAAACAGACAATGGTGTAAGTTCCGGCTGAGAATTCATTAGCCAAAAACTTCAAGACACAACAGTTGGTGATGTTGTGTCTACAGCTGGAGGGGAGAGATCGTCTGCAGCCAAATTTGGTTGGCGCGTCTTGAACTACATATTTTTTTATTTTAGCCAATCCGTCTAATTTTGGAACACACCACACCCATCTTCAACTTCATACCTCCTCAACTTGTATCTTGACCCTCTCAATCTGAGAGAAACAGTACGAATCAAAGAAACTTGTATCTTGATTTCAACCCAACTAACAATTCTGTTATAAGGTTTTGTCCACTTGTTGGAAACATATTTTATGTGGCTGGGGACGTGTCTCCCAGCAGAAGTTAGGCTAGGACGAAATAAAATGATGTAAACCATTGTCCATTTTTTATAATCTGCATTTTTAGCGTGGATTTTTAGATGTATTGTTATTTAGATGTGTTGATTTTTAAATGTATTGTTATTTTAACGCTCAAAACTGTTTCCAGAGTTGTATTTAATATTTGTTTGTTGGTATTAAATAATGATAATAATAATAATTACTAAATACAAACCTACAACAATTACAGGGAAATTTTAGTATTAATAAAATACAACAAAGTGCATCACTCGGCACAGCACACACAATGAGAAAAATAGGCATATAAGACCGCCTAAATTACTCACCGGATCTGAGGAATTTGGTTAATTCTTGATCGGGATTGGATTGAACGGAGGACGACATAATTGTACATACATTTTGCCGTGATAACTTTTCCTCTTGAATACTTGTCATAATAATTAAACCCTTACTATGTATTTACTATTTGTTTGTATCTATTGTATTTACTAACTCCCTTGTACTGTGTTAACAATTTTTTAAGTGATGCACATTAAATTAAAATTAAAATTTTTTTTTAAAAAAATAGAACCCCAGGGCCTCACCTGGGCAC
This sequence comes from Bactericera cockerelli, assembly GCA_024516035.1. NCBI lineage: Eukaryota > Metazoa > Arthropoda > Insecta > Hemiptera > Triozidae > Bactericera > Bactericera cockerelli. The sequence goes on from CM044955.1 coordinate 4,748,234, forward strand.
CCACACGGGCGCACACTCCGCCTCGCCCCCCGGCGGCACCTGGGAGGCGGGCGGCGGGGTGCTGAGGGGAGGAGAGGGGGGCGGGGGCGGGCGGAGGGGCAGAGCCTTGGTGCGCTGCAGCGTGAGCCGGATGTCCTTGAGCGCCGCCTCCACGCACTGGTCGCGGTGAGGGGTGGGCGCCGGGGGAGGGGGGGAGCGGGGCGGGGGCGGGGCGAGGGAGCCTCCCCCTCCTCCCCCGCTCCCGCTGCTGTCCGGGCCGGCGGGCGCCCCCTCGCTCGCCTCCCCGCTCATACTGCCGTCTGAAGAAGAAAAAAAAATAATATTATTTTTCCAACCTGAACCACAAGATCAAGGAAGTGGAAATGTAAATGAAAACCTGGAACCAACCCAACCAGTATTAATATTATTTTTTTTCGAACACAGTAGAACCTGGCTGGTAACCTGGTTATAGAACAACTCAAGGGACCAGTAGCCCCCGTTCCGGGAAAACTTTCTACTCTCCAAATCTCCTTTTCAACTGTTTGTTAATTTGAACAAAAAAAAAAAGAAACAATACGCACACTCTGATTGGTTAATTTGAACGCAATAAGCACTCTGATTTGTTAATTTGAATGCAATCAGAGTGCGTTGTGTGACCGTTGATTTTTCTTACCAACTTATTTGTTCATTTTTAATTGAATTTTAATGAAGAAGAAAAAAATGTGTAAGACGTACAATGTATAATTATTACACAATAAAACATTTGATTGATTGATTGAACCTCATGACTGCCTCAGCACACGTATGAAATTCTCACTCTCCAGAGCACCAGACTTACTCAGAGGATCGAGAGAAGTGAGATCAATGTCGCCCGGATCCAGAATGTCTTTCTTGCTCCCCCCGGCCGTGTTGAGGGGGCTCGGTGTGGTGGTGGTGGTGCAAGTGGATGGACATCTGCTCAACGCTTGCTCCGAAGTTGTACCTGGGGGGGAGGGAACAATGTTTATTTTTATTTATTTATTTATAAACTCTTTATTAGTAGGAAGAACATATATATACAGACAAATAATGGTAAATATAAAAATAGACAATATTAATAATATAAACAAGGAAAAAAAAAAACAAAACAAAACAAAATATATACATATGTCCTAACTAAAGGGCGGGGTTATTGCCTATGTTAGGTGGTGAACAATGTTTTGAGCATTAACCTCGCCTGGTGGTTCCTCCTACCAATAAAGAGTATTTTTATTATTATTACATCATCTAACTGAAGGTTAAATGAAGAGCAATGAGTTAGGATCTTCCACGATTCTGTTACGATGTCTATACTGAAATGGATAGCTTACAAATTCAATTATCAAACTACATGGAAATTTAAGAGTAAGTTAGGTTAGAAACAAAAAATTGAAGGAAAAACATAATTTTGGTTATGTGCCAGAGCAAAGACATGAAAATGTCAAAATGAAGAGCAAAGAGCAATGTACCTGCACCGCCTGTGATACTCGTGTCTTCCTCGATTTTGTTATGATGGGAGCGCTGCACGACAATCTCTTGCTCGATCTCCGATATTTGTCGCTTCATGAGTAGAACCTGTGAAAGAGAGAGAGAGGGGAATATTGTGAGAAAAGCCCAATTACTGATTTTCTTCAAAACAAAAATATAGATTTACGAGGTAAACTTTAATCGATTATTGTGGCATTTTTTGTATTTGAATGGTCATATGAAACCGATTTTAAAAAAATCGATATTTTTTTCCGATTCCAACGATACCAAAAACGTATTATCGAAAAATTCGGACTTACGAGGTACCTCTTCTTAAGCGACGATTTATATTTTTTTTTTCATATTTATATGAATATCACAAAATTTAATTTATTTTTCATGAATCTTTTTTTTTTATCATTTTAAATAATTATATCATTCTTCCTAAATAAATCTGTATACAACCCAACACCAGCACTATGCTGAATGGGTTGCTTACACTTTTTTCTTTTCTTTTTTACATCTTTCATGTAATTTCTACATTAGTTTTTTTATTATTATTCAGTATTATTACTTACCATGTATTGTCATTCTTACAACATCCTATGTAATGTATTATAAAAACTAATAAAAATAAAGAAAAAAGTATTGAAAAAAAAAAAAAAAAAAAAAAAATTGCATCATTTTCTGTGTGGTTCGAAGGGTTTCTTTTCAAAACTTTCAAAGAAATTTATTTTTTAACAAATACTTTTCATCTCCATAAGTATCTTGTATACAGGGTGTCCATAAAGTCCCACCCCACACCCCGTATCTTAAAAACGGCTGAAAAAATAGAAAAACTAAAAAACCCGTATTCGTTAATTTTTTGGGGGATTAAGTTTCAGCAAAAAAATTGCTTACACTGCCCCCGTCAGGCTGGGCATGGCATGGACCAACTTTAAAATCTTAAATGGAATGCTATGTCCTGACTGGGGCAGTGTGGGCATTTTTTTTTTTTTTTTTATACTGAAACGTAATTCCCCCCCCAAAAAAATAGGGAATACGGCAGGTTTTCGCGTTTTTCTATATTTTCAGTCGCTTTTGAAATACGGTGGGTGGGGTGGAACTGTATGGACATCCTGTATAATTACTCACATCCCAGGGGGACACAAGTACTGACTCACCGTAGGGTTATTATTACTCACATCCCAGGGGGACACAAGTACTGACTCACCGTAGGGTTATTATTACTCACATCCCAGGGGGACACAAGTACTGACTCACCGTAGGGTTATTATTACTCACATCCCAGGGGGACACAAGTACTGACTCACCGTAGGGTTATTATTACTCACATCCCAGGGGGACACAAGTACTGACTCACCGTAGGGTTATTATTACTCACATCCCAGGGGGACACAAGTACTGACTCACCGTAGGGTTATTATTACTCACATCCCAGGGGGACACAAGTACTGACTCACCGTAGGGTTATTATTACTCACATCCCAGGGGGACACAAGTACTGACTCACCGTAGGGTTATTATTACTCACATCCCAGGGGGACACAAGTACTGACTCACCGTAGGGTTATTATTACTCACATCCCAGGGGGACACAAGTACTGACTCACCGTAGGGTTATTATTACTCACATCCCAGGGGGACACAAGTACTGACTCACCGTAGGGTTATTATCACTCACACCCCAGGGTGACACAAGCACTGACTCACCGTAGGGTTATTATTACTCACACCCCAGGGTGACACAAGTACTGACTCACCGTAGGGTTATTATTACTCACACCCCAGGGTGACACAAGTACTGACTCACCGTAGGGTTATTATTACTCACACCCCAGGGTGACACAAGTACTGACTCACCGTAGGGTTATTATCACTCACACCCCAGGGTGACACAAGCACTGACTCACCGTAGGGTTATTATTACTCACACCCCAGGGTGACACAAGCACTGACTCACCGTAGGGTTATTATTACTCACACCCCAGGGTGACACAAGTACTGACTCACCGTAGGGTTATTATTACTCACACCCCAGGGTGACACAAGTACTGACTCACCGTAGGGTTATTATTACTCACACCCCAGGGTGACACAAGCACTGACTCACCGTAGGGTTATTATTACTCACACCCAGGGTGACACAAGCACTGACTCACCGTAGGGTTATTATTACTCACACCCCAGGGTGACACAAGCACTGACTCACCGTAGGGTTATTATTACTCACATCCCAGGGCGACACAAGCACTGACTCACCGTAGGGTTATTATTACTCACATCCCAGGGCGACACAAGCACTGACTCACCGTAGGGTTATTATTACTCACACCCCAGGGGACACAAGCACTGACTCACCGTAGGGTTATTATTACTCACACCCAGGGTCGACACAAGCACTGACTCACCGTAGGGTTATTATTACTCACACCCCAGGGTGACACAAGTACTGACTCACCGTAGGGTTATTATTACTCACACCCCAGGGTGACACAAGTACTGACTCACCGTAGGGTTATTATTACTCACACCCAGGGTGACACAAGTACTGACTCACCGTAGGGTTATTATTACTCAACCGTAGGGTTATTATTACTCACCGTAGGGTTATTATTACTTACCGTAGGGTTATTATTACTCACCGTAGGGTTATTATTACTCACCGTAGGGTTATTATTACTCACCGTAGAGTTATTATTACTCACCGTAGGGTTATTATTACTCACCGTAGAGTTATTATTACTCACCGTAGGGTTATTATTACTCACCGTAGGTTATTATTACTCACCGTAGGGTTATTATTACTCACCGTAGGGTTATTATTACTCACCGTAGGGTTATTATTACTCACCGTAGGGTTATTATTACTCACCGTAGGGTTATTATTACTCACCGTAGGGTTATTATTACTCACCGTAGGGTTATTATTACTCACCGTAGGGTTATTATTACTCACCGTAGGGTTATTATTACTCACCGTAGGGTTATTATTACTCACCGTAGGGTTATTATTACTCACCGTAGGGTTATTATTACTCACCGTAGGGTTTATTATTACTCACCGTAGGGTTATTATTACTCACCGTGGGGTTATTTATTACTCCACCGTAGGGTTATTATTACTCACCGTAGGGTTATTATTACTCACCGTAGGGTTATTATTACTCACCGTAGGGTTATTATTACTCACCGTAGGGTTATTATTACTCACCGTAGGGTTGTTATTCTCCGTGTCGCTCGCATGTCCACTGGACAGCCCGTCCTCCAGCACAGGCATCCCCGGGTAGGGTCTCTCCCCCCCGTGCAGGGGGAGTATGGTCAAGCCACCCCCTCCCACACTCCCACTGCCCCCCACCTGGAAATAGGAAGAGAGTTAGGGTGGAGTTAATAGACGTTTTTGTAATTCCTCTGTGGCGCAAAGTCACGGATTCCGTACTGTGTAGTAGTATAGCAGCGTGAGGGAGGATATCTCCGAGTCCAGATCTCCGCAGTTGGACTCACAGTCTGGGGTCTCCGGTTCTATTCTTTTCTATTATATTCTTTTTCTATTTAATTCTATTACTATTGAATTCTATAAAATCCTATAAATAAATTTCAATGTAAAATTATAGCAATCTACCGACCACCAAAAAACAGTGTCGAAAAATTCATCTCAGATCTGAGCTGGTGGTTAGGGAACGCCACTAAAAAAGAGGATAATATAATAATGGTGGGAGATGTTAATATATGTATCATGAAAAAAAATAACACAAATATTAATTATTTAAACGCGCTCTATAATTCATCTCTCTTACCTACAATTACACAGATAACAAGAGAGGAAATGCTAGCAGGAAAATTAACGGTGTCTTGTATAGATCATATAAATATAAAATTAAATAGTAAATATGACTCAATATCTTCTATTATTCAAGAAAAAATTTCTGATCATTATTATGTTGCACTCTGTGTCGTTAGTAAGAATACAAATAGTAATAATAAAAATAAGGTACAACAGAAATACAAAACCATAGAAAAAATCAATAATAAAACAGTTCAACGCGAAATAGATAAAATTGATTGGACTAGTTGCATTATATCTCGAGATCCAGAAGAAATCTACGAAACAATAAGGACAAAATTTGACAAAATTTATACAAAAGCAAGAACAACAGAAAGGAAAACACAAAAAGATTACCAGTCACCATGGGTAAACAAACAAGTAAAGACACAAATAAAACTAAAAAATAGCCTTCTAAAACAGTGGCAAAATAATAAAAATAATTTATTAATATATGAACATTATAAGATACAGAGAAACATCACAACAAATACAATAAAAAAAGAAAAGAGAAAGTATATTAGAAAGATGTTTATAAATGCACAGGGTAATATACAGAAAACCTGGACCTTATTAAACGATCTATTAGAACGAAAAATCAGAGAACCTATGGAAGAAAAACTTAAGAAAAACTTTCAGACAGATAAAATTATGGAGCTATCAAACGAATTTAATCAAAGGTTTTTAAATAGAATAACTGAATTAAAAAATCAAAACAAGGGCAAATTCATGGAAACAGACGAAAATAATTATGAAAAACATAATAAGATGTGCACCTTTTTTCTAAAAAAATGTAGTGAAAAAGAAATTGATACAATAATTACCACCCTGAATAAAACTGGGCCCGGCATTGATCAAATTCGACTGGCAGATATATCTTCTAATAAACTGATTTTCGTTCCAATAATAACCTATTTTGTTAATCAAGTAATAAAAAAATCATCAATACCTAAAAATCTCAAAATATCGTCCGTCACACCGCTCTATAAAAAAGGTGAGGTAGACTGTATAGCAAACTATAGACCAGTTGGTTCAATGCCCGTTTTGGAAAAGATTATTGAAAAATACATAAATTGTCAAATAAATAAATACCTATCGGAAAATGAAGTTATTCCTGAATTTCAACATGGGTTCCAGAAAAACAAGAGCACAATAACACTCATGCAAGATTTTTCGGATCTATTGAATAGCGCCTTAGATCGCGGAAAATATGCCATTGTCTGCTTTTTAGACTTGACGGCCGCCTTCGACACTATCGACCACAAGCTCCTACTTAAAAAGTTTCAGGACATAGGAATCGACCACCCTGTACTTAACAATTATTTTAAAAACAGAAAACAAATAACTAAAATTGGAATATTAAAAAGTGATGAAAAGGCTGTATATCAGGGCCTGATTCAAGGCGGGGTGACATCCGCGACATGGTATAATGTATACACGTACGACATTAAATACCTGAAAATGAAAAGCACTATAAAAATGTTCGCGGATGACACGTGCCTGATTTCAGTTCATACAAACCTAGAACAAGCGATAAAAAACGCTCAGACTGATCTAATAAATCTACAAAAATATTATTACAATAATCATATATTTCTCAACGAAAAAAAGACGGAAGCTATGCTTATAGGTCATCGAAGAAATATAAATATATGTGACGTAAAAAAACTTTGCTGTCATAGCAGAAAGTGTTTAGAAGACAAACTTTACATAAATAAAAAATGCACCTGTAAAGATATTGAATATACAGATAGGGTAAAATACTTGGGATTACACATCGATCGAGATTTCAAAATGAAGGACCACGTCATAACGCTTTGTAAAAAATTACGAATACTCAATTACAAATTCCATCAAACCAATGTAGATAAAATACCAACCTCCGCAAAAAAGACACTGTACTTCTCATTGGTGGAATCTGCTCTACGATATGGTGCATCAATTTATACATATGCTCCAAAAACTGACCTTAACCCTTTGAATAGCTTACAGAAAAAAATAACGTCCTTTCTCTTTCGCCACTGTGACTATAAATTTATGAATGCTGAACAATTAGCCTACCTACAACTTATCTTAGCTAATTTTAGTAATAATGAATATAGAAATATAGTAGATCACGGACATAGACTCAGAAAACAATTATCAAAAGTATAAGAGAAAATTATTAATATATCACATTGAAATAGAAAATAGAATATTACATGATAGATAGATATTAAAATTACCTTACTTTCATCTTCATAAGATATCGATTGTACAACAATAATATTAGCATACATTAAGAAACAGAGAAGAAGATACCACCCCCAAGAATTTATAATTAGATTAGGGGATGTTTTTCATTGTAAAATAATTTATTAAATAAAGTTATCATATTTCAATTCAATTCAATTCAATATTCATTATTTTACTCAATTCTATTCTATTCAATATTATATTCCATTTCTATTCGATTCTATTCTATTCAATATTATATTCTATTTCTATTGAATTCAATTATATTTCTATTCAATATTATATTCTACTTCTATTTCTATTCAATATTGTATTCTACTTCTATTTCTATTCAATATTATATTCTACTTCTATTTCTATTCAATATTATATTCTATTTCTATAGAATTCTATTTCTATTGAATTCTATTCTATTACCTCGTCCATGACCAGCACCAGGGAGGATATCTCCGAGTCCAGATCGCCGCAGTTGGACTCACAGTCTATGGTCCTCAGTTCTATTCTATTTTATTCTATTTCTATTCAATATTATATTCTACTTCTATGTCTATTTAATATTATATTCTAATTCTATTTCTATTGAATCCTATTCTATTTCTATTCAATATTATTTTCTACTTCTATTTCTATTGAATTCTATTCTATTACTATTCAATATTATATTCTATTGAATTCTATTCTATTACCTCGTCCATGACCAGCACCAGGGAGGATATCTCCGAGTCCAGATCGCCGCAGTTGGACTCACAGTCTGTGGTCTCGGGCGAGAGGGTGAAGTTGCGGCTGGGTGCGGCCATGCCTCCCAGCATGTCAGTGTCGGAGGGCGGGGAGGAGCGCGGGGGGTGGTGCGACACGTAGTGGCGGTCGGAACCGCGCGAGGAGCCCTCTCTGGAGAAAGAAAAATAATATATAAAAAATAATAATATCGCCTAAAAAAAAAAAAAAAAAAAAAAAATTGGACATGCACAGTGATTGAAGCAGAAGAAAAATGGAACGAAATTGAAAAATTAATTAAAAAAGTCATAAATCAGAAAGAGAAGGATGATAGATATTTCTATTTTTTTAAATTTATTGTTATGAATTTGTTGTTTGTTGATTGTTTTGTTAAATGTTCTTTATTTTTTTGTACATATTTCTATTTTTTTTTTTTTTTTTTTTTTTTATGAATTTGTTGTTGTTGATTGTATTGTTAAATGTTCTTTATTTTTTTGTACATATTTCTATTTTTTTAATTTATTGTTATGAATTTGTTGTTGTTGATTGTTTTGTTAAAAAATATAAAGTGTAAATAAATAATTATACCTACGTGGAAAGAAGATGGTTCTTCTAATAAAATCGCAAGTATTACCTAATGAAAGAATGAGAGACAAAAAAAGAGAAGAGATTGAGAGAAAATGTTATTGATTTAATTTTTATTATTTAATTACTTATTTTTATATATCTGTTCATATCTGTATATGTTTTGTTTTTTTTTTTTTTTTTTTTTATTTTTTTTTAAGATTACTTAACGCCCCAACAATAAAGGCAATTACAAAGTAAAATGATGTATATAAAAAAATACCTTAATTATAAATAAAGCTACACTTAAAGTTGTGAAACATGTTCAATAATAATAATAAAATCGCGCACCTGGTGTGTCTATGATGGCGGTGGTGGTAGTGGCCTGAGCTGCTGGCTATACTCCCGGTGGAGGTCTGAGTCAACATCTCGGTGGACACACTGAATCCTGAGAGCAGATCCCGCTCCTGCGAATAGAACAGATTATGAAATAGAATTTTCTTAAAAAAAAAAAAAAAGATGAGTGTTTGTTTCACAGCCTTTTTTTTCGTAGCCATGAAACAGGAGCTAATGTAGACGCTTGTGGTCTGTGTTGTAGCCTGCCCATCCCGTAGTATGCCTCCCCTCTGATGGGCGAGAAGTGACACAATACTTCCCATTGTGTCCAGGTGCTGGACACAATGGGAAGTATTGTGTCACTTCTCGCCCGTGTTGACCCAGGTGCTGGGTCAACACGAGCGCACCGGAAGGTATCCCTTACAAACAACTGTAACCAAATTAAGAATACAAATTTTTGTCGGCACGGGGGATCGAACCCGGGACCTTCCGCAAGGCAAGCGAGTGCTTAACCACTGAGCTAATCCCGCGCTCAGTTGTTAAGCACTCGCTTAACGAATAGCGATAGATTATGGAAAAGAGTATAGAGGGCTTTTCCATGAAGTCTCACCTAGGCCTGGGTTTCTCGAGAACGACTCAATATATCAAAAACCCGTATTCCTTTATTTATAAGGGGATTGATTTTCTGCAAAAAAAAATGCCTACTTTCTCTTTGCCTTTTTTCTCTGAAAATCAATTCCCTTTCCTGTCTGTACTAATGAGGGTACAGAATTTTTCTGCAAAAAATCATCCACACCTGGGATTCGAACCCAGGACAGAGGTCACACCACGGACGTTGCTTTACTTAGTCGCTCTCACCTTGCTCATGTCGACCGACGTGGCAGAGTCCTGGGAGGGCTTGCGGGGCGACCGGTCTCCTCCTATCTCGTCGCTCGCCAGTCTCAGCCCCACGTAGGAGCTCCCCTCCCTCCTCCTCCTCCTCCTGTCCCTCCTCCCTTCCTCTTCCCCCCCTCTCTCCCCTTCTTCCCCCCCTCTCTCCCCTCTCCCCCCTCCAGACTGCTCTGGCGGCGCAGCTCGTACTCCAGATCCTGGAAGCGGGAACAACGAGGAATTACATTTAAACATTTTTTAACATATCAACCCATTGCCTACCATGGGTAGCACATTTGCAAGACACTGGTATTGCCTGGGGTACCGGGGTTGCATATATGCTAGACACGTCGTCTCGACTTCTAGAGCCTGGGTAACAATAGTGCTACACAGATCAATGTATGTTAAATGCGTAAAATATTCTCCGGTCTCTGAGGAATGTCCAGTTGTGTCTGGTTTTTGCACATGTTGAAAACTCACAAAGTTATGATATTTTTTAAACAGCATACTTTTTTCCCTCAAATTGACATTTTTCTTGGTTTTAAATAAAATACACTTGGTCCCCAGGGCAAGTTTCATAAAAATGGCTTGGTAGGTAATGGGTTAAGGATCGAGTCCGTTTTTCTAATGTTTCCCGGGGGACGGGACTATTTTTTCAATAATTATTGATATTACGTCGATAGCGCGTTGAATGCGCACCGGGCAGTATAAATAAGGCGATATTATTATTATTATTATCTATATCAAATCAGGACGTTAAAAACAAATAGAATCAACTGGTCACAATAGATCTAATTAAGTCGCAGTGTTAATTGTAAGGATTTTACTAAAAATCCTACATATAATAATAACCGGTGAGTCACTCACCCTGAACCGGTGAGTTGATGATGTTGTCCCCAGGCTTGCAGAAGAATAGGAAACCTGCATATAATAACCGGTGAGTAACTCACCCTGAACTGGTGAGTTGATGATGTTGTCCCCAGGCTTGCAGAAGAATAGGAAACCTGCATATAATAACCGGTGAGTCACTCACCCTGAACTGGTGAGTTGATGATGTTGTCCCCAGACTTGCAGAAGAATAGGAAACCTGCATATAAGAACCGGTGAGTCACTCACCCTGAACTGGTGAGTTGATGATGTTGTCCCCAGGCTTGCAGAAGAATAGGAAACCTGCATATAATAACCGGTGAGTCACTCACCCTGAACTGGTGACTAGACGCGGCACCGGTGGAGTTGATGTTGTTGTCCCCGGGCTTGCAGAAGAATAGGAAACCTGCATATAATAACCGGTGAGTCACTCACCCTGAACTGGTGACTGGACGCGGCACCGGTGGAGTTGATGTTGTTGTCCCCGGGCTTGAAGAACTCCTCCAGAACTTTGCGCGTCTCGGAGAACTCGTACAGGTAATCGAACCCGGGACTCTGGACTGGGGGGAGCGGGGGGGAGGGGGGAGCCGTGGTAGACAGGGGGGCGCCCCCGGCCCCCCGGCGGATGACTCATCGTCCAGCACCCGCTGGGGAGAATAAGAATAACACATTCATGTATGGCATTTTTTTTAATATTTATTTATATTCCTTAGAAGTCCACATTTTTTGTATTAGCTTGGGGAAAGTGTTGCTTTGTAAACTATATGTATATTGATTCAAAAAAAAAAAAACAATTATCAAAAAATTAACTTTCATAGACAATAATTTGAACATAATTATACTATACATAGTGTCTGGTACCTATCCCTTGGGATTTAACCCAGCAGTTAAAATTGAGAGCTATAAACAGATACTATATTTTTTATTAATTATGGTCCGTGCATTGGTAATCAAGTGTTTAAGTCACTAGTCCAATAATCCAGGTAGCGTAGATATCAGTTGGTTCGAATCCCACCCAGTGCATGAATTTTTCCTCGTGAATTTGAGTTTGTGACCACATAATAATAAGACTCTGAGGGTTAGGTGGTATAAAATGCTTTGAGTATTAACCTCGCCTGGTGGTAACCTTCCACTAAACAGTGTTATTATTATTATCATCAAAGCTCTAGATTTATTATGTTTTTTTTTTGTTTGGTGATTGTATCTGTTTCTCTTTTTTCCCCTAGTCAATTATTTTATGTACCTACAATTATTTTATCTCATAAGACTTATTTTTAAATTTCTTTTATATTTTAAAGACTCAATGTTGTATCAGATTGTAATTATTTATGTTTTTTAAGACTGTTAATGATATTTTAGTGTGTTATACTGTTATAGGTTGCTTGCAACTGTTTTGTAATACACTTTAAACAAATATACGAAATTCAATTCAATTCTAAAACAAATTAATTGGCACAACTTGCCGCTACTACAACAAAACGAGCAGATCTACTATCTAGACATCTAGACGGTAAGAGCTAGCGCTCACCTGAGGGAAGCCTGGCTTGGGCAGATACACGGAGGGCGACGACAAGAGGGAGGGCAGCACGGGGGGCTCCGTCAACTTGTTGCAGTTGCCATAGCGACGGGGGGAGCCCTCGTACTGAGCGATGGGCACGGGGGAGCCCAGGACCTGGGGGGATAGGAAACAGATACTTCAGTGCGACCCAACTCAGTAGCTTGATCGATAAGGCACATTGTTTAGTGGTGTATTACCTTTTGATTGATTCATTTACATCTAGAACAACTTCTCACTTTTCTGTTTATACTGATACTAATTCCGCGAATTCTAACAAAGTTTACAGATCTTCCATCAAATCGAAGTTTCCACCAATCACAACACACTATAGTCCGACTTAACGACCTCAGTAGCTGGATCGATAAGGCGGTGGACTCGTAATCTGGAAGTCGGTGGTTCCAGTCCCGAGTTAAGCAAAAGTTTAGTAAAGCGTGTTAAAGTAGTTGTGATATCACGATTGTGTGTGTGATCGACACAAATTTAATATGATAACTTTTCAGCCTTCCAACTCACTTAAGTTTGACAAGAGTCACAAACGATACTGGGTTCGCGAGCCCAGTAGGTCGACCGAAAATGGTTTCGAACCCACGACTTCTGGATTACCGGACCCACCGGGACTGACTGAACAGGTGGATTTCCTTTTCAACTCGTGTCTCAAATAGAATGAAGGATATAAAACTCGAGAAGTTCCGACAAGAAAAACCGCCGTACATAAATTCAAAACTTTAAACCGAACTCTTGGGAATGGCAAAGTTTGTACTGCAGAAAATAAAGAAAACCATATAGATAGCAGTCTTTGTACACTAAGCCGTATGGAGAACAACAGTCTATGTAAAGAAGACTACTGACCAGGCCCGACCGGTGGGGAAATGTTTTGGTGGTGCTACCACATAAACCGGACTGAAATCGGACTTATGGAGTAGCTTTGTCTTTTCATCATGTTTTTTTTTAATTTTATTTTTAAATTTGTTTGTTTTTTTGTAAGAAAATCCCGTAAGTTTGTGTAAAAAAAAGTATGTAAAGTTAACTCAAACTCTTTAAAGAGTTCGGGTTTGTTTACCATGCCAATCATATGTAATAATTATACATGAATTATTATTAGGTGTTGACCCAGCACCTAATTGGAAAGTTTTGTGCCACTTCTCGCCCATCAAAGGGGAGGCATACTACGGGATGGGCAGGCTACAACACAGACCACAAGCGTCTACAGTAGCTCCTGTTTCATGGCTACAGCCGTTTTAATTTTAAAACGGCTGTGAAACACTCATCTTTTTTTTATAAAAAATATGCATTAAGAATTCTAGAAATGTGTGATGATTTCCATTGTGAATGAATGCCGTTGGCATTAGCACCGCCCTTGATCAAGTTTTGTTCTATTAATTGCATTTTCTATTTATAGTATATATGTAATTATATTCTATGTAAATAAAACTTGATCCAATATGTTTAATAATTGTGTACGGGAAAGAACTTGAAAAAATCCCCTCTTTTTCGTCTGGGGTTGTGCAGTTCTTAGCACCGGCCGCTCCTGATGCCTGTATTAAGTCAATGGAACTTGAGTAAACATGGAATAAAATATTCTCAACGCGCCTCTGCAGACAATTTCTCACACGTCTCCAGGGGGGACCATTGCCGGAAACATATATGTCAACCAAAGACATGAAGAAGTAACACACTTACGTTAGCTCGAGAGCGAAGACAAAGTTATTTTTTTAAGTTCTTGAAATAAAAAGTAAGATTTTCGCACCAGATTTTTCCGATTTTTTTCGAAAGTTAATATGTTATCTATTTAGTATTTAAGTTAATCTTACGTTATACATATTGTAAAAATGTATTTTCATCAAATATTTTTTTTATATATTATATAATTGTATATACAAAAACGAACACAATACTTTCGATTTCTAATATTAGAAATTTATCTGAAGTAATTTCACTGAACACAAACAAATTATACAATCGTGCACTGTTAGTCAAGTGGTTAAAGCGCTAGTCTGGTAATCCAGGTAGCGCAGGGATCCGTTGGTTCGAATCGAACCCAGTGCATGAATTTTCCCTCATTAATTTGAGTTTGTGACCACATAATAATAATAAGACTCTGAGGGTTAGGTGGTAGAAAATACTTTGATCATTAACCTCGCCTGGTGTTTATCTTCCAATAAAGAGTGTTATTATTATTATTATTATTATTATATAGATAACGGAAGTATTGTGTTAATTTTTTTTTAAATTACTTTCATTTTTAATAATCCTAATTCTCGACATATTGTAACCTTTTTCAGCTACTTCTGTTTGGTTTAAATTCTCTGAAATGCGCAGATCTCATAAACCACAGAACGGATTTCAACGGAAATTTGAACACATATTTTGGTTAAATTTATCAACTTTGAACCCACGAATCATGGAGGAAGAAAAAAACGTTATACCGGAAAAGCTAACCTCACGTACTCTTTACATGGGTGGAAACTGATTTTTATTAACTTGTGCTAGCTCCTTATTCATTTGAGGAGTTTCCAGGATAGCTTGATATAAGTCCACCCTCTTCTGTCCTCACTGTTATCATCATAATTTTCATTAAAATCATCACCATTATCAACACCACCACCATCATCATTATCTTCATAATCATCACCCTCATCATCATCATCACCACCATCAATACCATCATTATTCCCTCATCCTCCCACACTTATTCTTCTAATTCTTTCTCCAAACATTTAATTATTATCATTATTATTTATGTATATTATAGTTAATAATTTAGTACCCTTGACGTTGTACACATACAATTTCTAATGTATAATCTGTACAAAAAATATAATAAACAAATAAATATTTTCGTTAAAAAAAATTCCCAACCTGGGATTCGAACCCACGAACTCGGCGGGCACACGTTACCTTCTGATTGGAGGAGCCAGCACCTCCGCTGTGTTTGCTGTCCGAGGAGATGGAGGCTTCGGAACTGCCCCCCCTCCCCTCCCCTCCGCCCCCACCCGAGTGCTTGTGACCTTGAGATTCTGCTTGCTGCTGCGGGAACAAAGGAGGAGGAAATACATTGAGGGGGTTGGGTGGAAGAGATTGCCAGAAGCACCAACAGCGCCCTTGACTTCCTTTAGTTGAACCATGGAAGTCCAGTGGTTAACGCGCTAGTCTGGTAGTGCAGGTAGCGTAGGGAATAGTTATTTCGAATCCCACCCAGTTTTTGAAATTGTGACCACATCATATAGAGTTAGAGGGTTAGCATTCGTAATTCGTAATTTTATTTTTTGTATTGTTTTTAACATCACATTCACATACAATTTACAATTTGACACATATTACTAAAACTACAATGTCAATGCTAATAAAATTAACCTCGCCTGGTGGTTACCTTCCTCTACAGAGTATTATTATTATTCAAGTCCTCACAATGCTTGGTCGCACATAGAAATATGTGGTTCCGGACGAGCCAACTTTGAAATAAAGTTCACTAGAGAACCATCTTTTCCCCCCTTCAGCTGTAGCCAAGCTGGCTACAACAACAACAACACCTAAGATGGATATTTCTTTAGGTATGTTAAAATAGTCCTTACGATAGATGATCGCACATAGAAATAAGTGGTTCCGAACGAGCCAACTTTGAAATAGAGTTGACTAGAAACCATTTTTTCCAACCTCCAGCTGTACCCAAGCTGTCTAGGCGGATAAGTGAAAAACAGGAGCCGCTCCCCCAAATGATGCTAGATAAACCTTATCTAGCAACAGTAGAGTTGCAATTATTATTATGATTTGCTACAGAGCCAAGCTGTCTACGACAACCTTTATATATTGATAACTTGTAAAATGGTAAATTTTGATAACTTGATCGATAAGGCGGCGGACTGTAACCTGGAGGTCGGTGGTTCAAGTCCCGGTTTCAGCGTAAATTTAGTAGAGCGAGTTTGAGTAGTTGTGATATCACGAAAATGATTAACACAAATATGATAACGTTAACTTGTAAAACTATTTATAAGTATAATAGCGAACAATAGTATTGTTGTTTTCAATTGTAATTTTTGTAAACAATGTTATGTTCTAAAAAAAAACAACAGATTTTTTTTTTTTTTTTTTTTTTTAAAGATGAGTGTTTCACAGCCTTTTTTATTTCATAGCCATGAAACAGGAGCTACTGTAGACGCTTGTGGTCTGTGTTGTAGCCTGCCCATCCCGTAGTATGCCTCCCCTCTGATGGGCGAGAAGTGACATAATACTAGCCATTTAGATGCTGGGTCAACGAGCGCACCGGAAGGTATCCCTTACAAACAATTGTAACCAAATTAAGAATACAAATTTTTGTCGGCACGGGGGATCGAACCCGGGACCTTCCGCATGGCAAGCGAGTGCTTAACCCCTGAGCTATTATTCACGCGACGAGAACACGGGTTCACCTTAAAGAAGAGCGGATGGTTGCTGGAGAAGTGGAAGGGGTAGTGGTGCAGGGGCGGGCTGGGGGAGCTGCCCCCACTGGACAGGGGGCCCCCGCCTCCCCCTCCCCTCTCACTCCTGTGCCGGGGGGCGGGGCGTCGACCTCCCCCCCACTCCTCCGGCCCTATGTCGTCAAACACCACGCAGCCATCATCTGCGCCTGAAATACATAATAATTATTATTATTTTACACTTTATTAGATACTAGGGGGCTGTCGCCCGCTTTGCGGGCCGAGGCATGGCCGTAAAGCACAAAATCCTTTTTCGCCAATGGCAGGTGTTGTAGTGGGAATTTCGAAAAATCCCGTCTTATTGCATCAGATCTAGACTATAATAATGCTTAATAATGCTTTTTTCTTTGTGTTATTATGTCACAATTTTAGTGGGTAGCGCAGAATCATAGGACTTTACCACATTAATTTACAACCTCTTGTTTTTTTTATTTTTTGCCTAAGATTCTGCCACTGGTCGCTGCTTCACATTAAAGCAGCTACTCATTTTTCCTCACGAGGTATGAGTGGACCCCGAACATCCAAGTACAGAGCAGAAAAAATCCTCCCCCGCTGGGAATCGAACCCAGGTCACCATGTGTGCAATGCCTAGCGCGCTAACTCGCTCTGCCACAGTGACTACTAGATCTAGACTATAAGACAAAGCTACCTACCAAATTTCAGCTTCCTAGGAATTACCAGTTCGGAGAAACAGTGATGAATCAGTCAGTCAGTCAGTGAGTGAAACTCTCTTTTATAAGTATAGATAAAAGATAAATGGACATAATGTACAAAACAAATAATTATTTTAACAATGAAAAAAATGGAAACAATATATTATACAATAAACATGAAAAAGAATAGAAAAATATATGAAAACATATGTCCTAACTAAAGGGCGGGGTTATTGCCTATGAAAATCTCTTCCACCCAACCCTTATAAGAATAAGAAGTTATCATAGACCTGGCTTCGATTCCCAGCAGCGTAGAGATTTTCTGCTCTATACTTTTATGTCCGGGTCTACTCATATATCTGGTGAGGAAAAATGAGTGGCTGCTTTAATGTGAGCAGCGACCAGCGACGGATTTACAGGCAAAAATAAGATATTGGGATATTGAAGATATGGAAAAGATCTATAAACCTGCACTACCCACTAAAATTGACATATGACAAATCAAATAATAATTTATTTTTTTATTACTTGTATGTTTTTTTTAAATTATTTTCAAATGTATTATTTATGATGCAATTACATGAAAATTTACAAAGGGAAAAAAATATAAATATACCATTATACCTATGTTATTTGTAGTCCTATGGTAGTATGTGTTACTTGTAGTCCTATGGTACTGTATGTTATTTGAAGTCCTATGGTAGTGTATGTTATTTGTAGGCCTATGGTACTGTATGTTATTTGTAGTCCTATGGTAGTGTATGTTATTTGTAGGCCTATGGTACTGTATGTTTTTTGTAGTCCTATGGTAGTGTATGTTATTTGTAGGCCTATGGTACTGTATGTTATTTGTAGTCCTATGGTAGTATGTGTTATTTGTAGTCCTATGGTACTGTATGTTATTTGAAGTCCTATGGTAGTGTATGTTATTTGTAGTCCTCGCTGTTGTACACTCACCTATACTACTCTGCTGTCTAGTCCTAGCTGTTATATACTCACCTATACTACTCTGCTGTCTAGTACTAACTGTTGTACACTCACCTATACTACTCTGCTGTCTAGTCCTAGCTATTGTACACTCACCTATACTACTCTGCTGTCTAGTCCTAGCTGTTATATACTCACCTATACTACTCTGCTGTCTAGTACTAACTGTTGTACACTCACCTATACTACTCTGCTGTCTAGTCCTAGCTATTGTACACTCACCTATACTACTCTGCTGTCTAGTCCTAGCTGTTGTACACTCACCTATACTACTCTGCTGTCTAGTCCTAGCTGTTGTTCACTCACCTATACTACTCTGCTGTCTAGTCCTCGCTGTTGTTCACTCACCTATACTACTCTGCTGTCTAGTCCTAGCTGTTGTTCACTCACGCATACTACTCTGCTGTCTAGTCCTAGCTATTGTACACTCACCTATACTACTCTGCTGTCTAGTCCTAGCTGTTGTGCACTCACCTATACTACTCTGCTGTCTAGTCCTAGCTGTTATACACTCACCTATACTACTCTGCTGTCTAGTCCTAGCTGTTATACACTCACCTATACTACTCTGCTGTCTAGTCCTAGCTGTTATACACTCACCTATACTACTCTGCTGTCTAGTCCTAGCTGTTATACACTCACCTATACTACTCTGCTGTCTAGTCCTAGCTATTGTACACTCACCTATACTACTCTGCTGTCTAGTCCTAGCTGTTGTACACTCACCCATACTACTCTGCTGTCTAGTCCTAGCTGTTGTTCACTCACGCATACTACTCTGCTGTCTAGTCCTAGCTGTTGTACACTCACCTATACTACTCTGCTGTCTAGTCCTAGCTGTTGTACACTCACCTATACTACTCTGCTGTCTAGTCCTAGCTATTGTACACTCACCTATACTACTCTGCTGTCTAGTCCTAGCTGTTATACACTCACCTATACTACTCTGCTGTCTAGTCCTAGCTATTGTACACTCACCTATACTACTCTGCTGTCTAGTCCTAGCTATTGTACACTCACCTATACTACTCTGCTGTCTAGTCCTAGCTGTTGTTCACTCACCTATACTACTCTGCTGTCTAGTCCTAGCTATTGTACACTCACCTATACTACTCTGCTGTCTAGTCCTAGCTGTTTACACTCACCTATACTACTCTGCTGTCTAGTCCTAGCTGTTGTTCACTCACCTATACTACTCTGCTGTCTAGTCCTAGCTATTGTACACTCACCTATACTACTCTGCTGTCTAGTCCTAGCTGTTGTTCACTCACCTATACTACTCTGCTGTCTAGTCCTAGCTGTTGTTCACTCACCTATACTACTCTGCTGTCTAGTCCTAGCTGTTATACACTCACCTATACTACTCTGCTGTCTAGTCCTAGCTGTTGTTCACTCACCTATACTACTCTGCTGTCTAGTCCTAGCTGTTGTTCACTCACCTATACTACTCTGCTGTCTAGTCCTAGCTGTTGTTCACTCACCTATACTACTCTGCTGTCTAGTCCTAGCTGTTATACACTCACCTATACTACTCTGCTGTCTAGTCCTAGCTGTTGTTCACTCACCTATACTACTCTGCTGTCTAGTCCTAGCTGTTGTTCACTCACCTATACTACTCTGCTGTCTAGTCCTAGCTGTTGTTCACTCACCTATACTACTCTGCTGTCTAGTCCTAGCTGTTATACACTCACCTATACTACTCTGCTGTCTAGTCCTAGCTGTTGTTCACTCACCTATACTACTCTGCTGTCTAGTCCTAGCTGTTGTTCACTCACCTATACTACTCTGCTGTCTAGTCCTAGCTGTTGTTCACTCACCTATACTACTCTGCTGTCTAGTCCTAGCTGTTATACACTCACCTATACTACTCTGCTGTCTAGTCCTAGCTGTTGTTCACTCACCTATACTACTCTGCTGTCTAGTCCTAGCTGTTGTTCACTCACCTATACTACTCTGCTGTCTAGTCCTAGCTGTTGTTCACTCACCTATACTACTCTGCTGTCTAGTCCTAGCTGTTGTTCACTCACCTATACTACTCTGCTGTCTAGTCCTAGCTTTGTTCACTCACCTATACTACTCTGCGTCTATCCTAGCTGTTGTCACTCACCTATACTACTGCTGTCTAGTCCTAGCTGTTGTTCACTCACCTATACTACTCTGCTGTCTAGTCCTAGCTGTTGTTCACTCACCTATACTACTCTGCTGTCTAGTCCTAGCTGTTGTATCACTCACCTATACTACTCTGCTGTCTAGTCCTAGCTGTTGTTCACTCACCTATTTTTTACTTATCTCTGCTTCTAGTCCTGCTGTTTTCACTCATATACTACCTGCTGTCTATCTAGCTGTTTCACTCACCTATACTACTCTGCTGTCTAGTCCTAGCTGTTGTTCACTCACCTATACTACTCTGCTGTCTAGTCCTAGCTGTTGTTCACTCACCTATACTACTCTGCTGTCTAGTCCTAGCTGTTATACACTCACCTATACTACTCTGCTGTCTAGTCCTAGCTGTTGTTCACTCACCTATACTACTCTGCTGTCTAGTCCTAGCTGTTGTTCACTCACCTATACTACTCTGCTGTCTAGTCCTAGCTGTTATACACTCACCTATACTACTCTGCTGTCTAGTCCTAGCTGTTGTTCACTCACCTATACTACTCTGCTGTCTAGTCCTAGCTGTTGTTCACTCACCTATACTACTCTGCTGTCTAGTCCTAGCTGTTGTTCACTCACCTATACTACTCTGCTGTCTTTGGTGTTTCACGGAGCTGACTTCATTGGAGAACACAGTCTCCGTTACTTCTGCAGTGGTGCCGTCAGCATGCTGGGGCTGTGGCTGCTCTGACTGCTTGGGTTCCACCACACATCTGAGGAAGAATAAAGAGAAAATAGAATCAGGACAATCGAATCGAACGGAATATAATAATATAATAAGCCTTTATTTGTACATTTATTGAACAATACATCTTAATATAGGAATTTCATACATAAGGAAATATTATTGTACAAAATCAGTTTAGGACTGAGGCCTCCCCATTATTTCATGGGGGCTTCTTGTCACCCTGAAGATGATCTGATAAACATTTAAGCAAATCCATTAGTATTATTATTAGTATAATCGAACGGAATAATCGAACAAATATTTATTTATACAACCGACCTCAGTAGCTTGATCGATAAGGCGGCGGACTTGTAATCTGGAGGTCCGTGGTTCAAGTCCCGGTTTCAGCGTAGATTTAGTAAAGCGAGTTTGGGTGGTTGTGATATCACGAAAGTAATTAACACACATATGATAGTTTATTTATTCATACAAAAAATCCGTCTAACTTGCCCATACCGTAGTATGCCTCCCCTCTGATGGGCGAAATGTGACACAACAATTTCTATTTAGGAGCTGGGTCAACCGGAGCGGTATGCCTTGGAAACAATTTAATAAAAAAAAATTAATATAATTTTTCTGTCGGCTCTCGGGATCAAACCCGGGTATGAAGTCACGGCGCCATCGGCTCAGTACAATTCTTTGTCCTCTCTCCCGAAAATTCACACCGCGACTCAATAGAAACCCGTTACTCTGTAGGAACAATTGAACATACACACGACAGTAATCTTTAAAAATTACATGGTAGCTCAATACAAACCCGTCATTCTGTATAAGGGTTGGGTGGAAGAGATTGCCATAGGCAATAACCCCGCCCTTTAAATAGGACATATGAATATATTTGTTTATTTTTTCCTGTTTATATTAATTTCGTCAATTTTGTATTTTAATTTTTACCATTATTTGTTTGTATATAATTATGTTCTTCTAATAAAGCGTTTCATAATAATAATAATATGAATACACACAAGTATCCTGGAAATTTACACGACAGCTCAATACAATCCTGTATGAGCAGACATATCGCCCGCTGTGCACAGCACAGGCGAGATCGATTGATTCCTTATTGTATGTGAAAAACAAAAGAGAAGAGAGAAGCGTGCCCTGGAGCACTCCAGCGTATGAACTTTCCAAACTCTCTCATCAGCCTTATCCTGCGGTACTTTTATTCTCAACTCCACTCTCGAAACATTACTTCCACGAGGTACGACATTGGTAGTCAATTTAGAGTCTCTGAATCTGAGTTTGGTCCTTTCAAAAAATATTCCTATCTGCTTTAAACCTACGTGCACTGGTAGTCAAGTGGTTAACGCGCTAGTCTCTAATCCAGGTAGCGTAGAGATCCGTTGGCTCGAATCCCACCCAACGATTGAAATTTTGATTTTATAAATACTTTTAGATAATATTGAAAACAGAAATGGTTAAGAAGAGGAAAGAAACTTAAATGATGACAGGAGAACAGGAACAAAGGAAAATAGAAAAGAAAATAACAAACAAACTATAAAAAACGTAATAACTTCAAAACTCTAAAAAAATAAAATTCGGTTTTTGAAATGTGTTTTGAAAATGTGTTTGGTGAGATGCAATAATTTTATTTTAATTACAAGCCAAACCGAGAACAACATATTTTTTTTTTTTTCAATATCATTTTTTGTATCAAGCTACGAGTAATAAGCCAGTAACCATAATATTGAACTAATTTGGATCTTACAAAAAAGAAAAATTATCATTCTACATTGAAAATTCTAGTACTGAAAATTTTGGTAAAGACGCGGCACTGTGGGCTGGCGCATGGCACCATTTTTGCGCAAACTTTTGTCATGTTGAAATTTTCGTGCAAAATTTGTCTCACACATTCTTTATTAATTTTAATTGAATCAGCCATTAGTCTAAGAGTTAATCTACGGTCAGAACGAATCATAACACCAATTTTTTCAATGTTTTCGTCAGTTTTTGAGCTTTGGGGCCGACCAGGACGTGGATCGTCCTCAACATCTTCCTGACCATCTTGAAACAGTTTAAACCACTTATAAAGCGTTGATCTTTTCAAACATGACTCCTGGTACACTGTCTTTAACAAAGAAAATGTTTCACCAGCATGTTTTACGTAAAATTCAAAAATCACTCGTTGCTCAACGTTTGTATCAATCATAATTCCGGCAAAATTAAAAAAGGTGTCTTGCGCGTCGGGCTGTCACAACAGAACTAATTACAGTACAGACATGTGACAGCTATCAATGAAAACACAAGACTTGAAGCTGTCTAAACATGTTCATCATATGTTCCTAGCATGCACAGCTTTTGCGTGGCGGCTCGCGTCTACGAACTTAATAGCCAAACCTCGTATCATCAAAAATGTAGAAAGACAAACTTCAAAGTTGTAATGTAAGGAAGGTACATCAGAAGAAACGGGAATGCAGCCATTGCTCAATTCAGGGGCTTTCTAGGAGTTTTCTCGGACATCCTGATGGGATCTAATTTCGACTACCACCAAATCATGAGAAGAAATTCAAACCATGACCGATCATGATGGCTAAAACCAAAGTAGTGAGAGGAAATTAGAAGAGACGGCAATGCAGGCATTGCTGACTCTAAAAAATCTCTAGGATTTTTATCGCGCATCCTGATTGATTTTTTGGATCCAATTTAGTGATTTTTGGATGCAATTTAGGTTCAATTATGAAGACTCGCATTTATATTGGTTCTCTTCGCAAAACTATTTTAACAAGAAAATCCAACGTACATACATTACTGAATGACCTTCTTTTAACTCAAACGCTCTTTTAATATTCCTATTATTTTCAAGTCACCATAAAATTGTTTTTCTAGTTAAGTGCATAATTTTAAGAGAGAGGTTATTTCATGGAGACCTAAACCATGATTTCAAAAGGTGAGTTGAATTAGATTTCATTCTAAGTTTATACATTAGGCCTACAATTAGTTTTAAAAAACATCCATTCATTCATTATTTTCACAAAAAATTAACTATGCATGACAATGATTGAATAGACTGCAAGTAAAAATTTGCTTTGATACTAAGCACGAGATATTGTTTATATCAATACTCTAAAAAATTCAAGGGCATGTTATACATTTCTTTTCAGTAAAAATTACAAATTTTAATGCCTGAAGAGTCTTTTTTACAGCAGCAACATAGTCTCATTCTATTAGTCAAAAATGATAAAAATTCAAAATCCAATTTGCAAAGATTAAACTAAGTATATGAAATAATACCTATTAATGCATCTACTTATCACACTCTACAACAAATTGTTTTATGCAAATAATATTAAGTATATCTCTTTTTTACATTTCAGGATTATCCAAAATCAAAAAAGTAAGAACAAAATGCTCCAAATTCATCGTCAAAAGTATCGCCAAATTCATCGTTCAAAGTATCTCCAAATTCATCGCTGAAATTATCTCCAAATTCATCGTCGACAATATCTCCAAATTCATCGTTCAAATTATCTCCAAATTAATCGCTGAAACTATCTCCAAATTCATCGTCAAAAGTATCTCCAAATTCATCGCTGAAACTATCTCCAAATTCATCGTCAAAAGTACCTCCACTCCAAATTCATCGTCAAAAGTATCTCCAAATTCATCGCTGAAAGTATCTCCAAATTCATCGTCCAAAGTATCTCCAAATTCATTGCTGAAAGTATCTCCAAATTCATCGTCCAAAGTATCTCCAAATTCATTGCTGAAAGTATCTCCAAATTCATCGTCCAAAGTATCTCCAAATTCAATGCTGACAGTATCTCACAAAATTCATCGTTCAAATTATCTCCAAATTCATTGCTGAAAGTATCCACAAAATCATCGTCCAAGTACTCAATTCATTGCTAAGTACCCAAATCGTCAAAGTATCTCCAAATTCATTGCTGAAAGTATCTCACAAAATTCATCGTCAAAGTATCTCCAAATTCATTGCTGAAAGTATCTCACAAAATTCATCGTTCAAATTATCTCCAAATTCATTGCTGAAAGTATCTCACAAAATTCATCGTCCAAAGTATCTCCAAATTCATTGCTGAAAGTATCTCCAAATTCATCGTCCAAAGTATCTCCAAATTCATTGCTGAAAGTATCTCACAAAATTCATCGTCAAAGTTTTCTCAAAGTATCTCCAAATTCCATTGCTAAAGTATCTCCAAAATTCATCGTCAAAGTATCTTCCAAATTCATCGTCAAATATCTCCAAATTCATCGTTGAAAGTATCTCCAAATTAATCGTTAAATAAAAGTCCAAATTCAGTCAGTTACCAAATTCAGCGTCCAAATTAAAGTCCAAATTCAGCAGTCAACCAAATTCAGCGTCAAATAAAAGTCCAAATTCAGCAGTCACCAAATTCAGCGTCAATGAAGTCTCAAAATTCAGCAGCCACCAATTTCAGCGTCAAATAAAAGTCCAAATTCAGCAGTACCCAAATTCAGCGTCAAATAAAAGTCAAATTCAGCAGTCACCAAATTCAGCGTCAAACAGAAGTCAAAATTCAGCGTCAAAGAAAAGTCCAAATTCAGCAGTCACCAAATTCAGCGTCAAAATTTAGCAGTCACCAAATTCAGCGTCAAATAAAAGTCAAAATTCAGCAGTCACCAAATTCAGCGTCAAATAAAAGTCCAAATTCAGCAGTCACCAAATTCAGCGTCAAAGAAAAGTCAAAATTCAGCAGTCACCAAATTCAGCGTCAAATAAAAGTCAAATTCAGCAGTCACCAAATTCAGCGTCAAATAAAAGTCAAAATTCAGCAGTCACCAAATTCAGCGTCAAATAAAATTCAAAATTCAGCAGTCACCAAATTCAGCATCAAAGAAAAGTCAAAATTCAGCAGTCACCAAATTCAGCGTCAAAGAAAAGTCCAAATTCAGCAGTCACCAAATTCAGCGTCAAAATTCAGCAGTCACCAAATTCAGCGTCAAATAAAAGTCCAAATTCAGCAGTCACCAAATTCAGCGTCAAATGAAAGTCCAAATTCGGCAGTCACCAAATTCAGCGTCAAATAAAAGTCAAAATTCAGCGTCAACTCCAAATTCGTTCGTCAGCAGGTAAGAAGAAATTTGCTTTACAAGAACATAAAACATAATTTTTTGGTGACTTGAAACTTGGTTATTGTGAAAAATACATTTGGTAAATTCTAATAAAGGTCAATCAGTAATGTATCTAAACTAAATACATTATTAATATATTATTTGCAATTTACATACATTTATGATTGGTATATAACTGACAATTATAAGGTAATAAAAATGTAATTGTATGAAACGAGAAATTGTAAATATACTAAACTTTATTATTCTATATATTATATATTAATAATTTTTTATGTATCATTGTCTTTTGCATGCATGAATTTGTATGAATAAGTAAGTCTGGCTGGGGACTATAAACAGGGAGTGGAACAGCATTGGTTTGGTTCTGAGGGGCCTTGTCAATTATTAGCCTCCTTGTAAAGACAGTGGTAGCAGTGCTGAGTCATTCCTCTCCTGTCTGGCTACCATCGTTCACGATGACGCCACCCTATGATGATATGATGATGAATCATTGTTTTCTAATTTAGGTGAAACTCCTGATTACCCTGGTGGTTGGTACATGTAACATGGTACACCCTGAAATCTCAGATCGCCGGACACAAAGACCTAAGCCCTACTTGTGGTGCCATCTGAATAAAATATTCTGGGACACACAGCATTAATTCTATCGCCACAGGATTAACATCTCCCACACCTTTTCTCTTTCTCTCCTTTGCTTTTTCCTTTTTTATCTAGTTCTCACCCAATCACTTACCCCCCCTCTCATCCTCTCTTTGCATCTCCCCCTTTTCACACTCTCAATTCCTGTGTTTCTTCTCCTCTCTCACCTTTACACGTTCCATCAGTTTTCTCATTCCCTCTTTATCTATCCCTGGGTAGTCTCAGTAGCCCAGTGGAGTTGCGCACTAGGCTTGTACGCACGGAGACCTGGGTTCGATCCCCAGCAGAGCTGGATTTTTTCTGCTTTGTACTTGGATATCCGGGTGCATTCATATCTCATGAGGAAAAGTGAGTAGATGCTTTATGTGAGCAGCGGTATATTAGGCAAAAACAAGATAATTAGGATATGCTTATGTCATGTAATTCTGCGCTACCCATTAAAATAATGGTAGCGATTTGTGAGTTGCCTGCGAATGGAGGGTAACACCCCCGTCGTGATATAACCATACATGCAGTTGAAAGCGACGTTAAACCCTAATAAAAAATAAAAAAAACTTGTCCCGTAAAATCGGCCATTTTGGTTAGTTTTAACACAGAGAAATTCACAACAAAATCACATTAATTTTTCTTCTTACATGCTTTTGAAGGTAACGGAAACCATATAGGATGGTACAGATTTATTAAACATGAGATATATGTTATGCCTTCTCCATTACTTTTATTCGCCCATGGGAAAATGTATGTCGAGTGGTAGACACGGTTGCCAAACTTATTATTATTATTATAGTAAGCTTTATTAGGGTGAACAAAAAATATATACAGTAGCATACAATGAAATATAAAGAAAAACAAAAAGATAAAACAAATATACAAGAAAAAAAAAAGAAGAGAATGAAGTTAATGTCCCACCTAAAGGGCGGGTTATTGCCTGTGGCAATCTCTTCCACCCAACCCAACAATAACTATCAAAAAGTACGCGCCCGAGGTATTCACATTTGGAATACTGGCAGGGATCAACCCAACCCAAGTGCAATGGAAGGGCCTCACCCTGGAGGAACCTCCTTCTTGATCAAGGTAACAATCATCATAGGCGATGATGTTGATGTTAATGGAAATAATGATTATTTTATACAGAAAGAAATAGAAATGTAAAGGATAGTAATTATAATTAACACAAAAACTAGAACAAGGCTGCACATCCCACGACACAAGGACCATACTTCATAGGTGTGGCCCTTAGTGTGAGATGACGACAGCCAAAAGAAACTAGCATAAGTTCAATTAAAAATATTATTAATTATGTAAACTGTCATTGTTATATATATATTTGAACCATTTACTTGTCATGTATTTAAAAAAAATCTAGCCTCCACGCCTGGTAACTTACTGTGCGTGAAGCTTGGAGCGCAGTTGCCAGATGTCCCCGGGCCCGCGGCCCTTGCTCCTCAGGGGGGGCCGCCCTTGCCTGCGCCCACCCCCCCCGCCCCGTGGTGGGCGGCCTTGCTGCGGGCGGACTTGCTGCGGCTCTGACAGTATACCTCGCGGCCCCCCGCGATCTCGATGATCCTGCGGGCAACACAGGGGCGACATAATTAAAAATTAAATTAAGTACTTACTTTTTTTTTTAATAATTTCAATAGTTATATTTTTACAATATATAAAACACTTCTCCAAGGACATCTTCCCGAGACAGTGTGCTCAGCACTGAGGCAACATTACCTCTCTGAACAGTGAAACCAAGCCGTTGCCTGAAATATTCCCCGGCGCGTCTGTCCTTCGTCTCAAGGACCAAGGTTTTGGATATGCTGTTAAACATTTCCAAAGCACTTGGCCCAAAAGAGCCAAAGGTTTCAACGGCGAAGGGAATGAAATCATAGAGATTTTTGTATGTCTTTATATTTCAGGCACTTTTTTAGTTCCGCTTGTTTGGCTGTTTCACCTCGACCTCTCAGAGAGTAACTCATATTGCTGTTGGCTAGGGTATCTAGCATACTTACTTTCCGAGTCCAAGTTAGACTTAGCTTATAGGAGATGTATTTTTTATAATATTTTTTTTGTACAAATAAATAAAAGTATTCAATTCAATTCAATGTCAAAGTGGTGAAAGGATTGATATGGGTGAACCCTTTGGACGCCCAGAACCATTGTTCTGGGCTCCTTCCGTGTCCAGTGTGTAGTGTATGGTGTATGTGTTGTGTGTTGAAAATTAGCATTTAAAACTGAAAATTTTAAACATAGTTCTTAAAATTTGGTAGATATTTTTTTACAATTGAATATAAAAATTAAATTTTTCTTGCTCCACTCTTCCTGTGACGGATGGATTTGAAGCCAAGTCCTTTCTTAGGCCCGAATCAATTAACAGTGTCCACCAAACTCCTTTGGTGGACACTGGTACCATAGTATCTGATTTCAGTCATGTGATTGGCTGTTACCATGGTAACAACAACATTATAGTAATAGTCTCCACTTTAGCGTCGCTCATTAATGCGGGTCTTAAAGCTAGCTACTTGCCAGCGTCGATGGCGCCTTGAATGCATAGGATCATCGAAAACAAGCAACGTCCAGCGAGATGAATACTTCGTGATGCTGGCATTCTGGCACAACCCAGGATGGGTGAGGTTCATGTGGGTAGCAGGTTTGTTAGTTTCCCGCGAATGGAGGGTAACACCCCCGTCGTGATATGACGATGCAGTTGAAAGCGACGTTACACCCAATTTTTTTTTGACATTTTATTTATTTACTAACAATATTGGATTTTTACAAAGGTTCTTTTCCTAAGCTAATGATAAAAGCTTCTAAGAAGCTTCCTAATTTAAGCTACCTAATTTACGGCCGGGCCGATGTGGCGCACTCACCTGGAGTCTCGCAGCTTGTACGTGGCGGCGGGCGTGGCGGTGGGCGTGGCCGCGGGTGCCGCGGGACTCTTGAGCTGGAGGACCAGGTTCGAGCCTCCGCCCGGCGGACTCTCCTCGTCCTCGTCTCCAGAGCTCTCCTCCAGGGAGGAATCCTCGTCCACACTGTCGCCTCCGCCTCCCAGCACACTGCTGTGGTTGTCGCACGATCTGGGGAGGCGGGGAGGAGGAATCGAGAGTTGTTAGTATTCTTATTATTGAATCATGTATTAACACGACATATGTAGAGACAAATAATGGTAAAAATTAAAAATACAAAATTGACAACAATTCAAACAAGAAAAAGATATCTTAGACGTCAAATAAAAATGGCTTAGAATGGGTCCTCTGTAAAAAAAAAAAAAAAAAAAAAAAAAATGAAAAATAAAACAAATGATTTATTATTATTATAAATAACATTGATAAAATATAATTATACAGATGTGCTAACTAAAAGGCGGAGTTATTGCCTATGGCAACCTCTTCGAAAAAACCCCTATCTATACATTATACATGATACACATGACCAAATTCAAAATCCATTAGGGATTTTGAAGTTGGTCCATGCCCTGACTGGGGCTGTGTAGGCGGGGTTTTCTTTTTGCTCAAAATTGATCCCCCTTAAAAATGGAAGAATTTTTTTTTGCGTTTTTTGATATTTCGAGTTGTTTCCGAGAAACACAGGCCTGGATGGGGGTTTGTGGATGCCCTGTATATTTTTTTATTTTTTTGTGTAACTCGGCTATTATAATGTAAATAATCTAGCGCATGGATCCGTGATCTGCGGATCGGATCCCAACCAATGCTTGAATTTTTTCCTCACTAATTTGAGTATGTGACCAAATAATAATAAGACTCTGAAGGTTAAGTAGTAGAGAATACTTTCAGCAATTACCTCCACTGGTGGTCACCTTCCACTAGAGTGTTGTTATTATTATCAGTCTTATCCTGCGGTACTTTTCTTCTCCATTCCGCTGCCGAAACAATTTTGTTATTATTATTGCATTCTTTATTGTTAGGACATACGTACAAACAAGTAATGATGAAAATTAAAATCCATTAAAGAATATTGTTGTTATATTTATGTATTTGTTTCTCATAATATTGTTGTTTTTTGTTGTTGTTGTTGAATATGGTGATGAACTCTTTATTGTGATCTATGACAGTGGAATGCAGAGAATAGGATGTGCGAATAATGTATGGTGGCATTGCATTGCATGAAAGAGTGAGAGAGAGAGAGAGAGAGAGAGAGAGAGAGAGAGAGAGAGAGAGAGAGAGGAGAGAGAGAGAGAGAGGAGAGAGAGAGAGAGAGAGAGAGAGGGAGAGAGGGAGAGACGGAGAGAGTGATAGAGAGGGGAAGAGAGAGTGATAGAGAGAGAGAAATAGATAGAGGAAGAGAGAGTGATAGAGAGAGGGAGAGAGAGTGATAGAGAGAGAGAAATAGATAGAGGGAGAGAGAGTGATAGAGAGAGAGAGAGAGAAACATAAAGAGAGAGTGAAATAGAGAGAGAGAGAAATAGTGAGAGAGAGAAATAGTGAGAGAGAGAGAGAGAGAGAGAGAAAGAGAGAGAGATGTAGTCATGCTAATAAGTGTTCACAATTTATGGATGCGAGAATGTATGTACCATTGTACCTATTAACAACCAGAACATCACGATGATCAATGGGATTGAACATAATTATTGTGTACTGTGTAGTACCATTGAATATGCATGTCAGAGGAAATTTACAGGGAGGGTGGCAAATAAAGTTTTTTTTTGTAATTTGGGAAACTGGTTGGTATGAAAAAAGTTATCATATTTGTGTTAATATCACAACTATTCTAACTCGC
The DNA here is from genome assembly GCA_024516035.1 of Bactericera cockerelli. NCBI lineage: Eukaryota > Metazoa > Arthropoda > Insecta > Hemiptera > Triozidae > Bactericera > Bactericera cockerelli. Next base: position 4,780,056 of record CM044955.1, read on the forward strand.
TTTCTATGGACGAGAGATGGACCACTCAGTATTATAAGGTGATGGATGGACCACACAGTATTATAAGGTGAGATGGATGGATCACACAGTATTATAAGGTGAGATGGATAGATCACACAGTATTATAAGGTGATGGATGGAGCACACCGTATTATAAGGTGAGATGAATGGACCACACAGTATTAAAAGGTGAGATGGATGGACCATACAGTATTATAAGGTGAGATGGATGGACCACACAGTATTAAAAGGTGAGATGGATGGACCACATAGTATTAAAAGGTGAGATGGATGGACCACACAGTATTAAAAGGTGAGATGGATGGACCTTACAGTATTATAAGGTGAGATGGATGGACCTTACAGTATTAAAAGGTGAGATGGATGGACCACACAGTATTAAAAGGTGAGATGGATGGACCACACAGTATTATAAGGTGATGGATGGACCACACAGTATTATAAGGTGAGATGGATGGACTACCCAGTATTATAAGGTGATGGATGGACCACATAGTATTATAAGGTGAGATGGATGGACCACACAGTATTATTAGGTGATGTATCGACCACACAGTATTATATGTATCTCCCTTGCCTTTATCCCATGTTAGCTTATGTTGCTATTCGGGTCGGCATTGTTCAACCTCATGGTTGAGGTTGGTAGGATGGAGCGCATTTTTTTATGGCTGGATGCCCTTCAGTCCTAGATCACACAGTATTATAAGGTGAGATGGATGGTAATTTGAGCAGTAAGCGCATCCTGAATGTTAAACACAGAGCAGTTAGAGCCACTCCCCTGGCCAATAACTTCACAAGCGTGACACCATATATAGCTGTACAGGGCTAACAATGACATCACTGATATCAAAGTGTTCGTAAGAGCTATAATTTTAATAGTCTATTATTATTATTATTATACAATGCTTTACTAGGTATAAATGGACATTATGTACATAGAAATAATTAATTTAACAATGAAAAGAAATGGAAACAATATATACAATGAAAATGAAAAAGAATGAAAATATAAAACAAAACATAAGTCCTAACTAAAGGGCGGTTATTGCCTATGGCAATCTCTGTTGGTTTGAACGAATTTAAAATTCCTGCAGCCAGAGCCGATGGTACGTTGAATACACCTGTTTTCATTTAGCCACTGAAGTTAAGGAACGTCCAGCAAAGTTAGGACTTGGATGGGTGACCATTCAAATTCGAACACTCTTGATACTACACAGACCATAAACGTCTATAGTAAAGCTCCTGTTGTGTTTCATAAAATTACAGGTAGCTTCCTCTAATTCAGAAGGTTGCTATATTATTTTCCAAACTTTCTGTCTCCCATTGATTCTACATATCTTCTGCCATTCTCTTACATTCTTCAAAATTTGGTGTGTTTATCCAGTCCAAGAATTTGGTATGTTCATTCAGTCAATCCATTTCTTTCGTGGGATTCTTCATTCTCGCATTCCTTCTACTTTGCCATCAATAATTTGTGCCAAGAGAATTATTTCCACTTGATCCACGTATAAAAATGCTTATTTATACTGTCGGCAAAGACTAACCATATGAACCCCAGCCAGGTGTATGTGTATATCCGCAGTATCCACACGAGAGGACCAAGTATGCACCAGGGGAAAATACGAGAGAAAATATTAAAAGGCAATATCTCATCGACAAGAATGCACATTGCATAACTCGCACCGCAGCGAGGAGCTCACCTATATGCTAGAGCTAGAAAATATACTGATTGTACAATGGACCACATGCACCTATTTCTTTCCTGGCTCTATCAAAAGAGTTACCAAATCCCGGTAGCTCAGAGGTACAGGGGCACTCTGTGAATTCAGAGATTTCAATGGTCACGGGTTCGAAACCCAGGATTTTTACCACCTTTGCAATACCATAGTAATAATAACACTCTTTGGTGGAACACACCAGGCGAGGTTAATGCTCAAAGCATTTTCTACCACCTAACCCTCAGAGTCTTATTATTATGTGGTCACAAACTCGAATTAATGAAGAGCATGCACTGGGTGGGATTCGAACCAACGGATCCCTACGCTACCTGTATTACCAGACTAGCGCTTCAACCACTTGACCACAAGTGCACGTTTATCCTGCAAGAATGAGACTAATAAAGTCCCTTTACTCTCACTCGTTGCAAGTGACCCATCGCAATGATGATGAGAATAAGATGAAAGAATTCCTCGCGAAACAATATTTCTCACCCAACATGGTAGAGAAAAACCACACTCTAGGAGAAAATAGAAAATATTATGAGCAGAGAATTTCAAAGTATCCTCTCTCTCGTACCTTTTCTTCCTATTTCTATAAACAGAGAGCATTACGTTGATGTATGTAGAGAAGGTAGGAGGTACTGCGTACAACCTTATACTTTATAGTAGAATAAAATGAGTAGAAAGAAAACTACTCTATCAAACCAACGTGGATGGAAAATATACAGGGGGTTTCCCAATATAAACAAGACATTCAAATATCTCGAGAACTATGTAATAAAGATAGAATGTTCTTGTTTTCCTAACTTCTTGGGGAACATCTGACCTTCACAAATCTGCCAAGGTTGTCCATCAAGGTTATTTGAAGGTCAACTTCAGAATTTTAAATAGATCAACCTGAATTAAATGTCATTTTCAGATTTTGCATTAATTTTTGACCTTATTTAACTATTCACATCACATTTTCATTTTCCCTAAAAAAAATAGTCTTGAATTACAGTGCTTGTAATGGAAATCCGGCGAATAGGTAATCTTTTTATCAATGTTCGATTTTTTTTGTATTTTTTCCCATTCAACATGACCTTTAAAAAATGAATTTAAATAACCTTGATGGACAACCTTGACAGATTTGCGAAGGTCATCATGGACCTTAAATATTTAGAAAAACCACCGAAACACGAACTTATATCTCTAATAGTTCTCGAGATATTTAAATGTCACGTTTCTAATGGGACACCTGGTATGAGAAGTGAGCTGAAAAAGAGGACGAGAAAGAGAGAGGTGATTTAACGGAGAACTGGAGGTGCCAAAGAAAATGCAAGAGTAGTTTGAAGAGGAAAATGAGAAATAGGCCTAACCATAACAAAAATTCCGTGTCCGTACAAGCTTTTCCGGTAGCTCAGTGGTAAAGGCGGCAGGCCGGCACTCTATGAATCAAGAAATTCCAGAGGTCGTGGGTTTTAAACAAAGCCGGGTCATGACTCATAATAATCTGTCTTAGGCTTACTGCTGGAGTAATGGAATTTTATTAGTCTTAATCGAGCAGTATAAATAAGGCGAAATTATTATTATTATTATTATTCCACATTAACAACCTCACCAAGCCTGGGTTGGGCCAGAACTACGAGCTGCAAGTGTTATTTACTTCATAAGTATCAGTATATTTTGTCAAAATAGCTACAGGTGTTAAGTTATCATAATTTTGCATTAATCACTTTCAGGATATCACAACTACTCATACTCGTTTGAGAGAGACACAAGTAAAGGATTGAGAGAGAGAGAGAGAGAGAGAGAGAGAGAGAGAGAGAGAGAGAGAGAGAGAGAGAGAAAGGAGAGAAAGAGACAATAGATATTGAAAACTAAACATGAAATACGTACAAATAACACGAAATAATATCTCAAAACAAAATACCAGACGACACAAAAGAAAAGAATCTAGAACACTCCAAAGAAGAATTGAAAACAAAGTGACAACATCAATACAACAAAATATTCGCATACGAAAAAAAAAAAAAAAATCATCCGTTTCTTTCCAAGAAAGCTCAAGAACTGACAGTCAGATGTCAGAATGACAGAACACCCCCTGGTGGATAGACACTCTGTACATTTCATGAGCACAATGTGTACGCTGTTCATAAAATATAAATAAATAAAAAAAAAAAACATAAAAAAACTTTGTTCAAAACACCATCAACTGGCTGACAACTGACAACCCAACACCCTTGCCGACTTTTTCCTCACTGAACTGCAAGGCTTACTTGCTGGAAATATATTCCTCTGTAAATGATATGTATATTCCGATGTAAATAATATATTCCACTGAAGAAAAAAAAAAATAAATATGTTTTTTATAGATGTTGCTGCTGAAGAGCTGACAGTCAAATATGCCAAACGCCAACCAGAGTGACAGAACACTCCGGCAGATAAACACAATATTAACCATTTTCCTAACCTAATAATGAGTTAGGTGGTAACAATGAGTGTTAGGTGGTAGAGAAAAGGCACTGCGGCCTCTTATAGAGGGTACATTGCTTTTTCCTGATAGTCTCATTGAAATGTTTGAAAACAGCTGTCCAGGTATGTTCTGATAGTCATGTACATCTAGTACAACTTCTCACTTTTCTGTTTATACTGATTTGTAATAGTGTAATTTGCATTTACTAAACATTGAAGAATATATAAATAAGCCATATTAGGTGGTAGAAAAAGCTTTAAGCATTAACATCGCCTGGTGGTGGTTAGCTTCCACAAATTAAAAATGGCCACATCCAAATGAGACATTATACTTCTTTTTTTCATCCTTTTTTGACACAGAATGGGCTTCAGGCCTATGGACAGGAAGGAGGAAAAATCTCTTTAATAGAGATACCAGGCCCAAGACGGCAGCATACTTATGGATACTGCCGCCATGTCGGAAGCCTGGTTATGGAAAATGGAAGGCCATTCCATGAGAACCGGTCTGTCCCCTGTAAGAGAGGAGAGCCCCGGATCCCATGGTTCCCTAGCCTTCCCTACAACATTCGACTTCCCACCCCTCCACATACCCAATTGACTAACACCCCTTGGAGAGACATTTTACTTGGAAAAATGAAATAATTATTAAACATTCAAAAGTCCTTCAAAAAACATTTTTCATTAGGAAAATATCAAGTTATTAAAACGAATATAATTTCGACTCCATTCCCGTGTCCCGGATTTTTCTGCCATTTTTCTCTCCCTGAGAACACGTTGCGACGCTGGAAATTAAATTAAGCTCGGTGTAAATAAAGTTAAAAATAATAATATTGTCATAGGGACAGTAACACTGCCATCCGCGAATAACATCAGTGTAAGAAATTCCATAGGCTTCAGATAAAGACTATGGAAGATAACAGTGACACCTTGCCAAAACATGGTACTTGAACCACTTAATCTGAAGATAACTCATATGATCTGATAATACAATAATCAGATCATAGGAGCAAGTCTATCAAGGAATGTGGAATGTACCATCGATAAACACTCGTATATAAACCTAAGAAAAGAGGGACAAGTCAGTTAGTACTCCCGAGTCACACCATCGCTCTCAGGAGTCTCGCTCATCGATCTCTAGTGAACACCTCTTGACGTCAGCCCGCCCCTGGTCGCCCTCCCTCACAAGTTCAGTCGAAACAAAGCCTGTTGCGTCTATCCATTATTCCGATTACAGAACCCAGAATCCTTCATCTATTAGGTAAGTACACGTTAGTTTTCATAGTGATTTTATAGACAAACTAGATTTTTGTTGACATAACGTTGTGACCCCTGCCTATAGACTAGAAGACTGAATTTGTTGACTTTTCATTTTATTAACAGTAATTTAAAATGGCTAAACTAATTTTCGATATTTATACACTAACCATGGAAGAGGTACAATACGAGCTAGCTTTAAGAGGGGAAACCCTAAAAGGCACAGAAAAACTCGACGACCTTCGTCGAATGCTCAGTAAAAATAAAAACAAAGAGGTCGCCCAGCTGGCCCCAGAACAACTACCAAATTTGGAGGCTGAGTTAGAAAGAATAGAAAGGGGACTAGATAATTTGAATACACTCTTTGAAGGACTCGCTGACGGATCAACAAATTACAGACAAATCGAGACGAGATACTTACATTACAAATCTCGAATAAGTAAATTTCCGGAATGTTCTCAAGAACAGAAGATATTGCTTAAATCACTTTCAGACAGATTCAAAGAACTTTTACAAAAATACATAAGCTACCGAGAAACCCTAAATACAAAAAGTTTTTTAAACATAATAACTACTCCCACATCAACGACCACCACTGCACAGTCATCAAACACAGCACCACTAGTGAGCCTGGATAACACTCGCCACCTAACAGAACAGAGTACGTCATGTTCAGGTCCAGCAAGTATAACATGCCCAGTAACACAAAACGTAGTACACCAAGACCCAATTTTAAAACCGAAAACTCCCACGTTAAAACCAATTACATTTTCAGCTAAATTCGGTGAAAATATTAGCGATTTTCTTGAAAAATACAGGTTAGCGTGTCAAGTAAACGGGTGGGTTGGAAACATTAGAAAAACAGTTCTTCCATGTTACCTCGAGGGACCTGCGTCGGACTGGTACAATTATAACATTAAAGAACACCATACTTGGGAAGACGTAGTAACATTGATCAAAACAGCTTTCGAAGAAGATATAGAAAAACGGATTTTATTAATAAAACTTAAAAGTAGGAAATTCAAAACAGACGATGAACCAACAATGGCATATATCCAGGACATTTTAACCTTATGTTCAAAAATAGATCCGCTTATGCCGTCCGATAGAATTAAAGAATTTCTACTAGATGGCTTACCCCTAGATATGCTGAAAACAGTCATGTTAAGAGGTGACGACACTTTAGTTCAAGTGATAGACAATATCAAGAAAATAAACGGGGTAAACCGAATGGTCGACATTCGAAATACAGAGGTAGAACTTAATCAATGTAACTTCATAAATCATAATAAACAAAATAACTATGACAAAAACCGACAGGACGAAATCCTAGAGAGACTTAGAAATTTAGAATCGAATTATTCACAGAAACGCCCATTTCAACCCAGGTACAGGGATAATGGTCGAACTGGAGACGGTCGACCTACATGTTTTAACTGTCATAAAATAGGACACTTAGCAAGATTTTGTAGAACTAGAAAAAACTTTGGTCAAACAACAAAACGTTCGGGAAACGGGGTCGTGGCTCATCAAGGAGGGGTAAACGAGCCACGAAGTACCTTAAATCCCCCAGCTACAGCCTGGTCGGACCAAAACCAACAGGCCTAACTACCATTAAAATATTCGAAGGCGACAACACTCACAGGGCTATTCTAGACTCTGGGAGTGCAATTTCAATCATCGATCAAAGTTTGGTTAACCCCAAAAATGTCCGAAACTGTAATATAAGGAAAGTCATTGCAGCAAACAACGAAAAAATGACCGTGTCAGGTATCGCGAGATTAAAGTTTTTCATTGATAAAAATTCAGACTATCTTATTCAAGATTTCTACGTAATCAGAAATTTCACACCTTGCATTGTCCTTGGCACAGACTTTCTAGTAAAATACAAAGTCAGCATTATTTATCATAACAATAAAATAGTATACACTCAGGATTATCGCAAGGTTACCGCCGATATCTATACTCAGAACAATAGGATATACAGTAATACTTTGTTAGTATCATCTGAACTAGACCATAATACAAGTGTAAACAATAAGGTGAATAGCACAATCAAGTTCAACATAGCAGATAACCTTAATAAGACACAAAGATTACAACTTAAGAAATTATTAACCGAGTATGTAGATATTTTTTCCGCAGAACATGAAATTCCAGCGGGGAACGCCAGAGTACCCCCGGCCAGAATTTTACTCGAGGACGACATACCAGTGGCGCGTCCTCCATATAGAACAGCACATAAAGAAAGGGAATTAATCGAGAGCCATGTCAACAAAATGTTAACAGCTGGAGTCATAAGAGAATCTCAATCCCCATATTCAGCACCCGTAGTATTGGTTAAAAAAATCTAACAAGGATCCCAGATTTTGCGTTGATTACAGATTGCTGAACAAAAAGTACGCACAACTAACCAAAAACCTACAGGAACTCACGAAGAAGAATGCCAAGTTCCAGTGGAAAACGGAGCACGAAAAAGAATTCCAACTCATAAAGGAAAAGCTCCTTACAGCACCAGTTCTACGCCACTTCAATCCTGCCCTGAAAAGAGAATTGGTCATCGACGCATCAGACTATGGAATTGGAGCTATTATTCAACAAAGAGGCCCCAACGACAAGGCACACTGCCCTTAGACGTAGCACTGTCCAACACTGACCCAGAAACACAAGATAAAAGAATCACTAAGATAAAAGAATGGCGAGAAAAAGCCGCGAGTAATCTAGAATCAGCACAAAAAACGATTAAACAATATTTCGACAAGAAAAGATCCGACACCAAGTTCAAAGTACATGACAAGGTTATGTTGTACAACCCGGCAAGAAAAGTAGGCCGAACGGACAAGTTAGACCCGAAATACTACGGGCCACTGACAATCACAAGAGTGGTATCAGATGTGAACTACGAAGTTGAAGGCAAACTTAGTAGTAAGAAAAACTTTAAAGATGTAGTTCACATAGAAAGATTAAAGCCATTCTACGAAGACAACTCTAGAGAATAACGGTAAGTATATATACAGGTTCATAATCGGGGTTGGTCCCCGATACCGGGCTAACAGCCCTGGCGCCCGAAACAACAAACAAACACTGGGAACCCTAACCCATACCTTAGGCTCATGGGATATAGATCTGAACTTTTCTTGTCCGAAAGAAACTCTAAAACTGGTCAACGTTTGAACGCAGTAACGACTTCCCCCATTTTAAACCTTCCTTCAGACACCCTTCCAAAAGTATGAATGTATCCTTATTAACTAGAATGAATGGTTTCAGTAAATTCTCCAGTGCTTCCCAGGGCCCGGGAACACAAAGTATGCATGTGACAGAACGAATGTGTGAATACGAATGAACGAAAGGATTGAATGCATGGACCAGCGAATAAAGTAAATCGCGAGACAAGAAGAGCTTTTACAAAAAAGATAATTGTCAGACAATCCCTAAGAAAAAAAAAAAAAAAAAAAAAAAAAAAAAAAAAAAAAAAAACGTATTAAGAAGTATCTAATTTAAATCAGGTACAGTGAGATAGTAAAAATATATTTATGTAACCGTGAATATTATACTTGAATCTTATGTTATACGTTATCTAAACCCGAATGTTATATTATAGATAGAGTTTGCAGTACATAGTACGTAATTGATACAATGTTTAAAATACCGTATAGCTAATAATGTTTTTCGATACCTTATTCATAAAAATTATGGATTTATAATATTATGCACCACAGTTAAGATTTATAATATTTATAATAATTAAGATTTATAATATCTAAGATTTACAATATATTATGCACCACAGTTAAGATTTATATTATTTATAATAGTTTATAATAGTTAAGATCTATAATACCTAAGATTTACAATATATTATGCACCACAAAAGATATCTATAAAATAATACATTGTTCACAATTTATAATATGCCTATACTGCTTATATTTAGTTGAGTAAAACAATATAATTTTTGTTCTCATGTTATCTTCATAATTGTTGATTATACAGAAAAGGGAAGCCCTAGTCCAAATACTACAAAGCAACAACAATCCCCAGCCCCACCACCGCCTGTACGAGTCACGGAAAAGCAATTACAACTCATACAGTAGGAACAAGAAGGACAGCAGAGCACATGAACGGATGGAGGTAGTGTGTAAGATGGTCACCCTACTCAGGAAAAACACTAGTGAAGGAACGAGAAGACCAACTCCCATCTGGCACCATACAGCACAAGCAACAACGACAATAACAACCCGTTGCGGCGAAACAACACCAACACCACCAACCGGCCCGGCAGTCAAACCCCACTTCCACCCATTGGCCACATCAACTATAACATCTGACTCCGGCTCAACAACATTTAGCCTAAAATCCACCGGAACACCCAACCAATTCCAGACAAAAGCCATGACTCATAGGGAAGAAACACCGAGAAATACAAAAAAGAACACGGGAGGGAACAACGGAACCCCTCGCCTGCAGAATTTCAGGCGAATCCCAACAGAATAACCGCACCGCAAATGGACACAGCCCACCAGAAGTTAAGACAAAAACACCGAGAAAACGTCACAGAAAATTACAAGCAAGGGTGACCCTCCGAGAAACACACACGCACACACCTCCAGACGAAACAAGCTGCTCCGACACAGCACCAGCGGCAGCAACAACACGGCAGACACCGACAAGCAGAGAAAGGACGGACTAGGGCCCACCTGCACCTATAAAATTTAAATTACCATGTATAATAATGTTCATTATATTAAACCCATGTATGTAGATTAACTAAAATGTAAACAATAAATATAGAGACAAAGTGAGGAGGTCGGTCAGGTCGCTTTAGGGGCAAAGCTCGCGTTACTTGGGGAGGTGTCATAGGGACAGTAACACTGCCATCCGCGAATAACATCAGTGTAAGAAATTCCATAGGCTTCAGATAAAGACTATGGAAGATAACAGTGACACCTTGCCAAAACATGGTACTTGAACCACTTAATCTGAAGATAACTCATATGATCTGATAATACAATAATCAGATCATAGGAGCAAGTCTATCAAGGAATGTGGAATGTACCATCGATAAACACTCGTATATAAACCTAAGAAAAGAGGGACAAGTCAGTTAGTACTCCCGAGTCACACCATCGCTCTCAGGAGTCTCGCTCATCGATCTCTAGTGAACACCTCTTGACGTCAGCCCGCCCCTGGTCGCCCTCCCTCACAAGTTCAGTCGAAACAAAGCCTGTTGCGTCTATCCATTATTCCGATTACAATATAATAATAAATCTAACGACTTGGGGAGGAGAGGGTCGGAGGGAGAGGGTGGGAGAGATGAAAGAAAATGTGGAATGGGGAGAGGGAAGTAGCATAACAGAGAGAGGGGGAGGTATATGTGTAGGGAGGGAGAGAGAGAGAGACAGAGAAAAGGGGAGGTATAAGGGTAGAGAGGGAGGGAGAGAGGGGAGGTAAAGGAGGAGGGAGAAAGAGAAAGAGAGAGAGAGAGGGAGAGACAGAGACAGACATTTAAAAGAAATAGAGAGAGAGAAAGACAGATATAGAGAAAGAATTAGGTAGAAGACAGAGAGGGAGATAGGTACAAGAGAGAGAGAGAGAGAGAAAGGTAGAAGAGAGAGAAAGATAGGTAGAAGAGAGAAAGAAATAAGGTAGAAGAGAGAGAGAGAGAGAGAAAGATAGAAGAGAAGGAGAGAGATAGGTAGAAGAGAGAGAGAAAGAGAGAGAGAGAGAGACAGAGGAAAGCAAGTGAGAAGTTGATATTATTATTCTGAAAGCAATTATAATTAAAAGGGATGACTTCATTTTCAGCACTTGCTTTAATTTGCAGGGATTTTGAGAAAAATTGGAGGCGGAGGAGGAGAAAGAGAGAGGGGGTTGAGCGCGAAGGATAGCAAGGATGTAAAGGGAAGGGGAGCGAGGTAAGAAAATAGAAGGGGAGAAAGATCTAGAGCAATAGGATTCGAGTGTGATTAAGAGAGAGAGAGAGAGAGAGAGAGAGAGAGAGAGAGAGGGAGAGGGAGGGAAAGAGAAAGAGAGAGAAAGAGAAAGAGAGAGAGAGAGAGAGAGAGAGAGGGAGAGAGAGATAGAGAAAGAGAGAGAACTTATTGATGTGGGAGTGAGGGAGAAGGTGGGAGAGAAACAGCTGTGGGGAGAGATAAAGTGGAAGAGATTGCCATAGGCAATAACCCCGGCCAATAATCTTTAGTTAAGACATCTTTATACATTTTATCTAACAGAGCAGAATGAAACCTGCCCCGCTGTGGATCGAACCCAGGTCACCATGTGTGCAATAGCTAGCGCTCTAGCTCACTCGGCCACGGTGAATACAGGAGAGAATATAAGCAGATAATAGAATAGGAATGGGAGGAAAAAAGAGAGAGACTCCGATGGAGACTTTGACATTAGAAGGAGAGGGAGAAGGAGAGAATATACGCAGGAAATAGGAGAAAAAAACTTTTCGAGATCTAAGACTTTAGCGAGAAGAGAAAATTCGGAAATGAAAGAGTGAGCGATATAGGAAAGGGGACAGAATGTCAGGAATAAATTTAAGAATAAGGAATTTTTATTAAGAGATTTTTTTCAATTTTCATTTTTTTTTTCAAGGTAGGATATTTCTTATTATATTAAGATTGTAGTGTTAAGTAGGGAAAACTTGTATAAATGGGTAGTTCCCGTAAGTTTATATAAAATATATAAAAAAAAAATAAAGAAAGAGAGAAAAAGAAATAAGATTGGGAGAGTCTAAAGCAGGAATCGAAAGAAGAGATTGGAAGTGAGGAAGGAGGAGAAGGAAAAGAAAGGGAGGGAGAATAAGAGAGAGGAGAGAGGAGAAAGAAATTCCGAGAAAATCATGAAGAAGGAGAAGGAAAAAATAAGAAAGTAGGAGGGAGAGAGAGAAAGAGAGAGAGAGAGAGAGAGAGAGAGAGAGAGAAAGAGAGAGAGAGAAGAGAAGGAGAATTACAGAATTAAAAAAAAACTCGGAAACGATATGTGACAGTCAGAGGAATTCTTGGAAGTGAGAAAGTGTGAGGAGGAGAAGTATGGAAGGAGGAGTGAAGAAGTGAAGAAAAATCTTAAAAGAGAATAAGTGAGTTACAAAAGAGATAAAGGTTAAGAGTGATTATTATTATTTTTACTTATTTTTTAAGGTAATTGTGCCCCTGAACCGCTTTTGCATTACTTCAGTGTTATTGTTATTATTATTATTATTAAACACTTTATTGGTAAATCACATGATACATACATAGGACTTGAAAAGAAAAAGAACACAATAGCATATGTAGTGAACCAAGGGGCGAGGTTAAAGCCTGTGGTTTCTCTTCCACTCAACCCAAAGTGACTGTGGGAAGAGGGGATAGGGAGAGAAAGAAAAAAGAGAGATGAGAGTGAGAGAAAGAGAGAGAGAGATGAGAGAGAGAGAGAGATGAGAGAGAGAGAGAGAGATGAGAGTGAGAGACAGAACTTGTAAGGAGAAAAAAAAGCAAAAAAAAAAAAAATGAAAGCCGGAGGAAAACTGAAAAGATTAAGTTGGAGTTTAACTTCTTCGTTTCTCGTTTTTTTAATAAAGTTTCACGAAATGTTTAAAAAGAGGAAAAGTGTGAGAGAGATGGAGAGGAGTAATATAAGGAAAGGTATAGGAGGGAGAAAAAAAGCGAAGGAAGAGGTAGTAAAATAGAGAGAGAAAGGGAGAGCGAAAAAGAGAGGAAAAAGTAGTAGAGGAACCCCTATACTCATGGATACTCAGAACTACATGTTACCTGCTGATGAGAGCATATAAGCTCGAAACAGCTATCCAGCCAGGTATCTCACTTTCCCGTTTATACTGATTAAACTATCATTCTGGATTATAAATATTAGAATACCGAGAAATTTGGTTTGTCGGCGGGCTTCGAGAGAAAAAACAAACATACGAGTATGTGTGAAGTGTGTGTACTGTGTGCATACTTTACGATGTTCTACTTGTGCTACACTGTACTCCATATTGTACTTGCTACATTTGCTAGTGTATTCCATACTGTACTTGCTACATTACTTGCTACAATATTAAAAATTTCTCGGAAGTAAAATGTAGCTCAGAGTATTTACCTTCTGATTCAATGAAAAAGTTATTCATTCAATCTCGATATTAAATGAAAAATACTCCTCTCACAAAGTACATAGCCATATTATTAAAAAAAAGAGCAAATTCACAGAAACGACAAGTGAGTGAATGCCTAGGGCCTTAACATAATACTCTATTCCTATGTACTTACTTGTTTATTGAATACATAAAAATGTATACAAATGTGTGCATATAATATAATACCCCGTAATGTTAGAATAAAATTAACGGCGCCCCGTATTTACAAAGAAAGTATTACATTTATATCTAAAAAATATTATAATATAAAGTATTATGTTAATATCAAATCTAATTTTAATATTTTCCACATCTTTTTCTTTGTATATTTTCATGTTTCTCACCGTAATAATGAATTTTAAATTTACAATAAAGTATTTGATAATAACAAGTCTGCTACTAACACTCTTAACCACTATTTTTCACCCTAACCGACTTCAATATAGCTTGATCCATAAGACGGCGGACTCGTAACCTGGAGGTCGGTGGTTCAAGTACCGGTTTCAGCATAGATTTAGTAGAGCGAGTTTTAGTAGTTGTGATATCACGAAAGTGATTGATAACTACTTGATTCACCCAGTATGGTGAGCATTGTTAAGTTCACCGAGCTATGATGGATTGTTCCGTTCATATTTGAAGACAGGTTTATTATTATTTTTACATTATTAATTTTCTTTGTTTTTTTCCCCCCACATATTTTTCTCTCCCAGGGGAAACTGAGAGTAGAAGAGGGAGAGAGAAGGATTCGGGAGGTAAGAAGAGGGAGAGATGATCAACAGAAATATGATAACTTAGAAGAGGGACTATTTACTTTTTTTAGTCTCCTCTATACTTGGCAGGGAGTAGACCAGCAGTCTAGCTCTGGGACTATAAACAGGGAGTAGACCACCAGTCTAGCTGGGGGACTATAAACAGGGAGTAGACCAGCAGTCTAGCTGGGGGACTATAAACAGGGAGTAGACCAGCAGTCTAGCTGGGGGACTATGAACAGGGAGTAGACCAGCAGTCTAGCTGGGGGACTATAAACAGGGAGTAGACCAGCAGTCTAGCTGGGGGACTATGAACAGGGAGTAGACCAGCATTGGCTTGGTTCTGGAAGCCCTTGTCAATTATTAGCCTCCTTGTAAAAACAGTGGTAGAAGTGCTGAGTGATTCCTCCACTGTCTGGCTACCATCGTTCACGATGACGCCACCCTATGATACTTGGCTATGTACGAGGTCTGTCCGGAAAGTTCGTATAAAAATAAGATAAAATTTTTATTTTACAATTAATCGGGTAATTCAATTTTGTCTCCTTCAAAATACTCTCTCTGGGACACAATGCACTTCTGCCATAGCCATTTCCACTGTTTGAAGGTTCCTTAAAAGTCCTCAGTTTGAAGGCTTCTCAGCTGACTCGTCGTTGCTGTTTTAATGGCCTCAACGTCCCCCAAATGCCGCCCCTGAAGCACGAATTTTGTTTTTGGGAATAAAAAGAAGTCACAAGGTGCCAAATCCGGTGAATAAGGGGGGTGTTCAGTCGCTATGATCGAATTGTCAGCCAGAAACTCATGCACAACGAGGGGTGTGAGCGGGGGCATTGACATGGTGGAGGATCCACCGCCCCTCTCCGCGCCAAATAGTTGTTTTGTTCAAAGAAAGCTCTTCAGACACCTGTCTGACGGTTAAACGACGGTCCTGCAGGACACAGGATCGAATTCTTTCCACATTGTTAGAAGTGCTGGAAGTGGAAGGACGTCCTGACCGAGGGTCATCTTCGAGACTTTCTCGGCCCTCACGAAATCTTTTTAACCACTTGTGGACTGTTGGTTCCTTGAAAACATCATCTCCATAAACTTGGTTGAGATCATTAAAAATTTCGCGGCCATTCTTGCCGAGTTTCGCGAGAAATTTGATGATGACGCGCTGTTCTTGAATGACTGAGAGCTCCGACGCCGACGAGTGGTAGAGAGAGGGGTCACTTCACAGGTACCGGGACGAAACAGTTCTTTTCGTACGGCGGTTGGGCGCACACTGAGCATTGTTTGGATGTTATAGAAGGGGACGCAGCCCACCTGGCCTCCCCACTTAGCCTTCCATCCTTCCCAGAACACTTTTATACGAACTTTCCGGACAGACCTCGTATAATAACTAAACCACACACCAAGCCCGGTAGTGTGTGAATTATGTTTCCTATTCGAGTCCAAAATTCCCAGTGAAAATGAAACGCGAGAAGATCATATACAATACGTGTATAGGCAGAGATGCGGTGTGTACGAACCCTTCCACATGTACTTATCATAATCAACGCCTCATACACACCGCATACTTCCAGTTTATATGTCACTTCCACATGTACTTATCATACTCAACACCTCATACACACCGCATACTTCCAGTTTACATGTCACTTCCACATGTACTTATCATAATCAACGCCTCATGCACACCGCATACTTCCAGTTTATAAGTCACTTCCACATGTACTTATCATAATCAACGCCTCATACACACCGCATACTTCCAGTTTATAAGTCACTTCCACATGTACTTCTCATGATCAACGCCTCATGCACACCGCATACTTCCAGTTTATAAGTCACTTCCACATGTACTCATCATAATCAACAAGAAAATCACTGATTTTCTTAGTGTGGGTAGTTCAGGACATGTTATGTGAGTTAATATCTTATCTATTTAGTATGTTAATCTTACGTACCTATTGTATAAATGTATTTCTTCTCGTGAATGGCAATCAATTTTTTTAACCTTTTATGAAATCAGAGCAAAAAAATATTTTTATATACATATAATACATATATGTATACTTGTACATATATAAATATACCTACATATAATATACAAAAACGAAGACAATACTTTCGATTTCTAATATTAGAAATTTATCGGAAGTAATTTCACTGAACACACACAAACTATACAATGTTCCTCAATGAACGGTTCAAAATACTTTTGTTACTGCTGTCTGGACGCACCTCCTCTATTAAACATGCATGAAATGTACCCATCTCATTAAACACCACGCAAATTATACGACACACTACCTACAGCATCGCACTAGGGCAAACTGCACCCTGGGCCTATCACAACCACTAGAAATGGTCAGATTATAACCACAATCCTCCCATTTGGGAATTCGACCACATAATAATACGTCTTGGGCCTACTGCTGGAATGATGGGACTTTAGTAGCTCCAGTGTCTGTCCCGGTAGCTCAGTGGTAAAGGCGGCACTCTGTGAATCCAATTATTCCAGAGGTCGGGGGTTCGAAACCCGGCCGAGACATGACAAGTTATCCTCCCATTTGGGATTTTTACCACATAATAATATGTCTTACTGCTGGAATAATGGGACTTTTATAGTTCTAATCGGGCAGTATAAATAAGACGATATTATTATTAGTAGTAGAAGTAGGACTAATCGCGAAGTATAAACAAGGAGATATTGTTATTATTATTATTTCATATTATTTAAGAAGACCCGGCATCGGGCCCGTCACCATGAGTTTGGTGGAAGAGAATGCTATGACGTTCTCCCCCTATCTATACCGGTAGATCAGTGGTAAAGCTTAGTATTATTTTCTTTTTTGTTTATTTATTTATTTTTCAAACTATTTATTTTTTCTTAATTTTATACAGTCTTCTTCTTCTTTTCCTCTGTCTTATCCCGCTTGAGTTGTTCAACCTCATGGTTGAGGTTGGTTGGTTTTGGCACATTTTTTTTTACGGCTGGATGCCCTTCCTAACGCCAACGATTCTATTTGATTTAACATCCTGGATTAGGACGGGGGTTTTACTCTCCATTCGCAGGGAATCGTACCAGCTACTTAATTTTATACATTTCTACCTTCTAATAAAGATTAAAATAAAAATGATTGATGAAGAAACAAACAGACAGTTATTTGCACTGATGTAGGTATTCTGAATTATTATGTACAATTGTACATGTAAGCAAAAATCAAAAATTGCTTACTTAAAAAAAATACACTATATGAATGAGGTCATACCTATATTGTCAACATTTGTTCTCAAAACGTGTTTGTTTACTTTTTGCGTTGTTGGTTGCATTGAACATTGTGTTAGTTTCCAGCAGATAATAATGCGCACTTTTTAGTAATTTCAAGGCGCACGGTTCGACGCCGCTTCTGGGACAATTTTTTATTTTAAAGATGAGTGTTTCACAGCCTTTTTTATTTCATAGCCATGAAACAGGAGCTACTGTACACGCTTGTGGTCTGTGTTGTTTATATTTATATAAAACAGGATTAGAGTTAATATGAGAGCCAGACTGTTCCTCAACTTGGGTTATAGTGTGCTGTGATTGGTTGAAACTTCGGCTTGAGGGCGTGTCTTGCTTATCTTAGCTTGAATCCTCTTACATGATGTGAACCGTTGTCGAGTTTCTTGGATATTTCTGGGGGAGGGGGGGTTTGTCCCTAAAATCCCCCCCCCCCTGGCTACGCCACTGATGTGAACCTAAATTAATAATAAACGAACGTAATAGCTGTTCGCTAAGAAAACACCTGCTCCTTAAAGTTTCAGGTTAATGAGGCATGACAGGGCAGGGCGACATTTTTATTCCTTCCTCTTGTTCTAAGTAGGCGAGGCCACAACAAGGACCCTGGCCTATACCCTACACCCTAGAGTCCCTAGACCCTGGTACCTCGTAAAACAATCTAAGTATGTATTATTTTGACCCACGACCACCTTCTGATTTGTAACCAGCTCGACCATTCATGCAACGATAATGACCTGATGGAAGCAAACGAGTTCGCAATACACGTGGCCAATCACTGGAGATTCAAAATCTAACAAGTTGGTGACAAGCGGACACGGAAAGTAAGTAAGTATCTAACTATTTTTCAGTAAAATAATCTAATTCACGCATACGAAGTAGGCGGCCACAACAAGGACCCTGGGCCTATACTCTGCACCCTAGACCCCAGTACCTGGTACCTACAGCTTGATTTAGACGATTTTCGGGACTCCGTTGTGGCCGTTTACATTTATCAACATGGTTAGATTATTTTACGTGGTACTGGCTCCACCCCAGGGTCCAGGGTATAGCATATAGGCCTCCGTTGTGTCCGCGCACGAAGCCAGGAAATTCTACCAAGTGTTCCTGTGTACCGAGGTACCGACAAGACTGCCGTCCAAACACCGACCTCCGGGTTACGAGTCTGCCGCCTTATCGATCCAGCTGTTGAGATATCGGTTTAAGAATATAATTATAAATAGTTTATTACTTCTTTTACTCTGTCTTATCCCGCTCAAGCAGGGTCGACGTTGTTCAACCTCAAGGTTGAGGTTGATTGGTTTTGGCACATTATTTACGGCTGGATGCCCTTCCTAACGCCAACGATTCTATTTGATTTAACGTCCTGGATTAGGACGGGGGTTTTACCTTCCATTCGCTGGGAATCGTACCAGCTACCCACATTAACCTCACACAGCCTGGGTAGGGCCGGAAATGCCAGCCTCACGTGTTTGGATGGAACAGAATTTTCTTCGAAAAGTCTGCCCCAGCCGGGAGTTGAACTCGGGAACTCTGGATTACGGGCAGTAGTCACAACCATTACGCCACGGAGGCTGTTATAAATTATAAATAGTTTATTACAAACAGTATATTTCTTCCAATGGCTCCAGTCGAAGGTAAAGAGCCTAATACACTCGCACTGTTTCCTCGCTGAATGGCTAAGCCTATATTTCTACAATTTTTTTGTTTTTATTAGAGTATAACATCGTTTTTCAACTGCATGGTCATACACGACGGGGGTTTTACCCTCCATTCGCAGGAAACTTACAAACCTGCTGCCCACATTGACCCACATCACGAAGTCTTCACCTTGCTGGACCTTGCTTAACTTCGGTGATCCTTCAAGAACCGGTGCATTCAACGCGCCATCGACGCTGGCTGGCTATTTATACTATAAATAATATTGATATGCAATGTATTTACACTATAAATAGTAGGTATACATATATATTGAATATCTCGCTGAAAAAATATCGCATATTGAGCATAATTTACGTACGAGAAATGTTATGCATATGAGAAGGATTTCAGGATATTATATTTCAGCAAAGCAGAAAGCACTTAGAAAGTTTTGCGCTGCATGATAATTGTCGTCTGCAGTTACATGCGGGGTTTATGTTCACTTTGTAAATAGCATAACTATGTACATAATTGCACATTATACATAAGTACATAGCATAATTATATTGCATGCTAAATAGCAAAATTTTGTATCCAAAAAGCATAAGCGAAAAATACAGTGAGAATGTTATACATACATTTGTTATTTCATTTGTTATAACAACAAATGATTTTACATTACTGTTTGCATTAGGTAAATTTTTCCCCTTACTTTTCAATCCTTTTTATATTAAAATGTATTTTTATGTCTCTCTATTGTAAAAGTAATTGTAAGGTCTCTCCTTAGAAGTATACCTGAGGGAGAGAGCCACAAAAATTGTAAAAAAAACTAAAATAAAAATACATTATTACATTACATATTATTCTAATAAGTTTATGATAATATATCATGTTTATTTTTAAGTCTTTATATCTTAACTATAATCATTATTTATGTACTTTAATACATTTCGATGTATCTTAACTATATTTCTATGTATCTTAACTTAACTGTAGCATCCTTGGCTTGAACTCCAGGGGACCCGGGTTCGAACACCGGGTGGGTCGGAATATTTTCGGCTCTGTACTTTATTCGGCTAGACATAATACTCACTAGGATCTCGAGGCCTACCCTAGCCTCGTTAGGACAACTGAGGTAGTTGTAGAGTGGGCAACGACCAGTGGCGGTATTACGAGATTGATATTGGAATATGATGGTTGGTTGGAGATACATATGATGCACTAGAGTTAGTTCTCGTAAAGTCGATGCTATCCACTAAAAATTGTAACATAAGACAAATAACTAGCTGAGTTCTTTTTTCTTTATCTGGTCACTGGTCAACCTTACTAGGTTGACCAGTGCCGACCCCAAAGAGGAAGAGTTGGATGGAAGAGATTGCCGCAGGTAATAACCCCCCCCCCCCCCCCCCCCCCCCCCCCCTCCTCTTCAGGTAGGCCATTAGCCTTATTTTCCGAAGAAACAATTCGACCAATCTATTTTCTTCTTTATTATTTATTTTATTCTGTAAACATTGTACTTTGTCCATTCCTCGAAATACAATGAGAGTGTTAATTCTAACCAAGATGGAAAATGATGGATACCTCGCCTGGTTAAATAACTTTCTACTGATGCTTGCATTAGTCTGCAATAGTACTTTTTCTATTTCTAATTTTCTTTCTCTTCATTTTTTCTTTTCCTCTACTTCCTTTATTTCTATTTTTCTTTGCTTCTTTCTATGTTTTTTTTCTCTCTCTTTAAACTCCCTTCTTCATTATCTCCTTCTTTTCTCTCACTCCACCTCCTTCAAGTATCAATACGACATTATCTCCCTTTCACTCACTCCGTCTCAATCTAGTTCACCCTCTCACTTGCTCTCTCTTACTCCTATTAGTATCTGCCTTCCGTCTCTCATTCTCTTCCTCACCTACATCTTCTCCTTCCTTCTTCATATCCTTCGTTTTTTATATATTTTTTATGCTCCATCTCTTCTTCCAATACGTCATCTACCCTCTCTTTCTTCCCCTTATGTTCTCCCCCCCAAATTTTTTGTCTCCCCTTATTTTGTTCTAATATTTCTCGTCCATCAGTTTGCTTCACTCTCCAGGGACCCCCGCAACTCTAACCAGTGGCGTAGTTTTAACATTAAAATATCACTAAAAAATATCGTTTGTACGTCTGACTCGGAAAGAAAAGAAAAAAAATCGCTAAAACTATCGCTTGGTATTGAAAATATCGCTATAAATTGAAAGTATCGCCTGCTATTACAAATATCGCTAAATATTGAAAAAAATCTGGTGTAAACATCACACGACTTTCCTTATCATATTAGGAATGAGAACAGGACCAAATGCCACTGGTGACTCAAAGGTAACAGTGAGCTAAAAATCAAAGCCAAATTCGTAATCAGCACCTCAAAATCATTGGATTTGATATGTCACAATCCCCATCTAGGATGAATAATAAAAAAGTTAGTCTGAGCGGGTCCCCCCAAAATACCGGTAAATTGGGGCCGAGGTCCAAAAAGTTCAAGATATCAAAAAAATGATAAGAAGAGACCCCTATTATTTTTTTAATCTAAGAAAATGTTGTTCTGTAACTTTTTTTGTATCTTTAACCAATTCATAGAAGCGGCGCTTGCGGCCAATATTTGCGGCCCTGCGGCCGCATTTTGCGGCCGATTTCAACCAAAAGTTTCGTGGTTCGTCTGGTGTATAAAATTGATTTGCATACCAAATTTCAAGTCTCTAGCTCTTACCGTTCTTGAGATATCCTGTTCACAGACAGACAGACAGACAGACAGACAGACAGACGGACAGACAGACAGACAGACAGACAGACGCACGGACCAATGGCTGAAAACAACTTTTTTGGTATCCTGAGGCTATGATTCGTCCAGAAATGTGAAAAACTGGGTAGGTCAAATTTTCGACGAATACAATACTTTCCTTATTATAGGATAAGGAAAGTAAAAATCAGTTATTTGCAGGGGAAAAGTCCTAAGAATGCATCCTGCAGTACCTCTTTGTACTGGCAAGGAAATACCTTCGAACAGATAGGATTTTGCCAGTGTATCTCCTGTAAAATTGATCAGAGTGCATTGTTAACAAAGTGGTTAAAGAGCTAGTCTGGTAATCCAGGTAGCGTAGGGATTCGTTGGTTCGAATCCCACCCGATGCATGAATTTTATCCTCATTTATATGAGTTTGTGATCACATAATAATAAAACTCTGATGGTTAGTTAGGTGGTAGAAAATGCCTTTTTTAACCTGGAGGTCGGTGGTTCAAGTCCCGGTTTCAGCGTAGATTTAGTAAAACAAGTTCGAGTAGTTCTGATATCACGAAAGTGATCAACACAAATATGATAATTGTTCTTAGTGTAATACACTGTTCTGCCGCTCAAGAAAAAAGTGCTGACGTCATACCCAATTTCATCTTCCTCAACTGAGTGTGAGTTCTAGTCTCCAGCAACTATACACTTATAGTTCATTTATCTATGTACATTCTAGACTGGGCGTTACCAAACTATTCACTGTACCCACGCCACTAGTTCAGAAGAAACTCAAGTGCTGACGTCACACCCATGCCATCTTCCTCAACTGAGTGTGAGTTCTAGTCTCCTGCAACTATACACTTATAGTTCATTTATCTATAAACATTCTAGACTGGGCGTTACCAAACTATTCACTGTACCCACGCCACTAGTTCAGAAGAAACTCAAGTGCTGACGTCACACCCATGTCATCTTCCTCAATTGAGTGTGAGTTCTAGTCTCCTGCAACTATACACTTATAGTTCATTTATGAATGTACATTCTAGACTGGACCTTACCAAACTATTCACTGTACCCACGCCACTAGTTCAGAAGAAACTCAAGTGCTGACGTCACACCCATGCCATCTTCCTCAACTGAGTGTGAGTTCTAGTCTCCTGCAACTATACACTTATAGTTCATTTATCTATAAACATTCTAGACTGGGCGTTACCAAACTATTCACTGTACCCACGCCACTAGTTCAGAAGAAACTCAAGTGCTGACGTCACACCCATGTCATCTTCCTCAATTGAGTGTGAGTTCTAGTCTCCTGCAACTATACACTTATAGTTCATTTATGAATGTACATTCTAGACTGGACCTTACCAAACTATTCACTGTACCCACGCCACTAGTTCAGAAGAAACTCAAGTGCTGACGTCACACCCATGTCATCTTCCTCAATTGAGTGAGAGTTCTAGTCTCCTGCAACTATACACTTATAGTTCATTTATCTAAGTACATTCTAGACTGGGCCTTACCAAACTATTCACTGTACCCACGCCACTAGTTCAGAAGAAGCTCAAGTGCTGACGTCACACCCATGTCATCTTACTCAATTGAGTGAGAGTTCTAGTCTCCTGCAACTATACACTTATAGTTCATTTATCAAGTTCTAGGGTGGGATGCAGAGTCCTCACTGTAGGGATGCCTGGGTCATTTGTCCCTTCAGCTGATTTTGTTATGCAGAGACGTTTGTTTGAAGCGCCTGTGCGCATGCGCATTCAGGTGTCTCTTATTTAATAATTGTGAAGGTCGAAGTTTTCCCTATAGCAAGCTCGGGACCACCCTAGAGTGAACCCTATAGGGATTTAAAAAAAAAGGTAGTTGTGCCCCGGAACCCCTTTCGCATTACTTCAGGGCACTTTACCTTTTCATCCATGCCATTCCGAAAACGGAAACACTGGGTCAGAATTTTCCACTCCGGCCGGGATTCGAACCCGCAACCTCCGGGTAAGCAACCAATGCTCTTAACCACTAAGCCAAGGAGATCGGCAATATCGGGATAAAAAAAACGTCTCTGCATACCAGCCCTAGTCTCCAGCAACTATAATTATATACTTATAGTCCATTTATTTGAGAGTGGGATTTAGATTGAGAGAGAGAGAGTTAGAGTGGAGTAAGAGTGAGTGAGTGAGTGAGTGAGTGAGAGAGAGAGAGAGAGAGAGAGAGAGAGAGAGAGAGAGAGAGAGAGAGAGAAAGAAGGGAGCTTCATTTTATTACAGCAGAGATATGCAAACTAAGTTGATGTTCAGCTGGGATTCATATGAAACACAACAACTAGTGGTATGGTCTATGGTGAAATAGATAATATCGTGTGGTGACACATGCACTTTACATAATGAGAGAGGGGGGATATAGGAGGGAGGAGGAAGCGAGAGGAGATACAGAGTGAAAGAAAGAAAAAGAAGAGGGATAAAAAGAGGAGGAAAGAGATAGATAGAGAGAGAGAGAGAGAGGATGAATTGAGAGAATGGGTGAGGGAGAAGGAGGGAGAGAAAAGCCTAAATAAAGAAGGGAGGGAAAGATATCGTAGTGATAGAGATAAAAAGAGGGAGAGAGATTCGATTTGATTTATTTTTAGAACAATTTTTAAATTTAAATATAACATCTCCTATAAAATAACTATAGAAGCCAATATAAAATAACTTATGATGAGAAAAGACGCTGAAGAGAAGAGAAAGAGAGAGAGAAAGAGAGAGAGAGAGAGAGAGAAAGAGCGAAATGATATAGGGACGGAAGTAGAAAGAAGGTAGCGAAAAAGAGAAAAAGAAATGGAAGAATGAGTGGAGAAGAAGATAGGAAAGAAACTGAGAGAGTACTGTAAGTAAAGACAAAGAGAGAGAAAAATAATAAAGAAAAACTGGGAAGGGAAAATGATAAAGGAATGGGAAAGAGAGAGATAATGAGTAAAAGGAGAGGGTGGAAGAGAAAGACAAACAAAAGGATAATACAGTATTCCTTAGGGTAAGAAGAGAGAGAAAGAGACAGTGGGAGAGTATTATTAAGTGAGTAATTGGAGAGAGAGCTTTCTCTCTCTCTCTCTCCACAGCAACATAATATTCCCAAAAGAGAGAGGGAAAGAGTGAGAGATGGAGAGAGAGAAGAGAAAAGAAAGAGAGAGAGAGAAAGAGACAGCCCCTGTTTGATTAAATGTGCAACGGCAAACAATCAAATCATAAAAAATATAATTGGTATGTAAACAACAGATGGTTGTCATGACGACCGTGTGTCGGGAAAAAACTAACATTGAAAACATTGAGACACCCTCCCTGCCGCAACTTTTTGTAAATGATTTCATGAATATGTAACTTTTCATGTACGTTATTTACATGAAAATAATTATGTACATATTTTCATGCTACCGAGTAATGTGTAATGTATGTCAATGGTACAGTGAATATTTTTACTTTCCTTATCCTATAATAAGGAAAGTATTGTATTCGTCGAAAAATTGACCTACCAAGTTCTTCAGATTTCTGGACGAATCATAGCCAGTGGCGGTGATAGGGAAAGTCGTGTGGTGTCACACCAGTTTATGTACTGATGTTTTTCAGATACCAGTAGCTTTACAAGGTAAGAAATCCTTGTATTGTAAAGAAGAAAATGAGAGTAATGATGGTGAAATACGAGATGTTTAAAAGAAGAATAAAATAGGACAGAGACAAAGAGAGTAAGAGAGAGAGAGAAGAGAGAGAGAGAGAGAGAGAGAGAGGGAAATTAAAGTTAAATCAAGTGAAATATTATAATTATTACTATAGTATGCTTTATTACGTAGAACAAAAATATATATTATACAGTAGAACACAATGAAATTATAAAGAAAAACTAAATAGATTGAGCAAAGAAACAAGAACAAAAAAGAGAAAGAAGCTAAAGTTCTACCCAAAGGGCGGGGTTATTGCCTGCGGCAATCTCTTCCACCGAACCGTTAAAGAAAGGGGAGAGAGAAAAGAGGAGATAGAGAAAGATGAGAGGGATAAAGATAGAGAGAGAGAGAGAGAGAGAGAGAAATAGATGAAAGAAGGGAAGTAAGCAATAGGAAAAGAAACAATTGAGGGGTTTATTTGAGAAAGAGGTAGGGAAAGTCATAGTTTAAAATACACAACAGTCTGAGAACGCCAGACGTTTGGAATGAGGGTCGCCCCCTTCTTAACTTGGGAAGTCTGGAAAAAGTTTGCATGTGAGTTTAAAATTCAAGTCTGCCTGTCAAGTCAAACTAAGGTTCTTATGATCCGCTTTTCCTCAAACTAAGGTTCTTATGATCCGCTTTTCCTCAAACTAAGGTTCTTATGATCCGCTTTTCCTCAAACTAAGGTTCTTATGATCCGCTTTTCCTTAAACTAAGGTTCTTATGATCCACTTTTCCTTAAACTAAGGTCCTTATGATCCACTTTTCCTTAAACTAAGGTTCTTATGATCCGCTTTTCCTCAAACTAAGGTTCTTATGATCCGCTTTTCCTTAAACTAAGGTTCTTATGATCCGCTTTTCCTTAAACTAAGGTTCTTATGATCCGCTTTTCCTTAAACTAAGGTCCTTATGATCCACTTTTCCTTAAACTAAGGTTCTTATGATCCGCTTTTCCTTAAACTAAGGTTCTTATGATCCGCTTTCCTCAAACTAAGGTCCTATGATCCCTTTCCTTAAACTAAGGTTCTTATGATCCGCTTTTCCTTAAACTAAGGTTCTTATGATCCGCTTTTCCTTAAACTAAGGTTCTTATGATCCGCTTTTTCCTTAAACTAAGGTCCTTATGATCCGCTTTTCCTTAAACTAAGGTCCTTATGATCCATTTTCCTTAAACTAAGGTTCTTATGATCCGCTTTTCCTCAAACTAAGGTTCTTATGATCCGCTTTTCCTCAAACTAAGGTTCTTATGATCCGCTTTTCCTAAACTAAGGTTCTTATGATCCCTTTTTCACAACTAAGGTCCCTATGATCCACTTTTCCTTAAACTAAGGTTCTTATGATCCGCTTTTCCTCAAACTTAGGTCCCTATGATCCACTTTTCCTTAAACTAAGGTTCTTATGATCATACTATGTTTTTTTCTGATAATAATTTATTGTTGATTGTTTTGTATAAAAAAAAGTGTAAATAAATAAAAATCATTTGACCGGCTCAATAGTCTCTCACTCAACCTAGGACTCTGATGTGTCACTTTACCCCTTGGAATCATTTACCCCACTTAATAGTCTCTCTCTCAATCTAGGACTCTGATGTGTCACTTTACCCCTTGGAACCATTCACCCCGCCATTGTGTGGATTTTTATTCTCTGTGCTGATTGTTTCTGATGGAATTAAAAAAAAAAACAAAACAAAACAAAACAAAATACTTCTCAATAATATTATGAAGAGAGTTCAAAGTACATCCTGCAGAGGAAATTGACTGACAAAGCACACACAGACACACAAACACACACACACATGACTGAAATATCCAACGAAAGTCATCTCTGGATCTCATATGAAAGAAAACAAATATTTGTTCTTTTTCTTTTGCGTGCATATTTTTTAACAGCAATAAATATTATTGTGAAAAGAAAAAAAAATGAAACTAAAGTTATCATATTGTGTTCATCACTTTCATGATATCACAACTACTCAAACTCGCTTTTACTAAATCTACGCTAAAACAGGGTCTTGAACCACCGACCTCCAGGTTACAAGTCCGCCGCCTTATCGATCAAGCTACTGAGGTTGGTTTAAAAATGAAACTATTAATAACCGTTCAAAATATAATGAGCCTTACCCAGCCTAGGTAGGGCCTGGAAAAAGAAGCTGGTGGGGAGTTATCGTGGAGTAGACTAGACAAACAAGCTTGTTTGTCTGTCAAATTGAGGTTATATTACGTTCGGCCAAATATCAAAACCACTCTACAAATATTACAAAATAATAAAACCATCCATTTTGTTATGAAATAAAATCAAAATTTGTTCAGTAAATTTTAAACTCTTTGAATAAGGGCACCGAACTCATCAGTCTCGTCATATTATATCCCCAGTTGTAATTCAGTGGTTTAAAAAAGGACCTCATTCTAAAATCAATACTAAACTGAGGCCGGTCAAAATAAAATAAATACTCAACACAAAACTGTGGCTGTGAACACTTGACCAGTATGTATTTCTGAAGAAAAGCAGCTACCAGAGAGAACAGTCTAATTGAATTATTTTCAACAGCGCACCCAAAGAAATTCATTATTTCTCGCTGGTAATCCTGCTGGAGTCCAATCCATCATGCGAAAACATGGAAAAGCTTAAGGAATCTGGACAAGGAGGAAGCGAGGGGAGGACAAGGAGGAAGGGAGGGGAGGACCAGTAGGAGGAAGAGGAGAAGGAGGAGAATTAGGAGGAGGAGGAGGAGGAGGAAGAGGAGGAAGAGGAGGAAGAGGAGGAGGAAGAGGAGAAGGAGGAGAATTAGGAGGAGGAGGAGGAGGAGGAAGAGGAGGAAGAGGAGGAAGAGGAGGAGGAAGAGGAGAAGGAGGAGAATTAGGAGGAGGAGGAGGAGGAGGAAGAGGAGGAAGAGGAGGAGGAAGAGGAGAAGGAGGAGAATTAGGAGGAGGAGGAGGAAGAGGAGGAAGAGGAGAAGGAGGAGAATGAGGAGGAGGAGGAGGAGGAGGAGGAGGAGGGAGGAGAGGAGGGAGGAGGAAGAGGAGAAGGAGGAGAATTAGGAGGAGGAGGAGGAGGAGGAAGAGGAGGAAGAGGAGGAGGAAGAGGAGAAGGAGGAGAATTAGGAGGAGGAGGAGGAGGAGGAGGAGGAAGAGGAGGAAGAGGAGAAGGAGGAGAATTAGGAGGAGGAGGAGGAGGAGGAGGAAGAGGAGGAAGAGGAGAAGGAGGAGAATTAGGAGGAGGAGGAGGAGGAGGAAGAGGAGGAAGAGGAGGAAGAGGAGGAGGAAGAGGAGAAGGAGGAGATTAGGAGGAGGAGGAGGAGGAAGAGGAGGAGGAGGGGGAGGGAGAGAGAGAAAGAGGAAGAGAGAGAGGAGAGGGAGAAAGAGAGAGAAGAAAGAAGAGGAAAGAAAAGAAAGAGAGAGAGAGGAGAGAATGAAAGAGAGAGAAAGGAAAAAGAGAGAGAGAGAGAGAAAGAAAGAAAGAGGAATAAAAAGGAGAGAGAAAAACAAAGGAAGGAAGAAAGAGAAAGGGAGAAAGTTGTTGAAAATCCCAATGTTCAAGGTATGAGAAGGCAGAGGAAAAGGAGAGAGAAAATAAGTATAAAGGAAATTACCAAGAAAAGTTGTTGAAGAGGGGGGGGGGGGAGGAGATAGCGTGGGAGGGAAGAGGAATAGGTAGATAAAAACCACAGGTAGAAGTATGAGAAAAGAGATACAGAGAGGTATTTCTGCGTCTAAATGCGTAATTATTATCAATCATGCTTAAGATTACCCTAATCTTACAGAAGTAGGGATGAGGTAGGAAGGAGGCAGGGAGGGGGAGGGGGAGTGAGAGAGGGAGGGAAGGAGGGAGGGGGGGGAGGGAGAAAGAGATGGAGAGAGACAGAGAGAGAGGAGGGAGGGAAGGAGAGAGAAAGAGGAGCAAGGAGGGAGAGAGAGAGAGAGTGGATGGAGGCATGGAAAGCAGGAGAAAATATAATCGAGAGTAAAAGAATAAGAAGAAAAGAAGAAACATAAGGCAGTGTAAACAAAGACATAATAAAAACACAACGCAATATTTATGCTGTCCGATTAGGACTAATTAGTCTTATTTTTTAGCAGTAATCCCAAGACATATTATTATGGGGTGAAAATCGTAAACGGGAAGGATAATCTGTCATGTCCCGGCTGGGTTTCGAACCCGCGACCTCTGGATTACCAGAAGAGCAAAATACAATAGTGTAGGCATAGGGCGGCCATAGCGAGGACCCTGACCCTAGACAGGGAAACCCAGAGAGCAGAGCAACAGGGAAACCCCTGAAATGCAGCTAAAGATAATTGCTGAGTGACTCACTCATTAGAATTTGGATAAACATACTATTTTAGGGGAGATTTCATGAATAACGAAAATAGGGGTATCGGTCTATTTGATGTCTTATTATACGTCGCCTGGTGGTTACTTCCAGGTGGTTAGTGAAAGGTAACCACCAGGTGAGGTTAATGCTCAAAGCATTTTTTACCACCCAACCCTCAGAGTCTTATTATTATGTGATCACAAACTCAAATTAGGAGGCCTAAGTTTGAGGAGGAGAAGTTGAAAGGTCTAACTCTGAAAAGGGCTGGGAGCTTTAATGCGGAAACAGGAGGCGATAATTGCTTGTCAATGCGGATACCATCACATTGTATTTTGTCGATATGAGATTTCGGGGGGGGGGGGGGGGGGGGGAGAAAGGGAGATTGAGAAAAAGAAAGGAGGAGAAGAAGGAAATGTCAGAGGAGGAGAAAGAGGACCAGATATGTAAGATTGTTGGGAGAGGAGTAAAAGGATAAGTAAATGTGTGATATTGGGAGAAGGGAAGAAATGGAAGAGAAGGAGGAGGATTAGTAGATATGAGATATTGGGGGAAAGGAAGAAATGGAAGAGAAGGAGGAAGAGAAAAAGAAGAAAGCGAAGGAAGAGGATTAGTAGATATGAGATGTTGGGGGGAGAGAGGTACAAGTAGAAGGGCAAAGAGAAGCAGATATGAGATATTGGGGGAAAGGAAGAAATGGAAAGAGAAGAAGGAGGAAGAGAAGAAGAAGAAAGCGAAGGAATGAGGATTAGTAGATATGAGATGTTGGGGGGAGAGAGGTACAAGGAGAAGAGCAGAAAGAAGCAGATATGAAATATTGGGGGGAAGGAAAAGAAGAGGAGGAAGAGAAATAGGAAAAAACGAAGGAAGAGGAGGATCAGCAGATATTAGTGGAAGAGAGGTACAAGGAGAAAAGCAAAGAGAAGCAGATATGAGATATTGGGGAAAGAAAAGGAGGAGGAGAAGTAGCAGATATTAGATGTTTATTGGAGAGGCGTAAAAGGAGAAGGAAAAGAAAATATGAGATATTGGGGGAGAAGAAATGGAAGAGGAGGAGGAGAAGCAGATATGAGATGTTGTTGCGAGAGGGGTTAATAGGAGAAGGGGAAGCAAATACGAGATATTGTGGGGTGAAGAAAAGTAGGGGGAGGAAGAGAAAAAAGAAGAGTATTAGCATCAGATATTAGATATTGGTTCGAGAGGGGTAGAACGAGAGGAGGAGAGAGAAGGAGATAATGGAGGTGAAGCAATTGGAGAGGAGAAGAAGGAAGAGAAGAGATGAAGAGGAGGAGGAGGAGGAGAGGAGAAGAAGGGAGAGAAGGAGGGAAAAAGAGAAAGTAGAGAGGGGAAGAATAGGGGAGGCTAGAATATGCCATTGATATCAACATACTAATTTAATAACTATGTATTATACAATACTAGCCGTTTGCCCGTGCTTTGCAACGGGACTAAATTTCAAATTTACTAAGGCATGGCCGTACTGCTGGACAGCAATGCCTTTTTGAACTTTTTATAATTTTTCTGGACAAAGCGATAATGGTTTTGGGGGGGTCAATTCTGAGACATTTTTCGCTATCTCTTACCGTTTTGGCTAAACAACTCCGGACAAACAAACAAACATAGGTAGGTAGGTAGGTAGGTAGGTAGGTAGGTAGGTAGGTAGTCCTTTTTTCTGTTTTATATATAGAGATTGATGCGTTCTCAGTAGAAAGCGAATGTCTATAATAAATCCCAGCTTTCCGTTTTGACGGAATGCGGATTACGTGATGTAATCCTATCGGTATGTGAGGTTCATTGGGAGCCATAGGCTTTAATTCCCTTCAAGATAATAATTGAAGTATTGACCCCCGAAAGTGAATAAGATTAACCATTTCAAAAAGCAAGAGGTGATTATTATGTTTATTAACTTGTTGTAACCGACCTCTCACTTGTTGCCTAAACTAAAGGGTTGGGTGGAAGAGATTGTCATAGGCTATAACTCCGCCCTGAAGTTAGGACATATGTTTCTATAAACTTTTTCTATTCTTTGCATTTTATTGTATAAATATATTGTTTACATTTTACTTAGAAATCGGAAGCATTTTTCATTGTTAAATAATTATTTGTATTGTACATATGTCTATTTATATCTAATAAAGTGTTTAATAATAATAATATTCAATTATTCAAAAACCGACATCAATAGCTTGATCAGGTTGTAACCTGAATCAGGTTGTAACCTGAATGTCGGTGGTTCGAGTCCCGGTTTCAGAGTGAATTTCGTGAAGGGAGTTTGAGTAATTGTGATACATATCACGAAAATGATTAGCACAAATATGGTCTTCTTCTTCTTTTACTCTGTCTTATCCCGCTTGAGCAGGGTCGACGTTGTTCAACCTCATGGTTGAGGTTGGTTGGTTTTGGCACATTTTTTTACCGCTGGATGTCCTTCCAAACGCCAACGATTCTATTTGATATAACGTCCTGGATTAGATTGGGGTTTCACCCTCCCTTCGATGAGAATCGTACCAGCTAGCCACATTAACCTCACCCAGCCTGGGTAGGGCCGGATATTGACAAATATGGTAACATGAACTTATTCAAATATACATAAATATATGATTGGCAACTTTCCAGGGAATATTCTTTCACCAGACTTAAAACTCAAGTATCAATATTTAAGTATTGAGTACATAGACTCAAAGAGTCTTAATACACCTCCGACATCACTCAAGTGCAATAAAGTCTATAAGAAATAGTCTCCTACTAGACTCAAGTCTCAATGTTTAAGTATTGAGTATATGGACTCAAAAAGTCTTAATACACCTCCGACATCACTCAAGTGCAATATAAAGTCTATAAGAAATATTCTCTTACTAGACTTAAGACTCAATACAAGTCAAAATATATGTATACCCCAGAGCTCACACAATCTTCAAGTGCAAAGTCTACAAGAAATATGCTAGACAGATGATATCGCAAGCGAATTTCCCAACCATAGGGTGTGTTATAAAGAAGTTTGTATTTTTGAATGATCTTCAGGGTATTCTATGCAACAGGATTAAAGTTAAGCAAACCCAGACACGAGCTCAAGTCCGAGTTCCAACCAATAATATCGAACTTCTTCTTTTACTCTGTCTTATCCCGCTTAAGCAGGGTCGATGTTGTACAACCTCATGGTTGAGGTTGGTTGGTTTTGGCACATTTTTACGGCTGGATGCCCTTACTAACATCATCAACGATTCAATTTGATTCAACGTCTTGGATTAGGACGGGGGTTTTACCCTCCATTCGCTGGGAATAAAACTGGCCAAGGTAGAGGATAGTTTGCAGTCAAAAACATACAAAATGAGGAACTCAGAAAACGGGTTTTAATAAAAAGAAATATTTAGTACCAAGATAACTTGGCCGCAAACAAGATATCACTGCATTCATTGGCGAAACCTTTTTTGATAGGAGTTCTGGAGCTTGGCCCTTTTTTTAAGGGTATAGTTTTTTTGTGGGATATTGTCTGTCAGTTTTGTATTTTAATTTTTACCATTATTTGTTTGTATGTACAATGTACAATGTACATGTACAATTGTACATATATGTATATTTTCTATAAAGAGTTTCATAATAATATACTCATCCATGATCCCTGACTCCAGGACCCCCCTGTGTTCTCAAGAGAAAAGTGTGAGTGGGCATATATTAAAATATTGCAACACCCCCCCCCCCCATCAAATCCTTTGCCTTAGCTGCTACCCCTATCTTATCGATCAGTGCCACCTAAACTTGAAAAAAAAAAAAAAAAAATTCAAGGCAATTTATGGGGGCGGAAATTTTTCATTTCTTCTCATCACCTTAAGGTATAACGCACAGCAGACATTTAACTAAATCGATGCGTGCACACACGCATGAACAGACACACAGGCACGCATACAAATACACACGCACGCAAACACACACTCACCAGACGCACACACACAAAGATACGCTTACACGAACTCTGTCCGACACATACGCACACACAAAGATACGATCACACAAACTCTCAAGAGACAAACACACACACACACACACACACACACACACTCTCACACACACACGAGGGTTTTACCCTCCATTCGCTGGAAGTTGTACCAGCTAGCCCCACTTCCCATTTAAAATTCGCAGCGTTGAGCTACAAAGTGTTGCACGCAATGGGATCCTGACTCTACTACCCATGACTTTAGCTTTAGCAGCCCCTGACTTTAGCTTTAGCAACCCCTGACTTTAGCTTTAGCAACCCCTGACTCTACTACCCATGACTTTAGCTTTAGCAACCCTGACTCTACTACCCCTGACTTTAGCTTTAGCAACCCCTGACTCTACTACCCATGACTTTAGCTTTAGCAACCCCTGACTCTACTACCCCTGACTTTAGCTTTAGCAACCCCTGACTCTACTACCCTGATTTTAGCTTTAGCAACCCTGACTCTACTACCCCTGACTTTAGCTTTAGCAACCCCTGACTCTACTACCCATGACTTTAGCTTTAGCAACCCCTGACTCTACTACCCCTGACTTTAGCTTTAGCAACCCCTGACTCTACTACCCCTGACTTTAGCTTTAGCAACCCCTGACTCTACTACCCATGACTTTAGCTTTAGCAACCCCTGACTCTACTACCCCTGACTTTAGCTTTAGCAACCCCTGACTCTACTACCCATGACTTTAGCTTTAGCAACCCTGACTCTACTACCCATGACTTTAGCTTTAGCAGCCCCTGGCTTTAGCTTTAGCAACCCCTGACTTTAGCTTTAGCAACCCCTGACTTTAGCAACCCCTGACTCTGCCAGACGTTGACAATACGAGGGCATGAATGTATATTAGACTCGATGATATGAATAGTTCTTAGGCAGAGTGCATAATAATGTGCCAAGAGTTTTATCAAGTTATTTGTTGAGGAGGAAGAAAATGTCTGAGGTCTAGAAGAGGGATGAGGACAGAAGAGGGAGGGGAAAATAGGAGAGGGAAAAAGAGAGGCAATTATAGGTACCGAGTTCGAGGAAGATATAGCGGGTGGAGAAGAGGGGGGAGGGAGGAGGAGGAGGAGGAGGGAAAAATGTCTGAGGTCTAGAGGAGGGATGAGGACAGAAGAGGGAGGGGAAAATAGGAGAGGGAAAAAGAGAGGCAAGAATAGGTATCGAGCTCGAGGAAGATATAGCGGGTGGAAAAGAGGAGGGAGGGAGGGAAGAAGAAGGAGGAGGAGGAGGAGGAGGAGGAGGAGGAGGAGGAGGAGGGAAAAATGTCTGAGGTCTAGAGAAGGGATGAGGACAGAAGAGGGAGGGGAAAATAGGAGAGGGAAAAAGAGAGGCAATTATAGGTACCGAGTTCGAGGAAGATATGGCGGGTGGAGAAGAGGGGGGAAGGAGGAGGAGAAGAAGGAGGAGGAGGAGGAGGAGGAGGAGGAGGAGGAGGAGGAGGTGGGAGGAAGAGGAGGTAGAGAGAAAGGGATATAATAAATAACAATTCCGTGTCCGCGAGATAGGCATAGATACCTGTATCACGGTGCGGTGGTGAGAGGATTATAAGGTCTCCCAGATCCAATATCTAATTTTTTTTTAAATTATTTCTTTATTAACAATTTTGGATTTTTACAAAGGTTGTTTTCCTAAGCTAATGATAAAAGCTTCTAAGATAAAAATAAAAATTAGTTTATATATTAAAAAAAAAAAACCCACAAACAGAATCGTTCTAAAAGGGTCTAACGTTTTTAGTTTTTGCACCCTCTAAGTTTTAAAAGGAAGGGATCGAGTGCAGGACTGCAACCAAATTGAGGCCCAAACCTTATTCCCGAGTAAAACTGCATTACTTTCCTTTCTTTTAGATAAGGAAAGCAAAAAGAGAGACAGAAAAAATATGAAGAATGATAAGGAAATGCAAACAGACTTCTAACCTATACCTAAACATAGAATAGCAAGCGAAACTGTCATATTGCACTTTTCGCTGCGAAGGCCTCTCAGAAATGCATTAAAAAATAATAAAAAAAAACTGCCAGTTATGGACACAATACTTCCTCGTGATTGTTTCTCATTGTACACAAGTGGCAATTTTGAGATTTTATACTGAATCACTTGTATCTCCAAAACCGCTTAACCAATTTTTAACAAATTTGTTTTAAATTGTAGAACATTATTTTTTTCTAGATTCCATGTCTCTCACTCTCTTTCTAAAATAATCTTCATTTCGTAAGCACTATTAATGTATATAAAAATGATAAGCATCACAAAAATTCCAAGAAAAGGCAAGTATAAAGAGAAAAAATAATGGATATTTTTACTATCCATTGAAAAAACCACGGTAGGGACGAACCAAGATCTTACGGCTGCTATGTTGGGGTCAGAAGAAAAAATGCTGGGAAAGCTACGAGGTATTTTCCGCCTAAGAAATATCTCAAATTTCTGGGATATTTCGAAATCCCGCATAGTGAGGGGGGGGGGGGGGGGGGGGGGGGGGGCTTTTAGACCAGGATGCTCGAGGGAGGAAGAACGTCTCGGAAAATGAGGGAATTGCCTTCGCTTGTAAAGAGCTTCTAAGACGGGAAATTGTGTACGAAGAGAGAGAGAATTTCTGTAGGGAAAGGCGAGGGGAAATTATTTGCGAGGGGGGAGAGAGAGAGAACTCCTGTAAGGAAAGGCGGGGAAAATGTGTGCGAGGGGAGAGGGAGAACTTCTGTAGGGAAAGGCGGGGAAAATGTGTTCGAGGGGAGAGAGAGAACTCCTGTAAGGAAAGGCGGGGAAAATGTGTGCGAGGGGAGAGAGAGAGCTTCTGTAGGGAAAGGCGGGGAAAATGTGTGCGAGGGGAGAGAGAGAACTCCTGTAGGGAAAGGCGGGGAAAATGTGTGCGAGGGGAGAGAGAGAACTTCTGTAGGGAAAGGCGGGGAAATGTGTGCGAGGGGAGAGAGAGAGCTTCTGTAGGGAAAGGCGGGGAAAATGTGTACAAGGGGAAGAGAGAGAGAACTTCTGTAGGGAAAGGCGGGGAAATGTGTGCGAGGGGAGAGAGAGAACTCTGTAGGAAGGCGGGGAAAAGTGTGCGAGGGGAAGAGAAAACTCCTGTAGGAAGGCGGGGGAATATGTGTGCGAGGGGAGAGAGAGAGAACTTCTGTAGGGAAAGGCGGGGAAAATGTGTGCGAGGGGAGAGAGAGAGAACTCCTGTAGGGAAAGGCGGGGAAAATGTGTGCGAGGGGGAGAGAGAGAACTTCTGTAGGGAGAGGGGGAAAATGTGATGGAGAGGGAGAGAGAGAACTCTGTAGGAAAGGCGGGGAAAATGTGTGCGAGGGGAGAGAGAGAACTTCTGTAGGGAAAGGCGGGGAAAATGTGTGCGAGGGGAGAGAGAGAACTCCTGTAGGGAAAGGCGGGGAAAATGTGTGCGAGGGGAGAGAGAGAGGAATGTAGGAAGAGAAAGGCGGGGAAAATGTGTGCGAGGGGAGAGAGAGAGAACTCCTGTAGGGAAAGGCGGGGGGAAAAATGTGGGGGGGGTGATGTGTGCGAGGGGAGAGAGAGAACTCTGTAGGGAAAGGCGGGGAAAATGTGTGCGAGGGGAGAGAGAGAACTCCTGTAGGGAAAGGCGGGGGAATAGATGTGTGCGAGGGGAGAGAGAGAGAACTTCTGTAGGGAAAGGCGGGGGGAAAATGTGTGCGAGGGGAAGGGAGAGAGAGAACTCCTGTAGGGAAAGGCGGGGAAAATGTGTGCGAGGGGGAGGAGAGAGGAGAACTGTAGGAAGGCGGGGGAAATGTGTGCGAGGGGAGAGAGAGAACTCTGTAGGAAAGGCGGGGAAAATGGTGCGAGGGGAGAGAGAGAACTCTGTAAGGGAAAGGCGGGGAAAATGTGTGCGAGGGGAGAGAGAGAGAACTCTGTAGGGAAAGGCGGGGAAAATGTGTGCGAGGGGAGAGAGAGAACTTCTGTAGACGAAGCGGGGGAGAAATGTGATGTGAAAGGGGAAGAGAGAAGAAAATCCTGTAAGGGGAAAGGCGGGGGAGAAGAGTGTGCGAGGGGGAGAGAGAGAACTTCTGTAGGGAAAGGCGGGGAAAATGTGTGCGAGGGGAGAGAGAGAACTCCTGTAGGGAAAGGCGGGGAAAATGTGTGGAGGGGAGAGAGAGAGAATCTGTAGGAAGGCGGGAAATTTGTGCGAGGAGAGAGGACCTGTAGGAAAGGGGGAAAATGTGTGCGAGGGGGAGAGAGAGAACTCCTGTAGGGAAAGGCGGGGAAAATGTGTGCGAGGGGAGAGAGAGAGAGAACTCCTGTAGAGGAAAGGCGGGGAAAATGTGTGCGAGGGGAGAGAGAGAGAACTTCTGTAGGGAAAGGCGGGGGAAAATGTGTGCGAGGGGAGAGAGAGAAACTCCTGTAGGAAAGGCGGGGAAAATGTGTGCGAGGGGAGAGAGAGAACTCTGTAAGGAAAGGCGGGGAAAATGTGTGCGAGGGGAGAGAGAGAACTCTGTAGGGAAAGGCGGGGGAAAATGTGTGCGAGGGGAGAGAGGAGAACTTGTAAGGAAGGCGGGAATGTGGGAGGGGAGAGAGAGAACTCTGTGGAAGGCGGGGAAAATGTGTGCGAGGGGAGAGAGAGAGAGAACTCTGTGAGGGAAAGGGGGGGAAAATTGTGAGCGAGGGGAGAGAGAGAACTCTGTAGGAAAGGCGGGGAAAATGTGTGCGAGGGGAGAGAGAGAACTTCTGTAGGGAAAGGCGGGGGAAAATGTGTGCGAGGGGAGAGAGAGAACTCTGTAGGGAAAGGCGGGGAAAATGTGCAGGAAAATTGAAGGCGGGGAGAGGAGAGAGAGAACTCTGTAGGAAAGGCGGGGAAATGTGTGCGAGGGGAGAGAGAGAGAACTCCCGTAGGGAAAGGCGGGGAAAATGTGTGCGAGGGGAGAGAGAGAGAACTCCTGTAAGGAAAGGCGGGGAACATGTGTGCGAGGGGAGAGAGAGAACTCCTGTAGGGAAAGGCGGGGAAAATGTGTGGGAGGGGAGAGAGAGAACTTCTGTAGGGAAAGGCGAGGGGAAATTATTTGCGAGGGGGGAGAGAGAGAGAACTTCTGTAGGGAAAGGCGGGGAAAATGTGTGCGAGGGGAGAGAGAGAGAGAACTCCTGTAGGGAAAGGCGGGGAAAATGTGTGCGAGGGGAGAGAGAGAGAGAACTCCTGTAGGGAAAGGCGGGGAAAATGTGATCGAAGGGAGAGAGAGAAACTCCTATAAGGAAAGGCGGGGAAAATGTGTGCGAGGGGAGAGAGAGAACTTCTGTAGGGAAAGGCGGGGAAAATGTGTGCGAGGGGGGAGAGAACTCCTGTAAGGAAAGGCGGGGAAAATGTGTACAAGGGGAAAAGACAGATGATGCTTAAGACTTCATTGTCTAACGGTGGACGGTGGCGGTGGGAGAATAGACTTGGTTGTAGAAATAATAAAACAGTTTAAGAAGCTTTCAATTTACTTATTTACGACTGCAACAGTGGCGTAGCTAGACCTACATTTCGGGGGGAGTTTTTGAAGGGGTACAGAAATCTCGCCCAACGTATATTCCATCTTTGCTGGGGTTTCTTGGAAATTTCCATCCCTAATAAAAACAAGAATATAATCAAATCCCTATAACATCATGCATGAAAAAATTCAAACGATAAGCCCCAACAACCCGATCTCTTTAAATGAATACATGTGTGAATGAATGGGTGAATAAATGAGCATACCAGTTATTGCTTGATTGTTATAACATATTCAAGTGTAGGTATTTGAAGTAAAAAAAAAAAAAAATCGGGGGGGTTTTGTCCCCAAACCCCCTCCCCCCCTGGCTACGCCACTGGACTGAAGAAAAGTGGGCGGGGCTCACCTGTCGGTTGTAGTCGAGTCCATCACGAGCGAGCCCAGGGCGTCGAGCGTGTTGAGATTGATGTCTGGGTGGGGCTGATGGGTGTGATGGGTGTACGGGGGCCCACTGGACCCGCGGGGGCGACACTTGGGGAACAGGGCATTGATCCGGTCCGGTGTCTCCAAGTTGAGGTTCAGTGTGAGGCCGCTCATGACTTCCATTCACATCTGCGGGGGAACACAAGGAGAAGAAGTGGGAATTAGCTTCTCACGAGGAGAAGAAGTGGGTTGGTAAGGGATATAAAATTCCTGTGCTCTGTGGTTCGAGTCCCACCGAGTGCTAGGATTTTTTCCTCATTCCTTTGAGTACGTGAACACGCAGTTATTTAGGTGATGGCCATGTCCATCTGTACCTGTATTGTATCAGATGACACGCAATAAACAGATGAATGTATCCTCATGAAAGGGGAGCGTATCCAATAGGAATTGAGGAAAGAGAGAATAGGAAAGAGACAGAAAGAAGGGAGACGGAGAGAGATAGAGAAGAGAGAGACAACCAAAGGAGAAAAAATGAGGAAAGGGGAAGAGAGAGAAGAGGACTGACGTGGGAGATAATAAAAGAAGAGAGAGGAAGAGAGAGAACTAGGGAAAGAGAGAGAAGAAGAAAAAGAGGGAGAGAGAATAAAAAAAGCGAGGGAGGGAGAGAGAGAGCTAGAGAAAGAGAGAGAGAAAAAGAAAAAGAGGGAGAGAGAATAAAAAAAGCGAGGGAGGGAGAGAGAGAGCTAGAGAAAGAGAGAGAGAAAAAGAAAAAGAAGGAGAGAGAATAAAAGAAGAGAGGGAGGGAGAGAGCTAGAGAAAGAGAGAGAAAAAGAAAAAGAGGGAGAGAGAGAGACGGAGGGGGAAGAGAGAGAAGAAGACAGGGCAGAGGGATTGAGAGAAATTAAGAGGGAAATATAGATAGAGAGAGACACAGAGAGAGAGAGAGAGAGAAAGATAAATATAGATAGAGAGGGAGAGGAGGGAGTGAGGGAGGGAGGAAGAGAGAGAGAGAGAGAGATAGAGGGAGAAGGAGAGATAGATAGGGAGAGGAACACTGACGTAGCAGAGAATATAAGAAAAGAGATGGAGATGGAGATGGAGAAGTATGGAGCAGGAAGCAAAGAGTTGAAACTATGGCGTTACTCAGGGGAAACTAACTGTTCTTATCAGCGTCTCAACACATTTTATGGATAGCGGAGAATATGACTGGCACTTTATTCATTTTGCAGATATGTTGCACATAATATGACTGGCAGTTTATTCATTTTGCTGATATATTGCACACAATATGACTGGCAGTTTATTCATTTTATAGATATGCTGCACAAAATATGACTGGCAGTTTATTCATTTTACAGATATGTTGCACACAATACGACTGGCAGTTTATTTATTTTACAGATATGTTGCACATAATATGACTGGCAGTTTATTCATTTTATAGATATGCTGCACAAAATATGACTGGCAGTTTATTCATTTTAAAGATATGTTGCACACAATATGACTGTCATAATATATTATAAATTTATTGATGGTTTTTCTTAAAGTGCAATTGCTTTTGATTCTTCTCTCCCTCCCTAGTATTCCACCTAAATATAACCACCTATAAGTAGGTCGTGCATTGGTTCAGTGGTGAACGCGCTAGTCTGGTAAGAGTCCGTTGGTTCGTATTAACCCAAGAATTTTTTGTTATTTATTTGAATATGTGACCACATAATAATATGACTCTGAGGGTTAGGTGGTAGAAAATGCTGTGAGCGTTAACCTCGCTTGGTGGTTACCTTCCACTGACGAGTGTTATTATTATAATAATTATATAAGGTCCAAATTATGAAACAGGATTAGATTAATCTATTATTATTATATTACACTTTTTTTGATGATTTTATTTGTGGTGAAGCACAAGGCCTCTTCACAATTTTTGTGGGTAGCGCAGCATTACTAAGAGTCTCCTTCACATTTCGAATTATTCTATTACATTAATTTCTTTTTACTCTGGCAATGCCGCCACTGGTCGTTACTCATACAAGTAACTACTCATTTTTCCTCACGAGGTATGAGTGCGCCCCGAACATCCAAGTACAGAGCAGAAAAATATCTGCCCCGCTGGGAATTGAACCCAGGTCACCATGCGTGCAATGCCTAGCGCGCTAACTCACTCGGCCACGGTGACTACTTATTATTATATTACACTTTATTTACTCTATGTAATTTTTCTTCATTGTACTGATATGTATTTGTGTTTTATTTCACACTGGCCCGTAAATATACAATTACAAATAAATTACAAATCAGGTATAGACAAAGTACAATATTTACAGTCAATACAATGAAATTTTAAAGAAAAAAATATATAGATTGAACAAAGAAACAAGAACATAGCTAATGTCCAACCTACCCTGGAAAACCAACCGGATATTTTCCAGTATGGAAGAGACTAGCAACAGTTATTGCCTGTGAGGGCAATAACTGTCACCCGTTGACTTTATATCACTGTTGGTGTAGTTGCTGGGTTGTTTCCTGTGGCAATGTCTTCCAACCAACCCCTAATCCTTCTCGTGGGAATTTCAAGTTCGTTGTCGAGTCTATGTCGAGTCATAAGTGTTCAGCGGCCGACGACACGCCAGACGCTGGGCCAGCCAGTAGACGCTTTCGGCAGAATACCACCTTAACCCATTTCCCCTAGCCCCACTCCTGCCTCCTACCTTTCTTCTTCTTCTTCCTTCCTTCTCTTTCTCCCTCCCTATCTCTCTCTCTCTCTCTCTCTCTCTCTCCCTATCTCTACCTAACCCTCCCCCTTCTCTCTCCTCCCCCCCCTCCTCCTCACACCTCTCATTAAACACAAGTTCCTGTGTGAGAGCGTGCAACACACCACGGCACGAGTCACGACTCTACTGGGACTACTGGCACTACTGGGACTGGTGGGACGGGCAGAGAGAGCGAAGGCATTAAGGAAAACGTGAACGCTATCGATTTTCTTCAACTTCTTGCGGCAAGTTCCGTCGTGGTCGAGATTTCGCCCGGAAAACGCTCTATAATACAAACTATGTGTACGTAAATATAGTCATTTATGTTCAATATGTATACATAAAAACGCTCTAGAGTACAAACTAAGTACGTCAATATAGTCATTTATGTGCAATATGTATACATAAAGACGCTTTAGAGTACAAACTAAGTATACGTAAATATAGTCATTTATGTGCAATATGTATACATAAAGACGCTCTAGAGTACAAACTAAGTATACATTAATATAGACATTTATGTGCAATAAGTATACATAAAGACGCTTTAGAGTACAAACTAAGTATACGTAAATATAGTCATTTATGTGCAATATGTATACATAAAGACGCTCTAGAGTACAAACTAAGTATACGTAAATATAGTCATTTATGTGCAATAAGTATACATAAAGACGCTTTAGAGTACAAACTAAGTATACGTAAATATAGTCATTTATGTGCAATATGTATACATAAAGACGCTCTAGAACTCTAGAGTACAAACTAAGTATACGTAAATATAGTCATTTATGTGCAATAAGTATACATAAAGACGCTCTAGAACTCTAGAGTACAAACAAAGTATACGTAAATATAGTCATTTATGTGCAATATGTATACATAAAGACGCTCTAGAACTCTAGAGTACAAACTAAGTATACGTAAATATAGTCATTTATGTGCAATATGTATACATAAAAACGCTCTAGAGTACAAACTAAGGACGTCAATAGAGTCATTTATGTGCAATAAGTATACATAAAGACGCTCTAGAGTACAAACTAAA
The DNA here is from genome assembly GCA_024516035.1 of Bactericera cockerelli. NCBI lineage: Eukaryota > Metazoa > Arthropoda > Insecta > Hemiptera > Triozidae > Bactericera > Bactericera cockerelli. The sequence goes on from CM044955.1 coordinate 4,823,633, forward strand.
TATACGTAAATATAGTCATTTATGTGCAATTTGTATACATAAAAACGCTCTAGAGTACAAACTAAGGACGTCAATAGAGTCATTTATGTGCAATAAGTATACATGAAGACGCTCTAGATTACAAACTAAGTATACGTAAATATAGTCATTTATGTGCAATTTGTATACATAAAAACGCTCTAGAGTACAAACTAAGTACGTCAATAGAGTCATTTATGTGCAATAAGTATACATAAAGACGATCTAGAGTACAAACTAAGTATAGGTAAATATAGTCATTTATGTGCAATATGTATACATAAAGACGCTCTAGAGTACAAACAAAGTACGTCAATAGAGTCATTTATGTGCAATATGTATAATTGTATACATAAGGATAAGGATATGGAGCGTAAAACCCCCGTCCTAATCAGGACGTTAAATCAAAGAGAATCGGTGGCGACATAAATATAGTTTATTCAAATGCACTATGTACACTTGTACAGGGTGACCATATGGAGGGTAAAACTCCGGTACTAATCAGGTGTTGGGAAATGTTCAATCAAAATGAAATCGTTGGCGTCAGGAAGAGCATCCGTCCGAAAAATGAGCCACAACCCACTTCAAGTCACTGATAGTCAAGTGGTTAACGCGCTAGTCTGGTAATCCAGGTAGCGTAGGGATCCGTTGGTTCGAATCCCACCCAGTGCATGAATTTTTCCTCATTCATTTGAGTTTGCGACTACATAATAATAAGACTCTGAGGGTTACGTGGTAGAAAATGCTTTGAGCATTAACCTCGCCTGGTGGTTACCTTCTACTAAAGAGTGTTGTTGTTATTATTATTACGACGTTTCCTGAAATACAGGATGGAAAAAATACTAGGGGTGGGGTAAGACTTCCAGGTCACCCTGTATATGTAACACCAGGAGCACAAAGCACAAAGTAATAAGTCACTAGAGGGTAGCCAAGCGTAACAAGTAGGATCACCTCTTTTTTAAAGCTTTCTATTATAAGGGTTGGGAATTAGAGGTTGCTGCAGGCTAGACCCCTTAGGCAGGACTTTCTATATAATTTTTGTTGAAATAGTTTTATTATTTTTAAGTACAAAGTATATATTTTTTTTTTCATTTATTATAGTGTGCGAACATTTTTTTTTTTTTTTGAAACATATTCACAACTTAATTTGTAGTTTTATTTGGATACATGGATACTGGAAATGAGAGAACTCAGTGGACGGGAATTGTTTTTTCTCTTATATCCAGGTTTCTCTTATAAAGAGGTTTTTACCCCTTACAAAGAAAGGTAAGTAGGACCTGGAAATTGTTCTCTTATACCGAGGTTTCTCTTGTATCCAGAATTTCGTCTTCTTTCACCGACTTCAGAAGCACGATCATCAAGGCGGCGGACTCGTAACCTGGAGGCCGGTGGTTCGAGTCCCAAACACGGCAAATTTTAGTCTCCTAATTCATTACAGTTGTTTCACTGTCCTACACAAAGGATTTGTAATTATTTTTTTCCCTCAGATCTTTGTACCACACATGTATTTTTTTAACTTCATTTTCTATCCCGGGCGATGACATCATGTCTAATAATGTGAGAAGTTCTGAATTATAGTTAGAGAAAGCCTTGACTCTCCCAAGAATCGAACCCGGTTCCTCAAATACAGAGCTTCCCGTAAGCCTTATTGACGCGTAATAACTTAACATTAAGAAATAAAGACACAAACTCGCTCTCTATTCGTCTCAATGACTTTCTAACTTGGAAAATGACATCTCATGTCTAACGTGTGAGATGCTCACAGCTCCGTAATTAATTATAAAGATCAGAAAGCGGGGGAGGGGGGGGGACGGGGGCGTTAGCTAATAAGAATATATATGGGTGTTATTAGTCTTACATGGGCGGCTAAGGGGGGTGTTAATTATTATTGGGGGGAAGTGGGTGTGAATATTAGTATTACTATTAGGTGGATGGGTTGTGGGGTGTTATTTGAAATTAATTAGATGATCGGGGGGCGGAAAGAGAGCAGGGAGGAGAGAGAGAGAAGGGAGGAGAGAGAGAGAGAAAGGAGGAGAGAGAGATAGAAGGGAGGGGAGAGAGGGGAAAGAGAGAAGGGAGGAGAGAGAGAGAGAAGGGAGGAGAGAGAAAGAAGGAGAGAAAGAGAGGGAGGGAGAGGGAGAGAGAGGAGGGGACACAGGGGGGGCGGGGTTAATTATGAATATGAGGGGCGAGGGGGCGGAGACATATCTCGGAATAAGCATCGCACTAGTGCGTTAAGTGCAGACGAGTGTAATGTTCATAATCAGGGTGATACAGGGTGTAGAAAAATGTGCCAAGACCAACCTCAACCGTGAGGTTGAACAGTGCCGACCCCAATTAGGGTTAGGAAGACGACAGGTTGCAGAAGTTCATGAGATCTCCAATTCCGGGCGCGGCGTAAATTTCTCACCAATTTTTTTTCGCTTCTCGAGTGGCAGGAAAATCTCCAAAAAATTCTTATTTGCATGAGTAGAAAAAGCAATATTCTAAACAACTTTTTGGGTGGAACTCTACATGATAAGGTCGAACTTGAATAAAAGATAATTTGATTTAAAAGAACTGTACACATGAGAACTGAATTTAAGAGAACAATTTTTAGGTTTAATTTACCTCTTCTATAACGGAAAAGAACCTATTTATAAGAGACACCTGAATATAAGAGAAAAAATTGCCGGTCCCTTGAGTTCTCTTATATTCAGTTTCGACTTACATACAGTACATTGGTTAGGACTGTTAGAAGACTTCGGAGTAATAAAAACACAAAGATTTCTGTACCTAGGATGTTTTATTGAATAATCGAATGCCCTTTACGTCAGATTCTTTCTTACAGATACATCAATCTTACAGATACTTTGATTCAATGGTTTTTAGGTTGATCGCTGTGGTTGTTCATCACAATATCTGGGTTCTCTGGGCTAGGTACACCAATCTTTTCACTCACAGGCCATCAGATGTTGGTTCTGGTTGTATCATGAACATTGTGGTTTTGTTTGATGCTTATATTTCAAATGGTCTTTCCTTAATTTTTTAGTTTGCTATGAATTTTGATATTTTATTCAACTTTTTTGTTTTGATTTTTTTAATTTTTATTAAATTTTAGTTCCTGGAATTTTGATATTGTTTTCTCCGTCATTTGCAATCATCACTACTTGGAATTTTGATATTGTTCGCAATTTGCAATCATCAGTACTTGGAATTTTGAAATTGTTTTCTCCGCCATTTGCAATCATCAGTACTTGGAATTTTGATTTGTTTTCTCCGCCATTTGCAATCATCAGTACTTGGAATTTTGAAATTGTTATCTCCGCCATTTGCAATAATCAGTACCTGGAATTTTAATATTTTTTCAACGCCGTTTGCAATCATCAGTACTTGGAATTTTCATATTGTTTCCTTCGCCATTTGCAATCGTCAGTACATGGAATTTTGATATTGTTTTCACCATTATCGGCGTCAATACTGTATTGTATTGTACGAATTTCTTTGTGGTGAAGCACAAGGCCTCTTCACAATTTTTGTGGGTAGCGCAGCATTACTAAGAGCCTCCTTTACATTTCGAATTATTCTATTACATTAATTTCTTTTTACTCTGTTAATGCCGCCACTGGTCGTTACTCATACAAGTAACTACTCATTTTTCCTCACGAGGTATGAGTGGACCCCGAACATCCAAGTACAGAGCAGAAAAAATCCTCCCCCGCTGGGAATCGAACCCAGGTCACCATGTGTGCAATGCCTAGCGCGCTAACTCGCTCTGCCACAGTGACTCGGCGTCAATACTGTAATCAATCATCAATAGTGTGGAATGTCAGGGTTATATTGGTACTTGAAATTTTGAGCACTAGTCTGTTCATCGCATCTGAAAATATATAATTTCCAGTACCATGAATTTTGTAATTACTTTTAATTTTGGTGTGTTATTTTTTTTTTTTTTTGCTTATTTAATGTGTTTAGAATATTACTGATTTTTTTTTCAAGTGGCTTTAAAAAAAACGAAGTACATAAATTTGGCTAGAATCCAAATATTAATTTTCTTCCAACATACAGAAGAAGAATAATATTTATTTTTTATACAAATATTCATGCTGCCCAACATATGGTGGGTTGCTAAAAATCACAGCTTAACAATCAGTTTTTAAAAAACTTTTTTTTTCTTTTTGTTTACTTGTAGATGTGTTGTTTCAAAATCTAAATTGAATCTTTTAAAATTGTTTCAGAAATTGTTTGCAGTTCTTTCATGTTCAGGTTGAATTTCTTGAAAAAAATAATCGAGAATTGACAAATGGTTCCTCGCGATCCAAACCATAAAGTGTATGTACCTCCAAGTTTAAGCCAAATAGATTAAAGTAATTTTAAAGAAATCCGTGTTCGAAGCATCTTTGCCTAAAATAAATGAGTCATAGATTCAAAAATTTACCTTATCTTGTGGTGGTAGAAAGTTGAAAGATTGTACTGATGGAAGGCATAGATAAATTCCAGGCATCTTCCATGCCCTTTCTGGTTTTGAAGACTTGACGTATCAAGTATAGTAATTTATCTCTTCCCGAGTTGGTCCGATGGGTATGCAGTGAAGCTCCCAAGTTATATCATACCTTTAGAACCACCAATTTCAAGCATTTATCACTACGCTATCTGAAAGGCTAGCTGATAAATGGAAGAAAGATTATCCAATCCTCTTAGGATGGGTACGAGCCAAAATTTCCATTGTTGCGCAGCGTGCAGCGAGTATGTGCATAAGAAGAGCTAGGAGAAGATGGAGGAGTGGAGAGTCGTTGTTGGGGTATGAAGATGGAATTGATCATTGGAAAAGAAAGTGATTAAAATAACGCTAGTTGATGGCATAAATATTCAGGACTACTACCTGCTGATGAGAGCAAATAAGCTCGAAACAGTGGACCAGGTATGTTCTGATATTTATGTATGTGCAAAACAGGTTTTTAAGTTTACCACAAACAAAGGTTAAAACAAACCAGCATCGATGGCGCATTGAATGGACCGGTTCTTGAAGGATCACCGAATTACGTTCAGCTAATGAAAAGCAAAACAAGGACACGACTGTTCCAATACCACCCCGTATTCAATCTGACGAAACACTTGCTAGAAACAGTTTTCATGTAACTTTTACCCCATTGTGTAACAAGAGGCATATGAGTTTGAAATTAATAATATTCAAGTCTTCCATCAATTTGAAATTCCACTTCACATCCTTTTCTATGGAAACTCTAGAGTGGAACTTTTCAAGATTTGAGTCGTAATAACACGTTAGCAGGCCCGCCATAAGAGACGGGTATTGCCGGAAATGTATCAGCATATTCCTCCTCTTGAAGTCTGGTCTGGCTTTCAAGATTTGAGTCGTAATAACACGTTAGCAGGCCCGCCACAAGAGACGGGTACTGCCGGAAATGTATCAGAACATGCCTCCTCTTGAAGTCTGGTTTGGTTTCACTTTGTAGCCCGTGCATTGATAGTCAAGTGGTTAACGCGCTAGTCGGGTCATCCATGTGTCTTTCGTTGGTTCGAATCCCACCCAATGCATGAGTTTTTCCTGATTTTTATGAGTAAGTGACCACATGATAATAAGACTCTGAGGGTTAGGTGCATGGTAGAAAATGCTTTGAGCATGAACCTCGCCAGGTGGTTACCTTCCACTAAATAGGATTACTTAATATTATTTGTCATCCTTTTTCAGCAATAAGTGAATGTTTTGGGCGTTCTACTACACAAAACAACCAGGATGGATGCTGGACTTATTAAGAAATAACTTATTTGTAAGGGATTACCTTTCAATTTTCTTCCTTTAAAAAAAATCAACACAAGCTATTTTCAAAAATCAACACATTCTACCCTGAAATGTTTAAATAACTAATGACAAGAATGTTTGAATTGTATACTGTGTCAGTTGGCAACTCTTTGTTTAGAGCAGTTCAAAAAAAAAAAAAATTATTTTGTTAATAAAAAAAACTGAGGATGATTACAGTTTCACAGAACTACTAGAACAATAACATTAGCCAGTGTCGGCAATGGCATCATGAATACACCAGTTCTCGTCAGATCACTGTGGTTAAGCAACGTCTGCGATGTCGTGACTTAGTGGGTGACCACTATCAAACCAACGTTTGATAGTGGTCACCCACTTTCCCAGCCCCACCCATGCTGAGTGACGTAGTTATAGTGGGTTGCTGGTTTATTTGTTTCCAGTAAATTAGCTCACTGGTTTAGCACTCGCTTGCTATGCGGAAGGTCCCGGGTTCGATCCCCCGTGCCGACAAAAATTTGTATTCTTAATTTGGTTACAGTTATTTGTAAGGAATACCTTCCGGTGCGCTCGTGTTGACCCAGCACCTAAATGAGAAGTATTGTGTCACTTCTCGCTCATCAGAGGGGAGGCATACTACGGGATGGGCAGGCTACAACACAAACCGCAAGCGTCTACAGTAGCTTCTGTTTCATGGCTACGAAATAAAAAAAGAGTCTGAAAAACACTCATCCTTAAAACAAAAAACACACAATAAGAAGGTTAAAAACAAAAGTCTCGAATGAGATGTTAAAAACATTAAAAAAACTTCAGAAAACGCCTTTGGCAGTGCACTAATCACTCAAGAAAGTCCAGCTTCCTGGACAGGTAAGAAAGAATATAAAAGTTTTTTTCGCTGAAGGTAGTTTTCAACGAATTGCAATTATTCAAAAGTGCTTCGAGCATTGGTGAGACTGTCATCTTCAGATAAATTAGGAGAGGGAGGAAAAGAATAAAAGAAAGAGGAAATAGGGAGAATGAGAAGGGGGAGGAAGAATACTATGAAAAGAGAGATACGAGAGATGGTGTGAAGAAAAAACTTCTAGGAGTAAAGTTATCATATTTGTGTCAATCACTTTCGTGATATCACAACTTACGCTGAAACCAGGACTTAAACTTTACCTGTCCGCCGCCTTATCGATCAAGCTACTGGGGTCGGTAACTTCTAAGAGTACAAGTAACGGAAGGAGAAGAAGAAGAAATAATAGATAGAGAACGGGTGGAATGAGACTGAGAAGGAAAAACATGAGTGGAAGGAGGACGAGGAACAAAGAACGAAGAGAAAAAGAGAGAAGAATGAGAATGAAGAGTATAAGTTAAAGAACCAGGAGACAGAGTGAGAAAGAGAGAGGAGAAAAAACTTGGAGAAGAGAAGAAAGAGAAAGGCTATTGCAAGGAGAAGAGATGATACATCAGAATTTAAAGGGAGGGAGGGAAATAGAAAGAGAGAGAGAGAGCAGAGAACGACTGGCTTCATACGTTCTAAGCTGTGAGAAGATAACACAGAATTGTAATTACACACAATTAACACAGGAACATAGCAAGGGAAATGATTTGAATTGGAATTTTTTAATCTTATTCTGCCCTCTCCTTCTGTCTTACCCAATTTCAAATTCAGCATCTCATTTCTATCTTGTTCATACTAACTCTCTTTTTCACCCACTCACTGAGTCACTATCTCTCTCTCTCTCTCTTTAATCTCAGTATTTCTGTCTCTTATTCTCTCTCTCTCACTTACTTACGCAATCACTTACTCAGACGCTCACTCTCTCTCCCACTCACTCACTCTTCCCCCTCTCTCTCATTTTTAGAATCTCTCATTTCTAATTTTCTAACTAGTTTTCTTTCACCCACTCACTCTCTCTGTCCTTTCGTCTCCATCTCTCTCCTCATTTCTGCCCCCTTTTAATATCTCTCTCATACAATCTTACCTTGACTTTTCCCTCTCTCTCTCTCTCTCTCTCCCTCTTTCCCTCTCTCTCTCTCCCTCTTTCCCTCTCTCTCTCTCCCTCTTTCCCTCTCTCTCTTTCCCTCTCTCTCTCTCTCTCTCTCTCTCTCTCTCTCCCTCCCTCTCTCTCTTTCTCTCTCCCTCCCTCCCTCTCTCTCATCATTCCCTTAATAGTCCCCTTCCTGCCTTTACGTCTAATTTTATCATCCCTTAACAGTCCCCATTAGCATCTTTCTCGCGTCTTAATGGTATGGCACTTTGATTTGTAAAACTGCTGACGATAGCAAAATAAAGAGCGCAGCGCTGAGAGAGAGAGAGAGAGAGAGAGAGAGAGAGAGAGAGAGAGAGAGAGAGATAGAGAGAGAGATAGAAAAAGAGAGAGAGAGAGAGAGATAGAAAAAAGAGAGAGAGAGAGAGTGAGGAAGACATAGAGAGAGAGAGAGAGATAGAAAAAGAGAGAGAGAGAGATAGAAAAAGAGAGAGAGAGAAAAGAGAGAGAGGGAGAGAGAAAGAGAGAGAGGGGAGAGGGAGAGAGAGAGAGAGAGAGAGAGAGAGAGAGAGGAGATAGAATTAAGAGGAGGGGGACTTTACTTTAAGAACACACTGTAAAATATAATACAGGGTAAGCATAGATTCTTATGCTACACGTCAGCCAGCCGCTACACTACAGCAAGTCTAAAACTAATATCAACAGAAAGGTTGAGTAGTTATTTGTTTGAAAAAAAAAAAAAAATCAAAAAGTTTCATATTTATTAATTTAATAAGTTAACGGGAGATACCCAGTTTTACAATGTGACCCTGGTCTTAATACTAATATTAATATAAAAAGAATTTCTAAGGAAAAATACAAATGCAAAAGTAAATAATTCTACAAATTAAGGTTCTCGAGATACAACAAAAGAGTGAGACCTAATATGAACCCTGTATATGATTAAGAAAAAGGTATATTTTATGAAGGTACTTAATTCCATTGAAAGATAATTTACATGCGCCAAGGCAGAACAAACTGAAGAAAAAAATGAAGATGTCAAACAAGTGCGTTGAATTCTAATTAAAAATTTCAATTTTCTGATAAAGAGCGGAAGAGATTAAAAAATAATTTCCACAAAAATATCGCTAAGCAAAATATACTTCAAAGCGAGACATTGGGCCGTATTCCCCCCAAAAAATAAGCAATTTCTCGTCAGCAAAAGTCAAAGTAAAAAGGAGAAGGAATATGCCCTTTTTTGGCCCAAGCAATGACGACATTTATAGTAAGTTTCTATACTATTTCTTAATTATTTTATCAATTCAACGGGTATAACCCATGTTTAATAAACTGCTATCCATTAAATCCTCTACAAAAAACATTCTTGCACTGTTTTGCTGGGACTAATACTTCCGGAGATATGGGCGGAAGGGAGGAAATAGAAATAGACGAACAAAATTCCACTCCTGAAGGCTCTAACAATGACATTAAAAAAAAAATGAGTGCTTCACAGCCTTTTTTATGTCGTAGCCAAGAAACAGGAGCTACTGTAGACGCTTGTGGTCTGTGTTGTAGCCTACCCATCCCGTAGTATGCCTCCCCTCTGATGGGCGAGAGGTGACACAATACTTCCCAATTAGGTGCTGGGTCAATACGAGCGCACCGGACGGTATCCCTTACAAACAATTGTAACTAAATTAAGAATACAAATTTTTGTCGGCACGGGGGATCGAACCCGGGACCTTCCGCATGGCAAGCGAGTGCTTAACCACTGAGCTCACCACATTTTTTGTTGAATTATGAGGTTTCACCTATATACATTAGAAATTTCGAATCTCGTGAGTGCTACGTGACCCACAGAAGGTTAATTCAGCCCAGACCCACAGGAAATAACTGGAGCTATAATCTTCCTCCATCCCACTTTTTGAATACAATCCAGAACAAAATCTTTTTGAACATAAGATCCATTGTCAGGCAGGTCCACAAAATCTGTCACATTCGCGTATCCGCTGGCCACCACCGTGATCTTGTAGCGACCCGCAGGCAGGAGTCTCCAGTACTCCCCTCTGCTTGTCACCGGGTCTACTTTGTTCACCCAACTCAACTCGAACATCACCCGAGCTCTTCTAACGGGTTTCTTGTGAACGTCCCTCACCACACCATAGACACCTTGACGCGTGCTTTCTATGAATGTGAGCATAGACTCCAAGTTAGCTTCCCAGTAGATGGGCAGAAATTTGGCCCAAGGAAATCTGCAACAGCCCACGTAGAAGGTCATTTCCAAGCAGTTGCCGTAGACATAGTTGTAGTCTTGCATACCTAAACGTCAGCCAGGAGAGGAAGCATAGTGTTCTTGAATTTCAGAAAATCTAAATTCAGAATTGTATTACCTAACTGGTAGCTACCGCACACTGCGAATCCCATAAAACACCTCTTAGGGCAGCAGATGTGTTAGAAAGTGAGGAGTGAGTCTAATGGGAAATGGGGGTGCAATAGTTCTAATAATGGACGCAGCACATACAAATTATTTCTGGTAAAGACCGCCAGAAATAATGTAATGCACGTACAAAAAACAAACACGGATCACCATGTGATGAAAAAATTAGCATGGTTCAACCCCTGTTATTAACCTATTTCATTCAATTTGTTAATTTTCACAATCATCATCATTTCACTTTCTAAGTGATGCAAGATCATGGGTTGGATGGTAAAGATTGCCTGAGGCAATAATCGCTCCCTTTGTGATTTATGTAAATAAATTTCAATAAAGAGTTTACTACTACTTCGTTCTGATTGAAAAGGAGAATCGCATGAATATTTAGTGGTACTATTGCCTGCTGATGTGGGAGCTTGAAACTGTACATTGTTATATTACGTAATCTCTTTCTTTGTGTTCCATTAGTCGGGACATTCTTGAAATATCTCGAGAACTAATGAAGATCGAAAGTTCGTCGCTTTGAGGGTCAGTTATCTCCTCTTCAATGTGAATTTGTGACCTCAAAAATGTAGTTTTCTATTAAAAAGACCTGGGTTACTGATAAATGTCACCCAAAAACCACACAAAACACGAACTTATCTTCAATATATTCATTAGTTCTTGAGATATTATCGACTTCAGTAGCTTGGACGAAGGCGGCGGACTTGTAACCCGGAGGTCGGTGGTTCAAGTCCCGGTTTAAGAGTAGATTTAGTTAAATAAGTTTGAGTAGTTGTGATATCACGTAGGTGATTAACACAAATATGATAAAAAAAAAATTGTTCTTGAGATATTTGAATATCCCGATTCAAATGGGGCATCCTGTATGTTTGACTTCTCGCTCGTCTTTTTTGTCTGAATTTAAAATAAAACTTACTCCAAAATTTATAATTCCAAGAATTTCCGTTCATTACTGCTTTCAGACTTGGATTTGTCAGGTTGCTATTTCTAGTATTACTGCATCTCTTTCCCATCATTGGATTTTGATTAGCATACTTCCGCGCTAAGTTTGTTAAAAGCTCATTCTCTACAATGTTCATGCTGTCAACGGTATAGAATTTTTTATTAATACCATCTTTTTTTAACCAATATTGCGTTCCAGGTAGAGAATCGAAGGGAATACTGACTACAGCAGCTCCGCCTTGAAAGTTTCCAGAGAGTATAAAATGATGGTTTCGGGTGAGTTGCATGATGGACTGTGTTTCAGGCTGCTTACTGTCAACAAAAATGAATAAGTCTGGAATTTAGTAACTTTACCAAACTAACCTGATCCAACCTACTCGGGGCCTATAAATAAGAATAATAATACTCTTTAGGTAAGGTTTACCACCAGGCAAAGTTCTTTATAAAACTCTCAGGAGCTGCTGGAAAGCGGTTTGAATGGCTGCTCAAACAATGCGTTAATCCACAAGAGGCTGGGCAAAATCCGTAGAGATACTTTCTAGTAAAAGAACCTTCGTTCAGAGCATCGGTGTGAGAAGCTAATGGAGCAGAAGAGGCAGAAGATGCCAACAACCAACGACCTCAACTATACTCTCTTGTAGAGATAGTTCAGAGGTGGCATTCAAAACCCCACCTCCTTCTCAAAGGTTTAAAAACGCCTTAAAATTATTGAAAGTGGGAGTAATTCTGAAGAACTTCCTAAATGAGTCCCCCCGGCCACAGACATACGAAAATATTCACAACTCATTCGGCCAAAAGAGCAAAAGAAATGCTCTGTCGAATAGCTCAGTGGTAGAGTACTCACTTGCCATGCGGAAGGTGCCGGGTTGGAACCCCCGCGCCGACAAAAATTGTATTAAATTTGGTTACAGTTGTTTGTAAGGGATACCTTCCGGTGTGCTCGTGTTGACCCAGCACCTAAATGGGAAGTATTGTGTCACTTCTCGCCAATCAGAGGGAGGCATACTACGAGATGGGCAGGCTAAATCCGTACTGGCTTTTTAACAGGCCACTGTAGCCTCAACTATCGTCTAAAGAAATGGACATTGCTCAAGACCCAAAATGCAGTCTCTGTAAAGAAGCCCAAGAGACAGCAAAACCCATTCTCAGTAAATGTGGAACAGCGTCTCACACTCGACTGAAACACTTCTCAAGGCTGATTCTCACACCTAAAGAAGTTTCCGAAATCAGTCCTAGAAGAATCTTAAGCTACATTAATAGCTTTGATCTCTTTTAGAGTTACAGGGGCATGTTACAATAGACCTTTCAGGTCGTAGTAACAAATAGCTTTCGTAGCCGACTGCCCTACTTATACCAATACCAAAATTTCATGTCCTCTGTTGCAGTATGTATTATGTAGTTTGCCAATAAAGTATTGGATAATGTTAATAAAGCTCAAGGTACAAAGATAATATACATTTTACTTTGGAATTTTTGTTACTCTTACAGTTCCATGTCATAGCTCTGGAAATCTTCATCCAGGAATATTCCCTCATGGTTGGGTCTGCCTTTAGTAGAAACACAATTCCCTTCTTCTGAAGTTTTAAATCTATCTGGATTCAAGTTAGGCACAATCCAGATATCAATATTGTTCAACATGTTAAAGATACGGGAATCGGTTCGAAAACTGTAAACTAGGTATTGAATGAGCGATACCTGGAAATATATTTAATAATATTAGATTGTAATTTCGGCTGTGTACTTTAAACTGATACATTCCAGATATTGAAAACATAATTTGAATTAGGTACCACGAAAATGCTATTAGCAATTTTTTGTTATAGCCAAGGAGGGCAAATAATTGTTTGAAAAACATTACAACTTTTGATATTATTAGTCAAACTGAAATAATGTTGTAACTGAGGCTCTTGAGCCCCCAAGTTTAGTGTCTAACCCAAGTTTAGTGCCATCGCTGAGCTCGGATGAATGGAGAAAACACCCCGGAACTACCAGGGCATGACTTTCATCTCTACCACATAGGGAATTAGGGACTGGAGCATATTAAGACGCGGGGTAAATATTGGAGGGAATTCACACGGCGACCTTGGCGTGAACACAATCGGTTATAATATTTACGATTGAAACTCCTGAAAAAGTAAAAATTGGATGAAATCCCATCAGACGAAAACTCAAAAATAATGGGCATAATATTTGTCCAAGAATATTGAAAATCAAAAACTCGTTTTTGATTAATTTGTAATTAATTCTTCATTATGTACTTATAATTGTAATTCTGTTAAATATAAACTACCACTTTAGTGGTAAAAATTGTTAAAAAAAAAACTCGTTTTTGAACCGATTAGAAATTGTTGTCAAAATAATATTAAATAGCCTGAAGGAAAACATAGAAAGCCAACACATACAATTTGTCTTCCGTGGTGCATAAATGGACAAAATTGCAATAGATGACCATGGCAGTTGAAAGCGACGTTAAACCCCACTTAAAAAAAAAAATAATAATAAAAAATAAATTAATAACCATACCATCAGGGCATATCCGACCGCATCGTTGCCGTTGATATTGGCCACATACTTGAACATGGGCTTCCTTAGTGGCCGTCTCTTCTCCCTCACACTACTGCTGATTTGCACAGCCAGAATTGGCGCTTCCAAGACACTCTGGCCAATGCGTCTAACTTTCACGATATCAAAATGGTTTTTTTCTAATTGGTTCAATAGACATTGCAGCTCGATTCTGTTGAAATACTTGTCCAGCTGAATTGTATTATTGCCCACAGACATGGTTGCGTTGGGGTGCTTGAAATTTTCAAGGTCAACATCACCGTGGTCATCATCAAAACACAACGTAGAGGACAGCAGAGCAAGAAAGATCACTGAAACCAATGATGCCATGTTCAATTTTACAACCGGAATAAAGCGACCCTTGGTGCAACATGCAACTGGGGCAGTTTGCATACAAGTTGACAATTCTTATTGATAACGCTTGTGTAGCACTCTTTGTAGCTGCTAATGTTGTTCTACCAATGATTGTCAAGGGATTTGTTCGGCACAAGTGGCACAGTAGTCACTTTCTGCGTATCAGACACAATCCCAGATGGTTACACATATGCTTTCACATGGTGTATGTAAATTCACGTAACTCTGTTTCTTACCTTTCAATACATCGATTTAGAAACACCAGCTTTAAAGCTTGTAAGAGCTGAATAATTCAACTTAAAAAAGGCTTATTTGTGATGACTTATCTTTTTGATGTAAGAAATAAAGTTTAAGCAAAATTAGGCACAATAAAAACCCTAGCGAAAAAAATAAATTAAAATAAAAAACACAGGAAAGAAAACAATTAAAAAATGACGGAAATGCTGTCAGAAAAAGGCAAAAGTAGGAGACATGAAGGGGATAAAAAAGGGTTCCTCTTTTGTGAGAAGCTTTGGATTATCATTTTATGTTTTGACACGTTTACATCAAAGGCTCTTACTTCGGGAGGAGAGAGAGAGAGAGTTAGGGAGAGAAGAAAGGGAGGCAATGAACGAGATAAGTAGATACAATGGACCCAAGGAGAGAGAAAGGGAGGGAGAAATAGAAGTACGGTGCGGAGTGGAGGAGAGGGTATTTTAGAGTTTAAAGAATGTTGAAAGCATTTAACAACTCGGACCTTTAGGAAGCCTTTAACTCCCATCAGGTCAATATTAATTGCCCTTTTTACTTTCCTTATCCAATAATAAGGAACTTTGTTCCCACCATAGGGAACAAAGTTGAAGGAAATCGGTTGAGAACTTTGGTAGGACGTGTATTTTCTCCGCTATCATTTGGGCTGTATAATCAGTGTGATGGTAGCAGACAAGGGGTGGTGATTTCCCTTAGCCTACCAGGCGAAAGCCATAGATTTTTTTTTTTAATTTGGTTTTAATGTTGCTTTCAACTGCATGGTCATACCACGACGGCGGTGTTACCCTCCATTCGCAGGAAACTCACAAACCTGCTATCCACATTAACCACATGAGCGCACGAATAGCTCAGGGGAGGCATACTACGGGATGGATAGGCTACAACACAGACCACAAAAGTCTACAGTAGCTCCTGTTTCATGGCTACGAAATAAAAAAAGGCTGTGAAACACTCATTTTTTTTTTTTTTTTTTTAACCTCACTATGCTTGGGTTGGGCCGGAATGCCAGTATCACGTAGGCTTCACCTCGCTAGGCGTTGCTCAACTTCGGTGATCCTAGGAGAACCGGTGCATTCGACGGGCCATCCACGCTGGCAGAGTTGAGATTTTTTTTCTTCAATGTGTTTTTATTTTTGTGTATTTATTTTTATTTGTTTGTTTATTTTTTTTTTTTTTAATAAAAAAAATATTTATTTAAAGAGTAGTCCGTAACATTCAGAGTCCTTGCCTTTAAGTTGAGATTTACGTGTTGGAAATTATTTTGTCCATACAAAACGATTTTCCAGAAACCACTGACAACTCTGACGAGGAATGAAAGGGACACATCTCTGGACTTGAAGAGAAGTAGAAAATGGGAAGAGAATTTGGAATGAAGAAGAAGAAGTAAAATACAAAGATTGGTGGGAAGGAAAAAAGGAAAAGAGAAGAGAGGGAAGAAGTTGGCGGGGGTGGGCGGAACACAAAGGTCGAGGAGCAACACATTTCTCTCTGAAACGTTTTCAGCATTTCTATGCTACATAGTTTTGTCTTTGAAAATAGCAACCCTAGTTCTTTCATCTCTTCCCCCAGACCCTCACCCCCATCACTTCTTCTGTGTCGGTAGCTCAGTGGCAAAGGTGGCACTCTAATATGTATCCACAGATCTACCCAGGCTGGGTGAGTTGTATGTGTGTGGTTTTCCAACCTTGGTTACAACGCTGGACTTGTAAGGTATAAGTATAAGTAGTGCTTTATTTAGACTGTCAGCGCAAGACAGGTATAGTCCCATTATGCCAACAGTTTGACAAAGCACCTCTTTATTTATTTGAGTATAGATACAGGTAAAGGTAAACAATCCAGCGCGTGGATCCGTGATCTGTGGATTGGATCCCATCACCTAACGCTTGGATTTTTCCTTACATTTTCCAACAGAGGTTACATTTTCCAACCTGTTGCTGTGGAAACCATGGGTGCTTGAAGCGTCGAATCTAAAAATGGTTCGACCATTTGGGAAAGAAATTATTGGAATTTTGCCAAAAAATTGGTCTAGCCATTCAAAGAGGAAATGCTTCTTGCATCTTCGATTGGTTCCCTTCCGGAAAGACGGACGGTCCCTGAGAGAAAAAAAAAGGAGAGAGAGAAAAAAATAAACAAAAAAGAAGGGATGCATCTCACGTCCAATACATATGCTTTTTAAATAATTAATTATCTCGAGAAATGGGAGGGAGGAAGAGAGAGAGATAAAAAGAGAGGGAGAGAAAAAAAAAGAGAGAAAGAGAGAGGGAGAAGGAGGCTGTAAATGAGAGAAAGGGGAGAGAGAGAGAGAGGGAGGGATGGATGGAGGAGAAACGGATGAAGGGGGAAATGAGGAGAAGAAAAATAATATGACTATCCTCCCCCAGCCTCATCCCCTCTCCTCTTCGCAAGACTTTCTCCTCTCTGATTGACTGCCATCAACTTCATCCATCATTTGTTATGAAATGAAATTACTTACTGGAATAAATGTGTGCAGAGATAGACAAGTCAAGAGGAGAAATATGTGCGGAGATAGAAAAAACGTCAAGAAATATGAAAAAAATTGAAATCGAGGCAAAAAATTATTTTTTTTTCTACAAAAACGAAAACAATGCTTCCGATTTCTAATATCAGAAATTTATCGGAAGTAAAACTTCACTGAAATAAATAATTACAGAACTAGAAGAAAAATACAATGAAAACTCTCTTAAATTCTACTCAATCCATTACGCACACCATTCCCACTTCTCACTCACACCATTCCTACTTCTCACTCACACCATTCCTACTTCTCACTCACACCATTCCTACTTCTCACTCAACCATTTCTACTTCTCACTCTCACCATTCCTACTTCTCACTCACTCCATTTCTACTTCTCACTCACACCATTCCTACTTCTCACTCACACCCATTTCTACTTCTCACTCACACCATTTCTACTTCTCACTCACACCATTTCTACTTCTCACTCACACCATTTCTACTTCACACTCACACCATTTCTACTCAAACCATTCTACTTCTCACTCACACCATTTCTACTTTCACTCACACCATTTCTACTTCTCACTCGCACCATTTCTACTTCTCACTCACACCATTTTTACTTCACGCTCACACCATTCCTACTTCTCACTCACACCATTTCTACTTCTCACTTCATACCCATGGCTATTCGCACTCATCCCATGTCCATAGCTCCACCCCCACTCTATTGACAGCAAATAGTTTTAATGAGAGTTCCTCTGTATTTTTCTGTTTGTTTTTCTTTCCTCCTCCTACACCTCCATTCCTCCTCCTCCTTCCTCCTCTCATTCTCTTCTCCTCCTCTCTCTTCACTTTCACCATTCTTTTCTTCTCCTCCTACACCTCCATTCTCTTATCCTGTTCCTCCTACACCTCCATTCTCTTATCCTGTTCCTCCTACACCTCCTCTAGTATTTCCTACTCTAGTAATTCCTCCGCGTCCCACTCACCCATTCTCTCCTCCTCTTGTAATTCCTACTCTTACCTATCCATTCTCTCCTCCTCTTGTAATTCCTACTCTTACCTATCCATTCTTTCCTCCTCTTGTAATTCCTACTCTTACCTATCCATTCTCTCCTCCTCTTGTAATTCCTACTCTTACCTATCCATTCTCTCCTCCTCTTGTAATTCCTACTCTTACCTATCCATTCTCTCCTCCTCTTGTAATTCCTACTCTTACCTATCCATTCTTTCCTCCTCTTGTAATTCCTACTCTTACCTATCCATTCTCTCCTCCTCTTGTAATTCCTACTCTTACCTATCCATTCTTTCCTCCTCTTGTAATTCCTACTCTTACCTATCCATTCTCTCCTCCTCTTGTAATTCCTACTCTTACCTATCCATTCTTTCCTCCTCTTGTAATTCCTACTCTTACCTATCCATTCTCTCCTCCTCTTGTAATTCCTACTCTTACCTATCCATTCTTTCCTCCTCTTGTAATTCCTACTCTTACCTATCCATTCTTTCCTCCTCTTATAATTCCTACTCTTACCTATCCATTCTCTCCTCCTCTTGTAATTCCTACTCTTACCTATCCATTTTTCCTCCTCTTGTAATTCCTACTCTTACCTATCCATTCTCTCCTCCTCTTGTAATTCCTACTCTTACCTATCCATTCTTTCCTCCTCTTGTAATTCCTACTCTTACCTATCCATTCTTTCCTCCTCTTGTAATTCCTACTCTTACCTATCCATTCTCTCCTCCTCTTGTAATTCCTACTCTTACCTATCCATTCTTTCCTCCTCTTGTAATTCCTACTCTTACCTATCCATTCTTTCCTCCTCTTGTAATTCCTACTCTTACCTATCCATTCTTTCCTCCTCTTGTAATTCCTACTCTTACCTATCCATTCTCTCCTCCTCTTGTAATTCCTACTCTTACCTATCCATTCTTTCCTCCTCTTGTAATTCCTACTCTTACCTATCCATTCTCTCCTCCTCTTGTAATTCCTACTCTTACCTATCCATTCTTTTCCTCCTCTTGTAATTCCTACTCTTACCTATCCATTCTTTCCTCCTCTTGTAATTCCTACTCTTACCTATCCATTCTTTCCTCCTCTTGTAATTCCTACTCTTACCTATCCATTCTCTCCTCCTACAGTAATTCCTACTCTTACCTATCCATTCTTTCCTCCTCTTGTAATTCCTACTCTTACCTATCCATTCTCTCCTCCTCTTGTAATTCCTACTCTTACCTATCCATTCTTTCCTCCTCTTGTAATTCCTACTCTTACCTATCCATTCTTTCCTCCTCTTGTAATTCCTACTCTTACCTATCCATTCTCTCCTCCTCTTGTAATTCCTACTCTTACCTATCCATTCTCTCTCTCCTCTTGTAATTCCTACTCTTACCTATCCATTCTCTCCTCCTACAGTAATTCCTCTTCCTTCTACACCTCCTTCTCTTTTCTCTATCCTTCTTTTATTTCCCGCCTCTCTTTCTCATCTTTTCTTCCACCTCTCATTTCTTCTCTAAATTTTCATCCCTTCTCCGCCTCCTTTACTTCTTCCCCTGACTTAACTCTCCCGTTCTCCTATCTTACACTTCTTCTCCTCACTTCACTCTCCCTCTCTTACTCTTCTTCTCCTGACTTAACTCTCCCGATCTCCTGTCTTACACTTCTTCTCCTCACTTCACTCTCCTCTTCTTACTCTTCTTCCCCTCACTTCACTCTCCCTCTCTTACTCTTCTTCCCCTGACTTAACTCTCCCGTTCTCCTGTCTTACACTTCTTCTCCTCACTTCACTCTCCCTCTCTTACACTTCTTCTCCTCACTTCACTCTCCCTCTCTTACTCTTCTTCCCCTGACTTAACTCTCCCGTTCTCCTGTCTTACACTTCTTCTCCTCACTTCACTCTCCCTCTCTTACTCTTCTTCCCCTCACTTCACTCTCCCTCTCTTACACTTCTTCTCCTCACTTCACTCTCCCTCTCTTACACTTCTTCTCCTCACTTCACTCTCCCTCTCTTAGTCTTCTTCTCCTCACTTCACTCTCCCTCTCTTACTCTTCTTCCCCTGACCTAACTCTCCCGTTCTCCTCTCTTACACTTCTTCTCCTCACTTCACTCTCCCTCTCTTACTCTTCTTCCCCTCACTTCACTCTCCCTCTCTTACTCTTCTTCCCCTCACTTCACTCTCCCTCTCTTACTCTTCTTCCCCTGACTTAACTCTCCCGTTCTCCTGTCTTACACTTCTTTCCTCACTTCACTCTCCCTCTCTTACTCTTCTTCTCCTGACTTTACTCTCCCGTTTTCCTCTCTTACTCTTCTTCCCTGACTTCACTCTCCCTCTCTTACTCTTCTTCCCTGACTTAACTCTCCCGTTCTCCTCTCTTACACTTCTTCCCCTCACTTCACTCTCCCTCACTCCACCCCACTCCCTTTTTTTCTCCCCTGACTTCTTTTACAACAATGTTTTCTTTTTGTTTTAATTTCCGCTTCTTTTTTTCATTTTCTTAAAAATTTAAGAGTATTCGTTTTTTTTTTTTTTTCAACAGGAAACGCAAGTTGAAGTTTCTCTCCTCCTCCTCCTCCTCCTCCTTCTTCTCCTCCTCCTTTGTCCTTCTCCTCCTCCTCTGTCCATCTCTTTCTTTTTCCTCTTTCTCCATCTCCTCCTCTCCCCTCTTCTCCTTTTCCCCTCTCCTCCTCCTCCTGTCTTCTCCTCCTCCCTTGTCCTTCCTCTCTCCTTGTCTCTCTTTCCTCCTCCGTCTTCTCCTCCCCTCTCCTCTCTCTTTCCTCCTTGTCCTTCTCCTCCTTGCTCTCCTCCTTTCTCCTCCTCCTCTGCTCCTTCCTCCTCCTCTTCCTCCTCCTTGTCCTTCTCCTCCTCTGCTCCTCCTCCTCCTCTTCCTCCTCCTTGTCCTTCTCCTCCTCTGCTCCTCCTCCTCCTCTTCCTCCTCCTCCTCTGCTCCTCCTCCTCCTCCTCTTCCTCCTCCTTGTCCTTCTCCTCCTCTGCTCCTCCCTCCCCTCTCCTCTCTCCTCCTTTCCTCCTCCTTGTCCTTCTCCTCCTCTGCTCCTCCTCCTCCTCTTCCTCCTCCTCCTCTGCTCCTCCTCCTCCTCCTCTTCCTCCTCCTTGTCCCTCCTCCTCCTCCTCCTCCTCCTCCTCCTTGTCCTCTCCTCCTCTGCTCCTCCTCCCTCCTCTTCCTCCTCCTTGTCCTTCTCCTCTCCTCTGTCCTTCTCCTCCTTGTCCTTCTCCTCCTCTGTCTCCATCCTCCTCTCCTCCTTTTTCTCTTTCTCCTTCCCTCCTCCCCCTCCTCCTCCTCTTCCTCCTCTTGTCCTTCTCCTCCTCTGCCTCTCTCCTCTCTTCTCCTCCTGTCCTCCTCCTCCTTCCTCCTCTTGTCCTTCTCCTCCTTGTCCTTCTCCTCCTCTGTCTCCATCTCCATCTCCTCCTTTTTCTCTTTCTCCATCTCCTCCTCCTCCCTCCTCCTCCTCTTTCCTCCTCCTCTTCCTTCTCCTCCTTGTCCTTCTCCTCCTCTGTCTCCTCCTCTCTCCTCCTTGTCCTTCTCCTCCTTGTCCTTTCCTCCTCTGTCTCCATCTCCATCTCCTCCTTTTTCTCTTTCTCCATCTCCTCCTCCTCCTCCTCCTCCTCCTCTTCCTCCTCCTTGTCCTTCTCCTCCCTTTTCCTTCTCCTCCTCTGCTCCTCTCCTCCTCTTCCTCCTCCTTGTCCTTCTCCTCCTTGTCCTTCTCCTCCTCTGTCTCCATCTCCATCTCCTCCTTTTTCTCTCTCTTCTCCTCTCCTCCTCCTCCTCCTCCTCCTCCTCTTCCTCCTCCTTGTCCTTCTCCTCCTTGTCCTTCTCTCCTCGCTCTCTCCTCTCCTCTTCTCCTCCTTGTCCTTCTCCTCCTTTCCTTCTCCTCCTCTTCTCCATCTCCATCTCCTCCTTTTTCTCTTTCTCCATCTCCTCCTCCTCCTCCTCCTCCTCCTCCTCCTCCTTCCTTCTCCTCTTTCTCTTCTCCTCTCCGTCTCCTCTCCATCTCCTCCTTTCTCTTTCCTCCTCCTCCTCTCTCCTCCTTCTCCTCTCTCTTCTCCATCTCCTCTTCTTCTCTTCTCCTCTCCTCCTCTCTCCCTCCTCTCTCCTCCTTCTGTCTCCATCTCCTTCTTTTTCTCTTTCCTCCTCCTCCTCCTCCTCCTCCTTCTCCTCCTCCTCTGTCTCCATCTCCTTCTTTTCTCTTTCTCATCTCCTCCTCCTCCTCCTCCTCTCCTCCTCCTCTTCCTCCTCCTTCTTCTCCTCTCCTCTTCTCTTCTCCATCTCCTCCTTTTCTCTTCTCCTTCCTCCTCCTCCTTCTCCTCCTCCTCTGTCTCCATCTCCTTTTTCTCTTTCTCCATCTCCTCCTCCTCCTCCTCCTCCTCCTCCTCTCGTCTCCATCTCTTTTTCCTTCTCTCCTCCTCCTCCTCCTCCTCCTTCTCCTCTCCTCTGTCTCCATCTCCATCTTCCTCTTTTTCTCTTTCTCCATCTCCTCCTCTTCTGCTCCCTCCTCTGTCCATTCTCCATCCCTCTGTCTCCATCTCCTCTCTCCTCCTTGTTTTCTCTTGTCTCCATCTCCTCCTCCTTTCTCTCCTTCTCCTCCTCCTCTTCTCCATCCTCCTCTCTCATTTCTCTTTTCTCTTCTCCATCCTCCTCCTCCTCCATCTCCTCCTCCTCCTCCTCTGTCTCCATCTCCTTCTTTTTCTCTTTCTTCTCCCGTCCTCCTCCTCCCCCTCTGTCTCCACCTTATGCTTATTACTTTACTACTACTCCTCTTTGCAGTCACCGTGGCCGAGTGAGTTAGCGCACTAGCGCACAACACAAGGACCATACTTCATAGGTGTGGCCCTTAGTGTGAGATGACGACAGCCAAAAGAAACTAGCATAAGTTCAATTAAAAATATTATGAATTATGTAAACTGTCATTGTTATATACACTAAGCAAAACAAAATAGGGGCCACCTGTATTTTCTAAGATCATCGTGTATAGTACACCTTGGATTGAAAGTTTATTCTTGTTATCTTACTTATCTTGTTAATTAGACGTTCAGGTATGAATTGAGACCTTAACTTGAATAAATGGCATGAGGTAAATATCATTATTTGAGATAATAATCAAAACAGTTAATATTCCAATCTTTAGCGGTTTGGTTGATTACCCTAAATTTTTTTCTTAATGACTTTTCCTCTTGATTTAAAGTCGCTTTTAGTGTTTCTTATCGACATGCCGAGGGTTCGACACCATTTAGGTCAAGAATTTCGTATCAGAGCCGTAACTCTACTTGAAGAGGGCCTTTCTCAGCGGAGTGTGGCCAACAGGCTTCAAGTGTCACGGCGAGCCATTCAAAATCTATGGAGTCGTTACCAAGAGACTGGAAATTTATCAAGAAGACCAGGAAGTGGGAGACAGCTCTCAACCACTGGGAGAGAAGACCGATTTATAGCCAGGACAGCCCTGCAGGAACGGTTCACATCCGGCCCCCGCGTACAAATGGACCTCCAGGAGTACTCGAACACAGTTGTAAGTGCTCAAACTATTGACAATAGATTGAGAGAGGTACAAATTCGCTCTTGGAGAAAAGTTCGTAAACCTAAACTTAGTTCTGGACACCGCGCTGCAAGATTAAGGTGGCCTAGAGAACACCTGCACTGGACTGATGAGGAATGGAAGTGTGTGCTCTTCTCGGATGAATGTAAAGTGAAATTTGAAAGCGACGATAGACGTATTTGAGTGTTCCGACGCTCAGGAGAGGGGTTTCAGAGCTCTTGTGATCATGAAGCAGATCCTCATGGGGGACCAAGTGTTATGGTGTGGGGTGGCATCAGTAGCACAGGGAAAACCGATCTGGTTTTCCTTGTTGACGAAGCAGTAACCTCTCAACTTTGTGTGGATAATGTCATCGTACCATATGTGCCTCCATTCAGCGAAAGAACTGGGCCCAACTGTATCTTCATGCATGATAATGCCCGCCCCCATACGGCAAGAGCCACTGGTGAGGTATTACAAGCAGCGGGGATCAGAGTTCTCGGCTGGCCAGCGATAAGCAGAGACTTCAACCCTATTGAACATGCATGGGATTACCTTAAGAGGGAGATTAAAACCCTAAAAGATCAGATCCAGACTCAAGATCAGCTCATGGAGGCGTTAACAGCTGCAAGGAACAAGATTCCGAAAGAGCGCATCCATATACTCATCCAAAGCATGCCAAGAAGAGTTCAGTCATGTGTAAGAGATCGTGGAGGTCACACTCGGTACTAAGGAGCCGATAAATTTCAATTCCTTCTTGGTATGCTGTTGTGATGGTTGAACAAGCGTCTTAACTTGTATTCTCAAGTTTGTTCTAAAACGACCATTTTCAAAAAATAAATAAAAATCTTGAATTTTTTTAATAAAAACTCGTTTGTTTTTATCACAATAGTTAGAGAAGAATGTATTGGAGTAATTTCAAGCTTTTATTTTCATATTTAAACCTATACATTGGAAGTGGTAGGTCCGAATCTCTAAAAATACTTGTGGCCCTTATTTTGTTTTGCTTAGTGTATATATATTTGAACCATTTACTTGTCATGTATTAAATAAATAAAAATAAAAATGTAATGAATTAATGGTGACCTGGGTTCGATCCCCAGCGGGGCAGGAATTATACTGCTCTGAACACAAAATTAAAAAAACCTCTATCCTCTCTCTTCTATCAATTCTCCCCTTACTCTTCCTCAACATCCTCCTTATTCTCCTACCTCTAAAAATATGCATTAGCAGCTGACTGTTATCAGCATATTACTTGAAAAAAAAACACATAGTTTCAGTTTTACTTAGGTTGAGGCTAGGTAAATTTAGTATCATAGATTAGTTAAGTCAGATATAAGATATTGAAAAATAAAATAAAATGGAAGTAACTCTATAATTAAAAAAATTCCCTCTATTCTCTGCTTCCAATTCTCCCCTTACTCCTCCTTATCCTCCTTCTTATTCTCTTACCTCTGAAAATATGCATTAGCAGCTGACTGTTACCAGTACGTTACTTGAAGAAGGAAAGTATACTATACTTTCTTTTTCTTGGATAAGGAAAGAGAAAACACACATACACAAAAATTGAAGTTCTCTTACAAAGTGTTCTTATAAGAGAGACATGTCTCAGCCCCTCTCTCTCTCTCTCTCTCTCTCTCTCTTGTTGATTTTTTAACAAGATTGACAGTTTGCTTTAATTTAAAAACGACACACTTGAAATTAAATCTGGCACAATCGACAACTAGGGACAATGAATTTTCAAAAAAGTCGGAGTCTTATTCAGATATTGCTATGGACTTTTCTTTCTTGCTTGAAGACTCTTATGCTGGGTCCACACAGGAGCAACATGCAACACGTTGCTGCAACATGTGTGTGGTAACTGGAATACTGTTGCAGCAACGAGTTGCAGTTCGTGTTCGTCAGTGATTCCTTCTGTTTTAATTCAGTAGTGCCGTCCACACACGTGCAACAAAGTAGCAACAAAGATGAAAGATGTTCGGTAGAAAACCGACATCCTCATGGATAATTTTTGAACATTCATGTTCGTGTTCAGAAGCCGTCCACACAGAGTGAATTCATGTTGCATGTTGCACCTGTGTGGACCCAGCACTAAACATTCTAAGTCTTTTTCTAAGTATTCTAAGTCATTCAAGACGGGAGGGTTTTTTTTATATGAAAAAAAGATGAGTGTTTCACAGCATTTCTATTTCGTAGTCATGAAACGGAAGCTACTGTAGACTAGACGCTTGTGGTTATAGATTACCCATCCCGTATCCCCTTAGTATGACTTCCTCGATGGGCGAGAAGAGACACAATAGTTCCCATTTAGGTGCTGGATCAACACGAGTTCATTTTATTTTATTTGACAAATGGTCTTGACATAGGTACAACTATGAATGACACGTCAAAAAAAAAAATTTCAAAAAATAATTAAAGAAATAAAAAATAATGGGAAAAAGATGAGTTAATGATTGTTGCACCGGAAGGTATGCCTAACCAATAACTGTGACCAAATTTTTGTGGGCTCTGGAATTCGATCACGCGACCTTCCGCATGGCAAGCTTTGTATCTATGGTTATGCAAGAACTCGTGTATTCCACGTGCCATACAAGGGAAGAGGAATTTCAAGTGGAACACTGCAAATACATATGTAAATACTGGAAGTACATATGTAGTTGTAGATGGAAGTACATATGTAGATACTGGAAGTACATATGTAGATGCTGGAGTTTTACTGGAAATACATAGATACTGGAAGTGCTTAGTTCTATGGAAGGGGGGTAGGCATAGGACAGTCAGGATGAGAACAATGCAGAGATTCCTGGCCTCTTGAGATTGAGAGGAATAAAGCTTGAGAGGAGTAGAAAGAAAAATAAAGAAAGAGAGAGAGGCAGAGAAAGAGGGAGAGAGAGAGAAAGAGAGAGAGAAAGAGTGATGGGTAAGAGATAAATAAAATGAAGAGGGAGATTTAGCAGAGTGCAAGTCAAGAGAAAAGGAGAGAGAGAGAGAGAGAGATAAAGAAAAAATAGAGTAGGAACAATGATAGAGAGAGAGATATTAAGGATGAAGAAAATAGGAGGGAGGAAGGGGGAGTGAAGAGACACATGAGAGGAAGGAGGAGTGAAAAAATTAAGAAGAGAGGGGGAGACAGAAAAGGAGGAAAGGAGGGTGGAGTGAAGAGTAAAGTAGGAGGGAGTGGAGGAAGAGGAAAACAGAGAGGAGGAAAATAAAGAGCAAATAAGAGGAGGGGAAAAAGAGGAAAGAAGGGAGGAGGGGGGAGGAAAAAAGGAGGGAGGGGAGGAAGAGGAAAGGAAGGAGGAGGAAAATAAGAGGAGTATAGAAGGAGGAAGAGAGTGGAGTTAAGAGGCAAATAAGAGGAGGTTGAGTGAAGAGGAAAGAAGGGAGGAAGGAGAGAGGAAAGAGGAGAAAGTGGGAGGCATGCGCAGGCTACGGTTCAACATTCAGAGAGAAGAGTTCCTCCCTTGAGAAGATGAAAAGTTCTTCAGAGATATATTAACCCGACGGCGTAAGCGTAAGCATATGCGATTCTAGGAATATGTTGCTTGTTGCTACTTGTAGGTAGGTATGAAATCCAGGAATATATTGATATGTTCAAGTGAAATCCAGGAAGAGAGAAACAAATTGTTCATATATTTTAAATAAATACAATCGCGGCTGTCTACCTTTGGTAGATTGCTAATACTCATCAATCCATCCAGCATTCTAGGAATATGTTAGTAATGTTGGTATGTGTTCAAATGATAACACCGAATAAGTTTTGAGCGCACGATAAACGATAGGCTCAGTAATAAGGAATTCGCCTGCCATACCTAAGGTCCCAGGTTCAAATCCGAGAGCCGACAATTTTTTTTGTACTAAATCAAAATTTGCTCAGTTATTTGTAAGGGACACAATACTTATTGTGGCCTGTATAGCAATTACCACGCCCATGAGTTAGGACAATATTCTTATTTTCTTCTTTGTTATTTATTTTTCAATCTATTTTTTCAAGTACTTATTTATTTTTTCTTAATTTTATACTGTAAATTTTTTTATACTGAAAATATATAGCACATTACTTTATCCTCCCTATGAAGATTTATATAATAACATGAGCAAACTTATCTCCGAAGACTCACGTGTTCGGGAACATGTGTTAACAGGGTCCTCAACTTCTTCCCAGCATTATGCAAGGCACCCGAGATCTTGTCAAGTATTGACAGAGACAACCCCCCCCCCAACCACTCTCATGGTATTATGTAACAATTTGAAAACTTTTACAGGGATGCTCTCGTAAAAATTTCAAGGATACACACTCAGCCACGGGTTTCTCTTCTCAAGTATATCTATAGATATTGGAAGTACATATATTATGTAATGTTAATGTATGCCTGTGGGCAATGATAATAATAATAATAATACCTGATGTAACACCCTTTTGGGGGTGCTTCAATTTCAAGGGTACACACTTAGCCACGAGTTTCCCTTTTCAAGGATATCTATAGATATTGTAAGTACATATTATATTGTGTAATGTATGCCTGTGGGTAATAATAATAATACCTGATGTAACACCCTTTTGGGGGTGCTTCAATTTCAAGGGTACACACTTAACCACGAGTTTCCCTTCTCAAGGATATCTATAGATATTGTAAGTACATATTATATTGTGTAATGTATGACTGTGGGTAATAATAATAATAATACCACCTGCTGTAACACCCTTTTGGGGGTGCTTCAATTTCAAGGGTACACACTTAACCACGGGATTCCCTTCTTGAGTAAATCTATAGATATTGGAAGTACATATATTATGTAATGTATGTCTGTGGATAATGATAGTAATAATACCCGATGTAACACCCTTTTGGGGGTGCTTCAAATGCAAGGGTACACACTTAACGACGAGTTTCCCTCCTCTAGTAAATCTATAGATATTGGAAGTACATATATTATGTAATGTATGTCTGTGGGTAATGATAGTAATAATACCCGATGTAACACCCTTTTGGGGGTGCTTCAATTTCAAGGGTACACACTTAGCCACGGGTTTACTCTCTTCGAGTAAATCTATAGATATTGGAAGTACATATATTATGTAATGTATGTCTGTGGGTAATGATAGTAATAATACCCGATGTAACACCCTTTTGGGGGTGCTTCAATTTCAAGGGTACACACTTAACCACGAGTTTCCCTTCTCAAGGATATCTATAGATATTGTAAGTACATATTATATTGTGTAATGTATGACTGTGCGTAATAATAATAAAAATAATACCACCTGCTGTAACACCCTTTTGGGGGTGCTTCAATTTCAAGGGTACACACTTAACCACGGGATTCCCTTCTTGAGTAAATCTATAGATATTGGAAGTACATATATTATGTAATGTATGTCTGTGGATAATGATAGTAATAATACCCGATGTAACACCCTTTTGGGGGTGCTTCAAATGCAAGGGTACACACTTAACCACGAGTTTCCCTCCTCTAGTAAATCTATAGATATTGGAAGTACATATATTATGTAATGTATGCCTGTGGGTAATAATAATAATATCTGATGTAACACCCTTTTGGGGGTGCTTCCATTTCAAGGGTACACACTTAACCACGGGTTTGCCTTCTCGAGTAAATCTATAGATATTGGAAGTACATATATTATATAATGTATGCCTGTGGGTAATAAAAATACCTGATGTAACACCCTTTTGGGGGTGCTTCAATTTCAAGGGTACACACTTAACCACGGGTTTGCCTTCTCGAGTAAATCTATAGATATTGGAAGTACATATATTATGTAATGAATGTCTGTGTGATAATAATAATAATTTATGGTCCAACACCCTATCGGGGGTGCTTCACATCCCTAGGTTATGTCAAGAGGAGATATAACCTCTCGCCCTTTATTTAGGACATTTGTATAAATTTTATCCATTTATTTTCTATTTAACTTATATTGTTTCCAATTTTGTATATTATAATAGATTCGAAACCCAGGCGGGACATGACAAGTTATCCTCCCACATTTGGGATTTTTACCACATAATAATATGTCTTGGGCTTACTGCTGGAATAATGGGACTTTAATAGTCCTAATTAAGCAGTATAAATAAGGCAATATTATTATTATGAACAGATACTTGTATTTTCATTTACAGTTTTCCTTACATTATATGAGGAGTTAATTCATAATACTTTCTCACATAAACTTTGACAATAAGTATTAAAATGAGAATTAAAATTTACTGATAAAAAAAAATCTACTGAGAACTTATTTTTTTAAATTTATTATTATTCATTTGTAATGGTAAGATGAGATCCAGAAAACTGCAAGAACTAAGTGGCAGGCAAACCATTGCACAGTACAGAAGTGTGGGGAAACAATTGGAGGAGACATTTGTCCAACAGTTGAGTATGATGATAATGACATACAAGAATATGTCCTTATTATTATTAATAATAATAACACTATTCAGTGGAAGGTAACCATCAGGCGAGGGTAATGCTCAAAGCATTTTCTACCACCAAATTCTCAGAGTCTTATTATTATGTATTCAAAAATTTCATGCACTGGGTGAGATTCGAACCGAGGGATCCCTACGCTACCTGGATTACCAGACTAGCAAGTTAACCACTTGATTACCAGTGTACTCAATAGAGTGTAATACTTTCAAATTGACGAAAGTCCAATATTTACTGTCATTAGATATTTAATTTTTCTTTTTTTTTATCTCTTTCACATATTTCTGACCAATAATATTGACAGTCTATAAGTCTATATTATAGTCTGCACTCTCCTATAGTCTACACTCTAGTTCCCACCAGCCAAATAGCAGCAGTTGAAGGGAAGTAAACATTGGAGGTAGAGGTAGGAAATGAAATTATGGTAAAAGGTGAAAATTTAATTTACTCCAACCGTTATACTGTCTCTATCCTATTTTATCTTATGTATGCATCTCTCTTTCATCTCCATCTCTATTCCTCCCTCCCCTCTCTCTTTTCCCACTCTCTCTCTCTCTCTTTTTCTCTCTCTCTCCTCTTTTCTCTCTCTCTCTTTTCTCTCTCTCTTTCCCCCCTCTCTCTATTTCCTCTCTATTCAAAATCTCTTTTTGTCTTTCATTAAATCTCAAAAGTCCTCAAAATTTATTTATTTCCAAACAGTCTCAAAATGAAGAGGTAGGGAAAAAAATTGGATTCTCTTCAAAAATTCTCTTTACAATGAAGGGAAAAAAGGTTTTCGAGAGGGAAAAAATGGTTTTTGTCTCCCTTTCTTTTCCCTCCGACCTTTGTCACTCTTTTAATCTGCCTCTTTCTCACTTTTTTTCGTTCACCCTCCCACTCTCTCTCTCTCACACACTCCTTTCCCTCTCTTTTTTTCTCTCAGTGATTGAAAGTGCAATCTCCTCCTCCCCTCTATTGCTCTCTTTGTTTCTCCATTGGAATAATAACAAAGGGCCATCGAAATGAAGTCATGGGACAGTGACATATAAGGGGGGGAGAGAGAGAATGGGGGGAGAGATAGAAGGAAGGAGGGAGAGAGAGAGAGATAGAGTAAAAGGAGAGAAAATAGGTCTGATAAACAGAGGGGGGGGTCAGATAGACGCGGAATAAGAGGTGGCGATAAGAGAGAAACAGAGATGGGAGATAAATAAGGTAAGAGAGCTAGAAAAAGAAAGGGAG
The DNA here is from genome assembly GCA_024516035.1 of Bactericera cockerelli. NCBI lineage: Eukaryota > Metazoa > Arthropoda > Insecta > Hemiptera > Triozidae > Bactericera > Bactericera cockerelli. The sequence goes on from CM044955.1 coordinate 4,854,581, forward strand.
AGAAAAAACAAGGAGAGCTAGAAAAGAAAGGGAGAGAAAAAAAAGGAGAGCTAGAAAAGAAAGGGAGAGAGAGAGAAAAAAGAGAAGGACAAAAACTGGGCAGTTGACAAAAGCTATCTCTAGTGCCATTCTCTCGTATAGGAGCAATGGAGCATACTCGAACAGTGGTAAATTTTCCCAGTCCTATTTCTGCTTCCTCCGTGTCAAGATATTCTTTTGGCGATATTCTGAAGAGACTCGCAAGGTGGATGGATGGTCTTCCTAAACAAATGTTTCTCAATGATGTCACTTGTACCACTCCTCCGGAACCTGCTAATCTTTTAGCGCAGTCTTTCTATCCAGTTTATCAGTCAATTTCATGAACAAATTTAAAAAATTAAGGGTTGGGTGGAAGAGATTGCCACAGGCAATAACCCCGCCCTTTAGGTAGGACTTTAGCATCTGTCTCTTTTTCGTTCTTGTTTCTTTGCTTAATCTATTTAATTTTTCTTTATTATTTCATTGTATTTTACTGTATGTATTTTTGTTCTACCTAATAAAGCTTACTATAATAATAACATCTTCCTAATTATGATGAGTTTGACTTCATTGACATTAACCACTGTCAGTTCACCGAGCAGGAGGTTTTCAAATTCAGACGATTCTGGACAAAAAAAAATAATGTCCAGGTCAAATTTACCTCTAAGGAGAAATAACTTTAAAAAAAAGAAAATTAGAAGCTTTTATCATTAGCTCAGGAAAAGAACCTTTGTAAAAACCAGGACTTACCTTTCTATGAGCAGGGCGGATGTTCACCTTGGCTTATCCACAGAATTCATCTGGAAAAATAGAACGTAAGGAATTCATATTAGTACATGAATCGATCTTTATTCGATTGTTACATACCTGAGATCTGAGATTTTAACAAGATATCACTTCATTGGCTAAAGTCCAAATTATGTAACAGGATCAGTTCATCTTAGTTCATCACTATCCCTTAACTTTCACCTTGACAACAACTGTAGAGCTAGGCCGAACTTTGTCTTGTAGCTGTATATTACTTCTGTGGCGTAACGGAACTGTAGCCAGCCTTCCTGACGGAAAATCTTCTTTTAGAATAAATATCGGTCAGCTCATAAAATCTAAGGGTAGGCTAAGATTTACTAATCCTATTTCATAATACGGTCCTAATACTTTTTGGATAGAAGCTCTACAAATTGGCACTTTTTTCAAAGGTATTTTTTTGGGGGATTACATTTTACTTGATTTTTATTCGAGAAAACGGATCTCTAAAACGATAGTTCGCCAAGGCAATACCTTACCCTCTTAATACCAAGCAAAAATAAACAAGAAGCGTTTCCGCATTGAAACTCCTGTTTTTTTTTTTTTTTTTTTTTTTTTTTTTTTTTTTTTTTTTAACTGAAACTCTAGTTTTAAATCAATTTCATAAAAACTGGAGTTACAATAAACTCCAGTTTTTTTATTGTAACTTCTAAATCTTTTTTTTTCAGTTTCAAATGTAACGCCAATTTCTTTTGGCACTAACATTTCTTACAAATAAGCTAGTACCACCCCAATGATGTTTGAAAAAAAAAAATAATAAAGCTACACAACCATGGGGACTGAAACACGACCAACTCTCCCTTCTTATTTTTCTCAACTTCTTATTTTTTTTATACCGATATATGTATATACCGATATACAGGGTGTTTCGTTGGTCTTTCATAGGAATAACGTCATGATGCAAAGCTGTGATTTCCGAAATGAGATTCTCTTCTATGAACCGTGAGTGATAAAGGACTCTTTGATTCCTACAGGATAAATTAATAGAGTATTGCATCTTATCCGTTGTTCCGGAAATTGTTCTTCTTTGAGCCGAGTGCATGATATTTTGATTTTCTTATAAATCCAAACTAGATGCATAGCGTGTAGAATTAAGAAGTGTGGAAACGAACCCCCGTTGCGTGGAAACGCCACATAGCGCGACACCATCGCAAAGGACTAGAATATTTCTCGCGGTCTATTTATGTTTATGTTTACATTTGATATATTTATGTTTATGTTTACATTTGATATACTTATGTTTATGTCTACATTTGATATATTTATCTTTATGTTTACATTTGAAATACTTAGGTTTATGTCTACATTTGATATATTTATATTTATGTTTACATTTGATACTGGGAAGGTACGAGGAGGAGACTCCTTTGCGATACTAGCGCTGAGGATATATGCCGGCGGGGGGTGGTTTCCACACTTCTTAATTCTACACGCTATGCTAGATGTGATTTTAAAACAACATTTTCATCACTTCAAACATAACAATAAAGTTGTTACACTCGAAATTCAAGGAACAGGAGCGTCATAATTCGAGTTATCGAGAGTTTCGAGTTATTGAGAGTTTCGGGTTATCGAGCTTTGAGTTATCGAGAGTTTCGATATATCGGTATTTAGAATAAGGATCGAGGTTCGACAAGGGCCGAGGAATTCTTACGGGATTTTTCACTGTCGGGATTTCGAGTTAACGGGATTTTCCACTGTCGGGATTTCGAGTTAACGGGATTTTCCACTGTCGGGATTTCGAGTTAACGCGATTTTCCACTGTCGGGATTTCGAGATTTTACTGTATTACGGTTGCTTTTATTATATTTCGGTCCATCATCACATCTGTTTAGTTAAACTTATACAAATTCAAGCATGTTTTCACTTTTCTGAAACACCCGGTATGTACGTCATAGCGGCGTGTCTCACTCGCTCCCTCTAATACACTCCACAGCTCCTCCCCGCTATTTCTTTTCCTTTTTTTCTTCTGGAAATTTGCTGAAACTGCAAATTTGGTCGAAACCCCGAGCTTTCACAACACTACACCCTCTCTACTCAGGTTACTTCGCGAGATCAAAGGAAAAGGCCGCGGCGGGCGTCTCTACGCAAAGGTTACGACCAGGGGAAACTGGTGGTTTCATTTCTTCAAAGCGGGAAACTGCTTGGGAAAAAAATAAATGAGAAAAACTGCTTGGGAAAAAAATAAACGTGGACGAAATCTGCACTTAATTGTGTAGATGTTCAAACGTTTCGGTAGAAAAAATAAATAAGAGAAGCCTGGATATAAGAGAAACCTGGATATAAGAGAAACCTTTATATAAGAGAAACCTGGATATAAGAGAAGACTAGATATAAGAGAAGCCTGGATATAAGAGAAACCTTGATATAAAAGAAACCTGGATATAAGAGAAACTTGGATATAAGAGAAACCTGGAAATAAGAGAAGCCTGGATATAAGAGAAACCTGGATACAAGAGAAGCCTACATATAAGAGAAACATGGACATAAGAGAACGATTTCCAATTTTTAATTTACCTCTCTTCGAGGGAAAATAACCTTTTTTATAAGATAAGCATGGATATAAGAGAAACTTGATTATAAGTGAAACATGGATGCAAGAGAAACATGGTTATCAGAGAACGATGTCCAGGTCAAATTTACCTCTCTGTAAGTAGAGAAACCTTTTTAAAAGAGAAACCTGGATATAAGAGAACAATGTCCAGGTCAAATTTACCTCACTATAAGAAAAGAAACCTTTTTAAAAGAGAAACCTGGATATAAGAGAAAAAATTTCCGACCCTTTCAAGGTTTCTTACATCCAGATTTGACTGAATAAGAGAACAATGTCCCGGCCAAACCTCTTTACAAGAGAAACCTTGGTAGAAGAGAGCAAAGATTCCGGTCTCTTGACTTCTCTTATATCCATTTTCGATTGTATGGTAATTTGGTAAATCTCTCTTGGAGAACGTACACAAAGTTTGAGAAACAAATGGAGAAGTGCTTTCGTCCGTAATATTCCATTCATAGAGAATAACTTCTGAAGAAGAGAAGGTGAAAGGTACACAGAGTAAGAGAAATGGAAAAGTGATTGTTCTTGATTTTCCATTCGTTGAAGAAAATTCCTGAAGGAAATTAAGGTCAGTTCGCATCAGTTTCTCTGGTATTTTGTACAATTTGTTAGAAGTGAGTTAGTCACCGGAGTAGACTGACTTCTGACAAAATAACACTATTCAGAGACAAAATCGATACCAATACAATAGGTATCGATTTTGGTAAAAATACCTTCACAATAGGTATCGATTTTGGTAAAAAATACCTATTACAATAGGTATCGATTTTGGTAAAAAATACCTATACAATAGGTATCGATTTTGGTAAAAAATACCTATTACAATAGGTATCGATTTTGGTAAAAAATACCTATACAATAGGTATCGATTTTGGTAAAAATATCTTCGCAATATAGGTATCGATTTTGGTAAAAAATACCTATTACAATAGGTATTGATTTTTGTAAAAAATACCTATAAAATAGGTATCGATTTTGGTAAAAAATACCTATTACAATAGGTATCGATTTTGGTAAAAATACCTTCAAAATAGGTATCGATTTTGGTAAAAAATACCTATACAAATAGGTTTAGGCATAAGTGGTCACAGTGGCAGAATGGTGCAGCGCACTAGGCTGACACACATCATGTTGACCTGGGTTCGAATCCCGGCTGGATAAACATTTTTCTACTCTCTTATTAGCATGTACGGAGTCCTCTCATACCTTCACCACAAAGAACTCAGCATTTACTAATGAGAATGGTCGACCATTCTCAGACAATATCAAGGAGGTGAAAGCCAAGGGGTAAGGGGAGCGTAGGTAGAACATAAGACAATATCAAGGAGGTTAGAAGCCAAGGGGTAAGGGGAGCGTAGGTAGAACATAAGACAATATCAAGGAGGTTAGAAGCCAAGGGGTAAGGGGAGCGTAGGTAGAACATAAGACAATATCAAGGAGGTTAGAAGCCAAGGGGTAAGGGGAGCGTAGGTAGAACATAAGACAATATCAAGGAGGTTAGAAGCCAAGGGGTAAGGGGAGCGTAGGTAGAACATAAGACAATATCAAGGAGGTTAGAAGCCAAGGGGTAAGGGGAGCGTAGGTAGAACATAAGACAATATCAAGGAGGTTAGAAGCCAAGGGGTAAGGGGAGCGTAGGTAGAACATAAGACAATATCAAGGAGGTTAGAAGCCAAGGGGCAGGGGGAGCGTAGGTAGAACATAAGACAATATCAAGGAGGTTAGAAGCCAAGGGGCAGGGGGAGCGTAGGTAGAACATAAGACAATATCAAGGAGGTTAGAAGCCAAGGGGTAAGGGGGGGCGTAGGTAGAACATAAGACAATATCAAGGAGGTTAGAAGCCAAGGGGTAAGGGGAGCGTAGGTAGAACATAAGACAATATCAAGGAGGTTAGAAGCCAAGGGGTAAGGGGAGCGTAGGTAGAACATAAGACAATATCAAGGAGGTAGAAACCAAGGGGTAAGAGGAGCGTAGGTAGAACATAAGACAATATCAAGGAGGTTAGAAGCCAAGGGGTAAGGGGAGCGTAGGTAGAACATAAGACAATATCAAGGAGGTAGAAACCAAGGGGTAAGAGGAGCGTAGGTAGAACATAAGACAATATCAAGGAGGTTAGAAGCCAAGGGGTAAGGGGAGCGTAGGTAGAACATAAGACAATATCAAGGAGGTAGAAACCAAGGGGTAAGAGGAGCGTAGGTAGAACATAAGACAATATCAAGGAGGTTAGAAGCCAAGGGGTAAGGGGAGCGTAGGTAGAACATAAGACAATATCAAGGAGGTTAGAAGCCAAGGGGCAGGGGGAGCGTAGGTAGAACATAAGACAATATCAAGGAGGTTAGAAGCCAAGGGGCAGGGGGAGCGTAGGTAGAACATAAGACAATATCAAGGAGGTTAGAAGCCAAGGGGCAGGGGGAGCGTAGGTAGAACATAAGACAATATCAAGGAGGTTAGAAGCCAAGGGGTAAGGGGAGCGTAGGTAGAACATAAGACAATATCAAGGAGGTTAGAAGCCAAGGGGTAAGAGGAGCGTAGGTAGAACATAAGACAATATCAAGGAGGTAGAAGCCAAGGGGTAAGGGGAGCGTAGGTAGAACATAAGACAATATCAAGGAGGTTAGAAGCCAAGGGGTAAGGGGAGTGTAGGTAGAACATAAGACAATATCAAGGAGGTAGAAGCCAAGGGGTAAGGGGAGCGTAGGTAGAACATAAGACAATATCAAGGAGGTAAAATTCAAGGGGTAAGGGGAGCGTAGGTAGAACATAAGACAATATCAAGGAGGTTAGAAGCCAAGGGGTAAGGGGAGCGTAGGTAGAACATAAGACAATATCAAGGAGGTGAAAGCCAAGGGGTAAGGGGAGCGTAGGTAGAACATAAGACAATATCAAGGAGGTTAGAAGCCAAGGGGTAAGGGGAGCGTAGGTAGAACATAAGACAATATCAAGGAGGTTAGAAGCCAAGGGGTAAGGGGAGCGTAGGTAGAACATAAGACAATATCAAGGAGGTTAGAAGCCAAGGGGTAAGGGGAGCGTAGGTAGAACATAAGACAATATCAAGGAGGTTAGAAGCCAAGGGGTAAGGGGAGCGTAGGTAGAACATAAGACAATATCAAGGAGGTAAAATTCAAGGGGTAAGGGGAGCGTAGGTAGAACATAAGACAATATCAAGGAGGTTAGAAGCCAAGGGGTAAGGGGAGCGTAGGTAGAACATAAGACAATATCAAGGAGGTGAAAGCCAAGGGGTAGGGAGCGTAGGTAGAACATAAGACAATATCAAGGAGGTGAAAGCCAAGGGGTAAGGGGAGCGTAGGTAGAACATAAGACAATATCAAGGAGGTTAGAAGCCAAGGGGTAAGGGGAGCGTAGGTAGAACATAACGACACCTAATTATTTATTAAAGACGAACAATTTCGTCAAGCTGACTGAGGTGGGGGAAAAAATAAGAGACTTGAGCCAAGGGAAATTTCATGGGTGGAGGGGAAAGTTAAATACCGAGGGGAGGAAAAAGGGAATTTTCCTGGAAATTAAACATCAGAGAAGGAAGGGTAGGGGGGAGGGGGCCGTGGGAATTCGTCCAATTCGGGAAATTTGAAATGAAATGGGAAAATACCGAGTGTGGGGTGAGAGCAGAAAGCAATTGATGAAGAATTAGCTGTGTGGAGATTATATTTCGTTTTTTGTAAGCTCTTTTGCGCTCGTGGTGGTCTCTCCGATATTCGGACTCAGTAACTTTCAGAGGTTATCCGATAAAAAGGGTTTTACGCTACACTCGCTAATCTCACAAACCATCAGGGTTAATCTCCCTGAGCTTGGGTGGCGGGTTTGTTATTATTATTATTTTTAAATTCCATATTTGATATTAAAAAACAAAATATTCACCCTCATACAAAAAATTTGGAATCAAGAAATACTCCCCAAAGACTGGAAAAATGCAGTCATTATACCAATTCATAAAAAGGGGGACAAACTAGAATGTAGCAATTATAGAGGGATCTCTCTTATCATAACCACATACAAAATCCTTTCAAAAATACTTACAAAAAGATTGAATGTATATGCCGAAGAAATCCTAGATGACCATCAGGCAGGATTCAGAGGAAATAAATCTACCACAGACCAGCTGTTTACCATCCGTGAAGCCATAGCTAGACACTGGGAATATAATAGAATAATTCATGTACTCTTCATTGATTTTCAAAAAGCTTACGACACAATTAATAGACAGAAATTATGGCACTATCTTCGAAAAAATGGAATACCAGATAAACTAGTAAGACTGGCCCAAATGTGTATTGCAGAGTCAACATGTAAAGTTAGAATAAACGATAGTCAGACCTCAGATTTCCATATTAATGCTGGAGTACGTCAAGGAGATGGGCTATCTCCATTACTATTCAACATAGCTCTAGACGAAGCTCTGAGAAAAACGAAAGAACAAACTCCAGGCATAAAACTAGGAACAAAAATTAATCTACTAGCTTTTGCTGATGATGTGGCTTTAATTTCAGAAGACCGTTCTGGCTTACAACAACTAGCAGATGTACTAATAAACGAGGCTAAATTAGTAGGATTAGAGGTCAGCGAGTCCAAGACAAAGTACATGGTAATAGGAAGAAATATCGAGAACTTGAATAGATCCAACTTGAATGTTGGAAATAAATCATTTCAAAGATGCAACGAGTTCAAGTACCTGGGGGTTACAATTAATCAATCAAATGAAGAAGACCATGAAATAAATCTAAGAATTGCAACTGCCAACAAGAGCTATTGGTCTCTTGACAAACTGTTCAAGAGTAAAATTCTGTCACAGAACACAAAGATAAACATATATAAAACCATAGTGCAACCAGTATTACTATATGGTGTAGAGATATGGGTGTTAAGTAAATCATCAGAGAAAAAACTGGTAACTTTCGAAAATAAAATACTCAGAAGAATTTATGGACCGATTCAAGAAGACGGAATTTGGAGAAGTAGGAAAAACCAAGAAATAAGAACCCTTTACAATCAACCAGATATAGTGGCACAAGCTAGGAGTAGACGTTTGAGATGGATGGGTCATGTTTGGAGAAAAGAAGATGAAAGTCAACTAAAGAAAGTGATAGAAGAAACACCCGAGGGTTCAAGACCAAGAGGAAGACCGAGACTGAGATGGTTCGATCAAGTAGAAAAAGATGTCAGAAAAATGGGAATCACAATAGAGGGAGCACAGGATCGCAGAGCATGGAGGCATGTTGTAGACGAGGCCAAAAACCAACTAGGTTTCCAATGGCCATGGAGGTAAGGTAAGGATTTGATAATGACATAAATATACAGAACAAATAATGATTACTAAGACATGAGTAAATGGAAACAATAAAAAAAATAAAAATCTAGTGTGACACCACACAACTTTCCTTATCACTCGAAAATAAGTCCAAATCCGCTACTGGTGACTCAACGGTAACAGCAACGGTAACAGTATAAATCAATATAAAGTTAGTAATCTGCATCTCAAATTCATTGCATTTGAAATGTCACAACACATATGTCCTAACTCCTAACTAAACTAAAGTTCTGGTAAATATTTAGCGTTATCTATCTTTATATTTGAGTTAACTACTCAAACTTAATACAAGTAAATGGTAAAATACAACTGTTCTTTCATATCAATGCAGGAACGTTAGACTGCGTTAGTTATTGCACGATTCACATTAGTTCTTCTTAATGCTTTTATCCACGTGTAAATGCATTAGATATATTTTTTACCCAACTTGGGACTCGAACCACCGACCTCCAGGTTACAAGTCCGCCACCTCATCGATCAAGCTACTGAGATCGGCTCCAACACTAGCACTAACAATATCATAACCACACCACCTTCATATGCACAACCACAAACCACCACAACCTCTACTAGCATGGAGCTGGTGAAATAAAAACGTTAACAGGTCAAAAGGTCGACGGTAAACACCGCAGTTTAGAAGGTCATAAGACTCATAGCATTCCAGGGAGGAATAAGAGAAGAATTATGAGAGGGAGATATACCTGACCAGAGGGGAGGAGGATAGGAGCTAGGATATAAAAGGAGTAAGATAGGGAGCGGGATAGGATGTAAAGTGAGAGAGATAGAGATAGGGATAACGGAAGAAATATGGGAGAAAAATCTACTTGAGGAAAGGAAGGGGAGATAAAATAATAGGGACTAAAATAAAATATAAAAGGAGGGGAGAAAGAAAGAGAGAGAGAGATAGGGAGAGGGAGAGGGACAGAGAGAGAGAGCGAGAGAGAGAGAGAGGGACAGAGAGAGAGAGAGAGAGAGAGAGATAGGGAGAGGGACAGAGAGAGAGGGAGAGAGAGATAGGGAGAGGGACAGAGAGAGAGGGAGAGAGAGATAGGGAGAGGGACAGAGAGAGAGGGAGAGAGAGATAGGGAGAGGGAGCATTAGGAGAAAGGATAAAGTCTACATCAAGTAGAAAGTTAAGACGTAGAGAATATGATAAGGCCGAACGAATACACAAATGCATGTACCGAAAAAAGAACACTGATAATTGACGCATATGACGCCAATTACAAAACCAGGCAACTTGGAGTGACTGCTGGAATATTCAGATGGGACACAATGAATGGGAGCCAGTGTGATCCAGAGAAATCACCAAAAGAGGGGATGAGGGAGTTCCATTAACTATTTTCTTTCTCTGTATACACAGAGAAATCCTCTGTATATCCAGAGAAATAGGAAATGCAGCAGCTGTGATGGGCACAGTGCCTCATTCCTCAGACTTGGAATGCATTTTTTTATTTCATAAATAGTTAAAAACATTTTTTGTTGATATTTATGTAGTTGTGAAAAAATATGAACTGATTGTAAGTTGACATTAACAATTTATTTTATACCTACGTCAACGTCCATGAGTTTCACATGACGGTTCTAATGTGATTTCAGTATTTTGAATTTCCACTTTCATGGATGTCAGAGGGGCCCTCGATGTCTTCAAGTACTACCGAATTGAGTTGTTCTGTTTCTGAATCGCTGGGCGACTGTAGTAGTTAAATTTTTTGGCATTTTTGGGGTGGGGTGAGATCTACCTGTATTTTTTTTTTTAAATAATACTTATAAAAGTTCAGTTTCGGTAACTACGTGTGTATACAGCCTAAGAGAGATACAGTAAGACGTAGAAAGCAAGATAAGAATACGAAACAAGTGTGTATGGGGAGAGAGGATGGTAAGAAGGTAAGACCTATGGAGAGGGAAGAAGAAGTCAGTCGGGTAAGAAGTTGAGAAGGGTAAGAGAGATACAATTCAGCTTAAACTTTAAGTCTCACCGGAATTTTAAATCTTCCCCCACCTCACCTGTCCACAATATTGTTCCCTCAAGACTCTACCTTCCATCCGTTGTTCCACCCCCAAACTCTATATCCCCAGTCCTCAACACTGTTCCACCTCAAAATCGCTATTGTTCCACCCTTAAACTCTATACCCCCTTTCCTCAACACTATTCCACCCCAAAATCCCTATTGTTCCACAACTAAACTCCATACCCCTCTCCTCAACACTGTCCCAGCCCAAACTTCCTATTGTTTCATCCCCAAACTTTCTATTGTTTCATCCCCAAAATCCCTATTGTTCCACCCCAAACTCCCTATTGTTTCATCCCCGAACTCCATCATCCCCTATCTCTTCTATTCCAACACCATTCGTCCTGTCTTGATCTCGTCATTCCTCTTCACCATAATTTCTCCTTTTATTTTATTCCAGGCAGCATTGTTCTTGTTCAAGTTTTTCTAGGAGAGTTTCTCCCGTGTAGTTTTTGTCTTTTTACTTTCTATTTTGCCTTGGGTATTTTTTTCTTCTACTCTTTTTCTTGGCATTGGTTATTGCTAATTACCGAATTTCACAAACAGCCAGACGTCTAGACTCTAGCCTCTAGTCTTTAAGTGAGGGTGTGGGTACTTTCCATCACGTATTCTTTTTAACTGGTTGGAGTTTCACAAGAGAAGCCCCAAGTATCATACCAACCTCTATTTAGATCTATTGTAACCATTCCATTATTTTTATTATTATTAGTTTCTTCTGTCTCCTCCTCTTTTTTTTTTCTTCCGTCTTCCATCATCTTCTCTTTAACAATATAGATGAATGTTTCTTCTGACTCCATGAACCCCCTCTGGTTCATGGTTTCAAAGAATTCGTAAAGGAGGTTGGCATAAGATTGTATGAATCATCGGGAGAGAAAAGGTCAACCTCCTTTTTGAAACAGAGGATTTCTCTGTGTACCCAGAGAGGAAATGCAGCAGCTGTGATGGGCACAGTGCCTCGCTCCTCAGAGTTGGAGAGCATTTTTTATATTTTATAAATAATTTTGTAAATAAATATATATTATACAGTAGTATTAAAAATGAACCCCCTAGCCACAGCAAAGAGGCAAAGGCGATAATACTATCAAACCTCCCCTGTTTCAGGCCAACATGAAACTCCTGGCTGGTCCCAAACTTCTCCCAATACCTGACCCCAGACACAATACCTGACCCCAGTCACAATACCTGACCCCAGTCACAATACCTGACCCCAGTCACAATACCTGTCCCCAGTCAAAATACCTGACCCCAGTCCAAATACCTGACCCCAGTCAAAATACCTGACCCCAGTGACAGTACCTGACCCCAGTCACAATACCTGACCCCAGTCACAATACCTGACCCCAGTGACAGTACCTGACCCCAGTCACAATACCTGACCCCAGTCACAATACCTGACCCCAGTCACAATACCTGACCCCAGTCACAATACCTGACCCCAGTCACAATACCTGACCCCAGTCACAATACCTGACCCCAGTCACAATACCTGACCCCAGTCACAATACCTGACCCCAGTCACAATACCTGACCCCAGTCACAATACCTGACCCCAGTCACAATACCTGACCCCACTCACAATACCTGACCCCAGTCACAATACCTGACCCCAGTAACAATACCTGACCCCAGTCACAATACCTGACCCCAGTCACAATATCTGACCCCTGTCACAATACCTGACCCCAGTCACAATACCTGACCCCAGTCACAATACCTGACCCCAGTCACAATACCTGACCCCAGTCACAATACCTAACCCCAGTCACAATACCTGACCCCAGTCACAATACCTGACCCCAGTCACAATACCTGACCCCAGTCACAGTACCTGACCCCAGTCACAATACCTGACCCCAGTCACAGTACCTGACCCCAGTCACAATACCTGAACCCAGTCACAATACCTGACCCCAGTCACAGTACCTGACCCCAGTCACAATACCTGACCCCAGTCACAGTACCTGACCCCAGTCACAATCCTGACCCCAGTCACAATACCTGACCCCAGTCAACATGAACACCCCCTAGCTTCGAAGATAACATTGTTAAAAGCTTGCTGAAAGTTTCCACGCCAGAGCCTTCTGATCCAGAGCTTTCCTCAGCGCGTCTTGTGTCTCAAGATTACTTCCTACTAAATTATGTAAATTTAACGTTACCTGTGTACTTTCTTTTGTGCTAGAAATGTCACAATTTCCTTACTTATCAGCAGGTGATGTCGCGTGAGAGAAACTCATTTTCTCATTACCTATACATGTCTATGTTACAAGCCAAACTGTAATTTATAATAAAAAAATATTTTAGTCTAAGCCAGACTTGTCTCATTAGTCAAGCCAGATTTTTCTAGGTAAGGTTTTTTTGGTAAGGAAAATCTTATAAGATTCCTTCAGCAAGGCTCTGGTGCTGAAGGATATGCGAGACTTGCCGGCAGGGTATGGTGTGTTGCCCCTCTTGAAGGGCACCACCTATTCTGTCGGCTCACCCACTAAACATAAACACCCTCCCCCTCCCCCGTTCTTCTTTAGTATTTCCTGGAACCACGTTGGTATTACTTCAGGAAGCTCTTGTTATTATTTATTTAATTACTGTTCTCCATTCTTCTTCTTCCACGCTCCTCCTTCTCTATCATGATTTTATTATTATTAATTATTACACACTTTAATAGATAAAAAGACCTATGTACACTTGTACAGTACAAATAATTTATAACAATTAAAATATGAAAACAATATAGACAATCATCATCATAGGGTGGCGTCATCGTGAACGATGGTAGCCAGACAGTGGAGGAATGACTCAGCAGTTCTACCACTGTCTTTACAAGGAGGCTAATAATTGACAAGGGCCCCCAGAACCAAGCCAATGCTGGTCTACTCCCTGTTTATAGTCCCCCAGCCAGACAATAAGAAAAAAAAAGAAAAATACATATATATAAACAAATGTCCTAACTAAAGGGCGGGGTTATTGCCTATGGCAATCTCTTCCACCCAACTCTTATCATGTTAATTAGATATCATATTATTGACTTTTTCCATAGAATGTCCTAACTAAAGGGCGGGGTTATTGCCTATGGCAATCTCTTCCACCCAACCCTTATCATGTTATTTAGATATCATATATTATTGATTTTTTCCATAGGTAAGGTTAGGCAGGCCTGGAGTGGGCGTCGATCGCACTTTGAATACACCCGTTCTCATTCAGTCACTGAAATTAAGCTAGGAGTTGGATGGATGACTATTCCAATTCGAACCCTCGTGATGCTGTCTGATTCCGGCCCCACTGAGGCTCGGTGGAGTTAATGTAGCTGCATGGTTTATGCGTTTCCAGGGATTTTTTTTTTATTATCTATTTCTATTTTTTCATGGCTATCTATTTCTTAATTTATTTATATCTATTATTTTCATGGCTACGAAATAAACAATAAGGCTTCATAACTCGAAAAAAAAAGCTCTAGTTTTTTTATCTGCTTTAGTAGGTTTGTCAGGTCATAGATAGCGTTAGAGGGGTTTAGGTTCCATTATTGTATTAGCTTAGGATGTAAAGGGTCCTTCCGTTCATAGTAAAAAAATAAATAAATAAGAGCTTCGTGGTTGGTTGCTGACCCGGAGGTTGCGGGTTCGAATCCCGGCCGGAGCGGAAAAATCTAACCGAGTTTTCTGTTTCCGGAATGGCATGGATGTGAAGGTAAAATGCCCTGAAGTAATGCGAAAGCGGTTTTGGAGCGCAATTACCTTTGAACAAAAAAGAGCAATTTCTACAAATTTTGAATCTCAATGTATAAGTATAAGTAGTGCTTTATTTAGACTGTCAGCGAAGGTAGTCCCATTATGCCAACAGTTTTTTTTATACCAATGTACATTATTTCTTGTTAAAAACGCCGCGTACAATAAAATTTAATTAATTCTCGAAATACATTTAAACCAGGCTGAAATTTCAGAGTGGCATAGAAACAAATTGTACGAACAATACTGAATTCAGCTGTTCTTTCATTTACATAAACATAGGTATGTATCAGGCGCGACCGGTGGGAAAATATTTTGGGGGTACTGCCACATAAACCGGACTAAAATGGGATTTATAGAGTCGCTCTTTCAGTATCTAAACAGTTTTAGTTTTTTTACCATGCCAATCATAATAATTATGCATTAATTATAATAATAATAATACTCTTTAGTGGAAGGTAACCACCAGGCGAGGTTAATGCTCAAAGCATCATTTTCTACCACCTAACCCTCAGAGTCTTATTATGTGGTCACAAACTCAAATACATGAGGAAAAATTCGTGCACTGGGTGGGATTCGAACCAACAGATCCCTACGCTACCTGGATTACCAGACTAGCGCGTTAACCACTTGACTACCAGTGTACGTGTGAATTATTCTAGAAATGCGTGTGGAAATTTTCACTGTGTACGAGCTAAGGCTGGAGAAAATCTTCTTTTCCGTCTGAGAGTGCTGCAGTTCCGCAGCTCCTTAGCACTGGCCGCGGCTGATAGGTACACACAACATAACATGTAACAATTTTCCGTTCTCTAGAATTTCATTTCCGTTTTTTTTTTACCATCTCATACTGAAATCAATTCACGCACACTTAAGACGTTCCTACATCTCAATGTACGTGGTGTATAGAAACAAGAACAACATGTACATACATACATAATTATATACACACAATATACAGGGTGGATCACAAGTACTTCGACAGAACTTAAAAGGTGTCATCTGAGTTCTGAGTGAAAACTTCTGATTCTGCCAGGCACAATGCTCCCTTTTGTTTTAATTCCTCATGAACATACTCGTATATGTATCCTACTTTCTTATGTACTTTCTACTACCTAGGGTACTGGTATATTATATCCTACTTTCTTATGTACTTTCTACAACCTAGGGTAATCGTATATTATATCCTAATTTCTTATGTACTGTGTACTACTTAGGTATAGGAAGTATCACAATCGATTACATATTTAGTTATCATATTCCCTAAAAGTACACATAGTACTTAGAGGGAAATTTATAAATATTGAAACATTGTAGATAAATAATAAAATTCATTATTATTATTAGTGTTGATCACGATTACGATATCACAACTGCTCAAACTCGATTTACTAATATTTTGCTTAACTTGGGACTTAAACCACCGACCTCCAGATTACAAGTCCGCCGCCTTATCGATCAAGCTACTGAGGTCGGTCCGATGGATTACATATTTCAAAATTGAGCAGATAGCATTTCCGAAACATCCTGTTTACGAGCTATACAATGCTTCTGAAAACACGGAAGAATAATATTTTATTTCTCTTAAATATGGAGAGAAAAGATATTCAGAATAGGTAAATTATTCATAAACATACTTCTATACAGGGTATGCAGAATTTTTTTGCACGACAAACAAGTAGGTGTATATTTTTTGCTCTACCTAATAAAGCAAAAAAAAAAAAAAAAAATAAGTCTTGGGCTTACTGCTGGAATAATTGGACTTAATACATGTAGTCCTAATCGGGCAGTTTAAATAAGTCAATATTATTATTACATTATTATTTTTCTTCATATGAAAACTCGATATATTAGGCGTTGAAGGAGTTCAAAACATAATTCTAGCTTCAATGTCAGGTGCTATCTTCACGCACCTGAGTTCAAAGTAAATAATCAGAGTAACATTTTAGTATTATTACTCTATTAAATAATCATGATTAGTTGAGGCAACAGAAGAAAAGCGTTGACAAATGTTCACATTTGAAAATATTTTGACTATTTGCTCAACACAGGGAAGCGGAAATTTGGCAACAGGGTAAAAAAACAATAGGACCTAGTGTCCATTACACTGACTGAGTGCACATTTCAGTGCAATGCAATCTGCAGAGTGCATTCACAAATGGATACATATGTGTGAATAAGAGAGAGAGAGAGAGAGAGAGAGAGGGAGAGAGAGAGAGCGAGAGAGAGAGAGAGATAGAGAGAGAGAGAGAGAGAGAGAGAGAAAGGGAGGAGCAGGAGGAGGAGGAGATGGATAGAGAGAAGTATATGGAAAAATAGGAGTTAAAAATCTGGTGTAAACATCACACGACTTTCCTTATCCCCCAAAAAGAAGTCAAATTCCACCACTGGTGACTCAACGGTAACAGATAGCTAAAAATCAATGCAAAATTCGTAATCAGCACTTCAAAATCATTGAATTTGATATGTCACAAACCCCTTCTAGGATGAATAATAAAAAAGTTAGTCAAACCGGGTCCCCCCCAAAATACCGGTAAATTGGGGCCGAGATCCAAAAAGTTCAAGATATCAAAAAAATGATCAGAATAGACTCCTATTATTTTTTTATTCTAAAAAAATGTTGTTCTCTAACTTTTTTTGTATTATTAACCAATTTAAAGAAGTGGCGCTTGCGGCTAATATTTGCGGCCCTGCGGCCGCAGAATGCGGCCAATTTCAACCAAAAGTTTCGTGGTTCGTCTGGTGTATAAAATTAGTTACCATACCAAATTTCAAGTCTCTAGCTCTTACCGTTCTTGAGTTATCCTGTTCACAGACAGACAGACAGACGGACAGACAGACAGACGCACGGACCAATGGCTGAAAACCACTTTTTTGGTATCCTGAGGCTATGATTCGTCCAGAAATGTGAAAAGCTGGGTAGGTCAAATTTTCGACGAATACAATACTTTCCTTATTATAGGATAAGGAAAGTAAAAATGTTATTGTATGCAGGAAAAGAGAAAAAGAGAGATACAGAAAAAGAGAAAGAGAGATTATGAGAGGAGAAAAAAATGAGGTTAAAGATTTTTTTTATATCAAAAAAGCTTTAAAGCGAAAGAGATTAAAAATACAGAGAAGAAAGAGAGGGAGCATAATAAGAGGAATGAAGGTAGATAGAAGGAGAGAGAGAGAAATAGGGGAAGGGCCCATTTTAAGAGGGATAGAGAAAGAGAGAGATTAGAGGGAGAATAATAGGAGGGATAGAGAAAGAGAGAGATAGGGCAAGGGGACGTATATTAAGAGAGATAGAGAAAGAGAGAGATTAGAGGGAGAATAATAGGAGGGATAGAGAAGGAGAGAGACAAAAATAGAGAGAGAGAGAGAAACAGGGGAAGGAACGCATATTAAGAGGGGAAGAGAAAGAGAGCGAATAATAGGAGGGATAGAGAAGGAGAAAATTTAATTTTGCCTGATACATTGTTATTCATTGTAGAATCATTTTAAGTCTGTCTCTCTCTTTCCCCCTCCCTTCTTTCTCCTTCTCTCTCTCTATTTTCTAATGTAGTTATATCTCCCTTCTCTCTGTTGTCTCATTTCCTCATATATCTAACTTTTTCTCTCTCTCTTTTCTTATGTAGTTATCTCTTCCTCCCTCTCTCTTTTTTTCTTATACATACATCTACATTATCTATCTCTTTCTCTTCTGTTTATCACTTCGCTCTCTCTTGATCTCTCTCCTTGTGTCTTCTCTTCTCTCATTCTATCTTCCCCTCCCTGCTCTTTATCATCCGAATTCGAAAAAGATATTTTTTATTTGCCAAATTGACAGTTGAGTTATAGTGTAACAAAAAGTGTGTGTGTGTGTGTGTGAGAGAGAAAGAGAGAGAGAGAGAGAGAGAGAGAGAGAGAGAGAGAGAGAGTGGGAGAGAGAGAGAATGAGAGAGAAAAAATTGAGAGAGAAAGAGAGAGAGAGGGAGAAAAAAAGCAGAAGCAATCTCACTTCTGTTTATTCTCACTCACTCACTCACTCACTCACTCACTCTCTCTCTCTCTCTCTCTCTCTCTCTCTCTCTCTTTCTCTCTCTCCCTCTCTCTCCCTCTCTCTTTCTCTCTCTTTCTCACTCTCACTATCACACTCAAAATTACTCACACACCATTCTCATTTTTACTCTCACATACCAATCTTCATTCTCTCATTTGTTAAAACAATAGGGAATTCAAAAAAAAAAATATCCATGACTTAACAAAATCTGTATCACATGAGCACAATTGATGTTTTTGGTATTCTGGACCCTTCCATTGACCCGGTAATCATACTCGGCAAACCCTTAAACAATAATCATACCCGTGCAGTGCTGGTCAAGTGGTTAACGCGCTAGGCTGGTAATCCAGGTGGCATAGGGATCCGTTGGCAGAATTCCACGCAGTGCATGAATTTTTCCTCATTAATTTGAGTTTGTACCACATAATAATAAGATTCTTACGATTAGGTGGTACAAAATGTTTTAAGCATTAACCTCGCCTGGTGGTTACCTTCCACTAAAGAGTATTATTATAATCACACCCGTTTTTTAGCACTACCTATTACTTTCTTCACATTTCTTTTTGTCATATCACGGCGAAGTTTTACCTCCTACATTCACTGGAAACTCATAAACCAGCTACTCAAATCAACCTCACCCAGCCTGAGTAGGATCAGGGAGAGCATCACGAGGGTTCAAATTTGAATGGCTTATCTACGTTCTCGCCTCGCTGAACGTTGCTTACCTTCAGTGACTGAATGAGAACTAGTGCAATCAATGTGCCATCGACGCGCTATCTTTTCCTCCGTGTATCTGACAATCTTGGGTCGCAAACCTTTCTTCATATGGTTCTTGCGAAAGAATGCGACCAAGGAAACTTCTGGAAAGTGCTGAAAATCGAGAGCACTACCTACCATCCGATATAACGGCTACCTGCACGATATCAGAGATGTAAATAAAAAACAAACAAGAACAAATTAAAAAAATCCATGTACAAATTCAGCCAAGCACATGGAAATTTCAAGTTCTGAGTTTTCTTCGAATTTTTTAATGATCGGTTTTAAACTTGGAATAAAAATTAACTTGAAAACTATAAAATAATAGTGTACTCACTACCTTGGGAGGTAAAAGAAAAAACTCCATTCATTCAAGAGGGTTAAAACTCAAGTTCTAGTTTTTGTTTGGTAAAATTTGTACTACGAGATTTCATTTGCTCTCAGCCCATGGGAAATTGACGGGAAAATAGGAGGGGGACTAGTCCCTCCCATAGATAAGAGGAGTGAGGGGGAGGGTGACTACACTCCCATGAATAATGAGAGAGTAGGGAATAGTCCCTCCAATAGATATTGGGAGAGTAGGGAATAGTCCTTCCAATAGATATTGGGAGAATAGGGAATAGTCTCTCCAGAAGATATTGGGAGAGTAGGGAATAGTCTCTCCAGAAGATATTGGGAGAGTAGGGGGTAGTCTCTCCAATAGATATTGGGAGAGTAGGGAATAGTCCCTCCAATAGATATTGGGAGAGTAGGGACTAGTCCCTCCAATAGATATTGGGAGAGTAGGGAATAGTCTCTCCAATAGATATTGGGAGAGTAGGGAATAGTCTCTCCAATAGATATTGGGAGAGTAGGGAATAGTCCCTCCAATAGATATTGGGAGAGTAGGGAATAGTCCCTCCAATAGATATTGGGAGAGTAGGGAATAGTCCCTCCAATAGATAATGGGAGAGTAGGGAATAGTCCCTCCAATAGATATTGGCAGAGGAGTTCCTCCCATAGCTAAGGGAAGGGGGAGAATACTCCCTCCATAGATAAGGGAAGGGGGAGAATACTCCCTCCATAGATAAGGGAAGGGGGAGAATACCCCCTCCATAGATAAGGGAAGGGGGAGAATACTCCCTCCATAGATAAGGGAAGGGGGAGAATACTCCCTTCCCCCATAGATAATGGTAGAGGTGAATTGGAAAAGCTCCTCAGTGCAAAACCCTTCATTAGGAAATGAATGAGTCAGAGAGGGGGGGGGGGGGGGAGACAAATAGTTAGGAAATAGACGATAAGTCTCGTATTGTAGTTTTCCAGTGACGAGGAAAATTGCCTCCTACCCCTCCTCTACCATTCCTCTCTCTCTCTCTCTCTCTCTCTATCTTTTCTCTTTCTTTCTTTCTCTCTCTCTTTTCTCTCATCTTTCACTTTCTTTCTTTCTCTATCTCTTTCTCACTATATTTTTCCTCTCTCTCTTTATCTTTCCTCTGTCTCTTTCTCTTTCCTCTGTCTCTTTCTCTCTCTATCTTTTTTCTCTCTCTTCTTTCTTTCTCTTTCTCTCTATTTTTCCTCTCCGACTTTCCCATCATAAAATTTATTTTTCTCTCGCTCCCAACCTAGCTTTCTATTCCTGAATTCTCACCCTTACATTCTCAGGCTGGGTGAGGTTATTGTGGGCAGCTGGGCCTTGTCCCAGAAAGCTTTTACTTCACTCTCATAAAATTTAAACCTTCAAACACTCGGATTGGTTTATTTGAACGACAGATGACAGGGGGATTTGGGGTTTCCAGAAGAGAAACTCCCTTCTCTTACCTAAAGGCCACAGGCAATAACCCCGCCCTTTAGGTAGGACATTTCTCTCTTTTTTCCCTTCTTGTATATTTGTTTAATCTTTTTGTTTTTCTTTTTATTTCATTGTGTTCTACTGTATATATTTTTTGTTCTACCTAATAAAGCTTAAAAAAAAAAGAGAGAAGCCCTCTCCAGAATCAGTTCCAGAGACATATGCCTATCTTAATTCTTACTAAGTCTGAAGAAAAGAACAACTACCGGGTACAAATTACCTCTCTCTAAAAGGGAAAAGAAACTGTTAATAAGAGAAACCTGGATATAAGAGATGTTTTCAGTCCCTTATTTGTCTTTTCAAAAGTTTGCACCAACTTATGAACAAATTTTATGTTAATCAATTCTCTCCCTAACTTCTTCCTACCCTCTATCTCTTAAAACGTCCCATAAAATTAACAAGGTCTATTTCACTCTTGTTCTAACTCTAAAAATGTGACATGTTGTAAAAGAAGTTTTCTGGGGGAAAGTTTTTGTGCTGTGTTTGTCTCTTCCCTCACTTTGTATTGATTACCTTCCTTTCTTACTATCATTATTCTTATCTCTCTCATCCCCTCTTCTTCATCCATGTTATCTGTACCACTCCGTACTCATTTTTTCTCTCTTCAATGTTATCTATCATGCCCCACTCTCTTTTTTCTTTCTTTCTTTCTTTCTCTCTCTCTTTCCTTTCTCTCTCTTTCCTTCCTTTCTCTCTCTCTTTCCTTCCTCTCTCTTTCCCCTATCTCTCGTTCTCTCACTTTTTTTGCAGACTTTATTTTATTTACATTACATTACAGGTAGCTTCTTCTAATTCAGAAGGTTGCTATATTATTCTCCAAACAGAGCGCGCGATTAGCTCAGTGGTTAAGCACTCGTTTGCCATGCGGAAGGTCCTGGGTTCGATCCCCCGTGCCGACAAAAATTTCTATTCTACATTTGGTTACAATTGTTTGTAAGGGATACCTTCCGGTGCGCTCGTGTTGACCCAGCACCTAAATGGGAAGTATTGTGTCACTTCTCGCCCATCAGAGGGGAGGCATACTACGGGATGGGCAGGCTACAACACAGACCACAAGCATCTACAGTAGCCCCTGTTTCATGGCTACGAAATAAAGAAGGCTGTGAAACACTCATCTTGAAAAAAAAAATTTGGTGTGTTCATCCATTCCAAGATGTTGTCTATCCATTTCTTCCTTGGTCTTCCTCTTCCTCTCATTGCTTCTACTTTGCCTTCAATAATTTGTGCCAAGAGGAGTCCACTTGATCCATGTATAACATGCCCTGAGTATCTTGCTTTCCTTTGGTAGAGATGTAGTGACCTCATCGCCCAACAGTTTTCTGTTGCAATTAGCCTGCCACGAGCCCTACCATCTACTCTTCATGCTCTGGCTCTATCTCCTCTAGGCAACACTTCTTCTTTTCTGTGTTGCTTTTCCAAATACTTTCATCTGACCATTCTGGTTAACACTTCTTGCTTTCTACTTTATCTCTTCTTATAAGACTGGAAAGTCAATAAACATTCCTTCTAAGAGGCAGCAGTCTTAGAAGTACTTTATTGAGGCGACAAAATGACACATTTTGACTCGGCTCGATGAAGAACAGTGCTAAGCGTGACTGCAGCCGCAGCCGCTTTTATGGTTAGTACACTGCGTTGTGCTGGTTCTTGGGGCCCAACACAATATTTAGCCCCAAAGTAAATATTCCCTCCAAAATGATAGTACTTTATTTTTCTAAAATAAAAATTACTTTTTTGATATTAGGTGAGTCTAATTTGTCCAAAAAAGTTGATGTGGTTCTGCATTGGATAAATATGGTCCTCCTGAAAAGAATGGTGGACAAACATCTAGTGTTAAATGTTACAAAAGATATGTGATGAATATCTCTAGGGATGTGTCTTGGGATCTAGTAAAGATACTGTGTAAACAATTCATCCAATCTCTCACTCTCTTCATATTATTTTACGAAGAGGGGAACACAATAGGCACTACACAAAATCAGCAAGTAACTTTTACAATGAGGACCCCAAGGCTGTTTTTCTTTCATTCTTCCATTCTGTTTCCTCTTTCTATGTTATTTTCATTTTTATTTTTTTATGCATTCCTTCCTCACATTGCACTCTGTCGGTCCTCTGGGATGTGTTTTTTTTTTTTTTTCCTTCTTCAACATTTTTTTCTTCTTTACTGTGGGACTTTCCTAACATCAAGGGAGTAAGCGACAATAATGTCGGTTTTCTATATTTACAGTGCCCAGCATGATTCCATAAAGAGAAAACTTTAGTCCCGAGTATTAAAATATGTATGATGTTATTTTGTTGACATTGGCTTCCCACAATGCAGTAGACATAATAATCTTAATATATAAATGTCAAAGTCACTGACCACTGACTGATCATCGCTCTACAGCCCAAACCGTAAGTCCTAGGAAGCTGAAATTTGGTAGGTAGCTTTGTCTTATAGTCTAGATGTGCAATAAGACGGGATTTTTCGAAATTCCCACTACAACACCTGCCATTGGCGAAAAAGGACTTTTTGCTTTCACGGCCATGCCTTGGCCCGCAAAGCTGGCGACAGCCCGCTAGTATATTATATTGACATAAATTAACTATGTATTTTGTTTTAATTTAATATAAAAATTTACTGGCTTAGGTCTTAAATATTTTTTAATCTAGATTAGTAAATATACCTGAGATTTTAGGTATTATATTTTTCCAAATTAGGTATGGTAGTAATTGATAATTGTAGGATTTTTTTAAACTATTTTTTACATCATTGCATTGTTTGAGGAGAAAAAAATAATTCAGGCACTAATGGGTTGGTTCAAATTTGATATAACTACTACCTCATAGGGCTTTAAGTAAGAGTAACACTATTTTATTATCCAAATACCACCTACTTCATGATAATTAATTTCCATGTTCAAATCTAAGTTCCCCAGTTTTCTAAATCTCCATCTCCATTATTCAAAAACTACAAAGAGATATAAAATAAGTAGGTACCCACCTTTAACAAAGCGTTGCATAATAGAAAGGTAATCAATTTGATTTAAAATCCTTAGGAATGAGAAAATGAAGTTATTGCAAAAGCAGTCTTCTTTTAATATTTTATGCTTTGAAAAGTATTTTCTATCAGAATAGAATTTACACTTTACAAAACACTCTACTCAATAATATGAGGTTCTAGAATAGGTACTCATCTTTGAATAGATAGTAATCTTAAATGAAACTTTTGACCCAAGAGCCAAACAAATTAATAATTTATTCAAAAGTAAAAATCTCAACATTCAGTAATTGCCTGAACACAGAATTCTTATCAATCCAGTTTGAAATTTTTTTTCACTGATAAGTCAGAATTCTTTTTATTATATATTCACTCTTTTTAGGTACATACCTCTTTTTTCCATTAGATGTATATTACAAAGTTGGATTGACTTTCCAACATATTTATGGCTTTCTGCAATATAATGTGTAAAGCATTACTTTCTTTAGAAGGCTGTCAGCTTGAGGCAGGGATTATGCTAACAGTTCATGTACCAACATATTCTTTTAAAATTTAACCAGATGCCTGTATGGCTGCAGTTGTCATTTTTTCTTTTTTAAAAAATAGGGTATGCTGTTCTGTTCTTAAATAAGTTAATACCCACCAATTATAGTGCCCAGCCTATCTAATAAATCTGAGTCATGACATTCTACACTTTGATACGATAGACTTCAAGCTTCCTCAGAGAGTAAATTTCACTTAATGATTAAATTTAGAATCTTTAGAGCAGGTAGGTATGATGTTGCTGCCATCTCTTGATCATGTAGAAGAAATTTTAATAGGTAATGGTTGAAATGACACAATTTTGAGGTTCAGTAACCTACTTGCATTGGGCAACCTTCATCAATCTAGGTACATCTCCTTATTTACAAAAATTACTTGGAACTTACCATTGAGATAAGAAGTGTTTACAAAATCCAACAGTGTTTATTCCAAAACACTTAAATAATTGAGATTAAAAACTGTTATTCCGAAAGCTCACAAAAATGATACCGACAACCGACAGCAAGTAACAGGCAAATTCACAACATATTATTAGGTATTTTATTATCTTTTTTCAAACCCTTATCAATATGTAAAATTCAAAAGATAACCACTTCAAAAAAGATACCATACACATGGAATTCTTAAAAATAAACACTTGCACTGACCAATTTTACTAAAGCCCTTAAATCAAGATTGAATTAACAGAAAAGAGGAAAATCTTTTCTGATTTAACACCTTTGAAACTTTTACATGAAAATCGAAAGCACACACCGAAATCTCGATAAAGACTGCCATTTTGAAAGTTGAAAGTTTTCAAAAGCGACCTCCCTCAAAAGTCAGCTGTACTTGAGAGGGGAAAGGAAATGAGGAGAAGTGATAGCAGCAAGGAGGTTAGATCCAAATAAACAGTAAAAGTAGTGAAGCCGATACGATGACGGTCAAACGGTCATCATCTTTCGAAGCAACCGCGACCAAAGTGAATTGTCTTCTCTACTCTCAGGCTCAGGCCCTCAGGGCTGATTTAATAATAGGTAGCAAGTGATAAAAAAATTGGTCGGCATTTTAAAGTTCATGTCATTTGAAGAAAAATCACAAACCTACAACCCACACTAACCTCACCTAGCCTAGGTTGGCCATCACGAAGTCCTCACTTCGCTGCACGTGGCTTAACTTCGCTAGTTCTGAGCCAACCGATCTATCATGGCCGGGTCGAGAGATGCGTCCAATCTCTGCCATAGATCTCTGCTCACATATAAGCTGTATTTTTCTTTCTAATCAAAAAAAAAATTCCAGGTTAGGTTTTTTCCAAATATTTCCATTTTAGTCCAAGGTCAACTTCGCTTTCTAACCAAAGTTAACCAAACGGGAATAAAATGAACCAAACGGGAATAAAATAAAACAAACTGGAAGCAATAATTTTCTACTTCCATTTTGGTTAACTTTGGAAGTGGAAATTTTTCTTCTTCCAAAAGAAAAATGACTTGCTTCCAGTTTGGTTCATTTTATTCCCGTTTGGTTAACTTTGGTTAGAAAGAAAAATACGGCTATAGACCCATCTCGACCCGGCCATTAACCATGGCAGGATTTCTAGCAGTGGTCCACTTATTATAGCCTCCTTGAAAAAAGGGTCGACTCAAAATATCGAACTCCGTGAAGTTGACAATTTTTACCTCGTTTTATCAAATTCAAATATTCAAAACAATCAAACACCGGAATAAAAAATAAAATTTATTCATCAACTTTTTTCTTTTGATGTAATATTTTTCTTTATTTCTGATAAATTGATATAGTTTACTATCTTTGTGCCTACAGTCATAAGATTTCAGAACCAGAAGCGTCTTTTTATGACTCTGATTTATCATTTTCAAAATGCTAATGTGACAAATGTCATAAACTCATCTTGAGAAAGTGCTATCCACAAGACCAAGAAGTATATCTCATCATTCGTCTAATAAATGGGGTTCTGTTTAAACTATGGCAAGTACAGGAAAGAGTTTGAAAGCTACCAAGTCTAAGACATTAAGATGTAAAACTCTACATGAATATCTCAAGTCCCTGTCATCCAGTATCCTAGATAGACTGTACAATCACCCAAGCACTTGTCTGGCAGTTTACAGGTAATACCACTTTATTTTTGCAAAAGCAAATAATCTTAAAATAGATAAATCTGATGGGGAGCACACAGTGGGGGAATGAGTAGTCTGTCACTTAGTCTAGACTCTAGAGGAATCATAAAGAGGGAGTTGACTAGTGGTCTATTGGTATTGCTCTAAATTGAGACTAGTCTCTTTAGTTTTAAATCTATTTGAATTCAACCAACAGTATTTGGTTTCTTAGCTTGTCATAAATGACCTTATACATTACCTCCTAGTTAAGTTACCTCACAAACATCAATGTATTGGAGGTGAGTTGCAATCTGTGGGAAAAACAGGGATTTGGCAATATCTTTTGAACAGCGCAAAATGCCCTACTGCAAGTTGAGGTTACATGATATTCCATGCTGTGCAGAACCTACCCTCTAAGTCCAATTGTTCCTGGAACACACTGTATACTTCCCAGTCAGACTTCTAGCATAATTCCTGTTTAAAAATTTCCAAGTCAGACCATTTCATTTTATGACAAAATTCGGTAACAAAAGTTTTTACAAACATTCTTTTTCTAATTCTTTCCAGGGAACTGTCTGAAATTGCCAAACACTATGTCATAAGATTGCTTTTTGTTGAGCAACCTGTCCCTCAAGCTGTTATTGCATCATGGTTATCCAAAACACATGCCAAGTAAGTACATTAATTAGAATAGAACATAATAGAAAATACCTATAAATGAAGTCTCTTCTGTTGAACTTTGCCTTTACCCAAACCCACCTATGTGGGGTCAGCATCAAGCATCCTCTTCCTCAATGTTTAAGTTTGTTCTTGCCCTCCTACTTCCACATTTTATGGCTGAATGCCCTTCTCAACACTTACTCTGTTAAGGGCACCAATTCTTTTTGTTAACAACATATATTTATATTCCAAATAAATATTACAAATATAAAATTGTAGAATGGTACCCTTTCTCAAAGTTAATAAAAAACTTTGTTGAGAAAGGGGAGTTCAACAAAAAATTTTTTATTAACTTTGTGTACTTTACCTATGGATTATCCTCCCAATAAGAATAAAATTCAAAATTAATTAATTTTCAATCTAAATTTAAAATTATCTCAAACCATAAATTTTTTTTCCAGTGTACCAAATATATTCAATTTTTGACTTAGTTTTCTTATGTGAAAGCAATTTTTTGACAGTGTAACTCGTTTATGAGTAACTTTGTTTTTTAGAAATTTCTTTGTTTTGTGATAGTGATATTAGTAATAACAAGAACGCAATACAATCTAATACTATTAATAATACTAATAACACTAATAGATGAGACAGTAACACCTACCAAGAGATCCGAGTTTCTTTCAATATTTTTTCCTCAACCAATACATGTTACCTGATTATCAATCGACATCATCACTTAACATTATAACTATGTATATAATATATCTGTATTTCTATTTATCATTGCAACTGTAAACTCTGATACCTACTACATACCTATAAAACAAACTATTGAATTATTGACACTTTTCTTTGCGTTATATGCAACTACGATTTATGCATGTAAATATTATCAAATTCAACTAACCATAACTAATTCATTCATTAAAAATGTTTAAAATAATTGAAAACAAACATAAAAAAATCTTGAAATTTCAAGAACAGATTTACAAATTTAGCTCTACAACAAACACAAGAGGCCAACATAATATATGGCAATGTGCAGTAGAGAACTGTCGTGCATTCATTAAACTAGACAGTAACAATAGTAAAATAATCGAAACTAATATAAAACATGAACACAGTAGCAGCAACAATCTAATCTCTCGCAAAAAATCTAGTGACAGCCTAACAACATCTGATTCAGATGTGGCGGAAGTGACAAGTGAATCACCTAAACGACACTCCCGAACACCAACAGTCGAATCTTCAACCATACAACAGAAAAAAACAAACAACAAAGACAAGAACACTTTTAATGATGCAAGTTTACTACCATCAAATCAATCGATCCTATCAATAGACAATACTCCAACAGTTAATATAACAAATAATTCAACTTTCAATGAGACCCCTCAAACACGTGACAATAGCATTGAGCTACGATGTCAAATACATTGTCTTGCTCAAGAAATAATCAATAAGCAAATTGAAATTGATAAACTGAAAGAAAAATCCAACGAGGACGACAAAATTATTAAGGAAATGATACAAAGTATAAAAATACTTGAACAAAATAAATGTATTGACAATAGTGTAGAATTAATTTCTCAAACCCCTAAAATAATTGAACATTCTTATCAACACAAAAATAAACTCAAATCTACCAATAGTAAAACAGCAAATTCAAAAGCGACAACATCCACCGAATCATTACAAAGAAAATCCAACATAAAGTTAAATACTAATAGTGACACAACAACCAAAATCAACACATCGAAACCTCAACCATGCAAACGTATCGCGATCTTCGGAGACAGCCACGTGAGGAACTTGCGAACTCATCTGCAGAAGGAGCTCCCCTGTACCTATGAGGTACATGCCCATTTCGCGCCGGGAGGATGCTACCAGGAAGTCGTCAACATGATGAGTGAGCAGGACTTGCAGTATGAGATCGTCTTCGTGATCGCCGGCGCAAACGATGTCTGCCACTCCAACTGGACCGATGTAGCTGATGCCATCAATAAGATAAGCTCTCTTTTCAAACATAAAAAAGTATTTCTTGTTATGACACCTCCCAGAGGAGAAAAAAATATTTTCAATCGCTATATTCAAACTTTTAATAATAGCATTAAAACTCTGGTACAGAATCTTTCTAATTTACAATGTATTGAAATAGGCTATTTATTACAACAACAGGATTATTCATACGACAAAATTCATCTTAACAGACAGGGAAAAGTCAAAGTATGTCGAAAAATAAAACAAATCGTTTTAAATAGAAAACCAGGCAACAACCAACTGAAATCACAGTTCCAAGAGGTAAATAGAAAGGAACATTATTACAACAACAATCAATCTAGCACAAGTAGTGTGAACTATCCTAATAAACACAGTAACATGAACATACACAAACAAAAAAACTACAATCATTATAAACTTACTTATAATGACCATAGCTACATTAAGAACTATCATAATACAAAATATACTAATTATAAAAATATGCATTATTTAAGAAAAAATAATAATCGTTATGAATATAATAGGTATCATTGGTACAACAAAAACAGACATGATTATAATATTTCAAATAATTATTATAACAACAACAGCAACCCCTATACCCACAGGAATACCTACAAAGTAAGATTTGATAACAATTTTACTGGAGCCCAGTCTAACCGTAACCATAGATTTGATTTGGATAACAGGTGGAACTCATCGGAAGAAAACAAACATCTGAATCAGACTAATTTTTTCTAAACCAGTTGACGAGTGCAAATTGCACTGAAAAAGAAATACAATCAAAATCAGGTCCTGAAATAATAATTTCCAAAAACAACAAAGAGAAACAAATTTTAAATTATGATAATGATAAATGTAATGCTAATAATGCATCGCGCAAAAATTCATATACATTACTATACCAGAACGTCAGAGGACTCAACACCAAAACGAACTTTTGCTATCTTAATTGTACAGCTCAAGACAATGATATTTTGGTTCTAACCGAAACTTGGGTACAAGACAATGTTTATGATTCCGAATTTCTGGACAGTAGATACCAGGTTATCCGCCAGGATAGAAATCTCAACACAACTAATAGAGTAAAGGGAGGAGGTCTCGCTGTGGGAATAAAAAAGGAATATCGGGTGGATAAAAAAGAAAACTGGAATTGTAACTCCCAACAACTAGAAACTTTATGGTTAGAAATACATTTGAATTACATGAAATTATTGATTTGTGTTGTTTACATGCCTCCCCCCGTTACAGCAGATACATTAGAATTATTTTATGATAAAATAGTAGAAAATACTGAAATTATAAACTACAAAAACATATTGATTTTAGGGGATTTCAATGTAACCTCTTTCTCAGAAGATACCCCATCACATATAATTGATAATACGAGAAACACAGTATTAAATCAAATTGTAAACTTTTTAGATATGACATCATGTAATACCATCAAAAATAGATACAATAGAATATTAGATTTAATTCTTTTTAAGCATTTATACAACAAAAATGTAAAGAGGAATATTGATATATCTGTCGGGGTGGGAGAACCCTTGGTTGTGGAAGATCCACACCATCCGACTTTAGAAATAAATTTAAAATACACAAGAAATAAATTAAAACATAAAGATATAACACCAGCAAAAACTATACAAAACTTGAAGAGTGAAACCCAAAATTTTCCTGATCATGAATTTTTAAGTAGAAATTATAATTTCAAACGAGCCGATTGGCCCACTGTTTATAATGAAATTACCAACACATCCTGGGAAACAATATTTCAACAAGATGATCCAAATACAGCACTTGAGGTATTTTATAAAATTATTTTTCTGATTTTTGACAGAAATATCCCAAAAAAACGTTTTGGCACTTTCAAAGTAAACAAAAAGACCTTTCCAATATGGTGGAACAATGAAAACATTAGCCTTTATCTTGAAAAAGAAAAGCTTCGAAAAACGAAAAATCGAAGTTATAAAATCGTAAAAAAACAATGTAAAACAAAACTTAAAGTCAACTATAAAAAATACCTCAATGAATTACAGATAAAACTAAAATCATCGGAAAACAAAAAGGAATTTTGGAGTTTTATAAAATCCAAAAATAAAAATCTTCCCAAGTTAACATACAAATCGGATGGTGTGCTGTTAACACAACCAAGGGAAATTTGTAATGCCTTTGCCTCGTTTTTTAACTCAGTTTATATCGCCCCTCCAGTTAATTACAAATGTGAAAACTTGTTTAACAACACGACAGTTGATCTACCCGTTTTTTCTCTGACGGAAGAAGACATAGAAAATGGAATAAAATCTCTGAAGAATAAAAAAGAAGGAATGGATAATATCCCTCCCAATATCCTGAAAAAATGTTCTGCAGTATTCTGCAAAATCTTCCATCATATTTTTAATAAATCATTAAAAATGAAAGTTTTCCCACAGTTACTGAAATACACTTTAGTCACTCCAATACCAAAAAAAGGTAACTCACAACTTATTGAAGAAAATAGGCCCATATCATGTCTAACAGCCATATCTAAACTCTTTGAAGCCTGTATTTTTAAAAAAATCTCATCTTTCGTTTATAATAAAATATCACCACACCAACATGGCTTCATTGAGAAAAGATCAACTATTACTAATCTAACAAGTTTTCACCATTTTGTCTCAAAATCACTTAGCGAGAGCCATAAACAAGTGGACGTCATATATACAGACATCTTGAAGGCGTACGATAAATTATCACATGAGGTATTATTAAAAAAATTGGCAGCCTTTGGATTCCACCCTGACCTTGTAAGATTCATAGCATCATATCTAGAGCATCGCGAACACAGAGTGCTTTTTCAAAATCATATTTCTGACCCATATTATCCTACATCCTCCGTGATTCAGGATTCAAAGTTAAGCAGTCTGTTTTTCGCGATAGTGATAGATGGTATCGGGGAAGTAATTAATAATGCCAGCTATGTATTGTATGCAGACGATTTCAAGATCTATCACAAAATAAATAATGAATACGATTGTATACAATTACAACAAGATCTTGACTCTGTTGAGGCATGGCTTGCCCAAAATCAATTAAAATTCCATCCTGACAAGTGCGAAATATTAACAATCTCGAGAAAAAAAGAAATAATACCATTCAACTATAACATTGGAAACTCAACGTTAAATCGAGTTAGTAAAAAAAAAGATTTGGGAGTAATTTTTCAACAAAACTTGAAATTTGAAAATCATATATCCGACATTATATCATCATCCACCAGAACACTTGGCCTCATAATAAGACACTCCCAATTTTTTACAGAGGAAGATACCATCACTACCCTCTACACCGCACTTGTCAGAAGCAAACTAGAATATGCCTCAGTCATATGGAATCCATCCACCCAATGTCTGAGAGATAAAATAGAAAAAGTACAGGCAAGTTTCGTCAGATTTCTCTTCAAGAAACTGAACGGTTTTTACCCCGTATACCCCGAGGCCATCTCTTACTTGGACCTGATGGAGCACCTAGATATAGGGACACTGACTGACCGAAGAAACTATCAGAGATTATTACACATTTATAATATTTTCAATTCAAATATAGAAGTCTCTGATATTTCTGAGGACATCAGCATCAGGGTTCCTGTATTACAACTAAGAATAAGGGAAAACCCTAACTTTTTCTACATTAAAAATAGTTTGTGTGCTCCAGAAGGTTTAAGCTCGCCTATTATATCAGCTATGTTGCTATTTAATCAACATTCATCTAAGTTAGATCTAAGTTTGCATTTAGAAAAATTTAAAGCTATTTGTAAAGAAATATTAAACCTTCATATATAATTATCTTTTCAAAATCTAAGTTCATGTAATTGCAACAATACTGAGTTGCGTTTGAACATAATTAAAAAAAAAAAAAAAAAAAAAAAAAAAAGAACTATATCTGTTTAACAGTGCCCAACAAAACAACCAATGAAAGTCTATTGTATGGCAGAGGCATGCCATCTTAAAGAAACTACATTCATTATTCCACCTTGAGAAATTTGACATGCATTGGAGAATTTTTGGTACCCTTGAACAATAGTAACTTTTCTTTTTTACTTTCCTTATCCTATAATAAGGAAAGTATTGTATTCGTCGAAAATTTGACCTACCCAGTTTTTCACATTTCTGGACGAATTATAGCCTCAGGATACCAAAAAAGTTGTTTTCAGCCATTGGTCCGTGCGTCTGTCTGTCTGTCTGTCTGTCTGTCTGTCTGTCTGTCTGTCTGTCTGTCTGTCTGTCTGTCTGTCTGTGTGTAAACAGGATATCTCGAGAACGGTAAGAGCTAGAGACTTGAAATTTGGTATGCTAATTATAATTATACACCAGACGAACCACGAAACTTTTGGTTGCAATCGGCCGCAGACTGCGGCCGCAGGACCGCAAATATTGGCCGCAAGTGCCGCTTCTTTGAATTGGTTAAAGATACAAAAAAATATTAGAGAACGATTATGTCTTAGATTAAAAAAATAATAGGGGTCTCTTCTGATCATTTTTTTGATATCTTGAACTTTTTGGACCTCGGCCCCCATTTACCGGTATTTTGGGGGGGACCCGCTTTGATTAACTTTTTTATTATTTATCGTAGATGGGGGTTGTGACATATCAAATCCAATGATTTTGAGGTGCTGATTACGAATTTGATATTGATTTTTAGCTAAATGTTACCTTTGAGTCACCAGTGGCTTTTGGTCCTGTTCCAATTCCTTATAATTATGATAAGGAAAGTCGTGTGATGTGTACACCAGATTTTTTTAATGAGTTTTATCTATTTTTTTAAATATTTATCTAAACAAAGAAATCTTCAAAGAGTCTAAGAAAGTTCTTTTACAATATTAGTTAAAGATGAATTAAAAATCAATATTGTAGAGAACACAAGGAGGCAACTGACACTCTCACTGAGTTGCGAGTTTGGCATGAAGCTTCTGTACCAGGAGGACTGTCTGCTTGGATTCTGAACCCTATCTTCAAGAGAAATGCCAAAGTTGCGCTTCTGGGTGGAGGCAAGCCATGGAGCATGTCTGCAAAGCTAGAGGTAAGCCATATTTATAAGTAGTCTTGTACCAAAGTTTTTTTTGTTTAAATCCAATTAAAAAATAGTTCTCATAATTAGATCTACATCATTGATATGGGGTTAATTGGCAGAGAGTGCCTTAGAAATTAATTTTGCACTATATTACAATTTTTTGATGTTGAAATATACACTTAATTTATGCCTCCTCTCTGATGGACAATAAGTAACACACTACTTTCCATTTAGGTGCAAGGTCAACACAAGTGCACTGGAATACATCCCTTACAAACAATTGTAAGCAAAATTTTAGTACAATTTTTTGTTGGTTCTAAGGTAAACATGGGACGTTCCGTGTGGAAATTGAGTATCTTACCACTGAGCTATTTTTTTTTACCCATCAGGTGGACTCAAAAGCTCGCGATCTCGAGTTCCTGAATCAGTACGCTCTGGAGAGGTGGGAATGTATCCTCCGCTTCATGGTAGGGTCTCAACAGACAGAGGGCATATCAGCAGATGCCGTCAGGACACTGCTCTATGCGGAACTCATGAAATGGTAAGCAGTAGGCTCTATTGAAGTTAGTAGCAAAGTTAGTGCTTAGCCAGCGCAGCGTCAATCGCACGTTGAATACAAGTTTCATGGTTGACACAGATAGTATAACTAATATAATAATGTATGCTTTCGGCTCTTCCCTCAGCTGAGTTTGTAGAAGTCTACGATCTCTAATTTTATTATTGTTTTATATAATAATGATATAGTAAAAAATTCTTACTCAAATAATCAAAAATCACTCGGTAAGGTTACACTGAATGGACAGACAAGCTTTAGTTAGAGAGAACGTTTTAGCACGAGATTTCAAACAATTGTCCTTTATCTTAGTATTAATTTTTAACTATCTCTTAATATCCCAGTAGCTCAGTGGTCTAGGCATCTGACTGATAATCCAAAGGTCGCGGGTTCAAAACCCAGCCAGGACATGACAATTTATCCTCTCATTTGGGATTCTGACTACACAATAATACGTTTTGAGCTTACTGCTGAAATAATGGGACTTATTAGTCCTAATTGGGCAATATAAATGAGGCAGTAGAATTATTTTACTTCCGAGAAATTTCTAATATAAAAAATCGGAAGTTTTGTGTTCGTTTTTGTAAAAGCAAATTTTATTTTTATTTTGTTTGTTTGTTTTTTCAACACAGCAATGAAGGTGCTGAGACTCCTGTGATAACTAAAGATGGCTTCCAGTTCCTCCTGCTAGAGGCCCCAGCGCAGGTGTGGTACTTCATTCTCAAATACCTGGAGACCGTAGAATCCAAAGGTCTGGACCTGGTCGAATGTCTCACCTTTCTGTTTCAACTCAAGTTCAGCACATTTGGAACGGTGAGTGAGTTTTTCTTGTTTTGAAGTTTCACATTCTAGTTAACCCATTGTGTACCATGGGTGTCATAATATATGATAGACACCGTATGTGTTCTGGGTACCTGGTTATTAGATATGATGGACGGGGTTATCTTTATCTTAGAGGCTGGTTATCAAATGTGAAACACAATATAACAAATTTTGCATGCTTAGCAGATTCCTTATTTGGGTATTACATGTGATAGACATGGACTCCTGTGGAAATATAAATTATTAATTATCACAGGAAACCTGTGGTATCATAATGTGATTGACTGCTGAAATCAATTGAATTGAGCCCGGTCTCCTGGGTTTTTCAGGTTTAAAGGGCTCGATATGCAATGGGTTAAGTATGTAATGAATACATTATTTTCTGAAGCTGGTGGCCAATCACTGTTTAATGCATGTTAACATTAATTTATTGTTGTTTGTTTGTTTTTTTTTTGAGGTGTTTTTTTTGTAAAGGTCTATTTACATTGGAAATGTGATACAATATTCAACAGTTCTCATTCAGTCACTGAAGCAACGTTCAGCGATGCGAGGACTTGAATGGGTGACCATTCATTCAAATTCGAACCCTTGTAGTGCTGGCTATTCCCGGCCCTACTCAGGCTGGGTGAGGTTATTTTGAGTAGCTGGTTTGTGAGTTTCCAGCGAATACAGGGTGAATCCCCTGTCGTGATATGACTTTACAGTTGAAACCGACGTAAAAAAAATAATACCAACACAAATTGCTTACACTACAAGAGGCGTCCAGTTTCAAAACTCTTTATATCCAAAAAATCGAAAACGCAGATTTTTACATTTCTGGAATCTTCAGAACAAAGCACACATTATCTGAAAATATTTAGTAGCAAAACTATGTAGAACCCGGTTTAATATCATGAGAAAGATTCAAGTCGGTTGCTAAACTCAGTATTTCCAAAGGAGATTTGGCTGCATAACTCTGTATATCCATGCGTAAAAACTGTTACAAAACTCTTTATATCCTTGTATAATAATGGCGTAAGGGAAATGATCGGTAACAAAACTCGTTATGTCCATCGAAAGAAAGGCTTTGTTCTTGTGAAAGGTGAAGTTCCCTACAAATCAGATGTCTGCAAATTCAAGTCTGAAGAAAGGTAAAAACTTGAATAATTTCAATCCAACCACTATAGAGTTTGATTAATTTGTCAAACCTGAAAAAATAATAATAATGACACTCTTTAGTGGAAGGTAACCACCAGACAAGGTTAATGCTTAGAGCATTTTCTACCACCTAACCTTCAGAGTCTTATTATTATGTGGTTACAAACTCAAATTAATGAGGAAAATGCATGCACTGGGTGGGATTCGAACCAACGGACCCCTACGCTACCTGGATTACCGGACTAGCGTGTTAACCACTTGACTACCAGTGCACTTACTACCAGTGCACCTAAACTTATTGATGTTAATAAAAAAAAGTTATCATATATTTTGTGTTTAACACTTTCGTATCATCACAACTACTCTAGTAACTCGCTTTACTAAATCTACGCTGAAACCGGGACTTGAACCACCGACCTCCAGGATACAAGTCCGCCGCCTTATCGATCAAGCTACTGAGGTCGGATTATTGATGTTTATAATTTACTATAAAAACATTTTGGTGAGTCTTGGAAAAAAAGGGAAGATCTCAAATTCTACAAATTAATACTGGAAGAAGGTACTGCCCCACATGTAACTGAAGAAAAAAATGATGAAGATTGTTTCCCAGAAGAGGATGAAGATTTGACTGTTTCCATTTGACTCATATTTGTATGATAAAAATACATGCTAACTTTTATTGAACAAAACTATTGAATTACCAATTGTTTTCTTTTATTCTATAATATTATCATGCAACATTGACTGATGATAATAGATTGTGCTGCTGCAAAACTCTTTATATCCTTCTGATACGGTTGCAAAACTTGTTATGTCCATGCTAAGGTAGCAAAACTCTTTAAATCCAAATTAAATTCTTAAATATTTCGAGAACACCTGAATAAAATGTTTTTTTCTCGTCATAAAAGGGTGTATTAAGACTTATACTATCTACCAATATGATATTGTCTTTGGAAAACAATAAAAAAATGGACTTTATCGTTTTTCGTTGTTCTTGTAAAATTTGAAAAAATGGATATAAAGAGTTTTGAAACTGTACGCCTCCTACACGATATATGCAGAAGGAGCCCAGAACATTTCTTCTAGGCGTCCAAGAGATTCAATGCCCGTATTAATCCTTCCACCATGACACAAAACTTTTGAACATAGAAAGTAAGTAATGGTGTTAACATCTTTCCCTGTTCCTCTCGTAAGATATTTTAGTTGGAAGTTACTACTTTTTCTTGCACAAAAACCCAAGGGTAGTCATTTTCATGTACTCACACATCCCCATGAGGTCAGAACAAATTTTTTATTCATAAATAAATAAACATTCTTGTACAAAAAAAAATCATATAGAAATAAATTGACCTAATGATTGTTGGTTTCAGGATTACAGCACAGAAGGAATGAGTGAAAAGCTGCAAATATTTCTTCAACATCTGAGAGAGTTTGGACTGGTATACCAAAGAAAGGTATTTTGAAGATAATAATAATACTATTAAATCTAATGAGGGCAAAGCTACAAAGTAGCCATGAAACAGGAGCTACTGTAGACGCTTGTGGTCTGTGTTGTGGCCTGCCCATCCCGTAGTATGCCTCCCCTCTAATGGGCGAGAAGTGATACAATACTTCCCATTTACATGCTGGGTCAACACGAGCGCACCGGAAGGTATCCCTTACAAACAATTGTAACCAAGTTTTGAATACAAATTTTTGTCGGTGCGGGGGTTCGAACCCATGACCTTCGGCATGGCAAACGAGTGCTTAACCACTGAGCTATTCGTGCGCTCTGAGCTATTTCGCTTCTAAAATTTTTATTTGGGTTCTAAGAGACTGTTGTTTAATTTCTCAGAGGAAGGCGGGCAGGTTCTAAGATACTGTTGTTTAATTTCTCAGAGGAAGGCGGGCAGGTTCTAAGATACTGTTGTTTAATTTCTCAGAGGAAGGCGGGCAGGTTCTAAGATACTGTTGTTTAATTTCTCAGAGGAAGGCGGGCAGGTTCTAAGATACTGTTGTTTAATTTCTCAGAGGAAGGCGGGCAGGTTCTAAGATACTGTTGTTTAATTTCTCAGAGAAAGGCGAGCAGGTTCTAAGATACTGTTGTTTAATTTCTCAGAGGAAGGCGAGCAGGTTCTAAGATACTGTTGTTTAATTTCTCAGAGGAAGGCGGGCAGGTTCTAAGATACTGTTGTTTAATTTGTCAGAGGAAGGCGGGCAGGTTCTAAGATACTGTTGTTTAATTTCTCAGAGGAAGGCGAGCAGGTTCTAAGATACTGTTGTTTAATTTCTCAGAGGAAGGCGGGCAGGTTCTAAGATACTGTTGTTTAATTTCTCAGAGAAAGGCGAGCAGGTTCTAAGATACTGTTGTTTAATTTCTCAGAGGAAGGCGAGCAGGTTCTAAGATACTGTTGTTTAATTTCTCAGAGGAAGGCGGGCAGGTTCTAAGATACTGTTGTTTAATTTGTCAGAGGAAGGCGGGCAGGTTCTAAGATACTGTTGTTTAATTTGTCAGAGGAAGGCGGGCAGGTTCTAAGATACTGTTGTTTAATTTCTCAGAGGAAGGCGGGCAGGTTCTAAGATACTGTTGTTTAATTTCTCAGAGGAAGGCGGGCAGGTTCTAAGATACTGTTGTTTAATTTGTCAGAGGAAGGCGGGCAGGTTCTAAGATACTGTTGTTTAATTTCTCAGAGGAAGGCGAGCAGGTTCTAAGATACTGTTGTTTAATTTCTCAGAGGAAGGCGGGCAGGTTCTAAGATACTGTTGTTTAATTTCTCAGAGGAAGGCGAGCAGGTTCTAAGATACTGTTGTTTAATTTCTCAGAGGAAGGCGAGCAGGTTCTAAGATACTGTTGTTTAATTTCTCAGAGGAAGGCGAGCAGGTTCTAAGATACTGTTGTTTAATTTCTCAGAGGAAGGCGGGCAGGTTCTAAGATACTGTTGTTTAATTTCTCAGAGGAAGGCGGGCCGGTTCTACCCCACCAAGCTGGCCCTCAACATGGCTACCCGGGGGACACTGCGTCAGATCCGAGAACCCGGCTTCCTCATCATTGAGACCAACTTCCGAGTATACGCTTACACAGACTCAAACCTCAAGGTCGCCCTCATCGGTCTCTTCACGGAACTCATGTACAGGTAGGCCACACTCAAGTAATAATAATAATATCAACTGCAAACAATGAAGATTTCCTGTTGGCTTGAGATTTATCTCTGCCCCGTTTATTGTACTATCAATATTAATGTAAAATATACCTACAAATAATAATAATAATCCCCTGTGGGTAGGGAGAGGATAATAGAATACTCCCAAGGCATTCCATCCTTGCCTGTCATATAAGATGACAAAGGGCTACCAACAGGAACAGAGAGAAACACTCTCTCGTGGGTGTTGGCACAGTTCATAATGTGCAAAAGCGGCTGTTATGAACCATCCCAAGTCCCCAACAGTGTTCCCCCCTCAGATGAATGATGGGATCACCAAGGGGAATGGCCACGAGAGAGAATACGGTGACCAATCAAGTC
This sequence comes from Bactericera cockerelli, assembly GCA_024516035.1. Classification (NCBI taxonomy): domain Eukaryota; kingdom Metazoa; phylum Arthropoda; class Insecta; order Hemiptera; family Triozidae; genus Bactericera; species Bactericera cockerelli. The sequence continues at coordinate 4,894,948 of CM044955.1, forward strand.
TTCCAACTAATATTCTCCCCACATTGTCAATATATACATATGTCCTAACTAAATAACCCCGCCCTTTAGTTAGAACATATGTATATATTTTGTTTATTTTTTTTTCTTGTTTATATTATTAATATTTTCAATTTTTATATTTAATTTTTACTATTATTTGTCTGTATATATGTTCTACCTACTAATAAAGAGTTTCTAATTAAATAAAATAAACAGAGCAACACCAGGACACTTGATCATAGATCCACTCCTGGTGTACACTTTGTTCAGGGGTGCTTCACACTCTTGAGAGCAGATACCCTTCTCATAATGATAATCGTGTCTTCCAATCTCGTTTTGCACCGAGTGCAACAATTTATATGGAAACATTTTGCAACATTTTTTATCGAACTTTAAATTCAAAGTGTTGCAAAGCAATGTTTCAGTCAGTGGAATTCAATCTTATTTGATTCTAAAGAAGGCTCGTTGAATACACCAGTTCTCGTTCTGTCACTGAAGTTAAGCAACGTCCAGCGACGTTAGGACTTGTATGGTTGACCATTCAAATTTGAACCCTCGTGATATTGGCTGTTTCCGGCCCCACTCAGTCTAGGTGAGGTTAATTTGAGTGTATATTGGAGTTTTAAGCGAATGGACGGTAGAAAAAGAACATTGTTATATAATAATGATTGGTATTGGTATAAGTAGGGCTATCGGCTACGAAAGCTATTTGTTACTGCGATCCTAAATAGATCTTTTGTGACATGCCCCTATAACTCTAAAAGAGATCAAAGCTATTAATGAAACTTAAGATTCTTTTAGAACTGATTTCTTTTCGGGTCTTGAGCTATGTCCACCTTGTTTAGATCGTATTTGAGGCTACAGTGGCCTGTTAAAAAGCCAGTAAGGATTCTTAATTCCTCTTATATTAAACAACACATTATTAGATATAAATGGACATTATGTACCTATATGGACGCCCAGATCTAATTAGGCTCCTTTCATGTCCATTGATTCTATTTGGTTTTAACGTCCTGACTTGAGGTAGACAGGACGGGGGTTTTACCCTCCATTCGCTGGGAATCGTACCAGCTACCCACATTAACCTCACCCAGCCTGGGTAGGGCCGGAATTGCCAGCCTCACATGTTCGGAAGGAACAGAATTTTTTGTGCGAAAAAGTCTGCTCCAACCAGGGATCGAACTCGGGATCTCTGGGCTACGGGCAGTAGTCACAACCATTACGCCACGGAGACTGGCTCTGTTATGATAATGATACTAATAATAATCCCCCCCTCCAAGGTTCCCCATGATAATGATACTAATAATAATCCCCCCTCCCTTCTCCAAGGTTCCCCATAGTAATGATACTAATAATAATCCCCCCCCCTCCAAGATTCCCCATAGTAATGATACTAATTGCCACAGGCAATAACCCTTTTCTTATAACCCTATTGTTATTTTCTTTTTTTTTTAACTTATTTATTTTATCATTTGTTTGTTTGTTTGTTTGTTTTTTTTTTTTCTTAATCTTATACTGTTGCCTGTACTTTGTCCTCCTAATTAAGCAATTAAGCTTAGAAAAATAAATAAATAATAATAATCCCCCCTCTCCCCTCCCAGGTTCCCCAACCTGACAGTGGGCGTGCTCACCCGGGACTCGGTGCGGGCCGCCCTCCGCTCCGGCATCACCGCCGCCCAGATCATCGGGTTCCTGCGGCTCCACGCCCTGCCCCCGCCCCCCGCCGCCCCGCCCTCCCACCCCTCGGCCGCCCCGCACCCCCCGCCCCCCCTCCCCCCCGTCGTCTCCGACCAGATCCTGCTCTGGGAGGGCGAGCGAGAGAGGTGAGCTTGCGCTTTTACTTTCCTTATCCTATAATAAGGAAAGTATTGTATACGACGAAATTTTGACCTACCTAGTTTTTCACATTTCTGGACGAATCATAGCCTCAGGATACCAAAAAAGTTGTTTTCAGCCCTTGGTCCGTGCGTCTGTCTGTCTGTCTGTGAACAGGATATCTCAAGAACGGTAAGAGCTAGAGACTTAAAATTTGGTATGCAAATCAATTTTATACACCAGACGAACCACGAAACTTTTGGTTGAAATCGGCCGCAAATATTGGCCGCAAGCGCCACTTCTATGAATTGGTTAAAGATACAAAAAAAGTTAGAGAACAACATTTTCTTATATTAAAAAAATAATAGGAGTCTTTTCTAATCATTTTTTTGATATCTTGAACTTTTTGGACCTCGGCCCCAATTTACCGGTATTTTGGGGGTGACCCGCTTTGACTAACTTTTTTATTATTCATCCTAGATGGGAATTGTGACATATCAAATCCAATGATTTTGAGGTGCTGATTACGAATGTGGCTTTGATTTTTATCTAACTGTTACCTCTGAGTCACCAGTGGCTTTTGGTCCTGTTACCATTCCTAATAAGATAAGGAAAGTCGTGTGATGTTTACACCAGATTTTTTAATTTCGAATTTACTTTTATGGAAGATATAAAAAAAGTTAAAAAGTTATCATACATGTGTTAATCACTTCCGCGATGTCACATCTACTCAAACTCACTTTACTAAAACTTTGCTGAAACCGGGACTTGTACCACCACCGAACTGCAGGTTACACGTGCGCTGCCTTGTCGATCAAGCGACTGAGGTCGGTGGTAGCATTTGGAACGTGTTCACAATGGACATGACGAAAAAAGAGACGATCAAGCTACTGAGGTCGGTTTTATGTAAGATATGTTACCTACCGCAGTATCTCCTGTCCGAAATGAAATCTTAAGGAGAGGGAAAAGTAAAACAAGAAGAGACCCCATTAGAAACCAAAATAATGTCGAACCCCTGTTGACTTCTGCTGGTTTGAGTACATGATGAGGTCCTCCCCGACCAAAGACTGGAACTGACATTTCAATTTGTTTTTCGTATTTTTTTCTTGTTTATATTGTTCATTTTTTTGTCAATACTTGTTTGTCTATAAATGTCCTATATTAAATGTATTCAATAATAATAATAGAATAACATGGGAGAACAATGGCATGGAAGCTGTGAGTGAGAGAGGAGTCACCTGGAGAAATACCTTGTGTAGTGTAGCCGATAGGTCCTAATGGTGATGAACAACCCCTACGGCCTACACTCACGATAGAAGTACCTATCGTGGGTGTAGTCAAAAGATAATATCACGAATCTTTGGCGCTCTTAACAGGGGTGGCGTTAGTAAGGGCATCCAGAGCGGTATTTTTCTTTCTAACGAAAGTGTAATCAACTGGAATAAAATGAACGAACTGGAAGAAAGTCATTTTTCTTTTGGAAGAGGAAAAAAAATCTTCTTTCAGTTTGGTTAACCTGAATGGATTCATAAAATTCTTGCTTCCATTTCTTTTATAGGTTAAGTCCATTGTTTATCTTTAAAAGTACCGAAACGCATTTTTCTTTCACGAATAGTAGGAAAACTAAACTGGAAAGATTTGGAATAAAATAGAAATATTTGGAAATACCGAACCTGGATTTTTTTCCAAAAGAAAAATACACCTCAGGTCTAAAATGTGGAAAGAGGAGAGCTAGAACCAAACAATCTCAAACATGAGATGCCGACCACAAGTTGTTTCACCCTGTTTAGTTGTTGTTGTAGCCAGCTTGGCTACAACTGAAGGGGTGAGTGATGGTCTCCAGCCAACTTTAATTCTAAGTTGGCTCGTCCTGAACCACATATTTCTATGTGCGATCAACCATCATGAGGACTTGAACTTTTCTTTATAAGCCATTAAACCCTTGGGAAACTGCAAGCTAGCCTGGCTTGTACGGGTTGGCTAGTCTGTTCTCTGTTTATAGTCCTCTAGCGGGACAATGGTCTTCTCCCTGTTTAACGTCCTCCAGCCAGACCCTGTTACGTAACAATATCAAATCAAATCGAAGATTGCTTGGGCTAAATGTATTTTGAAAAAATGATTCAGTTCTATTGCTTCTTTTCCAGGCTCACCACCACCGAGGGAGTCCTGTACTCTCAGTTTGTATCCCAGGCAGACTTCGAGAAGCTGCGGGACTACGCCCAGGACCTGGGAGTCCTCACCTGGCAGAACGAGAAGAAGAGGACTGTGGTAAGTCTTGTTATTATTATTTTTATGAATAATAATAATAATAATAATAGAAAATCTTATAAGGGCAAAGTTTTATGAGTAAAGCTATTAAGCCCAGAATTGACGAGGAGGAGTCCCCATTAATACAAAGACACTTAAATCTATACATAAAAAAAACTTATAGCTATAAAAAAGAAAAAAAGAACAAAACAAATGCACCTACCTACCTATTTACTTATAATTATATTTTTTACTTAAAAATATATAAATCTAATTATTGTTATTATTGTTACGACTCACATTGAACAATATACTACATTAAATCTTACCATATAACATAACATAAAAATCACAGATTATTCATTTATTTATTAATTATGTGATCCGTATTGGAGGATATTATTACGGTCAGACGGAGGTTTTGCGTGAAAACCCTTACATTTTTTAAAGAATATTTTTATTTATTTGTATAAAACATACGATACTATTATTACAATAAAAAAATTATCGGAAGGTATAGTTTATAAACTGTGAAGAGTCACTGCTACTTATTGAGATCTATTGCGACCAGTTGATTCTATTTGATTTTAACGTCCTGATTTGAGCTAGGGCGGGGATTTTACTCTCCAATCGTTGGAAATCGTACCAGCTACCCACTACCCACATTAACCTCACCCAGCCTAGATAGGGCCAGAAATGATAGCCCTACGTGCTTGGAGAGAACAAAATTTTCTTCAAAAACTCTGCTCCAACCGGGAATCGAACGCGGGATCCCTGTACTACGGGCAGTAGTCACAACCGTTACGCCACGGAGGCTGGCAAATGGGAGTAAAAAAACATGAGTTTTGGGATGGTATTGGTCATGGTATTGATAACAGAAAACCTCTTATAATCAGATGGGCATACATTTCAGTTTCTGTTTATAGTGTTTATACTGATTAAAATAGAGAGGTTAGTTGATGGCATGGATATTTAGAACTATTACCTGCTGATGAGAGCAAATAAGCTCGAAACAGCTGTCCAGGTATGTTCTGAAATTCATGTACATACATCTAGTTTAACTTTTCTGTTTATACTGATACTGATATAGAGATGAATTTTTGTATTTATGTTGTTGTATTTATAAATATTATTAATAAATAATTGTCGATTTATCATTTATATTATTTACAAACCACCGTTTTGGTTCTTCTTCACAGGTGGTCACCAAACAGGGTCACTCAGACATCAAGAAGTTCTGGGTGAACCACCAGAAAGGATCTCAGCACAGTTGATAGCCTTGGATTAGGCAACAGCCTCGTCCTTGTGTCAAAGTAACAATACTCCTAGCTCATGTTCACTTGTTACAAGGACTTTGATACAACTATGTATGAACAAAATACTGCCTTCTGGGAACCAACCTCAGTAGCTTGGTCAATATGGCGGTGGTCTTGTAATCTGGAGGTCAGCTATTCTTTTTTATTATTAACTAGTTGGAATTCTAAAACCGAATCCACAATTATCACACCTACCTCTATTATTAGATGTGTCCAGTTGATTCTATTTGGTTTTAATGTTCTGATTTGAGATAGTCAGGACAGTGGTTTTACGATCCATTTGCTGGAAATGGTACCAGCTACCCACATTAACCTCACAAAGCCTGGGTAGGGCTGCAAATGCCAGCCTCACGTGTTCGGCGGGAACTTGGGAATTAAAGGTCTCTTGATTATGGGCAGTAGTCACAACCATTACACCATGGAGGCTGGTGGAAGTTGTCTGTACAAAAGACCAAATTTTCAAACTGAATTAAATTAGGTTTGCACTTAAAATTGACCTCAGGTTCTTTATTATCTTAGAGGACTTATAGGAAAAATTCTATAAAATTATTAAATCCTAAAACAATTTTTTCCCCAGCCATATTTAAACTGTCCCTGCAATCTAAACCGTTTTAGCAATTTTAGTGAAGTTAGTAAATGTTTTCTTAACTCTCTACTTGCCCTTGATCTGCTATTACTTTAATTATTTGTTATTTATCTTACCTGTATTATACCTGTTGTAATTTTTTTAATACAATTTTCACTGTACTTATATTTTGTCATATTCTTTGGTGTTTTCATTTAAGTGCAGAACTATGTATAATTGTATAATGTTTAATGCAAAGGTATTAAAATTGAGACAAGTCTGTTTCGTTTTCAATTTTCAAATTGAGCAAATAGTTTTCTTTTAAAATGCAGGTACACTCTTTATGCTAAAAATTTGAGAAATGCATCAAGGTCTGCAAGAAAAGTATCATCCCTCAAGTAAGTAATGTAGGTATGCCTACATTACCTTCTTGAGGGATACTCCCTGCATCATTAGATTATTTGCTTTGCAATAGAGTTTTTGCTCAGTCCCTTGGGTTCTATTGTATCCAGGTTCAACTATAATTTTCTCTCTTCTATCAGACACAAAGTATAAAAAAATACAATAAACATAACATTTTAGTTTACTGTCAACAAGATTTTCTTCACATATTTATTATACATATCAGATAACAATGAGAGAGGTAATGTAACAAAACAATGAATAATAATGTAGAATTCACAAAGTTTGTGACAGCATTCCATGATAATCAAAGAAGTCTGATCCACCATACTATTTGGGCAAAGAAGACCCTATTTATCATCTTTTGAGTGGAAAATGGTAAATATAAGAGGCAGAGTTAACACAGAGAAATGTAGTTTAATAAATGCAAAAAGAAAAGCAAATGATTTTATTTATACCTAGAGAGTTGAATAATTTGTAGATTTAAAAAGGTAGGTATGTATGTCACAGTATGATCTATAGTTTTTTTTTTTTAAGGAAGGCATGTAAATAATAACACATACACCATTACCCACTGGAATTGATTGAGTTCAAATCTAGTTGTAAATATTTTCTTTACTTAAGAATATCTCTTCTTGGGAGGCCAGTCTAGATCTATACTTAGAACATCCAAAGCCAAAATGTCAACATCTGAATCATTGAGCAAAATCCCTAAGTTTGGCACAGTTCTTCCAAAATCTCCATTGACAAATTCTTTCACGTAAGTACCCGCCTGTGTTACAAGTTTGAGGGAGAAGAATGTTTGGTTTTCACTGGAGTGAGGAATGGCTGTCACATTCATTGAGTAAACAGTTTTTTTACGCACCATGTTGGCTCTCCGATGCAGAACTCTAATGGGAGTTTTCTGATCAAGAACCAGTGGAGTACATGAAGAAATATTAGACAACAACTCTTCTGTCAGGGGTTTCTTGGATACACAGAGAGCTTCATAGGTTTTCTTTTTGGATTCCTCACCTTGCTTTAGATATTTCAGGTCATCTTTAGAAATTACTGTCATATCTCTTAATGAAATATTTTCTCCATGTTCCTTGTTAAGTTTTTCCATAAGTGCATCAATGGCTTCTTGAGTTACTTTAGTACATTTAGGGTTAATCAATTCTATACTGAATGGACGTCCTGTACCCAACATCCTGACATCAACATCTTCTCTACCAGAGGATGAAAATGTGTAATCCTCAGCTTTGAACAGATTCTGAACATCTTTGGAGAAAAGTTCTTGAACTGAGGTGTTGAATCTACGTTTGCCTCTGATAATCCATGGTGACTGGGGCAGAGTTCTGGAATATTTGTTATACCTACCTGCACAGTACATGGGACTCTGGTTCACATCTACCTCATGACACAGTAACTCATGGCTTGGAACTGATGGAGGAATGCTGTAGAAATTTCTCAATTTAACATTGTTCTTATTATTCAGTGCACTGTCTACAGATTTTCTGCTGAAGAGAAAACCTTTAAATTTCTTTGTGTGTCTCTGACCAAATACATCTGGACAGAGCTCTAAGAGCTTGAAGCACTCCCGTTCATCATTAGAATAGGTAAACTTGACATTTATAGTGAGATCGGAACTGTACTTCAGCATCCTATTCACTTGCTTTGCAATGAGGGGTGCCTCTGTCACTTTGAAAATGTCTTTGATGTTCACCCAAGGGAAAGCATTGTTGAATGTTTGTGTGACCTGTGGGTAACTTTCCTTAACATAGTATGCTAATGAGTGAGCCCTCAACTGATAGCTGATAGGTAGAGTTAGAGCAAGGTTGAAGCTATCGTAATCATTCTCTGACTTATTGATACTAGATACTATCTTGTCAACAATACTCTCTTTGAATGGGCTGTGTAACAATCCTAAGCAACTAACACAAGGGTTGACTTTGAGCTTCTTGCCTTCAGTTCCATTCTTCATATTCTCCTTGTGCAGCTTCTCGTAGAATGAATCGCTGGACTGCCCAGAGTAGAGATGGGCACACATCTCACAGCAGCCCACATCTTGCATGTGCTGGAACAGCTCAGCCACTTTCTCTGGGGGAGGCTTCTTGCTCTCAGTGTCTGTGGCACTCATCACGATCAAGTTCAATAGCACCTTGTGCAAGAACTTCATCAACTATGCAGGCTATGAGAGAAACTGTTATCACAATAATCAAGGAGATTCACTAAAACAATAGAAATATAAGGGGAGACGTACACTTCAATTCACAGAATCACTGACTGCAATAATGCATAAATCATTAACACAGTTTTATTAATTAACTCAAATGAAAATGAAATTTTTCATGGATTTTTGAGTTGGTGCAAATTATTTGAAATTTCCCGGCGGGACTCGACGGTTGCTGAAATATGTCGAGTCGACCCTTCAGATTACAGCTCAAGAGCCGACTCAATTATTCATTCCTCGCCTTGTGCTGCACTCTACACGGAAATTCCATCATCCAGTAAAAATATCTCTTCCGGGTTCGATTCTCAGTAGAGCATAAAAATTGACGTTTTAATTAGGTACCTATCTACTACATACACATTGGCTTGTTGAATTAGGTAGGATCTTAGGTTCCATGTGTAATAATTAAATTTATAGGTAGGCCAACCTTCAATTTCAGGATTTTTGAGTTTTCATTGCTTTCTCGACGGGCGATACTAAAACCCGGACCCGACTGAAAAGATTGACTCGATTGAAAAACTTTGACCCGCCATAAGGAATACATGGGTCCGGGTTTTTCGTATAAAATTTCTTTCGAAAAACGTTGACTCGAATGTTATGTATATGATGGTATTCTGTTATTTCTATATATTTGTATTGTTTACATCTTCACTTCCCCTACTTAACCCTTGTAGACAAGAGTTGTATCATTGTAAATTGATAGAAAACATTGACCGGATGGGAGCGATCTCATAATATATCTCTCCCCCTGATAATGGTAAATCTCTGAAATTTCTCAGTTACCTACATTACTGCTATATTCATACGAAAAATAAGAACACTTAAGGTTAAGAACTGGCCATTAAATGAAGCGCACGGGTAGCTCAGTGGTTAAGCATTAAGCACTCACTTGTCATGCGGAAGGTCCTGGGTTCAAACCCCCGCGCCGACAAAAAATTGTATTAAAAATTTGGTTATAGTTGACCAAGTTGACCCAGCACCTAAATGGGAAGTATTGTGTCACTTCTCGCCCATCAGAGGGGAAGCATACGAGATGGGTAGGCTAACCCACAGACCACAAGCGTCAACAGTAGCTCCTGTTTCATGGATAAGACAAAAAAAGGCTGTGATAAAACTCATCTTTTAAAGATAAAAGAAAAACAGAATTCGGTCGGTCGTATGATATGCTCGTACAGAAAACTGTGAACAGATATTAGGAACACCCCTTATCTCTGTTCCTGGTATAAGTGAAGTGCTGAAATATCTCAGGTATGCTTTCCTACAGTACTGCTATATTCATACAAAAAATTGAAATGCTACGGCAAAAAAAAACACAAAACGCTATAAGCTACGGCGAGACCTACAGGGTAATCATTGATTTGCCCTTGTAAGCCCCATAACTGCGGCCCTGAATGTTGTAATGTGCTCAAAACAAGGGAATCATAAAGAATTACAACAAAGATAGTACCCACAAAGTTTCATCTCGGTCGGCCGTATGGTATGCTCGTACAGAAAACATTGACCAGATGGGAGGGACCTCAAAAATCTTCCCCTGTTGTTTGTGAAGTTCTGAATTTTTTTACACAAACTTATATACAGTGCTGCTATATTCATGCAAAAAATCATAACGCTATAAGCTACGGCGGGGACCTACAGAGAAACCATTGACTGGCCCTTGTTAGGCCCATAGCTGCGGCCCTGAATATTGTAATGTGCGTAGATCAAGGGAATCATAAGGGATTACAACTAAGATTATACCCAGAAAGTTTCATCTCGGTCGGCCGTATGGTATGCTCGTACAGAAAACATTGACCAGATGGGAGGGACCTCAAAAATCTGCCCCTGTTGTTTGTTTTTTTTTTTTTTTTTTTTTTTTTTTGGGGTTTTAACGTCGCTTTCAACTGCCATGGTCATATCACGACGGGGGTTTTACCTTCCATTCGCAGGAAACTCACAAACCTGCTACTCACATTGACCTCACCCAGCCTGAGTGGGGCCGGGAAAAGCCAGCGTCACGAGAATTAGAATTTGAATGGTCACCCATCCAAGTCCTAACCTCGCTGGATGTCGCTTAACTTCGGTGTTCTGAAGGGAACCGGTGTATTCAACATGCCATCGACGCTGGCTCCTGTTGTTTGTGAAGTTCTGAATTTTTTTACACAAACTTATATACAGTGCTGCTATATTCATGCAAAAAATCAATACGCTATAAGCTACGGCGGGACCTACAGAGAAACCATTGACTGGCCCTTGTAAGGCCCATAGCTGCGGCCCTGAATATTGTAATGTGCTCAGATCAAGGGAATCATAAGGGATTACAACTAAGATTATACCCAGAAAGTTTCATCTCGGTCGGCCGTATGGTATGCTCGTACAGAAAACATTGACCAGATGGGAGGGACCTCAAAAATCTGCCCCTGTTGTTTGTTTTTTTTTTTTTGGGGTTTTAACGTCGCTTTCAACTGCCATGGTCATATCACGACGGGGGTTTTACCCTCCATTCGCAGGAAACTCACAAACCTGCTACTCACATTGACCTCACCCAGCCTGAGTGGGGCCGGGAAAAGCCAGCGTCACGAGAATTAGAATTTGAATGGTCACCCATCCAAGTCCTAACCTCGCTGGATGTCGCTTAACTTCGGTGTTCTGAAGGGAACCGGTGTATTCAACATGCCATCGACGCTGGCTCCTGTTGTTTGTGAAGTTCTGAATTTTTTTACACAAACTTATATACAGTGCTGCTATATTCATGCAAAAAATCATAACGCTATAAGCTACGGCGGGACCTACAGAGAAACCATTGACTGGCCCTTGTAAGGCCCATAGCTGCGGCCCTGAATATTGTAATGTACTCAGATCAAGGGAATCATAAGGGATTACAACTAAGATTATACCCAGAAAGTTTCATCTCGGTCGGCCGTATGGTATGCTCGTACAGAAAACATTGACCAGATGGGAGGGACCTCAAAAATCTGCCCCTGTTGTTTGTGAAGTTCTGAATTTTTTTACACAAACTTATATACAGTGCTGCTATATTCAGGCAAAAAATCATAACGCTAAAAGCTACGGCGGGACCTACAGAGAAACCATTGACTGGCCCTTGTAAGGCCCATAGCTGCGGCCCTGAATATTGTAATGTGCGTAGATCAAGGGAATCATAAGGGATTACAACTAAGATTATACCCAGAAAGTTTCATCTCGGTCGGCCATATGGTATGCTCGTACAGAAAACATTGACCAGGTGGGAGGGACCTCAAAAATCTGCCCCTGTTGTTTGTTAAGGTCTGAATTTTTTTACACAAACTTATATACAGTTCTGCTATATTCATGCAAAAAATCATAATGATATAAGCTACGGCGTGACCTACAGAGAAGCCATTGACTGGACCTTGTAAGGCCCATAGCTGCGGCCCTGAATGTTGTAAGGTGCTCAGATCAAGGGAATCATAAGGGATTACAACAAAAATAATACCCACAAAGTTTCATCTCGGTCGGCCGTATGGTATGCTCGTACAGAAAACATTGACCAGATGGGAGGGACCTCAAAAATCTGCCCCTGTTCTTTGTTAAGGTCTGAATTTTTTTACACAAACTTATATACAGTGCTGCTATATTCACGCAAAAAACAATAACGCTATAAGCTACGGCGTGACCTACAGAGAAACCATTGAATTACCCTTGTAAGGCCCATAACTGCGGCCCTGAATATTCTGTATGCTCAGATCAAGGGAATCATAAGAGATATCAACAATGATAATACCCAGAAAGTTTCATCTCGGTCATCTTTGTTGTAATCTCTTATGATTCCCTTGATCTGAGCACATTAGACCATTGAGGCCGCAGTCATGGGCCTTACAACGGTCAGTGAATGGTTTTTCTGTAAATCACGCCGTAGCTTATAGCGTTATTTTGCATGAATATTGCAGCACTGTATAAAAGTTTGTTTAAAAAAATTCAGAACTTAACAAACAACAGGGGCACATTTTTGAGGTCCCTCCCATTTGGTCAAAGTTTTCTGTACGAGCATACCATACGGCCGACCGAGATTAAACTTTGTGGGTATTATCTTTGTTGTAATCCCTTATGATTCCCTTGATCTGAGCACATTACAACATTCAAGGCCGCAGCTATGGGCCTTATAAGTGCCAGTCAATGGATTTTCTGTAGGTCACGCCGTAGCTTATGGCGTTATGATTTTTTGCATGAATATAGCAGCACTGTATATAAGTTTGTGTAAAAAAATTCAGAACTTCACAAACAACAGGGACAGATTTTTGAGGTCCCTCCCATCTGGTCAATGTTTTCTGTACGAGCATACCATACGGCCGACCGAGATGAAACTTTGTGGGTATTATCTTTGTTGTAATCCCTTATGATTCCCTTGATCAGAGTACTTTACAACATTCAGGGCCGCAGCTATGGGCCTTACAAGGGCCAGTCAATGACTTCTCTCTAGGTCACGGCGTAGCTTATAGCGTTATAAAATTTTGCATGAATATAGGAGCACTGTATATAAGTTTGTGTAAAAAAATGCAGAACTTCACAAACAACAGGGGCAGATTTTTGAGGTCCCTCCCATCTGGTCAATGTTTTCTGTACGAGCATACCATACGGCCGACCGAGATGAAACTTTGTGGGTATTATCTTTGTTGTAATCCCTTATGATTCCCTTGATCAGAGTACTTTACAACATTCAGGGCCGCAGCTATGGGCCTTACAAGGGCCAGTCAATGACTTCTCTCTAGGTCACGGCGTAGCTTATAGCGTTATAAAATTTTGCATGAATATAGGAGCACTGTATATAAGTTTGTGTAAAAAAATGCAGAACTTCACAAACAACAGGGGCAGATTTTTGAGGTCCCTCCCATCTGGTCAATGTTTTCTGTACGAGCATACCATACGGCCGACCGAGATGAAACTTTGTGGGTATTATCTTTGTTGTAATCCCTTATGATTCCCTTGATCTGAGCACATTACAACATTCAGGGCCGCAGTAATGGGTCATACAGAATAGTGGAAAGAATCTTAATAAAAATCTTATTTTTTGTACATACTTGCGACCGGGATGATATTTATTAAAAATCATCTTTATTGGAGTATACATAAAACTTATAGGCTTTATCATTATTAATAATAAATAAATTTAAAAAGAACTGTATTTTAGCCATGTAATTCTGTTGAACACATGCTGACCAGGGTTAATCACGTAAGGGTGTAAAAGAGGGGTGTTGTTGAATGAAATCTCATGATAATAGGAATTCCCCTCCGGGTCCGAGTTTTTCGATCTGGTCAACGTTTTTCGTGGTCAAGCGATTAGGCAGACCCTTTCTCGACTGCATACGTAGGTACTGTAACAAGTGGTTAGGTTCCTCTTTTTGGGGGGACTTTGCTCCAAATTTCATCCAACATAATTATGCTGCCCTCTCACTAATTTATTTTGTACTGTAGCTGATTTTATTCCCTTTGAAAATGTGTTGTGACAATGTTGGGCTATGCAAATTAAGTTACTTTGAACCATGGAGCAAAGATCGGTTGTTGTTGCTGTAGCCAGACAACTTTATTTGAAAGTTGGCTCGTCCTGAACCACATATTTCTATGAGCGATCAACCATCATGAGGACTTGGAGTTTTCTTTATAAGCCATTAAACCCTTAGGAAAGTGCAAGCTAGCCTGGCTTGTAAGAGTTGGCTAGTATATTCTTTGTTTAGAGTCCTCTAGCGAGGCACTGGTCTTCTCCCTGATTAATCTTTTAGCTACATTTTTCTGGTAAATCATTAACAATCTTTTTCTAATTTCTCTTACGTTCTTATGCATATGAACTTTTAACCCTATCTACAATGCGTAGTCATTGATTTAGCTCAAATTTTAGTGATAAAAATAGGATGATAAAAATAATAAAGAAATTTGGTCTCTTTGAGACAATTTGGTTGAAATTTATGTAAATGCATTGTACATTTTATACAAATTTCCCCTTTTCCACTTTTGGACTAGGAATTGAAAATTTGCATGGTACTCAAATGTCTCAATTGTTAGCGGCTAGAAATCTACTATCTGAAGACTATTTTAAAAAAAGTTTAGCCAAGATCCATTTTAATATAACCAAGATAAATTTTAAAATAATATCAGTACAACATAGGTATAATTTTATCTTGTTGATAAATAGGTACCTACTGAGAATGTTTCTATTGGGGTGTAAAAAGTACAAAAATAAATTGGAACAGTACGAGCGAGAAAAAGCTGATCTAAATGAAATTATACAGCAGAAGGATGCCCAGCTTACTGAAATCAAGGAAGATTTCCAGTCCTATAAAAATCATGTGGACACAAAATTGATAAAGAAAGAAGAGATTATTCGAAAACTAGGCGAAAGATGGGATTCTCTAGAAACTAATTTCATGAGAAGAGAGGAAGAGCTCAGCATTAGATTGAATGAAATGAATAATACACAGAGTGAATTGATACACAAATTGAAAAAAGAAAACGGTTCAAAGACCAATACAATTGAGAGACAAAGGGAGTACATAGAAAGACAAAATAATACCATCAAAACTCACAAAGATGCATTAGATCGTACAAAAAAACAAATTGAAGGTTTGAAAAAAGAACTGCTTCTGAAAGTAGATATTATAGAAAACTGCCTTGTTGAAAGCAAAAATATGAAGGAACAGATTGAGGATTTTGAAAAGGAGATTAGCAAGTTAAATATAAAAGTAAATGATGTTCAGATCAAACTAGAAGAGAAAACAAGTAGTATAAAATATCTAGAGTCTGAATTGAGTGATGAAATAGCAAGAAACGGAGCACTAAAAGCGGAAAAGGATGTGGAAATAGGCAATTTTAAAGGTGTGGTAGAAATTCAGAAAAATGAGCTTCTAAAGTATACGAAGCTATTAACAAACATTGAACAAGACCTACAAGAAATAAAAAAAATAAATACAACATTGAAAAAAGAATTAGAGGAGAAGAACAAATTGATCGAAAGTTGTAGAGATGACATTGATAGGAAAGAAAACTCTATGAGAGATCTACAACTGGCAAATGATAATACTACAAAAGATATGAAAGAAAAGTTAGAAATGATTGAAACATTGGAATTCAAAAATGAAATTCTTGAACGTGAACGCAGTAATAAAGAAAAAGAACACACACAAGAGAAACAGAAAATGGAAGAGAATATATCAATATTACAAACAAAAATATTAGAAAATGAACTCAAATTGAAGATGAGAGATGAATCTGATGGAAAATTGAATGTTAAATTGAAAGACTTAGAACGGATCATGACGGATACCACATTAAGATATGAAAAGGAACTTGAAAATTCAAAAAATCAATTTCAATACATGGTCCAATCAAAAAATATAATCATTGATAGTTTAGAGGCGTCTCAGAAACGTGCATATGAAAATCTAAAAGAAGCAAATGAAACAATAGTAAGGCTCGAAAACGAAATGAAAGGTGCATATGTGAGTTTTTCACACAAAGAAGTACAAATTGATGAATTCAAAAGGAAATTACAAGATGCATTGAGAGGAAGTGAAGTACTTCGGTACAAGATTGATCAAATACAATTATTTAGAAACGAAGAACTGGATAACATAGAAAAGACAGTAAAAGATCAAATAAAATTGGCAAATGAATCATATCAAAAAGAAAGAGAGATCAATGAACACCGGACGAATGAGCTCATAGGAGATCTTGAATTAGCAATGAATAAACAAATGGTAGACCTCGAAACCTCAATGAGCATAATTGATGACATGCAGCAGAATGTAGACCAATTTGTGATCTCAGTAAATAAAAAGATCGAAACGTGCACTTTGAAGATGCAGGAATTTACTATTCAGTATGAATCTCTTGAAAAAATGGTATCTGAAGGACAGCTTGAAAACAAAGAGTTAAGAGAAGAGTTACTTCGAAAAGATAACGAATTTTACGAATTAAAGGGACAAATGGATCTCAACTTAAAGTTACTGCAAACTGAACTTTTAGAATGCGAGACAAGTCCGACAGTACCTGGGTTCAATAATGAATCCTGTGATGACAACAGCACTGCACCAATAGTGGAGAGAATGCTTCGAGAAATCCACACGAGAAATGTTGTCATGACTGAGCTTCGAGAGGAAAAACAAACCAAACATGACGCTCTAGTCCGCATTCAAGATAAATATGAGAAGCTCACAGATAAAATAAAACAAGTTGTCAAAACAGTCACCAACGCTAAATTAGCTTTTCACGAACTTGAGAAGGAAAACAAAGTCTTGAAACAATCTTTGAAGAGAAAACATGATGGTGATAAACCAGCTGATGGTGATAAATCAATGATTCCAGACATGAAAATACAAACTCTTTTGGAAACTTACAGTGAATATGACATACATGAAGGGAAAGGCTGGAATATTGTATCAAATACTCTTCAACACCGCCCCCCAAGTCCGCAACTACACACAATCTGCGAGGAACTGGAATCTGTCAGAGAGACGAGCAGTCAGGAGATGCAGCAGCCAGAGCTGCTCGCAGGACTGGAGAAGGATGTGGAACAGCTGAAGGCGGAAGTTCAGAGGGAGAGAAAGCTGAGGAAGAAACAGGAGGCTTTGATATCGTCAGTGTTCAGCACGCTCAAGTCAGCATCCGCTGCCTCCTAGCCTGATGACTTGGACGAAGGACATGCTGCACTTTCTGAATAATTGGCAAAATAATCAGCATATGTGGTTTTACAAATTCATTAAACAAATTTATAGTATAATAAAATCGTTCACACTAAAATTTCATTTGAACATACTTTATTTTAATTGCCCTACGTACTATTGGCACTTTTATGAAATTAATATTTTAACATATTATTAATTATTGTGCTATACATATGTCATCAGTCATCATTAACAGGTACCATTGGCACTTGTATGAAATTAATATTTTAACTTTTTTTATTACTGTGTTTTACATAATATGTTATACATATGTATATGTATACCTATACAATTGTCATCATTAAAATGAAACATCAATAACATTTGGCGTACTTGTATGAAATTAATATTTTAACAATATTTTTTTTACTGTGCTATACATACGTCATCATTATCAACTCGTGGTATAGATACAATTACAAGGTAGTGTTAGGTAATGATAACACAAAACAAATAATATTGGGCCTTTTTGTCAGGAGATGAAGGAGTTTGTCGAAGAAGTTTGTAAATAATTAAAAGAGAAAAGTGGAGAAACGAAAGCCAAGACCTTCCTCTACCAATCCCTGTCCTTGGCGATCCAGAGAGGGAATGCATCCAGTATTCTCGGGACTTTTCCTCTCAATCTCTCTCTGGACTACATCTGCCAACTTTAATTTGATTGTTGTTCGAAAGTAAAGCTAATAATATTGTTTTTCTTTTCAATAAATGCATGAAGAAAAGTCAATTAGTGAAAAACATGAACATCTTCAGCTTAATCACAATGTTGATGTGAGCAATGCTTTCGCTGAGACACTTCATATTTCAATACACATTTGCCAAAAACATGAAAAACCGTACAAATACAACTTTATTCAACACGCAAATTACCTACTTACGTATTCTGAAATGAAGTGAATTGATTGAACAGGGTTCCAAAAATTTCAATAAATTGAAAAAAAGGAACTAATTAAACAGCTTCTAATTTATTTTAAGAAAAAATTGTTCTTAAAAAAATCATAACTTATTCACCAAAGCCCATCTTAACTTCTGAGACCACCCAGTCTCTAATAATGAACGTCACCGACCTCAGTGGCTTGATCGATAAGACGGTGAAATTGTAACCTGCAGGTCGGTGGTTCAAATCCCGGGTTCAGCGAAGATTTAGTAAGGCGGGATTGAGTGGTTGTGAAATCACGATTGTGATTAACATAAATATGATAAATTTAACTTTTTAACTATAAATGGCGGTATCATTTCCGACGATACATAAATTATTAATTTAAATTGTTTAAGGGGAAATAATACATGTGCTGGATACATCTGACAACTCCCGACAGTAGGATCCATTTCGCCAGCACCACCACCTTTGAAATGTAATGTTTTTTTTTTTTACTTGGGTATTTTGTGCAGAAACACCAAGGGTGCTACACCCATTTCAATTTGGTGGTGCTGGAAAAACGGTAGCACCACCAACTTCGAAATGTATTATTTTTTTAACATGAGAATTTTGTGCTATTTTGAGCAGCAAACCCCGAATTTTGTGCTATTTTGTGCAGCAAACCCCGAAATTTGCTCAAACAGCAAAGGCGCTACGCCCATTTCAATTTGGTGGTGCTGAATAATACTTTACTCTTTATCATTTACAAATACATTTTCATGTTCCCATGAAGAACTGGTGTACTTATCGAGAACGATGCGTTATATCACTGCACTATTTAAATCATTAAATTACTACATGCCAACCTCCGTGGCTCAGTGGCTAAGAGCATTGGTTACTGACGCGGAGGTTGCGGGTTCCAATCCCGGCCAGAGCGGATAATAAATTTCTGACCGAGTTTTTCCAGAATGGCATGGTTGTAAAGGTAAAGTGCCCTGAAGTAACGCGAAAGGAGGTTTCGGGGCACAATTAATTAACTTTAAAAATTATAAAAAAAAAACTATACCGTTCATTTTTTCAATATTGATTTTCTTCAATAATTTCATCTATTATTATCTACCTAAATCTATTTATTCAATAATATCTACCTGTTTTTATAATTATATCCCTTTGCACAACGCATTTCAATGTTTTTTTTTTCAATTAAGGCGCTTTAACCTTTTTTTTGCAAGTCGTTCGCGCCGTAAGTACAAATAAAACCATAATAAGGCAAAGACAGAAACCTTCATTGCGATTGAAAAATAAAAAACAATTGCATTGATTTGATCAAAAATAATAGTTTAATTCTATATGTACAAAATAAAAATTAATACCTAAAGGTAAGAAGATTAACACATACACTAGATAATATAATTTATTTAGAGAGAATTTTCCTTAACGAGGAATGCTCTGAACATAATTAATAGGTACCTATATTTTTGATTGGACTTTAGATGCACACTTGATGAAGAAAATCAGAAACTTGAGTTGCCTCGGGTTCGAACTCTCACTTATTTTACTCAATATGAAATTCTAAAAAACGTGAGTGCGGCAATAATAATACAAAATATCGCCTTATTTATACTGCCCGATTAAGACTATTAAAGTCCCATTATTCCAGCAGTAAGCCCAAGACATATTATTATTATGTGGTAAAAATCCCAAATGGGATGATAACTTGTCATGTCCCGGCTGGGTTTCGCAACCACGACCTCTGGAATCTCTGGATTCACAGAGTGCCGCTTTTACAACTGAACTACCGGGACAGACTGCAATGCACATGGATTTATTCTATGAGTTTAGATGTAGGTTATATATTAAGATAGACCTGATTTTTTTTTTTCTTCTTATAGATAAGTGTTTCACAAGCTTTTTTTTAATTTCGCAGCCATGGAAGAGAAGCTGCTGTAGACGCTTGTGGTCGGCGTTGAAACTTGGCTATCCCGTAGTATGCCTCCCCTCTGCTGGGCGAGAAGTGTCCCAATACTTCCCATTAAGGTGCTGGGTCAACACGAGCGCACCGGAAGGTATTATTTTTTTTTTGGCATTGGTAGGCAAGGCCCATTCCATACAGCCAATGGTATCCCTTACAATCAACTGTAACTAAATTTAGAATACAATTTTTTGTCGTCTCGGGGGATCGAACCCGGAACCTTCCGCATAGCAAGCGAGTGCTTATGAAAACCAGAGTTTCTTTTTGTAGGTAATACCTCTATGTTCTTGATTAGCTTATTGTCTTAAATAGGTTAACTATCTTGAACATGAGAATCAAATTTTCTCAATTCTATTCATGTCGCCTTAAATATCTATAAACAAATAAATTAACATTATTAAACGAATGGTAATTTGTTTGAAAAAAAAACTTGGAATGTACGTATGAGTTTTTATGGGGCTACGCCAGCTATGCCATCTGTATGTCAGCTGTGTAAAAATGTTGTATCCACAAACAAAGACACGTAGGAATGAGATTGTATATGTATGCACCTACTCGTATATGTATGTATATTATGTACCTTTTTTAAAAAACGATTAAAACCAAAAATCATCATAATTTTACTAAACTAAACGTTAAACCCCACTAAAAAAAAAAAAAACAAAAAAAAAAAAAACAAAATTAAGAGAGGATATTAGGCATTTATACACACAGAAAAAGCTAAATAGGTAAACCATATGGCGTGTTTTTAATTTTTTTATTTTTTATATTTAAAAGGTCAAATACCTATCAACAAAATGCTGTGGTATTTTTTTCTTCTTCGTAGCAATGAACCAGGAGCTACTGTAGACGCTTGTGGTTTGTGTTGTAGCTTGCCCATTCCGTAGTATGCCTCTTCTATGATGAGCGAGAAGTGACGCAAGACTTCCCATTTAGCTGCTGGGTCAACAACTATTTGTGTTCAATTATTTTTTACCTGGCGTTCAAGTACATGAATATTATTTCTCGAAAAATATCATCATTTACTTTTCTTCCTACATAAAAACACCAATAGACAACATCTTGCTTATATTTAAGGTTAGGTACTTAATGTAAAAACATTGGACGCACGCAAAAGGTTCAGTTGGATACAAATCAATGGTTTGTAAGAATTATTGTAGTTTTGTAATAGCATTGTAACAATGATGACCGTGCCTGGCAGTCCATTAGTTTACCACCTAGTGCATGAATTTTTCCTCATTAATTTGAGATTGTGACCACATAATACTCTCTAGAGCAGGATCGACCGGTCGATCGCGGAGTGATTTTGGGTCGATCACGTCCAGAGAGGTGAGATGATTATCTGAGACTTTATAGTAGATCTTCTTCTGTAAAGGTTGGGCACCCCTGCTCTAGAGGGTTAGGTGGTAGAAAATGCTCTGAGCATTAACCTCGCCTGGTGGTTACCTTCCACTAAATAGTGTTATTATTATATTCTTATTATTATTAGAAGTTAACTGCAGGATTTCGCAGCGGTGCGTCCAATGTAAAAACACTTACAAAATATCTTAAGAGTACAAAAATAATAATGAGAGGTTCTATAATTTACATTATTACTTAAATATAACAGCGAACACATAGTCTAAACTTAAAGTTGTACTTATTAAAAAAAAATATGAGAGTAAAAAAAAATTGTTATAAAAAAATCTACCAAATGAATACCTGAATTGGTGCATTGAAAAATGGTATTTTTCAGTTTAATATATATTTATTTATATGTGTTTATGATTATTCGAATTTACTAGGTATGTTATTGTGTTATTTTTGTATTAAAAAAATCTGTTTTAAATTTCTTGTTAAGTTACATATTGTTTAAAATAATCTAAATAGTCTTGTACATTTTAAAAAGATTTTTTCCGTACGAATTAAAAAAATACATGTTGGATCAAAAGATTGAGTAGATAGAAACTGTGTCAACTAAACATTTCATGAAACTGTCAAACTCAACAATAAATAAATGAAATTAAGATCTCTCATACTTTCATAATATTTACAACCAAAAGTTACAAGCAACTACTGACACGAATACTTTTAGACAGTAAAGTTAGTAAGTATAGTTCTAAATTATTTACGACTATTTAGTAATAATGATTACTAATACATTGTACATGATCAAATAATTAAACTTATCTTTTTAACAGATAAAAACATGAATCAAGAACCGCACGAATATTGTTTAGGCAGCACATCCACTGGCGTTGACATTCTTAATCGACGAATTAATTTAATGATCTATTCAAAAATATGATAAACGAAATGCGAGTCAACAGATTTTTTTCCAACATGTATGCGCTATGAAAACTGAATGTTTTTTTGTAGTTTTATGAATCCCTCTGATGAACAAATAGAGACACAGTAATATCTCATTTAGATGATTTGTTGATTCGTTATTTCCTCAAAATTTTGAATTTGCATATCACAAGTTGATATCACAATACATAATCTTAAAGGAGACATACCTATTACAAAAGTAATAATACTAAATCGACATTAGCTATTCGTGCGGTTCTTGAACGGATTTGTTTTAGCTCGATAGAATCGAAAGCCAAAGGTACGTCCAGTTCATAGGAATTTCAATTGATATAAATTTCCATTTCCGAAATTTAAAAATGAAAATTAGATACGCATGAACATAAATGTGGACTTTCTGAAAATCATTGCTGAAGATTTTATCCAATAAATTCATCAAATTTTGACACGGTAAGATCGACATTTTGGATCATACATCAGAAATATTATATTTTCTGTGTCCTTCCCGTCAGAATTACTTTGGACCAGCGGTTCCCAACCTTTTTAGCTTGGGGGCCCAATCTTTTAAAACAATTTTGCGGCCCATTTTAAAATATTTTGCACTATTTAAATATTATTTCTTGAGTTTCGGCCAGCATTCGCGGCCCAGTAGCGAACAGTCCGTGGCCCACCGGTTGGGAACCGCTACTTTAGACCATGTAGAAGAGTATTGTATTTCTTTCGACCCATATCAGGAGAAATCGATAGCATTGTGTGTGTATTTCATTGTTTGACTGCAAGATCAACCGATTGTTATTATCTGAAGATTTTGTGTCTTTTTGTCTTTTCTTGCGAAAATTTCAGACGGAAACCACACCACGACATTGGGATCTCGGGTCGGCTTAAGTTTTGATCGGCTGCAGTTCCAGCTCGCTCAGAGGTTTCAGTTTGGAGATTTCGTCTTTGCTCAATTTGGCAACTATGCCCGCCCCGTAGGCATCTCCAATGACGTTGACTGTCGTCCTGAATCGATCCCTGGAATCACAGAGAAAATTGACGTAATTTATATTTAATATAGCAAGAAATTGATACAACACAAGCGCATCACAACACTGTTGTAATCCTTCGCAAACAAATGTAAAAAAATGTCGTCTCTGGGATTTGAACACAGGACCTTCCGCGTGGCAAGCGAGTATCTTACCACTGAGCTGATTGTGAGCTCAAAGTAAAAAACAAATATTATATCGGTGTTAATCACTTTCGTGATATCACAACTACAACTCACGTGGCTAAATTTTTACATAAACCGGGACTCGAACCACCGACCTCAAGGATACAAGTCCGTCGCCTTATCAATCAAGCCACTGGGGCCGGTGGCTCAGAGGAAGTTATATGGACGCCAGCGTTGATGGCCCGTTGGATGCACCAGTTCTCGTTCTGTCACTGATGTTAATCAACGTCCAGGGATGTTAGAACTTGGATGGGTGACCATTAAAATCGACCCCTCGTGATGCTGGCTGTTCCCCACTCAGGCTGGGTTAATTTGAATAGTGGTTCGTAAGTTTCCAGCGAATGGAGGGTAAAACCCTCATCGTTCTATGACCATGCAGTTGAAAGCGAAGTTATATATATATTTCCCTTGCCTTTATTCCATATTAGCTTATGTTGCTTTTGGGGTCGGCATTGTTCAACCTCATGGTTGAGGTTGGTAGGGTGGAGCACGTTTTTTTATGGCTGGATGCCCTTCCTAACGCCAACGATTCTATTTGGTTTTAACGTCCTGATCGGGACGGGGGTGTTACACTCCATTCGCTGGGAATCGTACCAGCTACCCACATTAACCTCACCCAGCCTGGGTAGGACCGGAAATGCCAGCCTCACGTGTTTGGAGGGAACAGAATTTTCTTCGAAGTTGAAAGCGAAGTTAAACCCCAAAAATAATAATCGATGTTGGAAGCTGGTAGTTCGAGAGCCTGCTCCAACGAAGTTGAGGCTTGTTTTCGACTTTACATACAGGGTGTTAGATTAGGATATTAACAAATAATAAAATGGATACTCACAAAAGCCAGTCGACGGCGATGATCAGAGTGACGTCATCCGAGGGGAGGCCCACAGTGTCCAGGACCATCACCATGGTAACCAGGCCGGCCTGAGGGATGCCGGCGGCCCCTATGGCGGCCAGTGTGGCCGCGACGGAGATGGCCAGGATCTCGCCCAGGCCCAGGTCTCTGCCTCGCACCTAGGGGGGGAGAAGGGGGGGTTATTATTATTATTATTACTACTCATATTTCAATGCAGCACCTAGAGGGGAGAAGGGGGGGTTATTATTATTATTATTATTACTCATATCTCAATGCAGCACCTAGAGGAGAGGAGTGGGGGTTATTATTATTATTATTATTACTCATATTTCAACGCAGCACCTAGAGGGGGAGAAGGGGGGGTTATTATTATTATTATTATTACTCATATCTCAATGCAGCACCTAGAGGAGAGGAGTGGGGGTTATTATTATTATTATTATTATTATTATTACTCATATTTCAATGCAGCACCTAGAGGAGAGAAGGGGGGGTTATTATTATTATTATTATTACTCATATCTCAATGCAGCACCTAGAGGGAGAAGTGGGGGTTATTATTATTATTATTATTACTCATATCTCAATGCAGCACCTAGAGGAGAGGAGGGGGGGTTATTATTATTATTACTACGTTCATATTTCAACGCAATTACTATTTTTCAACAATATTTTATTAATTTTAAAATCATCATCATTTTATTGTTTTAATATATACACGTATGTTAACAAGTTGGGTGTACTAAAACTAGTCTTAAATCTATTGTAATTCTAATTGCTTCTCACGATGCGCGATGGTTGATCGCACATCGAAATAATATATGTGGTTCAGAACGAGCCAACTTTTCAACTTAAATTGACTTAAATTGAATAGAGACCATAGGGATATTTTTCTTTTGGATAATTTTTTTTTCCAGGTTCGGTATTTCCAAATATTACCATTTTATTCCAAATATTTCCAGTTCAGCTTCCTCACTATTCGTGAAAGAAAAATGCGTTTCGGTACTTTTAAAATAACCAATGGACGTAACCTTTAAAAGAACTGGAAGCCAATCACTGTGCCTCAGTGGTTAAGAGCCTCGTTTACTGACTCAGAGGTTGCGGGTTCGAATTCCGGCCGGAGCGGAAAATTCTGATCGAGTTTTTACGTTTCCGGAATGGCATGGGTGTAAAAGTAAAGTAATGCAAAAGCGGTTTCGGGGGACAATTAATTAAAAAAAAAAAAAAAAATGAGTTTCTTTGTGTTATTATATCACAATTTCAGTGGGTAGCGCAGAATTATAGGACATTTCCAAATCTTCAATATCCCAATATCTTATTTTTGCCTATAATTCCGCCGCTGGTCGCTGCTAACATTAAAGCAGCTACTCATTTTTCCTCACGAGGTATGAGTAATTTTTCTTATCAAATCTGTTTACAAGAACAAGGTCGTTCCGCTTACTGACCTGGGCGATGAATATGGCGGCCACAGCTTCGTACAGGGCTGTGCCGTCCATGTTGATGGTGGCTCCTATGGGCATGACGAAGCGGGAGATGCGGGGGTCAATGTTGTTCTTCTCCTCCAGGCATTGCATGGACACGGGGAGGGAGGCGTTGCTGCAACCAGGGAGGTCGAAACTTAGTTTAAAAGTTATCATATTTGTGTTAATCACTATCGTAATATCACAACTACTCAAACTCGCTTTACTAAATCTACGCTGAAACCGGGACTTGAACCACCGACCTCCAGGTTACAAGTCCGCTGCCTTATCGATCAAGCTACTGAGGTCGGTTCGAAAGTTAGTTAGTAATAACTTAATTTTTATATACAAAAGTATGAATATCAACAGCACTAATAAGATTGAAAATTTTGGTGTGTATGACCAATTGACCATAGAAGTTGTCATGCATCACTATAATACATATAATAAGAAATACCAAATAATTCGGGAAATTATTTGCTGCAACAGATCATCCTTGCAGTTCAACGAGGCAATGCTGCAAACGTTTTGGGTAGTCATCCAAATGATGATGTCCTGGATAATGTTTTTTATGTTTAATAAAATATACTACAAAAAAAAAAAAAAAAAATAAGAAATACCAAATCAATAGGATATTGGTTGGTGCTATATTATCATATTTTTTTTTTATTATTCAAAGATAGTACCCACTAATTATATTATTTCCGAGAAATTTCTAATATTAGAAATCGGAAATATTGTGTTCGTTTTTGTAATAAAAATTAATATTTTTTTGCTCCGATTTCATATTTTTTCATATTTCTGGACGTTTCATAACCTTCTGTTTTTTTTATGAAACCAACGTTTCATGGTGGGGAGAATGTGACGATATATCCAAATTAAAAAAAACGTTTACCTGGAAGCGGTTCCAAAAGCTGTGGCGATGGCTTGGCCCATGTTGGCGGTGAACTTGAAAGGCGGCTCCTGTACGAAGAACCAGTAGAGTCCCGGCAGGAAGATGAACCCATGGATCATCAGACCCAGCAGGACGGTGATAAAGTAGAGACCCAGCTGACCCATTGTGTCGCTCAGGCTTTCCATCTCGATGATCTTCTCCGCAACCAGGAAGAAAATACCGAAGGGAGAGATCCTGTGGGATTAATAATAATAAATAAACAATATTTCATGATAATAATAATGCTACGGAAGTTAAATCTAACAAGAAAAATTATCTTTCAAGGTTGGAAAACATTCTACTACCAGCACTATTGTGAGAACAACGTACCATCTCCTCCAACATTGAAAGATAGTTTGTTGTCAATTTATTGTTAAAAAAACTTATGTGTTGCTTTGATGAAGCCCATGTAATGTAATTACCTTTATAAATAAATAAAGTGAATATCTTGATAATTATAACTGACCGCAGTAGCTTGATCGATAAGGCGACGGAATTGTAAATTGTAACCCACTACAATTTCAGCTTATATGATAGCCTAAAGCCCGCTGAATCTACCCTAAATATATTCGATTCTAGTCAAGTATCCACTTACCAGATGACCCAAGTAGTGATGGTCATGACCACTTCACTGAGCGACTCAAACACGGAAAGGAGTGGTTTGGCAGCCGCCCCTATGCGGGCGATGGCAATGCCCATAGCGATGGAGAAGAACACCATGCCCAGCACATTGGAGCCCACCACCCACTGGCCCTTCTGCGCCCATTCCTCTGTGGGTGTAAATAAATAAATTAGTTGTTTTTTTTAATGCGTTCTACGTTCCTGAATTTGGTAAAAAAAAAAACCTTATTTTTTAATGAACAATCGAAGTCCTTTTTACTTGAAAAAGAATTGTAATAATATGATAAGATTGATAAGGAATTACCATTATTTTCTTGCCATTATTCATTTTTTTTAATTTAATATTTCAGCTAGGTATACCTAAATTATTTTTCCAAAAATAAAGAAAATAGGTTCTACCTTCTGCATTTGTAAAAAAAAGATACCTTATCATTTTTACTGGAGAAAAATTGTGATAATGGGTATATAAAAAAACATATTCATGAATATTATACTAATTTTTTTCATTTAATCATAACAATAATTAATTTAATACAATATTGCAGCTCTTTCTGAGATATGGAGATTAAAATGAACTTAATTTTTTGCTTCTTACACCAGATTAAGAAGGAAAATTTACCCCCCACACACCTTAAGGTTAATACCTTATCCGGCCTGCGTTGGGTCAGGGATAGTCAGGGTATAAGGAAAACCCTAAATAGTAATAAAAATTGTATGCGCGCCGTGAAACTGAACGATTATGCAATATGCACTAAAAGATCCAACTACTATTCTTACCAATAGGCTTGGATGCATCCGGTACCAATTTGGTTTGATACTGCAACAAATCAATATAAATGAAAATGATTATAGGCTACATAAAAGTTGCCAAAGGCAATTACCCCGCCCTTTAGTTAGGACATATCTGTGTACTGTGTACCTATACATATAGAATAGAATTTTTATTTGTATAAAATTATATTTATCTATTTTTTCCTTTTTATTGTTTATATTGTTTCCATTTTTAATTTTTTTTTTAAATAATTATTTGAACTGTACATATGTCTTTATAATTCTAATAAGTAATTTAATAATATAGATACAGGGACCGGCTGAATATGTGAATATCCTTCGATTGCATGGTCAAATGGTTTGTATAAAACTACTTGGGGGGGCTTTTAATTTTCAGGGGCGGACCCCATGTAGGGGTTGTGGTCCTTCTTTATATTTAAATAAGGGTATGTTGCCAAAGTAAATATTCTTTGTTGAAAGTCTACAAGTACTTAATATTGAGACCAAGTAGATCCCTCAAAACACCACTTTGTGTTTACAAAAAGAAGCCTCACTTTAAAAAAAAAAAAAAAAAAAAAAAAAAAAAAAAAAAAAAAAAAAAAACATGTACAGATAAATGATATCAAATTGAGAATACCTTTACCCCCTCTCTTTTTATTTCTCTTCATATCTTCATTTATTTCACTTATATCTTTCTTTCTAGGTGTCATCGCAAACTTCATTTCACTTTAAGTTTTACTTGATGAACGGCAATAAAAACCGGTGGTAAATGTTACTAAAAGAAATAAAAACCACTTAATTTTTTTGAAGACGACAACTGTATTTTAATGCTCTTTAAATAAATACATACAGAGTTTTTACTTTTTAAATGTACCATAGGAAATTAACCGGTAGATCAGGGATTTGCGTCTCTTCGCTGAAAATGGTGTTGTAAGGGTAACACTCAAACTGAAGCCCTCATTTTTGAACGGTAACTGGTTAAAAGATTAAACCTGCACCAAATTGTTTGTAATTAAGAGAGCTTTAGAAAATGTATCGCAAGAGGGATGGTTCCCTCTTAGACATGGGCTATTTTCGTTAATTAAAAAAAAATCCCATAAAAAAAATGAACTTGGCCCCCCTAGCCCCGACATGGGGGCCTGCCCAAATATTCGGCCCACTCTAAGAGACGATTTTATTACCCAATATTTCCTCGCTTCTATATTAAGCTATTAAGGTATATTGTATATTAAGCCCCGACATGGGGGCCTACCCAAATATTCGGCCCAATCTAAGAGACAATTTTATTACCCAATATTTCCTCGCTTCTATATTAAGGTATATTAAGCTTCTATATTAAGGCTCGCTTCTAGGTATAGTAAGATTAGCTGTTGGTAAATAATAAAGGAAAGAAGAAAGCTCAGCGCTTACCGACCTGGAACATAGTGGCTCGCATGATATTGTCTGGGAACATGTTCCTGGAAGCAAGAACATAATAGGTAACTAAATAACATGTTCCTGGAAGCAAGAACATAATAAGTAACTAAATAGCATGTTCCAGCCTCCTTGGCATAACGGTTGTGACTACTGCCCGTAGCTCAGAGATCCGGATCCCTACGCTACCTGTATTACCAGACTAGCGCGTTAACCACTTGACTACCAGTGCACCGTTTAAATAATAAATTTTAATTGTTTCTCTCTGGACAAATTACAAATAAAAAATAAAATACTTTGACTAAATCTTCTTGTTTAGACCTTCTTTTAGACCAGGTAAACGGGAAGCAAGTCGTTATCGGGGAGGAACTCAACGGGAAGCAAGTCGGTATGGTCAAAACCATGACCAGGAAGGAAGTCGGTAAAAAAAAGGTCGATGGGAAGCAACTCGGTTCCTCCCTCTTAATCCACTCAGTTGTAACGTATTGAACCGACCTCGGTAGCTCAATCGATAAGGCGGCGGACTTGTAACATGGAGGTCGGTGGTTCGAGTCCCAAGTTAAGCATAAATTTAGTAAGGTGGTGAGTTTGATTAATTGTGACATCACATCGTGATTAACACAAATATGATAACTTTTTTGTAACGTCTTGCTAGGACGTAGGGGAAACGTTGTGCACTTTCCTTGCTGTGAAAATGAAAAGCAAAAAGAAAAAGAAAACTCACCTCGACAGGTCCATGAGTGTGTCTGTGGTGAGTGAGGTCTTCTGGAAGGTGCTGTTCTGTTTGGCGCCCCCCATGGTCTCGTGACCCACCCCAGGCCGGATGGTGCACACCAGAATGATACCCTCCACCACCGCCATGGAGGTAGTGGCACAGTAGTACGCGATGGAGCGGTAGCCCACCTGAGGGAGGATAAGAGATAAGATAAGATAAGATAAGATAAGATAAGATAAGATAAGATAAGATAAGATAAGATAAGATAAGATAAGATAAGATAAGATTTATTGTTGTACATCAAATTTAGAATTTGTTTACACAAGTCAAATAGGTACAGATACAAAAATGGGGTATAGGAAGGAAAAGACATAATAGAACTTAAGAAGTAACAAACCAAGTAAATTGTAAGTTAGACCATATGTATATCACTCAAGCTGCAGCTCAAAAATTCTTCAAAGGAATAAAAAGCCTCCTTTTTATTCTGCGTCCTCTAACCCTCAGTCAGATACATAAAGAGAAATAAGAATGTCAAAACAAACATCTGAAATCTGAACAAAAAGACCTTTAAATATCTTACTCGATGGGTTTCAATTTTCTTTTTTCATCGGGCTGTTTTGGGCAACTAGGTCTTTATGTTTATCGTCAGAATTAATAAGATGATATTATTATTATATTCTTTACAGTTACACCGACCTCAGTAGCTTGATCGATAAGGCGGCGGACTTGTAAGCTGGTTCAAGTCCTGGTTTCAGCGTAGATTTAGTAAAGCGAGTTTGATTGTGATATCACGCAGGTGATTAACACAAATATGATAACTTATTGTTACCTTCTTTGACAAAGACAGATCCAGAGAGCCGATGGCAGACACGATGGACGATACCAGGAGAGGGACGATGAGACACTTCAGCATCTTGAGGAAGAGTTCTCCTGGGAACTGGACATACATTCGCTCCCGATCCGTCCATCTGGGAAAGAAATACAAATCAATTATTATTATGCATTTTTGGTTTAATGTTGCTTATTATTATTATTTAACACTCAATTAATATGGACAATTGGACATATACATATACAACACAGATAATTACATATTAATTTATAATATAAGGAGAAATTAAAAGAGAAAAATATGAAGAAAAAATAAATAAATACATATGTACTAACCAAAGGGCGGGGTTATTACCTTTTGCAATCTCTTCCACCCAACTATTTTATGTATCGCATGGTCATATATCACGAGCATGAAGTGAGCTTGATTATTTTTTTGCTTTTAAGTATTTACACCAGAGGTAAGAAGGGATTTTAACCCCCATACACATGAACCTCATCCGGCCTGCGTTAGGTCAGGGATCAGGGATAGTCAGCATCTTGAAAGTTCGAACCTGAATGGTGTTTTTTTAATAAAAGCAGCTACTCATTTTTCCTCACGAGGTATGAGTGGACACCAAACATTTAAGTAAAAAGCAGAAATTTTCCAACTCCGCTGGGGATCGATCGAACCTAGGTCACCATGCGTGTAATGCCTAGCGCGCTAACTCACTCGACCACGGTGACTGTGGCACTATGAATAAATGTATTATTATTATTTATGATAGTAAAAAAACAATATGTTAATACCCAGCAGTGTACAATAAAACTAGTATTAACTGGTTTAGTATAATTATTATGTATTAACCGTTCTCAAGATATGCAATATGCTGTAAAGAATAATAAGATTGTTATTGTATTTTTAAGAGGATTCGCATATTACAACCTATTAGATTTGCTCCAAGGGTTTGGCAAAGGGCCAGCCAGTCAATCTGTACGGGCCTAGAGAACCTTGCTATACCTTGACAGAACGATTAAAAACAGAATATAGTGGTGGAGGCGACAAGTCAAGCTTTTAGGATTTCATGAACAACCGACCTCGGTAGCTTGATGAACCAGGCTGTGGATTCGCAACCTAAAGGTCGGTGGTACGAGTTCCAATATGGGTAATTTTAGTAAAGTAGCTTTGAGTAATAAATTGTGATTAATTATTATTATTATTTTTTTTTTTGTTTAAAAAGATGAGTCTTTCACAGCCGTTTTTATTTCGTAGCCATGAAACAGGAGCTACTGTAGACGCTTGTGGTCTGTGTTGTAGCCTGCCCATCCCGTAGTATGCCTCCCCTCTGATGGGCGAGAAGTGACACAATACTTCCCAATTAGGTGCTGGGTCAACACGAGCGCACCGGAAGGTATCCCTTACAAACAACTGTAACCAAATTAAGAATACAAATTTTTGTCGGCGCGGGGGTTCGAACCCGGGACCTTCCGCATGGCAAGCGAGTGCTTAACCACTGAGCTAATCGCGCGCTCTATCTAATCGCGCGCTCTATCTAATCGCGCGCTCTATTATATTTGTGTTGATTTCAAAAGTGATATCACAAATACTAAAACTTGGCTTACCAAATGTTTGCCATACCTGGGACTCGAACCACCGACCTCCAGATTAGGAGTTCGCCGCCTTATCGATCGAGCCACTGATCGAACCGCTTTGTTCGTATTTATCCTTTTTTTCTCGTGGTAATTATGAATTACAAACATCCTAAACTACAATTTACCTACTAATTGGGACTAGAGACCCCATGGAGGGACCCCATGAAATGACACCGGGGACCCCATTGTGGACTGCGCCACTGATTTGTGGAATGAGATTTCAGACTGAAGATCCAAGCTGGATGAAGACTTCATACAGGATGACATCACTATCTATTCTTATCTAAATATCAAACACTCGTCCAATATTTTGGAAATTGTGGATACTTATACTTTAGTATAGACAGACCTCAGTAGGTTGATTGATAAGGCGGCGGATTTTTACTTTCCTTATCCTATAATAAGGAAAGTATTGTATTCATCGAAAATTTGACCTATTCAGTTTTCCACATTTCTGGATTTTCTGGACAAATTATAAACTCAGGATACCAAAAAAGTTGTTTTCGCCCATTGGTCCGTGCGTCTGTCTGTCTGTGAACAAAAGCTCTAGTTCTTATCGAGAACGATATGAGCTAGAGACTTGAAAGTTGGTATAAATATAGATTTTATGTACCACACGAACCACAAAACTTTTGGTTGAAATCAGCCGCACTCTGGGGCCGCAAATATTAGCCGTAAGCGCCGCTTCTTTGAATTAGTTAAAGACACAAAAAAAGTTGTAGAACAACATTTTCTTAGTTTAAAAAAATAGGGGTATATTCTGATCATTTTTTGATATCTTGAACTTTTTGGACCTCGGTCCCTATTTACCGGTATTTTCGAGGTTCCCGATGAGACTAACTTTTTATTATTTTATCGTAGAGGGGGGTTGTGACATATCAAATCTAATGACTTTGTGGGGCTGATTACGAATTTGTCATTAATTTTTAACTAACTGTTACCTTTGAGTCACTAGTGGCTTTTGGTTCTGTTCTCATTCCTAATACGATAAGGAAAGTCGTGTGATGTTTACACCAGATTTTTTACTTCATTTTTTAAGTAGGTCGGTTCCTCAAACAAGAATTCAACCAAAACACCTCTAGGATATGACACTCACATTTCTTTGTTGTTGTTGTTGTAGCCAGCTTGGCTACAGTGGAGGGGTGAGTGATGGTCTTAAGCCAACTTTATTTCAAAGTTGGCTCGTCCTGAACCACATTTCTATGTGCGATCAACCATCATACGGACTTGGACTTGTCTTTATAAGCCATTAAACCCTTAGGAAACTGCAAGCTAGCCTGGCTTGTAAGGGTTGGCTAGTCAGTTTTCTGTTTACAGTCCTCTAGCGAGACACTGGTCTTTTTTTAAGCTTTATTAGGTAGAACAAAAAATATATACAGTAGAACACAATG
Source organism: Bactericera cockerelli (assembly GCA_024516035.1). NCBI lineage: Eukaryota > Metazoa > Arthropoda > Insecta > Hemiptera > Triozidae > Bactericera > Bactericera cockerelli. Next base: position 4,929,119 of record CM044955.1, read on the forward strand.
AAATATAAAGAAAAACAAAAAGATTAAACAAATTGTATACAAGAAGGAAAAAAAAGAGAGAAATGTCCTACCTAAAGGGCGCGGTTATTGCCTGTGGCAATCTCTTCCACCCAACCCTTTAAACCCTTAGGAAACTGCAAGCTAGCCTGGCTTGTAAGGGTTGGCTAGTCAGTTCTCTGTTCACAGTCCTCTAGCGAGACACTGGTCTTCTCCCTGTTTAATGTAAAAAAAAAATCTAAAAAAAAAAGTTTAATCTAAAAAAAAAAAAAAAAATGCCCCCCAGCCAGACCACTCACCTTTCTTTGCTGCCCTTCTTCTCCCTGTTTAATGTCCCCCAGCCAGACTACTCACCTCTCCTTGCTGCCCTTGAGTATGGCTCCCACCACCGACCCCAACACCACCGCCACCACCGTGCAGAGAGTGAGGGCGTTGGCCTTCATACACTTGACCACCTTGTTAGTTTCCTGGTCCGCCATGTTGACCACATACGAGTTCTTCGGCTTGCTGTCCTCCCGCAACGGACTTCTGAAATCAGACATGATGGAACCCAAGTTAAATAAATTCATTTCAATATGCTACAATTTAAATAAAAACACCATTTTGTTTTCACCATTTTGTTGCCCTTGAAGTGGAGACCCATGGGCCCTGGACAACCGAGACATTGGATTTCATAAACAAAATCGGGGGTCTTCTGAAAAAAATTAGTAAAGAGCCACTCTCGCGTTGTTTCCTGGTTGAAAGGCTATCCTTAGCCATTCAGCGAGGAAACAGTGCGAGTGTATTAGGTTCTTTACTTTCTACTGTGCCAATGGAAGAGATATTCTATTTGTAAGATTTGAGTTTTGTAAAGAACAAGAAAGGTATCTTCATCAGTAAAAAAAAAAACAAACAAACTATACTATGTACATTTTAAATGAAATATTGTATAGTTAACCTTAGTAGCTTGATCGATAAGGCAGCGGACTTGTAACCTGGAGGTCGGTGGTTACAGGTCCTGGTTTCAGGGTAGATTTAGTAAAGCGAGTTTGAGTAGTTGTGATATCACGAAAGTCATTAACACAAATATGATAAATTATAAAAAAAACTAGTTAACCGAAGTCACTAAGTGAGGTTCTGTTTTAACTTTAATACTGGACGATTTGGGTTTCGTTTGTATGTTCCAAGATAACTCTCGACCGGATTCTTCAAAATTGTTGAAATTTAGTATACATGTTTATTGGGGTTCCAGAATTTTAAATACCCCAGTGGGGTCCTTTTAGTGTAATCTGAAAATGATTTTTCTAATTTTATTGAATAAAAAAAGGCTCTTGAAATCTTGACCAGGGCGAATACTGATCAAATCAAATTCAAGTTAAATCTTACAAAAATCATAACATAGTTAGTTGTTTTAATAAAACTCTAAAATGTATGTGTGTGTGTGTGTGTATGTGTGTGTGTGTGTGTGTGTGTGTGTGTGTGTGTGTGTGTGTGAGAGAGGAAGAGAGAGAGAGAGAGAGAGGCAGGTACGGAGGGAGGTAGAGAGATTAGAGAAAACAATTAGATGAGAGAAAAAGGGAGAGAAATTCTCATTTAATTAAAATTCATGAGTGTTGTCTAAATTTAATTTATTTACTTCGGGATTTGCTAGCACCACCAGCATAAATCATGAGATCCCTCCTTTTCAGGGCAGACTCATGATTGTGAATATACTAGACCATTTTTCCCTTCTTAAAATTTACAATTTTTTGGGGATTTCATCCTACATGGGACTCGAACCACTGAACTCCAGGTTACAAGTCCGACGCCTTATTGATCAAGCTACTGAAGTCGGTTTCCATCATTTTATCTTGACAATAAAAGTAACCTATAGGGTTGGGTGGAAGAGATTGCCATAGGCAATAACCCCGTCCTTTAGTTAGGACATATGCTGGTTATACGTTATACATGTCATATGAACATATGTATAACCAGCCTCCGTGGCGTAATGGTTGTGACTACTGCCCGTAGTCCAGAGATCCCGAGTTCGATCCCCGGTTGGAGCAGACTTTTCGAAGAAAAATTCTGTTCCCTCCAAACACGTGAGGCTGGTATTTCCGGCCCTACTCAGGCTGGGTGAGGTTAATGTGGGTAGCTGGTACGATTCCCAGCGAATGGAGGTTAAAACCGCCGTCCTGTCTACCTCTAGTCAGGACGTTAAAACCAAATAGAATCAATGGACATGAAAGGAGCCTAGACATTGAATCTGGGCGTCCCTAAAATCCTCTCACCACCGTGATTTAGGTATCAATACCTATCTCACGGACACGGAATTATTGTATATATTTTGTTTATTTTTTTTTCTTGTTTATATTATTAATATTGTCAATTTTTATATATAATTTTTACCATTATTTGTCTGTATATATGTTCTGATAATAAAGAGTTTCTAAATAAATACATAAAATTTGGCTAAAAGGTTTCAAGGTCATGTAGTGTAGTGTCATTTATTAAAGTGTTTATTTCGGGAACTTCACGATTCGGCCCAAATTACCTGAGTAGACCTTTTCCATAGCATGATTCGGCCCAAAAAAAAACACAAAAAAAGATAGCATGATTCGGCCCATAACCCGATTCGTCCCAAAACACACTATCAAGTTTTGATCCCACACAAAAAATCCCACTTTCATTTTAACAAAAAGTCCCACTTTCATTCCACCAAAAAATCCCTATAGAATAGTATGGAAACGTTGCCCTGAAAGTGAGAACAATGGCGATGTTCACGATGTTATTGTTTTGAACCAGTAACAGTCATCTTTGTTATCAGTGTTTATTTGACGGTTTGACAGTGGGGTTAGGTAAAATACATAGAAGGCCATGCCTCAAGAATATAGTAGGGTTAGGGATAATACATAGAAGGCAATGCCTTAGGTTTAAAGTAGGGTTAGGTAAAATACATAGTAGGCCATGCCTAATACATAGAAGGCCAAAGCCTGATCCTGATATACGAGGTTTGGCTATTTAATTCGTAGACTCTTCCCATAAAACGATGTGTGTTTAACTTACCCAACTTTAGTAGTTATCCCCTTCAATGTACTCCCCTCCTCTATCCCTACAACGTTCTAAGCAAATTTTCCATTGATCGACACAGTGGTGGAGGTCATTTTGTGTGAGGCCTTCCAAGACTTTTGCCGGTTTTTTCTTAACGGCATCTACGCTGTCAAATCTGGTACCTTTCAGGGCAGATTTGATTTTTGGTAATAAGTAAAAGTCGCACGAGGCCAGGTCGGGTAAGTAAGGAGGGTGTTCCAACACTGGGGTGTTGTACTTGGCCAGGAACGTCTTCAAGGAGAAGGCACTGTGGGCTGGCGCATGGCACCATTTTTGCGCAAACTTTTGTCATGTTAAAATTTTCGTACAAAATTTGTCTCACACATTCTTTATTAATTTTAAGTGTATCAGCCATTAGTCTAAGAGTTAATCTACGGTCAGAACGAATCATAACATCAATTTTTTCAATGTTTTCGTCAGTTTTTGAGCTTTGGGGGCGACCAGGACGTGGATCGTCCTCAACATCTTCCTGACCATCTTGAAACCGTTTAAACCACTTATAAAGCGTTGATCTTTTCAAACATGACTCCTGGTACACTGTCTTTAACAAAGAAAATGTTTCACCAGCATGTTTTACGTAAAATTCAAAAATCACTCGTTGCTCAACGTTTGTATCAATCATAATTCCGGCAAAATTAAAAAAGGTGTCTTGCGCGTCGGGCTGTCACAACAGAACTAATTACAGTACAGACATGTGACAGCTATCAATGAAAACACAAGACTTGAAGCTTTCTAAATATGTTTATCATATATTCCTAGCATGGACAGCTTTTGCGTAGCGGCTCGCGTCTACGAACTTAATAGCCAAACCTCGTACATAGAAGATAATTCCGTAATTTAATGTTGAATAATAAAAAATCCCTCAATATGTACGGTACTTAGAATTTTGCACTGGGCCGAATCGTGTTGTTTATTTTTTGGTCAAGATAACGTTTTGGGACGAATCGTTCGGTGACCTTTTTTACCTGAAATCAAAAAATTCTTTTTCATAAACCTTTTTGGGCCGAATCGTAATGCGCCCTTTATTTCGTTCTCGCAACCGAAGCTAACCTCACCCAACCCAGGCTGGGTGAGGTTAGTGTGGGTAGCAGGTAGTGAGTTTCCATTAATTTCAATGAACATTCAAATGAACATCTTAGCCTTTTTGGTTACTAATAAGTAGGTATATTTTCATACATTGGATATATCAAAAATTTGGAAACGATTTTTTATCTCTTTCTCTCTCTCACACACACACACACATCACACATATTATACACATACACACACGCACTCTCTCACACACACACATACACACTTACACACACATACTCACTCTCTCTCTCACACACACACACTCTCTTTCTCTCTCTCTCTCACACACACACACACTCTCTCTCTCTCAACACACACACACACACTCTCTCTCTCAACACATACACTCTCTCTCTCTCTCTCTCTCTCTCTCTCACACACACACACACACACACACACACACACACACACACACACACACACTCTGCTATCTAAACACGAGCACCCGGGAGTACTTCTTTTAATTAAAAACGGAGCCCTTGTAATTAAATATTCAACGAATTAATTCACATACTAAAAACGGTCCTAGTGTATATTATAAATTTTACTAGATACATGTATAGTGTAATATAGTGTATACGTACACTTATCATACTTATATTCTTGAGTAAAATGTATTCTCGTTGCTCTAAAATACTAACCAATCCTATCTATCTCGTTTTCATTTACTTTACTCTTTGATTTTTTTTGTTGAAATTGGGTTTTAACTTCGCTTTCAACTGCATGGTGCCAGCTTCCGCGGCGTAACAGTTGTGGCTACTGCCCGTAGTCCAGAAATTCTGAGTTCGATTCCCGGTTGGAGCAGACTTTTCGCACAGAAAAATTTGTTCCCTCCGAACATGTGAGGCTGGCAATTCCGGCCCTAGCCAGGCTGGGTGACGTTAACGTGGGTAGCTGGTACGATTCCCAGCGAATGGAGGGTGAAACCTCCGTCCTGTCTACCTCTAGACAGAACGTTAAAACCAATTTGGATCAATGGACATGAAAGGAGCCTAGAAATTGGATCTGGGCGTCCATATAATCCTCTCACCACCGAGATTTAGGTATCAAATACCTATCTCACGGACACGGAATTATTATTACTGCATGGTCCTATCACGACGGGGGTTTTACTCTCCAATCTCTGATTAGATTCAGGCCCGTGGACTTTATTTTACAACAAATGGTATTGTTCTGAATGTATAAAATTATGGGGTTTATAGAATTATAGGCACATAATACGAGAATAATTAGGTGTTATTAATATTTTTGTTTGTTTGCATAATCACCCCTTTTTATGTAAGTTTTCTTTCGTTATCTCTTTCTATCTAATTAAATTCGGTTCCGTGTTAAAAAGTTTTTCGGACAGAAGGAAATTTAAATAAGTAGTTGCTGGACTCGTTCCAAAATGGAGGGAAAAAATAATGGGATTAAGAAAAAAGCCAGCCCATTTGGGCTAAAATAATGTTTAATTTACACCACATTTAAAAAAAAAAAAAAAAAAATCCTTTGACTTTGGCTTTTCCCAAACCTACTTGGGGTCGTTATTGGTCAACCTTATGGATCAAGTTGGTATTTGGTTGGTTCTGTGATCAAGGCGTCTGTCTAGTAATCCAGAAGTCGTGGGTTAGAAACCGAGCCGGGACATGACGAGTTATCCTCCAATTTGGGATTTTGACCACATAAAAACACGTCTTGGGCTTACTGTTGAAATAATGGGACTCATAAGTTCTAATCGTTCTGTATAAATAAGTTGATATTATTATTATTCATGGGAATCAGGAGAGTCTTTTTTTTAGTTTAGGTTTAACGTCGCTTTCAACTGCATGGTCATATCACGACGGAGGAGTAACCCTCCATTCGCAGGAAACTCACAAACCTGCTGCCCACATTGACCTCACCTAGCCCGGGTTGGGCCGGAATGCCAGCATCACGAAGTCTTCACCTCGCTGGACGTAGCTTAACTTCGGTGATCCTACGAGAAACTGGTGCATTCAACTCGCCATCGACGCTGAATTAGAAAAGTCTAACTCCTTCGGAAATACTATCTGCTCAATTTTGAAATATGTAATCCATTGGACCGACCTCAGTAGCTTGATCGATAAGGCGGAGGACTTGTAACCTGGAGGTCGGTGGTTCAAGTCAAAAGTTAAGCAAAATTTTAGTAAAGCTAGTTTGAGTAAAGCTAAAGATATCATAATTGTGATCAACACAAATATGGTAACTAAATATTATGTAATGACTTGTGATACTTTCTGCACCTAGGTAGTAGAAAGTACATAAAAAAGTAGGACATAATAAAGTTAGATAGTTTAGTTATCATATTTGTGTTCATCACTTTCGTGATATCACAACTGCTCAAACTAGCTTTACTAAATCTACGCTGAAACCGGGACTTGAACCACCGACCTCCAGGTTACACGTCCGCCGGGCCGCTTTTTCAATCAAGCTACTGAGGTCGGTAAGTAGGACATAATAATATACGATTAGGTTCATGAGGAAGTAAAAGAAAAGGAGCTTTGTACCTGGCAGAATCAGAAGTTTCCACGATCACTGTTGCTGTTCCCGAGCTCATGTTGCTCAGTGACTCCTCAACGCTTACTCAAAATTCACAAAATAGATCTGCACACAACGCTTGAAATATCAAACGTCATTGTGATGGTCTAGCATTTCTTTAAAAGTCCGCTTTGATTATAGTTTATTTTATTTGTAGGTAAAGTTTCAATGAGACGGGAAAAATATACGTCAAGAACTTTTTGGGTCTGTTGCAAACCGTTGCATCAATGCAAATTTAATTTTTACATTAATATTATTTTATATTTGTAAATATTTGTAAAAAATTATCTGAAAATATTTTTTTTTGTTTTGTTATTTTTCTATAGAAAAAAACCTTGTGAAGATTAGTTCGTAGGGTTTCACTCTAGCGAATCGTGCTTGTTTAAATTGAAAACCAAAAAACCACAAACCACAATAATTAACAGTTTAGAATGAAAGGGTTGTGTTTGACATTTGAAAACACCAACATGATTGCATCAAAAAAAAAGGTAAACTAAAAAAGCTCTGACAGCCTAATCAATCATATAACCAAAAATGTGAATTTGACATTTTTGGTTGTAGAAATCAAATGACAAGATTTTTTTATCATTTTTTTTTTAGTGTAGGTCTTGAAAAAATAAATGAAATATAATCAAACAACAAGTGGGTATTTTGAAATAATTTTTTTCAATTATTTGATAATTATTAACTAAAATTACAAGAAATAGCCATTTTCAATTAAATTATTTCCCAGGAGGTAGTCGGCAAAAAAAAAAAACTATCGCTCCTGTTATTTTTATCCTATGAAATTGTAATTTTATTTTACTTGCGAGAAATTTCTAATATTAGAAATCGGAAGTAATGTGTTCGTTTTGGTAAAAAATAAATATGTTTTTGCTCCAATTTCAATTTTTTTCATATTTTTGTTTGTTTTTTACAGCAATTTAAAAAATATAAATTACCGGTACTAATTGCCGAATTACCTCGAAACGACGACGAGTAGACAACTTAAATTACTAGAAACTTCACGAAATAATATACCCGAGCAAGCAACAGACACCAGTTTATTTTCCCGCGCAAACTTTCTAATGATGAGAAAAGCTTCAAATTGAGAGAAGAAAAAGAGGTTTTGAGGGACGGAGAGTGAGGGGAGGCAACTTTTGAGAGGAGGGGGAGAGGAGCAGGCAATTTTTTGCTGAAAAGAGAAAGCTAAAAGCCAGAGAGAGCATTAGACTGCTGGGGGACGGTGTTGAACAATGTCCTTAACCCTTTGCTGGCAGCCCAGTGGTCAAGGCGCTCAGTCTGGTAATACAGAGATCGCGAGTTCGAAACCCAACCGGGACATGACAAGTTATTTATTTATTAATGTTTTTCTTGTACAAATATACTTACGTATGTGGTACAAAGTCAAAATACAAACATAGAAATATCCTAAAAATAAGAATAGTAAATTTACAAAATATAAAATAGACTAATAAAACAGCATTAGAACTCATCAGCTTGAAGTTAACCTGTATCCTCCTATTTGGGGTTTTGACCACGTAGTCATGTGAAAAGTCATTACTTTTTCCAGCCATAGTTTCAATTAAAGTCAATGTAATTATGATTTTTTTTTCTTCTCTCTCAAATCATTTTGAAAGTGTCATAAATTACATACATCCTTTTTGTTTTTTTTTAACTCTTTTATTTATATGAATATAAGTTAGTAAACGAGTATAAGTATAATTATAAGTTAGTATATAAGTACAATTATAAATATATTAATATATTATATATAAATTATAAAAACATTATTTTACATTTTTAAACGGAACAGAACAAGCAGTCATAATAAAATGTACTGTTTATCTACAACTACATTCTACTGTCACTCTCAAAATGTAAACCAAACAGGATCCGAGTCGAGGATTCGGCTCTGACTTCTGATTGGTTCTCATTCTGCGTCCTTTTTTCAAATGGAATATTAAATGAATCTGAATTATTTTTAAATTTATTTTTGAAATGAGATGAGTAAAGAACAATTAGGGAAGGTCAGCCCAATACAGCTGATTACAAAAAATTCAATCACGCGTGTATTCTTGAAATGACCCTGTTATATTTCCTCTATCTTCATCTTCAACCAATCAAATACCACAAACATGTTCGACATGTTCTGGTTAAAATTTTATAATAAAATTCAAGTAAAGTTATTTCTTATTATTATTACTTTGGAATTGGAATTCGGATTTGAGAACTAGGACGGCCTCAAGTTGGAGTTTTCAACCAATAATAATAATAAAAATGTACTTACACAACGTTAAAAGTCAAAAAGATGTAAGGGTAAGAACTGAAAAACATTAATGAATACAATAATATTAAAGTGAAGGTCTCTAATCAATGGAGGCTCCTTCAGAATGTCCATTTCTAAAAGTCTTGATTTCAGGAATATTTTACGTTTACCACAGCAAACTATTCCTTTTTTATAATACTGTTTTATAATTCAGACTAAATGAATATTGTTTTTCGTATTGCAATTACGTAATTGAAATTCCATAAAGGGTTAATGCCAAACAAATAAAGACACGAAAAAGGAGGGAAATACAGGAGTAGAGAAAAGGGAGGAGCGGAGGGAGATAAAAACAAGTGGGGTGGAAAAAAAATCGGAGGCGGAAGAATTTATTTCCCCGAAAGGAGCATGTTCGGAAACTTATCCCCAAAACCGAAAGGGGGAGAGAGAGGGAAGAGGAGAGAGGGGGAGAGAAGGAGAAAGAAAGAAACAGAAAAAGAGAAATATACAGAGAGGGAGGGAGGGAGAAGGAGAGAAAAAGGGAGGGAGAGAGAAAGAAGGAGAAAAAGATAAATATAGAGGGAGGGAGGGAGAAGGAGAGAGAGAGAAGAAGAGAGAGAGAGAGGGAGGGAGAAAGAGAGAAAGAAGAAAAGACATAGAAAAGGAGAAATAGATAAAGAGGGAGGGAGGGAGGAAAAATAGAGAGAAAATAACAGAAATGAAGGAGCGAAGTAGAGATGAGAAGAGTAAAATAATGAATAGTATATAAGAAAGACGAAGAGAAAGAGAAAGAGAAAAAGAAAGAGAAGAGAAAGAGATAGAGAAAGGGAAAGGGAAATAGAAAGAGAAAAAAAGAGAAATAAAAAGAGGAGAGACATCGAAAATAAATAAAGAATAAAGATACATGAGAAAAGGAGGTAAAACAACAGTAGAGAGTGAGAGAGGTACTGTGATTGAAGAAAGAAATAAAGGAGAAGAAGACAGAGGAAAAGAGAGAAAATAAAAAAAGAGATATGAGAAAAGGAGGTATAATGAGAGAATAGAGTAAGAGAGAGAGAGAGAGGGGGAGAGAGAGACAGACAGATATAAAAAAAGAGAGCTGAGAAACGGAGGTATAATGAGAGAATAGAGCAAGAGAAAGACGAATAGAATAAAAAAAAGAGAGATAGATGAGAAAAGGAGATATAATGAGGTGATAGATAGGAAGAGGTGTTGAGAATGAAGAGAGAAAGACAGATACAAACGTAATTGGAGAAAGAGAAAGAAGATAGAGAGGAAGAGAAAAAAGAAAAAGGGGAAAAGAGATACGGCAGGATTAAAGGGAGGAAGGAGAGGTAAAGAGAGATGGAGTTATAGAGAGATTAAGAGAAACAGAAAAAGAAAGAGAGGAGGAATATAATAGAGGGATACTAATGGAAAGAGAGAAAGGTTAAATACCAGGAAGGAGAAAAAAGTGAGAAAATGGGGGAAAAGACATAGAGAGGGAAGGGATGAGAAAAGAAGGTAGGGAGGGAGGGATAGAAGATAGAAAAGAGAGGTAAAAAGAAGGTAGGAGAGAATGAGGGAGGGAGGGAAGAAGAGAGGGATAGACGGTAGAAAGGAGAGGTAAAAGGAAGGGAAATGAGGAGGGAGGGATATAAGATAGAAAGGAAGGGAAGAGAGAAGGAGGGAGGGATAGAAGATAGAAAGAAGAGGTAAAAGGAAGAAAGAGAGAAGGAGGTAGCGAGGGTAAGAGGGAGGGATAGTAGGTAGAAAAGAGAGGTAGAAGGAAGGGAAGAGAGAAAGAGGGAGGGAGCAAGAGAGGGTCCCCTACATCAATATCGTCACCATGGTAATCCGAGAAGAGAAGACAGCATTGTTGCTTCACAGGCCTTGCACACGATGCTTCCCCAGCCCGAGGGGATGACAGCTTCAGCTGGCCACTTGTTGAAGAAGCAGAAAGCGGAAGAATATAAAAACGTGTGTATATTTTGATAAAATAATGAATAATTCTATTGGTATTTATTTTGGTATATAAAGAGTAAATAGATATCTTGAGTGTGTGAGAGAGAGAGAGTGAAAAAAGAAGAAGCGAGATATAAATACAAAGAAGGAATTGAATGAATATGTGCGTTAGAAAGAAACGAATGGAGAAAATATAGAAAGACAGAATGAGAAAGGGAGAGAAATTGAAAAGGGAGACGTTTTAAAGGAGGAACATGGAATGAGAGAGAGAAAGATATTATTAGAAAGGAAGAGAGAGAGAGAGATACTTAAAAAAGAATAGACAGAGATAATTAGAAATGGAGAGAGTGATAGTGAAAATTAAAATGGAAGAGAGGGAGAGAGAAACTTAGTAAGGAAAAGAGAGAGAGAGAGAGAGAGAAAGAGAATTAGAATTGAAAATAGAAAGAGAGAGATAATTAGAAAAAAAGAGAAAGAGAGAATTAAAATTTTCTTTTTTATGAGAGAGAGATAATGAGAAAGGAAAAAAGAGAGAGAATGAGAAAGGAAAAGTAAGAGAGAGAGAGAAAGAGAGAGATTTAGAAAAAAAGAGAGAGAGAGAGAGAATAAAAATGGGAGAGAGAGGAGAGGTTAGGAGGAACCAGGAAACTGTGTCATCTATGTCATTCAGAAAGTCTCAAACTATGTCATTAAAAAAGATTTAACGTCTCATTTTCATTTCAACATTCTTGTTAGTACATTTCCCCTCTGTTTCCCCTCTAGAGGGGGAGGGAAGGAAATTATTCTCCCCCTTCTCTTCCTGCTCACTCCTCTTCCTTCTCCTCCTCCTCTTCCTTCTCCTCCTCTTCTTCCTCCTCCTCCTTCTCCTCCTCCTCTTCCTTCTCCTCTTCCTCCTTCTCCTCCTCCTTTTCTTCCTCCTACTCCTCTTCCTCTTCCTCCTTCTCCTCCTCCTCTTCCTCCTACTCCTCTTCCTCTTCCTCCTTCTCCTCTTCCTCCTCCTCTTCATCCTCTTCTTCCTCCTCACTCCTCCTCTTCCCTCTCCTCCTCCTCTTCCTTTTCCTCTTTCCTCATCATAGGGTGGCGTCATCGTGAACGATGGTAGCCAATCAGCGGAGGAATGACTCAGCACTTCTACCACTGTCTTTACAAGGAGCCTAATAATTGTCATAATTGACAAGGGCCTCCAGAACCAAGCCAATGTTGGTCTACTCCCTGTTTATAGTCCCCCAGCCAGACTGCTGGTCTACTCTCTGTTTATAGCCCCCAGCCAGACTGTTACATTCATACAATATATAAAGATGTCCTAGCTAAAGAGTGGTGTTACTGACTATGGCAATCTCCTCATAGTGGGCAACTCCCATGGTCTCTTTGCAAATAAACTCATTCTAGTTTTATCACAAAAGAAAAATTCTTCCTTCGGGAGAGAGCCACAAAAATTGTAAAAAATAATTATTACATTACATTACAAAAAAACCGTACATTTAAAGATGCACCCTGTATAATAAATCTGATGTACAAATAGATGGATTCAACAAAATCTTCTCGCGACAACTTAAAATATTTTTACTGATCAGTCGATTTCAAGGTCCTCTGAATCATAAAAACTCAAGATCGATACTAATCATGTGCAGTCAAACCAGATCTCGTTATTTTAATATTTCACTGATTATTTTAACCTGCGAAATGATTAAATAAAATTCATTAATAGTACCTGTGTGAATTTTATTGAAATTGGAATTTTTAGTGGAGACAACAAAATCACTTAAATGGCAATCGGTCCGCTTCTGATTTTAGAACATACCTAATCCACCCCTGGGCTGACTAATTTGCATATGGCACGTAAAACCTCGATGAATAACAAAGTCGCTCTGATAAATCATTTTCCGTAAATAGTACAAGGCATCTCGTACTAGTATATTAATTAATAAATAAAATAATACATTTTACTTCCGATAAATTTCTAATACATATTAGAAATCGGAATATTGTGTTCTATTTTGTTAGAAAAGAAGCACACACATCGCTTCTCGGCCTTTTAGCTAAGATCAAAATGTAGTATTTTGTAAAAAAAAAAAAAAAAATTTTTTGCTGCGATTTCAATTTTTTTTTTTCATATTTCAAGAAAATTGGTTAAGCGATTTCGAATATGCAAGAGTTTTAGTATAAAATCTCAAAATTCACATACAATGTAAACCAATCATGAGCAAGTATTGTCTTCATAATTGGCATGCATCTTTTAATTAATTTAGATTGACTCTATAGTGGCACACAAGTCTTTCTCAGGTCACATGAGTCCTATAGACTATACAAAACAAGTTGATTCTCATGAGAGTCATAAGTCTGTGATAGCTGTTGGTTAGCACGCAAGTGACATTTATGCAATTATGGTGGAGTATTCTCGAGTACTGTAAAGGGGGTTTCTGGAATGAGGACCAGGTGTCTGTCCCGGTAGCTCAGTGGTAAAGGCGGCACTCTGTGAACCCAGAGGGTTCAGGGGTCCTGGGTTCGAAACCCAGCCGGGGCATGACAAGTTATAATCCCATTTGGGATTTTTACCACTTAATAATACGTCTTGGGCCTACTGCTGGAATAATAGGACTTTAATAGTCCTAATCGGGCAGTATAATTAAGGCAGGATATAAATGTTTAATCATCACTTTATATCAAAGGTTCAGTACATCATAAACATGATTCTGGGAAACAAGTTCAACATAATATGCATAAACAGTTACAATCGGTGGTCACAGTACAGTGGAATAATCTTCACTCGTTAAGCACCTTCCTGATGATTGACGTGGTGGACAGGATGACGGAAAACTGTGCTTATTATTATTATTATTTTTTAAATTATTATTATTATTTTTATTATTTAACTTTCCATCAACGCTGACTTATATTTTCTTTCTTAAAACGTTAGAATAGTGGAGCCCGCCAGAGATTGGCCACTGACCTAAACTCCCGGAGCTACCACTATGAGTTATGAGATTCTAGACAGCTATAACTCGAGAGAGGTATAACTCTTCGGCTCCAGGTAGCTTTAAGTCAAATACACTCGTAGGTATAACCGAGGCATAACTCAAAGTCCGCAGAGCAACTGAAGGGAGTGGCCCTGCCTAAGATTAATGGCGGGATCTAGCGAGAGCAAGCACTTCAGGTCGGCTAGAACTAAGGTCAGGCACGGAAGAGATAAATTATTTTATTTAAAAAAAAAGTTATCATATTTGTGTTAGTCACTTTCGTGATATCTAATTAAACTTGCTGTACTAAATCTACATTAAATTCGAGAGTTCAACCACCGACCTCCAGGTTACAAGTCCGCCGCCTTATCGACCAAGGTAACCACCAGGCGAGGTTAATGCTAAAAACATTTTCTGCGATCTAACCCTCAGAGTCTTATTATAATGTGTGATCATAAACTCAAATTAATGAGAAAAAAATTCATGCACTGGGTGGGATTCGAACCAACGGATCCCGCCGCTACCTGAATTACCAGACTAGCGCGTTAACCACTTGACTACCAGGGCACGTTGTTAATATACGTGCAAAAATAAATCACTACCAGTCCATTCTAGAATGTAGATAAGGCACGCATATCATCAAGAGATATCCGTACGTTATGACCTCTGACCTTGCGTTGTTATCAAAGAAGTAAATAATACTAGCTGCTAGTATTATTTAAACAAAAACCTAAGTTTTGTAAGAAGAAAAGATACAGGAAGAATTCATAATAAGGCTGGTATGCAGAGATGTTTTCTTTATCCCTATAGGGTGGTCCCGAGCTTGCTATAGGGAAAACTCGACCTTGACAATTATCTATTAAAGAAATATCTGAATGCGCATGCGCACAGGCGCTTCAAACAAACGTCTCTGCATAACAAAATCAGCTGAAGGGACAAATGACCCAGGCATCTCCACAGTGAGGACTCTGCATACCACCCTAAGACTCTTTAATGTAAGGTTAATGCTCAAAGCATGTTCTACCGCCTAACCCTTAGTCTTATTGTTAAGTGGTCATAAATAATAATAATATCGCCTTATTTATACTGCCCTATTAGGACTATTAAAGTCCCATTATTCCAGCAGTAAGCCCAAGACATATTAATTATGTAAAAAAAAAAAAAATCGAACCACGATTTTTTTTTTACCTTGAAACATTTAGGACAGAGGTTTTACCCTCTTCTCGACGGAAACTCACAAATCTTCTACCCACATTAACCTCACCCAGCCTGGGTTGGTCCGTTATACCAGCATCACCAAGTCTTCACCTCACAAGACGTTGCTTAACTTCGGTGATCCTTTCAACGAGCCATCGGCGCTGACACATCTTTATTTATCTATGTAGTTTGATACATTCCGCTTAACAATTCATAAGAGGGGCCATTCCATCAGAAGAATTAGAATCATTGTTTTATTTATTTAAATAAATAAATAAAAATGAATTGTGTGTAATATTACTCTTGTACAAATAAAAATATTCAAATTAATAAAATGGGTCATTTGAACCCTGACCTTCTACTGGTATGTAAATATTTAATATATATGTACATAATACAGGGTGTACCAGAAAAGTGTTCCTCTATTTTATCCACGTACTATATGGACCATTTTAGGGGGGGTCAAGTCTATAAATAAACGGGCGAAACTGCTTCATAAGAAAGATAGACGCCTCTAAAGGTACTTTTAAAAAATCTAAGATTTTGAATTACGCCTTACCTGTTAGAGTTATTGAAACGCGGAAAAAATCGACTCCCAATACAAAATGCCGCCGTTATTTTGATGTGGAGGAAATCGAGGTCATTGCACTCTCAGGGGCGGCCACAGGAGGCCACGTTCATCTCCTGTGAAGTACTTTTGTCCTTTTTCTTATAATAATAATAACACTCTTTAGTGGAAGGTAACCCCCAGGCGAGGTTAATGCTCAAAGCATTTTCTACCACCTAATCGTCAGGGTCACAAACTCAAATTAGTGAGGAATTCATGTACTGGGTGGCATTCGAACCAACGGAGCCTACGCTACCGGGATTAGCAGACTAGCGCGTTAACCACTTGACTACCAGTGCATATGTTATAGACTTGACCTAAAAGGGTCCATATAACACGTGGTTAAAATAAAGGCACACTTTTCTGTAACACCCTGTATACGCATCAGCTGTATGTGCGAGTAATTTAGACATTCGTAACTTGTGCTGTTGTGTTTGTTGCCATGTTGTTGTTGTTGTTTCTATGTTGTTGTTGTTTCTATGTTGTTGTTGTTATGTTGTTGTTACGCAGAAATGAATGGTTATGAGGTAATTTTGTCTGATTAGATTATTAATAAAATTGCACGATGATATCATCTGCAATTCACAAAGCAGTACCGACAAACTTGTGTTAAAATGTTTGTTTACTATCTTCATAATAAGATAGTAAACAAATTAAGTGGCAGAGAATGCCTAAGGCATTAACTTCGCCCCGGATTACAATACATTGTACATTTAAATTTAAATATTTTTTTTCTTCTATATCTTATTTTGTAAATAGGTACCTATTGTTAATTTTTTTTATCTTTGTTAATAATAAATTTATTGTCGTATGTATAGTATAAAAATAAAGTGTAATTAAAAAAAAAAAAAAAAAAAAAATAGCACCTAACCCTCAGAGTCTTATTATTATGTGGTCACAAACTCACATTAATGAGGAAAAATAAATGTACTGGGTGGGAATCAAACCAACGGAGCCCTACGCTATCTGGATTACCAGACTAGCGCGTTAACCACTTGACTACCAGTGCACTTCATACAGTAAATGCCTGTCCGTTTCGTACGTTGGTGAACATAATAAGACCAATCAGAAGAGCGTACTATGCCGAAGGGAGGAGAGATGGTAAGGTAGTAGTATAAATATAATATAATGTGTGTCTTTGTGTGTGTGTGTGTGTGTGAGAGAGAGAGAGAAGTATAGTGTATTTACATATAATGTATGGCTGTTATAATGTGTGTTTCTGTGTGAGAAGGAGAGAGAGAGAGATTGTTTTAAATTGTGTGTGTGTAAGAGAGAAAGAGAGAGAGATGGTAAGGTAGTGAGTGTGTATATGTGAGAGAGATAGAGAGATGAAGCTACGAGCAATAGGTAGTGTATGTGAGAAAGAGAGAGACACACACAGGGAAGAGAGCACACATGCTTGAGAGCAGGAAGTAAAGAGGAGAGGAGGATGAGGAGGGGAGAGGAGGATGAGGAGGGAAGGACCATCTCCCTCTCTCTCCCCCATGGCGGTATCAGGAGCTCTGATTCACTCCCACACTCATCTAGAGGAGCTGAACTGACTCCAGGGATGGATGGGATGGATGGGGAAGAGAGATACAGGCGTCCATGGGAGGAAAGTCAACTTGACCTAGCGGTAGCATGCTTGAGGCTTATTTTTCTTTTGGATAATTTTTTTTCCAGGTTCGATATTTCCAAATATTTCCATTTTATTCCAAGGTCAACTTCACCACATTCGTAAAAGAAAAATGCTTTTTGGTACTTTTAAAGATAAACAATGGACTTAACCTATAAAAGAACTGGAAGCAAGAATTTTCTACTTCCATTTTGGTTAAAGAGAGCGAGAGCGAGAGCGAGAGCGAGAGTGAGAGTGAGATAGAGAGAGAGAGAGAGAGAGAGAGAGGGAGAGAGAGAGAGAGAGAGAGAGAGAGAGAGAAAGAGTAATAATATTATAGTAAACACAGTAACGTAAGACCATAAAATAAATAAAATATAGAACGTGAGCATTTAAAATGGTAGAATAGAGAGGGAGAAAGAAGAGACCGACAAAAAGTAATGAGAATCGAAAAAAAAAGAAATAGAAGAGTAAATTACCAAAAATGTGTTAATCTCAAGAAAAATCAATGTCACAGTTATTCAAACCCAAGCTTTTATAAACTTATTAATTAACCTTATTTATTTTCAATACTTAAAAGTCGAACCACCGACCTCCAGGTTACGAGCACGCCGCCTTATAAATCCAGCTACTGAGGTCGGTCGGTATATGTGTGAACTTGTCGACTCGTCTTCCTAATGACAACAAAACCTTGAACCCACCTCAGTAGCTTGATCGATAAGGCGGCGGACTTCTAACCTGGATGTCGGTGGTTCAAGTCCCGGTTTCAGCGTAGATTTTGTAAAGCTAGTTTGAGTATTTGTGATATCACAAAAGTGATTAACACAAATATGATAACAAAACTTTGAACCCGTCAGAGTGCTGATGGTAATCAGTGTAATATAATTATGGCTATTGACGAAATATGACAAGTTATCCTTCCATTTGGGGGAATTTTAACGTAATATGTCTTGGGCTTAGGTACTGCTGGAATAATGGGACTTTAATAGTCCAAATACGACAGTATAAGAAAATATTATTATGATTACTATAAACTGGCTGGGGGACCATAAACAGGAAGTAGACCAGCAGTCTAGCTGGGGGACTAACAACAGGGAGTATACCAGCAGTCTGGTTGGGGGACTATAAACAGGGAGTAGACCAGCATTGGCTTGGTTCTGGGGGCCCTTGTCAATTATGACAATTATTAGCCTCCTTTTAAAGACAGTGGTAGAAGTGCTGAGTCATTCCTCCACTGTCTGGCTACCATCGTTCACGATGACGCCAACCTATGATTATTATTATTGCCCATTAAATTTATATTAAGTAGGAAGGTAGTCCAATTAGCTTGCTGACAGCTTGAGGAGTGCCTATCCAATTTAAGCTTCAAGTTTCACCAAACTAAGCCCATGGAGTAGCATTCTGTAAACAAATTTAATCACTTAACTGAGTGTTTGTTAGTTGTCAATCTGACTCAGTGAAAGCCGCTTACGGATGACTACAGCCCATTAAATTATATGATCATTACAATAATCATATGGTTATTGTAATAATATTACTTGATAATGATGATAGGTGTGATGGAAGTGGCGATGATTTCAATGGTGGTTGCAAGTTATAATAATAATAACAATAGAAAATCTTATAAGGGCAAAGCTTTGTAAGTAAAGCTATTAAGCCCAGAACTTGTAAGAAAATAATACATTGAGTAGTGATTTAAGATATAAATATGGTAAAATCACACTCTATGAATGTACATGTATATTCCTCTTGCCATTTTCCCTTATCAGTGGTAAGTGATGGGGTCGGGCTTTTTAGTACGCAGATGGTACAAGATTCTATGTGGAATATTGGTCAAATTACTTCTTTTCAGTCTTTCTTCTTGCTGGTGTGTCTCGGTCGTCCCCTTTTCTTTTCTTGTTGGTGTGAATAAGATAGAGATTCATTGCATCAAAAAATAGACCAGGGGTGCCAACCATTACAGAAGAAGATCTACTATAAAGTGTCAGATAATCAATGCCAACCCTAATATAATCATCATGACAATTCACGTTCTGCTGGCTATTGCCGGCTCCAGTCACCCGGTGAGGTTAATGTTCCCGGCCCATGGTGGGTAAAGCTCCTGTCGTAATATTACCATGTGTGTGTAGTTGAAAACGACGTCAAATATACAGAGTGGCTCACTCATAAGTCCCGATATGTACCAGATGTACCTACTTGTAGTCCCTGTGGCAGAGTGAGTTAGCGCGCTGGGCATTGCACACATGGTCACCTGGGTTCGATCCCCAGCGGTGTAGGAATTTTTCTGCTCTGTACTTGGATGTTCGGGGTCCACTGATACCTCGTGAGGAAAAATGAGCAGCTGCTTTGATGTGAAGCGAAAAAATACAAGATATTGTAAATTAAAGTGGTAAAGTCCTATGATTCTGCGCTAACACAAAGATAAAGCATTATTATTATTATTGAGCGCGCGATTAGCTCAGTGGTTAAGCACTCGCTTGCCATGCGGAAGGTCCCGGGTTCGAACCCCCGCGCCGACAAAAATTTGTATTCTTAATTTGGTTACAATTGTTTGTAAGGGATACCTTCCGGTGCGCTCGTTGACCCAGCACCTAAATGGGAAGTATTGTGTCACTTCTCGCCCATCAGAGGGGAGGCATACTACGGGATGGGCAGGCTACAACACAGACCACAAGCGTCTACAGTAGCTCCTGTTTCATGGCTACGAAATAAAAAAGGCTGTGAAACACTCATCTTTAAAAAAAAAAAAAAAAAAAAAAAAAAAAAAATGTAGCTACTCAAATAGTCACCGTGACCAAGTGAGCTACGTGAAGTTGGCTGACCACCTAGGGGGGCCCATATCTTGGGATTGGTACTGATACAAAACGATTTTTTTGTGGTATAAAACCGGTACAAAACGTTGAGCCAAGTAGCGACCAAATCGCTTATAGTGGTCAGCTAACTTCACGTAGCTGACCAAGTGCGGTTATGAGCTTGTACGCAATTGCTCGGAGCGAGTAGAGTTTAAACTTTTATCAAGCCTTTATTCAGACGATTGCACTAGCATCAATATATGATTACGAAATATTCAGTTATAAAATCTTCTGTTGTTCATATTTAGGAGGTGACCCCTTCTAGAAGGTTATCTCTTGTAAAGTGCGGCAAAGGTAATTCTCAGAAAGTGTATCAGCCATGCATGAAAATCGGTAGGTACAATGATTAAATTCATAACTTTGTGGCACTGATAAAGGTAACAAAGACTCCTAAGTATAGGCATGACTAAGAGCCGGCACCCGACTCTATTGCTGGCTACAAGCTCAGAGCTAGCCTTTTTTTAATTAGTCATGTGCACCAGTAGGTACACAAGGGTTTTAAAAAAGGTTTTTCATATTTGTGTTAATCACTTTCGTAATATCACAACTATTCAAACTCGCTTTAATAAATCTACGCTGAAACCAGGACTTGAACCACCGACCTCTAGGTTACAAGTCCGCCGTCCTATCTATCAACTGAGGTCGATTAGTTAAAACCAACTTACTACTTTGTCTGTCCCGGTAACTAAGTGGTCAAGGTGTTTGTCTGGTGATTCAGAGCTCGCGGTTTCGAAACCCAGCCGAGACATGACAAATTATCCTCCCATATAGTGATTTTGACCACATAATAATACGTCTTGGGCTTACTACTGAAATAATGTTTCTCAGTATAAAATAAGACGATATAATTATTATTATATTATTATGATTTTTTATCAATTGAATTGAAAACCAGCATCGATGGCGCGTTGAATGCACCGGTTCTCGTAGGATCACTGAAGTTAAGCAACGCCCAGCGAGGTGAAGACTTCGTGAAGCTGGCACTCTGGCCCAACCCACGCTTGGTACGGTCAATGTGGGTAACAGGTTTTTGAGTTACCTGCGAATCAAGGGTAACACCCCCGTCATGAGATGTACTAGCTGTTGAAAGCGACGTAAAGCCCAAAAACAATAAAAAATGAACAGTTCAATTTCATTGTTGTTAGTGTTTTCTATTGCTTGCGTTGTATTACCTCACTTCAGAGAGAACATCTGGGAATTAAAGTTAAACCCAAATCTTCTTACATACAATGATGAAGCAACTGTTATCTCTTATAGGTATGGGTGGTTATGAAACATAAAGACCCGGATTAGTCTTGAGATTTCCATCTTACATAAAGTAGGTTTTACTAAAAATATATAAAATATTTTGTAGATGAACGATTCAGGCCATTCTTTATCAAACACCTGGGCAGAGATGTGAAGAATGCCCTATTCAAAGCAAGAGCCATTAGATTGTCGCTTTGGTCGCATAATACATAATGAGTACAAGATGAAAAAGGACAAATAATTTTTCATCCACCTTTGCGGAACAAAAGTAAGAACAAATGAAGAAACTGTTTGTATGTTGTTTAGTTTTGCTGTTCAATGCCTCTTTCAACTAGTATGTTCGCTATTCGCTGAAAAATTACATTAACCTCACACAGCCTCTGGGTTGGGCCGGGAACAAATACATATAATCATGAGAGTTCGAATTTGAATGGTCACCCATCGAAGTCCTTGCTCCGCCGGACCTAGCTTAACATTAGTGACAAACTGTTAACTGGTGTATTCATCATGCCTTCAACGTTGACTTTACTTAACAAACTAAAATTAAAAAAAAAAAAAATTAATTCGAGTTTGTTATGTGGTCACAAACTCGAATTATTTTTTTTTTTTTTAATATTAGTTTGTTAAGTAAAGTCAATAATAAGACTCTGAGGGTTAGGTGGTAGAAAATGCTTTGAGCATTAACCTCGCCTGGTGGTTACCTTCCACTTAAGAGTATTATTATAAATAAGGCGATATTATTATTATTATTTTCGGCCTTAGTTATACTCTCTCATAAGTCTCATTCTATCAATAAATGGTCCATCAGATCTATTAATAGAATGTCTGAGAGCACGCTCTATTCGATACAATAGACACTTGATAGAATAGAGCTAGACAAATCTATCAGAATAGAAAAACAGTGAGAGTAGGTCAGGACCAGTGGTGTGGTTAGAGATCCTATTTATAAAAAATAATCAGAGACCCTTAGGGGTGAATTTCCCTCCGCTTCCCCTTTTTCTCTCGTCCTGTATTTCCCTCCTTTTTCGGGTCTTCATTTGTTGGTATTAACCCTTTATTGAATTTCAATTACGTAATTACTATATGAAAAACAATATGCATTAAGTCGGAATTATGAAACAGGATTAGATTAAAGCTAAGTGGACACTACCTATAGTTTAGGACACTATAGTATAATAATAATATCGCCTTATTTATACTGCCCGATTAGGACTAATGAGTCCCAATATTCCAGCAGTAAGCCCAAGAAGTATTATTATGTGGACAAAATACCAATTAGGAACATATCTTGTCATTTCCCGGCTGGGTTTTGAACCCGCGACCTCTGGATTATCAGTCACACGCCTTGACCACTGAGCTACCGGAATAGTATAGAGTAGATACTATAGGGGATCACTAAACTCAGGCTACTTATAGTGCCACTGTGATTCGTTGAAATTCCCACTAGAAGGCGTGTTAAGGGATACTCATGTCCAGTTCGATTCGATCTAATTCTGTTTCATAATTCGGCCTTCATTTATAATGTCCGATTTCCCGTTTGGGACCAAAGACTTCCATTATTCTAGCAGTTCTTTTGGTGCCACTTTATGTGGTCAACGCCTCAAAATTATTATGTATGAGGACAAATTCATGCACTGGGTGGGATTCGAACCGAAGGAAATTATCAGAGCCTGGACCACCTCCGTAGCTATGCCACTGGACAGGCAGCTCGATTACAGGCATGTTAACTTTCAACTTCCTGTGTTCTGAATCAATATCCACTGCAACTATCAGTTCCGTAGCTAACGTGCACTGGTAGTCAAGTGGCGCGCTAGTCTGGTAATTCAGGTAGCGTAGGCATCCGTTGGTTCGAACCCCACCCAGTGCATGAATTTTTCCTCATTAATTTGAGTTTGTGACCACATAATAATAAGACTCTAAGGGTGAGGTGACAGAGAATGCTTTGGGCATTAACCTCGCCTGGTGGTTACTTTCCACTAGAGTGTTATTATTAATGGAGCTAGTTAGGGACCATGTGCACCTGTGTTCGTAACCTTTTTATAAGAGAACAATTTCCGTATCCAATGCACCTCTATTAGGTAAATAACTTCTTTATAAGAGAAACCTGGATATAAGAGAAGAAAATTACGGTCCGTTGAGTTCTCTTATTCCCAGGTTCGACTGTACTAGTCAACTAGTGCACTCTATAGTGAAAGGTAAACACCAGGCGAGCTTAATGCTCGAAGCATTTTTCAACCTAGCCCTAAGAAACGTTTCATTTTTTTTTTTTTTTTTTTTTTTAAGTTTCCATGTATTTATATTTCACAATAACATCTTCAACAAACAATGAGGGTATGTATACCCACCTTCAAAAGATAAAAATCTAGACTTTTTTATTGTTAGAATTTGAGTCCAATTGTTTACAATGCGTGCATTTCTTTTCTTTTTGCTATAAAACTAAACAAATACTTCCGTTTTCTAATATTAGAAATTTCTCGGAACTAAAAAATGTCGAAGTATAAAATCTAGCTCTAACATGAGTTTTGGAAATTATCCCTTCAAATAATTAAAGTTCTTCCAATTTTTACAAGTCTACATATATTGTCGTCAGTAAAGTCTCAACTAGAAATACAATCTCAGAATTCTCAGTTCCTCCTGACATATTGTTGACGGCACGCTCAAACATTCAGCAAAACAATCCAAGAAGCAAGAATGCCAAGTGCAAAAAACTCATACTGACCTTCAGAAGAGCTAATCGCCGCAGAAAATAAACAAAGAAGTGAGCCAATCACAAGGCGAAACTAATTCACGCGCAAAGAGGTAACCCGCGAACAATTACATAACTGCGAAAATTAAATTGACCGGTAAAAAATTCGCTAAACTGAACAAAACACATGTAAACAAATTGAAACAGAAAATCCGCGGAACTAACTACTCTTTCAGTATATTTAGATATATTTACTGCCAGTATATTGAGATATATTTACAGTAAAAAAACCCGACTATTTACCGGTAAACTTCAAGCGAGTTGTTAACTCACGAAGAGACGGAGTGAAACTTGCGATTCAAACTGAGCAACTAAGTCCCCCTCCATATATAATGTGATCAATGATCTAGTGGCTAATAATGAAGCACTGGATGCTGATCGCAATAAAAAACAAACTCCCAGCAACCGGCAACAAGAAGCTATGCTTCAACATAAACTGTTCATACATATCCATATACATACATTTAGAGCATATACGAGGCCCATAGGTATATTAAAACAAAGACATACACATACATACATAGGTTCCACCATATACATTTACATAAGTTCCACTACACACTAACACAAGTTTCTTTTCCCCGAGATTTCCACAACGTTTAGTTGATGCCATGCAAGGCCAAGAATATTCACGACTCTTGGTAGTTGTGCAAGACCAAACTTCTGTAGTTGATGTGGTTAAGGTGCTAGACTTGTATTGTAAGACCAAACTTCTGTAGTTGATGTGGTTAAGGTGCTAGACTTGTATTGTAAGACCAAACTTCTGTAGTTGATGTGGTTAAGGTGCTAGACTTGTATTGTAAGACCAAACTTCTGTAGTTGATGTGGTTAAGGTGCTAGACTTGTATTGTAAGACCAAACTTCTGTAGTTGATGTGGTTAAGGTGCTAGACTTGTATTGTAAGACCAAACTTCTGTAGTTGATGTGGTTAAGGCGCTAGACTTGTACTGCAGGGATCCGTGGATCGGATCCCATCCAATGCTTGAAGTTTTTCCTAATTTATTTTCTAATTACAATTACAAGTGTTGTTCCGGAAGAGATTGCCAAAGCCAATAACCGCGCCCTTTAGTTAGGATATATAAAAAAAATTGTCTAATATTTTTTGTTTCTTTTTTTTTTATATTGTTTTTGATTTTGTATATTACTTTATAATTATCTGTTTTTTTTTATATGTATGTATAATATACAGTAAAATGTAAGAAAACAGAAATTTCTGACTCAATTTTGCAACATACTGTATGTCCTTATTAATGAAGTGTATAATTATAATAATAATAATACTGTGTGAATTAGGTAGGTGGTAGAAAATGCTTTGAGCATAAACCTTGAGATCTCGCCTAGTAGTTTCCAGTTTTTCCACTAAAGAGTATTATTATTATTATTGAAAGGTCACTGATCCAAGTCCTAACCTCTCTTACTTAACTTCAGTGACAAGAGCTGATGTATTCAAACTGATATTCATATCTCTACATAATATCTTAAATTCGAAGCACATGTCTATGTATTTGCTAATTTTCGCCCTAGGTTCTAGGTTTTTATTACTGGTGACTGCAAAATCCATGAGCTGTACTTTTTCATCTTTATTTGTGTTCACCCAAAATGTCTGGTCTCTTGTGTTTCTTTTTTGTTTATTAAGAGATGAGTGTTTCACAGCCTTGTGGTTTGTGTTGTAGCTTGCCCATACCTCTGATGGGTGAGAAGTGACATAATACTTTCCATTTAGGTGCTGATTGGTTGAGTTGAATAGGTCACAGAACTCTTCCACTTTAAAGAATACTTGTCTGGCTGGGGGACGTTAAATAGGGAGAAGACTAGTGTCTCGCTAGATGACCATAAACAGAGAACGGACTAGCAAACCCTAACAAGCCAGGCTAGATTGCATTTTCTCAAGGGTTTATTAGCTTATAAAGAAGAAGCCTAAGTTCTCACGATGGTTGATCGCACATAGAAATATGTGGCTCAGAACGAGTCAATTTTTCACTCAAGTTGGCTTGAGACACAGGCTTTACAGAAAGACAGTAAAAAAGTCATTATTATTACTTTTTGATCTTCTTCTTTTTACTTTTAACAAACCTACTTGGGAAGGAAGCAGGGACTTTATTTTGTTTCTTTTGACATTTCTTCATTTAAGATCCCCTTTGAAGTACAATATCTTTCGTATTTTTATGAGAGGAAAAAGAACAAAAGAGGCCGGCGTTTGTTCAATAAATCATTTAATTTCATATAGTTCGTTGCCTGTTAGAATTAGCCACGCAAACTACGTAAAACATAATGAACTCAAAAACATCTGTGGCGTCTCGTCTGGTAGTTTTCCCCTATTTAAAGCCTTCTCCACGGTGGCAACTCTCCACATTCAAGCTCCAGTTCTTCCAATCACACCAAGTGGCACGTCTTCTGTTGTATCTGCAATGGGAAACCTTCTTCTACTTTTGTCGGTCTCCCTAGCTGTCTTCATAATTGCAGGTAAGGTTTTTTTTGGGGGGGGGGCTTTCTGTAAAGTGGCAGGTCTCTCTAGCTGTCTTCATAATAGCAGGTAAGGTTTTTCTTTTTGGTGGGGCTTTCTTTAAAGTGGCAAGTCTCTCTAGCTGTCTTCATAATTGCAGGTAAGGTTTTTCTTTTGGGGTACTTTCTTTAAAGTGGTAGGTCTTTCTAGCTGTCTTCATAATTACAGGTAAGGCTTTTATTTTGGGGGGCTTTCTTTAAAGTGACAGGTCTCTCTAGCTGTCTTCATAATAGCAGGTAAGGTTTTTCTTTTGAGGGGGCTTTCTTTAAAGTGACAGGTCTCTCTAGCTGTCTTCATAATAGCAGGTAAGGTTTTTCTTTTGAGGGGGCTTTCTTTAAAGTGACAGGTCTCTCTAGCTCTCTTCATAATTACAGGTAAGGTTTTTTTGCTTTATTTAAACTGACAGGGTTCTCTTATCTGAGGTCTTACACTCAACCAACCACTTTTCTTTTTCATATTTAAATGGGTACATAAGGGCGAATTCTGAAACAGGATTAAAGTTAAGATAAGCCAGACTGTCCTCAATCTCGGGCAATAGTGATTGGTTGAAAGTTGACGGGAATGACGGGGTGTCTGGCTTATCTTTGGCCCATAGTAGTCACCGCAGTCGACTGGACAAGTTGGCTTCAAAGCGCGCTCATTGAATTTCTTGATCCTCTCAATGAGCGCCGTCATGCTGCTTCGAGGTTTTACAAAAGCTTATTTCTGGCGAAGTATGATTGAGTAATTTTATGCATTACTTATTCTACCTTCATCTTTTTTTGTAGATAACATGTACATCCATTTAGTTTATTCTTTCGGCTCAACATAAATGGAACAATGACTGATGTTAGGGTAGGTCTGTTATAGTCAGTGATCAGTATGGTTTATAGGTAATTGGAGTTGGGGTCTATTATTTGGTTCTATATTATTGTAAAGTTCCATTGAACGTATTATTGGAAATTTATATAGATAGGAGATTTATATTTATATTCATCTTCTTCTCATTCTCTTTTCCATTTTCCAAAACTATTTGGGGTCGGCATTGGTCAAACTTTTCCTCGTGGTTGAGCTTGTTTGATTCTGGCACTCTTATTACCTCGGCTGCACGCCGTTCCTAACGCCAACCCTGTCGAAGTCACCATTGGTATCATTAGTGCTGACACGTCTGGTACCGCAAAGGAATGCAGAAAATTCAGAGATGAACATTTTTTTTGTATACAATATGGGGTTTGGTGGAAGAGAAAGCCTCGCCTCTTGGTTCTCTAAATTGACATACATCTGTTTTGTATTGCAAATAAATAAATAAATTAAAAAAAAACCTACATATTCTATTGTGTTCCTTTTTTCCATGCCCTATTTTGTTGAATGTATCATGTAGTTGACCAATAAAGTGTGAAATAACAATAATATTCCACAGTTGACGGCAATTACAATCGGCGGAAAGACAAGGGTCCCAGTGTTAAATTGACGCTGGGACGCGGTTCGCGGAATTCACCCACTTCGTCCGATTCTGGTGTGGATAAGTCCCTCAGACAACCTTCATCCGGTTCGTCCGATTCTGGTGTGGGTCTGTCCCTCAGACAACCCGGCCAACCACCGCGACGGCCTCAACCACCACAGCCACCAACCCCACAACCCCCCCACACTGTTGGGTCACTTAAAAGGTAAAATACAGGAGGAATAAAAAGACGGGTGATGTTATAAAAAATCCCAAATTAGACGCTTTTGCTTTATTTTGTTAAAACAGGGTCTCACTTCAAAAAAGTTCTCTCACTCTCAAAATCCCTAAATGTCCCTTTTCAGCGTCAATTTTTTTCTTCAAATAACCCAATCAGATTGTGCTGTTAAACAGTTGCAAGGGAGATTTGGGGACTATGAGAGCGAGAAAGCTTTTTTTGGAGCAAGACCCAAGTCACTCGCACTCTATTCATTGCTTTTTGCTAACTTTTTTCTATATAAAATCATTAAAAGCGACATCACTAAGCGAGGTTTTTGGCTTTTTTTGAACCTTTAACAGGTAAAAGAACCTTTTATAATTACAATTACCATGTAATGAACTACCCTAAACATTGCGAACAGTTTGTCTTTCACACATAACAAGATAAATAACCACTGAATTTTATTTATGTTCTGCTATGGCTGTCTCACAATCTTTTGGAAATTCAGGTACAGAAATCTCTTCCTATTTCTACATAGATTGCCTAAAATTTTGATGTTTGTTTTTTTAGAAAATTTGTGTAGGGCTTTCAACTAACCTATTTATAAAAAAGACTTATACTTGTAGTTCTGCGAACTGTAAACCTCACAGAGATTTTACTGTCGAATAATAAATGTCATAACAATCATGAGAACATCGAGACCTTTCATTCAATATCCTACTCAATGGGTTTGAAAAAAAAATCACCCGGCCCTTTTTAGAATTTTTACTACAGTGCGACTCCCTTAGCTTTCACGACCACAAAATTTCACTATCGAAAGAAGAATCCCGCTAACTCGAAATTCAAGGGACAGGAGTGTCATTTCGAGTTATCGGGATATCAAAAAAGGGGCGAAGTTCAACAAGGGCCGAAGAATTATTTCGAGTTCACCGGGATTTCGAGTTAGCGAGATTCTACTGTACCTCTGTTAATTGATAGAGGATTTAAAAGGTTGATCAAGTTTTTATCTGCATGACCAGTGACAACCAAACTATTTATAAGTATGTCCGCATTTTGGATGCGAAGATTTGGTTCTCTGGTCGAAACTTGGATGAGACTTTTTATCAAACAGGGGAAACTGTTCAGTCGGCAAGATTTGCAAAATATACATATATAAAATACTTTATTGGTACAGAATTTTTCCTTATATTTCAAGATGGCTTCCCTACACTTGTAAGTTACAGTTCCATATTATATGTATATTGGCTCAGGCTACTGGTGTAGGGTCGACATGACTCATAAGTTGTGCTTTATTTAGACTGTCAACGCCAGACACGTGATCCTGTCATGCTAACAGTTCGTAAGTATCTGTTATCTTCTGGTGCTAATTAACAACATATGGTTGTAATCATAATTTATTGTATTGTTTTTTTTAACATTACATACAATTTACAATTATTGAAGGGCTCGCTCAAAAAACGAGCTATCTGCATTTTTCAAAATTGTAGGGAAACGGTGTCATTTCACGTTGTCAAGTTATCTGTCATATGGTCCGTTTTTGTACACTTGTAACTATCGGAGAACCAGCAGCTCTTCACCAATGAAGCAGCATATTTTTGAGACCCGAAACCTTTGAAAACGCGATTTAAAAAAATATGCAGATATTATGTAGTGATGGGTTGTTTTGAGCTTTTGTTAAACTGCCGACCCTGTAGCACGGGAAATTTGAAAATTAGAGAGCGGACTGTATCACTTAGGTTTGGAGGGTTTGAATCTCGTCAATGCCAAGTTCAAAGTTTTAGATAATTATGTAATAAGAAACAAACTGACACCAAAAATAATAAATGTTTGAGTCTTACCTGGTGACTTCGCCGATTTAATTTATTACTTTTGAAAACCCGATACTTACTCCCCACTTGTAGTAAAGGAAAAAGAAATGAGATTCTACAAGTTCCCTACCAGAGTTAAACCCCTTGTGCCATTTAATAATTAATTTTGGAGGAAAAATATGAAACCACACTTGCAAAGGACTGGTTTTAGATAGTTCTAGGCGAACTTATTAGCTTGACGCTATTTCACAAAAATTGTATACAAAAATTGAGCATAGATTGCATTTCACCGAATCAAAAAGGAGACAAGAAAATCGACAAATTTAACAAGTTAGGTATTTGCTTTTGCCCTTTCACAGTATGTGGCCTCAAAATTTTCCCCCCACCTTGAAAGGGTTAACTTTCAAATTTATAACTACCTACTAGCGGGCTGTCGCCGGCTTTGCGGGCCGAGGCATGGCCGTGCGGAGAAATAGCGTTGAAAGCAAAAATCCTTTTTCGCCAATGGCAGGTGTTGTAGTGGGAATTTTGAAAATTGCACATCTAGACTATAAGACAAAGCTACCTACCAAATTTCAGCTTCCTAGGACTTACCACTTCGGAGAAACAGTGATGAATCAGTCAGTGAGTGAAACTCTCTTTTATAAGTATAGATTTATCTGTTCGTTTGTTTTCAAGCTATTGGTACGTTGCAAGGAATGGAAATAACTGACTGAAAAGTCGACCAACAGACACAAGCCTAACTAACCTTAGTCGTGTTTGGGTTGGATCTGTAACAATTTTTTTTAAAAAGATGAGTGTTTCACAGCCTTTTTTATTTCGTAGCCATGAAACAGGAGCTACTGCCCATCCCGTAGTGTGCCTCCCCTCTGATGGGTGAGAAGTGACACAGTACTTCGCATTTAGGTGCTGGGTCAACACGAGCGCACCGGGAGGTATCCCTTACAAACAACTGTAACCAAATTTTGAATAAATTTTTTTGTCGGCGCGGGTGTTCGAACC
The DNA here is from genome assembly GCA_024516035.1 of Bactericera cockerelli. Classification (NCBI taxonomy): domain Eukaryota; kingdom Metazoa; phylum Arthropoda; class Insecta; order Hemiptera; family Triozidae; genus Bactericera; species Bactericera cockerelli. Next base: position 4,960,137 of record CM044955.1, read on the forward strand.
CGGGACCTTCCCCATGGGAAGGGAGTGCTTAACCACTGAGCTATTCGTGCGCTCATTCTCAAATGGTTTATTTTCTTCTTCTAGGCGTACCGACGAGGCAGCGAGTAGTAGCCTTCATGACAAGGAAAAAAGACAGCGTGAATTCTTAATTGAATTGAACCAGGACCTCGCTCGAGAAAACAAGCGAGTAGCTGAAGAAGTCATAGCAGCAAGAGATTTTTACAACAAACATGTAAAACAATTACCTGGAATCGAATACCGCGCACGAGGGAAAGCAGAAGCAGGTAAAGGAAACTCACTCAAAGGTGCTGCGTGCGCAGGTACTGATGCGCGCGCAGGCCAAGTAACTCAAGGTCAAGGTCATTCTTCCTTTCCTAGTCCTGTTCCTCCTCCTTGCTTTTCTACAAATCCTCTACTAGGGCAAAGACTTGTACTATTGTCTACTACAGATCCTCGAATAGCGGAAGGATTTGTACAGCCAAAATGATACCTGATAATTGTTTCCTTAATTCCAGATTTCTCTGATATTATACAGTTCTCCTATATCCAGGTTTGATTGTATTATAGATTTATTTAGTTCTAAGGGTGGTGCGTTTATTAATCGTCAAATAATAATAATGAGATCGCGGTAGTTACCGTGGCCGAGTGAGTTAGCGCTCTAGGCATTGCATGCACGGTGACCTGGGTTCGATCCCCAGCGGGACAAGATTTTTTCTGATCTGATGTACTTGGGTGTTCGGGGTCCACTCACACCTCGTGGGGAAAAATAAGTAGCTGCTTTAATGTTAGCAGCGACCAGTGGCGGAATTATAGGCAAAAATAAAATATTGGGATATTAAAGATACACAGTCCTATAGTTCTGCGCTACCCACTTTAATTGTGATATAATAACACAAAGAAACACATTTTTATAATAAGATCGCTTTATTTATACTACCCAAGTAGTAATGAGTCCCATTATTCCAGCAGTAAGACCTATTACTATGTGGTAAAAATCCCAATTGTGAGGAAAACATGTCATGTTCCTGCTGGGTTTCAAACCCGCGACCTTTGTAATATCTGGAGAGTGCCGCCTTTACCACTGAGCTGCCGGGATTATAGTACAAGATTAAACTAAGGATAAGCCAGTCTGTCCCTCAAGTCGGGCTATAGTGTGCTGTGATTGGTTGAAACTCCGACTTGAGGGCGTGTCTTGCTTATTTTATCTGTGATCTCTCGTGATGCTGGCTATATCCAGCCCACTCAGGCTGGGTAAGGTTAATTTGTGTATAAAGTAAGGTTAATTTTTGCTGGTATAAACACCCTCGACTCACAGGTCCGTCACGCCCACTACTACCGCTACTGCCAGGGGCGCCATATGAACCGCAACCTCAACCTCAACCTCCAACCGAAGCCAACCCTCTGGAGTGTCCGCATTGTGGAAGTGTCTGGAAATCCCAGAAAGCACTCGTCTCCCACCGAAGAAATATTCTCTGCCAAGCTCGGCGTAATAACGAGACAACGATACAATATTAAATGGACTATCAACCCGGCTCTTTCCTCAGCTGAGTATGTAGAGGTCTACAATCTATTACTTCCGAAATTTCTGAGAAATCGGAAGTATAGTGTTTGTTTTTGTAAAAATAATAATATTTTTTTGCTCCGATTTCAAGTTTTTTCATATATCTCCTAGTTTCATAAAGTCCCGAGAAACTTTAGTTTTGTGTCTGTCTGTCGATGTCGGTCTGTTAAATATAGGTATTCCTTGTAACGCGCAAAACTCAGAAATGTGTTTTTTCATGACAATCGGCCGTTTATCTCGCAGACGAAATTAATTTCAAATATCTCGTAAACAATAAGAGATTTTGAATTTTTTATAGATGAAAATCATATTAAATGGTAATCACACACACTTTACATATTTTGAATATCTATTTCTTGATTAAATTTTGCACAGTAATTATGTGCAAATATCTCGTAAGCGACAAGGGATATGAAAATTAAATTGAATATTTCCGGTGAAGGCCTGGTCATCTTCTCGGATCCAACTGATAAGATTTTAGAATTAAAGCTTCCTTTTGATTTAAAAGTACCACCTTTATTGCCAATTGAATAAAAAATAGCCTGATTAGTCTCATTACCTTTCTTTCAATATCATTTATACATAGTCCACTAAAAAGCTTAATCTTTCATATTCTTTCAAAGAATTCTTTGTATATTTTGTGTATTTTTTAACAACAGAATAATAAATTATATTATTAATGAGAACTTTATTTATGGCGTGCTTGATTTCTCATTTCATGATAAATTCTAGGAAATTACACCAAGTGGTGATTGACTGGTTTTTTTTTAAAGATATTTATTTACAGAGGAGACTTAACAACCAGAGTCCTTGCTTCTATTGACTGGTTAGTTCTCTGCGTTTTAAAGCCATTTTCGCCAGCGGAAAAGGCAAAAAGAATTTAACATGAAATTAATAACTTGTGGTGGTTGGATTGTGAGTTCTTTACATTATGGGATATGAAGAAAAAGATTGTATTATTTTTCGGTCACAGCGTCTTCCCTAATAAATTTGAAAGCTTCCAGTCTTTCTCTCCGAATTTGGGGATTTTTATCGAAGCCCAACTTCAATCAAAATTTTCTCGTTTTCTTCAAACGAAAAAGTTGTCTGCGTTGGCGTTGATTGAAAAATATCCTTTGATTTGAATGCTCTTTGTGCTTCAGTATTGCTCAGAAAAATATTTTCGTCATCTCATCAAAAACGGAGGCAGAGGCAACACTATGTTGTAGAGAAAGACAAACAGACTTTGGGATAGAATGTGATAGATTTTTTTCAATTTGGATTTAACGTCGCTTTCAACTGCATGGTCATATCACTAATAGAAATTTTTTCAAGATATAACATATAAATTATAATTTATAAAAAATAATTACTATCATCTCCATCTTCATACTTGAATCACACCACATCCATCATCGACTTGAAAACGTCTCAATTTGTACCGCGATTCTCTTAATCCCATTGATACACCACGAATTAGTGCAACTTGGGATTTGGTTTCTATCCAACCAACAATTCTTTTGTAAGATTGAGACCATTTAAGTGACAGATGGTCAAAAAAGAATACAGATTGGTAAAAAAAGAAGTAAAAAAATCCGTACACCCGTCTAAGAGAAAGTCCCAAGTTAAGCAAATAATTTGTGAAGCAAGATTGAGTAGTTGTGATATCACGATTGTGATGAACACGGATTTGATAAGAAAAATAATATATATTTTTTTCAAGGTAAGTGTGCCCAGGAACCGCTTTTGCATTACTTCAGGACTTCAGGGCACTTTACCTTTACACCCATGCCATTCCGGAAACGGAAAATTTTGGTAAGAAATATCCGCTTCGGCTGGGATTCGAACCCGCAACCTCCGGTTTAGTAACCAATGCTCTTAACCACTGAACCACAAAGGTCGGCTAGGAGGTGTTACAGAGAAAAAAAGAATCACATGACCAGACGAGACCTGTGACTTTTCATCGCGAGCCCATCCATCACCAGGAGTCACAATTCACATCCTCAGAATCCGCGCAGAGCAGAGCACGAAAAAGCACCCGAATTTCTCGGATGTCACTTTAAAGAAGTTGAGAAATGTCACTTTAAAGAAGTTGAGAAATGTCACTTTGAAGAAGTTGAGAAATGTCACTTTGAAGTGACGTGAGAGGATGTTCGTGTAAATGACGGCTGAGAGGCACTCGCTAGGCATACTGATGAGCAGACACCCCGGCCAGGGTGACTTCCTGTGCTAAGGGTCCCTCACATTGACTCACGCTGACGAAAATTTCATATAACAATAATTATAACATAGTGTGTTGACGCTGATTAATTAATAATAAATAAATCTCAACCAGGAGGTTGAACAACGTCGACCCTGCGAGATAAGACAGAGTAAAAGGAGAAGAAGAAATGAAAAAAAAAAAAAAAAATGAAAAAAAAAAAAAAACAAATAAGATGATAACAACTTCCCCATCGATCTTACTATGGATGCAAATGTTTTGCTGACATGTATTTGCATCGTCTGAGCATACACGCTATGGTCTGAGTGTTTTTTTTAACAGATTTTTTTTAAAACCCAAAACTTCGAGTGAATTTCTGTCAGTGTGAAGGGCCCTTAGACAGGAAATCTACAACCGCGACTCTATCCATCCCGTCTGCCGTCAGCTTCATTCTTGTAAATAATGAAAATTACAAAATCAAGAATCAGTTTGATATGTCAAATGGGCAGAAGGAAGGGGGAGGGTGGATGTGGGCGGGACATTGTGAGGGTGAGAAGAGGGGGAGGAGAGAAGGGCGGACATGAGAGAGGGAAGAGGTTGCGAGAGGAGTGGATTCTGGAGAGAGAGAGAGAGAATGGCGTGGAATGATTAGAAGAGGGAGAGGGAAGTGTGAGAGAGAAAAGGGAATGAATAAGACGGAGGAGGTGAAAGAGAGGGCGGGGAAAGGTAATAGAGGGAAGGAGGGAATTGTAAAAGTGAGAGTAGAGGAGAGAGGGAACAAAGAGGTAGAGAGAAGCGTGCATTTGGAGTGACTCATAGGAGTGATAGAGAGAGAGAGAAGGGACATGGGGAGTGGTAAGGAGAGAAGAGAAAGTGAGGGAAGAGGACTGGAGTGGATCAGGGGGGGGGAGGGGGAGAGAGAGAGAAGAAAAGTGGTGGAATGATAAGAGGAGAAAGAGAGAAAGGGGGAGGGAGGTATGACATTGTGAGAGTGAGAGGAGAAGAGAAAGGAAGGGCGATGAATGTGAGAAGAGGAGTGAGAGGAGAGGAAGAAAGGTGATGATATGGAGGAGAGAAAAGGATGAGAGAGAGGAAGGCACGTGGGGAGTGGTAAGGAGAGAAGTGGAAAGCGAGGAAAGGACTGGAGTGGATCAGGGGGGGGAGAGAGAGAGGAGGAAGAAAAGTCGTGGAATGATAAGAGGAGAAAAGGGGAGGGAGGTGGGACATTGTGAGGAAGGAGAGGGAAGGAAATGGTGAGGGGGAGGAAGTGGTGAGGAGAGGAGGGTGAGGGAAGTGGTGAGGAGAGGAGGAGTGAGGGAAGTGGTGAGGAGAGGAGGATGAGGGAAGTGGTGAGGAGAGGAGGGTGAGGGAAGTGGTGAGGAGAGGAGGAGTGAGGGAAGTGGTGAGGAGAGGAGGAGTGAGGGAAGTGGTGAGGAGAGGAGGAGTGAGGGAAGTGGTGAGAGAGGAGGAGTGAGGGAAGAGGACGGAGCACAAAACAGGAAATCTAGCGCACTTGACAACATTGTAATAGATTTGAAGTCATTTGGAAAGCTCGTATTTACCACCTACTCATGTATCAAATGTGTGAGGAGGGAGGCAGGTGTCATGGTTTTAATTATTTTGTTGAATTTCATGAGATGTAAAAATCACAAATTGTCGATGGCACATTGAGTACACGAGTTCTTGTTCTGTTACTGAAGTTGAACAACGTCCAGCGAGGTTAGCACTTGGATTGGTATAGTTATAAGTAGGACTGTCGGCCGGGACTCATTTGGGAAGTTCTTCAGAAAAACTCTCACTTTCAGAGGGTTCAGGACGTTACCAAAGCTTTGAGAAGCAGTTTGAGACCATTCAAATTCAAACCCTCAGGCTGGGTGAGGTTAATTTTAGCAGCTGGTTTGTGAGTTTCCGGCAAATGGAAATCCTCGTCGTGAGATGACCATGCAGTTGAAAGCGATGTTAAACCAACAAACTGGAAAAATCACAAATTATAATTGAATAAGCATACATATCTTTCCAACTTTCCAAGGTCATCAGAGACGGGAGTTTTACCCTCAACTTTCAGAAAACTCTCAAAACTGCTGCTACTCGTATTAACCTCATCCAGCCTCGGTTGGGCCGGGAATCACGAACTTTTCACCTTGCTGTATGAAGTGTATTCAACAGGCCATCGGCCCTGGCTATGAAATGTTTTTAAGTTAAGTTTGTGTTAATCACAATCACAACTACTCGAACTCGCTTTACTGAATATTTGCTCTCGGGACTTGAACCACCGACCTCCAGGTTACAAGTCCGCCAACTTATCGGCTATGAGCTGTATAAAGGATGTAAAGATCCAAACTACATTGTTATTATTTCAGATGAGATTCACAGTCTTTTCTATTTCGTAGCCATAAGACAATGCAGATATGCCTCCCCTCTGTTGGGCGAGGAATGAATTTTTTTCTATGTTACAACATTTATTATTATTATACAACGCTTTATTAGGTATAAATGGACATTATGTACATACAAATAATTAATTTAACAATGAAAAAAAATGGAAACAATAATACAATATATACAATGAAAATGAAAAAGAATAGAAAATATATAAAAATATAAGTCCTAACTAAAGGGCGGGGTTATTGCCTATGGCAATCTCTTCCACCCAACCAAAAGAATCGTATAAAGAGACTGTGTTCATAAAATAATTACATTTTTCAGAAACAAAAGTTCCTTTGATTGATTGATTCTAAACGTGCAAGTTATCAGCATGGAAAAATAATTAATTGAGAACTCGTAACGACTCAAATCTGTCCCGTCAATTCGGCCATCTTGGTTAGTTTTAACACAGAAGATATCACAATAATAACAAAAATAATTTTTCTTCTTACATACTTTTGCTGGTAATAACGGTAGCCATAGTGGATAGTTTGGTATTGGACAGATTTATTACGTTATGAAGTCTCCAGTAGTTATACCTCCATGGTTATCAGACACTTGATGGCTATTAAAATGGCTAACATTTTTGTGATGTTTTGACTTCTATACTTTTGTAGTAGAAGACAGCATTCAATAGTATTTCCACGAATAAATAATTTCTGATAACGCATTTGATGCAATCACAGAAATGTTATCATTGCGAGACCCTGACCTACTCTTTTCCCTAACTACTCTTATCATTTTGAATATCCAGATCAGTGGAGGAGTCGAGACACCTTTCAACCGAACCGAGAATGTGGACAACTTTGAGGAAGTGATTCCTCCCAGCAACAAAGGGTCTCACATCAGCGAGGAGGTGATGTCCATTGGAGACGAGACAGTGAGGAAGCAGGACATGGAGGACATGCCGGAGGATGTGGAGGAGGAGGAGGGGGACATGGCGGAGGACCAGTGGATGAGTGAGGCCTTGCTGGACGTGGCGTACTACCTGAGAGCCCACAAGTTCGGGGACTTCGACAGACGCTATCTGCGAGAGGAAGACGCAACCGATGAGGACAGGAACTTGTTTGTGAAATTCCCCGAGCCTCCTCTGAGGAACTACCACTGGGAGGTGTTCAAGTACTGCTCGGTGGGCCTGGAGTCCTGCCTCAAGTACCTGCACGGGATCGCCATGGACGCCTACCTGCAGAGGACCTCCGACGCGGGCGTCCTCATGAGCTTGCAGGACTGGACCTGGGCGGAACACAACGCCACCATCCTGGCTGTGGACGGGGAGTGCAGACGCCTCAGGGATCTGGACTGGGCGCAGGCGCAGCCGTTCCAAGGCCCGCTGGAGAGGTTCCAGTGGCGGGTCAGTGCCAGCTACTTCATGTGTTGGTACACGCTGCACAATCATTCGGCTTTGTCTTTCTTCGGTGAGCCTTGTGACAACTTCGCTGACTGTTTGCAAGATGGCTCGCGTGCTCACAACAGGGACTGGCGGGCGGATGACGGGACTGCCTTTGCCTGTGCCCGCTATAGCTTCTGTCCTGATGTGTGCTGCCCACGAAGGTGAGTTTTTTTGGCTAGCGTCCCTTAACACTTTAGAATATCCCTCGTGCAAGAGGGATATTCTAGATACCAAAAGAAGTTTTTGTACAAAGGGTGAGCTTCTTAAACATTTGATAACTATTTTCGTTTTCATTACACTTTAAATGAAATTGTTCAGATTTTTACTAAACAAACAAACCAGGTTAAGAGGTGGAAAATAATTTAGACAAGGACCTCGCGCCTAGTGGTTACCTTCCTCTAAAATCTGAAGAGTCTAGTATTAATTACTACAGATGTTCAGATTAAGCGACAGATTAGGAAACATGATTAAATAGACAAGCCTGGCTACCCCGCAAGTCGAGCTATAGTGCGCTGTGATTGGTTGAAACTCCGACTCAAGGAAGGTTCTGTCTCATTTAAACCCGTTTATCACTACGACCCTAAGATCTCTGTCCCCACAGGCACGTAAGGTATCGAACAGAATGCGCGCACTCTCCATTCGCTCCCTGCTGGGATATGGAAGAGCTCCAGACTCGGTTCTGTGACTTGCCACCCGAGCTCAACACAGACTTAGCCTCGCTTATCTACAACCGCTGGAACGTGTCCTGTCGCTGCCGGGAGCCGGGCTTCGTTTGGGACTCGCGCTTCGGTATGTCAAACTTGAATAAAGCAGAAACCTGGATATAAGAGAAAAAAAGTCCCTTAACTAAGGTTCGAATCCCGGCACAGTCAGAGCTTGGCTCTGTACTTGGAATGTTGTGGGGTCTACTCATACCTCGTGAGAAAAGAGTAGCTATTTGAATGGATAGCAATATCAGTGACGGCATTACATCAGAGGAAGTTACTTGTAATGCTGTCCTTTACAGCTTTACACAATAAAATAGTGACACAATAAACGACACAAAGAATCCAATTATGATATCACATCGTGATTAAAACAACAAATACGATACTTTCTTTATTAATATGATATCATAACAAATATGACACTTTATTCAAGAAACATATGAACACCTTAAATATTAATATAGGAGTACAAGCTTACATTCAGAATGTGGTTTTGAAGAGGAAATTGGAAAGCATTATGATAGACTACAAGAATCAGAATGAAGATTTTGATGAGGAGATTCTAGAGGAACTGCTAGCATCAGCAGACCTCTAATGTTTTAAAATGTTGTCAAATTATAAATAAAATTGATAATTTATTTTACTGAAGTGAGTTATAAGGTCGGGATTATCGACATTCCCTTCCACCTTTGACATTCCCTTCCACCTTTGACATTCCCTTCCACCTTTGACATTCCCTTCTACCTTTGACATTCCCTCCCACCTTTGACATTCCCTTCCACCTTTGACATTCCCTTCCACCTTTGACATTCCCTTCCACCTTTGACATTCCCTTCCACCTTTGACATTCCCTTCTACCTTTGACATTCCCTTCCACCTTTGACATTCCCTTCCACCTTTGACATTCCCTTCCACCCAACCCTTAATTCGCGTCGACAGGTATTTGCATTGACCGGAACGAATGCATCGAAGGGAACCACTCCTGTGACGGCACCAGCGAGCTTTGCTTCAACACCGTGGGAGGGCATGGCTGCTGCTGCCGCTGGGGCTTCGAGTACGATGCGGCCTCTGGGAACTGCACACGAGGCGCAGCTTTGGAAAGAATTGTGGATCGTGTGAAGGTGCCTCGAACGGTGACACAAATCGAAGCAAAGAAACCCCAACCAGAGCCCGTCTCAGTTGGGGACATTTTTCGTTCGATTTTCGCTTTTTTAAAGTCGTTATTTACGTGATTTTTCTAGACACCTCAAATTAAAGAAAGAAAATTCTCATAACATATCTATAGCCCAGTTTTGGTCTCAAAAGGTTTCGAATATTGATAAAGATTTTTTGTTGTTGTTGAAAAACTAACAAATAATAATATCACCTTACTTATACTGCCCGTCTAGGACTATTAAGTTTTATTATTCAAGCAGTAAGCCCTAGCCATATTATATTATGTGGTCAAAATAAGGGTTGGGTGGAAGAGATTGCCAAAGGCAATAACCCCGCCCTTTAGTTAGGACATATAATTATGTATATATATATTTTTTTTCTTCTATTATATTGTACTTTAATTTGTAATTATTTGTGTTTTTTATAACATGTCCTATTAATAAAGTGTAAATAAATAAATAAATATAATTTCAAATGGGGCATAACTTCTCATTCCGGCTTGTTATTGAAGCTGCGAACTCTGGATTACAAGATCGACTGTCCTGGACCTTCGAGACACCAGGACTGACTGACTGGAGTGTTTGTTGTGCAAAATAACATAAACAAAAGTTTGCATATCTGTCGAAAAATGACAAAGATATAGTTATGATGACAATGAATACACATCAAAATACATGGCCAATTATGGACACAATACTTCCTCGTGATTGGTTCACATTGTATAAGCGGCAATTTTGAGATTTTAAACTAAATCACTTGTGTCTCCAAAACCGCTTAATAGATTATCTTCAAATTTGCTCTATGTGGTAGAATATCATTTTCCTACATTTTATTCTACAAAAAATTCTGTAGCCGCAAGTCGTGGACCTTATTTTTTGACTTTTTGTCAAAAATTTCGGACGTTCTTAAATATCAGAGCTCAATCAAAATGTATTTAAAAAATAAATAAATAAATACAATTACACTATGTAAAACGATAATACGCATATAATTGCAAAATTTCATCAAAATCGGGTGTGCCATTCACGAGATACACCTAATCGTATAAGTAAAAAGTTAGTGGTCAGCCGCATGGTCTCTGTTGTCAGACGCATGGTCTCAAGAACCGCTGGTGACAAGTTGATATATCTAAAATGGAACCATTTACAATACGTCTCCTATAAGGGTACAAAATTACGTCAAAATCCGTTCAGTAGTTTCTGAGATTTGCGCGTTACAAGGAATTTATTTAACAGACAGACAGACACATAACCAAAGTTACTCCGACGGTTATGAAACGTCCAAAAATATGAAAAAAATTGAAATCGGAGCAAAAAAATATTGTTCTTTATGATTTCTAATATTAGAAGTTTCTCGGAAGTAATTTATGGAATAAGCGATGGTTAAGCTAAACTCCAACAAAACGTGTCTAAATAATATTACTTGATATGTACGTGTGTATTGTTATTATATCTATTTAACGTGTCTAAATAGTATTATTAGATATGTGTATACGTATTGTTATTATATTTATTTTATTATTAATTCAGTTTTTGATAAGATCCGGCTGAGTTGGTTATCACTCGGACAATCCGGGCATAACCGGATGGATCCGGTCACATCCAGTGCTGGGTGAGTTCCAGTAGAGATCGCCTGACATGAACACATCAGTGAGCCACAAATTTAGCCTTGAAATTTACACGCAGTTCTTGTGTCGTAGCTTGACCGATAAAGCGGCGGACTTGTAACCTGGAGGTCGGTAGTTCGAGTCCCAAATTTGGTAAAAAATATATCTTGTGCGTTTACACGTGGATAAAAGCATTACGATAAGGTTTCAGCAAAGATTTAGTAAAGCTAGGTTGAGTAGTGGTGATATCATGAGAGTGATTAACACAAATAAAAAATGAAAACTTTAAAATAAAAAAACAACTAAGTACATGTAGTTGGGTCTTTTACTGTAAATTTCGTTCTCTGCCCTCTGTACAATTAAAAAAATAATAATGATATTTATAATAATATAAACAACGTCCTGCTAAAAAAGGGCAGGGTCGTTGCACAATGCACATATTTGCGGGAATTGAGGCTGGCTGCCAATAAAATAAAAATGTAAAGAAAAAAAAAAAAAAATTCAGTAGTAAATTTTGTATAATTATTCCATTATTGTTATCATGAATATTATGATAATACTAGCTATCATAATATTGTATTGATGCTCATTTAATTTCGTAATCAGGTAGGTATTAATGAGGTGTTCTCAGCAGGTGTCAGCCAGGTCGACAGCCTATCAATGACAGTAATGACAATCAGATTTTGCATACCTTGCCAGTGCATGTAATTAATTGTTGCAAAATTATGGACACATCACTTCCTCGTAAATGTGAAGCAAATGTACATTTTATTTTTCAACAATATACAGGGTGTTTCAGAAAAGTGTGCCTTTATTTTAACCACGCGTTATATGGACCATTATAGGGAGGGGGGGTCAAGTCTGAAACAAAATGGGCGAAAGTGCGTCATAAGGGAGATACACGACTCTAAAGGTTCTTTAATTATTTTTTTAAGGTTTTGAATTACGTCTTAAATGTAAGTGTTATTGAAAATCAAAAAAAAAAAAAAAAAAAAAAATCGATTCCCTATAGAAAATGACGCCGTTATTCTCATGTGGAAATCGAGATCATTGCACTCTCGAGGGCGGCCACAGGAGGGTTAAGTGAAAGAAAAATAGGCCATACTTTTTGAAGCAGTTTCGCCCTTTTTGTTATAGACATGTATATTTTGAGAAACCCATAGTTGTCAATTTTCTCCAGTTGGTTCAACAACAACAACAAAATTACAGTCAAATTTCATGTAAATCTTAAGACAGCAAATTTAAATCCTGTAGAATGACTTTTTTTCAAACAAAATATTCTGCATATATTTTAATTTTAAATCTTATTCTTTTACTTTGTCTTATCCCACTTAAGCAGGGTCGACGTTGTTCAAGCTCATGGTTGAGGTTGGTTGGTTTTGGCACATTTTTACGGCTGGATGCCCTTCCTAACGCCAACGATTCTATTAGAGTCCTGTATTAGGACGGGGATTTTACCCTTCATTCGCTGGGAATCGTACCAGCTACCCACATTTACCTCACCCAGCCTGGGTAGGGCCGGAAATGCCAGCCTCACATGTACGAGAGAACAGAATTTTCTGTGTGAAAAATCTGCTCCGACCGGGGATCAAACTCAGGATCTCTGGTCTACGGGCAGTAGTCTCAACCGTTAAGCCACGGAGGCTTTTTTATATATTTTAATTTTAAATATTGTACAAAAAATATAGTGAGTTTGTGAGGTACTACTACCTTTAATTACTATGGCCCTTATAATATAAAATAAATGTATTTCTTTGTGTTATTATATCACAATTTTAGTGGGTAGCCCAGAATTATAGGAATTTTACCTTTATTAAACATACAGGGTTTAATTAGAGAGTTAAACCCCTGTAGAATTAACTAGAAAGTTAAACCCCTGCAGAGTTAACTAGAGGGTTAAACCCCTGAAGAGGTAAGTAGATATTTAAACCCCTGCAGAGGTAACTAGAGGGTTAAACCCCTGCAGAGTTAACTAGAGGGTTAAACCCCTGCAGAGTTACCTAGAGAGTTAAACCGCTGCAGAGTTAACTTACAATAGAATTGTTGGTGGGGTAATAGAATAAAAGATACAAGTTGCTTTGATTCGTGCTGTTTCTCTCAGATTGAGAGGGTCAAGATACAAGTCAGGAGGTATGAAGTTGAAGATGAGGGTTGGGTGGAAGAGATTGCCATAGGCAATAACACCGCCCTTTAGTTAGGACTTATGTTTTTGTTTTATATTTTCTATTCTTTTTCACTTTCATTGTATATAAAGTTTCCATTTTTTTTCATTGTTAAATTAATTATTTCTATGTACATAATGTCCATTTATACCTAATAAAGCGTTGTATAATAATAATAAGATGGATGTGGTGTGTTTCAAATTTAGACGGAGTTGGCTTTGAAGATGGAAATTAATGTACTTATCTTTCATAAATTATATTTTCCATGTTTGAAAGAAAAAAGAAAAAATGAAAGTTAATATCCCGTATGGACAGTAAATAAAGCGTAAGATTTCCATGAAAATTGAAAGACAATGTCATAAAGTTTCTCTTCTCCATCTTCTCTCACTTCCTTGAAAGTCGCAAGAAGGACCTCTTGAAAAGCTGTACTAAAGGTTTTATTTGACCAGGAAGACCAGTAGAAAGTCGTAAACAAAGTTTAATGTCCTTTCAACAAGGTGCTTATGTGCTTTCATTCACTTTGCTTCGACTTGAAGTTACAACTTTGGATTAATATTCGGACCAGTTCTTGCTTTCCTTTTTTATAAATTGACAGGAAAGTCGTGCGCTAGCATTGGTTATTCCTTGTTGGAATTTGCGGACTTGCAACCTGGAGGTCGGTGGTTCAAGTTCCGGTTTCAGTGTAATTTTATTAGTTGTTCGAGTTCGAGTAGTTGTAAAATCATTGAAATTAATACACTGAAGGCAATGCCTTAGGTTTAAAGTAGGGTTAGGTAAAATACATAGAAGGCCTAATACATAGAAGGCCCAAGGCCTGATATACATAAAAGGTAATTTCGTAATTTAGTGTTGAATAATAATAAAAAATCCTTCAATATGTACGGTACTTAGAATGTAAGAATGTTGTACTGGACTGAATCGTGTAGTTTATTTTTTTTGTCAAGATTTGGGACGAATCGTTCGGTGACTTTTTTTTACCTGAAATCGAAACCTTTTTCATAAACCTTTTTGGCCCCATTGGGTTATTATGTCACAACTGCAGGTCCACTCATACCTCATGAGGGAAAATGAGTAGCTGCTTTGATGTGAAGCAGCGCACAGTGGCAGAATCATAGACAAAAAAATAATACAAGATATTGTAAATTTAAGTGGTAGAGTCCTTTTATAATATATTGAGATATATGGTCAGAATTTTCTTTGAAAACTCTGCCCGAACCGGGGATCGAACTCGGGATCTCTGGACTACGGTCAGTAGTCTCAACCGTCACACCATGGAGGCTGGCTCCTTACCTATAGAAAGCACAAAAAATTGTTGGAGCCAACACAGGCCGGTGTCAGTAGGACGATTTCGACAGCTCTCTGGCAGTGCAAGGAAAGTGGTGTGATGTTCACAGTTCACACCCGTTATCGTGCTCCAGTTAAGAACAGCTTTTTCATCGTCCATTTTTTTTATCGTCTTGACGATCAACAAACCGGGGTCGTTGAAGGACGCTTCTCCTTTTTAATCAAAGAATGGAAGCTGTAATGTTGGAGGATGAATTGGAGTGATGATGACGGGAAGGAAGAAGAATCGAGGGGAAGGAGGAAAGAAAGATTATGATAGGGAAGAGAGGAAGAAGAAAAGGGAAGGTAGGAGGGGGAAAAGAGGAGGTAGGAGGGAGAAAAGGGTAGGTAGGAGGGAGAAAAAGAGAGGGAGCGAAACAGGGGAGGGAGAAGAGAGACATTTTATGGTTTCCGTCTTGTTTCGTACATCTTCTGAAGCTGTAAAATCTTCAGCTTGAATATGCCATTAAATCATCTCTTTATTCTCTACTGTGTAGCTCCCTATTTCGACATGTTCTTTTTCTTCGTCTTCTTCTTTTTCTGTTTCTTCTTCATCTTCTTTTTCTTCTTCTCGGAAGGCAGGATTCTTACACAGAGAGCTCTTCCACCCAACCGGACATCTTCCGTTCATTTATGTAACTTCTTGAAATTTTCGACATTCCGCTGCCCCTCTCTTTCTCTCTCTTAGCACTGACGTTTCCTGCAAACTTTCGGCGTGTTTCCCTTCCCGTCCTGCTGTTCATTTTGAAGTTTCCTGTTGAAGATGAGCCCTTTCAAACGTACTTTAAGAGAGAGATAGAGGATGAGAGAGAGAGATAGAGAGAGAGAGATAAAGAGAGAAAAAGCATAAGGGAAAAAGTGAGAGGACAGTGAGAAAATGAAAAGAGAAAGGGGGGAGAGAGGGAGAATTGGAGAAGGAAATAAAAATGTGAATAGGATATAGATAAGAAGGGGAGAGAGAGAAAGTTGAGAGAGAGAGAGGGAGAGGGGCTTGAGAAGATATGTACAAACATTATACTCTTTTGAAACACTTAAAAGTGTTTTTCATCTATTTAGTCGTTTTCTTTTTCTCTCTCGCTTTTTTCTTTAAATCCCCTATACTGTATTTCTCTCTCTCTCTCTCTCTCTCTGTCTCTCTCTCAAGACTTTTTCTTCTTTACGTACCTACTTCTCTCAAATCTTCCTTTTTTTTATTTCAATATCCTTTCTCTTTCTGTCTTTCTCTCTCTCCACAACCAATTCAATTCATTTATTACATTCTCTTCCGCACATGTTAACACCTCTTTCCCTCCATACTTCTCTTCAAATTCCTCCCCCTCTCTCCCCTCTCTGCCCCCTTCACTTCACTTCCCTCTCCTCTCTCTCCTCCTCCCCTCTCTTCCCTTCTCTCTCCTCCCCTTCCTTTCTCTCCCCCCCCCTCTCTCCTCCTCCCCCTATATCCCCAGCCCTTCTCCCCCTCCCTCTCTCCCCTCCCTCTCTCTCCTCCTAACCCTTTCTATCCCCCCTCATTTTTCTCCCCTCCCCTCTCGACTTAGCAGAGCATATTTCCTTCCCTTCAATTCTCTCTCGCAATCTCCTTGAATCATACGAAATTCATTCCTTTAAACCCCCACGCAAAATATTCCTTCAATAAGGTGAGGTGTCACCTTATTGAAGATCAAACCCTTCGGAGAAGAATGTCAATGGAATTCTTGGAGAAAAAGAAAGAAAGGAAAAAAAGATAATGACAGAAAAAAAATTAAGATGATGAAAAAGGCGTAAATGGTGTCCTGAAATAAACAAAGATGAGTGTTTCACAGCATTTTGTAGGGTTTGATCTTATTGAGTTTTTATTTAAAATTATGTATTTATGATTTTATTTGTGGTGAAGCACAACCTCTTCACAATTTTTGTGGATAGCGCAGCGTTACTAAGAGCCTCCTGAACTTTTAGAACTCTATTACATTAATTTCTTTTTACTCTGGTAATGTTTCCACTGGTCGTTACTCATACAAGTAACTACTCATTTTTCCTCATGAGGTATGAGTGGACCCCGAACATCCAAGTATAGAGCAGAAAAATTCCTGCCCCGCTGGGAATCGAACCCAGGTCACCATGCGTTCAATGCCTAGCGCGCTGCTAACTCACTCTGCCACGGTGACTACTTAAAATTATTATAGTGGGTAAATTCACTGGTTTACTGAAAATTGCATAAAATAATTGTATAAAATTTACTGAAAATTGTATTGTATAAAATTTTGTACAAAGTTAGAACTTGTGAACCCGATTCTGTCCATAATTTCGCCCTTAATTCCTCCATTATTATTATTATTATTATAGTAAGCTTTATTAGGTAGAACAAAAAATATATACAGTAAAATAAAATGAAAAAAAAGAGAATGAAGCTAATGTCCTACCTAAAGGGCGGGGTTATTGCCAGTGGCAATCTCTTCCATTAGTGACTATGCTACTAGAGATCAGACAGAACAACCAACAAAAGTTCGTCCTTTCCCCATCCGTCCATTTTTTTACTATCCCCGTCTCACCCTACTACTTAACGACTCTTTGATTCGCCCATTGTTAGCCGTATCAAGTGCAGCAAATTGTTTCAGTGCAAGCCTTTGTTCTGAGGTCGTCTGCATTCACTGTGGTTCCGCTCTGATATTGATACTTCCTATTGGTTCATTATGTACAGGGTGGAGTAGATATATATCTCTGCACTGTATACAGGGTGATACCATGCAGCAAACTCTTTTACTTTGTTCTGAGGTCGTCTGCATTCACTGTGGTTCCGCTCTGATTGTTGGAGACAAATTCATGGAGACAGTCTACCTGAAACACCTCTCCTTCAGAAACAATGGGTAGAAATCCAAACCAAATATGTCATCGACAACAACATTCTTTTTACCAATCCAATTGATGCTGCTAGTTTTCAAGCTCTCCAACAGAAAGAATCCAACGCATGGTTACATGCAATTCCATCAAACAACGTTGGAACATTTTTGGATGATAATTCTTTCCAACTCTGCATGGCACTTCGTTTGGGTTGTAAGATCACAACTCCTTTCAAATGTAAATGTGGCTCACTTGTAGAAGAAAATGGAGTGCACGGTTTAAGCTGTCAGAAAAGTGCTGGACGATTTTCTAGACATAGCGAATTAAATTCGATTATCTACCGAACATTGTCACTCCTGAATTATCATCCAAACCTAGAACCTGCAGGTATGTCACGTATGGACGGAAAAAGACCAGATGGAGTTACACTCATTTTATGGTCATGTGGTCAAAAGTTAGTCTGGGATGTAACTTGTGTGGACACCTTGGCTCCAACGTACCTCGAACAAACTATGACGAAAGCAGGATATGCAGCCAACCTAGCAAGCCAGAGAAAACACGAAAAATATTGTAACATCAAAGACCAAGGATACATTTTCAAAGGATTGGCATTTGAGACTATGGGGACATTTGGAGAGGAATCAACTAAATTTATTCAGGAATTGGGAAAAAAAATAGTTGAAGAGACTCGAGATGGGAGAGCAGCATCCTACCTCATCCAACGTCTAAGCCTGGACATTCAGAGGGGGAATGCAGCCAGCATTGCGGGCTCATTCCCCTTCACAAATTCATTGACTGAAGTCTTTGTGTTATAAAATATATTAAAAAAGTCTTTTATTCCATTAGCTAAAAAAAAAAAAAAAAAATATGAAATGGAATCACAGCAAAAATAAATGAAGACTGTCCCTAAACCACTCTTGTTTTCGCAAACAATGTGCGGGGGATCGAAAGCAACAAGCAACAACTACACTATCCAAATTTTAATTAGAGACAAGAAAACACTTTATTTATTATTTAAAAAAAAAAAAAAAAAAAAAAACACAACAGAATTGATGAGTCGATTGTTTTGCCCATTAAAAATAAAGAGATGACTTGGCTTTAATAACTCTGAGGGAATTTTTACTTTCCTTATCCTATAATAAGGAAAGTATTGTATTCGTCGAAAATTTGACCTACCCAGTTTTTCACATTTCTGGACGAATCATAGCCTCAGGATACCAAAAAAGTTGTTTTCAGCCATTGGTCCGTGCGTCTGTCTGTGTGTGTGTGTGTGTGTGTGTGTGTAAACAGGATATCTCGAGAACGGCAAGAGCTAGAGACTTGAAATTCGGTATGGTAATTTATTTTATACACCAGACGAACCATAAAACTTTTGGTTGAAATCGGACGCATTCTGCGGCCGCAGGGCCGCAAATATTAGCCGCAAGCGCCGCTTCTTTAAATTGGTTAAAGATACAAAAAAAGTTAGAGAACAACATTTTCTCGGATTAAAAAAATAATAGGGGTCTATTCTCATCATTTTTTTTTGATATCTTGAACTTTTTGGAACCCGGCCTCAATTTACCGGTATTTTGGGGGGACCCGCTTGGACTAACTTTTTTATTATTTACCCTAGATGGGGGTTGCGACATATCAAATCCAATGATTTTAAGGTGCTGATTACGAATTTGGCACTGATTTTTAACTATCCGTTACCGTTGAGTCACCAGTGGCGGAATTCGACTTCTTTTTGGGGGATAAGGAAAGTCGTGTGATGTTTACACCAGATTTTTTCTCATTAACTTCAGTGTACGAACATACGTTTGTTCATACATAACATTCATATTGTATGAAGTGAATGAGAATAGCTCTCGAGGGATGACTTGCCTGGGTAATTAATAACAATCAGGAAATTGAGAAACCTACTGACATCTCTCACTGGTACATTATAACTCGTATGTATAACACATTTTGTTGACGCATAATACTTAAAAAAAAAAACACCCATATAGTTTATTTATTCTTCATTAGACACTACCGACACAAATGGTAGAAGGGGACAAAGTAATTAAGTAAACACACTCTCGGGAAATGAGCCTGAAGAGATGACTTGGCCGAGTAATGAATATATTACTATTTCAATGTGACAGCTTACAAAGATGGGAGGGATACACGCGATGGAGAATTCTCAGGATATCTCAGGCCAGACAGGCAGATGCTAGGATATCTCAGGCCAGACAGTCAGGTGCCAGGATACCCCAGGCCAGACAGTCAGATGACTTGGCCCGAAGAGATGACTTGGCCGAATAATGCATATTTTACTCTTTCAATGGAATAGCTCACAAAGATGGGAGGGATACACGCGATGGAGAATTCTCAGGATATCTCAGGCCAGACAGGCAGATGCTAGGATACCCCAGGCCAGACAGTCAGATAACTTGGCCCGAAGAGATGACTTGGCCGAATAATGAATATTTTACTCTTTTAATGGAATAGCTCACAAAGATGGGAGGGATACACGCGATGGAGAATTCTCAGGATATCTCAGGCCAGACAGGCAGATGCTAGGATACCTCAGGCCAGACTTGAAAGAAAGAACAATGAAAGAAATATTCTTCAAAGAACAATGTTCCATAGATACAGAACCACGTCCTTGACTACTGCACACTGTTTTGTATAAATTTCAGAACAAAACTGTGTGTAGTAGTTAAGGACGTGGTTCTGTAACTATGCAACATTGTTCTTTCAAGAGTATTGTTTTCATGTGTGGTTTTTTGGTTAAATTCTCAAAATACCAAATCGAAGTTTGGTCCAGGGTGTAGTGTTGTTGTGAGACTATCATTTTGGTTGAATTATCATATTATCAAGACTAACTAGGTGAAAAGTAATTCCTTCCACAATAGAAAATTCACGTTTTTGATATCAATTCTTTTTGATCATTCCAACACTTGTGACGACTATTTTTACACGTAGTGTTTTTTGGGGGATAACCTCTTTATTTGAGAATCCAGGATAGTAGAGAAATTTTTTCGGTATCTTGAGTTCTCTTATAGGATATAATTCTCTTATAGTTCGACTGTATTGAAGCTTTTATTAATCCTTGTTTAAAAAGAAAGATTAAAATAAAGGATTTCATGGTAGAGAGGATTAACAAGCAAGGGACGAAGACAATGGAGAGTACTAGACTCGAAGCTTAAGAAATTATTGAGAGAAATAAGAAAGAAGAGAAGAGAACGAGAGGAAACTATGGGAAAATGAGACAGCGAGATGGGAGGGGGGGCGGTGGGGGTGAAAAAGAGAAATATATTGAATTTTTAGCTGGACTTAATGACGGAGTGAGAGAGCGATCGATTGAAGAGGGAACGAAAGAGAGAGAGAGAGAGAGCGAAGAAAGAAAGAGAGAGAGGAAGAAGGAAAGAAAGAGAGAGTGAGCGAAGAAAGAAAGAGATAGAAAAAGAGAAAGAGAGCGAAAAGGAGAAAGAAAGAGAGAAGAAGAAAGAAAGAGAGGGAGAGAGTGAGCGAAGAAAGAAAGAGAAAGAGAGAGAGAGAGTGAGCGATGAAAGAAAGAGAAAAAGAGAGAGAAAGAATGAAAGAGTGGGAGAGCGAGGACAAGATGATTATATTCGGCCTTTTTGTGATTTTTGTAACACTTTATAGGAGATTTATATATTAATAATCCGACGAATTGCTTTTTTGAGACGGGCATATAAAACTGACCCGTCTGACGAACACAGATATACTGTGTTCGTCACAAGCGTCCACCGCGTCATCGATCGAGCTACTGAGGTCGCCTGTTGACTATCAAACAATTTTCCTCAACAAATTCGACATAAAAATTCATACATGTTTTTTAGAAGGTGAATATATTTCCTCCGATGATCCTTTGAAGTATACAATGTAATTATAATGAAACCGTCAGCGTCGTGCGATGTTTGCATAATAAACTCTAATACGTATAAACAGTTCAGGCAATTTCTGAATTTTGTATGCGAAATAGGAGGGGAACTGATTTGTTTACAAAATGTGAGAATGTGAAGAGAGGAGAAAAAGGACACGGTTGTATTAGGAGGACCAATGAATTATTCCAGTAGAAAGTCCAAGATTTATTTAATAACATGGTTCAATTATTTTACGTGTTACTGACTCTACCCCTAAAACTGTTAGCATAATGGGACTCCCTGTCTCGAGCTGACAGTCTAAATAAAGCATTACTATACTATACTATACCCCAGGGTATAGGCCTCCGTTGTATTCGCTCACTTAAGGGTTAGGTGGTAGAAAATACTTTGTACATGAACTTTGCCTGGTGGTTAACTTCCACTGAGGAGTTTATAAAAATGAAGCGTATAATGAACTTGATAGAAGAAATGAAAAGCAAAGACTTTCAATTTCAAGGTCTGAAAGAGAAAGCTTGATAAACAAAAAGAGAGATTCTTAGAATCCAAAGCTCGGAGAAAAGAAATGTTCCCTTGAAGAAAATTGCCAAGGTCTTCCAAATCAATGAGAGGAAAGGTTCAAAGAACTTTTCCAAAATTCATTAAAAGAAGGTCATTTATTGAAAAGGGGAGAGATTAATTTAATGTGTTTGACTTTCTATTATTATAAAGACGCAATACAATGTGGTAAAAATCCCAAATGGGAGGATAACTTGTCATGTCCCGGCTGGGTTTCGAACACGCGACCTCTGTAATCTCTGGATTCACAGTTGCCGCCTTTACCACTGAGCAACCGGGAGAGACAAATATATGAGGAAAAATTCATGCACTCCGTGGGATTCGAACCATTTTGAACCTAACCTATCTGGATTACCTGGATTGTGTGCGAAAATTGCGTATTTTTTATTTCGGAAGAAGGATTGAGTAAAGAAATAAAACTTCTCCTCAGGTTCATCAAGTCTCCTTGCGTCTTGATTTCAAATCCTCTCAGCTTCTTCTATCCATTCTATCCCATTATATCTCCCTCACTGAACCTATTATATACGACATTATTATTATAAATATAATATGCAACAACATTATATTCAGTGGCGTAGCTAGACCTAAATTTTGGGGGGGGGGGGGGGGTTGAGGACGAAAGAGACTACGTATATTCCATCGTATTTCTTTAGCAGGGGTTTCTTGAAAATTTCAGGGGGGGTTTTGTCCTCAAAACCACCTCCCTTCCTACGCCACTGATTATATTCGTTTTCTTGATGTTTCTGTAGTACCTACATATTGTATCTGTTGGAATAAAGGAGACCTTTCCTTCTGCTGGAGATGTTCAATCAATCAATCTCAATCTTTATTGTGAAAAATATGTATATAAATTATTAATATTATTGAAGACTTTATTAGAAGGATAAAATACCAAGAAATAAATTACAAAATGGATAAGAATAAAAAAAAAAAAAAAAATACATGAATACAGTAATATACAGATGTCCTAACTAAACGACAGGGTCACTGCCTATGACAATCTCTTCCACCCAACCCTTGTTATGTGATTACATTAACTAAAAAAGAAAAACGAAGCATCAATAGTAATTTTACTTGAAAAAAAAAACCTTTTCTTCTGTCTGACCTCGGCAGTACCAATATAAACAAGGTACATTCTATTCTATTGTAATATCTTGGTTCTTTGAGAAGGGGGTTTTACCCTCTATTCGCTGAAACTCACAAACCAGCTACCCACATTAACCTCACCCAGCCTGAGTTGGGACAGCGAGCATCAAGAGGATTCGAATTTCAGTGGCCACCCACCAAGTCTTGACCGAGCTGGACGAAGATGAAAAAGCCTTAGAAAGAAGAAATCGTAGGAGGAAATAATATTTTTGTAGGATGAACATTTACAATGAAAGTCCAAATATGTGGTACCTATATGATATGAAAATGGAAAAAAAGGGAGATATATTAGAAAAGAGAGAAGGAAAGAAGGAAAGAGAGAGTAGGATAAGGAGAAAGTGGGAGATGGAGAGAGAGAAAAGAAGGATAGATAGGGGGAGTAAGGGAGATATTAGGATATGGAGAAGGAAGGAAAGAGAAGAGAGAAAATGAAAGATGTATAGAGAGAGATGGAGTATGAGACAGAGAGAAAAGAAGAGAGAGAGAGAGATAAGAAGATGAAGGTAGAGTGAGAGAAGTGAAAAAAGGAGAAGGAAGAGATAGATGAGGAATTGGAAAGAGATAGAGAAGGATGGAACAAGAGAGAGAGAGAGAGGAGGATGGAAAAAGATAGACATATAGAGAAGGGAAAGATAGATAAGGAGATGAAGAGAGAGAAATAGAGAAGGGAGATAAATCAGAATATGGAAAAAGAGAGAGAGAGAAAAACGAGAAGAAATACGAAAGAAAGTAGAGAGATTTTTCATCTTTCGGTTCAGCCTATGTCAGCTTATTCTCAGAAAACAGATTATTTTTCAAAGTACATAAGCTACACGTATATTTCATGGCACATATTGTTTTGGCAGGACAAGGGATTACAGAGTTAAGGAGTTGAAAGATGAAGAATTCTGAATTACTTTCCTTATTTTGACATTTTCATGTCTTTGCTCTGGCACATAACCAAAATTATGTGACGAAATTATGTAACGATATTATGTAACGAAATATTGAATTGTAAAGGGAGAGAAGAGGGAAAGTGTGTGTCATGCGCACAATGGCGAAGTATTGAATTGTAGAGGGAGAGAAGAGAGAAGGTATGTGTCATGTTACGAAATTTGGTCAGTTGGGTTTTAAACCTTGAATAGTAAAGATGAAAATGTCCCAATGGTTGCAGACTCGTATGCAAGCGTTTTTTCAAACAAAAATTTAACATCGCTTTCAACTGCATGGTCATATCAGTAGTCACCGTGGCAGAGTGAGTTAGCGCGCTAGGCATTGTACGCATGGTGACCTGGGTTCGATTCCCAGCGGGGCAGGAATTTTTTTTAATCTAGTGTTTGCAGCATTTTCATTTCGATTTTTTTTTTAAATTAGGTTTTAATCTTTCAATACCATGAACGTATCACGACGGGGGTGTTAGCCTCCATTCGCAGGAAACTCACAAACATGCTCCCCACATAAACCTCACCCAGCCTGGAATGCCAGCATCACGAAGTCTTCACCTCGCTTGAAGTTGCAGCCATGAAAAAACATAATTAATTTTATATTTATACAAAATCTTTTTTACATTCTTCAAAATAATTTATTTTAAATTATGTGAAATAAGTCCAATGCTACTTCTAGCTACTTATTTAGAAGATAGCCTACGTTTCAATAGTTCAGTGCTTCATTTAGAGACAGGGAGTCCCATTACGCCAGTGGCGCAGCCAGGGGGGGGGATTTCGGGGGGGGGGGGGGCGAAATTTCCAAGAAACCCCAGCAAAGATGGAATATACGTTAGTAGAGATTTCTGAACCCCCTCAAACCCCCCCCCTAAAAAAAACGAACACAGTACTTCCGATTTCTAATATAAAGACCAGGTGAATCCAGATAATTTAAAAATTCAACTGGATAGTTAACAGTATCTTCTAATTCCAGAACTTTTTTATCATCATCTACGTATAGTTCCTCTATAGAATGATAGGAACTATACTGTAGTATATTTTATTAAACATAAAAAACATTATTCAGGACATCATCATTTGGATGACAACCCAAAACGTTTGAAGCATTGCCTCGTTGAACTGCAAGTCTTATCTGTTTCAGCAAATAATTTCCCGATCATTTCTAATATTTGAAATTTCTCGGAAGTAATATTATCCGAACTTCGGACTTCAACCACCGGCCTCTAGGTAACAGGTCCGCCGCCTCAACATTTAAACAAATGACCACGGCAGTTTGAATTTCCAGAACACCAATTAAAAAAAAAATGATACGTATTATAGACGTTAATTGAATTGTAAATGATACCTTCCGGTGCTGTTCACCCCCCCCCCCCTCTCCTTCTCTCTATATATCTCTCTTTCTTTCCTTTCTCTCCCTCTTGTTTTTTTATCTGGTCCGTCAATCTCTCCATCAATCCCTTTCCCTCTCAGTAAATATTTTTTTTTTTTTTTTTTAAATATGAGTTCTTCACAGCCTTTTTTATTTCGTAGCCATGAAACAGGAGCTACTGTAGACGCTTGGGGTCTGTGTTGTAGCCTGCCCATCCCGTAGTATACCTCCCCTCTGATGGGCGAGAAGTGACACAATACTTTCCAATTAGGTGCTGGGTCAACAAGAACGCATCGAAAGGTATCCCTTACAAACAATAAATTGTAACCAAATTAAGAATACAAATTTTTGTCGGCACGGGGGAGCGAACCCGGGACCTTCCGCATAGCAAGCGAGTGCTTAACCACTGATCTTGTAAGAATAGTTATAAGATCCACATATTAGTAATATTCTATACTACTCAGCCTAGGTGGGGGCGGGGTGGGGAGTATTGTATATTACACTCTCGAGAACCTAGCCTCCACTAACTATACTCATCCGGTCGGGAGCGATCAGTCAATAATTATGCCACGCCAGGCGAGGACTCGGAATAAAGGCGCGTTTACACGAGTCGGCTAATAAGAAGCGCTTACACGTGGACCATGTAAGAGATTGCCGTGAGCAATAAGCCCGCCTTTTTTTTCTTTTTTTTTACATACATCTACACTGATATATCCTTTGGGAGGATATATCAGCAATAACTGATGTGTACTGATGTGCCTTATGAACTAAAGGCGTACTTACACGTTCTCAAGCTAATAAGGAACAATTCAAATACTTGTGATGCTCGAAATAAAGACGTGGTTACATGATTCGGCTAATAAAAAACGCTTACACGTGGACCATGTAAGAGATTGCCGTGAGCATTAAGAGCGCCTTCGAACTAAAGGCGTACTAACACGCTCTCAAGCTAATAAGGAACGCTTGAATGAATAACTATAATAACACTCTTTTGTGGAAGAGTGTTAATTAATAACCACCAGGCGAGGTTAATTAATAGTCAAAGCATTTTCTACCACCTAACCCTCAGAGTCTTATTATTATGTGGTCAGAAGCTCAAATTAACGAGGAAAACTTTTTGCACTGGGTAAGATTCGAACCCACTGATCCCTACGCTATCTGACTACCTTTAACGACTTGACTACAAGTGCACATGTTTGATTTCGTATTTGCAGTATGTATGTACATTGTACAATTGTACAAATGTACATGTACAACATAATATATACTTATTATTATTAAACAGATTTAATCAAGTTTTATTTACAAAATATAGTATATACAATTTACAAGAAATAAAGTTGAAATTATTAAACAAAACTTGATCAAGGGCGGTCCTAATGCCTACGGCATTCTCTTCCACACCACCCTAATGCATGCACACATTGCATGTACGGTACATATTTACCTTTACATACAATATACACGTTGCTACGCAGGACGCTTGAATCTCCAGCAAATCCAGAGGATTAGCGAGAATCCCGAACGGGAGGCCTTCTCTTTATTATCTCTGGAAATACCTGTAGGCTCTGAATTCCAATAAAGGGAGCTTTTGTAAAGCCTATCCGATTAAAATATGAGAGGAGGAGGAGGAGGGAAGAAATGGGGAGAAGAGAGGAGAGGGAGATAGAAGGAGAGAAGAAGATAGAAAAAAAAGAGAGAGGTAAATAGAGACAGAAGGAGAAATAGAGCTGAGTAGAGGAAGAGAGAGAGGGAGGGAGAGACAGAGAGAGAGAGAGGGAGAAGGGGAGAGAGAAAGAGAGTGGAGGGAGAGAAAGAGATAGAGGGAGGGTAGGAAGAAGGGATCGTGCGAAATTGCTATTTCATTTCTGGGAATTTGCAATATGGCATCCTGTTTTCTGGAATTTCTGGACATGATGGATTTGAGAAGGCGAAAGGGAGAATGAGAAGGAGAGAAAGAGAGAAGAAGAGAAAGAGAGAAGGAGAAAAGAAGATAAAAATATCTTTGAAAACGAAAGAAAAATATGAGAAAAAGGAAGGAAGACGGGTAGAGTTGAAGAAGAGAGGAAGAAGAAGTAGATGAAGAAGAAGAAAAAGGAGAAAGCCCAATCAGAAGGAGAAAGGGAGAATGAGAAGGAGAGAAAGAGAGAAGAAGAGAAAGAGAGAAGGAGAAAAGAAGATAAAAATATCTTTGAAAACGAAAGAAAAATATGAGAAAAAGGAAGGAAGACGGGTAGAGTTGAAGAAGAGAGGAAGAAGAAGTAGATGAAGAAGAAGAAAAAGGAGAAAGCCCAATCCTCTTACATGACCCAAAAATTGAACAGGGTAGGTAATATTTATTCTATTATTATTATCATTACCAGGCTAACGTTTTATAATTACTAGGGTATCATTATTATCATTACCAGGCTAACAATATTATTATTATCATTACTAGGGTATCATTATTATTATTACTATCATTACCAGGCTAACATTACACGTGGAAGACACAACCACAATGCTCAACCGCTCTACCTGGTAAGACACTTAATGTAGAAAGCTTACCATTAATCCATGTTCTGGTTTAGATTTCCTTGTTTTACATGGAATTTATAAATTTTCAAATTTAAATTGCGTTGTTTTACCAGGCAGGCCATTCAAAGTATAAATCTAGCACGTAAATCCTTGTTGTGACTTACCAGGAAAGACATTACCTTGAGTTGGTAACAGATTTTAAATTATTGTTTATTTTTTGCTTTAATTCGTGGAATGAAATTTAAAATGTCTTGGTTCTTTTTTAATTCAAACTTGTAGTTAGGGTGAAAGAAGAAGAAGAAGATGAAAAAATAAATAATCTTACTTAACAATAGACGAAAAGAGAGGAGAGGAAGATATTGGATATAAAATCAGGAAAAATGACCGAAGAGATGTGAGAGAGAGAGAGAAAGAGAGAGAGAGAGAGAGAGAGAGAGAGAGAGGGGGGGGAGAGAGAGAGAGAGAGAGGGGGAGAGAGAGAGAATGAAAGAGGAGAGAGAGAAAGAGAGGAGAGAGAGAAAGAGAGGAGAGAGTGTGGAAAGGACACTGAGTAATCTGCTTCTATCGTTACGGTGTCAAATTTCTTGCCTTTTAGGGGATGTTTTTTGAAAAATAAGAGAAATATAATATGTTAGAGGGAGACAGATTGAAAGATTAGGGTAGAAAAAATGGAGAAAAAGGCAAACAGGACATGAAAAATAGGGAGAAAAAATTATGAAGAATGTGAAAGAGAATGTTATGGAGAAAGAGAGAGGAATGACATTATCTTTGAAAATTTCAGAGTAATCTCTTTTTTTGGTCTATCATCGCGCGCCGCTTTCAACTGCTTGGTCATATCACAACGAGGGTTGTGCCCTCCATTCGCTGGAAACTCACAAACCTGCTCCTCAATTTAAACTCAGCCAGCCTGAGTGGGGCTGGGAACAGCCAGCATGACGAGGGTTTGAACATGAATGGTCACCGATCCAAGTCCTAATCTCGCAGGACGTTGCTTAACTTCAGTGACAGAACGCGAACTGGTGTTAACGTGCCATCGACGCTGGCGTCGCTGGCTGTTACCAGATAGTAAGCCAAATGTTGAAGCATTGTGTGGATTAACAGAGTTAATAAAACAAAATACATATATAAACTCTGTTTCGTGTTAATATGTATAGGCCTGCTCAACTGCTGGGTTAAATGCCAAGGGATAGGTACCAGATAAAATTGTACATTGTCTTATTATTGCCTTGTAAATAAATTATTATTAAAAAAAATATATATATACATTTATAAAGGCCTGCTGTCGAGTGCTACTTGACGAACGCTCGCCTCCCGGCGAGCTTGATAGGGTGATTGAGAGAAAGCGGGTTAGTATAAGCAGTTGTTCTGTGGCCTGTTCCAGAAACACTCTCCAATCTCGAAATCATCGAATCACCGTTTTTCACACAACGCACTCTGATTGGTTATCGCGTTCAAATGAACCAATCAGAGTGTATGTACCTCAAACATTTGTTTCAGAATTATATAAATGCGTAATAAAGTTAGAAAGGAAAAGTGAAACAGAATGAAAAGAAAAATGAGTGAGAGAGAAGAAGAGGGAGAGAGAAAGATAATCACTATGATTGTTCAGGAAAGTCAGCCATGAGGAAGGATAATTCAGCATGAGCGAGTAGCCGAGTACGCACGGAACTAGAGATGAGGTAGCTTCAGCAGTCTCTAGGTAGGGGTGTTAAAACTGTGGTAAATGCATGTCTAAAATTTTTTTAGCCAGTCCTACTAATAAAGAGTTTCTAAATAAATAGATAAACGCGCGATGGATCACACCAGTTCTCTTCAGATCACTGAAGTTTCCTTTAATTATTAAACATGTTTGATCAAGTTTTATTTACAATAAAGTACACAGAATATTTATATAGAATTCGAAATTAATAAAACAAAACTTGATCAAGGGCCAACGGTATTCTCTTCCATACCACCCTTGAATAAAAAATATTAAAATAAAGGTAACTTGAAAAGATTTTAAAGAAGATAAGAACAAACAAACAAAAAAATCTTTCCTCATTTATTTGAATTTGTGATCACATAATAATAAGACTCTGAAGGTTGTTAGGTGGTAGAAAATGCTTTGCCTAGTATTATTAATATTATTATCACGTATAACCATAGTTTGAGAAGCACTAAAAAACAAAACATGAGTACATAGGAGAATGGAGAAGAATAGAGGGTGGAGGAGGAGAAAGAGAGAAGGGATGGAATGGGAGGGAGAGTAAGAAGAAGAGAAAGCATTATGAAGTTTCCGGTCTTTAGGTGTGAACCTACAAGGGTCAACACAGGGAGGCATTGGTGAGAGGGAGCAACATTTTGGAGGGGGAGGGAGGACGTGCAACAAAATGTAGGGGGGGAGGTTATATATGAAGGGGGCACGAGATGGGGAGTGCATTGGTCAAGGTAGGATCAGGAGGGGAGTAGATCAAGGAGGCATAGGTTAGTGGTAGCAGCAAATGGGGGGAGGGCGTTGAAATCAGGGAGGCACACTTGGAGATGGCCATGAGATAGGGAGTGGAGGGGGGTGCATCAAGGAGGCATGCGTTAGGGGTGTTAGGAGGACCATCAAAATCTGGACGGAGGGTGTATTAATCGGGGAGGCACCCGTCGAGGGGGGCACAAGTTAGGGAGTGCATTGGTCAAGGTAGTATTAGGAAGGGGGTGGATCAAGGAGGCATAGGTTAGGGGTAGCAGCAATAAGTAGGGGGAGAGGGTATACCAGGGAGGCACACGTTGGGGGAGCACAAGTTAGGGGTAGCAGCAATAAGTAGGGGCAGGGGGTATATCAGGGAGGCACACGTTGGGGGAGCACAAGTTAGGGGTAGCAGCAATAAGTAGGGGCAGGGGGTATATCAGGGAGGCACACGTTGGGGGAGCACAAGGGGGTGCAACATTGGTGACGATAGGAGGAGAAGGAGGAGGAGGAGGAGGACAGGATTTGGCAGAGTAATAGCACACGCGTGTTCCCCGCGGGGCCTCCTTGTTGTTCTGTAAATGGGTTATATCCTTTGAAAATGGTGCCAAATTTAATGCTATAATTATATTGTTTTACAGAATACGTTATACATAGTCATCAGGCCGAGCTGTGGCCGAAAACTTGGTGTTTGTATGTATTTTTAATAAAAAAAATTATCATTTGTGTGTGAATTACTTTCGTGATATCACATAATACTCAAACTCGCTTTACTAAATCTACGCTGAAGCGTAGCGATCCGTTGGTTCGAATGGCTTCGAAAGAGCGCACGAATGGCTCAGTGGTTAAGCACTCGCTTGCCATGCGGAAGGTCCCGGGTTCGAACCCCCGCGCCGACAAAAATTTGTATTTAGTGTATTTTCTGTACTTAATCTCCCCCAATCTCGATCTGTAGAGATCAGAACGCCTCGACGCGCTCTAGCGATAATCAGAGAAACTTAAATTAAGGGCTAGCTTCTCACAGTGAAATGTAAATAAAGATTACTGATAAGGATTGATAAGAATATTTCATAGAATTGGAAATTTGAACTATCTGAATACCTTATTATGACTATTTAGATTTCTGCGAGAGTTTCATTACCTACTTTTTCTCAAATTTTGATGTAAATCAAGTTACTATTCCATAGACTGTTCAGAAAATTTGGTGCATTCAACAAACAGCAGAGTTAACGATCACTGCAGCTTGAACCAGTGCTCTTTTGTAAATTGAAAACTGCCTTGATTTTTTTCATGAGAATTTCTCAGACATGATTGTCCTTATACTACACAGCGTCTTGCTTTCCAGATGTAGAACAAATGTACACAAAAGGGAAACTCGAGCTAGCATTCTGTACATTATTTTATGCATTCATTTTCGGCGAAATATGTAAATTGAGGATGTTAATAAAAGGTACTTTCATTATCAACAATGAACTTTGATACCTGTACTATTCCTAATCTTAAATCTGGCTCAAAATTCAAACTAGAACCTAATACCTAAACTGGTTTAAAGTAACCTAGTCATCGATAGAAAATCAAAAAAGTTTATTCAATGTAAATTTATGAAAACATAAACAAATAATAAAGATCTGCTGAAGGTCAACCTCAAAGTCAAATTGATTTCAAAATGGCGTTGATCTCGATCTGACGAAAACGTCGGGTTAAGATTGGAGGAGAAATAAGAACAAGCCGTGAGGAGAAATCCTTAATCTGTGATCAGCTGATGCGAGATTGGGGGAGATTAAGTACAGAAAATACACTTATTCATAATTTGGTTACAGTTGTTTGAAAGGGATTCTTTCCGGTGCGCTCGTGTTGACCCAGCACCTAAATGGGAAGTATTGTGTCACTTCTCGCCCATCAGAGGGGAGGCATACTACGGGATGGGGAGGCTGCAACACAGACCAGAAGCGTCTAAAGTAGCTCCTGTTTCATGGCTACGAAATAAAAAAGGCTGCGAAACACTCATCTTTAAATAATAAAAAAAATCCCACCCAATGCATGAATTTTCCTAATTTATTTGAGTATATGTTTAAGCATTAAAGTATTATTATTATATAGTCAACCGTAGCTTGATCGATAAGTTAGCGGACTTGTAACCTGGAGGTCGGAGGTTCGAATCCCAAGCACTGTGTGTTACTAATAAGATCGGAATTGAGTAGTTCAATTGTGATTCCTAATGTAATGCCTGCAAGTGTAGTTCTCCATAAAATTCATTTCCATCACGATAACGCGCTGTAGATGTATTAATTCCGGCAATTTAACTAATGTCCGTTTAAAGTCGCTTTTAAGTACACCTTAAGTCTATAAGTGCCTACACCTTGATGTTTTGAATACCTAAGTCCTGGGGTATAGGTACAAGTATATGTAAGTTCTGAGATATAGGTACAAGTATATATGTATGTCTACCTTGACCTACGATTCTTGACATTCATGGATGCATAATAGTTGATCATTACAGTAATAAATTGTAGCCTTAATGCCAAAAGGCGTAAAAAATAATGTACCATGAAAGGTTAGACATTTATCAGTATTTTTTTAAAGATCTAGAAGTACTTTACTGTTCATTGATTAAAGTGTTCGACAGTAAAGTACCTTGAGGATTGTGCAGAGACAAAAATCTTTATAAAATATGTACCCACTTATAATTTTCTAATCTTGCGACTGATAAATGGAGTGCAATAATAAAAAAAAAGAAAAATGTGTTTCTTTGTGTTATTATATCACAATTCTCAGCGGGTATCGCAGAATTATAGGACTTCTCCGTATCTTTAATATCCTAATATCTTATTTTTGCTCGCTGCTAACATTAAAACAGCAACACAGAACCAAAGACCTCCAGCTTACAAGTCGGCCACCTTAACGATCAAGCTACTGAGGTCGAAAGGCCACCTTAACAATCAAGGTACTGAGGTCGATATGACATATTATACATACACTGAGCGTCAAAATTAGAGGAACGCTAAAATGATCTTTAATTTTAAGGACTGTCTTCCTTTTGGGAACCTCTTCTTGATCAATAATATTGACAAATATGATTGACTATCGCTTCTGAGGAGAAAGATACACAATTATCAAGCTCGTAGAGAGTAAACAATAGTTTACTATAGATAGGTAACTCGAAAATGTACACTTTTGAGTAACTTCATGTGTTGGGGTCATCTATCGAAAATTCATCATTCCGTTACCTGGGGTCAAAGTGATTACGTTTCTCTATTTTATTGAGTTGTTAAGATGTTTAATTATCGTTTTTCATTAACAATGAATGATCTTAGAGGAGTGGAAGTGTCAAGAGCAGTAACATTGACTGGCGGGGGCTAGAGTTATGGCAGAGTGGGAAATTCTCTCGGTGTCTCAAAATCCGTGGTTCTTCGTGTGGTGAAACGTTACAGGGAGACTGGTCAGTAGAAAAGAAGACGCGGGCAAGGTCGAAAACGCTCCACAACAGCACGCGACGACCGCTTTATGGACCTCACGGCCCTGAGAAATCGGTTCCTAGGCACAACAGGGGTGCGTGCGGAGGTCCAACGCACCCGGGGTGTTAGGGTTTCCACTGCTACTGTGTCAATAAGACTCCACGAGCACACTATAAGGTGTCACCGAGCCAAGCGAACCCCACTTCTCAGTTTTCAGCACAAAGTGAAGAGGCGCGCATATGTCCAGAACTACAGAAGGTGGTCAGTCCGTCAGTGGAGCAAAGTATTGTTTACAGATGAGTGTAGGTTGGCTCTTAAGTCTGATGACAAGAGGGTCAGAGCCCTGAGAAAGCCTAATGAGAGGTACGCGCAATGTACCATGGTAGAAACGGAGCAACATGGTGGCGGCTCAATCATGGTATGGGGGGCATTACTCTAGGGGGCCGTAACACGCTGTATATCATAGAGGGGGCGCCCTGACCTCTCAACAATACGTGTCGGAGATTTTGCAAGATTTTGTGCTCTCGTTCATGTCATTCATTGGAGATGGCTTCACCCTCACGCATGACAACGCTCGACTACATACGGCAGCTTTAGTA
Organism: Bactericera cockerelli; assembly: GCA_024516035.1. Taxonomy (NCBI): domain Eukaryota; kingdom Metazoa; phylum Arthropoda; class Insecta; order Hemiptera; family Triozidae; genus Bactericera; species Bactericera cockerelli. The sequence continues at coordinate 4,994,337 of CM044955.1, forward strand.
TCCCGTTTCCTTGAGGAGGCTGGATTAGAAGTTCTGGACCATCCACCTCGCTCACCAGACATGAATCTCATTGAGCGTGTATTGGACTATCTCAATAAAATGATTCGAGCACGAACAAACCAACCGAATACTCTGGCGGAGCTCAAAAGGGCCGTGGTCGAAGAATGGGACCGGATGAGCCAAGCTTATGTTGATGAGCCTTATCCCAAGTATGCCAAGGAGCTTGACGGCCCTACATAATGCTGCGGGGGGTAATACGAGTCATTTAAGTAGCAAAAGTGTAAGGAAAATTGAATATTTCCAAAAATCAGCATTTTTTTAATCTTCCATTTTAGGCAGTTTTTTGAGATTGTTCTAAATGTACCAATAAATGAATCCTCTCTTGTTATGTTTATGAATTTTTTGTCTTGTTCCTTGTTAGCATTTATATTTCTAGTTAACCTGAAAAGAAAATAGGTTCCTAAGTAAATCCGCTTCGAAAATATTCAAGATCATTTTAGCGTTCCTCTAATTTTGACGCTCAGTGTATTATGAGCTACATATTAACATATTATAGGGTTGCAGTTGAAACTCCATGTCCCTATCTTTGTATAGACGTTCTTCACACCTCGGCCGAGGTGTTTGATATACAAGAAACTCATTAAATTTAACACTGCGGCCAAGGTGTGAAGAACGCTTAGTAAATTTGACTTAGTAGAAACTAAGTAAATTTGACACTGCGGCCGAATAATTGTGACAGAAAGTTCAATGTGAGATGAAACATGTTGCATAAATTTTCAACATCAAAGTTATCTTTAGCGAGAGAGGTTAGGAAATGTTAGGAGACCTTGGTACTGGTACAATCTGGTACATGTTGTTTCTTGCAGTTATCTCCAAGTCAGGATCAGTACTGTTAAGTTACAGGATCATTCTGAGATTTTTTTGTTAACATGTAAAAAAAAAAACACAGATCGATTTGCGTTGAATTGACGTCAAAGTATAAAAACACACCTTAAAATATTTATGCCGACCTCCGTGGGTCAGTGGTTAAGAGCATTGGATCCGGAGGTTGCGGGTTCGAATCCCGGGCAGAGCGGAAAATTCTTGGCCAATTTTTCCGTTTCCGGAATGGCATGGATGTAAAGGTAAAGTGTCCTGAAGTAATGCGAAAGTGGTTCCGGAGCACAATTACCTTTAAAGAAAAATGCAGAACGGGTTGTTCATTATAATAATAATAATAACACTCTTCAGGGGAAGGTTACCACCAGGCCAGTTTCATGCTCAAAGCATTTTCTACCACCTAACCCTCAAAGTCTTATTAGAACGTGGTCAAAAACTCAAATTAATGAGGAAAAATTCATGCACTGGGTCTACCTGGGTTACCAGACTAGCGCGTTTACCACTTAACTACTACCAGTGCACTGTTATGTTTTCACATCAGTGTTTTGTTTAGGGCTTCAGTGCCCTAAACAGTGTTTAGGACTTTCAGTGGCCCTTTCAACTGATCAAAACAAATGGAGACGGAGGTTTTACCCTCTCTTTTCACTAGAATCTTAACAACCAGCTAGCCACCCAGCCTGGTCTGATTTGGACTTGTTGCTGAAAAAAAATGCATTTCATCTGCATTACTATCTCAGACTTGGGACGTAGACACACTGGTTAGTGGTCATGGTTAACAGTCAAATAGAGTTGAAAATCACACCCTGTATATACTTATGTATAATCCTGGTATATGTGTATGTATAATGTATATACTTTGTTGTTTGAAGCTTTCAGGTCATTTGTGGGCGTATTAATTAAAATTCCGCCTGTGCCCCGCCAGCATGTATTAGGACTCTGCTAGATCCACATCTACTAAACTAGTTGCTAGCTTTAATATAACACAGGCACTAGTGTTGCTAGATTCATTTTTTTTTTTTTTTTTTACCCTGCGTTTACACTTGTTAAGCGATTAATCATTAACAAGCAATAACTAACGCAGTCATTCTCTCATTCATACATATTAAATATACATACATTCATTCATAAATCATGATGGAAAAGTCTGGTTTGTCGTCTAAGTCGTTGTATGTTTTCATTGTTACTAGATTTATTTACATACAGTAGGTCCTCTGAAGGTCCTCAGTTCGATTCCCATCAAGATCGTTCAGTTTTGATTAACTTTGCTTTATTTTAACTCATAGAATATTATTGCTTGTTTCAATATGAAGATTGAGCGGTATGAATGGGAGCGCACGAATAGCTCAGTGGTTAAGCACTCGTTTGCCATGCGGAAGGTCCCGGGTTCGATCCCCCGTGCCGACAAAAGTTTGAATTCTTAATTTGGTTACAATTGTTTGTAAGGGATACCTTCCGGTGCGCTCGTGTTGACCCAGCACCTAATTGGGAAGTATTGTGTCACTTCTCGCCCATCAGAGGGGAGGCATACTACGGGATGGGCAGGCTACAACACAGACCACAAGCGTCTACAGTAGTTCCTGTGTCATGGCTAGGGAATAAAATAGGCTGTGAAACACTCATCTTTTAAAAAGCGGATACAGTACAGGGCAATAATTTCGTCCCATCACAAACTATCCAATATGGCTACCGTTATCACCTTCACAAGCATGTAAGAAGTAAACTTAATTCGTTATCAGTGTGATTTCCTCTGTGTTAAAACTAACAAACATGGCCGATTTTAAGGGACAGGTTCGAGACATTACGAGGTTTCCATTAGTAATTCCTCCATGACCAAAGCAGTTAAATTGCTTGCCAATATAAATATCATGTTTCCAATTAAATACACAAAACTCGTTTTGTAAACTTCCCATGTTTCACACACCTCTTTGTTTAGATAAAACCGTTCGTGTTGATGGAAAATATGAGGTAGGAGAAGAATTTTTCATCAAGATATTGGAAGCTGATGAAAAATTTGTCAATACATGAAAGCAAGGTAGGGAGGCACTCACAATATTATACTTCAATCAGCAAATACCAAATTCTGCCTCGGATTGCGAAGTTCTGTGCCAAGTATTTTGCAAAAGATGAAAGCGAATTCTATCCCCCTTTTACTTTTCTTATCTTATAAGAAGGAAAGAAATTGAATTTATTTTGAAACTCATGACGAACTGTTCTTTTTTTGTTCATTTAAACTATTATTTCCTTTATTTCGTCAAATATTCTCATATTATTGCATCTTCATTTCAGCTATTAAAAATGTTAGGAAAGTTTCCTATTAACATTTTTTTTTTTAATTCGGGTTTAACCTCGCTTTCGACTGCATGGTCATATCACGACGGGGGTGTTACCGTCCATTCGCAGGAAACTCACAAACCTGCTATTCACATTAACCTCACCCAGCCTGGGCTGGGCCGGAATGCCAGTATCACAAAGTATTACTGCCATTCCGACACTTCGCTGGACGCTGCTTAACTTCGGTGATCCTACGAAAAGCAGTGCATTCAGAGCGCCATCGACGCTGGCTCCCTTTGACTTTTAGTTTTAGAAAAGTGGCTTTTCTTTTTTCCTGTATAATAAAATGTTAATCGAGATTCCAACTTGAAATTTAATACTCTCTTTATACATGAGTGGGGCTGATTCATAAATACAAACTCAGCACTTTGTCTAAATAATGCACTCTATTCAATATTGTATTGTAGTGTCTGTAGTCTGTACAGTATTCTCTGTACTTGGCAGTGTGCAGCACTACCGTGGTCCTTGAGGAGGCTGTAAGTGCGTGGCGGTTTCCCACATAATACACTTTTACGTAATGACGGAGCTTCATGACGGAAATTAATTTTCCAAGAATAAAAGGGGCTGAGAGAATTCTAGGTTACGGATATTGAGACGTTTAAGAGAATGAGACATCTCCACTAATTTAGACAAGGTGACCCGGGTTCGAATCCCGGCGGGGTCGGAATTTTTTCGGCTCTATACTTTGTATGTCGGGGCCTAGCCTCGTGAAGACAATTGGGGTAGTTGTAGAGTGGGCAACGACCAGTGGCGGTGTTACGAGATAGATATTGGAATATGACGGTTGGTTGGAGATATGATGCATAAGCATTAGTTCTCGTAATGTCGATGCTACCCACTAAAAATCGTGAAATAATAACACAAATAACTAGCTCTTTATCTTAATAACTAGCTCTTTAATTTAGACAGATAAATATACTTCAAATAAAAATCCATTTTAGATCAAGATATATATCACTTCTGAAAAATTTCTAATATTAGAAATCGGAAGTATTATTCACTGTAGAGGACACTGGGCACAGTGCCTCGTTCCTCAGACTTGGAGGGATTTTTTTTTATTTATAACTTATAACCAATTTAAAAAAATTGATATTTGTGTAATTGTGAAACAAATATATTCTCTTATTATAAGAAACAGGTGAAGTGCTTATAAATATCCATAACAAAAATGTTTTTAACTATTTATAAAATATAAAACAATGCCTGCTGCATTTCCTCTCTGGATACACAGAGAAATCCTCTATTTATCCAGGTTATGACTGTAATGCTTACTGATATGCCATTTATTAATATTGTCACTTGTCGTATCTATGTACATATTTGTGGTCGTAATGTTCAACTATTAGTATCGTCACATCAAAATTTGTGAATTTGTGACCCCAGTTCTAACTACTACGAGAGTGCTATGGCATCATCTTGTTGGATCTTTATTGAGCTATTGTAGAGTGTGTGTTTCTGTCTATTTGTTATGCTGATCACACCAGGAGGAAGTGTTTAAATAAGATATCATCTGGCAACGGTGTTCATGTGCCAGAGGGCGCGCAGCGTTTTAAAAATATATTATTATTCTTTGGTTAGGATTTTCATAAAAAAATGTGCTGAATTATTTTCTGTATTAAAAAATTAATAAAATATTAATTCTAAAACTACTAATCTGTTTTACTGTCTATAATTCATCTAATTAAACATAGCGCAGTAATAAAAGGCGGACGAAACTCCCTACTCCCTGCAGCTCGGCTGATATCCAAAAATGGAATTCAACAAACCCAATGTTCTTTGTGTGAATGGAGCAAATCTCTCTGATAACTTTAAAAGTTTCAGAGAAGACATTGACATCTATTTCACTGCTACAAAAACCAACAATGAGTCCAGGGAGATTCAAGTGGCAAGACTAAAAAATCTATGGGTCCGGAGGCAAGAAAGGTGTATTCCAGTCTGTCTCAATGTGAACCAAGCAAAGAAACAGTTAAAAGCATACTAGAAGTCTTAGAAAAGCATTGCACTCCTAAGAAAAATGAATGCATGGAAATCTTCAAGTTTTTCAACAGAAAGCAAATCCAGGAGAACCATTTGAAAAGTTCTTTGTTGATCTCAAAACTTTGATCAAACCGTGTGAGTTTGGTGATGAAGAAGAGAAGCTGCTGAAAGCACAAATAATTCTTGGAACCAATAACAAGCAAATTCAACAGAGGTTATTAATGACTGAGAACACTGATAAACCTGTATTTTTTGCTAGTAGGTGCCTGTCTAAAACAGAATGTGAATTTGCTCAGATTGAAAAAGAATTATTATCAGTTTCATTTAGTTTTAAAAAGTTTCATAATTATTTGTATGGACATAAGAATATTACAGTATTTACTGATCATTCTCCGTTAGTAACAATTATCAAAAAGCCACTGAGTAATATACCAAATAATAGACTCAGAAGATTGAGGTTGAAGTTAATGCCTTATTCCTTTGAGTTGAAATATCTGCCTGGGAAAAAAATGGTAATTGCAGACTTACTATCCCGAAATATTAAAATTGAGTCAGCTCATGGGGACGAGACATTGACTGAATTTGTTCATGTAGTTGGTATGCAACTAGACTTTAAAAATGACAGTTTTGAAAAATTAGTTGAGTCTACTAAATCAGATCCCACCCTCTCTAAAGTTATTGATCTTTACCATAAAGGGTGGCCAGCTTTAGATAAAAACGCTGAAACCAATTCAGAATTACTTCATTTTGTAAATATGAAATCAGAGATAATGTGTCAAAATGATTTGGTTTATTTTAAAAATAGAATAATTATTCCCAAGAGTAGAAGGCAGAATATTTTGGACTTGCTCCATGAAACTCATACAAACTAATAAGGCCAAAATTACTGTTCAAAATTTTTTCTATTGGCCAGGTGTACTCTCTAATTTAAGAAACTTTGTTAGTTCTTGTAACATTTGTCAATCAGTACAGAGATCTAAAATTAAGGAGCCTCTAAAGCCTCATGAGATTCCTGAGATACCTTTCTACAAGGTTGGTGTGGATATTGCAGAGTACAAACAAATATCATATCTTGTATTGATTGACTATTATTCTCGTTGGATGGAGGTTGTTAAACTAAGTAGTAAATCATGTACTAGTGTTATCAATGCCTTGAAAGGTATTTTTAGTAGGTATGGCATCCCAAAGATTGTAATTTCAGATAATGTACCATTTAACTCACATGATTTTCACTTGTTTTGTAAAGATTGGAATTTTGATCTTGTTACCATTAGTCCTCATCACTCTTGTAGTAATGGGCTTGCAGAAAAGGCTGTTGGCATTTTTAAAAAGATGCTCCAAAAATCTGAGATTGACAAGAAAGACATTTCACTTTATCTACTAAATTACAGAAACAGCCCCGTGGCCAATTTAGAATACTCCCCTGCTCAACTACTCTTCAGTAGAAATTTAAGATCAAAATTACCACTCTCCTCAGATGATTTGAAGCCTAAAGTTGTCTGTGATCCAAATGTTATATGCAAAAAAAAGTCAAATTAGGCAATATAATAAAACAAGCTTGGAAAAAGAGAGTGTGTTCTCTAGTAAAGACAATGTTTGGGTCCAAAATATTAAATTAAAAGTTTGGGAGCCTGCTAAAATAATCAAAGTCCTGAAAAATAGATCTTATTTGGTTAAAATGAACAATTCAGGCCAGCTTTACAGAAGGAATTCTCATTACATTAGAAAACGTTTTGGATCACAATCAGAATTAGAAACTTTTGATAATAATCTTGAGTTAGAATCTGATAATGAATCAATTGAACAACAGGCCATGGGTAATGACATCTCAGTGGAAAGCTCAAGCCAACCTAGATCCTTGAGTCAGTCACACCAGACCTTTGAAAATAATAGTAATTTGTGTGAGCCTAATCAGTCTGGGAATTTGTCTCAGGATTTGCATCAGTCTCATGATTTAGAGCAGACATCTCATTCTAACACCTTGTGCCAGACAGGTCCTTATATTACTCGGGCTGGGCGAGCAGTTATTCGCCCTAAAAGATACATGTAAAAAAAAAAAAAAAAGAAGGTTGTTTAAATAAGATATCATCTGGCAACGGTGTTCATGTGCCAGAGGGCGCGCAGCGTTTTAAAAATATATTATTATTCTTTGGTTAGGATTTTCATAAAAAAATGTGCTGAATTATTTTCTGTATTAAAAAATTAATAAAATATTAATTCTAAAACTACTAATCTGTTTTACTGTCTATAATTCATCTAATTAAACAGGAAGTGAACAGAGTGTGACTTTGTGCGACTATCAATAATAATAATTATAGATAACAATAATATATTTCTTTAAATTTAATTGTTATGAACATTGAATACAGAGTTTGCAGTAAATAGCTAAGTGTACATAGATTTGACTTTTAAAAAAATACAATGTTTAACAATAGCTGAGTGGTTAAGCACTCGCTTGCCATGCGGAAGGTCTCGGATTCGAACCTCTGCGCCGGCAAAAATTTGTATTCAAAATTTGGTTACAGTTGTTTATAAGGGATACCTTCTGGTGCGCTCGTGTTGACCCAGCACCATCAGAGGGGAGGCACACTACGGGGTGGGCAAGCTACATCATAGACCACAACCGTCTACAGTAGCTTCTGTTTCATGACTACGAAATAAAAAAAAAGGCTGTGAAACAGTGTGAAACACTCATCTTTTTTTTTTTTTTTTTTTTTTTTTTTTTTAAACAATATCTTAGGTAATAAATTAAATAAAATAGAGTAGGTATAGATACTAATATTATCTTTAGGTGAGAAAGTGGTATATCTATACAAGATAAGAGATGTCTTTCTAGCTGTCATTCGCTATCAGTATATTAGACTGTTTGTCTCTCTACTGAGGAAGCTACATTGTGTCAAACTACAGCATTGTCCTCAGAGAATTTATTCAAATTAAATCTTACAACAGCTAAGTACCTACTTGAAAATTGCCAAGTAGAAGTTAGTAGAGAACCTCTCAGGCTTATCATTAATCAGTAATAATATTTTTTTTTTTTTTTTGGTGATTGCATTTACCCGTTCCTTTCCTTTCTATAAGATAACGAAAGTAGAAAGTCAATGTATCTAATGATGTATGGAGACTCATCTCTATACATGCTAGATTCTAGCCAATATATTGCGTAGGCATTATAAAATATTGTTGAAATACAAAAAGATCCACCACTGTACGCATACACAACTCATCGCTATTAATTACTGTCCATAACCAATTATACACAAGTTGATAAATGTGTGAAAATACTACCATATGTATATGTAAATCACACATACTTATTTTGATACTCCCATATACAATTCTGTATACATAATAATATGTACAAATAATATACATATATTCTATTCTATATACAGGGTGGCCTCAAGCATTCAGCATTATTCGTTTGTTTCTCGTCAATTGGTCATGTACCGTAACATATACAATACTTAACGGTATTTATTATTATTAAATTATTATTATATTATTCAACAATTTTGATCAAACTTTATTTCTTTATTTTCTGTTTATACTGGTTTATACTGATTTACATTTTTTAATATACCTACAGGTACCTACAGTCAGTGGCGTAGCTAGACCGACATTTCGGGGGTGGGGTTTTGAGGGGGGCTCAGAAATCTTGCCTAACGTATATTCCCATCTTTGCTGGGGTTTCTTGGAATTTGCGAGCTATGTTTCAGTCATTGGAATTCGATGTCGTTCGATACTAACAGAAGAGCTGACCATGAAACATTCCGAAACTCTTCGCAACGTTTCAAAATATTACACTCAGTGGGAAAACGGCTCTACTCTATTCACCATAAAAACTAAAAATCAAACTATCAATATACCGCTGGCTATTCCAGGCCCCACTCAGGCTGGGTGAGCTTAATTTGAGCAGCTGGTTTGTGAGTTTTCAGCGAATGGAGGGTAAAACCTACGTCACATGACCATGCAGTTGAAAGCGACGTTAAACCAGTCAGGGCAAGAACATATTATGTGTGGAACCTTACCGAAAAAAAAAACAAGGATGTTTTTTTTTGGCATCGGTAGGCGTGGCCATTCCATACAGTCAAAGGATGATTTATTTTCGACATTTTATTCTGAATATTAAAGTAAATGACAAACATTTCAAATGAGATCATCTGCGCTCTACCACTCTGTATATATTTATTTACTTCTTGTGCTGGGACGCTATGTGAAGATACTCCCATATAGTTCTCCTGATGGGGCCTCATGTATATCTGTAGCAATGATTCAATTAACACAGTTATCATTCAAACATTCCCATCGCCATTTGGACGAGTCTCACACTTCGTATCATTTCAATATTGGAGTCCGGGGGTGGGGTCAAGGAGTCCGAGGGTGGGGGGGGGGAGGGGGGGCTGGGGTCAAGAGGGGAAATCGGCGGCTGTCCGCAGTGCCCGCACTTAATAAAAAAAGATAATAATAATAATATCGCCTTATTTATACTGCCCGATAAGGACTATTTAAGTCCCAATAATATTCCAGCAGTAAGCCCAAGACATATTATTGTGTGTTAAAAATCCCAAATGGGAGGATAACTTGTCATGTCCCGGCTGGGTTTCGAACCCACGACCTCTGGAACCTCTGGATTCACAGAGTGCCGCCTTTACCACTGAGCTACCGGGACGGACGATGAGTGTTTCCCAGCCTTTTTTATTTCGTAGCCATGAAACAGGAGCTACTGTAGACGCTTGTGGTCTGTGTTGTAGCCTGCCCGTGCCCATCCCGTAGTATGCCTCCCCTCTGATGGGCGAGAAGTGACACACTACTTCCCATTTAGGTGCTGGGTCAACAAGAGCGCACCGGAAGTTATCCCTTACAAACAACTATAACCAAATTTTGAGTACAAATTTTTGTCGGCGCGGGGGTTATTATACACCCTAGATGGGGGTTGCTACATATCAAATCCAATGATTTTGAGGTGCTGTTTACGAATTTGACATTTATTTTTAGCTAATTTGAACCTCTAGCTAGAGTCACCAGTGGCTTTTGGTGCTGTACCCATTCCTAATATGATAAGGAAAATCGTGTGATGTTTACACCAGATTTTTATTCTTAATATGGTAACAGTTGTTTGTAAGGGATACCTTCCGGTGCGCTCGTGTTGACCCAGCACATAAATGGGATGTATTGTGTCACTTCTCGCCCATCAGAGGGGAGGCATTCTACGGGGTAGGCAGATTACAACACAGACCACAAGCGTCTACAGTAGCTGTTTCATGGCCACGAAATAGTTTTTTTAATTATATTTGTTGTTAATCACAATCGTAATGTCACAACTACTCAAACACGCTTTACTAAATTTACGCTGAAACCGGGAATTGAACCAACGACCTCCTGGTTAAAAGTCCGGTGCCTTATCGATCAAACTACTGAGGTCGATATGGCTACGAAATAAAAAAGGCTGAGAAACACTCATCTTTAAAAATAAATGTGATCTTTTCCGTTCAAATGATTCTGTCACTGGCCCTGACCATGTGATGTATTTAGTCAAGTCGTATATTTGGATGTAGTCAAGTCTCCTTGGAATGCTAACAGGCGGGGGAGTGTCATTTTAATTCACTTAGGTCTTTATGAGATAAGAAATGTTCGAGGAATCTATATTGTGTGTGTGACAACAATGTTTCCTGCATTGATTCTCTCGCTCTCCAGCAATGCACTCTGGTTACTCTACTAATGTTAAGGGTTGGGTGGAAGAGATTCCCATAGGTAATAACCACACCCTATTATTATATAAAAAGAAAGACATAATATATGTCCTAACTAAAGGGCGGGGTTATTCTCTTCCACCCAACCGTATAGTTAGGACATAAGTTTTTAAATTATACCAAAACGTTGAAACCAAAATCATTAGACGTGGTGGGATCCTGTAGACATTGGACCTAGGATCTGAGCGTCCATATTATTTTTCCTCCACCGAGACAGATTCCAAGTCCGCCGCATTTTCGATCAAGTAACTGAGGTCGCTAAAGTATAAAAGTATCTTTACAGCCTAAATTTATAATCGTTTCCAACTCCTCCTGATTCTTTATCCCTCTCCATATGCACAAAAGGACACAACATACAGAGTGTCCACTTTTAATGTGCGCCATAGGAAAAATACATGTAAAAACAGTTTTTCTTGTCTCAAAAGTCGCCATTAAGTATTTTAGCTGAACTAAATATGTTAACTCATGTATTTTTATCTGAGAAATTCACTGGTGGTAATTTCATACACCTTGGACTTACAGTTAAAAAGTTAAGGGTTCGGAATCCGAGAAATGTGTTATGTTTCAAACTCAACATTTTTGTACAATTGGATACTCTATTTTATGTATTTTTTCACGAGAAATTGATTGGTAATATTTTCAATTACCTGGGAATTACAGTTAAAAAGTTCTGGGTTCGAAACCGAGTAAATGCGTTATGTTTGAAACGAAACATTTTTGTACATAACTAAATAAATACTTTATTTTATGTATTTTTTCACGAGAAATCGATGGGTGATATTTTCAAACACGCAATACTCACAGTAAAAAACTTTCGGGTTCATGAGACCAACATTTTGAACCTTGTGGAAAGGGATCCCTTTCTGAGTGTAAGAGAAATAAGTCGACAGCTCAACCTTAACAAGAGCACTACTGTACATAAGACTCTGAAGAAACATAAGTATCGTATCTATCAGCAAACATCAGCAGTTATTGAATGTTGATTATGAAAAAGGATTCATTTTTGTTCTACAATGATAGACCTGATAAATGCTGACAGAAGACTGCTAGAAAATATTTGTTTTTCAGACGAATCTAGTTTTAATCTGACACACGCTCCCAATTTTCAAAACTCACGGATGTGGGCCAAAGAAAATCATCTACTCTTGGTACAGCCTCATACTCAGTACCCACAAAAAGTAAACGGTTGGGCAGGAATAGTAGGACAACACATTATTGGTCCAATATCCTACAATGAAAATCTAACTTCAGAACTCTTCCTCGACCTCCTTGTTCATGAAATAGGTCCATTAATCACAAATATTGTTGGTGAAAGAGAATTTTTTTTTCAAATGGACGGTTGTCCAGCCCACAACACAAGATTAGTCAAAGAATTTTTACAAGCAGCGTTTCCAGGAAGGGTGATAGCTCACAATGGTAATATTGATTGGGCAGCAAGATCACCCGATCCATCCCCAAATGACTTTTTTCTTTGGGGTTACCTAAAAACAGTACTTTATCACAAAGGTAAAACATGCCCCAATGTAGAGGCATTGAAAGATGCCATCAACCAAGCATGCAACAACATACGAGTAACAGCACGTCAATTGGCAAATGTTCGCAATGAATTTTACGACAGATTGGGATATTGTGTTGCTGCTGATGGAGATATCTTTGAAAATCGAATCTAACTTCAATATCAGTAAGTACCTACCCATAAACTTATTATCAGTTGTCCTTTTTTACAAAGTCATGTATTCAAGTTTAGAACACGCCTTTTTTTAGTAGGTCTTCTACGGACCAAAGAAGCAGAAATCGTTATTTCTACTGAAAAAATACACAAATAAAGTTGAAGAATGCTAAAATAGGGTATAACAGATAGCAAAACCAGGTAGGTATCCAGGTGTATGAAAATATTGAGTTTCAAACATAACGCAATTACTCGGTTTCGAACCCAGAACTTTTTAACTGTAAACCCCAGGTAATAACTGCTGATGTTTGCTGAAGTAATAGCTACGATACTTATGTTTTTTCAGAGTCTTATGTACAGTGCTCTTGTTAAGGTTGAGCTGTCGACTTATTTCTCTTACACTCAGAAAGGGATCCCTTTCCACAAGGTTCAAAATGTTGGTCTCATGAACCCGAAAGTTTTTAACTGTGAGTATTGCGTGTTTGAAAATATCACCAATCGATTTCTCGTGAAAAAATACATAAAAAAGAGTATTTATTCAGTTATGTACAAAAATGTTTCGTTTCAAACATAACGCAATTACTCGGTTTCGAACCCAGAACTTTTTAACTGTAAACCCCAGGTAATTGAAAATATTACCAATCGATTTCTCGTGAAAAAATACATAAAATAAAGTATTTATTCAGTTATGTACAAAAATGTTTCGTTTCAAACATAACGCATTTACTCGGTTTCGAACCCAGAACTTTTTAACTGTAATTCCCAGGTAATTGAAAATATTACCAATCAATTTCTCGTGAAAAAATACATAAAATAGAGTATCCAATTGTACAAAAATGTTGAGTTTCAAACACAACACATTTCTCGGATTTCGAACCCTTAACTTTTTAACTGTAAGTCCTAGGTGTATGAAATTACCACCAGTGGATTTCTCAGATAAAAATACATGAGTTATCACATTTGGTTTAACTAAAATACTTAATGGCGACTTTTGAGACAAGAAAAACTGTTTTTACATGTATTTTTCCTATGGCGCACATTAAAAGTGGACACTCTGTATACTTCCGGCCAAATTCTCCCTGTTTTATTATCTGGGTCAACAAAGCGAAAAATGTTCTGTGTAAATATTTGAATAATACTAATTGAAATTAACATAGAATTGGGTGAATGAATTCATTTAGAATTTATAATTAAAATTCTCGTCATCCCAATGACGACGTTCTTAATATTGTTTTTTTATGTTTAATAAAATAAATTAAGTAATTCAAAAAGTCAAATTTTGTTGTTCTGTCGTTGTTGGTACCTACTTGGATGGGTGACCATTCAAATTCGAACCCTCATGATGTAGCTTTTCCCGACCCCACTCAGGCTGGGTGAGGTTAATGTGAGAAGCTTGTTTGTCAGTTTTCAATTAATGGTGAGTGAAACGAGTTGATATGACCATGCAGATGAAAGCTACATTAAACCTAAAAAACAACAAACAACCAAAGATTCTCTACACCGTGAAAATTAATCAATCAACATAAATTGAATATCAACAACGATAAATTTAAAATCGACAACGATAAGATAATTTCAATGTAATTATCACTGCCATGTGTTCACTGCTATTTTTATACACTGGTCATTCCGATTCTACTCACGAATCCTACCGACACTGACTCGAATAACGGGAGGTGGTATGATTCGTGAATTAGCAATTATAATCCTTCTGCAGATAATTTGCATGCATTTACAGCAGTATGGATTATTTTTCTCCTTCGGATATCTCTACACTGATCTTACATAATTTTTGCAGTGAGTTGTTTCGTATTTTGTGCAAATAGATATCTAAGATGAAACAGGAGAAGCTTCTAGGAACTCATTTTTCTTCCTTATTTTTAGCTCCGTTCCCCTAATTCGTGCACTGATACTGAAGTGGTTAACGCGCTAGTCTGGTAAACCAGGTAGCGTAGGAATCCGTTGGTTCGAATTCCACCCAGTGCCTCGTTATTTGAGTTTGTAACCACATAATAATAAGACTCTGAGGGTTAGGTGGTAGAAAATGCTTTGAGAATTAACCTTCCACTTCATGTACATTTGGGCCTTCAACAATACTATGGATTGTTACCATGCTTTTTGATGCCTCCTTAAATTAAATAGATACACAATAGGTAAAATAAAATACGTTCAACATTGGTGTTGAATTTATGACCAAATTAAAATTCAGTTTTTCTGTAACCAAAACCATAACGCAACAGGATGGTAGAGAAATTATGTTCGTCTGATGATGTGACCTGTTGATATTTTGTACCCAGTTTCAAACCATTACAATGAGAATTTGAGACAGCTAAGAGAAATCCAGGTCAAATAGGAAAAATTCAAATTGAGCTATTTTGAAGTCAACTTTTCCTTAATAACCACAAGTTATGGGTGTTAAAAAAAAAAAAAAATTCTACCAATTTTATTTTTTGCTTATTGAGTTTCAACTTATCTTTCACTGATTGACTACTGTCGATGGAGCATTTCTATTTTGCATTTCATTTTTTCTCTCCATTTTACTTTTATCTTTAATTTCAATTTTATTGTACTAATGGATACATATTGTATGTGTAGGTACAAACTTAAATTTAATTTGATTAATAATTTAGCATATAAGTTTTAGAAAAGAAAAGATGAAAAAAGTTGAAAATTCATCATATTTGTGTTAATCGAAGTCACAACTACTCAAACTCACTTTACTTGAACCACCGACCTCCAGGTTTCAAGTCCGCCGCCTTATCGATCAAGCTACTGACGTCGGTAGAAAAGAAAAGATGAATATGTAAAAACACAAATAGGTAATAAACGAAAAGGTCATATACCAGCGAGTAGTTACGGTCACCCAGTATACAGTAAAACACACTTAATTTATGTGCCCTGTCAAAAATTTGAATGTTAAAACTGCCTGTTGAACTTCAATTTAATTTGGTCAACGGAATTGGACTGAAAAATCATCCCGGCTCCGATGACCTCGGATTAATCTAGCACAAACCGGATTTCAATATCGGCTTGGATCTACACCTACAGGGTATCCATGTTGATAATCAAGAGGACATTCTAAAATATTCTCAAATCATTTTTCGAAAAATTCCCTCGAACGGAGATACAGACAAAATAAAAAGTCAGTTTTTAATTAGGTATATTATTAGATACGAAATGTTAGTTATTAGGTTCCTACTTGGGAAATTCACTTCAGTGTTATAATACATAAGAACCATTTTCACGTCATTTCAACAAGTTAAAAAAAATCCAAGAAAATAGAAATTCAAATGATTTTTTTTCTTCATTTTTTGAAAGATCACCTGAGATTTTCGTCTTAGAATGTCCGCTGGATTTTTTTTAGGAAAAAGATGAGTGTTACACAGCCGTTTTTATTTCGTAGCCATGACACAGGAGCTACTGTAGACGCTTGTGGTCTGTGTTGTAGCATGCCCATCCCGTAGTATGCCTCCCCTCTGATGGGCGAGAAGTGACACAAAACTTTCCAATTAGGTGCTGGGTTAACACGAGCGTTACAATTGTAACCAAATTAAGAATACAGATTTTTGTCGGCACGGGGGATCGAACCCGGGACCATCCGTGTGGCAAGCGAGTGTCATGCGGAAGGTCTGGACTATTTCTATTATCTTTACTATCTAATTGTTATTTTATTTACACTGTATTTATACTCAAATATATAAAGAGGTGCTTTGTTAAACTGTTGGCATAATGGGACTACCTGTCTTGCACTGACAGTCTAAATAAAGCACAACTTATACTTATGGACACCCTGTATACCTATCTATCTATGGCCGATGTGCCCTTGAAAATTTCGTCCTTCCTTAATTTGAAGTCTGCCGCTCCTGTGCTGGGGCGGGTTCTGCTTACTGATTACTTGAGATGAGGATCGCGTGGGTGCCTTGCTGTCCACTGGTGCATAACCACTATCTGCTTATCTTCTGAGGATGAGACTAAGATTTCGTAAAGTTCATATGATTGAAATAGAGGTTAGTTGATGGCATGGATATTCTGAACTATTACCTGCTGATCAGAGCAAAGAAGCTCGAAACAGCTGTCCAGGTATGTTCTGATATTCATTTACATCTAGTACAACTTCTCGCTATTCTGTTTATACTGATATAGAGATAACATTAGCCGTATTTTTCTTTTTAACCAAAGTGGATTCAAATGGAATAAAATGGACGAATTGGAAGAAAGTCATTTTCCTTTCGGTGAAAAAAACGAAAGGAGGAGAAATCTTCTTCCAGTTTGTTAAACCAAAATGGATTTATAAAATCCGTGCTTCCATATTTTCTTTATTCCTGGTTTGTTTTCATTTTTCTATTGTTTATCTTTATAAGTACCGAAACGCATTTTTCTTTCAGGAATGGTGGGGAAGCTAAACTTGGAAGAAAATGGAAATGTTTGGAATAAAACTGAACCTGTAATGTTTATTTAATCCAAAAGAAAAACGCGGCTATTGTTTCCAATTTTTTTGTTGTTAATAAGGCATGTTTGATCCTAACTGTAGAAAGTGGAGATAAAGCGAATTTGTTGCCAAATTTGTGTTGAGGAATGACATGAAGGAATAAGGCCTATATTAAGAAACAGGATTAGATTAACTAATCCTACACTATCCCTTAATACACCCTCTGGTGGGAATTTCAACTCATCACAGCGCATTTATATCACCTGGTAGGTTGAAAAACACCACTTTAATATAATAGAGGAATCACAACAAAAAAAAAAAAAAACTTTTTCGAAATAATCAGAGTCTCTTAAATCCTTTAACAAATACAAAACAAAAAAGGTAATAAGAGTAGCCATATTGGATAGTTTTTTATGTGACAATCAGAGTTGAGGCATTACGAGTTATTCCTCCAAGAGAAATTGAGCCAGAATTTTTTAATACAAACCATTTGTCAATAACCTTTGTGAAGGTGGGTGTGTGCTTGAGTATATGTGTATTGTATGTGTGTGTGTGTATTTATGTGGGTGTGATGTGTGCGCATGATGTATATGTGTGTTTTTTTTTTTGTAAAACAATTTTGATATTGCGTCAATTCTTCAGCCAAGAGACCATATGTTTGGGAGGTTTTGTCAAACTTATTTATTTATTTCTGGCACTCAATCCTTCTTAAATTAGAAGCTAGATCATGAGAACATAAATTTGAAGGTCTCTTTACGTGGCAGTTAATCATACTTGCGAACCCTTATGTTGTTATACTATTACCTCAATCCTCCAAGTCCTTGTAACATTGGAAGTAATTACTTTATTTATATTTTTTTTAATTTTCATGGCACTCGTGCTTTATAGTATGAAATTATGTACATTGATAAAATAATAAATACTATAGCGGGTTCCACCCGCCGCTTCGCTAGCCCATCACACACACACCTCACCATACATAAAACACACACACCACACACAAAATGTCCTTTAAGTTGAAAAACTTGAATATTATTTGTGCCACCCATCCTTTTTTCGGCCTTTCTCTGTATAGCTTAACCCTAGAAAGATATCACTTAGCCTTGAAAAAATTTGCTCTTCCAAACGGACCTAAGTGCAAAATTTTGCGGTCAAACGGTGTGGATTTGTATAAAGAACATACATACATCTTAACAAACATACACACACACAATAATGAAAATAGCACCTTATTTATACTGTTCGTTTATGACTAATTTTATAATATAAGATTAATCCCATTATTGCAGCAGTAAGCCTAAGACGTATTATTGTATGGTCAAAACTGCAAATGGGAGGATAACTTGTCATGTCCCGGCTGGGTTTCGAACCCACGAACTGTGGATTACCAGGCCGACGCATTGACCAATGAGCTACCGAGACAGAAGAAGAAGGTGCTACATCAAAATATCTCTGTAAAGGCTTTATTTTATTTTGGAACAGTATAACATCTCATTGGAGTAAACAAAAAAATTCCTACAAAAAAAAAATTCCGCGCAACAGGTTTATATTCCGTTCAGCGACAGTGACCCCACTTTGGGAACCCCTGCGTAATTTCTGAATCAGCATAGTCTGATTGAATTACCCCCCCCCCCCCCCTCTATTTTCACTCGCTGCTTTGACATCTGCTGATTGTGAATGGGAACTAGAGCTGACATAATGAAGACCAGGCAGTGAGGACAATGGAGGAGGCAGTGAGGACAATGGAGGAGACGATGAGGACAATAGAGGAGACTAAGAGGACAAGAGAGAAGTTAATGAGGACAATAGAGGAGGCAAAAAGGACAAGACAGAAGTTAATGAGGACAATAGAGGAGGCAAAGAGGACAAGAAAGAAGTTAATGAGGACAATGAGAACTATAGAGGAGGCAGTGAGGAAAATAGAGTAGGCAAAGAGGACAAGAGAGAAGTTAATGAGGACAATGAGAACTATAGAGGAGGCAGTGAGGACAATACAGGAGGTGATGAGGACAATAGAGGAAGTAAAGCGTACAAAATAGGAGGTAATAGTGAATAAGATGAGGTAATGAGGATAATCGATGAAACGATGAGGAAAATGAGGGATGAAAAGGAGGCAATGAGGAAAAAAACAACAAAAATGGGCCCGGCTCAACTTTATTCCACAAAGCGGGAGATTCACGGTGAGGTGGATTTGTTTGAATTTTAAATTGAATTTAAAACCAAACGTGGGAGCTACAGAAAAAAAATGAATGAAAAAGAAGGAGCGAAAGGGAGGAGACATAAAGTGAATGAAATAAAACGAGGTGGGAGATACAAAAAAGGGGAAATAAATGAGATTAGAAAATAAAAGTACCCGTGCGAGGAAGAAAGAGTGAGGGGAAGAGAGATAGGGGTAGAGAGAGAAGAAGAGACAGAGAGAAGAAAGAATTATCCACAAAATGTTTGGAGGAAAAGAGGAAAGAGAAGGAAAGGGAAGAAGATGAAATAATGGAGGCTGTACAAAAAAGAGAGAGAAAGAGAAAGAGAAGATAAAATAATATAAAAGATATAGAGAAGATGAAAAACAAAGAAAGAGAGAGAGAGAAGATTCAAGAAAGCGAGAAAGAGGTTTAGAAAAGAGGAAAAATTGAGTGAGTGAGTGAGAGAGAGAGAAAGAGAAAGAGAGAAGATAAAATAATATAAAAGATATAGAGAGAAGAAAAATAAAGAAAGAGAGAGAGAGAGAAAGAGAAAAAGAGGATAAAATAATATAAAAGATATAGAGAAGAGGAAAAATAAAGAAAAACAGAGAGAGAAAGAGAGGATAAAATAAAGAAAGACAAAGAGAGAAGATTCAAGAAAGCGAGAAAGAGGTTTAGAAAAGAGGAAAAAATTGAGTGAGAGACACAGAGAGAGAGAGAGTAAGAGAGAGAGAGAGACAGAAAACTTTCAAACTTTTAACAGGAGTTTGGCGCAGATTTTCGCTTTGAGATAAACTGATAAAGTTGTCAACTTGAGTCAGCAAGTAAGTGCGGAATTAAATGTTTTGCATCTACATGGTTTTGCTGATGAGTGGAAAACATCTTGAGATGAGCGTAGATTAGACGGAGATGAGAATAAAGAAAACTTTGAAAAAGGAGAAAAGTTTGATTTTTTTTTTAATTTTAGGATAATTAAACTACCGTTATACCATCAAGAGAAAAATGGTCTCGATAATCGATAGGAAGAGGAACAGAGAACTGTTTTTTTACGTATAAATTACAATAAAATGTACTTACATTGAATAAGTTTACATTTCCAATTCTTAGACCATGATTACTACACGTCTCAATCACCGACTGAGAAGATTTTAAAAATAATAATAATAATAAAGGTAATTTTTTTTGTTTGGTTTTTGGAGAGAAAAAATATATCTCTCACAGTCTTATCAGTGATTACATACACAAATAAAAGAGGAAATCCAATCCAAGCATCACGGATCCATGCTGTGGATTCTGTATCAGTATATAAACACAAAAGTGAGAAGTTGTACCTACTAGATGAACATTATTATTAAACATTAGATCAAGATCAAGTTTTATTTATAAAGAATACATACGTACATAGAAATTGATACGAATAAAAACAAAACTTGACTAATGCCAACGGCATTCATTCTCTTCTGCACCACCTTATGTATCAGAACATACCTGGACAGCTGTTTTGAGCTTATTTGCTCTGATCAGCGGGTAATAGTTCTGAATATCCACAACATCAATTAACCTCTCTAAATTAATCGCGCGCGATTAGCTCAGTGGTTAAGCACTCGCTTGCCATGCGGAAGGTTCCGGGTTCGATCCCCCGTGCACTCCTTCCGGTGCACTCGTGTTGACCCAGCACCTAATAGGGAAGTATTGTGTTACTTCTCGCCCATCAGAAGGGAGGCATTCTACGAGATGGGTAGGCTACAACACAGACCACAAGCGTCTACCTACAGTAACTCCTATAATAAAAACAACTGTGAATCACTCATTTTTTTTCTCTTTTTTTAAATCATTGTTCAAGGATTGTTTACATCCCAGTCTAGCGTCGTTACTATGGCAACCACCAATGCTTGCGTCTTCTCTATTAATCTCTGTCTTCATTATTTTACTTCCGCAGTCATATTCCAAGAAGAAAAATAGCAAACAGCCCATGTCATAGATTTATGTAGTACCTTGTATGTAGATTTATGTACTGTATTGTGTACAAGTGCCACGTTCCAAAAACACTCTCCACTCTTGAAAGTGTTGACCCAGCACCTTAATGGGAACTATATTGTGTCACTTCTCGCCCATCAGAGGGGAGGCATACTACGGGATGGGCAGGCTACAACACAGACCACAAGCGTGTTTTTCATGGCTACGAAATAAAAACGGCTGCGAAACACTCATCTTTTTAAAGTATTAGAAAAAAATCCCGAATCTCCGTTTCAGCCATCACACAACGCACCCTGATTGGTTATCCCGTTCAAATTAACCAGTCAGAGTGTAGTTTAAGGATTTGATTAAGAATTGAATTATATCTATGCATAATAATGCCATCAGTAACCCGTTCCAAAAACACTCTCCAATCAGAGTGCGTTGTGAGTTGAAAAGAAGATTTGGAGATTATGAGAGTGGAGAGTGTTTCTGGAACGGGCTACAGGACCTATATCATGGACCCCCTATATCTATAGCGCAGACCCACCGTCCAAAGTATTAAACTATCTATGATGGAAACATAGTATAAAACTATCTATAAATATTATAAAAAAAAAACTCATGACAGTTGGCAGTGGGCCCAAATATAAAAGCTATACCTTAGCTAATAAAAAAACCTATTATTAAAATTTATTCATATGTGTGCTTATCCTATTGATATTCAATTTTATTATTCATTGATATTGAAAATATATTCTACAAAATATATTTTCCAACCAACACAACACGTCCGATTTCTGTAGGCATTCACTCGGAAGCACTATCCAATAGTACACTAGTAAACAATGGACCTATTTGCCATATTATTATACATGTACATTGTACATTTGTATATAAATATGTATAGGTAGATATTTTATATACACTAGTAAACAATGGACCTATTTGCCATATTATTATACATGTACATTGTACATTTGTATATAAATATGTGTAGGTAGATATTTTATATACACTAGTAAACAATGGACCTATTTGCCATATTATTATACATGTACATTGTACATTTGTATATAAATATGTATAGGTAGATATTTTATATACACTAGTAAACAATGGACCTATTTGCCATATTATTATACATGTACATTGTACATTTGTATATAAATATGTATAGGTAGATATTTTATATACACTAGTAAACAATGGACCTATTTGCCATATTATTATACATGTACATTGTACATTTGTATATAAATATGTATAGGTAGATATTTTATATACACTAGTAAACAATGGACCTATTTGCAATATTATTATACATGTACATTGTACATTTGTATATAAATATGTATAGGTAGATATTTTATATACACTAGTAAACAATGGACCTATTTGCCATATTATTATACATGTACATTGTACATTTGTATATAAATATGTATAGGTAGATATTTTATATACACTAGTAAACAATGGACCTATTTGCCATATTATTATACATGTACATTGTACATTTGTATATAAATATGTATAGGTAGATATTTTATATACACTAGTAAACAATGGACCTATTTGCCATATTATTATACATGTACATTGTACATTTGTATATAAATATGTATAGGTAGATATTTTATATACACTAGTAAACAATGGACCTATTTGCCATATTATTATACATGTACATTGTACATTTGTATATAAATATGTATAGGTAGATATTTTATATACACTAGTAAACAATGGACCTATTTGCCATATTATTATACATGTACATTGTACATTTGTATATAAATATGTATAGGTAGATATTTTATATACACTAGTAAACAATGGACCTATTTGCCATATTATTATACATGTACATTGTACATTTGTATATAAATATGTATAGGTAGATATTTTATATACACTAGTAAACAATGGACCTATTTGCCATATTATTATACATGTACATTTGTATATATGTACAGGTAGATATTTTATATACACTAGTAAACAATGGACCTATTTGCCATATTATTATACATGTACATTGTACATTTGTATATAAATATGTATAGGTAGATATTTTATATACACTAGTAAACAATGGACCTATTTGCCATATTATTATACATGTACATTTGTATATATGTATAGGTAGATATTTTATATATGTTGAGATTACCACTCAACATACATACATATAGATGGGTGGATATAAATTCGGGGTTTGTCGTTCCTAAGAGTACATAATTATTATGGTAGGTGGTACAAATGTCGGGTGCTATCTTCACGCACCTTGGATATCTATGTGTTAAGGTTTCTTTTCTTTTTCTAAAGTTACAATTATTTCTTCTTCTTTTCTGCATTTCAATTTCTTGTCATTGTGATTTTTATAGATAATAAAATTACCACCCTAGTGGTGAATATTGTTAATAAATATTATTATACGGGGTGACCAAGGTTTTATTGTATGAAGGAAATTTCAGAATCAACTGAGGATCAGGAGACATTCTAAGACCAAAATAAACTTTGGTAATTTTTCAATTGAAAAAAGTTTTTTCGTGAAAAATGAACTGAGCCAGTTGAAAAGAAGGAGAAATGGTTGGTTCTCATGTATTATTCTATAATAATAATAAATACCGTTAGGTATTGTATATTTTACGGTACATGACCAATTTACAAGAAACGTATATTAACAAAAAAACAAGATTTTTCTCTTGTTTTCACAGATACACACAAATTACCAATAATTAACACAAACGAAATACATTGCACAACAGTCAAATTTGAAATATGTCAAGATTTTTATTTATTTTTTATTATCATTTACTCATCATTTGTCAAAAGATCACAAAAACTTTCATTGTTTTCTTGCATGGAAAGCACCAAAACACTAACATTTAAATGATGATTTCTAAATCTCGCGGCACCTCGGTTGCAGACCACTGATTCACATGGTAAGCAATATACTACAAACATAATTACCTCCAACCATTTATATGGAAAACTATTTTCCACAAACGCCCACAGTGACTACGCGTCTGCGGAAAATACTTTTCCATATAAATGGTGAGAAGTATAATTATGTTTAGTATATGGCTTACTATATGAATGCATGTGATTTAAATTAAACCTTTAGAATGTTTTACTTTAAATCACAAAGTGCCTGAATGAATACTTTCTGTGATATTTCTGGTAGTAACACAAAATAACACATTTACTAGGTATATATCATTTTCCACAGACGCTATGTCTATGGAGGCTATCACTGTAGGCCGATTTGAATCGGATCACGAGCTGATCTGAATCGGATCACGAGCCGATTTGAATAGTCCGCGTGTTTATGAGTCACTCCTGTGTGGGCAGTGGTAAACACAACAGTATTGTTTATCTGCCTATCCAAACATATCCGGCAGGTAGTGATTTGCCTGACAATCGAAATGAGTAGGCGGTGGGATGAAAAATAGCTACAAGTCGATCTAACCATTTCCCGAGTATTGCAGAGAGCCAACCATCTTTTCGCTAACAACCAATTAATAATACTCTTTAGTGGAAGACAACCACCTGGTGAGGCTCAAAGCATTTTCTACCACCTAACCCTGGAGTCTTTTTTTTGCACTGGTAGTCAAGTGGTTCACGCGCTAGTTTGGTAATCCAGTTAGCGTAGGCATCTGTTGGTTCGAATCCCACCCAGTGCATGAATTCTTCCTCATTAATTTGAAATTGTTACCACATAATAATAATACTCTGATGGTTCGGTGGTAGAAAATGCTTTAAGCATTAACCTTCCGCTAAAGAGTTTTTTTTTAAATTTATTTATTTCATAACAGGATAACATATACTCGTACAAAGGTATTTTTCCTAAGCAAAGCTTCTAAGAAATATTATTATCTATTAACAAAGTGCCGGGTTTCAGCTCGTGTCCTATAAATCACATCTCGGTATAGGCACACCGGTTTCGTATTCTCTCCATTTTTTTCCCCCAAGACGAATACATAATCCAAAAACAGAGTCCAATCCAAAATGTGTATTGTTTTTATTCAAATTTCCATACGAGGCGAGGCAGAACGTAGGAAGATGGAGGTTATTGTGTTTGGCAGTCATGGTCATTAGCCTTCATTAGGTGGTCAAAAGTGGTAACATGGCCTTATGAGCGTTTGAGATCAGTTGGATAGTTGTATTCTTGTAACACTATAATATGCAACCATTATTAACGCATTATTTACACTATATGCAACATCCTGCAACAAGCATCCTGACATCGACATTTTTCATGACAATCTTGGATCCATCAAAAACAAATTATACAAACATCCTACCTATTTACCTATTGAGTTTTTATAAAAAAAAAAAAAAAAAAAAAACATCAATTGACATTTCCTTAATTTAAGTTTTATTTTAGTATTTCATGTTTATTCGTGTAACTTTAAGTTTCAAGTGTACTTCTTTTTCTATGTCCAATTATTGTAAAATCGGTTAGATATTCTAAATAAAT
Organism: Bactericera cockerelli; assembly: GCA_024516035.1. NCBI lineage: Eukaryota > Metazoa > Arthropoda > Insecta > Hemiptera > Triozidae > Bactericera > Bactericera cockerelli. The sequence continues at coordinate 5,019,997 of CM044955.1, forward strand.
AAACACATTTCCGTTTTCAAAATGTTGAAAAGGCATTTACAAAATGTAGCTTCCAGCCCTACAAAGGCTGAGTGAGGTTAACAAAATTTATACATGTTTTTTGTGTTAATAGGAATCTCACAATTTTAGTGGGTAGTGCAAAATTATACGATTTTTTCGCAAAATTATACGAGCGCACCGAAAAGTATCCCTTACAAACAACTGTAACCAAATTTAGAATACAAATATATGTCGGCGCGACGTTTCGAACCCGGAACCTTTCGCATGGCAAGCGAGTGCTTAACCACTGAGCTATTCGTGCGCTCATAGTACTATTTCCGTATTTTTCAAATTCTAATATATTAATTTGCACATAATTCCGCCACTGGTGGCTGCTCATATTAAAGCAGCTACTCATTTTTCCTCACGAGGTATGACCGGACCCCGGACATCAAAGTACAGAGCAGAAATCATCCTTCTCTCCTGAGGATCGAACCCAGGTTACCATGCGTACAATGCATAGCGCGCTAACTTGGCCACAGTGGCTAGAGTATGAATGAACGCATGTGTGAATGAATGAACACATGTGTAAATGAATGAATGAACAAATGTGTAAATGAATGAATGAATGAATAAACAAATGTGTGAATGAATGAACAGTTGAACACAATATGTGTAAATGAATGAAATAATTAATAAATACTCGTAAATGTGTGAATGTTCATTACACATGTGTAAATGAATAAATGAATTAATAAACAAATGTGTGAATGAATTAACACACTTGTGTGAATGAATGAAAACATGTGTAAATAAAAACAAATTTGTAAATGAATGGATGAATAAACAAATGTGTAAATGAATGAACACATGTGTAAATGAATGAATGAAAACATGAGTGAATGAATGAATCGATTAATTTCTAGTACTTACAGATTTATTAGTTATCACTATTAGAAACATTGTAATGATATATGATGTACACATAAAGCACTAATCTTGTTTTTTTTTATATAAAATTTTTTTATTGAATAATGGAATATACACATGTGTGAATGAATGAACACGTGTGTGAATCCTTTAATACATCTTGATTAAGTTGCTTAACAAGTGCTGTGAAAGATAACAAACTAGTTCTAATATTATAAAAATAAATACTTATATTACAAAGTGCCTTCCAAGCTAAACATTAACTTACATTTTACAAGAATGTATTAAAAATTGGATAACATTATGTAGTTATAGATAACATAATTAAGGACATGCAGAATCAACACAATATGTCATATTATAATGAGCAGATGTTTTTTTTTGCGGTTAATAAATTAGCAAATTAAAACAGAGGAAAATGACTTACGTTTCCGTGGTCAAGTCAGTGTCGTTCATTTTCCAATCTGCCGGAGAAAATTCAGCACACCGGAAAAAATCGCGGGCTAATTAAAAACACCAAAAAGGAACACCCGATCAGTTAAACAAGGAGTCGGTCCACCAATCAGTGTGTGTGAAACTGAGTGCGCTCGATCTACTGAGAGTTGATACCACTGATTCCATGCGAATAATCGCGCGAGATGCGAACAGAGTAGGTAGATTCTCGGACGAAAAAAATTGCTACCGACTTGTACACTCGACGGCATGAAAAGGGGACTGATTTCATGTTTAAGTTATTGACGGCATGAAAAGGGGACTGATTTCATGTTTAATTTATTGACGGCATGAAAATGGGACTGATTTTATGTTTAATTTCATGTGTAATTTATTGACGGCATGAAAAGGGGACTGATTTCATGTTTAATTTTTTGACGGTATTAAAAAGGGACTGATTTCATGTTTAATTTATTGACGATATGAAAAGGGGACTGATTTCATTTTTTATTTATTGACGGTATGAAAAGGGGACTGATTTAATGTTTTACTTATTGACGGCATGAAAAGGGGACTGGTTTCATGTTTAATTTTTTGACGGTATTAAAAAGGGACTGATTTCATGTTTCATTTATTGACGGCATGAAAAGGGGACTGATTTCATGTTGGATGGCGCGTTGGGCACACCGGTTTTCGTAGGATCACCGCAGTTAACTGTAGAGATCATAATTATGCAGATCATAGCTGTAGAGATCAAAAAATAGTTATGCAATGTATCAATGTCACAAAAACAAGGGACACATATTGCACTGGGTCACTTAAACCCAAATTATGAAACAGCATTTGTTAATCTTAGTTGACACTATCCTTTAGCTTTCGCCTTGACAACAACTGTAGAGGTCATATCTAAGCCGGGCTTTGTAGCAGTATATTACTTCTGTGTCGTCACGGAGATGTAGCCATTCTTCGCGGCGGAAAATCTTATTTTAGAATACCTATCGGTCAGCTGATAAAATCTAAGAGTCATATTCTTAAGGGTTTAATGGCTTATAAATAAAAAGTCCAAAAGTCCAAGTTGATCATACATAGAAACATGTGGTTCATCAGGACGAGTCAACTTAGAAATAAAGTTGGCTGGTGACCATCATTCCGAACTCCAGCTGTAGCCAAGCTGGCTACAACAACAACAAGAGTCATACCACGAAAGGGGTTTCACCCTCCATTTGCTGGAAACACACAAACCAGATACTCAAATTAACCTCACCCAGCCTGAGCGGGGCCAGGTATAGCCAGCATCACGAGGGTTCCAATTTGAATGTTCTCCCATCCGAGGTTAGCACCTCGCTGGACGTTACTTAACTTCAGTGACAGAGCCAGAACTGGTATTCAATGTACCATCCACGATGGCACATTTGACTAAAAGATCTTTTAGTGGAGAGATTTTGGTGTGTTATGAGAGAAAGTTTTATTTTCCAAGTAGCTAAAGTTCAATAAGTAGCTAAAAAATAATGGAAATTTTCATTTTACAACATTTTTTTTACTATATCGACTCCTTTTAAACAAGATCGCGGGTACAATTAAAAAAAATCCTTAACTACACTCACCGAATCAATTATTAGGACACTTCCTGTTTTCCCCTTTAACACCGTGTATTTCCATGCGGCTGCAAAAGGTTGTAACTTCTACTGTAGATAACATTTTCCGATAATTTTTGTTTTGTATAAAAGAAAACAGATTAAGGATTTAAGCTCATTATAAGAAAAAAAATCAGGAAAAATCATTGCAACTCATGGAAAGACAAATGTAAACTTGCAAAACACAGAATTTTAGAGGTGTTTTATTTAGAACACACTCAGTTCACTGTTTTATTTTTATCATTCGATTTTTCTTAAAAATACAAAAACCTAAAGATTTCAATTTCAACATGACCTACTAATACAAGGATTTAAAAAAAAACACAATTCATTGAGGATGTTTCAAAAATCTCAAAAATACGGTAAATTTAAATTTTTAAATTTTTCTTTCCATGAGTTGCAATGATTTTTCCTGAATTTTTTCTTATAATGAGTGTAAATCCTTAATCTGTTTTCTTTTATACAAAACAAAAGTCATATAAAAAAGTTATCTACAGTAGAAGTTACAACCTTTTGCAGCCGCATGGAAATACACGGTGTTAAAGGGGAAAACAGGAAGTGTCCGGTTAATTCTTCCAGTGAGTGTAGATTTAAATATATAATTTTTTTTTTAAATTAGATCCTAAATAGTAAAACATAGAAATAACGATGAAATACTCTGAAAATCGTTACGTTAGATATTTTAATTTAAAAAAAAACTTGGCGCGAAATTATTGAACGATATTGTATTCACCAGCCTGAGCGGGGCCAGGAGGAGTTGCCATCACGCATGAGTCAGTTCTTGCCCTCCGAAGTGTTCACTTCTTGTGCAGGTCAGTGTAGCTTATTTTCATATCGTTATCTTTGCGTCCGGTTCAATCTACGATAGCACAGGCAAGCATGATCATAGCTAGGTCCTCTCACATACATAATATTCATAGGCATTGCGAATTTGATCTGATATCCGCGTAATTTTCAATCTAATGCCTATCCTACCAGCAAATCGGCGTCCCACAATGGAAATTAGAGTCTCTGAAATACTTACTTACTTACTGACAGGCCGCGTGGGCTCAAGACCTCCAACAACCAACTTCTTCCATTCAATCCATTCCATTATACAATCCAACAACTCTGAAATAGCCTTACTTAAAGGGAATATACAGTAAATAACATATTCTTAAGTCTACTAGGTAAATTCGGGATCTCCCCGTTAATTCCTCATGGCATTGGTCTTCCTCATGGTTGAGGTGGTGTTCTGCCACTCTTTCTACAATATTTTACGGTGGATAATAAGAAAATTCTCCTGATCTATCTGCCACTTTTTCTACAATATTTTACGGTGGATAATAAGAAAATTCTCTTGATCTATCTGCCACTCTTTCTACAATATTTTACGGTGGATAGTAAGAAAATTCTCCTGATCTATCTGCCACTCTTTCTACAATATTTTACGGTGGATAGTAAGAAAATTCTCCTGATCTATACTGTCCAATTAGAACTAATGAGTCCCATTATTCCAGCAGTAAGCCCAAGATGTAGGTATTATTAAGTCGTCAAAATCTCAAATGGGAGGATAACATATTATGTCCTGGTAGGGTTTTGAACCCGCGACCTCTGGATTACCAGTCAGACACCTTGACCACTAAGCTACCGTACTTGGTTTGGTACTCAACCGAAAGACAGAGAACCAGGACGCTCAGCAAAAAGTGCACTGATAGTCAAGTGGTTAACACGCTAGTCTGGTAATCTAGTTAGTGTAGGGATCCGTTGTTTCGAATTCCACCCAGTAGGTACATGAATTTTCCGTCATAATTTGAGTTCATGACCGCATATCGATGACTCTCAGGGTGAGGTGGTAGAAAATGTTTGAAGCATCAACGTCGCCTGTTGATTACCTTCCACTAAGGATTGTTGTTATTATTATTATAATACGATGAAACCAGGAAAGCAGCCAGAGCAAATGGGCGTGTCTCGCTGTAGGACGTTAGATAAATACAATACCAGCTTCATCAGGCCAAGAAACAGTAACACCAACCATTGGCAACTAATAAATATTATTATTATAATAAATAATAATAATAATTTTCCAGTAAGGATATCCAGACGTAAAATTTGGAATTATCATATTTTTTGCTATCATATTTGTGTTAATCACAATTATTCAAATTTCCGGCCCTACCCAGGCTGGGTGAGGTTAATGTGGGTAGCTGGTACGATTCCTAGCGAATGGAGGGTAAAACCCCCGTTCTGATCCAGGACGTTAAATCAAATAGAATCGTTGGCGTTAGGAAGGGCATCCAGCCGTAAAAATTTGCCAAAACCAACCAATCTTAACCATGAGGTTGAACAACGTCAACCCTGCTCAAGCGGGATAAGACGGAGTAAAAGAAGATTCAAACTCCCCTTTTCTATTTTTTTGCTAAAATTGGGACCTGAACCACAGACCTGCAAATTCGGACAGCCGCACAAGTCCGATCAAGCTATACTGAGGTCAGTATCACAATATTTGTGTTAATCACAATTACTCAAACTCGAAATGTTTTCCGTACTCGGGACTCGAACCACCGACCTCCAGGTTACGAGTCCGCCGCCTCAACACTCAAGCTACTTCTTCTTCTACTTTTACTCTGTCTCATCCCGCTTAAGCAAGGTCGACGTTGTTCAACCTCATGGTTGAGGTTGGTCTGTTTTTGGCACATTTTTACGGCAGGATGCCCTTCCCTACGCCAACGTCCTGGATCAAAACGGGGGTTTTACCCTCCATTCACTGGGGATCGTACCAGCTACCTACATTGACCTTACCCAGCCTGGGTAGGGCCGGAAATGCCAGCCTCACATGTACGGAGGGAATAGAATTTTCTGTGAAAAATCTGCTCCGACCGGGGATCGAACTGAGGATCTCTGGACTACGGGCAGGAGTCACAACCGTTACGCCACGGAGGCAAGCTACTGATGCATCAATATTCACCTGAGAACTGTGTGACTTGTTTTCATCAGTTTCAAGTCCCGGGATCTCCTCTCTCCCCCCCTCGCCCAGATATTGGCCTGATTAATAAATCACAGGGACCAGGCATGGCTCGTTAGGCAGAGGCGAACAGGCGAGCCCAAGCTAACTGAGGACGAACTCTTTCAAATCCGACCTCAGTAGCTTTCTGTCCCGGTAGCTCAGTGGTAAAGGCGACACTCTGTGAATCCAGATATTCCAGAGGTCGTGGGTTCGAAACCTATCCGGGACATCCCAAATGGGATGATAACTTTTTTACCACAAAATAATGTCTTGGGCTTACTGCTGGAATAATGGAACTTTGATAGTTTTAATCGGGCAGTATAAATAAGGCGATATTATTATTATTAGTTTGATCCAAAATGCAGAGAACTTGTCACCGTGGTTAAAGTATCGATTTCAGCGTAGATATTTTTTGAGGTCCTTGAAGATAGCACCCTTATTTTTTGATATTTTATTTAAAAAATATTATTTATGGCTTATCTAAACCGTCACTGTCTCTTTCACTCAGAACCGCTAGTGCACGGTTAATGAGATAATGAGTTTAAAATGGCACCATCTACTGAACGTCTTCTATGTGTGTACACAATTTCATCGAAATCCGTTCGGTAGGAGCAAAAAAAAATATTTTTGCAAAAACGAACACAAAACTTCCGATTTCTAATATTAGAAATTTCTCGGAAGTAAAAGTTAGTGGTCAGGCGCATGGTTTGTATCACCAAGAACCGCTAGAATGGATTTAAAATGGGACCATCTACAGAATGTCTCCTATATGAGTACAAAATTTCGTCAAAATTCGTTCAGTAGTTTCTGAGATTTGCGCGTTAGAAGGAATGTGTTTAACAGACCGACAGGCAGACAGAAACAAAACCACAGTTGCTCAGGAGGTTATGAAACGTCCAGAAATATGAAAAAAAAAAAAAATTGAAATCTAGCAAATAATTATTATTATTTTTACAAAAACGAACACAATACTTCTCATTACTAATAATAGAAATTTTTTGAAAGTAATATTGTAAAGTCTCATTTAATGGTGACAACATTTCTTCCCGAAAAAATTCACTGGTACATGTTCTTCTGCAATTTCAGTTACTAAATTTTGCAAAAAAGATAAGAGCAGTAATGTCAAGGTGAACTGGTCGACTATAGTGAGACCAGAATTAATTGAGTGAAGCATAATTTTATATAGCTGAATGTCGCCTTCAGTAAAACCTATGAAGAGAGTATAGGCAAACTGCAACGTATTTTATCGGAGATAACAACAATATACAACATGAGCACAACACAAATATTTAGGGTGGTTTAAAAAAAAAAAACAAAGATGAGTTTTTCACAGCCTTTTTTATTTCGTATATGGCCATGAAACAGGAGTTACTGTAGAGTGTAGACGCTTGAGGTCTATGTTGTAACCTGCCCATTCCGTAGTATGCCTCCCCTCTGATGGGTGAGAAGTGACACAATAATTCCCATTTAGGTGCTGGGACGTTTTTATAATACCTCTGTGGCGCTAAGTCTCGGATTGTGTACTGTCTTAGATGGGGAAAACCGATGCAAAGAATGACTTAAGTTATCGATTTTGTCTATTAATTTTGCTAATCATACTACGTCACGAAACCAGGGGGCTCATTTTCAAAAACCCAAAGGAGTTCCTGGTGGTAGGTTCTATCAATTTTATGAAAACTCGCTTTAGTACGAATCTCTTAAAAGGGAGCTCGATAATTGGTTTATAAAGGGAGTTCGATAATCGATAAGACGATTGGTTCTCAACGATCTTAATGTGTTAACAAGGTACAAGGGGTATTTGTACCTTGTTGACAAAAAGGTCGTCTTCGTAAAATGAAAATAACTCTCTGAAAAGGAAACTGTTAAGCTATACTTTTCTAAATTTAGAGAGCACACTTAGTTTTCTGTCGATAGAACTAATAAGCATGTCTGTACGACGTATAATGAAAATTCAAGAAAAAAAATTGTTAACAATATACAACCAGTCACTGTATATCTGTAAAGTAAAATGGAACAAAGAAATAAGAAGATGAAGAAGAAGAAGAAGAAGAAAAAAAAATGTTGAAAAATCAAGTTGAAATATATTTAATACATAAATAATATATAGTTATCAAATATTTTGAAGTATACAACCATAAAAAAAAGCCCTATTAAGGGCAGCCCATACTCTGAAAAGGGTGTATATCGGGCTTATTATTATTATACAATTAAAATAAATTATTATAAATAAATACTTTTTTTTCTTTCTTTTTTCAATTGATATAATATATTTCATTTAATAAAATAATATACTTATATGGAGAGATTGGATAAGGGTGGTAATAAGGAACCACTTCTAATACACTTCTCAATCCAAGATTCATTCACAAAGCAAACTTCTTTTTTGTCTCTCTTAATCTCTCTGGTATCATTGTCTCCTCTCTCAATCTCTCTGGTATGAGTCTCTTCTTTTTTCTCATTTTTTCTCATATTATCACATTCTTTCTCAATTTTGCTGCTAATATCTCCTTCTCTCTCACTCCTGCTCTCATTACGTACATCTCTCTCACTCCTATGAGTACTCTCTCTGTCTTTCTCACTTCTACTACAACTCTGCATGTCTCTTTCACTCTTACTATCCTGCTCTCTCGTTTCTCTACTCTCTCCCTCAATCATCTGTGTGAAGATAGCATCCATTATATTTCTACAACTGTCTCCATCTCTCTCAGTTCTATTGGTACTCTCTCTGTCTTTCTCACTTCTACAACCTCGCATTCCTCTCTCACTACTACTATCTCCATCATTCTCTGTCTTTGTCTTTTTACTCTCTCCCTCAATCATCTTTGTGAAGATAGCATCCTTGATATCTGGATGTCTTTCACGGCTTCTTTGTACTTCCATCTCATTCATACACGTCTCTCCCTCTCTCTCACTCCTGTGTACACCTCCCTTTGTTTGTTTACTCTCTCCTTCAATCATCTGTGTAAAGATAGCATCCATGATATTTCTACTTCTCTCTTCCTCACTCCTACTGAAACTCTGTTCTCGTTTTGAACATCTGCTGCCACTATCCATTAAGTCTGTGAGCATAGCATACCTGCTATCCACAGACTCCTCTAATACATCTCTCTCACTCCTATTACAAGTCTGTACACCTCTCTCTGTCTCACTGAGCTTTCTTTTCCTTTCATTCAAACTATCTCTGTCTCTCTCACTCCGATTACTACCCTGTATATCTGTCCTTGTCTCTCTACTGTCACTATCCATCAAGTCCATGAGTGCAGCATACCTTTTATCTACATCACTTCTCTTGGTCATCTCACCATCTTTCTCATTTCTACTTTCCCTACCTCTCTCACTAATGCTACTCTCTACATCTCTCTCATTCTCCTCTCTAGTCTCTCTCTCCAATATATCTCTCGAAACACCATCCCTACAATGACCACCCTTTGGACCAGTAGAAACATTTTTTAAACGAGTAGAAACACAATTCAAATTAGTTGTAACACCTTCTAGATCAGAAGAATCCCCCTTCAGATCAGCACCAACACCTCCACTGTCCTCTCCCTCTCTCAACATCTCCACCTGTCTCCTCAGCCTCTCCACCTCCTCTCCCTCGCCCAGCACCACAGTGGTCACTCGTCCGCTCAACTTCTCGCTCACAATTCCGCCGTAGAACCGGAATCGAACCCGGGCCAGCCGACTGGGAGTCGCGAAGTAGGCGACCGACCCGCGGAAGATGGACTCGCAGGTCGTTGACCCCGAGTAGAGGTCGCGCTCAAGGTCGCCGATCTCGGGTGGTGTCAGCAGCGGGATGGGTTTCTCGTCCATCCGGGAGAGCAGGGGAGGGAGGTGTTCCAGGGAGACGGGGGAGGTATAGCTGTCTCCGTACTGGTCGAACTTGTTGTTCATCTCCACCTGTGGGATGTGGGATAAGAAATAGGCAAAGTTATTTTATTTGCATTCGTAATAACCACAATAGTGATATCACAAAATTACTCAAGCTCGATTTCCTAATTGTTTGCTTAACTTGGAATTTGAACCGGAAAATTCTTAGCCAATATTTCCGGAATGCCGGATGTAAAGGTAAAGTGTCCTGAAGTAATACGAAAGCGGTTCCGGAGCGCAATTACCTTTAAAAAAAATGCAAAACTGGTTGTTCATTATAATAATAACACTCTTTAGTGGAAGATTACCACCAGGCGAGGTTCATGCTCAAAGCGTTAAGTGTATTTTCTGTACCTTAATCTCTCCCAATCTCGCATCAGCTGATCACAGATTAAGGATTTCTCCTCACGGCATGTTCTTATTTCTCCTCCAATCTTAACCCGACGTTTTCGTCGGATTGAGATCGAGGTTGAAAATCGCCATTTTGAAATCAGTTTGACTTTGAGGTTGACCTTCAGCAGATCTTTATTATTTGCTTATGTTTTCATAATTTACATTAAATAAACTTTTTTGATTTTTTATCGATGACAAGGGCCGATTTTACAATAGTTTGCCCAAGTTCAATTTGGAGACCATTTTCGCCAAGTCAGCTCGAAGATGAACTTGACGAAAATTTCCGACTTCGGAATATGAGCGTTTTACAAGTTTGAAAACAACGATTTTCGCACGTACTTCGGATCATTTTGGGATTTTTTTCAAATAAATTTTGGTTCATGAAATTTTCGCAATATTGTACTATCTCTTCTAAAAACGTAGACCACAGCGACAAATCAACTAGTTTCTACCTCTGTTGCCTCAATTTTTCAGTCATTTTGTAGCGCGAAATTTGTGTTTACGAATAACCTCGCGCCACTTTTACGCCACGCGCCACTCGTACATCTGGTTGATCTCGTTATTAATTAATTTTCTCCAGTGAACACTTCTTTTAACTTTTAATTTAAATCATGTCATCTAAAAGTGAGAAGAAACCTCGTAAAGCATCAAGACCTTTCAGCCATGAGGAGACTCTCGAGCTGCTAAGAATCATAAATTGCAGATTGGAGGAACTCGAGCCGAAGAACGCCTCAAGGCTAGGCCCTCGCGGAGAAGATAGAGCTCGGGTGTGGGCGAGGGTCAGCAAGGAGTTCCTTGCTAATGGTTATCACAGGGATGGGGACACTCTACAGAAGAAATGGGCAGCCCTGAAATATAGTGCGCGTAGAGAACAGTCGAAAATATCAAGTGAACAGAGAAAGACAGGAGGGGGCCCATACGTACACTACAACCTGAGTGATGTTTCCAACAGGGTCAGGGACCTTATGAAAAGATCAGAAGGCCCTGGCAGTGTAATGGGGCATGTCGGTCGTCCTGACTGTGGTAAGTTCAATCTGGATAGGTAATTGATTGTATGATTTCATTCACCAACAAATTTTATAACTGTACTATCAAAATCAAGTGTATAATCCATGACTGTGTTAACTACCGAAGTACATTTTACAAGTCCACTTGTTTCCCTGGTATGAGAATTATTCAAACTCCCAGATATATCTCACCCAGATATAGTCTGTGTTAAATTTTACTGATAAAATTTTTACTCTGGTTGATACTGGTACAAAGTGTGCTTTATATATCCTAACAGGCGGAGTGTTGTATATCAATTGTTCCGTCCAATATACTGATATTTGAGTTAAAATAATCTTGTTCAAGGTGAAATGCAATTAGTGTATCTATTTTTGAGGTAAAAATTTCATCTCATGGTTTTTGAGTGCTAATAAAGGACACTCCACAAGAGTCAAGTGTCACACTTTCCACCCTTTATCTTTAAAAACATAATTCATAGCTCACTGAAATGTGAACATATTTCCCTAATAAATGAAGGGATACAGGATTTTGTGTTTTCTTATATTTTGAAGAACTCTGCTGGTTTTTTCTTTTCAAAATTTTATTTTACATATTGCAAATCAGAATATGGGAGATAAACTTTTTAAATTTCACTAATCTCTGCTGTTGAGCCACCAATGGCTGAAATTATTTTGCAACTCTAGGGGCAAAATTATCAAACAACATTGATAACTTGCATATTTTACACAGTACGCACTCCGTGACTTAGCAGCACAGAGCTATTACAAATATGTCTATTTATTTCTTTGTCCTAGGAAACTTGTGAGACTTTCACACCAGATAGTATTGTTAGGTATATGAATACCTTATTGGATTATTTTGTTTTTGTTTCAAGACAACTTCATGGAAGAACCAATTGTGATTCCCAGTCACTTACCCTTCCCTCGCAATCGTCCAGAGCCACAATCTGTGTTTTCAACACAACCTACTGATGACCATGGTTATTTCATGGATAATTCAAATTCAAATGAAGTTGATGATCCTCCACCCTTGGAAAATTCTCCAGACCATACACAGGTGATAATATTATTGTTTAGATATATGAATTTTGTTACTTAATTTGAGGCTACTGTAAATATTTTAAACATGAGTCCCAAAGTATTTCACCTAAATTAATTATAATAGAACGGCCATTCTACGAAAAAGAGGAATTGAAAAGTGAAAAATAAATGTTGTGTTTGTACGAATTTAGTATGTGTTTGTACGAATTTCTTTGTGGTGAAGCACAAGGCCTCTTCACAATTTTTGTGGGTAGCGCAGCATTACTAAGAGCCTCCTTTACATGTCGAATTATTCTATTACATTAATTTCTTTTTACTCTGGTAATGCCGCCACTGGTCGTTACGCATACAAGTAACTACTCATTTTTCCTCACGAGGTATGAGTGGACCCCGAACATCCAAGTACAGAGCAGAAAAATTCCTGCCCCGCTGGGGATCGAACCCAGGTCACCGTGCGTGCAATGCAAAGCGCGCTAACTCACTCTGCCACGGTGACTACCTAGTGAAAAATAAATGTTATGACTGTGTAATGTGTATCCTAATTGCTGTCAGAAGATAGTAAATATTTTATAATTAATAAAGCCGTTTTGATTTTTCGATTTTTTTAAACAAAAATTCAGTAACTTTTTGAGAGGTCGGAAAAGAAAATTTTTGGTTGGCATTCTGGAGCTAATTTAGAGAAGTCAAATGAGCTGTTTTTATGGATGGGACATAAACAGCTGTTATAACCTCAAAATAAACATGCTTTCAATCTATTATCCTTTTCAGATTTTTTTCTTAGAAGTAAACTGTTTTCATGAAATTGAAGGATGAAATTTTGAAAAGTTAATGTAGTGTCCGTTACAAAATTTTTAGTTTTTTTTTAGGTTAAAAAAGCAGTGAAATAAATTTTGATAAACCATTTCGGCTAAAGTAAAACCAAAGGTTTCAGGTGAGTGAAATACATTTTATTGTTTTTTTCATTATTCTCTTCATAGGTTTTTTTTAGTGTTGCGGACAAAACTAGAATTGAAGAATTTCATGCAATTTGTCAGAAGGCGAACTTAAAGTTATGTTTTTAAAGAAAGCTAATAATCTCTACATTGCCGATGCCACAAATGAGAAGTATGTCTCATTTGATCAAGTGATAAGAGTATTACCTGCTCCTGACATGATTAAGAAGAGGGGTAGAATATTCTACAAATTCTAAGCAATATGTACTAGGCATAACTACCTATATGTTACAATTCACAAGTAGGTATACCTGTCTGGTTAACATTCTTTACCCATAATTAGGTATTCATGTTTAATTTTGTTACTTTTCATGTTTCATTTTAAAAGATTCAAGTGAGAAAATTTATTTTATTTTAATTACGACTCCTATCCCAAAGTTTTTTTTTTTTAATATAAGTACTTAGTACGTACCTAATTGATCTCAAAGTGTTCATTTTTTCTAATAAAGTAATAAATATTTTTTGTACTAACATTTTTCATTTTGTTTTTATTGCTTTAGAGTACCTCTAGTTCATGTGTTTCCATCAAATAACTGCATAAGAGTGAAGATAATTACTATAGAACTTTCTGTAGAGTCCGCGATGTAGTGTCCGCAACATGACACATAATTTTTGGAAATGCAAAACTCAAAAATTACTCTACATAAAAAAATGAACAATACATTATTTTAAAGTAAATATTTTCCTCTTTAAAAAAAATACGGCACTTTGAAGGTATTTTTTCCATAGGGACTAAACCTTACATTTAATTATAAGGTTCTCAAAAAAATCAAATAGTAAGGTAGTGTCCGCAACGGCAACAAAAAGTGGAATAACAGCTAATCCAGGAATCTTTGAGAAAAAACCTACAACTACTTTATCTTAATATATAAATGTCAAAGACACTCACTGACCACTGACCACTGACCACTGACTGATCATCGCTCTACAGCCCAAACCGTAAGTCCTAGGAAGCTGAAATTTGGTAGGTAGCTTTGTCTTATAGTCTAGATGTGCAATAAGACGGGATTTTTCGAAACTCCCACTACAACACCTGCCATTGGCGAAAAAGGATTTTTTGCTTTCACGGCCATGCCTCGGCCCGCAAAGCGGGCGACAGCCCGCTAGTAAACTATAAAATAAAGAAATCATATGAGCAACAAAAAAAAATTCTATCTCTCTTTATTGTTCCACAAATTTGTTTTGAAGAGTAAAAATGTAGTGTCCGCGACATATGGAATGGCCGAGAATCATTTACTTTAAAGTATTCACTTCTCAGTCTTATGATTTTTTGGTCATATTGTCATTAATTAACAAAATAAATTTCCTTTGTCAACAGTTTGACCCCTCCATCATCCTGTTTCCACCATCATCAAATGCACACTCTGATTCTGATGAATCCATGGTATTCAATTTTTTTAAATAAATTAATTACAACTTATCTTGGAAGAGAATGCCGTTGGCATTAGCACCGCCCTTGATCAAGTTTTGTTTTGTTAATTTTAATTTCTATGTATGTATATATTCTATGTTATTTGTAAATAAAACTTGATCAAAAATGTTTAATAATAATATCTTACCTAAAGACACTTTTGACAGGTACATTTATTAAAGGAACCATTAGCTAATAGTACTCTGTGTGTACCACACTTTATGTTAACTGAATCTCATTGGAGGACTATCTTTCCTTCTTCTTAAGTCCTTTCATCCCAAGGGGGACATAGGGCTGCAACAAATGATCGCCATCTCACACGGTTCTGCGCCATCGCCTTGACCTCATTCCAGCTTTTTCCTTCTTCTTGTACTTCTCTCTCTACGGTTCGCCGCCAAGTGATCCTGGGTCTGCCTGGCCTCCTTTTTCCCTGTGGGTTCCAATCGAGAGCTTGGCGGCTGATGTCGTCAGGGTCCTTTCGGAGAGTGTGGCCTATCCAGCCAAACTTTCTTTTTTTGATGGTTGTAGCTACTGGTTCTTGGTTCGAAATTCTCCATAGGTCTGAGTTAGAGATGACTTCTGGCCAGAAGATTTTGTGGATTTTCCTGAGGCAGCTATTTATGAAGGTTTGAATCTTTTTGGAAATGATTTTTGTTACTCTCCATGTTTGGCAACCGTAGAGGAGGACTGATTTGACGTTTGTCTCAAATATTCTTAATTTTGTTTTGGTTCTAAGGTCTTTGCATCTCCAGATGGGCATTAGTTGGGCGAATGCTCCTCTGGCTTTTTTTATACGTTCGTCAACGTCTTCATCCGATCCTCCTTGCTGATTTACAATACTTCCTAGATATTGAAACTTGTCGACTCTCTCTATGGTTTCGTTGTTGATGGTGAGCGGTGTGTTATTTGTGGAATTGAGTCTGATCTCCTTTGTTTTTTTGATGTTGATCTTCAATCCAACTTTCTGACCCTCTTGATGTAAGTCTTCTATCTTGCCCCTCATATCATTGATGGTGTGGCTCATGAAGCAAATATCGTCAGCAAAGTCCAGATCTTCTATACGCTGGGTCAGTCTCCATTGAATGCCTCTGGGTGTTTTTGTGACGCGCCTTAGTACCCCATCTAAGACCATCAGGAACATTATAGGAGATATTTGGCAGCCCTGTTTTACCCCCTTGATCACAGGGAAGGGCTCGCTGACCTTGCCATCATGTATTACTCGGCACTTGTAGTTCTCGTATGTGGCCTTGATGATGTTAGTTATTTTAGGGGGAATCCTGAATCGGTTTAAAGCCTTCCATATTGCATCTCTATCCAACGAATCAAAGGCTTTTTCAAAATCCACAAACGTAAGGTAGAGGGGTGTCTGGTATTCCGCACTTTGTTCAATTATAATTCGAAGGGTATTTATCATGTCGACGCAAGACTTATTTCTCCTGAACCCAGCTTGTTCTTTCCTCAATCTTTCATCAACAACACTTTGTATCAGTGGCGGCTCGTCGGGTGAAGACACTGAAGACATTTTCACCTAATTTTGAACAGTGAAAACACTACTCATAATCCTTTGAACATGGCACAATTGATCCAACTCAAAGAAAAAAAAAAAAGAGTAAGCTTTGTGTAAAATAGATCAATGCTGCTTAACATTTCATGTTACTTTCCAAGGAGAACACCAAATGTGAAGACAATTC
Organism: Bactericera cockerelli; assembly: GCA_024516035.1. NCBI lineage: Eukaryota > Metazoa > Arthropoda > Insecta > Hemiptera > Triozidae > Bactericera > Bactericera cockerelli. Next base: position 5,036,360 of record CM044955.1, read on the forward strand.
GAAATTGTCTTCAGTTGTCCTTGAATCAACCAATCAGAGTTGAGTATTTCCAAGTAGGTATCATGAAATATTAGGCAAGAACTATATCTATGTAATATGCTACTGAGGACAGTCTTCAGTTGTATTCAGTTTACATTATCTACACGACCTCATACGAAATGTTACGAAGCCACATACCATGTGCGATGTCATGTGTTTTTGATATTAACATTGTTGCCAGTAGCATTATGCCAGACCTAGGAAACCAGTCAATGATTTAGCCTCCCATATCTAGCACAATCTTGTAATATTAAAAAAAAAAAAATAATAATAATAATAACGTAGGCGCTAGGAAAGCAGGATTTTGTGTCAGGAATTTTGGATATTATTTCTCATTTTTTGGGTTCTAGTTTTGTACATAGTTCCTAAACGATAGCCGATACCAATAAATTTTAACTATATTTTATGTATCTTGTCAACTATATGTAGTATTAAAAAGGACATCTCGATTGAAGTCAAATCTCGGAAATAATTATTTAATGTAGGTACCGAAATTGAGCCAAATAAGATAATCTGGTATCTAGTTGTTCCAAGAAGTTTTTAAATAGGGACAATGGTGGTCCTGTTTAAGATCCTGACTATGGAACCACTTTAAAAAAAATCATGAAATTAGACGTGTTGAAATGAAATTCTCAAGAGAAAATTCTGTTCAGGCGGTGTAGTATTATTTTTTTAAATAAATAAATACGTCCTACATGATTTGAGGGATTTCTTTAAATTTAAAATATAGCTCTTGAAGTTTGTAGAAATTTAGCAATGAAATTAACTTGGCAACATTGTATCTCTTATCTTTAGAATGTAAACAAAACTTGTCGCGCACTTTTTAAATTTTATTAGACCATTTTCAAATCTTTTCAACGGTAATCAAGTGACTTTTAATTGGTGTAACTAGTTAATAAAGTTATTTCCCAGTATTTGATACAGGATAGAAACATTATTCCTACCTGATCTGACCTGTGCTTTTCATAATAAGTTGAATATGAAGTAGCTATGTACTTCTTTCAGTGTCAGAAATAACATTATAATTATGCAGGTTGCAGGTAGCTAAGCACACAGCTTCCAGTGAAGTACTTAAAATTATAAGGCAATATCTGTGTTTTTCTTAAATACCTAGTCATTTAAACATCAATGGTAACACAAATTTAAGCTGATTTTATATTTGTAGTAAGTATGTTTTCTTAGATTTATTTTGTAATCTGGTGGTGGATTTTCTTCCAGTTTTGGATTGTAATTTTTAGTCTTCAACTAACTTTCTTTCCTTCCTAGTTCTAACTACTGAGGTATAATCCTAATATTTTTATATTTAATTCCTTTTTACCAACTTTTAGTTAATATTTTTTATTAAGATGAATAAATATTTTTTATTAAGATGAATAATTAATAACAATATTTCAAAGAAACAATGAGATCCCCACAAAATCATGGGGTTCAAACATTAAAAGTAGGTAACCCCATTCAGATTAAGAAGTAATGAGGATAAGAAAGATATTATGATTACTGGATCTCCAATTACTATAACCACCACTAAAAAAGTAAAGCAAATGCCTGCCCCACAGCCATACAGTTCAAGCCTGAATGGCTTATGAAAATTGAATGGCTGTGTACCAGCTCAAGTGTTGACAAATTGTTCTGCTGGCCTTGTTTATTTATTAAGTACCAAGTGTTCTCCAAAAAAAGTACCTATAAAAACTTATATGATGCAAAACTGGTATGAGAGAAAATCATGCTCTGCAGGGAAACAGCCATAACTTACAATGGGCTGTGTTTATGAGACCATAAGAACTAAGATCTGATAAATTAATAATTTTATTTTTTCAATACTTCTGGGTATAATTTGTCTTCACCTAGTCTTGAAGTCAGGAGCCGCCACTGCTTTGTATTCTGTTTAATATAACTTTTGTAAGAATTTTACTTGCAATTGAGAGTAAGGTAATTCCCCTCCAATTACCGCAGAGTGTTAGGTCGCCTTTTTTTGGGATCTTGACAAGTAATCCTATTTGCCAATCTTCAGGCAGAGTCTCCTCATTCCAAATGTCTACCAATAGTGGATATAGCATATTTGTTGTAACATCGGGGCATGCCTTTAAGGCCTCCGGGAATATATTGTCAATACCTGGTGACTTGCCATTTTTCAGATCTCGGATGGCTCTAGTGATCTCTGCCTTGGTTGGTGGGTTTGAATTGATGCGGGGGTCGCTTTCCACAATTAGCTCCTCTTCATTATTTCCTTCAGTATTTCTCGGAGGTGGATCTTGGTTTAAGAGCTTATTAAAATAGTCTGCCCATACCTTCAGCTGTTCTTCAGTTACAACAACAGTTTCATTTTCATTGTTTTTTATTGGCTTTTTAATCAGGGCTTTCCTGTTAGCTAAGGTTTTGGTTATGCTGTACAGTTTTTTTGTATCAGATTGTGCAGCTGCTTTTTCAGCTTCTTGTGCTAGATTTTCTGCCCATTCTCGTTTATCTTTCCGGAGACTACGTTTCACTTCTTTATGCTTGCTATAATAGGCTGTTCTGATGCATCTCTCTTCATCTAAGTCAGTCGCTTGGTTTCTCCTTTGTGCAAGTTTCCTCCTCTCTTCGATCAAGTTCCATGTTCGGTCGGATATCCAGGGGTCTTTTCTTTTTCTAGCTGTTAAAAGTATGTCATTGCATGTTCCATTAATTGTATTTTTTATTTTAGTCCATTTCTCGTCAACTGTTTCATTTTCCTCTGCTTCTAGATTGCTAAAACGGTTGTTAAGTTCAATGTTGAATTGCCTCATGACATCTTTGTTCTTGAGCCGTCCCACGTCATACTTTCCGTGTCTTCTCTCTGCCATTGTTCGTTTTGCAGCAACTTTGAGGCGAATGTTGGCTACAACTAGGTGGTGATCGCTGCCACAGTCTGCTCCTCTTTTATTCCGTGTATCCAACAGTGATCTTCTCCATTTCCTGCTTATGGCGATATGGTCAATTTGATTTTTTGTTCTACTATCAGGGGATATCCAGGTGGTTTTATGGCAGTCTTTATGAGGAAAAATTGTTCCACCGATAACTAGATCATGATTTCTGCAAAATTCAATGAATCTCTCCCCGTTGTTGTTTCTCACTCCCAGACCATGCCGCCCCATAATTCTTTCGAGGCCTTGGTTCTCCGCACCAACTTTGGCATTAATGTCTCCCATAACAATAGTTATATCCTGTTTCTTGATTTTTTGGAACTCTCTTTCTAGTTGGTCATAAAAAGCGTTTTTGTCCTCATCAGCGGCAACTTCTGTGGGTGCGTAACACTGAAGTACTGTGATGTTGCGTACTTTTAACTTGAACCTTGCCGTAATGAGTCTCTCCGAAACAGGTTTCCAGTCAAGAAGGCTTTTTCTAGCTTTGTTACTCATGAGGATCCCCACTCCTGCAGATCTCGGTGTACTCTCCTCTGAATGACCTGAGTAAATAAATGTGTTGCCTTCTTGTGTTGTTAGTTCGCCAAAGCTATTCCAGCGGGTTTCGCTCAAGCCGAGAATCTCGAGGTTATAATCTTTAAAAACCTTTTCAACTTGCTTCAACGTTCCTACATCACACATCGTCTGTATATTCCAAAATCCAATAGAAGTCCGAAATTTTAGTCCAAAGGTCAGTGCCGAATCCGTCCGAAAATTTTCTTCATTTGTTGTAGTTTCAGTAATATATCAATTTAAGAACAAGCAGCTTATTAGGCCACCTGCTCCGATCTTGCTGATGGGGCTGCCACCTCACGGCCTGCAAGCTTGCCGTTTTGTGTGTGAGATTCTCCTCCTAACTGGGGGCGTGGCTGCTACCGACGGGATATCAGTACCAGACCTAGGTCGATAACTCCCACATATTACTAACCAAGCTGAGTGAGCCAGGATCTAGGTTTCCTAGACTGCCCCACCCAACCCCCTCACCTAGTTCTGCCTATAGACCGATATAGTTGCCCGGAGTGTGGTAACTTGGAACCATAGGTGAGAGTTGAAGCAGCTGCGGTGACCAATCTCCTCAACCACTGGCGTCTGTTTCTGCAGGCACCAGTGCGGCCGTCTTGGATGAGAGGTGCTACACCTACAACTACTCCCAACACTCCAAGGACTATGAACAGAGAAAACTAGTCAACCCTTGTTTGCTGTTTCCTAAGGGTTAAATGGCTAAAGAAAATGTCCAAGTCTTCACAATTGTTGATTGCACATAGAAATATGTGGTTCAGAACAAGTCAACTTGAAAGAAACTACACACAGCCTTCACTATGCTGTATCCTAGCTCTCACCTCATCATCCCCCACTACACACAGCACATCCTCGGGTGTCCATGCCAGCAGCACTCCTCTCTCCACACATGTGTCCACCCACTCCGCCCTCACTATGCTGTGCGTGCGGGCGGCTAGGGCATGCTTGACGCGAATGTTGGACGGGTCAGAAGTCACGATGGCCCAAGTTGTAGAGCCGCTGTTCTGTACCACCTGGAAAGCCCGACAGGAAAACTATTATTAGTGCTCCTACTGAAATAACAAAACAGCCATAAGTTACTAAAAATACATTTTTTTTATTTTTTATTTAAAATTTATTAAGCGGGAACAACCCAATAAACATAAATTACAAAATGCTACGGTTAAAAACATACAAAATCTTTTAAAAACAATAAACATGTAGGTGAAAAAGACATATTTTTTTACAAAGAAAACTAGTTTGCCGCACGCATCATTCTATTGACAGGGGCAAAGTATAGATAATTTGTGCTACATTTCTCAACTAGAACTTGATGTAATGATATTTTTTTATACTTGAAGTAATGACATTTTTTGGTTCCAGGTGCAGATAGCTCTTTGAGAAGGTAGGTTTCTAGTGGGTGGAAATCCCACACCCCAAGTCAGGATGACCTGGGTGTCTTAAAAAGATTTTTTCGTACCTTCAAAAAAAAAAATAGTAGTATGGTTGGAGAACATTTAAACAGTTCAGCATTACTAATGTATATGGGTGTAAAGAATATCTGCGGGTAAGCAAGAGCCACTTTTCAATTTTTGTGGGTAGCACAGCATTTCAAAGAGTGGACCCCAAACATCCAAATATAGTAGAAATTTCTCTACCCAGCCGGGACTCAAACCCAGATCCCTGTGCTTGCAAACCTTGTCCGTTAATCCAAAACCCACGAATTATTTCAAACATCTATAATAATTTCTGACTGAAAGATTCCAGGAAAGTTTTAGAAATTCTGTATTTCAGAGACCTTACCTATATAAAAACAGGTGCCGCTCCATGAAACCAAGCTAGATACAACTCTAGATACATTAAATTGCAATTAATTGCTACACAGAGACCTTAACTTCTTGCCTGCGTTCTAAACTATCTTTGTCTCCAGATCCTTCTTCCTCTGAGCATCCCCTCTAGGAACCTCACCCAGCCTGGGTGGGGCCGGAATGGACAACACATACCTTGCCTCCGTTCTGAACTATCTTAGTCTCCAGATCATTCTTCCTCTGGACATCCCCTCTAGAAACCTCACTCAGCCTGGGTGGGACCGGAATGGACAACACTTACCTTGCCTCCGTTCTGCACTATCTTGGTCTCCAGATCATTCTTCCTCTGGACATCCCCTCTAGGAACCTCACCCAGCCTGGGAGGGACCGGAATGCACAACACATACCTTGCCTCCGTTCTGCACTATCTTAGTCTCCAGATCATTCTTCCTCTGGACATCCCCTCCCGTGAGCACACACAGGGTTCGATGCTTGAATATGTGAGAGACTAGAGTCAGGCTCTCCTGCACATTACACGTGTACTCAGAGCCTAGGCTCATCTGGGAAGCAGAGAGTTATTGATTATAGCTACTAGCTAGGCTCACACACACAGGGTGCGATGCTTGAATATGTGAGAGACTAGAGTCAGGCTCTCCTGCACATTACACGTGTACTCAGAGCCTAGGCTCATCTGGGAAGCAGAGAGTTATTGATTATAGCTACTAGCTAGGCTCACACACACAGGGTTCGATGCTTGACTATGTGAGAGACTAGAGTCAGGCTCTCATCTGGGAAGCAGAGAGTTATTGATTATAGCTACTAGCCAAGCTCACACACACAGGGTTTGATGCTTGAATATGTGAGAGACTAGAGTCAGGCTCTCCTGCACATTACACGTGTACTCAGAGCCTAGGCTCATCTGGGAAGCAGAGAGTTATTGATTATAGCTACTAGCTAGGCTCACACACACAGGGTGCGATGCTTGAATATGTGAGAGACTAGAGTCAGGCTCTCCTGCACATTACACGTGTACTCAGAGCCTAGGCTCATCTGGGAAGCAGAGAGTTATTGAGTGAGTAGGTCGGGTCCTCCCTCATCATATAATCAGAGTTATTGATTATATGATGAGGGAGGACCCGACTATAAATCAGAGTTATAGTTTCGAGCCAGAGTTATAGGAAGCAGAGAGTTATTGAGTGAGTATGTCGGGTCCTCCCTCATCATATAATCAGAGTTATTGATTATATGATGAGGGAGGACCCGACTATAAATCAGAGTTATAGTTTCGAGCCAGGCACGCGCCGGTATGGCTGCAAGTCCTGGGCTCAAATTTCTAAATTTTCAACATCAAAATTTCAAGTATGTGAATGTTAAAAGAAGCTGAGCCCAAACTATCTAAAATCTAAGAGATGAAATAAATTGCGAAGAACACGGACGCTTCATGGATTAAAAGAAGACTGTAATAGAGAAAAATTAAAAAAAGGCAAAATAGTTTGCGAAATAATTATATAATAAAAAGAGTTATTGAGTGAGTATGTCGGGTCCTCCCTCATCATATAATCGCACCTGGAAATAATCCCGTGCCTGGCTAACGGGAACCAAGTTACAAAAGTTTGGTTCTCCTGATAAGAGCTCGGATCCCTCCTCGAAGGTCATCAGAATCTTCCCGAATCTCAAGTGAGTGTGTGCACAGTTTTACTTTCTTTCTTTCAACGTGTAGCTTTCCATTTCCCAAGAAAAACCACCGGCCTTCTCTTGCTACCGACCCATCAGATTTTATTATTCGCAATTATTTTGGCGTGAATGTGAACTTTATTAGTACCGTAAATAGGCGGGATAAGTTAGACATCGTGCGGATGTTATAAACTGTTATAAACAATAAACTGATGACTCTTTAGTGTACTTGACCCAATGTAGTGAGTGTACCCAACCGTAGTTTCGCAGGTCGTAAACTTTATTATTTCAGTCATTTTTTTATTCAAATTTGAATAGTTTCCCAAGAAGACAAGGATTCAGGTGAGGTTAACCGAATCACCCATCTCCAGAAAATCACGAATTTTAGGAATGAGAATTTTAATATCAAAAAATAGTTGAAGCATGGTCAGAGTGTTCAAAATTTTCAAGGTGAAATTCAAATTTTTTTTGGTGATGACAATAAGTTTAACATACAGGTATGTAATTTAATGTAAGACTTAGGAAATTTAAAAAAAAGGGTTCGGTGGAAGAGATTGTCATACACAATAAGTTAGGACATATGTTTCTATATATTTTCTATTCTTTTTTATTTATTTTTTTGTATATATTGTTTCCATTTTTTTCATTGTTAAAATAATTATTTGTACTGTGCATAAGTCCATTTATATCTAATAAAGTGTTGAATGATAATAATAATGATTAGTCCATTTAAAATGTTCCACTCTCTGACAAATCTGAACTGCTGAGCTCTACATCTCTCTCTCTCTCTCTCTCTTCACACGAGTAGTAATTAACTAATTTTCTGACTGAAGACGTAAGCGTAGCTACCTTGTCTTTTGGAGCTGAGTGCTGTTTGACTTTTATTCTCAAATCTATATCTATAAAAGAAAGCTGTCTGTATGTATGTATGTGTGTATGTATGTATGTATGTGTGTATGTATGTTCTTTATACAAATCCACACCGTTTGACCGAGAAACCTGAAATTTTGCACATAGGTCCGCTTGGATCAGGAAATTCTTCTAGGCTAGATTATATCTCCCTGAGGTTAAGCTACAATGAGTAAGGATAAAAATGGATGGGTGACGCAAAAAAAATGCACGTTTTTTGACATAAATGACATTTTTTCTCGAAATTTGTCGCGACGACCTATCAACTCAAAGCGAGAAAGTTTTAGCCAAGGGTTCGAGCTTTCAATTGACATATCGATCGCGAATTTCTGATGAGCCGTTCTTGAGCTACGCCGGGTAAGGTAAAAAAATGGATGGGTAACATGTAAAATATTCACGTTTTTTGACCTAAATGACATTTTTTCTCGAAATTTGAAGTGACGACCTATCAACTCAGAGCGAGAAAGTTTTAGGCAAGGGTTTAGGCTTTCATTTGACATATTGATCGCGAAATTCTGATGAGCCATTCTTGAGCTACGCCGGGGAAGGCCAGAAAATAGATGGGCGACAAAAAATATTCAGGTTTTTTTTCAAACCTAAATGACATTTTGTGTGTGTGTGTGTGTGGTGTGTGTGTGTGTGTGGTGTGTGTGTGTATGGTGTGTGTGTGTGTGTGTGGTGTGTGTGTGGTGTGTGTGTGTGTGTGTGTGTGTTGTGTGTGTGTGGTGTGTGTGTGTGTGTGTGTGTGTGTGGTGTGTGTGGTGTGTGTGGTGTGTGTGTGTGTGTGTGGTGTGTGTGTGTGTGTGTGTGTGTGTGTGTGTGTGTGTGTGTGTGTGTGTGTGTGTGTGTGTGTATTGTTGTGTGTGGTGTGGTGTGTGTGTGTGTGTGTGGTGTGTGTGTGTGTGTGTGTGTGTGTGTGTGTGGTGTGTGTGTGTGTGTGTGTGGTTGTGTGTGGTGTGGTTGTGTGTGTGTGTGTGTGTGTGTGTGGTGTTGGTGTGTGTGGGGGGTTGTGGTTGTGGTGTTGATGGGCTGGCGAAGCGGCGGGTGTAACCCGCTAGTATTCTCTAAATATGGAGAAAAAAAATCTACCAATCACTAGATCTCATTTTCAAAACGATGATATATTTGGTTCTTCTGAAGAACTTGGAAATAAGTTACGCAAAAAGAAAACACAGCAAATATTCTATTATCAAGCAAAATTTTAATTTTGTAGCATTCTCAGTAGAAACTCTAGGTCCTTTGCGGCAGAAACTATTAGTTTGATAAACAGGATTGGGGAAGGAATGAGAAGATCGTGTGGAGAGGACAGATCAAGACAATTTTTAATCCAGCGTTTGTCGATGACCATTCAGCGAGGGAATGCCGAGTGTGTGAGGGATACCATACCAAGCACTAGAACGCTGTATGAAATATTTTATCTATAATTTTAATTTACATGTTATGTATTTTATTTATTTATTTATTAAATTTAAAAAAAAAATTCCCAAATTATTTCGACCTTATGAGAGCATGCAACTATGAAAGAATAAATTACTGCTCACGACCATAAAAAAAAGGACCATCAAAAAACCAACTCTTTTTTCAGATATATGTGACACAGTTGCTAACCAAATGGGAGAACTCTATTCCAAATGTCTCTCATAACGTAGTGGTACAGATTTCTATAAAACCCTTTACATGTTATTTTATATAATATTCCACTGTTCATAACCTTTGCATTCATGTATTAATTGTTGATTAATTAATTAATCAACACTTTCCTCTGTCTTTCTTTATACATGTATCTATCTAGTCAACCTTTTACTAAATTTCAATACCTACCTATCTTCTCCTCATTTATTATTATTATTTTTTAGAATAAGTAAATATTATATTATATCAAGTTAGTTTTAAGACTAGATTTAAGAAAATTGTGTAAGGTATTTAAGAACCGTAAGGTGAACTAACAATAAAAATAAAATTATAAATTATTTTGTACTATGAACTTCTCAATTTTATATTGTATTCATTTCATATGTATCTAATCGAAACAAATTCCAATCAGAAAATAGCCTATTACCCTAACGTTATAGATAAAATCTCGATCGTTTCCGTTAAGGAAAACTAATGGAAACCGAGGTCTACCTAAGACATACATGAGAAGTATCAACCGAGAAGGGAAAGGTTGGTCCGTGAGAGAATAGAGTATTTCGACATACTGTCAGAAGACAAGTTTGAAGCACGTTTCCGTTTAGGAAAAATAATGGAAACCGAGGCCTACCAAAGAGCAAAGACATACATGAAAAATATCAACCGAGAAGGGAAAGGTTGGTTCGTGAAAGGATCGACTATTTCAACATACTGTCAGAAGACCAGTTTGAAGCTCGTTTCAGTTTAGGAAAACTAATGCCGAGGTCTACCAATCTTGAAAATCACTGCATATCTCTAAATGTGAAATGAAAATAATCACTCTGCGAGGAATATTACAACATCCTGCCTGCATATCATGTTACTTAGGTCGTATGTGATGGCTTTTTAATGAAAAAAAAACGGCAAATTCGGATAACAAAAATTTTCCGACTTGCAGGGTTAATTCAAATTTGAATAGTTTCCCAAGAAGACATGGATTCAGGTAAGTTAAACCAAATCACCCACCTCCATTAGGCTGGGCTGAAAATCACGAATTTTCGAATCAGACTGAAGACGGAAGCGTAGCTCCCATAACTTCCGGAGCTGAGTGCTGTTTGACTTTTACTCTCAAATATTCTCTAAATATGGAGAGAAAAAAATCTACCGATCACTAGATTTCATTTTCAACACAATGATATATTTGGTTCTTCTAAAGAACTTGGAAATAAGTTACCAAATTATTTCGACCTTATGAGAGCATGCAACTATGAAAGAGATAAGTTACTGCTGACGACCATCAAAAAGCCAACTTTTTTTTTCAGATATATGTGAACAGTTGCTAATCAAATAGGAGAACTCTACAAAAATATTCTATTCGAAATGTCTCTCATAACAGAGTGGTACAGAAGATTATAAAATACCATGATGAATAATCCGATCCATTAAAAAGTCTTACAACAGAAATAAAAATGAGCCCCAGTATAAATCAAAGATTTCCGTAGATATTGCTTTCTGTGCAATCGTGGAAAACCCTTCCATACGTGTTCTTGCTCTATCATAATAAACTATTCTTGTGAAAAGGATCCCCCAGCTATAGAGCGAAAATTCATGTATGATCAACGAAATAAGAAAAAAGGTTACCAGTACGACCTTTTTTCTTTTTAGTATAGATTTTTTTCATTTCTGTAAACTATGTTAAATTGTAAAAATATGCTCCAATAAAGGCTCTTATCTTATCTTATCTCATAGATAAGTGTGAAACACCTCGAATTGAGAAGAACCTACAGCTATCAGTTCATTTCCAACAATTAATGAGAGATTAACAAAAGTGTGCATCCTAGCACATCACCTTCAAGACATACCAGCTCCTTACAGAAGAATAATATCGACAATGCAGACAAGGCAAGATTTTTAGCTCTGCAGAAAGAAAAAAAGAGATACAAGAAACAAATCCCTGGCTCCATGCGATTCCGTCAGAAAGCATTGGAACTATGTTGGAAGACAACATCTTGAGAATTAGTATTGGATTGCGTCTAGGATTTAACCTTTGTCGAGAAAGTAACTACGCTGGGCTTACACGCTTCCACAACAAGGTAGAATTATCTTAGGAGGTGTCATATATTGTAAATCAAAATTGTATTAAATAAAGAATAAAATCAAATCAAAATTTCTCATGTAGAAGGAGTGCTGGCAGATTATTTCGTCACAGTGAATCAAATGACATTATACGAAGAACTTTGTCATCAATTAAAATACCATCAGCCCTTGAACTATCTGGATTGTGAATCAAGAAAAGACGGAAAACGACCAGATGGATCACTTTAGTTCCCTGGTCTCGTGGATCAAGTTTAGTGTGGGATGCGACATGTGTCGATACCTTTGCCTTGACTGAAATAGAAAAAAGTGCTTTCTTAGATTTACAGCGGGCTTTTGATAAAGTCTGTCACGAGAGCCCTATTTAAAACTCAAAAAACTCGGCATTCCATTGTACCTTGTTTTTATATTGAAATCAATTCTAGAAAATAGAACATTTGCTGTCAGATTAGAAATCACGACAGCTCAATCAGAAATGTACAATGGATCGGTGTGCGGACCAGTCTTATTTTTAAATTATTTTTCTGACATTTTCAATTATACTCGGTTCTATGGATCTTGAAAAATACCTAAAAAACACGAAACCGGGGATTGGGAACGTTAGTTCCAAAAGGTAAATCGAGGGTGAGTTCGGTGTGGACAGCGAGTGCGGAAGATTGTGCAAAAATGAAGTTTTTTAATCGGTCTACTTTTTTGATGTTTTTAAAAACGAGCACCTAATGCCTCAAGTGTAAATAGTAACCAATTAACGCCAAAATGGACGTTTTATTTTTTCAATGTTTTTAATAAAATTTCGATAAAGAGGACGAGCTCTTATAATTTTAATTTTGCGAAAAGATTTCAAAATCGCGTTCTAATTACAGTGAGTGTACAATGTGGTGAATCTGCAAGTCAGCAGTCTGTTTACTTCAGGAGCTGAGCGGAGGCGACGTCACACAGAGCTCACAGCACACAGGGGAGGTAGAAGTAAGAGAAGATGACAATAACAACCTGGTATCGTAAGTATCGCCGATATGATGCGAAGTCCAAGCACTACCAGGAAGACAGGGGCGAGTGCTACGCCCCTGTCTGTTTAGGAAAACTAATGGAAACCGAGGTCTACCAAAGACATACATTTATTTTTATATATATTTTTATTTATAAAATAAAGACATACATGAAAAGTATCAACCGAGAAGTGAAAGAAAGGTTGGTTCGTGAAAGAGTAGACTATTTCAACATACTGACAGAAGACCAGTTTGTAGCTCGTTCCCGTTTAGGAAAACTAATGGAAACCGAGGTCTACCTAAGACATACATGAAAAATATCAACCGAGAAGGGAAAGGTTGGTTCGTAAAAGAGCAGATTATTTCAACATACTGTCGGAAGACCAGTTTGTAGCTCGTTTCCGTTTAGGAAAACTAATACCGAGGTCTACCAACCAATCTTAAAAAACACTGCATATCTCTAAATTAAAATAACTGTGAAATGAAAATATTCACTATAGGAGCAATATTACAACACCCTGCTTGTATATAAACTGGAACTCCCGGCCCTGTTTCTATTATTCTGCCACTGGTCGCTGCTCACATCAATTTTTTTTCAAATCAAAACATTGGAAATGATTGGACCCCGGAAATTCAAAGTGAAGAGTAGCCATTTGAAATATTTTGCCCGGCCGAGATTCAAAACCAGGTTACAGTGTGCTACACTACTCGACCACAGTGACTACCCCGTGCCAGTGACAACAAACTCACCTCCTTGCGTTTTCTAGGCGACCGACTGCTCTGAGTCAAGCGGGACCCAACACCTATGCTCTGATAGCAGAGCTTGCCCGCCCCCTGGCTGCGAATCCTATGAAACTCAGCTGTGGTGAGACAGTCCCGCGGGCTCTTGTCATAGCGGACTGCAGTGATGCGAGGAAAGCGGGGATAGTATTGTACTTTGAAGGCGTCACTGCGCCCTACTTCCGTGGCTTTGATCTGGGAAGGAATAGTAATAATATTTCGGTGGAAGAGAAAGCCACAGGCTTCAACCTCGCCCCTTGGTTCACTACATATTCTATTTTTTTTTTTTTTTTAAATCATGTCCTATTTTGTTGAATGTATGTAGTTGACCAATAAAGTGTTAAATAATAATAATAATAATAACAATGTCTACCCCAAACAATGCGAGTCAATCGGAAAACTGTCCTTCAGGCTTCCCTAACCCTGCTGTCCTTGCTCCTAGTTCTGTTGTTTCGTCACCTCTTCAGGCGCTCCTCTCGGGCTCCCGTCCACAAGGTTTAGACGTACCTTTCCAATTCCCTCTCCTCTCTTACAAAGGTGGTGATTCTTATCAAACCCTCTCACTCATCAGCTCCACTGCCGTCATTTCCATTCTTTCCCTCGGACAGCATTGCACTCTTAACGATGCTGAGCTTTGCTTCTTCCCTTCCAATCATGCCCTCGCTCACCCGTTCGCCGCTGATGTCCTCTGGACTCCGGCTCACCTAAACGCCACTGGTATAGCAACCCTGGGGTCACCTGCCTGCAGCCCCGATCTCAACCCAATAAAACACATATGGGATGCACTAAAGAGACGCGTTAGACCGCGTACTAACCGACATATGGGCCTCGGAGAGCTGAAGAACTTGATTCATGAGGAATGGGACAATATCCCTCAAGAACTGATCCGGAATGTGATTTTGTCCATGACAAATCGGCTCAGAGAGGTGATAAGAGTACGGGGAGGCAATACACGTTACTAAGAAGAATAAAAACCTCTATGAGTTGTTAAATAAAGAAATAAAATAATTTTCAAAACCTCAATTTTTGTCCTTTTTTGTTAATTTACTGAATTTAGGCCTGGAAAGGGCCCTAATGACTCACAAAACCTTTTTGTAAGTACTCAACATCTTTTTTTCATCATTAGGAACAAAGTTCTAAAGAAAAAAATAGCCATGCATCCACATAAGACATGAATATTGATATTTTAAGAGGTGTCCTAATAATTAATTCGGTGAGTGTATACGAAAAAAATTAATATACGAAAAAAAAAAAAAAAAAAAAAAAAAAAAAATGGAAGTACCTAATAGACGTAAATACCAACAACAACAACAAAAATCATCTCACCTGTAAGATATACGAGTGCTCCGGAGCTACCCACAGGTCGGGTTTCTCGCGGGTCCACACGATGCCGTCCGGCAGGTGACCGACCCGGGTTCGATTCCAGTGCGGCGACATTTTCTGCGACAGATCCACGAGCTCCTCCATAGAGAGGCCGATGCCGACCTTGCCGGCCGATATGTACGTCGGCCCCTCGGTCCGGCCTTCGCTCTCTGGCGCAAATAAGACAGTTTTTGTCAGTTATTTTTTATGAACAACTATTAAACCTCAATATTTTATATCAGAAAATACAAAAACTGATTGTAAAATCACTTTATACAAAAATTTCATGATATAATAATATTACATACTAAAAATAACACAAATGAGTAAATTAAATTAAAAAATGTAATTTTTAAAACCTCATGTTTACATATGAACAGACCATTTGATAAAAATCACGATTATATACAAAACTTTTTAATAATAATATTACATACTAAAAATAACACAAATGAGTAAATTAAATTAAAAAATGTAATTTTTAAAACCTCATGTTTACATATGAACAGACCATTTGATAAAAATCAAGATTATATACAAAACTTTTTAAACCTTACAGGTAATGGAAAATGAATAAACTAGTGTGACACCACACAACTTTACTTATTCGTCGAAAGAAGTCAAATTCCGCCTCTGGTGACTGAACGTAACAATTAACGAAAAAATAACAAATTCGTAATCAGCACCTCAAAAGCATAGGACTTTATATGACACGACTCACCTTCGTGATATCCTGTGTCAAGAAGCCCCAACAGAAACTGACTCACAATGCCTCGCTGAGAACCTTTGCCGTAGTAACCACCTATTATCAGCATGTCCAGCTCCACCATAGCTCCATCAGTGTACTGCAATGACAGACGAAATCAGCTATATCAATATATCCTGGATCTACCATTACTCATTGGTTAAAATAAGTTGCCATTTTCGTAATTGTATTTACAAAAGTTCTACCAGTGACAATGGCGTTTTGAGTAAATAGACCAGGACTCGTTAGATCACTGATGATAAACAAAGTCCACCGAGGTTGATACTTGGAGGATGACCAACTGACAGCCCAGGTTTGAAACCTTACTAAATATTTGCCATACTTGGGGGACAGTGTCGTCCTTCACAATCGAGCTACTAAGATACACATGATAAATAAAATGGTTAAATTATTTTCAAAGAGACTCTTTAGTAGGACCACGAGTATAGATAAAGTGATTTCAACTGGATAGTATAGTAGTTATCATATTTCTGTTAATCACTTTCGTGATGTCACAACTACTCGAAATCGCTTTACTAAATCGTAGCGAAACTTGGAACTTAAACCACCGACCTCCAGGTTACAAATCCGCCACCTTATCCCTCAAGCTATTGAGATCGGTTGGATAGTATAGTTGTGTTTTATTTATATTGTCGGCTCGAGACAAGGAGTCCCATTACACTAAGAATAACTGTACCTCAGGCTTAATCTTGTACCAGCCGTCCTTCCTAGAGTGTGGCTTGTACAATGCATCCGGCTCCTTCACTACAATGCCCTCCTCTCTGTCGTCGATAGCTTTGTTCAGAGCCGGCAGAACTTGGGACCTGAGAAAATATTTCTAGTGAAATGTTTTGTTTGCTAAGAAAGAAATCGAACCAGAGAATACTAACTAAAGTTATCCTAGAGTGAGACTTGTACACTGTCATTAACAAATATAAGTTCACAAATGCCAAACCTGCTATGCACTATGAATCCCTCGCACGATGTGAACACGCCTTGCAGTAAAAGAGAGATTTTTCTTTAGTATTCAAGTTTTTATTCAAAAACCCGCTGAATTTTTACAGCAACTCGAAAACTTTAAATGCGTTTATTTCAAAACTAAATAATTTGTCCAAACCCTTTTCTTGGACAAAACTCTTTAATTGTAAGTAAAACTTGGTTACAAAAGCCAAACTCACTTGCTATGCACTTTGGCGCGCGGTGTATGCACTATGAATCCCTCGCGCGATGTGAACACGCCTTGCAGTATGTCTAGTCTCTCACTGAGGGGTTTGTTGGAGAGGACGGTGCCGTTATAGAGGAGGATATCGAAGACACAGTAGCAGGCCTGATGAGTCATGCCCATGCGAAGCTTTTTCACATCGATGTTAGCCCCTGGAAATATTGGTGATGAAAAAATAAAGTGGTGTGAACATCTCACACATTCCATTATTCCTGGTGGTTCTCAATGTGTATAATGTTTGCGATACATGTGATGGCAAACTCTTCTTTTGCAAACGATGCTATGTAGAGAAACATTAGAAAGGTAAGATATCCCATGCTTAGAGAAGAAACTTTTGAAAGAAACAAACAGACACCTTTGCACCAGGCTACCTAAATCAAACATGCAAAAATGCTGGTGCTGACTTTGAAAAGAAAAAACAGACACCTTTGCACCAGGCTACCTAAATCAAACATGCAAAAATGCTGGTGCTGCTGCACAAATGACAGTTCAAAGGAAACAGTTAAAGTACTCAATGATGAAATCAAGAGGAGTAAAGCTGTTGTGATGACAGTGGAGACAAAGGGAGTGTGATGTGACGAGGAAATAAATGGATTCAGGAGATGGGAAAAAAGATGATTGAGAAGACAGGAAACACACAATCAATGAGTCACCTAGTAGCAAAAATAAGCATGACAATCCAGAGAGGTAATGCTGCCAGCGTGTTGGGGGGTGTCCCCATGATATAATACATTTTTTTTTTTTTAATTTTTATAAAATATTTTATTTTAAATAAATACACTTGTCTCACATGAAATATTGTCTAGTATAAATAATACACAGTATTACCGCTCTCACTCACCAGTTAAAATTATAATTGGTATAGGTAATAAACTTAAATATAACTTATATTATTATAACATTCATTATTATTTGTGTATTATCATTGGACAAGGTTTATGTTTACCTGTTATTGATACTATTATTACCATCATTATTAATAAATATACAATTTATAGATACTAACTTACCAGCTTGTTATATATCATTGATTGCACATTTTAAATAGCAGATACCATTTAAGATGGAGATGCTTTTAGAAATTGATAGTCGCACCAATGCGTATATTGTGAAAAAAGTAACAGGAGACGGCGGGGCATGTTTCTTTAGCATGTTGAGTTTGTCATTGTATGAGACTGAAAAATATACTCTCGAAATACGGATAGACATTGTAAGTCACATTGTATCTCACTATCTTAATATATAAATGTCAAAGTCACTGACTGACCACTGACTGACTGACTGATCATCGCTCTACAGCCCAAACCGTAAGTCCTAGGAAGCTGAAATTTGGTAGGTAGCTTTGTCTTATAGTCTAGATGTGCAATAAGACGGGGTTTTTCGAAATTATCACTACAACACCTGCCATTGGCGAAAAAGGATTATTTGCTTTCACGGCCATGCCTCGGCCCGCAAAGCGGGCGACAGCCCGCTAGTGACACATATAGTCCAAACATTGCCATCGGTGAAAATTTTGATATTCCCCGTGACCAATACGAGAGGTACATGTCTTACCCTTACCGTTATGCTGACTAAGTCGAGGTAGGTGCTGCTTCTGCATTGTTTCAAAGACGTATAGTTGTTGTGCGTGAAGGTAGGGTGCAATGTATTATGGGATACCACGAGTGGGATACAATTGTAACTCAGTTCAGTGGTAGCATAAGGCATGGCCATTTTGATCTTTTATGGTCAACTAACCAACCTTTTCACCGAAGGATTAAAGCATACAGATCTCCGCCTTCCAGACCTCCCCTATCTGTACTAAATTTCATCTACAATATGTCAATGGGGGAAACCTCTCAATTTAATGCTGACGTAGACATGATAGAGAATCCACCACTTTTGTTCATTTCAACCCATTCTCATGCCCTCCCCCATGGGTCTCAAACTGGACGTGTCCCTCCTGACATACAATCAAACTCCTCACATGTAATGTCTTCTTGCATTGTTGCTGAAAGTTTGGTTCCTCCTTCATCTATACTTGATAATAATAATCTGAGTTCTCCTCCAACTGTTCCTCCCAAAAAAAGGGACGACCCAGAGCTAAAAAGGTTGGTAGACCAAAATTGTCAGAGATTACTAGGTCAGAGCAACAAAGAGCTGCAGCAGAAAAATATAGAAAATACAATATCGATTCTCGCCGCGATTCGCTTGCCCGTTATCAGGCAACCCATTCCAAAGTACATCGGGAAGCAGTTAAACGATATACCGCTGCACCAGGAATCGGTTAAACGATATACCACTGCACATCCTGAAGTACACCAGGAAGCGGTTAAACGTTATACCACTGCACATCCTGAAGTACACCAGGAAGCGGTTAAACGTTATACCACTGCACATCCTGAAGTACACCAGGAATCGGTTAAACGATATACCACAGCACATCCTGAAGTACACCAGTAATCGGTTAAACGATATACAGCTGCACATCCTGAAGTACACCAGGAAGCGGTTAAACGGTATACCACAGCACATCCTGAAGTACACCAGTAATCGGTTAAACGATATACAGCTGCACATCCTGAAGTACACCAGGAAGCGGTTAAACGTTATACCACTGCACAGCCTGAAGTACACCAGGAAGCGGTTAAACGATATACAGCTGCGCACCCTGAAGTACACCAGGAAGCGGTTAAACGGTATACAGCTACACATCCTGAAGTACACCAGTAATCGGTTAAACGATATACAGCTGCACATCCTGAAGTACACCAGGAAGCGGTTAAACGGTATACAGCTACACATCCGGATATACATCAACAATGTGTGTCACAATACTCTGTTACCCATACAGCTGAAATTTCAGAGAGATTAAGGCATTATAGATTCAGTAAAAAATTCTTATTTGCAAAGGAGGTAGAAGTGACACAGTTGTTGACAGAAAAATTAGGAGATAGGTTAGAGGCAGAAAACATAATTAAATGGGTGCTACAAAATCGTGGTAATACTATGAAACAATATTTTGAAGGGGCAAGAGCTACTTATAAATAAGCTAAATACTCTCATTGACAAATTATCCACCCTGCCAGCTCGTCGCACCATTGAAGATAAATGGAAAACACTTTTAGGGGAATTAAGGCACTGTGCTTCTCAGGAACCGTACCTTTATGAAACATCATATAGGGTTTTGCCTTCTAATTCTATCATCACATCACATTTTTGCTCCATCTTACCGCGCCATGGGCTTGAGTGCTAGGGTTGGGCCGCTACTCTATTCCTATTATCCTTTGTCAAGAGTGGGTAAGTCAGGGTATTAGTGTATTACATCTAAAAGGTGCTGCAGCAAAGATAAGAATGCACAATTTTCTATTTTTGGTTTTGGGATCTAAAACTAAAATTTGTTCTAATGAACGATGTTGCCTTAGTTGCCTAAAAAAAATACAGTCCACTAAATATATATGTGTGAAAAAGATCATACACCTCTCATTGGATTCTTTAATGTTTCACAATTTCAAATTACTTTGTAGATAAGATTGTTAAACAACTGTAAGATCAGCACGTGGTATTGTTTGTTTTATGCGTGCTGAAGGATCGGCGGTGGTAGAACACAATATGCAGTTTATTAGTGAAAAGCAGCATGTAGATTTGGTTGTCATAAAAAATAAAAGTAAATATGTCATAACAGGATATCGTGCACCATCAACCCAAGCAGCAGTTTTCTTTTCAATGCTTGATGAATGCTTGACCTACACTGATTCTTCAAAACAAATTGTGTTGATAGGTGATTTTAATTGGAACACAATCACTCCAGTCACATTTTGCTATGACACTTGAAACTCAGTACAATATGGAAAGAACTCTTCCAGAAGGAATTTCCACAACTGATTTCAATACACAGATTGATACTATATTCAAAAAGAATATAAACAGTTGTGTAGCAAACTTATACAAGTCTTATTTTCCGATCATAAAAAAGTTTTCATTAGTGTGCATTCAGACGATACTACAACAATCAATTATTCTACTCAAGTAGTAATACAGTCAAACACAATTCCGAATTCTTCGTTTGCTGATCAATCTGCTAGTTCTGCAGCCTTCTTATCCTCTGAGATGACATTTAGAGGCCTCGAAAATCCCAATATAGCTTCTCAAATGCAGTAACACAACTGATGTATGCATGTGAAAGTTTGCGGGAATTTATACCGTCATTTGATGAGATACAATTACAAATGAAAGAACATCTGGAAAAATATGAATAAACAGCAATTCCCACACCTCTTGATACCTTGATAATATAATCCGTACTATGGCTTCAGAAATCAACCTTTCATATTTGGAATCCGAGCAACAAAACTCCGCAGAATATGTATGCATGTGAAAGTTTGCGGGAATTTATACGGTCATCTGATGAGATACAATTACAAATGAAAGAACACCTGTAAAAATATTAATCAACAGCAATTACCATACCTCTTGATACCTTGATAATCCGTACTATGGCTTCAGAAATCAACCTTTCATATTTGGAATCCGAACAACAAAACTCCGCAGAATGTTTGTTGCACATATTAGATATGAATCAGGGTCTGGCAAAAAATTCTCATTTAACACCCGCCGCACTTCAATATCTTGTGCAGGATGTGGATATGCTTCACAGGTAATTTCTGAAAGCATGATGATGACGCTACCTGTGAACTCATCCATATGTAAATTACAAGCCTATGTGGAAAATATTAAAATCAATCATCCATGGGAGACAGTGAACGAGTAGGGTGTTCATTTACAATAAAGTTTCATGCATTTTATTTCAATTCTACAGAAACATTGCAGAGCATGGACAGTGCGGATTGGACGACAAGAAATTTCATTAGGAACTTCCGTTCCCCACGCAGAAGGCGGCCAGTTAGTGTACGTCAAGATATTCACATCAGGAAGGCAAGAGACCGGTAACTGCAGCAGGAGACTCCGGACGTGGTTGGGTTTTTGCGGTAGAGTTCGTACTCTATCGACAGTTTAGTTAATAATCTAGCAATGTCGATGGAGTCGGACGATCTTGCCGTAGAACAAACAGCCGACAGATTAGTCAATAAATTAGCAATGTAAATGTAGTCGAATGAGGACGATCTTGCCGTAGAACAAACAGCCGACAGGTTAGTCCATAAATAGCAATGTCGATGGAGTCGGATGAGGACGATTCTGAATTCTGCGTATAAAATAAATCATGTTAAACGCAGAGAATTTGGTAGCTGATAGTGGTGGTGGCAGTGCATCCCCGACTAATACAGATGTGATGGTGGCTATCAGTAATGTGTCGGAACAGCTTTTCTCATTTCGTCTGTCAGTAGAGGAAAATAAAAAAATGGGACGAATGCAATTCCAACATGGAAAAAACTGTGAACAATTCACTCGGAAAAATTCAAGAAAATGTATCGGCAAGACACCCTCAAAAATCTCGTGGTGTATGGATGGAAGGATTTATTCAATGAAACATTGTTTATTAGAAGGAAAGTGATGATTGTGGATCTTTTAAAAACAAAACTGGAGATCAATGATTTCAGATCATATATTATGACATTTCCAATATCGTAATTTTCAGTTATTATGTACTAAATAATTAAATTGACAAGGCTGTCTGTAAATTTGAACCAGAATCGTAGACAGAACCTGAATCCCAAGTACCTCGCACAACTAATGGACCCGAAAGTTTTCATTGCCACCTAAAGAACCTGTTTAATGCTCCTCTTACATCTGTTCACCATGTCATAGAAGTACTGCGGAAAATTCAAATTGAAATATACCTAAAATTTCAAGGATGCAACAGGAAGACAAAGATGCCAAAGAAAATATTTGAAAAGGAAAAATCAATAGCCGAGGCAAGAAAAATATACTTGGAAAATGAACTCAATGCTGCCGATTTCTAATATTAGAAACTTCTCGGAAGTAATTCTTAAAACTAAGCATGTCTATTCTAATGAAAGACACTAATGTGAAGGAATACAAAGTGATGCAGGGTTATAGTAATTCTGTTCTACTAATAAAAACTAACCTTGCTTTTTTGCTTCACCACAAATAATTCACACTAATATTTACCTATTGTACTTCAAAAATTGGGGTTTTTTACCTTTAGGAGTGTAAGTCCCATACTTCTTGTTCCAGCACATCATTTCTCCATCCAAAATACAGCTTTGTACAGAAGAACTTAACTGAGGTATGATATGAGGTGTGAGGATTCCACTGGAATTGTCCTCACCATACGTTCTGGTGTACTCGTGACCATTCCTGAGCAATATAAATAAGAAAGAAATCAGAGGTGATTCCTCACGAATATTATTTTTAAGTTTTTATTTAAAAATAAATAAATAAAGATTGTTAATTAGATTTTAATCACGCATAAGTATCGTATCATATTTATTTGAGGGTTTCACAGGCTTCTAAATTGAATCAACGCCTATTTGGAATAATTAGCAAATTTTTTCCTCCACAATAATTAATGAACAAGTATCCAAGACAGCATTAAAAGATGTCTGGAAGGCAAAACTCATCCACATCAGGCTTAAGTTGGACTCAACCAGGACTTACCGCGAGAAGTACTTGAATTTCCCATCACTCATGTGCAGTTGAAACCTCTCGCCATCATGTTTAGGCTCGACATAGTAGAAGTCTCTCGTCCTCAGATCCTTCTCAATGGCTTGAATGTCAAGCCGCTTGGATAACATCGGGCGGAATGGCTCGTATATGACAACCTCAATCTCATGAAGACGAGCGTTTGGGTTGTTCAGAACTGTGCAAACCTAAGGAAGAAATCCAGGATTTTCTTTAAAATGTGTTTGGAAATAATTTTAAGTTGCAAACATTAGCAGCACTAGAATTACAGTAACTGTAAAGTAAATGTACAAAAAGTACAACAAAAAATGTACACAAGAATAAGTAAATGTCAAAGGCATAACACCTTTCTGGAGCTTTTGATGTTATCAATCATAAACTGTTGTTACATAAGATGATTCATTTTGGTTTGAGCTAAAAATTTATACTTTATTGAGAAATGTACTTGTGCAGTAGATAATTTCAAGTGAAAATTGGGGATATCTTATCAAATACTTTTTCAGTACCGTCTGGGGTTCCTACAGGCTCTAATTTGGGTCCTTTGCTTTTTTATTTTATTTTTTGATGTCATAAAAATGTTCTTTCAAGCACAAACTTCGATATATTTGTTGATGGCCAAAACATTGGACAAACAATTGTGTTTATCAGCCCTGGTAGAGTACAATCGATTCTGTAGCACTTTGGTGCAAAGAAAATGGTATGAAATGCAACGCTGATAAAGTATTTGTAGTCTCATATGCAAGGTAAAAGGTGCAAGGTCTTTAATAAAATTTAACTAGAGTATTAATTCCAACTTAGGTGTGAATACGATTCCTAGTTAAATTTTGATATAAATGTTGATAACCACATATCTGTGATCATCAATAACCACATACATTTCCAGCTTTATTTCATATTATTTACCTTCTGTAAATTGTGGCAGACATCATAAAGGTCGCTAGCGTCCTGATGGAAGCAGTCCAAGATGTTGGATCCACCCAGACCCACATGCAGATCCTTGAGCAAGACTCGGATGAGCCACTTTTGCTCCAGGACAGACATCTTGGTTAGCATGAGTTGAAGCTCCGTCTCCACACCCCCTGGATCAAGGCAAGGATTCATTTCTTCTTCTTTGTTAAAAACTTTATTTTACTAGGTAGGTATGTACAGTTGTACATCTATTTCCTAGCAAAATAGAATAGTACTTAAAACGGAAATAAAAAAAAGAAAATAGCTAGAGTATTCAATTTAATGGAGCTAAATCATTTAATGTATTACCAATAGGGTTAAAAAAGAAATTAACGAAAAACAATTTCTAATACAGTAGAACCTCGATTATCCGGAATAATGCCTGCTACGGGTATTCCCGTTAATCGAGGTCCCATATAAAAGGGCCTAAAAAAAAAAAAAAATATTTGAATTTTGTAAAAAAAATTGTATGTATTTTGTGATATCTTTTAATAAAACAAGAAGATTACTATAAAATAGACAGACATATTGAAAAGGAAACATGAACAAATCGCTTTCAAAAACCACTTGAAAACTCCCTGATCCAAGGAATCATAAGAGAAGAAGTCTTTATTATTATTTTTTTAAGCTTTATTAGGAGGACAATATGTCTTCATGCATTTACGCTAGGAGCTCTGCTTATCAGAGTCTATTTGGACTGCAAATGTTGTCAGCTGATTTGATTGTTTTTTTTTTTTTATGTCTGAGATCGTGGATGTCCCAACATTGTACTTCAATCAGGATTTTTGAATCCGGATAATCGAGTATCCAGATGGTCGAGGTTCTACTGTAACCATAAAAGATTTAGCACGGAAAAAATCTGTTTATAATGTACAAGAATATTTAGATCTTTTGAAATAATATGTAATTGAACAAGAAATTTATAACATATTTTTCTTAATACAAAGATAAATATAATTTACCTAGTAAATTCGAATAATCATAAACTCATTTTTTCGCCTTAATATTTATTAAATTTCTACTCGTACCTTTAAGTCATTTCGGGCACCCAATAAACGTTGTAAAAAAACTTAAACTGTCAAAAATAGGTAAAGTTTTCTTCTTTAATTTCATGTACTTACTTTTATTCTTTAGGGAAGTTGTAGATCCTTAAATTGGTCACAAACTTTTTTCAGGTTCAAAAGACCAAAAGTTCAGAAATTTAAATTCGACACCCTATTTTTTTACATAAAAGAAGGAAAGAAGTAAAAAAACATGCAATGCAAAAAAAAAAAAAACTTTCTGCGATTTTTTCCCTTAAAATGGCAGACGATAACCTCTGAAATGCGTTAATTTCCGTGCGCTTTAGTCATGACACTGAGTCCGTGCCTAAAGTTTGTATCTACGATGTAGGTAACTCACCTCTACAAAATTAGAAAAAAAACGACAACTGATGATAATATTATTAATGCTCGTTCTACCGTTACTGTAAACCCTGAAGTCAGCATCCGAGATATAGCAAGAGATTCGCCCATTACTTACATGTGCGTTGAGCAAATACTGAAGAAGAATAATTTTTCATCCTTTTCATATCTCTCTGCATCTCGAGCTATCCGCCCAGGATCAAGTGAATAGGTTAAATTATTGTCAATGAGCCCTACAAAAATTAGAGAGAAATAGAGAGATATTCCAACAAATTCTTTCGACTGATGAGGCTACATTTAAAAACACGGGTCTTTTAAATAGGCACAATTCTCACTATTGGGCCATCGAGAAACCTCATTGGATGAGAGAAGTTGATGGTCAGCATGTATGGAGACTTACACCTGTTCATGTTTGGTGCGGTGTCCTTGGCACTAGGATTATTGGACTAGGATTATCGCACCCTGGACCACACCATCATGGATTTCTACCTGTGAGGAAAGGTGAAAGATCTAGGATACCAAAGCAGGCCAACAGATGTGGAAAATATGAAGCTGCGCATCATTGAGATCTACATCAACATCACACCTGAGGAGCTAGAGAGAGTTCATTCCACCTATCCTGGCAGACTCAGGAAATGTATTGCAGCAGAGGGAGGTGTTTTTGAACATCTGTAGAGGTGAGTTACCTACATTGTACATGTACATACAAACTTAAGGCACACACTCGTGTCTTGACTCATGCGTACGGAAATGAACGCATTTCAGAGGTTATTCGTCTACCATTTTAAGGCAAAAATCGCAGTTATTATTATTATTTTTTTTTTTTTTGCATTGTATGCTACTTAATCACTAACATTGACAAAACACATTCAAAGAATACAAATTAAAGCAGCAAATGCTATTGGCACAATAAAACACCTTCAAAACACAAGTTTAGACACTGCTCATAAAATTTACAAAATTAAATTGTGGCCTATTATAGGTTACTGTCTAGATATTCTAGTTGAAGACTTGAAGTACTTCCACTAAAGAGTATTATTATTATTATTCCAACAATATAATCAGAAAATATTACTCACTCGGATCATGGTTGGTATGCTTGACAGCAATATTGTCTAGATGCCTGTTCACAGCCGTCACTGACATTTCTCCGCCCTTGCCACACCGTGACTTGAGAACAGCATAGGCCACCTCACTGAAGTCTCCACCACTCTGAGTCCCCGAGCTGGATTTGGGAGATCTATCACAGGAGATAATGTGCGCATGTGCAAAAATGAGTTTTGTCGGAAACGGTCAAAAAGTTTAATTCAATTAGCGTAACAGATGATATAATAAGTCTGGTCTACCAAAATAAGGCAGATTTTGCTCTAGCGTCGCAATGAAAGGTCGTAGGTTCGATTGTGGGTAGTCAAAAGATGCGTATTGAGCTCCTCTATCTTTTTTTAATTGATAACTTTCAGCTTTCTACTCCTCCCCCCCCCCCCCCCCCCCTCTCCCCTAGCCCTCTGGATCAAATTTAAGTGGTCCGTTTTAATTTCTATATTTGAGGATGGTTCCTACGATATGGTTATTCTTTGTAGTTGTTAGGTATTTCTAGACGTGTCGTTTATTAATTTTATCAATAAACTAGCGGGTTACACCCGCTGCTTCGCCAGCCCATCAAACAAACACAACGCACACACATCACACCATACACACACCCACACACACGCCATACACACACACCCCAATTTCAAGGAGATTGTTAGTGAAAAAGAGAAAAAATTGAAAACCGAAGTAACAAATATAAATATGTTAACTTCATTGCAGTCAACTTATGAAACTGATTTCAAAAGAAAAGTTTAGGAAGAAAAAATAAAAAATTCGAAGTGATCTGACAAGAATGTTTACTCAAAATTTATAGATTCATAACAAGATTTTATTATAAAAACAAAGAAAGATTTATTAGCCGGTTTTTCTGCAAAATGTGTTTTACTGCATTTGGATATGAGACAAGGTTGTTGAAACATAGAGAACTATGCGGTAAACAAAATTCTTGTGATGCCATAATGCCGGAACCAGGTAAAAATATTTTAAAGTTTGAGCATTTTCAATATGAACAAAGAATTCCTTTTGTAATTTTCACTGATTTCGAATCCATATTGAAAAAAGTCAGCTCTTGTGAACCATCATCACTTGACTCATACACTTTGACCACTCAACATGTTCCTTTTTCTTTTTCTTACTATGTGGTTGGCCCCAACTCAAACAAGTTGATTACATATACGGCTAAAGATGAGAATGAAGATGTTGTTGAGATATTTTTTAAAATGTTAATTGATGATGTGAAAAAAAAGATGAATTTTATAAGAAACAAGTTCCACTCCATCTTTCACCCGATGATTGGAAACGTTTTCATGAAACTAAAGAGTGCGAGCATTGTAAATTACCTTTTTCAAACAGTTAAACATCCCAGAGCAGTGTATTTATATCTCAAATTACGCGCCATTTCTGTTAAAATTCAGTGAACTTTTAATTTTCCATCATGATTCAGAAGTGTTTTTTGAGCTTTGTGTGTCTTGCGTTCCATGATCTTTAAAGTAATTTAAATGAGCTTTCTTTTTATTAAAACTTAACATAATAGGGTATTTTGAAACTAGTGATACGCAGAATTGCAATAGTAGAAGTATTCTAAATTCACGAAAGGGAAAAATTGAATTTTAGAAAAATATTGAACCTATGATTAAAAATATTGAAACATGCATCGATCCAAGTGACCTCTAGACCTGTGGGAAAAACAGGGATTTGGCCATAACTCTTTAACGAATCAAAATTCCTCGCATCTAATAGTATTTTGTAATGTCAAAATGAACATCTTAGAATGGATAATGTTTGTACATTGTGGCTGAAAAAAATTCCTTATGTTTTCTAGGCTACGCTGCATCTGCCCGGTGTCGATGAACTATTCCAAGTTTATTTTCCCAATGCTCGAATAATAAAGAACGAGGATACGGCATACTGCGAAATTATGGATAAAATCATTAATCATGGATAAAAATGGATAAATTCATTCAGTGGTAAGTATAAAAACAAATCGTCCAGATATGTTATCAGCTAGATTTCCCAATAACCAACTGAAAATATTTTTATATACCTAGGTACCTATCTATAAGACAGTACTAAATAGTAAAAATCAAGAAAAATTTCCCAAATGATTCAAATCAAACCTGTTTGATTATACAGTTTCATTTCAAGAACTAAGAGCAAACTACACTTGAGAGCAGAAAAAGCGAATCAAACTTTTTCCTGCACCAAATCTGCGATATCTTCGAAATTACTATTTCTATCGAGTCATTTGATACCTCAAAATGTTGTAAATTTTGTTTTCTACAATTTCATAGTTTGATTGTTAAAAAAAAACCTACCAGAAGTCGTCAAAATTAAAATTAAAGGGTGAGGAGAATATTGACAATTTGGACTGGTCCTCTCGTAGTCTCGACCACAACCCGATCCAGAATCTATGGGACCAACTCAAACGAAGTGTTCAAGGAAGAATACCGGCTCCCCAGACTGTAGCAGAGCTCAAGATCGCCCTCACCGAAGAATGGGAGAGGTTTGCCCCAAGAAATTGTGGTTATTTTGATCCAGTCAATACCAAATCGAATGAATGCTGGGATCAAAGCTCGGGGAGGCAACACAAAATACTTATTCACCATTGTTATGAATGAATCTTGTTGATTTCTCAGGTTATTAACGTCTTTTGTTAAAAATAAAAAAATCATGCTTTTCTTCTTTTTTGACATCCTGTAGTAAAATTTTAATTTTGACTGCTTCTGGTAGGTTTTTTTAACAATCAAACTATGAAAACAAAATTTACAACATTTTGAGGTATCAAATGACTCGATAGAAATAGTAATTTCGAAGATATCGCAGATTTGGTGCAGGAAAAAGTTTGATTCGCTTTTTCTGCTCTCAAGTGTATATACCTACATCAATTTTGAAATGGCTAGAATGCAGAACAAATTCACCGCTACGTAATTTATTCAATTGTAGTTTGTCTATTGTATAACTGTGAATTATCTGTTGTTTACATATTTCGAGTGGCCTTTTTTTCTGGCGGTCCTGTGTATAATGAGAATTCTTTGATTTTGACTTATCATCAGAAACCTTCAAAGAACCTAATGTCAAACTAAATCGTCATATTTGGCCTGTTTTCCCCTGAAACATCATACTGTCGATTTTACCAAAGAAATCATATTAAGGTATAAAAAGTGTTTAGTACTAAAAACCAGTTCCCTTTATCCTATCGCATTCAACACCGTGTGTGGGCGACTTAACTCATTAATCACCCCGTGTGTCGTCGACCTTCGCCTTCTACCAAAGTGCAACTTGCATTCGGAGATCGCTAGCAAGTTTGTGGTACCTACTGCATGAGGTACCTAACGCAAGGAGGCGATCAGTCTGTCGTAATTCGTCATCGTGTAACTCTCTCTTGTGTAATATCTATCTCGTGTAATCAAATCATCTATTTGAACATCATTTAGGTAACCTTTGAGCGTCAACGCATCCTACTAAAGTCCCAACAAAAAGTCATATTTTGGCCTTTCCATATCACTTCGCACGAAAAAAATCACGAGAAATACTATCGTAAACAGACATCTGGTTACACGGTGCCGACTGGATGGATAGTCTGGATACTTCTTCTTATTAACAAAGTCATATTTGGTCTCGTGACAGATTCAGCGGCTGTTAAGAGAGCTACAGAAACCATTATCTTGATGGAATCTTAATTTTAATATTTCTCGGTGATGCGATATCATGTCATGCACCACTAGAGAAGATACAACTTCATCATAACCATCAAGGAGAAAGGTGAGCTGACACATAGAATTTTCTGAGTCTGCTTTTCCTCTTTCATATATATAATAATTATAGTCCTTTTCTTTGCCAATGTACTTTTAAAAGTGAGCTGAATCAAAAAAAAAAAATTCAAATGTGGGGTTCCCTATTTAAAAAATGTACCTGGGGCCTATAGCCCCTACATGGCATGTGAATTTTACAAAACTTTTGACCATGCAAAGTTGCAATTCCGTACCACTAGTCGGAATGTATTCACATCATGACGGATTTAAGCTGGTCCCTGTTTAGAACCATTGTTATACACTCACCGGCAGAATTAACCGACCTTTTCCTGTTTTTTCCATTTGACTCCATGTATTTCCGTACGGTCTAAATTTGACTTAACTATTTTTGTACATAAAATTTTCAAGGTATTTTTCTCTAGATAGAAAACCAACAGTACGGAGGTTGCACTGAGCAGAAAAAACATGTTTAACCTTTCCAGTCATCAAAGTTTTATACATTAATTTAAAAAATGTTCTTTCTATGGAGTATAAATTTCCATACCGTTTGTTTTCTATCAAAATAAAAGTGACTGATTGAGTTAAACATGTTTCTTCTGGTCAGTATTGACCTCCGTACTGTTGGTTTTCTATCGAAAGAAAAATACCTAGAAAATTTTATCTACAAAAAAAGTTAAGTTAAATTTAGACCGTACGGAAATACATGGAGTCAAATGGAAAAACAGGAAGTGGTCGGTTAATTGTGCCGGTGAGTGTATATGATAAAGTCCACTAGACTTATACTCACTATTTTCATAGTTATTACTTTCAAAATCATGTAAAACTAGAGAAGAACAAAAAGAATAACTTGTTATTACGTGTATTTCTATAGAATCCACATAGTACATTAGAAGATATCACTGCTTTTAATTACAGGTCCTGCCGCTGCCACTGAAATTATGAAGCAAGCGCTCATAACATTTGCAGAACAGTCTCACCTCTTGTCAAATGCTAATGTGACTCAAAAGTGTGAAGAGATAGATGTGCATAACACAGGAGGGTATGTTTCTTGCTTGTGACTAATGTTATTAAGATTGTTTCACTCGAGCGACATTTGTCCATACCTATCTACCTAATGCCCAATTCATAAAGAACGGACGTCAGGCAGACCCCCCCCCCCAAACATAATTAGAAATTGTCTAAAACATAATTAGAAGACAAATTGTCTGATTTTCATGAAATAGTTCAGGAAGTCCGTTAACGCTCAGAAGTTACATTCCAAATTTCTTTGTTCTTCTACGGAATGAAATTTTGAAGGTGTAATTAATAAGGTCAAGGTGTAATTAATCAGTGTTCAATGCGATTGTGTGGTAATGAGGAGGAGTCTGTTTTGAAACCCTGCCGGGACGTGACGAGTGATCGTCCTATTTAGAATTTTCATCACATTTGTTTGCTCCCAAAAGTACTCGAACCCTTACCTCTAGTTTCTCTCTAAACCAAAGCTATGCGTACGACTTAGCACATTTGAGTCTCATGAATAATAGCACTGTACCTACTCCCATTATTAACATTAATGATCATACTGAGTACCCCATGTTAAATGTGCCCACTACCACTCCAAGTTATCCTAATGTAGACTTATCTTCTTCTGATGAATCAACTTTTTCCGAGAGCCCTCGCTCAAAGAAAATAACATAAATAAACATTCCTATCATTCATTTAATAGCCATAGTCGAAATGCTAAGTCTAGGAACGAACTAACTAAGAGCAATGTGTATTTTAATTTAACTACACAATATATTACATTCTCACCACCCGTATATCATGGCTATTCCTATAGCTACCATAGTACATACAATAATAATGAACTAGAATGCTACGATAATAATTTTTCTCCAGCTTGTGTAGACAGTTCTCATATAAATAATTTATACACAGGTAGTCTCTCATCTAGAATAGACTCATCACCTATAAGTCAATCCAATATCGATGTAATAGAAAATTGTCGTCAATTTAAAGGCTCTAACTGGGATTGTTTCGAACCTGAGTATGACCCACGGTGTAAAAATAATAAGAATAGGATTAATAATAACTTAATAGTCCTTACAAAACCGGAGTCGGTAAAAGATGGTATTAAAATCTACTATCAAAATGTTCGCGGCCTTAAGACTAAATTAAAACAGTTAACATGTGCGCTACAAAGTACAGATTATGACATTTATGTAATGACCGAAACTTGGCTAAACGAAAATATTATGGACCCTGAGTTAGGATTTGGAAATTATCAAATATTTAGATTAGATAGGAATTCCAATAATTCCATACATAGAGAGGGGGGTGGAATTTTAATATCGATACGTAAAAAATATAGAGCAAAGTTGATAAAAATCATTCAAACTAATTTGGAAACAATCTTCATCACATTTAAGCATAAGAAACAGACAATAATTTTAAACTGTGTCTATATCCCTCCATCATCACCATTAAATAAAATACAGGACTATTGCCAAGTCCTCGAGGAAGTAGCAAGACACAATAAACATAGTCAGCTTTTAGTAGTTGGAGATTTTAACTTACCTAAATTAATGAATTCTAGCTCTCCTGATAGTCAAACAGATTGCCTTAAATCTACTATGGCCTTTCTAAACCTACATCAATATAACAACTGTCATAATAACCATGGCTCAATATTAGATCTGGTTCTTAATTACCAAAATAGTGACATCAATGTTTCATTATCTAATGAACTTCTGAGCAAACTAGACCCTTACCACCCTCCTCTAGACATCGTCCTTTACTCTCAGAACAGAGCCTCTTCTCATAGTATACGCGGTAGTAACAATGTCTTAGATGAACTGGTCTTCTGCTATAAAAAAGGAAACTATCTGGCACTCAGCAGATTTATTCAGGATGTAGAGTGGAATAATTTATTTGAAAATCTAAATCTTGATCAAGCTTGTGAAGTATTTTATAATATTATAAAAATAGGAATTGATCTACACATACCCAAAATAAAACTTCACACGCCGAAATTTCCCATCTGGATGACACAAGAACTAAAAAATTTAATATTGAGAAAGAAGGTTGCACATAAACGATTTAAAAATACGAATAACCATCAAGATTGGCAAGAGTTTTCTGCACTTCGCAAAAACTGCGTTGCGAAATCAGAACTAGACTACTCGGCATACAATAAAGAACTAGAATGCGAACTTCAGGCAGACCCTAGGAAATTTTATATGTATTTCAGTAGTAAAAGACAGCATAATTCACTGCCGCCAACCTTAACCCTGAATAACGTCACGACTTCAGACGGTCAGGACATTGCTAATTTATTTGCCAAACATTTTTCAAGTGTCTATTCTAATGAACTACTCTGTGCTCCTCAGTTTAATTTGCCATGTACTTTACCTACCTCTTTATCTTCCATCTGTATCAATGATGATATTCTCCTTAAAAAACTCAAGAAATTAAAACCTGTTTCAACAAGTGGACCAGATGGTCTCCCACCAGTAATTCTAAAAAATTGTTCTAATGCCATATTTCTTCCTCTACATTTTCTTTTTAATATGTCACTATCACAGGGTAAGTTTCCTGCTATTTGGAAGAAATCATTTATCACGCCTACCTTTAAATCTGGAGATAAGGAGAATATCAGTCAATACAGACCGATTTCGAAGCTGTCCGCTGTCCCCAAACTTCTAGAATCTCTTATTTATGACATAATAAAACCTATCCTATCACCTTTAGTGCCGACTAGTCAGCATGGTTTTGTACAGAAAAAATCTGTTGTTACAAACCTAGCCTCATTTTCTGAGTATACAACTAGTATACTAGACAAAGGCCATCAGCTTGATGTTGCCTATTGCGATTTTTCAGGCGCTTTTGACAAACTAAATGTTAACATATTTTGTTCTAAACTGAGAAGTTTGGGAATCAGCGGGGAGCTTCTTAATTGGTTTTATGAATATCTATCTAATAGAAAACAAATTGTTCTATATAAGGGGCTAAGTAGTTTGGCAGGTAGTTCTAATGATGAAAAACTGCATATTTATTATTCTGACCCTATAGATGTGCTTTCAGGATGCCCCCAAGGTGGCCATCTATCTGGTCTCATGTATGATTTATACAGTATAGATATGGGTGAATATGTTCAAGACCCGTTAGGTTCCCTAGTTTTCTGGCAGTACGCCGATGATTTTAAAATGGCTGTCAGTGTTTCATCTGTCGATGATACTCACATCCTACAGACAGCACTAGACAATCTTCAAAACTGGGCTGATCATAATAAGATGAAGCTAAACATTGCTAAGTGCAAGATAATGACATTTCATAGAACAAGATTTCCTGTGGTAACCAATTATTGTATTAACAACCAAACATTAGACAAAGTTCAATGCATTAAAGATCTAGGGGTAACATTTCAACCAGACCTAACTTTTAACATCCACATAGATAATACTAAAAATAAAGGACTGAAAATGCTTGGCTTTATAACTAGGAACTGTAAGGACTTTCGTAACTCCAACACCATAAAAACTCTGTTCTGCTCCCTTGTTCGCCCGATATTGGAATATGCCTCCAATATCTGGGCTCCTCATTATGGTAATCAAATATCAAAGCTCGAGTCTGTTCAACATAAAATACTAAGATCATTAGCTTACAAACAAAAAATAAAAATTAATAATCATGATTATACCCAAATTTTAATGCTTAATAACATGTGCACTCTAGAGCAAAGGCGAATCATGATGGATGTTATATTCCTTTACAAAGTACTGAACTATCTAGTAGATTGTCCAGAGCTTCTACATCAAATTGACTTTAGGGTAAATACAAGAAATACTAGAAATAAAGATCTGTTTAAACCCCGTAATGCACTTAGCAATGTTAGCAAGAACTCAACCATCAATAGATTGCTCATTCTAGGAAACCGGATGGCCGGAGAGCTAGACGTGGACTTTTTTGCCGACTCATTAGAAATACTTAAGACCAGGCTACTGGGCCATTTTATTAATAAATAAACGAATTATCTGTGATTTTATGTTATGTAGTCAGATTTAATGTAGTATATTATTGTTCAATGTGAGTCGTAAAAATAATAATAATAATAATTAGATTTATATATATATACTTTTTATAATAGGTAGGTAGGTGCATGTATTTTGTTCTTTTTATATTTTATTTTTCTTTTTCTTTTTTTATAGCTGTAAGTTTTTTTTATGTAGATTTAAGTGTATTTGTACTAATGGGGACCTCCCTCGTCAACTAATAAAATAAAATAAAATAAAATAAAATGGTATAGCAGTGTTTCAGATCAGGTGGTAGAAAATGTTTACAGCATTAACCTCGCCTCTTGTTACCTTTCACAAATTTAAGGCTTATTTTTTGAACTTCTTCAGGAAAAGTCGATATGGAGGAAATGGAAATTGACAATATTCTACCTACTACATTAACTTGATAATTTATGGTTGAAGGTAAAATTCAATCACAACGATTAGAAAGACTTCATTATTGATAATGTTTCCCCCATTTTTCAGATCTAAAGTGGAACAATGTCCTCCTCATGGGTGATTCGAATGCGGTGCAGCTGGGAGGATCTCCGACAAATGAATTCTGCAAATCGGGGTTGTGTATAGAAGATCTGTTGCGATTGTTAAACACCATACATATTTCGAGAACTTATCAGAGAGTGATTCTTGTGATCGGAACTAATGATTTGGTCAGAGTAAGTATTAAAGTATTAAAATACAATACCCTAAAACGTGTTTTGAAACTGAAAACTGTTGAATATTTCGGGTGATTCCATTACTTTCCTTACTTAGGATAAGGAATGTAAAAATACGTTAAAGATTTACCTCACAGAACCAATGTAGCATATATTGCTACATTGTTTTCTAGCAATGTTATAGAGCACCCTTTTTCCAAAGAAGTCACATAACAATTGAAATTGTTTTCATATATGTTCTGACTCAAATTGTCACTTCAAAAAACCAATTTTTTTAAGACATGTTTTTGATAGGTATCAAAAATTCCCTCCTAACTGAGTAGTTCCAATGTTCATATT
Organism: Bactericera cockerelli; assembly: GCA_024516035.1. Lineage (NCBI taxonomy): Eukaryota > Metazoa > Arthropoda > Insecta > Hemiptera > Triozidae > Bactericera > Bactericera cockerelli. The sequence goes on from CM044955.1 coordinate 5,072,826, forward strand.
TTCCTTGTTATTATCAACAGCTGATTCCTGACATTTTTGAAATCAACAGAGCAAAATTCTTCTGTTTTGAAATTAAACAGCAGGAAGTTTTGAACTTTTGAAGCACAATTAAATGATAAAAGCTCATCATTTAGAAGATGGACTTTTTGACATTTTCATGTCTTTGCTCTGGCACATAACCAAAATTATGTAACGAAATTAAGTAACGAAATTATGTAACGAAATTATGTGACGAAATTATGTAACGAAATTATGTAACGAAAAAAAAACATGAAAATGTCCCAATGGTTGTAGACTCGTATGCAAGCGTTTTTCCTTGTCTGGTTTAACCCACTAGCACTAGCCATTAGAAATAGGTCTGTTTAATAGCGCATGACCACACTGAGCCTTTCATTGGTAACCTTGCAGAATTTCATCGAAATTCGACTTGTGGTTTTCTATTTAAAGAAAGACACACACACACACACACACACACACACACACACACACACACCCACACCCACACTAATGAATCATATTATTATATAAGATATGTTTCTTTATTTCAGATAAAAAACTTCGAACGGAGAAAGAGCAAATTCCTAACAGAGTTAGAAGTCCTCAAAAACAGGCACGTTGAGCTGTTGACGAGCCTGTACAAGAAGGAGTTAAAAAACGTCACATTCGTATGTTCACCGCGATGTGCGAAATTCAAAGAATGTGAAATTTTTTATTTAGAATTGGATGGCATCGTGAACGGTAAGTGTAAATGTAAATGGTGAAGCGATTATGTAATTATCAAATGTATTCAAACATAATTAGAAATTGTCTAAAACATAATTAGAAGACAAAGTGTCTGATTTTCAGGAAATAGTTCAGGAAGTCCGTTAACGCTCTGAAGTTACATTCCAAATTTCTTTGGTCTTCTACGGAATGAAATTTTGAAGGTTAAATAAGGTCAATACATCACTTGCCTGTCCTGTTTGCTTAGTGTTCAATGCGATTGTGTGGTAATGAGGAGGAGTCTGTTTTGAAACCCTGCCGGGACGTCACGAGTGATCGTCCTATTTAGAATTTTGATGACATAATGGTATAGCAGTGTCTCAGATCAGGTGGTAGAAAATGTTTACAGCATTAACCTCGCCTCTTGTTACCTTTCACAAATTTAAGGCTTATTTTTTGAACTTCTTCAGGAAAAGTCGATATGGAGGAAATGGAAATTGACAATATTCTACCTACTACATTAACTTGATAATTTATGGTTGATGGTAAAATTCAATCACAACGATTAGAAAGACTTCATTATTGATAATGTTTCCCCCTTTTTTCAGATCTAAAGTGGGACAATGTCCTCCTCATGGGTGATTCCAATGCGGTGCAGCTGGGAGGATCTCCGACAAATGAATTCTGCAAATCGGGGTTGTGTATAGAAGATCTGTTGCGATTGGTAAACACCATTCATATTTCGAGAACTTATCAGAGAGTGATTCTTGTGATCGGAACTAATGATTTGGTCAGAGTAAGTATTAAAGTATTAAAATACAATACCCTAAAACGTGTTTTGAAACTGAAAACTGATTATTGAATATTTCGGGTGATTCCATTACTTTCCTTACTTCGGATAAGGAATGTAAAAATACGTTAAAGATTTACCTCACAGAACCAATGTAGCATATATGCTACAATTGCTACATTGTTTTCTAGCAATGTTATAGAGCACCCTTTTTCCAAAGAAGTCACATAACAATTGAAATTGTTTTCATATATGTTCTGACTCAAATTGTCACTTCAAAAAACCAATTTTTTAAGACATGTTTTAGATAGGTATCAAAAATTCCCTCCTAACTGAGTAGTTCCAATGTTCATATTTTCCTTGTTATTATCAACAGCTGATTCCTGACATTTTTGAAATCAACAGAGCAAAATTCTTCTGTTTTGAAATTAAACAGCAGGAATTTTTGAACTTTTGAAGCTCATCATTTAGAAGATGGACTTTTTTAATAGCGCATGACCACACTGAGCCTATGTTTCTTTGTTTCAGATAAAAAATTTCGAACGGAGAAGGAGCAAATTCCTTACAGAGGTAGAACTCCTCAAAAACAGGCACGTTGAGCTGTTGACGTGCCTGTACAAGAAGGAGTTCAAAAACATCACATTCATAATTTCACCGCGATGTGCGAAATTCAAAGAATGTGAAATTTTTTATTTAGAATTGGATGGCATCATGAACGGTAAGTGTAAATGTAAATGGTGAAGCGATTATGTAATTATCAAATGTATTCAAACATAATTAGAAATTGTCTAAAACATAATTAGAAGACAAAGTGTCTGATTTTCAGGAAATAGTTCAGGAAGTCCGTTAACGCTCTGAAGTTACATTCCAAATTTCTTTGGTCTTCTACGGAATGAAATTTTGAAGGTGTAAATAAGGTCAATACATCACTTGCCTGTCCTGTTTGCTTAGTGTTCAATGCGATTGTGTGGTAATGAGGAGGAGTCTGTTTTAAAACCCTGCCGGGACGTGACGAGTGATCGTCCTATTTAGAATTTTGATGACATAATTATAGCAGTGTCTCAGATCAGGTGGTAGAAAATGTTTACAGCATTAACCTCGCCTCTTGTTACCTTTCACAAATTTAAGGCTTATTTTTTGAACTTCTTCAGGAAAAGTCGATATGGAGGAAATGGAAATTGACAATGTTCTACCTACTACATTAACTTGATAATTTATGGTTGATGGTAAAATTCAATCACAACGATTAGAAAGACTTCATTATTGATAATGTTTCCCCCATTTTTCAGATCTAAAGTGGGACAATGTCCTCCTCATGGGTGATTCGAATGCGGTGCAGCTGGGAGGATCTCCGACAAATGAATTCTGCAAATCGGGGTTGTGTATAGAAGATCTGTTGGGATTGGTAAACACCATACATATTTCGAGAACTTATCAAAGAGCGATTCTTGTGATCGGAACTAATGATTTGGTCAGAGTAAGTATTAAAATACAATACCCTAAAACGTGTTTTGAAACTGAAAACTGATTATTGAATATTTCGGGTGATTCCATTACTTTACTTACTTCGGATAAGGAATGTAAAAATACGTTAAAGATTTACCTCACAGAACCAATGTAGCATATATTGCTACATTGTTTTCTAGCAATGTTATAGAGCACCCTTTTTCCAAAGAAGTCACATAACAATTGAAATTGTTTTCATATATGTTCTGACTCAAATTGTCACTTCAAAAAACCAATTTTTTAAGACATGTTTTTAGATGGGTATCAAAAATTCCCTCCTAACTGAGTAGTTCCAATGTTCATATTTTCCTTGTTATTATCAACAGCTGATTCCTGACATTTTTGAAATCAACAGAGCAAAATTCTTCTGTTTTGAAATTAAACAGCAGGAATTTTTGAACTTTTGAAGCACAATTAAATGATAAAAGCTCATCATTTAGAAGATGGACTTTTTTAATAGCGCATGAGCCTATGTTTCTTTGTTTCAGATAAAAAATTTCGAACGGAGAAGGAGCAAATTCCTTACAGAGGTAGAACTCCTCAAAAACAGGCACGTTGAGCTGTTGACGTGCCTGTACAAGAAGGAGTTCAAAAACATCACATTCATAATTTCACCGCGATGTGCGAAATTCAAAGAATGCGAAATTTTTTATTTAGAATTGGATGGCATCATGAACGGTAAGTGTAAATGTAAATGGTGAAGCGATTATGTAATTATCAAATGTATTCAAAATATGCTTAACTAGCCGTTTGCCCGTGCTTTGCAACGGGACTAAATTTCAAATTTACCAAGGCATGGCCGTACTGCTGGACAGCAATGCCTTTTTGAACTTTTTATAATTTTTCTGGACAAAGCGATAATGGTTTTGGGGGGTCAATTCTGAGACATTTTTCCCTATCTCTTACCGTTTTGGCTAAACAACTCTGGACAAACAAACAAACATAGGTAGGTAGGTAGGTAGTCCTTTTTTCTGTTTTATATATAGAGATGTGGGCGTCAATTCTTTATAATTATTTAGATATTTTTCGATAGCTCTTTTGGTTTCATGAAATTGTTCCGGGTTCATAATAATGGTAAATGCCCTGAAGCTTAAAAATATGACACACACAAAAACCTTTTTTTGCCAATCAGAAGATCCTTATTTGTCCAGAAAATTTACGAGTTCAATTTAGAGAAAAAGTAATCGAAAATAATACATTGTATGTATCTAACACCTTTCAGGTAGGAGAATGTGAAAATCGGTTCTTATTAAATTTTAAGTATTTATTTACGAGAATTGCAGAGGACTTCTTTCTTATTTTGCCGATAATTTTTGAACGCTGATACTGAATTTATAAAAATTTATAAATTTATTTGTATTTGTAGGAACAACCACGGGTTGTTCCCCCCGTCATGAAAGGCTAACAGGATGCTAAAAAATAATTTTACGATTTTTTATAGCGTGATCTTCTGGGAGAACGAACCCGGTGAGTCTGAAAAAATGATGTAGAGTAATTAGTTAATTATGTCTGATAATTTATTTTCCATGAAATTAATTAAAGGCCAGTCAAATGAATGATTGTTTGTTTTTTAAGCATATTTTTCTACATTCTGTGTAATATTATCTTTTACCTTCTACGGATTTTAAGAACAAGTTAGATATTACCCCTTCGTGAGATTTTAAGTAGAATTTATTATGTATTCGGATGCTGAAATGGCACATATGCATCTAGCATATGGAGCTGCCAACAGGAACGCGAGGTAAGCTGTGCGTTTGTATGAGGCGTCTTCTCGGGAGAAATGACCCGTGTAGTTTGACAATGCAAGCTATTGATCGAAGATAAGACTATGTAAGCTATTGATCGAAGGTAAGACTATCTTATTATCTATTAATTAGTGATATGAAAATAATCGTTACCTAGGGATCCATTCATAATCAAGACCAAATTTACATAGTTCTAAAAATAATTATTTGATAATGAATTTATATATTTTTTTTTTTTTTAAAGGAATGGTGGATGATCATAAATCGTTGGGTCCTAAATGCTCCCAGACCGAAGATGGTCAAGCATACTTGGTGTTTCCGAGGGATATTCTTCCTGGATTGATGAGGGATGTACCCTAAGACATCCAGGACAACATCATATACCGGCTTGATAGTGCTCCCGCGCACTTTGCTAGATCATGTAGAGTGTACCTGGACCAAACACTTACGTTGGTCAATAATTATTTGAAAATTAATTCATATTTTTTTAAAAGGAATGGTAGATGATCATATCGTTGGGTCCAACATGCTCCCAGACCGAAGATGGTCAAGCATACTTGGTGTTTCCGAGGGATATTCTTCCTGGATTGATGAGGGATGTACCCCAAGACATCCAGGACAACATCATATACCGGCACGATAGTGGTCCGTTCCCGTGGCCTGCAAGGTCTCCAGACCTAACTCCTCTTGACTTCTGCATTTAGGGTCACGTGAAAAACATCATTTACGAAACCCCAGTGGAGATGCAAGAGGAGCTGGTAGCGAGAATCCTGTTGGCATTCGATGACCTGACAGAAAAACCTGGAATCTTCCGCAACATAAGACGGAAAATTTTCAGCCACCAAGGTTGAGGAGGCCTCCAGTCATCAGGGAGCGCTATGACTATTTCAACAATCTCAGCAATGACCAATTCAAACTGAGATTTAGACTGGAAAAAAGAACAGTTGAATTTCTTCCAAAAATACAATGTCACGTACTTATACTGAGTCAACATGTTGTAGTCTTTGGTTCCTCTGTTGAGACATAATATTCTGACATACAGTTTAGCAAGAGAGATGAACAAAAAGAATAACTTTTTATTACTTGTATTTCTATAGAATCCACATATTACATTAGAAGATATCACTGCTTTTAATTACAGGTCCTGCAGCTGCCACTGAAGTTATGAAACAAGCGCAGATAACACTTGCAGAACAGTCTCACCTCTTGTCAAATGCTAATGTGACTCAAAAGTGTGAAGAGATGTGCATAACACAGGAGGGTATGTTTCTTGCTTCTGACTAATGTTATTAAGATCGAAATGTAACGGATCGAGTATGGTTTCACTCGAGCGACATTTGTCCATACCTATCTACCTAATGCCCAATTCACACAGAACGGACGTCAGGCAGCCCCCCCCCCCCCCCCCCAAACATAATTAGAAGACAAATTGTCTGATTTTCATGAAATAGTTCAGGAAGTCCGTTAACGCTCAGAAGTTACATTCCAAATTTCTTTGTTCTTCTACGGAATGAAATTTTGAAGGTGTAATTAATAAGGTCAAGGTGTAATTAATCAGTGTTCAATGCGATTGTGTGGTAATGAGGAGGAGTCTGTAATGAAACCCTGCCGGGACGTGACGAGTGATCGTCCTATTTAGAATTTTGATCACATAATGGTATAGCAGTGTCTCAGATCAGGTGGTAGAAAATGTTTTCAGCATTAACCTCGCTTCTTGTTACATTTCACAAATTTAAGGCTTATTTTTTGAACTTCTTCAGGAAAAGTCGATATGGAGGAAATGGAAATTGACAATATTCTACCTACTACATTAGCTTGATAATTTATGGTTGATGGTAAAATTCAATCACAACGATTAGAAAGACTTCATTATTGATAATGTTTCAACCTTTTTTCAGATCTAAAGTGGGACAATGTGCTCCTCATGGGTGATTCGAATGCGGTGCAGCTGGGAGGAAATCCGACAAATGAATTCTGCAAATCGGGGTTGTGTATAGAAGATCTGTTGCGATTGGTAAACACCATACATATTTCGAGAACTTATCAGAGAGTGATTCTTGTGATCGGAACTAATGATTTGGTCAGAGTAAGTATTAAAGTATTAAAATACAATACCCTAAAACGTGTTTTGAAACTGAAAACTGATTATTGAATATTTCGGGTGATTCCATTACTTTCCTTACTTCGGATAAGGAATGTAGAAATACGTTAAAGATTTACCTCACAGAACCAATGTAGCATATATGCTACATTGGTTCTGTGAGGTAAATCTTTAACGAGCACCCTTTTTCCAAAGAAGTCACATAACAATTGAAATTGTTTTCATACATGTTCTGACTCAAATTGTCACTTCAAAAAACCAATTTTTTAAGACATGTTTTAGATAGGTATCAAAAATTCCCTCCTAGCTGAGTAGTTCCAATGTTCATATTTTCCTTGTTATTATCAACAGCTGATTCCTGACATTTTTGAAATTAACAGAGCAAAATTCTTCTGTTTTGAAATTAAACAGCAGGAATTTTTGAACTTTTGAAGCACAATTAAATGATAAAAGCTCATCATTTAGAAGATGGACTTTTTTAATAGCGCATGACCACACTGAGCCTATGTTTCTTTGTTTCAGATAAAAAATTTCGAACGGAGAAGGAGCAAATTCCTTACAGAGGTAGAACTCCTCAAAAACAGGCACGTTGAGCTGTTGACGTGCCTGTACAAGAAGGAGTTCAAAAACATCACATTCGTGTGTTCACCGCGATGTGCGAAATTCAAAGAATGCGAAATTTTTTATTTAGAATTGGATGGCATCATGAACGGTAAGTGTAAATGTAAATGGCGAAGCGATTATGTAATTATCAAATGTATTCAAAATATGCTTAATGTGGGCGTCTATTCTTTATAATTATTTAGATATTTTTCGATAGCTCTTTTGGTTTCATGAAATTGTTCCGGGTTCATAATAATGGTAAATGCCCTGAAGCTTAAAAATATGACACACACAAAAACCTTTTTTTGCCAATCAGAAGATCCTTATTTGTCCAGAAAATTTACGAGTTCAATTTAGAGAAAAAGTAATCGAAAATAATACATTGTATGTATCTAACACCTTTCAGGTAGAAGAATGTGAAAATCGGTTCTTATTAAATTTCAAGTATTTATTTACGAGAATTGCAGAGGACTTCTTTCTTATTTTGCCAATAATTTTTGAACGCTGATACTGAATTTATAAAAATTTATAAATTTATTTGTATTTGTAGGAACAACCACGGGTTGTTCCCCCCGTCATGAAAGGCTAACAGGATGCTAAAAAATAATTTTACGATTTTTTATAGCGTGATCTTCTGGGAGAACGAACCCGGTGAGTCTGAAAAAATGATGTAGAGTAATTAGTTAATTATGTCTGATAATTTATTTTCCATGAAATTAATTAAAGGCCAGTCAAATGAATGATTGTTTGTTTTTTAAGCATATTTTTCTACATTCTGTGTAATATTATCTTTTACCTTCTACGGATTTTAAGAACAAGTTAGATATTACCCCTTCGTGAGATTTTAAGTAGAATTTATTATGTATTCGGATGCTGAAATGGCACATATGCATCTAGCATATGGACCTGCCAACAGGAACGCGAGGTAAGCTGTGCGTTTGTATGAGGCGTCTTCTCGGGAGAAATGACCCGTGTAGTTTGACAATGCAAGCTATTGATCGAAGATAAGACTATGTAAGCTATTGATCGAAGATAAGACTATGTAAGCTATTGATCGAAGGTAAGACTATCTTATTATCTATTAATTAGTGATATGAAAATAATCGTTATCTAGGGATCCATTCATAATCAAGACCAAATTTACATAGTTCTAAGAATAATTATTTGATAATGAATTTATATATATATTTTTTTTAAAGGAATGGTGGATGATCATATCGTTGGGTCCTACATGCTCCCAGACCGAAGATGGTCAAGCATACTTGGTGTTTCCGAGGGATATTCTTCCTGGATTGATGAGGGATGTACCCCAAGACATCCAGGACAACATCATATACGGGCTCGATAGTGGTCCCGCGCACTTTGCTAGATCATGTAGAGTGTACCTGGACCAAACTTACGTTGGTCAATAATTATTTGATAATTAATACATATTTTTTTTTTTAATGAATGGTGGATGATGATATCGTTGGGTCCTACATGCTCTCAGAACGACTAGATGGTCAAGCATACTTGGTGTTTCTGAGGGATATTCTTCCTGGATTGATGAGGGATGTACCTCAAGACATCCAGGACAACATCATATACCGGCTCGATAGTGCTCCCGTGCACTTTGCTAGAGCATTTAGAGTGTACCTGGACCAAACACTTACGTTGGTCAATAATTATTTGAAAATTAAATCATATTTTTTTAAAAGGAATGGTGGATGATCATATCGTTGGGCCCTACATGCTCCCAGACCGAAGATGGTCAAGCATACTTGGTGTTTCTGAGGGAAATTCTTCCTGGATTGATGAGGGATGTACCCCAAGACATCCAGGACAACATCATATACCGGCTCGATAGTGCTCCTGCGCTCTTTGCTAGAGCATGTAGAGTCTACCTGGACCAAACTTACGTTGGTCAATGGATTGGACGAGGTGGTCCGTTCCCGTGGCCTGCAAGGTCTCCAGACCTAACTCCTCTTGACTTCTGCATTTAGGGTCACGTGAAAAACATAGTTTACGAAACCCCAGTGGAGATGCAAGAGGAGCTGGTAGCGAGAATCCTGTTGGCATTCGATGACCTGACAGAAAAACCTGGAATCTTCCGCAACATAAGACGCAAAATTTTCAGCCACCAAGGTTGAGGAGGCCTCCAGTCATCAGGGAGCGCTATGACTATTTCAACAATCTCAGCAAGGACCAATTCAAACTGAGATTTAGACTGGAAAAAGAACAGTTGAATTTCTTCCAAAAATACAATGTCACTTACTTATACTGAGTCAACATGTTGTAGTCTTTGGTTCCTCTGTTGAGACATAATATTCTGACATACAGTTTAGCTAGAGTATATTCCTTGATGCCATAAGGTCCTCTTTTCCTGTCATCCTTAGGTAGAAGTAACCTTAGAATAGGATAAAAACTGAGCTCCTGTAAACAAGAGTAAAATTGATCATTATCATAATATTATTATATGAACTAACTGTACGATTCTAGTTAAATCTCCATACAATTAACACTGCGACTTAGTGAGATCTATTTTGACTATATGAAGAACCTAATTCATTATTATAATAAATAAAAGAGAATACAGGACTAAAAATAATTATTGATACCTAAAACATGAGTACGATAGATACGCATACATCATTAATATGATTTTTGTTCTAGTTCTTTTTTAAAGAACTATCATAACTTTCTTCAGGCTTTCGTTAACGAAAAATGGCAAAACAAATAAGTATTTAAAGAATAGCTTTGAGTTTCTCAGTTACCTTCTGAACATGAAATTAAGTATCAAAATTCAGTCAAATATTTTACCTCACAAAAAGGTTTTCCGTTTTTTAATGCTTCAGATTGAAAATGTTGGATGAAATTCTTCAAGAGCTTGAATTTTTGATCTTTCTTACTTGAATTTATTTCATCCAAGACACTTGACAGTTTCAAGAAAGACACTGTGTCACACAAACTCATTTCTGAAAGTTTAAAGAAGCAGCACTTTAATTTGTGATACACTTCCTCCAAATGTCCCTTCCCACGCTGGGTGAGATTAATGTGGCAAGCTTGTAAGATGCTGAGTTGCTACGAAAACAGAAGTTCTTGATTGAAAAATGCTTCTTTTTCCATTGAGCCTTTTTATCTTCAGTTAAAATTTGAATACGTTTGATTTTTGTAATAAATATAAATTTATCTTGTTTAAATAATAAAGAAGTTATTATTTAGTATGCCAATGCTACATGGTGTCAGGTGTTATACGATTTATTGAGTGAATTTAAGTTGGTGATAATGGAATGTCGAGTACCAGATATGTTTGACGGAGAATAAGAAAATTTGAATGTTCAGTGGAAAAAATTTAAATCATCTCTTTTACAGATGGTAAACCCTCATTTTGGATGACCTATTTATTATACGAGTATATTTGAGCCAATAAGCTACAAATTTTAAAGTAAAAAAGGTATAACTAATCCAATATCAGTATAAGCAGAAATTTGATTAACATCTCTTCAAAATTACTTTTTAACATTATTTTATTTTAATCTTTGTATGTATTGACATTTTTATTGTTGACATTGTAAATAGGGCTATTCCCGTAAATATACTCCCGTACACCGGGTATTTATTATTTTATTTATTAATACCTTAAAAAAAAAAAAAAAAAAAATCAAGATCATTTCGCGAGAGGTTCGCGAGACCTTCCATTCGCAGGAAATTTTAAAACTGCTATCTAATTAACCTGCTCTGCATATAAATTGCGTTAGGAATAGCCAGACCGAGTGATTTCTTTAAAAAATGTGGCAACCTTATCTAGAATTTTCAGCTTACTGTCCTACTGCAGTACACTATAGTAAATATCCCAAATGTTGGTCCTTCGGGCCGGATAGTTGATTTCATACCGAAATCTATCCTAGTACTGGTAAATTTTCACAAGCTCTTGCTTGTTTTGAGTTTGAATCCCTTTTTGGCCTTAGCCACCATTTTTAATCACCTTTACCGATAGATTTTGGTTCAGTGAAGCCTTTTTCTGTATTTGCTTGAAAACCTCTTCTTATAAAACCCTTTTTTCCATTGTTTTCAAGTATCCTGGAGTCTAGAGTTATACCAGCTGCTAAAAAGTTATCTTACAAAACAATTAGGATGTAGGTTTTTAGCCCATTTTTTTGGAAACCACTTTCCTACATGTTCAATTTAGGTTCCTAAAGGAACCTCATCATAGTTTTTCTCTCTATATCACATTTTAGTATCCAAGAGTTTCTTTTTTATAAGACCTAATTTTTTTTTTTATAAGACCTAATTTAATTGATTTTTTTTTTATTATTAATTGAATTTTTTTTAATCCCAATTGATTAAGAATATCCCAGGATTTTTTATTTTCCAAACCTCGCCAGGGTCCAAGTACTTAGAGGTGCACAACTTTGGTGGGACACCCTGTATTTTAAGGAATAAATTATAATATTATGATCAAGTATAGTTAAAATCATAAATGTGTTTAAAGAAGCAATAGCATCCGAAGGACAAGAAAAATAATCGATGCAATACTAAGAAATGGAGATTATTTCAAAAACTTGAATACAATGAAGGAAAAAAGGGGGCCATTCAAACAGGACATACTTTCTCTGACTATGGCCCATGTCCGAATTGTCTAGGATTTTGTTTGACAAAAAATATGCATATGCATGTGAAAAATTGCAAACAATTGATTGATGATGACCAAGGTGATATTTGTGAAAGTGATGGTGATAGTGATACTGATAGTGAAAATGTACATCTGAGAGACTCAGGGCATCACTGCTTATTTTGCCGTAAAAATGTAATTAAGATGAAATGTCACTTGATAGGGGTGCACTAACAAGAAGCAGAAGTTAAAGAAGCAATAGCATCCGAAGGACAAAAAAATAATCGATGCAATACTAAGAAATGGAGATTATTTCAAAAACTTGAATACAATGAAGGAAAAATGGGGCCATTCAAACAGGATATACTTTCTCTGACTATGGCCCAATATGGCCCATGTCCGAATTGTCTAGGATTTTGTTTGACAAAAAATATGCATATGCATGTGAAAAATTGCAAACAATCGATTGATGATGACCAAGGTGATAATTGTGAAAGTGATGGTGATAGTGAAAATGTATATCTGAGTGACTCAGGGCATCACTGCTTATTTTGTCGTAAAAATGTAATTAAGATGAAATGTCACTTGATAGGGGTGCACTAACAAGAAGCAGAAGTTAAAATAAACCTAAACACATTGTCTTTATTTTTTCAATAATTCATACATGGCGCAGTCGGTAGGATGTCGGTACACTGCAAATATATAACATCAGCTTCAAATTCACAGCCGCCCACCTGGATTTCTTCAACGAAATCTCTTCTTTTTTCGGTTAGTAATTCGCCCGCCATCTTTAATAGTTATGAAATTCTTTTCAAAATTGACTTTGATAATAGTTTAAATATCACTTGAACAAGTTTAGAGTGTTCGAATCCTAAATAATGTGGAATATCCTATTGTCTCCAAGAGACCAAACAATTTAAGGAATAGCTCTTGTTTAACTTCCTAAAACGAATTGGTTTTAAATGTACTTCCCAAATGTACCTTCCTTGCAGTCATGTTTTTCATAATTGAAAGTGAGTTTTAAGAAGAAGTCTCATTACTTTATCCTAGTCCTCTATCTTATAAAAAGACATACTTTTTATTATATTACCTCAATATGGAAGCCTCATATTCAAAAACAGGAAAGAAGACGTCTTAAAAAAAAATACTGTATTCAATTTGTTTTGAATCTTTCAGAATTTATTACATCATCAATTTCATATCAGAATATCAGTCAATTAATTTATTCTAAAACTTCTACCTATTTCAGTATTTTCAGCCAATCTTTATTTCCTTATTAAATTCTATTACTTTTAACCTATCTTCTCTGGAAATTAAATATTTAAAAAATTCAACGTAGGGTGTTCTTTTTCAAATTTCATAACGAAAAAAAAGTTTTTTCACTGACTAACACAAAAGGTTTATTAAATTTAAAAAACCTAAAAACAGAATTGAAAATAAAGCAACTGACTCCATAACCACTTCTGAAAAGATTAAGTCCTGGGATATTCTCACCAGTTATTACAATTCAAATGGTATGTAAACAAGAAAAACTTCAGCTCTACAGTGTGAATGCAAACAATAAAAAAATATCATTTTGGTTGAACTGAGAAGAAATGCCAAAATAGTTAGCAATGAACAATATAAAATTCCAAATTTGCTTGAGACTTTCAAAGATGAAGAAAATCAAGCTATTTCAGGAATAATTATCTATGTATATTACATACGCTACACCAACAGTTGAGTGTATCATCACAAACAAAGAAAGTGATTAAATGGATGATGAACACCAGGACAATTTGTTCGACATCCTGTTCGACACGGACAGGATGGATGTGAACATTAAGGATATGAGAAGAACTAAAGATGGAGCAGTGCTACTTATAACAGATGGACGAAACACCGCACAATTGGGAAGAGGAATTGAAGAAAGCATAGAAGGAACCAGCACACAAATGGGAGGAAGAATGAACGTGGAACTATTAGATCTCGATCCAACAGTTACCAAAGAAGAGATTATAGAAGAACTCAGAAACGAAGTGGAAGTAAAATTATCATATAAAATTCAGGTAAACCAATTTAAAAATCGAAAGTTGGCACCTTTTCTTCTGACTTTCAAAACACCCTTTAAAAAACATGACTAGAAAAACATTCTCTAAAACTTCGTCAGGTTCCCTGTAGAGTTGTCCGACTTTGGTGAGACACCCTGTATTTTGATAATAATTAAATTGAATTGATAAAATTCATACTTAAAGTTAAAATAATAAATGTGTTTAAAAAAAAATATATTGTCTTTATTATTTTAATACATGGCGCAGTCGGTAGGATGTTGGTAAACTGCAAATGTCAACATTAGCTTCAAGTTCACAGTGTAATTCCTAGTGTGGTGGAAAGGTGGTTGAAAAAATAAATATAATAGAATAATCATTGTTCTCCAAGAATTTTGTGATATTTTATTCAATATTTTATAAAGAAAATTGTCAAAAACTACTTTTATAAGTGTTCTAGTTCTTGTTATGAGTTTTGATAACTTCCAGTGTCTACCATAGCAGTTGAAGATTCAATAATTGTTTGATTCTTTTCTGTGCTATGTCACGTTGGATTTTAAAAACAAATGTGATGGAATGATATATTTCACTTGTATAAATAAGAAAGGGCATTAAAAAGAATGTCGAACTTAAACAGACCATGGGCCTAGAATAGGGTTGTCCAATCTGCGGCCCGCTAAGAAATATTGACATAATGGGGACAACAAAATTATGTCAATAAGTGTAAGAAAATTACCCCACATTACCACACAAACTTATTTCCCGCAAACTTTCTTGACAACATTAATGCAAATATGGAGACTTGCTCTTGTTCAATAAAGTTTGATGGCTGGGTGCGGGTTTGTATCTTGAAACATTTTTTGCTATACAAGTAGAGCTTCTAACTTTCCTGAGAGATTGTGTCAGTCGAAACTACATACATTGAAGAAAACTTGGAAAATTCAAGAATTCTTGAAAGAATTTATTAGCATTTCCTACTGACATGACAAATTATCTGAATAACTTCAACTTGGAATTGCAAGGTAAAAACAAATTGATTCCGACTTGATGACCAATGTCAATGGTTTTAGTAATCAAGAGACGCTCTATCTCAAAAAAAAAAAAAAAAAAAAAAAAAATGAAACAATCATCCACAACCTCTCGTGGATGATTTCCCTTACGATTCAATTGGTAATTTCATGTTCAAAATAACTTTCAAAGAAATAATGGATAAAATCGACAGGAGATGACAAAAATGAAAAATATTATTGTTCTGTAAACAAACCCTGAATGCTGTCATTGTCCATTTGTCCAATAAAAGTCTAAATTCCAAATGGAACTATTCAAATTACTCGAAATTAGAAGAAGATATCAGTGATGAAAAAAGTCATGGCAATGCAATACATGGAGGTACAGAAATCAAAGAGAAGATTTCTAATGAGTTGAGCATTGACTAGTTAAAACTAAACAATGTAAATGAGGTGTTTACATTTTAAACTGTAAACAATGAGGTTTAAATTGACACAGGAAGTTCTGTCAGTTTCTTTGTGTAGAATGTCTGAAAATCAACGAAAAACTTAATCACAAACTTAAACACAATGACATTATTACAAAAATGACAAATTCAAAATGGTTACATCCAACATATACAACTTTGCACATTGGACCTCACCTAAGCTTTCATTACTAACTTTTAAATATTCATAAAAATTGATGAACATAATAAAATTCTTTTGACTTTTGTTGTTTATTGATTTGTTAAAAATAAATTACTTTAAAAAAATCCAGTATCCAACTAATGAAATGTAAAAATATAGTTTCTCAAATAACTAAAGAAATTCCAAATTATTGTTATTTGTGTTTGAGATATAACATTGGCGACGGGGATAAAACTATGACATGAGCACAGGTATCATCAACGGAGTTTTTTAAGAAGATTTTCAAGATATTTCCAATGATATTGATCAGGACATTGTCGGTTACGAGCGATTGCTATTGAAGAAACAGAAGACTGGAGATTGTCGCGTCAAGTTTGTCGACCTACAGAAGGCATTTGAAGAGCAGGATCTCCAGGAGGATGGCGAAGGATACTTCAGAAATCAAGATTAATAACTTCAGTGGTCAGCAATGTATGGCTTGATGGATTCAAGAAACGCAACAACATATCATTCAAGAAAGTGGCAGATGAATGCAAATCTGAGGATTAATTTGAGTTCAAATGTTGTCACGTGTAGAGACGGAATAGGACACAAAAAACTTATTCAATGCAGACAAAGTGGGCTGATTTTTCAAATGTCTGCATAACAAAACTCTCATTTTCAAAGGCAAGATATGTCATGGCAGAAAACAGAGTAAAGAAAGAATTACTGTCCTCCAATATGGCTGGTACAGATAAAGTTCTTCTGCTGATCATCAGAAAATCAAATAAAACGAAATGTTTCAAAAATAAGTTTTCAAAACAAAACAAAAAAAACTAGACAGTTTCTGTGCTTCAGTATGATGAGCTGATCACATATGTTTACTTTTAGTAGGCTATTGAAACAGATAGCAAAAGCAATAGGAGAGTGAAAGACAGTTGCAGAGACAGTAAATCCTATCTTTCTTTTGGAGGATCTAGCAACCGTTTACAGAACCATAAAACCATGACACATGAGCTATTCACAGGGTGGCTGGTGAAAAAAAGAAGAAAATTGTGCTGTTCCAGGATAATTGTTCTGCTCATAATGCAGTACCTTTGCTAATGTGAATGTCATCTTCCTACCGCTGAACACTTTGAGCAAGCTCCAGTCTCTAGATCAAGGTACTATTTACAATTTTGATTGAAACTATCGCCAATAGGTTGTTAGGTATTTGCTGAATTGTATTTATAGAAAAGTATCTGAATTTTTATATCAACCTTCTTCTTATCATCAAGTTTGCAAGAAAAGCATGGTTTTCAATTAAAGATAGTACTATCAAGAATTGCTTTAAGAAAGCAGGTTTCAAGTGTGATGTGGTGGCATCATCATACTTGAAAGCCTACATGGGTGAAATTAAAATTCTCAAGAAGCCAAGCTGCATTTTCATTACAACAGTATGAATGCAATTAAGAAAGCATATCAATGTAAGCCTTCAATGTATTTTACCTCACCTTACTATAAACCCAAGGAATGGCCTTCAAGGTATTTTACGTAACCCTACAATAAACCCAAGGCATGGCCTTCAATGTATTTTACCTAAACCTAATATAAAACCGAGGCATGGCCTTCAATGTCTTTCACCTAATACCTAATACAACTTAAATTCTTTTTTTTAATTCCTCAATAATTATTCAATAAAACTTGAAATTAACATTTAAAAAAATAAATTGTCTTATTATTAAATTTAGTTTTACATACTTTTTGTGTTAAGGAAAATATTATCTATAAACACCCTGTATACAAGGTCTGTAATTTGAAAGAAAAAATCTACTGGACCTTAGTGCTTTGTTTCTTTTGGAAACAGCTGGACCTGATGAGCAAACAAAACAATGCATGTGGTACATGCACTGGACTTTAAGGACTGTTCTAGTGAATTTTATACTAGCAGTGTTTTTATGGTTGCATGTGGGACATGCACTGGACTGTAAAAGGTTAAGGGGGTTTCCAGACTTTTGCCCCACTCTGTATACAAATCTTAAAAACTAATTACCTACATCTTCCAATTTTCCACTCATTTATTTAGGAACTTTAACATGATCTAATGGAATGCCAAAGGCATAACAACTAAATTCAATGAATTGAAAATCCTTTTTAATGAACACCAACCCAAATTAACACTTTTACAAGAAAAAAACTTTCTCCTCGACAGAAATGTACCTTTAAAATTTATTCTATGTATAGGTATGATCAATCCATTAATTGTAGCTGTGGAGGTACAGCAATGTGCAATTGCAACATTAGTTCATAACTAAAAAAACAAGCTAGAGAGAAACGCTGAGAAAGCCACCTTCCTGCCTCTTGCAGGTTGCCAAGATGACTCAGGGTACCATGTGTTTCTGTTGAAATAGATGAAAATGCAAACCAGGTTTCAATGTAGTTGATGGAAAATGATCTCAGTAAATTGGGATCATAACCTCAGTAGGATTGGACATGGTAGCTGGTTTGAGACACTGGATAGGATTGGACATGGGAGCTTGATTGAGACAGTGGATAGGATTGTATAGGAGGAGACTGATGATTGTTTATAGGGGGCATATTGCTCCCCTTCACTGAAAAACTCAGTACTAGAGTTTTAAGGAAAATTAAAAATCTAGGGGGGGGGGGGGAAAAAAATTAAGCAAGAAAAAGCATTTTTTTTTTTGTTTTTTTTTTTTCTTCTCAAAGCACATAGGGGTATTTGATCAATTTAGGTGGCCAAAAAATGGGCCTGGATAGAAAAAAATATTATTTTTATGTTACCAAAAAACTACAGTGCATTGTTATCAGAATTTTAGCTCCCTATTTGCCTATTTCAAAACAAACTATTCTGTGACATTCTAAAGTTGATCATCTGTAGAGAGAGAGATATTCTGTTCATGTGAATTCTGTTAATGAAAAATCATGCCAAATATTCCTATTTTCAAGTTGATTTTGTTACATTTTTGTTTTTGATTGATGAATTCTTGTACTGCAAGTAAGTGTATACATTATATATTTTTATTTTGTTTAAAAAAATGTTGTTTATAGGTAGATTATTTAATTTTAGGAAACGGAATTTGAGGGGTTAGGCCTCAAATTTGAGGGGTTAGGCTCCTTGCCCAATTTTTTTTCTAAAATATATTGATTTTTGCAGTGGCTTTTGATGGATCTAGGTATTTTTTTCCTAGAGCCAATGGATCCCAACTGAGATGCAAGCTTTCTTAGGAATGCTGATTTGGATGGGATTGGTGAAAATGCCCACCATTGCAGATTATTGGTCAAAGAGCCAACTTTATCAAAATCCAATGGCAAGAGTTATGTCCCGGAACCGGTTTGAATTAATCATGCAAATGCTGCACTTCAACAATGAGGCAGACAGAGATCCAAACGATCAACTCTACAAGCTGACACCTCTCATCAGTCAGTTGTTGCCGCTGTTCAAACAGGCCTACGTTCCAGATGAAGAGTTTTGTATTGACAAGAGCAACATACCTTGGCGCGGGCGTTTACACTTCAGGCAATATCTCCCTAACAAACGCCATAAATATGGGATTAAATGGTACAAGTTGTGCTGCAGAGGAGGGTATGTCTGGGGATTGAAGGTCTACACAGGTAAAGAGTTATTGAACAGAAATAACCCTCACTCTATCTCAGAGGATGTGGTCTTAACTCTCAGTGAAAGTTTATTAAATGAAGGTCGCACAGTTAATGCAGACAACTGGTACTGCAGTGTGTCATTGGCCAACAAGCTTCTGGCCAAAAACACTCACTTGGTTGGCACACTAAGATCACACAGGAAACAGAATCCAGAAGATGTTGTGCAAGCTCGTTTGAGGAAAGGCAAGGTCAAATCAGTGCAAAGTCAAACGGGCATAATGGTCCTGAATTGGCAAGACCGACGAGATGTGATGATGATTAGCAGCAAAAAAGATGACTCAATGGTCGAAGTTTTACAACGAGGTCAACCAATATTGAAGCCAACTGTCATTGTTGATTACAATAAATGTAAAACTTATGTTGATTTATCGGACCAGATGTCGGCATATTCAGCGTTTCTGAAGAAAACTCTCAAATGGTACAAACGCCTCGCATTTGAGCTGCTTTTGAACACTAGCATGATCAATGCTCATATAATGTTCAACACTTTCAATGCTGAGGGAATGTCAATTTCGGGAAACAATTGTTCTTGGCCTCATAGCAGCAGCAGATATAGCGCCTGCACCAGTACCACCTCAAGTGCTACGGATGACTAATGAGCATAGAGTCGACAAAGTGGAGTCAAGAGGAAAGTGCGTAAAGTGTTACAAGGACTTTGTGGAACAGCATGGTAGAAAAGAAGCTCAGGCTCGGTCAAAGAAGGTCAATACAAAATGTATTAGGTGTGATTGGTTCTATTGTCTTCCTTGTTTCAACAACTCACACTGAATCATAGGTCACAAATGCTACTTTTTTCAATTTTTTGATACTCAGCATTACTATCTTTTATGTTTTGTAAAATAAACAGTTCTTTTATCCTTTGAAATCATTCTATTTTATCTGTTTTTCCTCAAACATTCATAGGTAATATTGGCAAAAAACCCTCACTTTACCCTCCAATATCTCCACAACTAAAAAAAAAAATCAGTGGCTGAAAGTAATGATGTGCTTGGACTCGCCACGGAAATCGAATTCCCATAAGAAATACATTGAAAGTGAATCCCCCATGTGGGTTTTGGATGTTTTGTAAAACTATAAATGTGAAACCCATATATGGTACTCAGCTCAAATGGAGCCATTTCAGTGAAACCCCTTATATGGGTTTCAGCCAAAATTGTGCAACAGCACAAAATCAACGTGGCGAGTGGGAGCACATACCCAAATATGCTTGGGCGTTGAACGTGTTATGAGATTGAGGAAAAAAATATTGTAGAAATTTGCAGCCTTTTGATGTAAAGCAAATTTAGTGCAAGCAGTCAATGATAACTTGGAAATATTTTTTCAGTATTTTTCTGAAATATGACTATTTTCTATCTCCAGATTCATCAGGTGGTAAAGTAGTGACTTGTAGAGTTATTTATGTAGGTATATTATGATGATGAGAACTACCACTTTTGATGAAAAATTGGAAAAACTGGATGATAACCTCTTTCCTTTTGGACCTTTTGACAATAATGATTTGTCGCAATTGGAAATGGATATAATTTGATTGAAAAGTCAGTTAAAGGTGTGATGGACAAAGTGTTCAAGAAAAAAAGATGACTTCTTGAAACAAAATGAATCTTGGTTGAACATGGCTTTTAATATTCCAAAAGTATTAAATTCAATATTGGAGGATCCACAAAAATTGTTCTCTGAATTAAGCAAAAGAAGTAAAAGGTGAAAAACTAAGAAAAGAAATAGATTTAGAAGTCCTCACATTTGCAACACATTCCAAACTCGGCAAACAAGGAAAAAGAGTTGCTTTTTCAGTACTCAAAGAAATAGTGTACGGTACTGAGAAGAACATCAGAACCCGTCAACAAAGAATCTATTTTGATGTTAAAACTTCGTATCCGATGATGATTAAAGTTCGCCCCTAGAGCCGAACCTTCAGTCAACCTGCCCCACAGAAGTAAAAGATCCCAAGTAAATGTGTAAAAAGGGTTCAATAAACGTCCAGGTATTTAAAAAAATAGTTGAACTTCGTTACCTGTAATAAATAGTTTTGGCCGCCTAAATTGATCAAATTAATACCCCTGTAAGCAAAGGTCTAACAGTGCCACGAGGAGCAAAGCAGAAAAGGACTTTAATCAACGAGATCAAAAAGCAAAATGCCTGAACTTTAAAAAATATGTTTTGATTTAAATTTAAACAACCCATAACATTTAAATTTAGCGCGGTCTTTTTCGTATTTTTTCCCACAAATGGCGTCGACTCAAAACAAAAATTTCCATGAAAATAAAACGTTGCTATTGCTAACTTCTCATACATTCTTTATCATTCAAATTTTCGAAAATTTGAAAAGTTCTGAAATTTGAAGCATGTGACTGTGATAAGAGATAAAGAAAGCAGCAAAAAAGTAAATTAAGCTAGTTGTTTTCCAGTGTTTCGAGTTCTTTAGTGTCAATTCACCTTACGTTTGTCATAGTACTTTATCAGTCGGTTCCGTTCAACATTTACTTGCACAATGTCACTGGTCCTCAGGTCATCACATTTCATAAGATCCCTTGCCTCTGTATCAAGGAAAATCACCCTCACCGCTAGAACTCAAGCAAATTTCTCACTAGTGCCCTCCACTACAGCCTGTTCTAGTCATGTCAGTCCGTTCTCATTGTAAGTCTACTTTCCAGTATTAATTTAAAATCCAATATTTTTGACAAAATCAAGAACTTCAATCATGACATTACATTGGATTTCCCCATTTAAGACATTACACATATGAAGACTTATACCTATATTTATAAACAGAAAACGCTGTCTGAGCATTGTCTCAAGCCCAATTTAGGTAATCTTTCGGAGGTTGGGCTTTGGGTTTTTTCTACTAACATTACCTTATATTGACTTAATAACACCATTAATCAACTTATCACACCACCACAAACTGCAGAAAGCAAAAAATCATTAATAATGTTAATTTATTGACTGATTAATGTTTCTTCTTTTGTAGAAATTATGAAATTTCAACTAACATGTTAGATTGCTAGATGTGACATTGACTGCGCATATGCGGCCATTATCTTGAATGCAAAGAAGAAGTGAGGGTTTCTTTAAAGAAAATCCATCATAGATCTGTTGACATATTTTTATGTCCTTCAGGTAGTACCTACTTAGACTATTGAGAAGCCTAACAAAAGTTATTTTTATTAAGATACAGCTCTATGGTGAAAATTATCCCTTCTTGCAGGGTACAGTAAAGAATATGAACTTTTAATTACATGAGATTCATTGTGGTTTGGTGTAATAGAGTAATATGAATGTATAGTATAGTATAGTAGTGCTTTATTTAGACTGTCGGCTCGAGACAGGAAGTCCCAATGTAGTGTAAAGTGTAAGAGATCTGCTGTCTAAACAGAAGGGTGTTGTGTGTATCGCTAGGGATATAGGTGGAAAAACTTGGTGTGTATCACGAGTGATACAATTGACACAGGTGGGACAACTTGGTGTGTATTACTTAAGATACACAAGGCACATGCGGGACCAGGTAGTGTGTATCTCTAGAGGTACACATGGTGGCAAGAGTGTTAATATTATAGGACAATGACTTGCTTAAGACCTTGCTCAGACACAATTCTCTGTTGATAAGTACAGCTTTTAGTGCCAGAAAGGTATTACTAAAACATTTATTAATTCTGCCATTAGTCTACTTCTAAATAATATGAACTTGAATTAGAACTACCAGTAAAGATTTGGAAAGCTTATATTTATATTTTTTTATTGTTTTTTTGGTATAACATCACTTTCAACTGCATGGTCATATCACAACAGGGGTGTTACCCTATATTCACATTAAAATCACAAATTTACCTCACCCAGCCTAGGTTGGGCCAGAAGGCCAGGATCACAAAGTCTTCACCTTGCTGGATTTTGCCTAACATTGGTGATCCTACAAGAATGAGAACTGGTCCATACAAACAACTATTACCAAATATTTATTACTTGCATAATTTATTTTCAGCACCCAGTCATATGCCACTCAAGCCAATGTGGCTCCATTCAACACTGAATCCCCCATTGATATCAACATAAGGAAGTTGGATGATGAAGCCCGCAAGTTAGGCAGAGTGTCTGCTTCTGAAATCAAAAATGTCCTCTCATCAATAAATAGAGCAAGTAAGTTTATGATTTGTAATTATTCCCAAAAGATTTTCATAATTTTATTTATTAAAAGTGTAGGACTATGTAAAATTAGATAAAGCAACACACAGCAACATTTACTTTCATTTTAGCTGATAGAACTAACTTCCTTGCAAATCTGCAGCTTATGATTCAAGATATATATCTTACTGATTTCAGTATCATACTGCATTATTCTGCTCAAGTGCTGCTTGCTTCATTTCAAGTTAATAAATTTCCTAAAAAGTATGTAGTAGTATTTGTGTGGTATGAAGAACTTCTAATTCAATTACCTACTTCACTTAAATTTCTCTATTTTTGTTCTTAAGGTTGAATATTATCTAATTTGCCTTTTCTATTATCTATTTCAAATTTATGTTTTTAAATTGAATGTTTTTCTTTCTCAGATTCTCCCACCACCACCCAAGCACTAATGCTCCTCAGATGCTGTGGCAGTTTGTTGCCAGAAGAAAAACCCACAACTAGGACACAAATTGTTCAAAATCTGTGGCAGACTTTTGAAAATCTGAGTAAGTCTCACACTTTGAACAAAAATGTTAAATTGAGGAAAACAGAAATTATACAATTTTAAACTTGACCCTATGCTCAGAAGTGAAAGAAGTTATTTATTACTGTTCCTCAGAGTATTTAGAAAAAAAAATACACCACATTTCTATTTTTCTTTTCTTTTTAATAATATTTCAATGTATGTAAGATCAGATAATGTTTAGTTAATCACAAATAACAGAGTACTGCAGTATCCTGAATACACTTACTAGCTAGGATAGTAGGATGTTTGGTACTGTACTAACCATTACAAGTGCTTAAAATTGAATAGTGGTTTGTACCAGGGGCCATTGATTTTTTTGCCCAGGACAAGCCGGGATATGCTTTCATTATTCAGCTATGCTAAAGACTCAAGACAGTTTTTTTCCAAGATACTTACAAGAAGTCATACTCATTAAAAGCCTTTATGTATCAATAAAAAATACTTTTTAAAAAAACTAAAAAATTTTTAGCTAAATATTTTTTCACTATCTATGGACCTATACACTAACAGTTTTTTTTATTATACACTAAGATTCTACTCAATACCTTTCTATCTTCCACAGATATTCCACTGGACGTGAGTCACTACAACGCTCTCCTACGTGTCTACCTAGAAAACGAGCACACCTTTTCTCCGACCGACTTTTTGGCCCAACTGGAGTCCAAGGGAATCGAACCCAACCGCGTGACGTACCAGCGTCTGGTAGCGAAGTTCTGTCAGGACGGGGACATTGAGGGGGCGACCAAGATCCTGGAGTTCATGAGAGACAAGAACTTTCCCATCAGTGAGGGCGTGTTCAATGCTCTCATCTCCGGACACTCTCAGAACAAGTAAGTGACCAGAGTGTTTCTCTTCACTTTGAGTTCATGAGAGACAAGAACTTTCCCATCAGTGAGGGCGTGTTCAATGCTCTCATCTCCGGACACTCTCAGAACAAGTAAGTGACCAGAGTGTTTCTCTTCACTTTGAGTTCATGAGAGACAAGAACTTTCCCATCAGTGAGGGCGTGTTCAATGCTCTCATCTCCGGACACTCTCAGAACAAGTAAGTGACCAGAGTGTTTCTCTTCACTTTGAGTTCATGAGAGACAAGAACTTTCCCATCAGTGAGGGCGTGTTCAATGCTCTCATCTCCGGACACTCTCAGAACAAGTAAGTGACCAGAGTGTTTCTCTTCACTTTGAGTTCATGAGAGACAAGAACTTTCCCATCAGTGAGGGCGTGTTCAATGCTCTCATCTCCGGACACTCTCAGAACAAGTAAGTGACCAGAGTGTTTCTCTTTACTTTGAGTTCATGAGAGACAAGAACTTTCCTATCAGTGAGAGCGTGTTCAATGCTCTCATCTCCGGACACTCTCAGAACAAGTAAGTGACCAGAGTGTTTCTCTTCACTTTGAGTTCATGAGAGACAAGAACTTTCCCATCAGTGAGGGCGTGTTCAATGCTCTCATCTCCGGACACTCTCAGAACAAGTAAGTGACCAGAGTCTTTCACTTCACTTTGCCTTTACTCAAACCTACGAGACCACCGACTAGGCGGCGGCCTCGTAACTTGGTGGTCGAATTTTTTAGATTATTATTCAATTTTAGACTATTTTTTTTTAGATTATGCCGACCTCCGTGGCTCAGTGGTTAAGAGCATTGGTTGCTGACCCGGAGGTTGCGGGTTCGAATCCCGGCCGGAGCGGAAAATTCTGACCGAAATTTTTCCGTTTCCGGAATGGTATGGATGTAAAGGTAAAGTGCCCTGAAGTAATAAGGGTTGGGTGGAAGAGATTGCCATAGGCAATAACCCCGCCCTTTAGTTAGGACATATGTATATATTTTGTTTTTTTGTTTTGTTTTGTTTTTTTTTTTCCTTGTTTATATTATTAATATTGTCTATTTTTATATTTACCATTATTTGTCTGTATATATGTTCTTCCTACTAATAAAGAGTTTCTAAATAAATAAAATAAATAAGTAATGCGAAAGGGGTTCTGGGGCACATCTACTTAAAAAAAATATTCAAACAAAAATAACAATTATTATTAACTTTCTTAATATTATTATCATCATTATCCTTTAATTTTTTTTTAACTTTTTTATTCTTGTTATTTCTTCTATAGTGTATACTATGTAATTGGGTGCTGGCTAACTTTTGTAAAGCCAACACCTGTATTGTACTGCACTCTAAATAAAATATACTTATACTTATCTCGAAATCTGCTTCAGCGACATGGCCAGCGCCGAGAGCATCCTGAGCATGATGTCCCAGGTCGGGATAGAACCCTCCGCCTCGACCTACTCGACCCTGCTGAGCGGCTTCGCCCAGCACGGAGACATGGAGTCGCTGCGACGCGTCCTCGCCTCGTGTGAACAGTCCCTGGTGAACAGCGACTATCTGGACATCATCCACGCTCTGGCCGTGAATGGGCATGAGGAGCATATTGATGAGGTAGGTTTTTTTTAAAGATTATTATTAAACATGTTGGATCAAGTTTTATTTACAAATAACATAGAATATATACATACATAGAAATTAAAATTAACAAAACAAAACTTGATCAAGGGCGGTGCTAATGCCAACATTCTAAGATGAGTGTTTCACAGCCGTTTTTTTTTTTTTTTTTTTCGTAGCCATGAAACAGGAGCTATTGTAGACGCTTGTGGTCTGTGTTGTAGCATGCCCATCCCGTAGTATGCCTCCCCTCTAATGGGCGAGAAGTGACACAATACTTCCCAATTAGGTGCTGGGTCAACACGAGCGCACCGGAAGGTATCTCTTACAAACAAACAATTGTAACCAAATTTAATTAAGAATACAATTTCTTGTCGGCACGGGGGATCGAACCCGGGACCTTCCGCATGGCAAGCGAGTGCTTAACCACTGAGCTATTCGTGTGCTCAATTGTTGGATTGTTTTCAACAAAACAGGTATTGTTGGATTTTTATCAGAGCGCGCGATTAGCTCAGTGGCTAGGCACTCGCTTGCCACACGGATGGTCCCGGGTTCGATCCCCCGTGCCGACAAAAATTTGTATTCTCAATTTCGTTACAATTGTTTGTAAGGAATACCTTCCAGTGCCCTCGTGTTGACCCAGCACCTAAATGGGAAGTATTGTGTCACTTCTCGCCCATCAGAGGAGAGGCATACTACGGGATGAGCAAGCTACAACACAGACCACAAGCGTTTACAGTAGCTCCTGTTTCATGACTACGAAATAAAACACTCATATTTAAATAAAAAAAAAATCACTTGATTATTATTATTTTTTAAGATAGAAAAGTAAAAAAAAAGTTATGTGGGGCTTGAACACACCTGTTGCATGTATTAATAAATATCAATAAGCGAGAACTTTGTCACTACAAATAGCGTCCTATTTGGAGAACCATAATTTTTTGTAAAATCTACATCTAGACCTGAAAGGAAAGCTTGGTACCTACAATATTATAAATTACAAAAACACCTTCTACCCCTATTCAATCAATAAATTACAAAAACACCTTCGATCCCTATTCAATCAATAAATTACAAAAACACCTTCGATCCCTATTCAATCAATAAATTACAAAAACACCTTCTATCCCCACCTTCAGCTCAAGATTTTTTATCTTTTGAAGTTGGGTATCATTGTTTGTTGAAGATGTTATTTGTGAAATATGTTAAATACATGGAAACCTATAAAAAAAATTATTTACAAAAACACCTTCTACCCCTATTCAATCAATAAATTACAAAAACACCTTCTACCCCTATTCAATCAGTAAATTACAAAAACACCTTGTACCCCTATTCAATTAATAAACCTATTCAATTAATAAATTACAAAAACACCTTCGATTCCTATTCAATTCATTACAATAAATTACGAATTACAAATGGACCATCCCCACCCCTCAGATCATCGCCAAGATCCAGCCGGGAGTGGGCTACAGCGCAGACGCGGCCAATCACATCTTCCACCTGGTGAACAAGGGCCAGATTCCCGCGGCCTACCGCGTCATGAGGACTCTGGCGCGCTCCGTCAATATTAATGGGGAGCAGCTGCCTGTGGGGGGGTTCCTGGTCATACACATGGTGCGGACCCATCAGGTGAGTGGTCATACACATGGTGCGGACCCATCAGGTGAGTGGTCATACACATGGTGCGGACCCATCAGGTGAGTGGTCATACACATGGTGCGGACCCATCAGGTGAGTGGGTTCCTGGTCATACACATGGTGCGGACCCATCAGGTGAGTGGGTTCCTGGTCATACACATGGTGCGGACCCATCAGGTGAGTGGTCATACACATGGTGCGGACCCATCAGGTGAGTGGTCATACACATGGTGCGGACCCATCAGGTGAGTGGTCATACACATGGTGCGGACCCATCAGGTGAGTGGGTGGGTTCCTGGTCATACACATGGTGCGGACCCATCAGGTGAGTGGTCATACACATGGTGCGGACCCATCAGGTGAGTGGGTTCCTGGTCATACACATGGTGCGGACCCATCAGGTGAGTGGGTTCCTGGTCATACACATGGTGCGGACCCATCAGGTGAGTGGTCATACACATGGTGCGGACCCATCAGGTGAGTGGGTCCCTGGTCATACACATGGTGCGGACCCATCAGGTGAGTGGTCATACACATGGTGCGGACCCATCAGGTGAGTGGTCATACACATGGTGCGGACCCATCAGGTGAGTGGGTTCCTGGTCATACACATGGTGTGGACCCATCAGGTGAGTGGTCATACACATGGTGTGGACCCATCAGGTGAGTGGTCATACACATGGTGTGGACCCATCAGGTGAGTGGTCATACACATGGTGCGGACCCATCAGGTGAGTGGGTTCCTGGTCATACACATGGTGCGGACCCATCAGGTGAGTGGGCGGGTTCCTGGTCATACACATGGTGCGGACCCATCAGGTGAGTGGGTGGGTTCCTGGTCATACACATGGTGCGGACCCATCAGGTGAGTGGGTTCCTGGTCATACACATGGTGCGGACCCATCAGGTGAGTGAGTGGGTTCCTGGTCATACACATGGTGCGGACCCATCAGGTGAGTGGGTGGGTTCCTGGTCATACACATGGTGCGGACCCATCAGGTGAGTGGGTTCCTGGTCATACACATGGTGCGGACCCATCAGGTGAGTGGTCATACACATGGTGCGGACCCATCAGGTGAGTGGGTTCCTGGTCATACACATGGTGCGGACCCATCAGGTGAGTGGTCATACACATGGTGCGGACCCATCAGGTGAGTGGTCATACACATGGTGCGGACCCATCAGGTGAGTGGGGGGGTTCCTGGTCATACACATGGTGCGGACCCATCAGGTGAGTGGGTTCCTGGTCATACACATGGTGCGGACCCATCAGGTGAGTGGGTGGGTTCCTGGTCATACACATGGTGTGGACCCATCAGGTGAGTGGGTGGGTTCCTGGTCATACACATGGTGCGGACCCATCAGGTGAGTGGGTTCCTGGTCATACACATGGTGTGGACCCATCAGGTGAGTGGTCATACACATGGTGCGGACCCATCAGGTGAGTGGGTTCCTGGTCATACACATGGTGCGGACCCATCAGGTGAGTGGTCATACACATGGTGCGGACCCATCAGGTGAGTGGTTATTTATATTTTTTTTCAATTAATTACTTTTTTTTTATTTACAAAACATAACAATCAACAATCAACGAAATAAGTATATAAAAATGAGATCAGATAGTGTATGTAAAAAATAAAATAAAATTTCGTCAATTTGCTATTATTTTAATTATTAAATAAAAAAGTGTGATGTCTAGCCCACTGTGTCATAGTTAATGATATGTGTTGGGCTAGATCATGTATTAAGTGTCCTATTGGTTGATTTATTTATAAAAAATCTTATAGTCATTTAAATTATGTGTATTTGCTTCTATAATGATCATAATTTATTCGTACATTTTTTATATACCTACATGTTTATTTTTTAATTTATCCATTTTATTTAATTTAATTTCTTCTAAAAATCAATGACCTTCTTTTTTTCATTTTATAATATCATATTTATAATATCATATTGTTACATACACATGGTGCGGACCCATCAGGTGAGTTGGTTATTTATATTGTTATTAAATTAATTTTTTTATTAGATATAATAAGACATGGACCTAAGACAAGGTTTCCATATTTCTGTACAACACAATCATGACTTCACAATAAATTACCTTCTCAAATACCGCCCTAAAGCTTTGTCTAACAACAATAACACCACTTCGTCCCCAGCCCCTGGACAAAGTGCTGGAAGTCTGCCAGCGCCTCACAGAGGATAACCTCCACCCCAATGCCTTCAACCTCGCCGTGCAGGCGGCGGTGGAAAACGCCCCCCTGGACACTTTGGTCACCCTGCTGCGGGACTTCAAGGAGAGAGGGGGCGAGATTAGGCCCCACTACTTCTGGCCTGTCCTGGTGAGGGAGGGCCAGGCGAACAATACGGCAGGTACGGGGACTTTTTTTAAACATGTGTAAACACCGTTAATTTGTAAAAAAAAAAAAAAAAACAAAAACAAAACAAAAGATGAGTGTTTCACAGCCTTCTTGTTTCGTGGCCTTGAGACAGCAGCTACTGTAGACCCTTGTGGGCTGTGTTGTAGCTTGTCTATCCTGAAGTATGCCAGCCTCTGTTGGACGAGAAGTAACACAATACTTCCCATTTAGCTGCTGGGTCAAGGTATCCCTTACAAACAACGATAATTTTTTTTGAACACATTTATTTTATTTATTTTATCACCACTGGGATTCGAACCCGGAACCTTACACAGGGCAAGACTCAGGCTGGTTTACTGCTGAACACAACGATGTGTTTCGAAACGTTGTAAAGCGTTTCGAATGTAACATTAAAAATATCGGAAGTAAAAAAAAAAAAAAAAATTAAGAAACGAAAAAAAGATAAATCAGAAAAAATAAAATAATTTTATATTTAAAAATTGTTTTGTAATTCTTTGAAAAGTTATCAAAAAGATCTCGAGTTCGAATCTCGGTTGAGGCAGATTTTTCGAAGAAAATTCTTTTGTTGCCTCCAAATACGTGAGGCTGGCATTTCCGACCCTACCCAGGCTGGGTGAGGTTAATGTGGGTAGCTGCTGCGATTCCCAGCGAATGGAGGGTAAAACCCCCGTCCTAAGTACTTCCAATCGGGACGTTAAAGCCAAATAGAATCAACTGGTCACAATAGATCTAGAGAGAGCTTGGTGTGATAACTGGTGCTTCTCTTATGGAACTCCAACCAGTCTATAATAAAAATAATATTTTTTTTAATTGACCTCAGTAGCTTGATCGATAAGGCGGCGGACTTGTGACCTGGAGTTCGGTGGTTCAAGTCCCGGTTTCAGCGTAGATTGAGTATAGCGAGTTTGAGTAGTTGTGATATCACGAAAGTGACTAACACAAATATGATAACTTTTAATAAAATTCATATTTTCAGAGGTGCTCCGCATCCTGCAAGTGGCGGAGAAGGAGTTTGCAGCGGGCAGCCACCAGGAGACTCTGCGGGACTATGTGCTGCCCTATCTGAGTCCCCCCAAACAGGTAAGCTTCCTTTTCTATTTCCGTCACTCAAGTAAAGCGCAACGTCCAGCGGGGTCAGGACTTGAATGGGTGACCATTCAAATTCGAACCCTTGTGATGCTGGGTATTCGAGGCCTCACTCGGGCTGGGTGAGAGTTATTTGAGTAACTGGTTTGTGAGTTGACAGCGAATGAAGAGTAAAACCCTCGTCGTGATGTAACCATACAATTTATATTTATTTATTAAACGGGAATAACCCAATATACATAAATTACAAAATGTTACAGTTAAAACATACAAAGTATTTTTTAAATAATAAATATGTAGGTAAATTTAAGTTTTATCACATTAAAAGTTTGAAAAGAGATGAACAAAGTTTTATCACAAAGAAAACTAGTTTGCCGCTCATGGACAAAGTATAAATAATTTGTGCTACATTTCTCAACAAAAAATTGAAGACAAGGTGAAGCCTAAATTAAAGAACAATAAATAATACCTCTTCACTGTTATCAGTAGCCTGATCGATAAGGCGGCGGCCCAAGTTGAGCAAATATTTAGTAAAGTGAGATTGAGTAGTTGTGATATCACGATTGTAATTAACACAAATTTGATGACTTTAACGTTTTTTAAAGCTTAATTATTCTTCTTTAACTTTATTTAAAGCTTATAGTTCTTTCACTTTGCTTTTCCCCAAGTATAATTTCGGTCGGTATTGTTCAACCTGTTCCTCGGGGTTGAGGTGGATTGGTTCTGGCTCTCCTACTTCTAGATTTCTATTATCTAGGGCAGTGGTCCGCAACCTTTTCTCCATCACGGCACCCTCTCTTTGACTTCTCAGCCCAGCGGCACCCCAGGAGGAAAAAAAAGTCAGAGGGACCTTGCAGGCCTGTATTGAGAGTATTCAGTTAATAAAGAACGTCAGCTAAATAGGTCAATTTAGTTCTCGCGGCACCCCTGAAGGTAATTCACGGCACCCCGGTTGCGAATCAATGATCTAGGGGAATGTGATAATCTCCAGCCAAGTCTGATTGGGTCGTTCTAAAACTCATATATTCTGATGTGCGATATTTTTAGGCTCTAGGGGAAAAAAATGCAAGCTAACTAGAATTGTCAGAGTTGGCTAGTCCATTCTCTATTCATAGTCCTCTAGCAAGACTTAGGTTTTCTCCCTGTTCAACGTCGCCCAGCCAGAACAACTAATTGTGATATCATTTGTCCCCAGCCAGTCCCGGTAGCTCGGTGGTCAAGGCATTGTTCTGGTAATCCAGGAGTCGCGGTTTCGAAACCGCGACTATGATATGATTCCGTTTGGGATTTTGACCAAATGATAATACGTCCAGAGATTACCGCTGGACTAATTTTTATTTATTTATTTATTTACACTTTATTAATAGGACATATTATATACAACACAAATAATTTGTAAAATACAATATAATAGAAGAAAAAAAAAAAAAATATATACATAACTAGCGGGCTGTCGCCCACTTTGCGGGCCGAGGCATGGCCGTGCGGAGAAATAGCGGTGAAAGCAAAAAATCCTTTTTCGCCAATGGCAGGTGTTGAAGTGGGAATTTCGAATAATCCCGTCTTATTGCACATCTAGACTATAAGTCAAAGCTACCTACCAAATTTCAGCTTCCTAGGACTTACCAACCAGTTCCTAGAAACAGTTATGAATCAGTGAGTCAGTCAGTCAGTGAGTGAAACTCTCTTTTATAAGTATAGATATATGTCCTAACTAAAGGGCGGGGTTATTGCCTTTGGCAATCTCTTCCACCCAACCCTTTGGGACTCTTTCTCCTAGTCAGACACTAAGAATAAGGCGATATCGCGATAGTATATTATTTTAATCATTCACTCGACATTTCCAGGTGAGCAATGAGATATTCTCGCAGCTACGAGGAGTGGGCATGTCCCTGGGTACCATCACTAGCGCCTACGTCACTCACTTGCTCTCCCAGAACGAGCTGAGGGAAGCTGCGCGTGTAGGTAAGTCTAATCTAATTTATTTTAAAAAATACATAACATGACGTATATTTTTTATTTTTAAATCTAAGACATAGCGTGTAGTCAAGGGCTTAACACGCTAGTCTGGTAATCCAGATGGTAGCGTAGGAATCCGTTGGTTTGAATCCCACCCAGTGCATGAATTTTTCCTCATTAATTTGAGTTTGTGACATAATGAATTTAAAATAGGACCATATTTACAAAATACAAAATTTCGTCTCTGTGTACAAAATTTCGTCAAAACCCGTTCAGTAGTTTCTAAGACTTGCGCGTTACAAGAAATGTATTTAACAGACAGACACAAAACCAAAGTTGCTTTGGAGGTTATGAAACGTTTAGAAATATGAAAATAATTGAAATAGGATTTATTTATTATCATGTATCTATCGATTTATCAATTTAAAATTATTATATTTAGTGCATGTGAGAACATATACCTAATTGTCGTAATGCGAGAAAATAAACGAAAAATAATCACTTTCCTTTATATTGGAAATTCAGTCAGAAATTTTTTATCATATAGGTAGGTACGGAAATATTTCCTATCGTAGGTAATTTATTTTTTATTTTCAATGTCTTATTTTTGTTTGAAAATTATCTCTGTCATTGAAATTTTAATTGTATCACAATAGTTATAAGTATCTTATTGTCAATCCTCACTTTGTAACTATAATACAATAAATACAAATATTTTTTCTATCTATCTATCTACCTATTTATTTTTTAAATAAAGTAAAAGAATATCTAATCTGAATGGGGTACAAAATACTTCCATATTAATTAATCTTTAAAATAGTCTCATTTTAAATGTATTAAAATATGAAGTTTGTATTGGAGACTTAAAATATACAATAAAAGTAATATATTTAAAAAAAAAAACTCATCACCCGTCTCTCCCGACAGCCACGGCGTTCAGAGCCCGCTACATGAAGCTGGTGGTGCGCCGGCTCCTGCCTGGGGCGTATCTGAGAGCCCAGGACACCGGCTCCCTGGTCACTGTGGTGAGGGCGGTGGGCGAGACCTACGCCCGGGGGGAGGGCGCAGAGCTCAAGGTGAGGGCTCTTATTATTATTATTATTATACCCAGGACACCGGCTCCCTGGTCACTGTGGTGAGGGCGGTGGGCGAGACCTACGCCAGGGGGGAGGGCGCAGAGGTCAAGGTGAGGGCTCTTATTATTATTATTATTATACCCAGGACACCGGCTCCCTGGTCACTGTGGTGAGGGCGGTGGGCGAGACCTACGCCAGAGGGGCGGAGGACAAGGTGAGGGCTCTTATTATTATTATTATACCCAGGACACCGGCTCCCTGGTCACTGTGGTGAGGGCGGTGGGGGAGACCTATGCCAGAGGGGCGGAGGACAAGGTGAGGGCTCTTATTATTATTATTATACCCAGGACACCGGCTCCCTGGTCACTGTGGTGAGGGCGGTGGGCGAGACCTACGCCAGAGGGGCGGAGGACAAGGTGAGGGCTCTTATTATTATTATTATACCCAGGACACCGGCTCCCTGGTCACTGTGGTGAGGGCGGTGGGGGAGACATACGCCAGAGGGGCGGAGGACAAGGTGAGGGCTCTTATTATTATTATTATTATACCCAGGACACCGGCTCCCTGGTCACGGTGGTGAGGGCGGTGGGGGAGACCTACGCCAGGGGGGAGGGCGCAGAGGTCAAGGTGAGGGCTCTTATTATTATTATAATTTTATTATACCTTTTGACTGCACCTGTATATAAAAAATTGTAAATAAAGATTGATCTAAATTGTTGAATAATAATGGAATAATTAAAAACCCATTGAATAATAATAATTCAATAATAATTGAATTATTATTATTCAACAATTTAGATCAATCTTTATTTACAATTTTACAGGTGCAGTCAAAAGGTATAATAAAATTAATTAAAGATAAACAAAGTTTGATCAAGGGTGGTGATAATGCCTTTGGCATTCTCTTCTCATTGCTCTTCTCAAGGTATAATAAAATTAATTAAAGATAAACAAAGTTTGATCAAGGGTGATAATGCCTTTGGCATTCTCTTCTCATTGCTCTTCAGTTTATTTATTTATTTTTAACAAAATACTCTTTATTTATTTTAATTTTACATAATATACATAAAATATAGTGAGCTTATGAGGTACTATTACCCTATTTGTTGTGGGTTGTGATGTACCTCATTTATACTTTATATACCTCATTTATACTTTATTATTATTATTAAACATGTTGGATCAAGTTTTATTTACAAATAACATGGAATATACGAGGTCTGTAAATAAAGTGATAAGACAAAATTTATTTAATTTTTTTGGTTACATATATCTAGATTTCAATATGATCTCCCTCGAAGTAGTTTCCTTGTACGTTAATACAGTGCTGGAGACGGTTTTTCCAATTTTCGTAGCAGTGCTGGAACTCAGATTACTGAATGACCTTTAGTTTGTCGGTCACGGCGGATTTAATGTTTTAAAGAGTACCAAAATGTCGTCTTTTGAGTTCATTTTTAAGTCTGGGAAATAGGAAGAAGTCACAAGGACTCAGATCAGGGGAATAAACTGGTTGCGGGGCCACAGGGATACTTTTATTGGCCAAATACTCATTCATTGACATCGCTGTGTGACCAGGTTTTTGGGGTCCATTTTCGCACACACCTTTCTCATCTCCAGATTTTCAGTTAATTTGATGAACAGTTGTGTGATTCAATCCCAATTCATCTCCAATCATTCTGACTGTTAAACGTCCATCAGAACGCACAAGAACCCGAACTTTTTCAATGTTTTGATCAGACTTCGAAGTTGGAGGTCTTCCTCTGCGGGGTTCATCTTCAATCAACTCCCGACCCTTCGAAAACGCCCTGAACCATTTAAAAACCCATGCCCTTGATAAGGAACTCTCCCCATAAGCCTGTTGAATTTTTACAACTGTCTCACTCGCACTGTACCGAAGTTTCACACAAAACTGAATCGTACATCTTTGTTCTATTAATCATTTTCGTGACGCACTGTCAAAACAAGTTATCGGAAAATAATCCCGAAAGTTGAGATAATGAACCTACAGCTTCCAAATTAACACTGAACGTTCATTATATATTGACCTTGAATCCTTGAAAATTTCAAAGTTTCAGAATGAACAGGTCAGGAGTTACAGTTAGGTGCAAAAGTGATTCAATAAATTTAGATGTCCTCAATAACTTGATTTTACTTAATGGTGTAATAGGTAAATTAATACAGATTTTTATTGAATGATGTAACATGTTGTTTCCAACAAATAAACAATTTTATTTACAATGAAAATGAAAGAACAAAAATAATAATATTGATAATTAACAGAAAAATATTTGGATCACTTTTGCTCCGATCACTTTCCCCCAGGGAAAGTGGCCTCAGTATTTTGTCCAGAGTCCTCTGGCATTTTTCACTGCTTGAATCCTCTTCGGCATACTCATGGCTAGTTTTTCACAGTAGTCAATTGGAATATTGTACCATGTTTGTTGCACACGCTCCCAAAGTATCTTCAAATTTGATGGAGGTGAATCATAATCCTTCACAAGTTGTGTCTTCAAATATGACCACAGATTTTCAATTGGATTTACATCAGGACTCTGTGCAGGGTGTTCTAGGATTGAAAATTTTTGTTCACCTAACCAGCTCTTCACTATTTTAGCTGTATGTTTGGGGTCGTTATCATGCTGGAACACAACTTCTTCATTGGGACAAGGCATAAAGTCAACTGTTTCACTCACTTGAGTCTTGAGAATGTCTAGGTACATCTCTTTATTCATGTTACCATCAATTTTGCGTATTGGCCCCACTCCATGTGCACTAAAACAGCCCCAAACTTTGATGTTTCCACCCCCATGTTTCACAGTCTGGATAAAATCTCTAGGTTGGGGGGTCTCACCACTTCTTTTCCAAGCCCATTGCCGTCCGTCAGTGTGATATCGGTTGATTTTTGACTCATCGGACCATATTACATTCTTCCATTTCTCAACGGACCAATCCTCGTAGGTCTTGGTGAATTTCTTTCTTCTTTCAATATTCTTCTTACTCAGAAGTGGTTTTTTTCTTTTTCTCGATTGCGTTGAAATGAGACCTTTTCAGTGCTCGAGCTATTGTCCACTTGCTAACACTGACACCAGTATCACTTCTGAGGGCTTCAGCAGCTTCAGATGCAGTTGTGGTCCGACCTGTGATGACATATCTAACAAGCCTCTTGTGATCTTGAGCTGTGAGCTTTCTTGGTCGCCCTTCTTTCGGCTTCTGAGGTACATCTTTGTGCAGCTGCCGAATTCTTTGCACTGTGGCATAACTGAGGTTCAACTTTTTTGCAATTTCACGGTTAGATAAGCCTTGTATTAGGTAATATCTCACACTTTCACTAAAAATAGATATTTTTGATTTCATCGCGACAAGAGATGTTATGGAACTGAATTTTTCGAAGAATGTACAAGACAAAGGTCGTAAAGTAACTGGCCGAAAAAAATAATTCAAGAAATTCACCTCTTCGTGATAAATTTTTGGGTTCTGACGAAAGTTGCAAAAGTGATCCACTCGGACATCGAATGAAATTCATTTTTCTATTTTTATTTATTGACTTTTTCCTACTTTAGTTTTTGCTAAATATGTCTAAAGAATACGACATTTATATACATAAAAAAAACTGCATTCATTTAGGTACACAAACAAAAGATATAATTACATGTTCACAGAATCGAAATTTATTGTATCACTTTTGCACCTAACTGTATAACATCAGTCTCATCACTTAATTTACAGACCTCGTATACATACATAGAAATTAAAATTAACAAAACAAAACTTGATCAAGGCGGTGCTAATGCCAACGGCATTCTCTTCTATTATCATTATTCCTCTCTGGTATCTCCTCTCGAGGGTGTGAAGCACCCCCGAGAGGGTGTTACACCAGAAGCCGATTTATGATATTGTTGTTTGCCAGCTTGGCTACAGATGGAGGGGAGAAATGATATTCTCCACTCCATTTTTATTTCAAAGGACCAAAAATTTTTCTCTCTTATATCCAGGTTTCTCGTATAAAGAGTTTTTTTCTGCTCTGTTCTTGGGTGTTCGGGGTCCACTCATACCTCGTGAGGAAAAATGAGTAGCTGCTTTATCTTATTTATTTGTTATCTATTACCTAAGTACTCTCGTTATCATCCTCAGAATGAAGACTCAGAGGAAAAGTCAGCACCCGAAGCAGAGGAGGAAAGCTTCACTATGGACACAACGTTTACAGGCAATGTGCTGATCGACATATTCAACGCCACACGCCGTCAGGAAAACTACGTGCAGCATTTGGAGCAGCTACTCAATGTAAGTCATGCTGCTGACTCATCTTTTTGCTTGCTTCTATGAGCTTTCTAGTCTGGCTGGGGTACTATAAACAAGGAGTAGACCAGCAGTCTGGCTGGGGGACTATAAACAAGAAGTAGACCAGTAGTCTGGCTGGGGGACTATAAACAAGGAGTAGACCAGCAGTCTGGCTGGGGGACTATAAACAGGGAGTAGACCAGCATTGGCTTGGTACTGGGGCCCTTGACAGTGGTAGAAGTGCTGAGTCATTTCTCCACTGTCTGACTACTACCGTTCACGATGACGCCACCCTATGATGATGAGCTTGCTGCTGGAAACTCACAAGCTAGCATTAACCTCACCCAGCCTGGGTTACATCACATTATTCCTGGCGGTCTTTTCTGAAAGAAATTTCTATGTGCTGCGTCCAGTGTTTAGAACTACTGCACCCAGCCTGGGTTAGGCCGAGAATAGTCATCATCACGAGGTTTCCCCATCCTGGTTGATCACACTGAAAGTTCTAACCTTGGTGGACGTTGCTTAACCTCAGACACCTTTCAAGAACTTATTAATGGTTCTATGGAAGTTTTTTTCCACATCTTTTTTTTATATACAAAATTATGAAGAATTACAATATATCAGAGACAGTGAAAGTATTTTTGTATCCGTCAAATTTAATCGAAATTTATCTGATCTTGTTTTATTTATCTCACCTTGAGACCTCATGTTTGACCCCCAGGCGTTTGTGAAGAACGGAGTCCGGATATCCCGCTTCGCCAGTGAGTACATTCAGAATGGCCTCGGAAGTTCATTGACCTCGAATATCTCCGAGGCACTCAGCACACTCACGAGTGAAGAATTGAGCACCAAGCCCCTGAGATACACTCCCTCTACGTTCATACCTCGCAGCCAGGCCATGGTACGTAACTTACTCAATTGTCCTCATGAGGTTCTTATTTGCTAATCACTCAAAGATCCTCACATGAGATGTTCAGCACATCCACGATGGAAAAGTTGAGAACCTCTCAATTGAGTT
The DNA here is from genome assembly GCA_024516035.1 of Bactericera cockerelli. Classification (NCBI taxonomy): domain Eukaryota; kingdom Metazoa; phylum Arthropoda; class Insecta; order Hemiptera; family Triozidae; genus Bactericera; species Bactericera cockerelli. Next base: position 5,112,735 of record CM044955.1, read on the forward strand.
CCGTCCATTTTCATTCCACACAACCAAGGCATGGCCGAAACTGGCACCATGTGCACTTAATTTCGGAGTCACTCAATACCGGCACACTAGCGGCCGGTTCTATCAATAAACGAGAAAACCGATTAACAAAAGTTTTCCAAACCTTCGGTTTGGCTCAATCTCTTATTCACTCATTATAGGCACTCGAGTGCTTTTGGAACAAGAGTTTCCAATCCAAGATTCGTACAAAACCGAGGTTTCGTAAAATTGATAGAACCTGGTTTTATCTACCACCTGGTTTTATTAAAAAATAATGATATCTACCACCTGGTTTTATTAAATAATAATGATATCTACCACCTGGTTTTATTAAAAAATAATGATATCTACCACATGGTTTTATTAAAAAATAATGATATCTACCACCTGGTTTTATTAAAAAATTATAATATCTACCATCTGGTTTTATTAAAGTATTTTTTATAAATTTTAAAATTTCATTCATTTATACCATGTACCTACCTATAGCATACATACAATAATGTATATTGAAATGCTAAAATATAATAAATAATAAAAAAAACCGGCCATAGCGCTAATTTCACGAATCCATTTGGAACTAGCGTTTCCAATCATTAGACTCGGTTCCCTTCCGGAAGGTCGGTCCCTGGGACACGTTTTTTATATTTAATAAAAATTCATATACCTACTTTCTATACAGGGTGTCCCGTATACAGATGCAAATATTTTGAGGGTAGGTTCAGCTCACCGTAGACTATCATATGAGCGAAACTTGCAGTGGGACATTTTGCTTCGTTAAAGAGTTATGGCCAAATCCCTGTTTTTCCCACAGGTCTAGAGGTTACTTGGATCGATGCACGTTTTTAAAGAAATGATAGCCAGTAAGTAATTTTTGACTTCATGTATGGATAGTCATGCATATTTCCCTTGAAATGCAGTTGGTTGCATAGAGAAATATTGAAAGACCAGAGAGATATTTAATCATAAGTTCCATACTTTTCTAAAATTTGATTTTTCCCTATTTTCCCTTTCGTGAATTTAGAGTACTTCTACAATTGCAATTCTGCGTATCACTAGTTAAAAAAATACCCTATTATGTTTAGTTTTAGAAAAAAGAAAGCTCATTTATATTACTTTAAAGATCATGGAACGCAGTACACACAAAGCTCAAAAAACACTTCTGAATCATGATGGAAAATTCAAAGTTGGCTGAATTTTAACAGAAATGGCGCGAAATTTGAGGTATAATTACACTGCTCTGGGATGTTTAACAGAGGGAAATTGATCATTCCCAGTGGTCGGTCGGTGTGAACTTTTATGTGAATGGGGTTACGGAATCACAGGGTTATTATCATGAGGAAAAATGAGAGAGGCTGCAACGAAAGCAGCAACCAGTGGTGTAATTATGGAAAAAGAATACACATGGAGAAAGACTCTGCGCTACCAACAAAAATTATGATTTTTTTTTTAGAAATAAAATGAAAAATATCATTTTTGTGTTTATCACAATCATGATATCAAAAACATAACAAATAGTGCCGAAAATTAACCTTGGGTAAAACTCGAACATCCAACCTTAAGGTTACTATTATTATTAATACTTTATTTTTATTTTATAAACAATTGGACCAAGCTTTATTTACATTTTTTTTTTACAATGAACATGGTAACAATTTGTGAAATAAATATAAACAAAGACTGATCAAGGGTGGTGATACAGTGATACATGTTTGCAGTTTATTGATAAACTACAAACATGATACATTCTGCAACACAGGACATGAAATGAAAAGAACCCAAAAGAATAATATATGTAGCGAACCAAGGGCGAGGTTTTAAAGCTTGTGGCTTTCTCTTCCACCGAACAAATTGATCGCCTTGTTATTTTAACTATTAGATTTGATTGATATAGTTGGTTAATAGAACTAATTGTACTCAGAAAATTTTCATTTATAACTTGCAGTTGGCACAAAAATAGTCACACAGACCGCTTCAGGCATCGAGTGTTCTTCAAAATGCAATAGCGCCCAGATTCAAAATTTGAAAGATGTGTTTCTCTCCTTCTGGTGCCGTTTGATAAGGCGTATCTCATTCATTCCTTCACGCGTCTGAAAGAACTTTGTATTTATTGAAACAAAATAGCAAAGGGTATTTTTTTACCTAGTGATACGCAGAATTGCAATTGTAGAAGTACTCTAAATTCACGAAAGGGAAAACAGGGAAAAATCGAATTTTAGAAAAATATTGAACTTATGATTAAATATTTCTCTGATCTTTCAATATTTTTTCATGCAACCAACTGCATTTCAAGGGAAATATGCATGACTATCCATACATGAAGTCAAAAATTACTTACTGGCTACCATTTCTTTAAAAACGTGCATCGATCTAAGTGACCTCTAGACCTGTGGGAAAAACAGGGATTTGGCCATAACTCTTTAACGAAGTAAAATGCCCCACTGCAAGTTTCGCTCATATGATAGTCCACGGTGGGCTGAACCTACCCTCAAAATATTTGCATCTGTATACGGGACACCCTGTATATAAAAAAAAACTATCATTAGACTTGTGTGTTTCCTCTTCAGAACCCGGAGTACACGCTGGAGAACATCAAGAAGCTAGAGAGCCAGGGCGAGAACACGAGTGGACTGAAGAGGTCCCTCTTCACCCACTACATCAGAGAGAAGCAACTGGACAAGGCAGAGGAGCACTTGAAGGTATTATTCACTATGTATATCAGAGAGAAGCAACTGGACAAGGCGGAGGAGCACTTGAAGGTATTATTCACTATGTATATCAGAGAGAAGCAACTGGACAAGGCGGAGGAGCACTTGAAGGTATTATTCACTATGTATATCAGAGAGAAGCAACTGGAGGAGCACTTGAAGGTATTATTCACTATGTATATCAGAGAGAAGCAACTGGACAAGGCGGAGGAGCACTTGAAGGTATTATTCACTATGTATATCAGAGAGAAGCAACTGGAGGAGCACTTGAAGGTATTATTCACTATGTATATCAGAGAGAAGAGCAAACTGGACAAGGCGGAGGAGCACTTGAAGGTATTATTCACTATGTATATCAGAGAGAAGCAACTGGAGGAGCACTTGAAGGTATTATTCACTATGTATATCAGAGAGAAGCAACTGGAGGAGCACTTGAAGGTATTATTCACTATGTATATCAGAGAGAAGCAACTGGAGGAGCACTTGAAGGTATTATTCACTATGTATATCAGAGAGAAGCAACAAGGCGGAGGAGCACTTGAAGGTATTATTCACTATGTATATCAGAGAGAAGCAACTCGGAGGAGCACTTGAAGGTATTATTCACTATGTATATCAGAGAGAAGCAGCTGGAGGAGCACTTGAAGGTATTATTCACTATGTATATCAGAGAGAAGCAACTGGACAAGGCAGAGGAGCACTTGAAGGTATTATTCACTATGTATATCAGAGAGAAGCAACTGGAGGAGCACTTGAAGGTATTATTCACTATGTATATCAGAGAGAAGCAACTGGACAAGGCGGAGGAGCACTTGAAGGTATTATTCACTATGTATATCAGAGAGAAGCAACTGGAGGAGCACTTGAAGGTATTATTCACTATGTATATCAGAGAGAAGCAACTGGAGGAAGCACTTGAAGGTATTATTCACTATGTATATCAGAGAGAAGCAACTGGAGGAGCACTTGAAGGTATTATTCACTATGTATATCAGAGAGAAGCAACTGGACAAGGCGGAGGAGCACTTGAAGGTATTATTCACTATGTATATCAGAGAGCAAGGCAATGGAGAGGAGCACTTGAAGGTATTATTCACTATGTATATCAGAGAGAAGCAACTGGACAAGGCGGAGGAACACTTGAAGGTATTATTCACTATGTATATCAGAGAGAAGCAACTGGAGGAGCACTTGAAGGTATTATTCACTATGTATATCAGAGAGAAGCAACTGGAGGAGCACTTGAAGGTATTATTCACTATGTATATCAGAGAGAAGCAACTGGACAAGGCGGAGGAACACTTGAAGGTATTATTCACTATGTATATCAGAGAGAAGCAACTGGAGGAGCACTTGAAGGTATTATTCACTATGTATATCAGAGAGAAGCAACTGGAGGAAGCACTTGAAGGTATTATTCACTATGTATATCAGAGAGAAGCAACTGGAGGAGCACTTGAAGGTATTATTCACTATGTATATCAGAGAGAAGCAACTGGAGGAGCACTTGAAGGTATTATTCACTATGTATATCAGAGAGAAGCAACTGGACAAGGCGGAGGAGCACTTGAAGGTATTATTCACTATGTATATCAGAGAGAAGCAACTGGAGGAGCACTTGAAGGTATTATTCACTATGTATATCAGAGAGAAGCAACTGGAGGAGCACTTGAAGGTATTATTCACTATGTATATCAGAGAGAAGCAACTGGAGGAGCACTTGAAGGTATTATTCACTATGTATATCAGAGAGAAGCAACTGGACAAGGCGGAGGAGCACTTGAAGGTATTATTCACTATGTATATCAGAGAGAAGCAACTGGAGGAGCATTTGAAGGTATTATTCACTATGTATATCAGAGAGAAGCAACTGGAGGAGCACTTGAAGGTATTATTCACTATGTATATCAGAGAGAAGCAACTGGACAAGGCAGAGGAGAACTTGAAGGTATTATTCACTATGTATATCAGAGAGAAGCAACTGGAGGAGCACTTGAAGGTATTATTCACTATGTATATCAGAGAGAAGCAACTGGAGGAGCACTTGAAGGTATTATTCACTATGTATATCAGAGAGAAGCAACTGGACAAGGCGGAGGAGCACTTGAAGGTATTATTCACTATGTATATCAGAGAGAAGCAACTGGAGGAGCACTTGAAGGTATTATTCACTATGTATATCAGAGAGAAGCAACTGGACAAGGCGGAGGAACACTTGAAGGTATTATTCACTATGTATATCAGAGAGAAGCAACTGGACAAGGCGGAGGAGCACTTGAAGGTATTATTCACTATGTATATCAGAGAGAAGCAACTGGACAAGGCGGAGGAGCACTTGAAGGTATTATTCACTATGTATATCAGAGAGAAGCAACTGGACAAGGCAGAGGAGAACTTGAAGGTATTATTCACTATGTATATCAGAGAGAAGCAACTGGAGGAGCACTTGAAGGTATTATTCACTATGTATATCAGAGAGATGCAACTGGACAAGGCAGAGGAGAACTTGAAGGTATTATTCACTATGTATATCAGAGAGAAGCAACTGGAGGAGCACTTGAAGGTATTATTCACTATGTATATCAGAGAGAAGCAACTGGACAAGGCGGAGGAGCACTTGAAGGTATTATTCACTATGTATATCAGAGAGATGCAACTGGACAAGGCAGAGGAGAACTTGAAGGTATTATTCACTATGTATATCAGAGAGAAGCAACTGGAGGAGCACTTGAAGGTATTATTCACTATGTATATCAGAGAGATGCAACTGGACAAGGCAGAGGAGAACTTGAAGGTATTATTCACTATGTATATCAGAGAGAAGCAACTGGAGGAGCACTTGAAGGTATTATTCACTATGTATATCAGAGAGAAGCAACTGGAGGAGCACTTGAAGGTATTATTCACTATGTACGAGGTTTGGCTATTAAGTTCGTAGACGCGAGCCGCTACGCAAAAGCTGTCCATGCTAGGAAGATATGATGAACATGTTTAGAAAGCTTCAAGTCTTGTGTTTTGATTGATAGCTGTCACATGCCTGTACTGTAATTAGTTCTGTTGTGATAGCCCGACGCGCAAGACACCTTTTTTAATATTGCCGGAATTTTGATTGATACAAACGTTGAGCAACGAGTGATTATTGAATTGTACGTAAAACTTGCTGGTAAAACTTTTTCTTTGTTAAAGACAGTGTACCAGGAGTCATGTTTGAAAAGATCAACGCTTTATAAGTGGTTTAACGGTTTCAAGGTGGTCAGGAAGATGTTGAGGACGATCCACGTCCTGGTCGCCTCAAAACCTCAAAAACTGACGAAAACATTGAAAAAATTGGTGTTATGATTCGTTCTGACCGTAGATTAACTCTAGGACTAATGGCTGATACACTTAAAATTAATAGATAATGTGTGAGACAAATTTTGCAGGAAAATTTCAACATGACAAAAGTTTGCGCAAAAATTGTGCCATGCGCCAGTCCACAGTGCCTTCTCCGTGAAGACGTTCCTGGCCAAGTACAACATCCCAGTGTTGGAACACCCTCCTTACACACCCGACCTAGCCCCGTGCGACTTTTAATTATTCCCAAAAATCAAATCTACCCTGAAAGGTACCAGATTTGACAGCGTAAATGACGTTAAGAAAAAACCGGCAAAAGTCCTGAAAGGCCTCACACAAAATGACCTCCACCACTGTTTCGATCAATGGAAAATTTGCTTAGAACGTTGTAGGGATAGAGGAGGGGAGTACGTTGAAGGGGATAACTACTAAAGTTGGGTAAGTAAAACACACATCGTTTTATGGAAAGAGTCTACGAATTTAATAGCCAAACCTCGTATATCAGAGAGAAGCAACTGGACAAGGCGGAGGAGCACTTGAAGGTATTATTCACTATGTATATCAGAGAGAAGCAACTGGAGGAGCATTTGAAGGTATTATTCACTATGTATATCAGAGAGAAGCAACTGGAGGAGCATTTGAAGGTATTATTCACTATGTATATCAGAGAGAAGCAACTGGAGGAGCACTTGAAGGTATTATTCACTATGTATATCAGAGAGAAGCAACTGGACAAGGCAGAGGAGAACTTGAAGGTATTATTCACTATGTATATCAGAGAGAAGCAACTGGAGGAGCACTTGAAGGTATTATTCACTATGTATATCAGAGAGAAGCAACTGGAGGAGCACTTGAAGGTATTATTCACTATGTATATCAGAGAGAAGCAACTGGACAAGGTGGAGGAGCACTTGAAGGTATTATTCACTATGTATATCAGAGAGAAGCAACTGGAGGAGCACTTGAAGGTATTTTTTTTTTTTTGAAGAGTTTACCGAACAAGTTCCATTTGTACAAAATAATTATTTTAAAATAAATAAAAAATAATCTTAAAGTTATAAATCCTAGATTTAAAATTTTAAAAATACTTAAAACTACCTACCAACTTGTAAAATGAAACAAGGTATGATTACTCATCACTTTCGTCACCTTGGCTTGCTGACCTCCGTGGCTCAGTGGAACACGTTCAGCGCCATAAACCCATATGGGGGCTTTTTTAGAAATAGAGCTGAAACGGAAGACCCACATGGGGGCTTTATTGATTTTATGGACTGGTACTGTAAACCCTTCTTGGGGTTTTGAAATATGTGAAGAGTTTCTGTACAGTAACCCCTATATAGTGCTTTTATTTCAATGTATTTCTTATGGGATTATGATTGTCCTGGAACACTCCAACTTGATATACTTCTCAATTTGTAAAAACATGTCAATTTTGGCTTAACAAGGATGTCACAGAACAATATGTCATATAAAATATTGCGGCGATGAACGTGTTAAGAGCATGGATTGCTGACCCGGAGGTTGCGGGTTCGAATCCCGCAGGTCAGAACTGAAAATTCGAACCGAGTTTTTCCGTTGCCGGAAAGGCATGGATGTAAAGGTAAAGTGCCCTGAAGTAATGCGAAAGTAGTTCCGGGGCAATGGTTTTAATTGGCCAGTATAAATAGGGCGATATTATTATTATTATTATGTAATAATTATTAATGTAGGTACTTTTGTTCATTTTTGTATATTATTGATGTCAAATACAACATTGCCTATTAATACAAATTACAAAATTACAACAACATACAAAAAATGAGTACCAAACAATAAGGGTTGGGTGGAAGAGATTGCCACAGGCAATAACCCCGCCCTTTAGGTAGGACATTATTGTTATTTTCTTTTTTACTTATTTATTTTGTCATTTGTTTGTTTTTTTTTTCTTTTCTTAATTTTATACTGTTACCATTGTACTTTGTCCTCCTAATAAAGCTTTATTAGGAGGACTTCTCACTTTTCTGTTTATACTGATTAAAATAGAGAGGTTAGTTGATGCCATGGATATTCAGAACTATTACCTGCTGATGAGAGCAAACAAGCTCGAAACAGTTGTCCAGGTATATTCTGATTTTAATGTACATCTAGTACAACTTTTCACTTTTCTGTTTATACTGATATACTGACTGATTAAAAAAAAACAATACCTCTCCCGCAGATGTTGGAGGAGGACCCGGACTTCAGCGTGGGGCCAGGGGTCTACGTGCTGCTGGTGGATCTGGCCGCTGAGCTGGATCAGCTGGAATGCGCCGAGTCCTACCTGCGCCTCATAGGAGACAAGTTCCCCGGGGAGAAGCTAGACGCGGCCAAGGTGCTCAAGGTGGCGCATCTGCTGCTCAAACACGGCAAGGAGACGGGTGAGTCACGGTGGTGGAGTAGCATCTGCTGCTCAAACACGGCAAGGAGACGGGTGAGTCACGGTGGTGGAGTAGCATCTGCTGCTCAAACACGGCAAGGAGACGGGTGAGTCACGGTGGTGGAGTAGCATCTGCTGCTCAAACACGGCAAGGAGACGGGTGAGTCACGGTGGTGGAGTAGCATCTGCTGCTCAAACACGGCAAGGAGACGGGTGAGTCACGGTGGTGGAGTAGCATCTGCTGCTCAAACACGGCAAGGAGACGGGTGAGTGAGGGTGGTGGAGTAGCATCTGCTGCTCAAACACGGCAAGGAGACGGGTGAGTGAGGGTGGTGGAGTAGCATCTGCTGCTCAAACACGGCAAGGAGACGGGTGAGTCACGGTGGTGGAGTAGCATCTGCTGCTCAAACACGGCAAGGAGACGGGTGAGTCACGGTGGTGGAGTAGCATCTGCTGCTCAAACACGGCAAGGAGACGGGTGAGTCACGGTGGTGGAGTAGCATCTGCTGCTCAAACACGGCAAGGAGACGGGTGAGTCACGGTGGTGGAGTAGCATCTGCTGCTCAAACACGGCAAGGAGACGGGTGAGTGAGGGTGGTGGAGTAGCATCTGCTGCTCAAACACGGCAAGGAGACGGGTGAGTGAGGGTGGTGGAGTAGCATCTGCTGCTCAAACACGGCAAGGAGACGGGTGAGTGAGGGTGGTGGAGTAGCATCTGCTGCTCAAACACGGCAAGGAGACGGGTGAGTCACGGTGGTGGAGTAGCATCTGCTGCTCAAACACGGCAAGGAGACGGGTGAGTCACGGTGGTGGAGTAGCATCTGCTGCTCAAACACGGCAAGGAGACGGGTGAGTCATGGTGGTGGAGTAGCATCTGCTGCTCAAACACGGCAAGGAGACGGGTGAGTGAGGGTGGTGGAGTAGCATCTGCTGCTCAAACACGGCAAGGAGACGGGTGAGTCATGGTGGAGTAGCATCTGCTGCTCAAACACGGCAAGGAGACGGGTGAGTCACGGTGGTGGAGTAGCATCTGCTGCTCAAACACGGCAAGGAGACGGGTGAGTCATGGTGGAGTAGCATCTGCTGCTCAAACACGGCAAGGAGACGGGTGAGTGATGGTGGAGTAGCATCTTTGTATTGTTGTAGCCAGCTTGGCTACAGCTGGAGGGGTGAGTGATGGTCTCCAGCCAACTTTGAAAGTCAAAGTTGGCTTGTCCTGAACCACATATTTCTATGTGCGATCAACCATCATGAGGATTTGGACTTTTCTTTATAAGGCCCATAGGAAATTCCAAGCTAGCCTGGCTTGTAAGGGTTCGCTAGTCTCTGTTTACAGTCCTCTAACGAGACACTGGTCTTCTCCCAGTTTAACGTCTCCCAGCCAGACAAATATATACACACATAATGTCCTAACTGAAGGGCGGGGTTATTGCCTATGGCAATCTCTTCCTTCTATACTGACTTTGCTAGTGGAAACTTGAAAAATATTGACTTTATGTTTTTAGTGTGTTTCTACACCATCAGCTCAGGTGAACTAGGGCTGTGGGGATGCCATTCTCCAAATACAAGTTTACAATATTCTGTTTATCATGTACTGCAACCCTTTTGGTATTATTCACTAATGTTCCCCGGTGGTGTAATTAGCTCGTGGTCTGGAAGTCGTTGGTTCGATCCTCGGTACTGGTACATTTTTTTTTTTTTTTTTTTTTTTAATATTCTGCTATTTATAATGTAAATAACACCTGCAGTTGCCAATGTAAATGTAAATAACACCCAATTCTTGGGCAGTCTTTGTGTAATAAACAGAGAGCAAACTAGCCAAATCTTAACATCAGGTTTCTCTTACATGCAGATTACTATTATTACATTACGCTTTATTAGGTAAGGACAAAGTACAATATTGACAGAACAATACAATGAAGCACTACAATTGATTCAAGAAATACATAAAATGAAATTATAAGGGAAAAAAAATAGATCGAATAAAGAAATAAGAAGAAGAAAAAAAAAGAGAATAAAGCTGATGTCCTACCTAAAGGGCGGAGTTATTGCTCTTCCCTACAACCCTTATTTCGACTGTATCTATTTATTTCCGCATTCGACTGACTCTATTTATTTCCGCATTCGACTGACTCTATTTATTTCCGCATTCGACTGACTCTATTTATTTCCGCATTCGACTGACTCTATTTATTTCCGCATTCGACTGTCTCTATTTATTTCCGCATTCGACTGTATCTATTTATTTCCGCATTCGACTTACTCGTATTTATTTCCGCATTCGACTGACTCTATTTATTTCCGCATTCGACTGACTCTATTTATTTCCGCATTCGACTGTATCTATTTATTTCCACATTCGACTGTATCTATTTATTTCCACATTCGACTGACTCTATCTATTTCCGCATTCGACTGACTCTATTTATTTCCACATTCGACTGTATTTAATTATTTCCGCATTTGACTGACTCTAATTTTATTATTTCCGCATTCGACTGTATCGAATTACTTCCGCAATCAACTGTATCTAATTATTTCCGCATTCGACTGTATTCCACGGTGTCGTGAGAACTAAATTGGCCTACTTGGCTGACGTTTTTATTTATTATTAAACAGATTTAATCAAGTTTTATTTACAAAATATAGTATATACAATTTACAAGAAACAAAGTTGAAATTATTTCCGCATTCGACTGACTCTATTTATTCCCGCTTTCTCCCGACAGAGGCGATGGATCTGCTGCGAGCGCACGCCCGCCCGGAGCCCCCCGCCGCCCCCGCCACTGGCTCCGAGTACCTGAGCCAGGCGGCGGGCTGGCGGCTCCTGAACCTGGCCGCCGAGACCACCAATCCCGAGACCACCCGGAAGCTGTTCCAGCTGCTCAGGAGTCACAACTATGTGGCGCCCAACAACGTGATCCTGGGGTCCCTCATCAAGGCGCACATTGTCAAGTGAGTCCCTGTGCTCCTATTAGTAATATTATAACAATTGTCAAGTGAGTCCCTGTGCTCCTATTAGTAATATTATAACAATTGTCAAGTGAGTCCCTGTGCTCCTATTAGTAATATTATAACAATTGTCAAGTGAGTCCCTGTGCTCCTATTAGTAATATTATAACAATTGTCAAGTGAGTCCCTGTGCTCCTATTAGTAATATTATAACAATTGTCAAGTGAGTCCCTGTGCTCCTATTAGTAATATTATAACAATTGTCAAGTGAGTCCCTGTGCTCCTATTAGTAATATTATAAAAATTGTCAAGTGAGTCCCTGTGCTCCTATTAGTAATATTATAACAATTGTCAAGTGAGTCCCTGTGCTCCTATTAGTAATATTATAACAATTGTCAAGTGAGTCCCTGTGCTCCTATTAGTAATATTATAACAATTGTCAAGTGAGTCCCTGTGCTCCTATTAGTAATATTATAACAATTGTCAAGTGAGTCCCTGTGCTCCTATTAGTAATATTATAAAAATTGTCAAGTGAGTCCCTGTGCTCCTATTAGTAATATTATAACAATTGTCAAGTGAGTCCCTGTGCTCCTATTAGTAATATTATAAAAATTGTCAAGTGAGTCCCTGTGCTCCTATTAGTAATATTATAACAATTGTCAAGTGAGTCCCTGTGCTCCTATTAGTAATATTATAAAAATTGTCAAGTGAGTCCCTGTGCTCCTATTAGTAATATTATAACAATTGTCAAGTGAGTCCCTGTGCTCCTATTAGTAATATTAACGCTCCCAACAGGTGAGCTTAAATAAATGTGTTTCTTTGTGTTATTATATCACAATTTGTAGTGGGTAGCGCAGAATTATATGTTTTTAATATCCTAGTATCTTATTTGTGCCTATAATTCTGCCACTGGTCGCTGCTCACATTAAAGCAGTTTTTTTTTTTTTTTTTTTTAAAGAAAAAAGGTAAGTGTGCCCCGGAACCGCTTTCGCATTATTTCAGGGCATTTTACCTTTACATCCATGCCATTCCGGAAACGGAAAATTTCGGTCTGAAATTTCCGCTCCGGCCGGGATTCGAACCCGCAACCTCCGGGTCAGTAACCAATGCTCTTAACCACTGAGCCACGAAGGTCGGCTATCAGTAATATTAACGCTCCCAACAGGTGAGCTTAAATAAATGTGTTTCTTTGTGTTATTATATCACAATTTCTAGTGGGTAGCGCAGAATTATAGGACTTTTCCGTATCTTTTGATATCCTAATATCTTATTTTTGCCTATAATTCTGCCACTGGTCGCTGCTCACCTTAAAGCAGCTACTCATTTTTCCTCACGAGCTATGAGTAGACTCCGAACACCCAAGAATAGAGCAAACTCACTCGGTCACAGTGACTTCTTGGTGAGCTTAATGCTGTAGGCATTTTCCACCACCTAACCTTTCGAGTCTATTATGATATGATCAGTGATCACATGCTCAAATAAATGAGGAAAAATTCATGCACTGGGTGAAATTCGAACCAACGGATCTCTACACTACCTGGATTACCAGACTAGCGCGTTAACCACTTGACTACCAATGCACGCACAATACCTCGATTACCTAAATATTCTGATACCTGAGGGCCTTCGGTAATACAACTGACCTCAGCATCGCCATCTGTTAGGTGGCGGACTCGTAACCTAGAGGTCGGTGGTTTGAGTTCCTACTATAGCAAATATACCAATAAATTTAATCTCTAAATTGTAATATTTCAATGAATTTAAAAAATAGTCATGAAAAAAATATTTGATCTATCCATGACACCCAGAGACGACTGTAGTAACCAAGCAGACTGAGTTAGCGCGCTAGGAATTGCACGCATGATGACCTGGTTTCGATTCCCAGCCGGGCAGGAATTTTTCTGCTCTGTACTTGGATGTTCCGGGTCCACTCACACCTCGTGAGGAAAAATGAGTAGTTACTTGTATGAGTAATGACCAGTGGCGGTATTACCAGAGTAAAAAGAAATTAATGTAATAGAATTCGAAAAGTACGGGAGGCTCTTAGTAATACTGCGCTACCTACAAAAATTGTGAAAAGACCTTGTGCTTCACCACAAATACAATCATACATATACCAATAAATTTAGTCTCTAAATTGTAATATTTCAATGAATTTAAAAATGTTCATGAAAAAAAAATAAAAATGATCCTGCCATGACCCCCAGGGAGGACTTCCCGGGGGCCCTGGAGAGCTTCGAGGCCTGCGTCTCCCAGCACCGCGCCACCCCCTGGAAGAGTGAGCTCCTGCGCCACTTCATCCAGGCGGAGGACGCCGCCTCCCTGCAGCGCATCACAGACCTCTCCACCTCCATACACGGCGAGATCAACTCCCTGTACGACCTCATGCTGTGCTTCCTGGATGCGGGTGAGTAGGCAGCCACAACGAGGACCGTGGACCTAGACCCTTGTCCCTACAAATAGGTATAGACGATTTTCGGGACTTCGTTGAGGCCGCGCCTACATTTAAGAACATCGTTAGATTATACTCGTACTGCCTGGTACCCTGGCTACCCTCGGGTCTAGGACTCCGTTGTAGGACATATTGATCGACTAGGGTGAAAGCCCTTTGTCGATTTGTCAAAACTAAGTTAGCTGAGTGATGGGTGAGTTAGCTGAGTGATGGGTGAGTGAGCTGAGTGATGAGGTGAGTGAGCTGAGTGATGGGTGAGTTAGCTGAGTGATGGGTGAGTGAGCTGAGTGATGGGTGAGTTAGCTGAGTGATGGATGAGTGAGCTGAGTGATGGGTGAGTGAGCTGAGTGATGGATGAGTTAGCTGAGTGATGGATGAGTGAGCTGAGTGATGGGTGAGTGAGCTGAGTGATGGGTGAGTGAGCTGAGTGATGGGTGAGTGAGCTGAGTGATGGGTGAGTGAGCTGAGTGACGGGTGAGTTAGCTGAGTGATGGGTGAGTGATGGGTGTGTTAGGAGAGTGATGGGTGAGTGAGCTGAGTGATGGGTGAGTGAGCTGAGTGATGGGTGAGTTAGCTGAGTGATGGGTGAGTGAGCTGAGTGATGGGTGAGTTAGCTGAGTGATGGGTGAGTGAGCTGAGTGATGGGTGAGTGAGCTGAGTGATGGGTGAGTTAGCTGAGTGATGGGTGAGTCAGCTGAGTGATGGGTGAGTGAGCTGAGTGACGGGTGAGTGATGGGTGTGTTAGGAGAGTGATGGGTGAGTGAGCTGAGTGATGGGTGAGTGAGCTGAGTGATGGGTGAGTTAGCTGAGTGATGGGTGAGTGAGCTGAGTGATGGGTGAGTTAGCTGAGTGACGGGTGAGTGATGGGTGTGTTAGGAGAGTGATGGGTGAGTGAGCTGAGTGATGGGTGAGTGAGCTGAGTGATGGGTGAGTGAGCTGAGTGACGGGTGAGTGATGGGTGTGTTAGGAGAGTGATGGGTGAGTGAGCTGAGTGATGGGTGAGTGAGCTGAGTGATGGGTGAGTTAGCTGAGTGATGGGTGAGTGAGCTGAGTGATGGGTGAGTAGCTGAGTGATGGGTGAGTGAGCTGAGTGATGGGTGAGTGAGCTGAGTGATGGGTGAGTTAGCTGAGTGATGGGTGGAGTGAGCTGAGTGATGGGTGAGTGAGCTGAGTGATGGGTGGAGTTAGCTGAGTGATGGGTGAGTGAGCTGAGTGACGGGTGAGTTAGCTGAGTGATGGGTGAGTGAGCTGAGTGATGGGTGAGTGAGCTGAGTGACGGGTGAGTGAGCTGAGTGATGGGTGAGTGAGCTGAGTGACGGGTGAGTTAGCTGAGTGATGGGTGAGTGAGCTGAGTGATGGGTGAGTCAGCTGAGTGATGGGTGAGTGAGCTGAGTGATGGGTGAGTTAGCTGAGTGATGGGTGAGTGAGCTGAGTGATGGGTGAGTCAGCTGAGTGATGGGTGAGTGAGCTGAGTGATGGGTGAGTGAGCTGAGTGATGGGTGAGTCAGCTGAGTGATGGGTGAGTGAGCTGAGTGATGGGTGAGTTAGCTGAGTGATGGGTGAGTGAGCTGAGTGACGGGTGAGTTAGCTGAGTGATGGGTGAGTGAGCTGAGTGATGGGTGAGTGAGCTGAGTGATGGGTGAGTTAGCTGAGTGATGGGTGAGTGAGCTGAGTGACGGGTGAGTTAGCTGAGTGATGGGTGAGTGAGCTGAGTGATGGGTGAGTTAGCTGAGTGATGGGTGAGTGAGCTGAGTGACGGGTGAGTTAATCCTCCACCATACACGGCGAGATCAACTCTCTGTACGACCTGATGCTGTGCTTCCTGGATGCGGGTAAGTAGGCAGCCACAACGAGGACCGTAGAATTAGAACCTTGTCCCTACAAATAGGTATAGACGATTTTCGGGACTTCGTTGAGGCCGCCTACATTTAAGAACATCGTTAGATTATACTCGTACTGCCTGGAACCCTGGCTACCCTCGGGTCTAGGATTCCGTTGTAGGACATATTGATCGACTAGGACAAAAGCCCACAGTCGATTTGTCAAAACTAAGTTAACTGAGTCCAGTGAGTTAGCTGAGTGATGGGTGCGTTAACTGAGTGATGGGTGAGTTAATCTGAGTGAAGGTTCTAAATACAATAAAATTAGCTATAATAGGAATATATAGATCTCCTAAATCTAATATTAATACTTTTATAGATGAATTACAAGAACTATTAAGTTTACAAAATTTGCCGCCTAAAACTTTAATAATGGGAGATATAAACATTGATATATTACCCCAAAGTACAAGTTTTGCAAAGGAAGACTATTTAAACATGATATCTGAATTTGGATTTGTTCAGTGCATAAACAAACCAACACGTGTAACACTAGAAACAAAGTCCTGTATAGATCATGTTATATTCAAAGATAAAGATTTATCTAATATAAACACTGCTATTTTTAACACAAATATTTCTGATCACTACTCTATAGTCTCCAAAATTAAATTGAATTCAAATATTAATAATAAAAAAAGAAAAGAAAATGAAACAATAATTTATACTGACTATAACAAATTAGATGAAATATTAAAAAATGAAAGCTGGACTGAAATAATTAACAATAATAATATCGATGTTATATGCCCATTATTTATAGAAAAATTGCAATCATATATTAATATATGTAAAAAACTAAAGAAAGTATCAAATAATATAAAAAATATTAAACCATGGATTACTCCTGAATTGGTATTATCTATTCGTAATAGAGATAAATTAGCTACTCAATCAAAAAAAAATCCTGAAAATATACATCTTTCAACATATTATAAAAATGTTAGGAAAAAGGTTTCAAAAGCTGTGCGTAGAGCAAAAGAAACTTACAAAAAAAATGAAATTTATTCTTGTAGTACTCCAAAAAAGAAATGGGAGGCAATAAATGAATTTATTGGAAGAAAAGCAAAAACAAAAAACGAAATAAAGATAATAACAACAGATAATGAAAAAATTGATTGTTTAAAAGATAAATATAGAGCTGGAAATACTTTTAATACTTTCTTTAGTGAAACAGGCAGTAAAATAGCTACATCAATACCTACACTTACAGAAATACAAACTCAACAATTACAATTAATACAAAATATACAAACAAATAACACTCTAAGTACATTTACACCTGTTCAAATTGGTGAACTGCACAAAATTATTTCTAAACTAAAAAATACTTCACCAGGTTATGATAGTATTCAGGCTAAAACAATAAAACAAATTGCTGGCCACATCATTTCACCTTTACTACACATAATTAATTTAAGTTTAAAAAATGGTATTTTCCCAAATATATGTAAAAAAGCTGTAATAGTACCAATTTTTAAGAAAGGAGATAAGAAAAACATGAATAATTATAGACCAATTTCACTCCTTACAACTTTTAGTAAAATCATTGAAAGTGCAGTGAAAATAAGAATTAATCATTATTTAGAAACAAATAATATATTATCAAGTCACCAATATGGGTTTAGAAAGAAAAAAAGTACTGAAGATGCGACCTTAGACTTGACTTCGTATATACAAGAAAACATAAATACGAATAAAAAAGTACTTACAGTGTTTTTAGATATAACCAAAGCGTATGAATCAGTAAAACATAATATTTTAATTCAACGACTTGAAAATATCGGCTTAAAAAATATAACACTAGATTGGTTCAAATCATATCTAAGCGATAGAACTCAACAAGTACGACTTAACGGACAACTCTCGACATTAGTAACATGTAGCAGTTATTCTCTTGTAACAGGAACACTTTTAAGCTGTGATTTATTCAATATATATATAAATAATTTACCTATAATTAGCAGAGGAAAAGTGTTCATGTATGCTGATGATGCTGCTATATGTTACGCCACTGAAGACTGGACTAAAACTCACGACCTCGCGACTGATGATTTGAAAAATGTTATGTGGTGGTACTCTTCCATGTCTATGAAATTAAATTTAACGAAATCCAACTACATAACATTTTCAATCACACAAGCCGGACAACCAAGACTATCGAGACTTAACATACATAACACAGAACAGGACACTACAGAATTAACAAAAACAACAACAGTTAAATATTTAGGTATACTTATTGACCAACATCTAAAATGGACTGAACATATTGACTCACTGAACTATAAACTACGCCACCTCATGTATGTGTTCAATCAACTAAGAGGAGTTTGTGGCAGACCCCTTCTCAGAGTCATTTATTTTGCTTTAGCACACTCTCTTCTTCAGTATTGTATCACATCTTGGGGTGGTGCTTACCAAAACACTATAGAAAAACTAAGACGAACTCAAAATATTTTACTAAGGATAATTCTAAACAAACCGAGACTTTTTCACACTATAGATCTTTACGACATATTTAACGTACCTAATACTATAGACATATACTTATACAATACAGCAATACACGCAAACAAACAAGCACCTAACTGGACAAGAACACTAACAATAACTCGACAGACAGGACATATTAAAACTGAGAGAGTTTGCAAGTCTCTATACAAAAGACATTTTACTTTTATTGGTAAGAAACTGTTCAACATTTTGCCAGAAGAGATAAAAAATGAAGAAAACAATAATAGAAAGAAAAATCTAATAAAAAAGTGGATTAAGGAATTTAAAGAGAGTAACATACAATTGTTTATAAATACATATTTAAAATAAAATAATAACAGAAATCATAATTATACATATCTTCATTATGATGAAATTTAGTATTATGTAAATATAGATTCATAAAATTAAGATAATATTATTATTATTAATTTAGTTACAAATACCTATGTATCAATAAGACTATTATACATATGTATTTATACAATTCATTTCTGTGAAAGAATACGAGATTGGAGTTAATTGTGTAGTTCAAGTAAATAATGTATATATGTATATAAATATTTCTTTTTTTTAAACTCTTAAATTTTATTGTATATTATAAATGAGGTACAACACAACCCACAACAAATAGGGTAATAGTACCTCATAAACTCCCTATATTCAATGTATATTATGTAAAATTAAAATAAATAAAGAGTATTATGTTAAAAAAAAAAAAAAGTTAGCTGAGTGATGGGTGAGTTCGCTGAGTGATGGGTGAGTTAGCTGAGTGATGGGTGAGTGAGCTGAGTGATGGGTGAGTTAGCTGAGTGATGGGTGAGTGAGCTGAGTGTTGGGTGAGTTAGCTGAGTGATGGGTGAGTTAATCTGAGTGATGGGTGAGTTAGCTGAGTGATGGGTGAGTAAGCTGAGTGATGGGTGAGTTAGCTGAGTGATGGGTGAGGTAGCTGAGTGATGGGTGAGTGAGCTGAGTGATGGGTGAGTTAGCTGAGTGATGGGTGAGTTAGCTGAGTGATGGGTGAGCTTTTACATTACATGGTAAATTATAGGATACAACAGATAGTAGGAAAAGAGACATGAAACTAACAATATGCAGGTCCTACACAAGCTGGTCACACTAACTTTGCTTCCACCTTCTCCAGGACGTCTCCGGCAGGCCCGCAAGATCCTGGAGACTCCAGGCATGCGCTTCCGACCTGACCGTCTCGCCCAGATCCTGGACTACTATGTGTCCAGTGGCACCCCGGAGAAGATAGAGAATCTGCTCAAGGTAAGATAGTCCAAGGAGAAGATAGAGAATCTGCTCAAGGTAAGATAGTCCAAGGAGAAGATAGAGAATCTGCTCAAGGTAAGGTAGTCCAAGGAGAAGATAGAGAATCTGCTCAAGGTAAGGTAGTCCAAGGAGAAGATAGAGAATCTGCTCAAGGTAAGGTAGTCCAAGGAGAAGATAGAGAATCTGCTCAAGGTAAGGTAGTCCAAGGAGAAGATAGAGAATCTGCTCAAGGTAAGATAGCTCAAGGAGAAGATAGAGAATCTGCTCAAGGTAAGGTAGCTCAAGGAGAAGATAGAGAATCTGCTCAAGGTAAGGTAGTCCAAGGAGAAGATAGAGAATCTGCTCAAGGTAAGGTAGCTCAATTACCAGCCTCCGTGGCGTAATAATTGTGACTACTGCCCGTAGTCCAGAGGTCTCGAGTTCGACTCCCGGTTGGGGCAGACTTTTCAAAGAAAATTCTGTCCCTTCCAAACACGTGAGGCTGGCATTTCCGGCCCTACCCAGGCTGGGTGAGGTTAATCTGGGTAGCTGGTACGATTCCCAGCGAATGGAGGGTAAAACCCCCGTCCTCACTATCTCAAATCAGGACGTTAAAACCGAATAGAATCAACTGGTCACAATAGATCTAATTAGGTCGCAGTGTTTATTGTAAGGCTTTCACTGAAAACCCTGCAACCAGGTCAGATAATATTAATAAAGGTAGCTCAATGGCCGGGGACCAATCGTTATTATTATCCGACTTGGTTGTAGGGTTTTCAGTGAAATCCTCACAATTAACACTGCAACCTAATTAGATCTATTGTGACCAGTTGATTCTCCTTCTTCCTCCTTTTACTCTGTCTTATCCCGCTCAAGCAGGGTCGACGTTGTTCAACTTCATGGTTGAGGTTGATTGGTTTTGGCACATTTTTTACGGCTGGATGCCCTTCCTAACGCCAACGATTCTATTTGATTTAACGTCCTGGATTAGGACGGGGGTTTTACCCTCCATTCGCTGGGAATCGTGTTGACGGAGGGGGATAGTTGATTCTATTTGGTTTTAATGTCTTGGTTTGAGATAGTCGAGACTAGGTTTTTATTGGCTGGGAATCGTACAAGCTACCCACATTTACCTCACCTAGGCTGGGTTGGGCCGGAAACGTGTTGTCGTGCCCATGCTTGACAAGGCCTCTTTTCTTACAATTCAAGACATGAGTGAGGGACCACAACCATCGCAACTAGCTGGTTCCCGTGAAGTTCATGCCCATATCGCATCGCCAAAGCATCTCTAAATTGGTTGGGAGACAAGTCGAAGTGGTCATTTGAAGTGGGTATTACAGTCAACCATTGTGAACAGTTACTGTTTTTGATGCGGTTCAGTGTACGCTTGAGTTTAGCCAGTAACTCTTAAGTACAAATATTCCATTAAGTCGGTATGAAAACGATTGAAACCCATCATTGCAATCCCCCTCAGTCAACACAAGTTTTAGACCAGGTGTCCAAACTTTCGACGAGGGGTATATTATATATTAATTTGTTGCGTTAATTTTATATTGTACAAAATAAAGTATAAAACATATTGATTTAAAAAAATAAAATAAAAAAAATCTCGCCCCCAGGTGACGCAAGATCTTCCCAACTTTGACCGGGCCTCCATCTACCAGACTCTGCTGGAGCTCCACGCGAGCAATGATGACCTGGACAAGGCACTCGGCCTCTGGACCCAGATGCAAGAGGTGAGCCCGGGGGCTTCTCAACAGTTTAGATAATAATAATAACACTCTTGTAACCACCAGCCGGGGGTGTCTCAACAGTTTAGATAATAATAATTTTCGAGCCAGACACGCGCCGGTATGGCTGCAAGTCCTGCGCTCGAATTTCTAAATTTTCAACATTAAAATTTCAAGTATGTGAATGTTAAAAGAAGCTGAGTCCAAATGATCTAAAAGATGAAATACATTGAACACGGACGCTTCATGGAGTAAAAGAAGACTGTACCTAATAGAGAAAAATTAAAGAAGGCAAAATAGTTAGCGAAATAATTATATAATAATTAAAGGTTAATATTCAAAGCATTTTCTACCACCTAACCCTTATTTTAATGTGGTCACAAACTCAAATGAATGAAGAAAAATTCATGCACTGGGTGGGATTCGAACCAACGGATCCCTACTCTACCTAGATTACCAGACTAGCGCGTAAACCACTTGACTACAAGTGCAGGGATTTTGAGAAAAAATTCCAGTCCCTCCCTTCCACCCAACCCTTATAAAGGGTTGGATGGAAGAAATTGCCAAATGCTATAACCCCGCCCTTTAGTTAGGACATATATTATGTATATATTTATTATTTTTTTCTTCTCTTATATTGTATTTTAATTTGTAATTATTTGTGTTGTATATACATAATATGTCCAATTAATAAAGTGTAAATAAATATAGCCAGCTCCGACTGTATATTCTCTTCTGCCCCCTCAGGACAACGACACCCCCTCTGAGACTTTCCTGTCGAGTCTGGCGGCTCTACTCCAGAAGCACGGCAAGCCTGTGCCCTTCTCCGTGCCTGTGGTAGCCGCAGCCCCCGCCGGTGTAGCCGCAGCCCCCGGCAGTGTAGCCGCAGCCAAGCCTCGGGCAGGGAGCCAGGGGACCGCAGCCCCCGGCTCGAGCTCGGTGATGGCGAGGTTCAGAAATTTCATTCGAAGCAACCAGCCACTCGAGGCTCTCAAACTCTACCAGGTGAGAGACTGCCATAGGCAATAACCCCGCCCTTTAGTTAGGACATATGTTTCTATATATATTTATATAGAATAGGCTGTCGTCCGCTTTGCGGGTCGAGGCATGGCCGTGAAAGCAAAAAATCCTTTTTCGCCAATGGCAGGTGTTGTATTGGGAATTTCGAAAAATCCCGTCTTATTGCACATCTAGACTATAAGACAAAGCTACCTACCAAATTTCAGCTTCCTAGGACTTGCGGTTTGGGCTGTAGAGCGATGATCAGTCAGTCAGTGGTCAGTCAGTGACTTTGACATTTATATATTAAGATATTGTTACCATTTTTTTTTTATTTTTTTTTATTTTTTCATTGTTAAAATAATTATTTGTATTGTACATATGTCAAGAGGTCACAATAGATCTAATAGAGGTCGGAGTGAGAATTGGGGCTTCTCTTGTGGGACCCCAACCAGTTTATAATAATATGTCCATTTATATCTCATAAAGTGTTAAATAAGAATAATAATATGTCCATTTATACCTAATAAAGTGTTAAATAATAATAATATTATGTCCATTTATACCTAATAAAGTGTTAAATAATAATAATATTATGTCCATTTATACCTATTAAAGTGTTGAATAATAATAATAATAATATGTCCATTTATATCTAATAAAGTGTTAAATAATATTAATATGTCCATTAATACCTAATAAAGTGTTGAATAATATTAATATTCTGAACCCCCCCAGACGCACAGGTCAGACCTGAACATAGTCTCCAGCATAGAACTGATCCAGCTCCTACTCCAGGCGGGCCACAGGGGGGAGGCGGCTCAGGTGATTTCAGATCTCAGCCGGGAGGACTTTGAGGGGCTGCGCAGTGCTCGGGTGCTGAGGAACACCCTGCCCGCCTACTCTAGTGAGGAGCTGAGCCTCCTCGAGCCGAAGCTGTCCGACGTGAGTAATAATAATGATGCTTTTTCTTTGTGTTATTATGTCACAATTTTAGTGGGTAGCGCAGAATCATAGGGCTTTACCACTTTAATTTACAATATCTTGTATTATTTTTTTGTCTAAGATTCTGCCACTGGTCGCTGCTTCACATTAAAGCAGCTACTCATTTTTCCTCACGAGGTATGAGTGGACCCCGAACATCCAAGTACAGAGCAGAAAAAATCCTCCCCCGCTGGGAATCGAACCCAGGTCACCATGTGTGCAATACCTAGCGCGCTAACTCGCTCTGCCACAGTGACCACTACCATGCATAGTCTGACGTGAGTACACGAGGCGGTACCTTTTTTTTTAAATACTTTTTCTTTATTTTTTTTATAAACATATAACAATTAACAAGCAGAAACATAAATTAAATAAAATAATATTACATAATATATTCTATTCGCATAAAGTCTACATTAAATTGAATAAGTCATCCCACTCATTATGATAATAAGAAAACGTAACCAGCTCATAATACAAGAGAATCAATATCTCTTAGTATGAGCGGTGTAGCAGTATTATAACTAAACAATCTATTCAACACAGATAGGTACTTCGAAACATAAGTATACAAGTAAACATTATTACATTATTAAGAATATTTGTGTAAGTTATGTATCTATTCTTTTTATGTACCTTCACCTTCTTAATATATTTATTTATTGTACCTTAATATTGTACCTATCATGTATATCAATTTATGCAAATAAAATTACAAATTACAAAATAAATACATAGATAAAATGCTTAAAATTGTCTTTTGTTATTTAAATTGAAGTAGAAGAGACCCGAAGTGCGCAAGCATGTGTTGGGTCTCTTACAGATAGTAAAAAGGGTTCGAAACCCAGCCTCAACACGATATGCCATGATAATAATAACAAGTATAGTATAGTAGTGCTTTATTTAGACTGTCGGCTCGAGACAGGGAGTCCCATTACGCTAACAGTTTAATATAGCACCTCTTGATTAAAGTAGCGCGCTAGGCATTACACGCACGGTGACCTGGGTTCGATCCCCAGGTCTTTTTTCTGCTGTCTACTTGGGTGTTCGGGGTCCACTCATACCTTGTGAGGAAAAATGAGTAGCTGATTCAATGTTAGCAGCGACAAGTGGCGGAATTATAGGCAAAATAAGATATTGGGATATTGAAGATACGGAAAGGCATATAATTCCGCGCTACCTACTAAAATTGTGATATAAGAACACAAAGAAACACATTATTATTAGAATAATAACACTCTTTACTGGGAGGTAACCACCAGGCAAGGTGAATGCGCAAAGCATTTTCTACCACCTAACCCTCGGAGTCTCATTATTATGTGATGACAAACTCAAATTAATGAGGAAAAATTTATGTACGGAGTGGGATTCGAACCCACGGATCCCTACGCTACCTGGATTACCAGACCAGCGCGTTAACTACTTGACTACCAGTGCACTTCAGTGCCAGAGATAAGTCCGTCATATAGGTTTGGATTAACATTTAATTATTATAACTCTCCTCAGTGGCTCCGTCATTACGACTTCGATTATAACCTAATTATTTTCACCATCCCAGGAGCTCCGCAATCTATAGGTCATCATAGAAAAAATAAACAGAGGTCAACAAAGGAAACGTTGGGAAGACGACTTAAATCAGGTCAAAGGGACAGACTGAAGAGAACTAGCTAAAGATAGAAAAAAATGGTCGGAAAAAATTGATTCTTTAACATATAGGATCTCATAGATATCTATAAAGTAAAAAAAAAGAAGTGTTGAAAGTTTAAGATGAAATATGTATTTAATAAAAATAAAAAAATGTAGTAATCAAATAGTTTAAAGTATACAACCATAAAAAATAAACCCCTATAAGGGAGGCCCATACTTTGAAAAGGGTGTATACGGGGCTTATTATTATTTTTAATTATTATAACTCTCTTCAGTGGCTCCGTCATCAGACTTGGATTAATATAATAATAATATAGCCCTCTGTCACCCCTATGGAGCATTTGCCTCCCCCTATGAGGGGGGTATTGGTATTTGGTATTATAACTATATGTTTTCATACAGTGTTTCTAATTTCTGTGTTATGTGTTTGTTTTGTTAAATTTTTATGTTAACAGTTCTTTATATTGGGGAGATCCCCTAGTTTTTTTTTTTTTTTTTTTTTTTTTCCACGACTTGGATTATAACCTAATTATTTTCACCTATTTTAGAGAGTTTGGTTTTAAGTAGATCAAATATATACTTGATCCCAAATATAGTATACTATAATATATGAATTTTATTTAGCAGATCACTCAAATAGCCTCCTAAAGGGGAGGCCTCAGATACTGTATCTGAATTTGAATAAGTTTTATTCTATTTTTACATAATGTATTCATTAATTATTTTTTGATTAGTATTCTAATGTTAAACTTGTCTATGTTTATTTTGATATGTATTAAAAAATTATTCAAGTAAAGGCTATAATAAATAAATAATAAATAAAATATTTCCACCACCCCAGGAGCTCCGTCGCCAGGCAGCGTTCACCACTCACCAGATGAAGGCGGCTCTGCGGGAGGGCTCCGTCAGCAGCTTCGTGGCCTCCATAGGGGCGGCCCTGGACGAGGCGGGGGGGGACCAGGAGAAGGTGGGGGAGCTGGTGAAGCGGCTGCCCATGAGTGGGCTCCTGGCCACACTGGACGCCCAGCCCAACCTCCTGCCTGAGGGTGAGTGGGCCACGAAGTCAAACAATTTCCAACGAAAAATAAAAATATCTTTTTTTTTTAATTTTTAAATTAATTAACGGGAACTATTTTTCACAATTTCCCTATCTCATTCTAGTATAAAATAAAACTTAGGTCTAGTATTATTAAAACAGTATTTAAAACTAAGGTTAAGAAGAAAGGAAACCTAAAGGTTGGCTCTACGCATCGGTCTTACGGATTGAAACAAGGTCCTGAAGTTTGATTTTTAGTGATGTAGGAGTCTCATGAAGAACATTTATATTGTAAGGAAGATTTGCTAATATGTTGCATAATGTCATGCGTCTATTTAATGGACTATTCTGTGCGATATTAGTCTTACTAGTCATGGTGGTGAAAATATTTTTACTGCGCGTATTTTTTAAGTTAGTACGATAAGTAATTTGAGACTGAATATCAGCACAATTTATTTCGTTTTTGATGATTTTTATGAGAAACATGACATCAGCAACATCTCTCCTGTGTTGTAAGGTTTGTAAATTAAATGTTTTCATGAGCTCCTGAAAATTAACATATTCGTGACGATATCATTCCTAGTCTAAAAAATTAAGGTCCAGAGAGAGCCGTGTTCTACAAATTTAGGGAGAATCTTAAGTGTGGAAAGTATAAAAGAGGAAATGTTAACGAGTATAGAGCTACCCACATTAATCTCACCCAGCCAGGGTTTAGCCGGAAATAATAATTATAATACTCTTTAGTGAAAAACTAACCACCAGGCGAGATTCATGCTTAAAGCATTTTCTACTACCTAAATAAAATAAATAAGGTAAATGCCTACGTTATCTGGATTACAAGACTAGCACCTTAACCACTTGACTACCAATGCACGGTCACAATTGTAATTCTGATTCAAGATTGGGGTTTTACCCTCAACTGGCTGGGAATCGTACCAGCTACCCACATTAACCTCAAACAGCCTGGCCGGAAAGTCATCATTTTTGTTGCGCCCCGGAACCGCTTTCGCATTTTTTTTTTTTTTTTTTTTTTTTTTTTATTGTTTATTTTATTTAAAAAACCGCTTTCGCATTACTTCAGGGCACTTTACCTTTGCCATCCATGCCATTGCGGAAACGGAAAAACTCGGTTAGAATTTTCCGTTCCGACTTGCGGGATTCGAACCCGCAACCTCCGGGTCAGCAGCCCATGCTCTTAACCACTGAGCCACGCAGGTCGGCTCAGTCGGCACGGAGGAAAGTCACATTCTAAATGTCCCGATTTCCCCCCCCCCCCCCCCCCCCCCCCCTACAGTGTCGGAGCTGGTGACCAAGTTCGCGGCGGCAGGATTCCAGCAACCCATGCAGGCCTTGTTCAACTATTACTACATCAATGGTCTCTACTCTGAGGCGGAGCAGGTGTTTGAGAAGCATCTGAAGGAGGCGGGCAGGGAACTGAGGTGAGTCATCATCATCATCATCATCATTATGTGGCGCTACAGCCCTCTGTGGGCTTTGGCCTCCTTCACTATCTGCCTCCATGCTAGTCTGTCTGTCATTTTAAGTTGCGGGTTGTTTATTTGCATGTGTTGTAGGTCTTCATTAATGTTATCTGTCCATCGTAGTCTTGGTCTTCCTACCCTTCTTGTATTTTGAAGCTGTGCGTTTAGAACTGTCTTTGGCATCTTATTATTATCCATTCTCTCCACATGTCCTCTCCATTGTAGTCGTTGTGCCTTGATGTACCTTACTATATCTTCCTGTTCTAAAATTGTGTCTATCTCATCATTTTTAAGTATTCTCCATCTGTTTTCCGTTTTCACTGGTCCATTTATTTTTCTGATTACTTTTCTCTCAAACCTTCTTAATTTGTTTTGATCATTTCTTGTAAGTGTCCAGCATTCACTCCCATATGTTACAACTGGTCTTATTAAAGTTCTATAGATTTTAATTTTAGTTTTTCTTGATAATAGTTTGTTCTTGATGAATTTTAGATTGGCGAAGTATGCTCTATTTCCTGCTTGAAGTCTTTCTTGAATTGCTCCTGTCTGGGTGTTGTCACATTCTAATATATCTCCAAGGTATTTAAATCTGCTCACTCCTTCAAATATTTTTCCATCAATATTTATTTCTTTTGGTCTTCTCTTGTTTTCATCTGTTGAGAGTATCATGTACTTAGTTTTTTCTACATTGACAAGGAGACCCATTTCTTTAGACTTGATTTCAATTCTTTTGTATACATTTGTAAGTTCATCTTTGGATTTGGCTAATATTGCAATATCGTCAGCATATGCACAAATTTGATATGGTGTTTCAAAGATATTTTTTCCTTCTCGATTTATGTCTGCTATGGCATAATGTAAAACAGCAATGAATAGGGTTGTTGATAAGCCATCACCTTGTTTTACGCCTACATTAAAATTAAAGGGTTTGCTTAGTTTATTGTCTACTTTGACTCTGGCTTGGGTATTTCTTAAAGTCATTGAGATCAGGTTAATAAGTTTTTGTGAGACACCTATTGACGTAAGGGCTTCTTTTAGTTTTGTTCTATTTATGCTATCGAAAGCCTGTTTAAAGTCAACAAATAGGATATAAAGGTCTTTATTATATTCATAGAACTTTTGCATAATCTGTCTTATGGTGAATAATTGATCAATGGTGCCTTTCATTGGACGGAATCCACATTGATACTCTTCGATGACCTCTTCTGTTTTTTCTTGTAATCTCTTATTTATAATAGAGGATATAATTTTATAAGATACATTAAGCAATGTGACGCCTCTGTAGTTTTGGCATGCTGACTTATCTCTTTTCTTGTTTATTGGGCAGATCACTCCAATATTCCAATTTTTAGGCATCGTTTCTTCTTTCCATATTTGTGTGACGATATTATGGAGTGCACTGATGACTGTGTCTCCTCCGTACTTCCACAATTCAGTTGTTATACCATCTTCTCCTGGTGATCGATTATTTTGCATTCGTTTTATAGTTTCCTCTATCTCAGTTTTTGTAGGAATATTGTCATCTTCGACTGTGATAGGTTCTGCATCTTCTTCGCTTGTTCTCTGGATATCCTCGTTACTTAGTAGCTCCTTAAAATATTCAGCCCAACTTTCCAAGATCTTTTCTTCGTCGTTTATCATTATGCCACTTTTATCCTTGCATCCTGATGTTTTTGGTTGAATTCCTTTATTCATATTTCTCATTGCTGCATAAAATTTGCGAGATTCATTCTTTTGATTAAGTTCTTCTATTCTAGCTAGTTCAGCATTTAGAAAATCTCTTTTCTTTCTTTTTAATAGTTTATTTGCTTGTTTTCTTAAATCTTTGTACCTTGTGCTATTGTTTCTGGTATTTGTTTTCAACATTTTTTCCCTTGCTTCATTCTTTTCTTTGATTACTTTACAACAGTCTTCGTCAAACCATTCCTTTGTATATTTCTTTTGTTTTACTCCGATTGTTTCACGTGCAGACTCTTTGATTGCTTGTTCTATTATGTTCATCTGTTTATCTATGTCTTCTGTTTGACGGTTTGGATCACTCATTGCCTCTGAAATTTTTGTGTTACATTTTTCTTGATATTTCCTTAGTATTTCTGTATTTTGTTTCAAAACGTCTGTATTCCATAGCTCTTTTTTAATAGTTTGAAATTTTGGTTTTCCACACAACTTTTCACTTATGATTGCTTTGACTAGGAAGTGGTCAGAATCGCAGTTAGGTCCTCTACATGTTTTTATATTTGTGATAGAAGAGCAGTGTCTCGATGATATTAATACATGATCAATTTGATTTGTTCTGGTTGTCCCAGGTATTTGCCAAGTGCCGAGATGGATTTTTTTACGCGGAAACGAGGTACTTCTGATAAACAGTTTGTTTCTAGCGGCAAACTCAGTAAGAAAGTCTCCGTTGTCGTTGTTTTTCTGATGTAGAGTGAACTTTCCGGCTACTTCTTTTTGATTTTCTTCATAGCCAATTTTGGCATTAAAATCTCCCATTAAAAGAAGCATATCATATGATGGAACCTTACTGCAAATGTCTTCTAGATGGTCGTAGAATGCTTCTTTTACAAGTTCATCTTTATCTTCTGTTGGAGCATGTACAGATATTATAGTTATATTTCTGAATTTTCCTTTTAATCTTATTTGACATAGTTTATCATTGATAGCCTCGTATTCTAGCAAGCTGTTTCTTATAGTTTGGTTAATCATAAATCCTGTTCCAAATTGTCCGGTTCTTGAGTCAGGACCACTGTAGATCATTGAACACTGAGGTGAGTGATTATAATAATAATAATGGTCTCTACTCTGAGGCGGAGCAGGTGTTTGAGAAGCATCTGAAGGAGGCGGGCAGGGAACTGAGGTGAGTGATTATAATAATAATAATAATGGTCTCTACTCTGAGGCGGAGCAGGTGTTTGAGAAGCATCTGAAGGAGGCGGGCAGGGAACTGAGGTGAGTTATGAACTCTAGAATATCGGCGGTAATAATAATAATAATATAACTTTTTTTAATATATATATATTATAATATAAAATAATAATAATGTAAAAGCATTAAAAACAACTACGGAAAATCAACCATAGCATATCAAGTAACAACAATTTTAAACAACTTACCAAACGAGATGAAACAAATAGAAGATGAGAATAAAATGAAAAGAGAAATAAAAAAGTTTTTATTGAACAACAACGAAATTTAAGATCAAAATGAAAATCAAAGAGTAAACAAGAAAATTAAAATTTGTACTACCGAAAAGTACAAATGTACCTAGCGGAACTTTTAAGAATGATGATTATTGAAAACCGAATAAATTCATTATTATTATTAACTCCACCATGTCGTAGTCCTCACTTGTTCTTCAAGAGTTCCGAGTCTAGCACATAGTCTTGTTGACATGTGTTACAGAATTATGTAGAATATCTATGTATTTATTAATTTGTACAAATAAAGTAACCAATATTCAATTCAATTCAATCGCCAGGTTCCGCACCATCCTCGGCCACATCTACCGCACCCGCGACCTCTCCAAGGCGGACCTGCTGCTGTCCCTCACCCGCCGCATGGGCGACACCACCTCCCTCAGCGCCGCCTACGCGGGCCTGCTCGACATCGCCCTCCGGACAGAGCAGCTGTCGCCCGCCCTCGCCTTGCTGGAGCGAGCCGTGCAGGAGGGGGGCGCCGGGCGCATCGGCAGGACCCATGTGGACAAGCTGCAGGCTCTGGCCAGCAAGGAAGGACGGGCGGTGCCTCTGGGTCTCGTCAGCCAGCTGGTGCTCAAGGAGAAGCAGGCGGCGGCGGGACACAGCGCCGCCGCCGAGTCCTCCTCCTCTGATTCGGATGAGGAGGAGACGAAAGCGGAGAAGAAGAAGTGAGCGAGAGAGTGAGGAAGTGGTGGAGGGAGTAGACCAGACAAGCCGAGCGAGCAGGACGCAGGACGTTGTACAGTCAAACCTGGATATAAGAGAAACCTCGATTTATCTCTCTCTATAAGTGAAAATAACTTCTTTATAAGAGAAACCTGGATATAAGAGAGACCTCGATTTATCTCTCTCTATAAGTGAAAATAACTTCTTTATAAGAGAAACCTGGATATAAGAGAGACCTCGATTTATTTCTCTCTATAAGTGAAAATAACTTCTTTATAAGAGAAACCTAGATTTAAGAGTAACTTCGATTTAAGAGACCAATTTCCAGGTCCAATTTACTTTTCTTTAAGGGAAACTAACCTTTTTATTGGAGAAAAGTTCCGATCCCATGAGTTTTCTTAAATCCAAGTTTTACTGTATAATAATTCTCTTGAGTGGGGAAGGTAACCCCTAAAGCATTTTATACCACCTGAAAATTTTCAGGTGGTATAAAAATTCGGATCTCACCGATCCACAGATCACGGATCCATGCGATGGATTGTTTACATTACAAGTCCAGCGCCACCGTAACCACTTAGACCAATTGTATGCAGGTCCGACTTACTGAAATAGACTAGTAAGACTAAAGACTAAAAAGTGTGACAGTTGATAAACGCATCCGTAAGCATTGTGCTATAGTTTGCGTAATATCGTCGGCTGGAAGGTAAAACTGACCATTTACATTTTAACCATCTCGATTTGGTCATTGAAATCTCCACCAGTCTTTCAGGTAAAAATTGTTTTTTTCGCTTTTTCCCGCTCATATGTTTGAATACTACCGAACTTTTGATTTTTAGCCAATAGTTAGGTTAATTTCCGACCAGAGTAACGAAAAATCGAGAAATGACCAACTGTCACTTGGTCAGTTTTACCTTCTAGCCAACGATATTTTCTCTGATACAGAACATTTGCGTACAATGTCTGGTTTCCCTCCCTACGTTGTGAGTGACTTGCTTTCGAGAGAGTAATGTATATTGTGATGTAGACTTGTAGATTAGGATGTTTAGAATAAAAATATTTTTTTTCTCTCTCTGCTTTTTTTTGGTTGAAGGCAGGAAAAAATCTTTTAAAGACCCCCAGGTCATCCTGACTTGGGGTGCGGGATTTCCACCAATTAAAAACCCACCTTCTCAAAGAGCTGACCGCAAGTGGAACCGAAAAATATCATTACTTCAAGATGATACATGCTACACCCCTTTTCGTCCTCACGAGGTAGATTGTACACCAATAGTTGAGGCCTGTTTGACTGTTGAGTAAAAAGCCCTTTCCTGCAGCGGTCGAAACAGGTCTCATGAATAATAATAGAATGAGGTCTCATGAATTCATACTGCCCGATGAGGACTAATGAGTCAGTCCTTAATCCAGCAGTAAGTTAAAGACGTATTTTTATGTAATATAAATCCCGAATGGGAGGATAACTTATCACTGGAATAAGGGATTTTGTCCTTGTTTAACGACTGAAGGAAAGGGATCTATCAGTCTTATCTTGGCAGTATAAACAAAGTTTTTCTAATTTGTAAATTTAGCTTGTCACCAGGCCTTTGTTCCTGAGAGCACTCTCCACTCTCGTAATCCCCAAATCTACCGTTCAATCGTTGAATTTCGTTGAAATAACCCAATCAGAAGTATTATTTAACCAAATAACCCAATCAGAAGTAGTATTTACCCAAATAACCCAATCAGAGTGCAGTTGAGAAGTAGATTTGGGGATTACGAGAGTGAGAAATCTTTCTAGAACGGGGCACTGTAGCCTGTTCCAGAAAAAGTCTCAACTCTTACAATCCCCAAATCTCCCGTTCAACCGTCACACAACGCACTCTGATTGGTTATTATGTTCAAATTATCCAACCAGACTGTGTTGTGTGACGGTCGAAACGGAGATTTTGAGAGTGGAGAGTGTTTCTGGAACGAATGCCGGATCACAATGTTTGATCAAGCAACATTGCCTAATGAACAAAATGATGAAAACCAAATTATTCGTCCGCTTTTCTTTTTTAACTCAACTCTTAGTTTTCTGTCCTTCAAATAGGTTTATAGATCAAAAACCTTTCTTTGCAAATTTGGTAAAAATGTGCTGAATAAAATCAATAAGAGTGGGGCAAGGACTATGGCCCGTATTATGAAACAGGATTAGATTAACTAATCCTACACTATCCCTTAACAGACACTCTGGTGGAAAATTCAACCAATCAACTCATTTATCTAAGCTGAAGTGATAGTGGCTTTGACGAACAAATCTGAGATGTTTAGGATGAAATTTAAAAAATAACTTAAGTCATTGCTTAGCATTGGCTTTCCCCATCTGAGATAGTACGCAATCCGAGACACTCGCGCCAGAGGTTTCTTAATTCCCCTTAATCCTGTTTCATATTACGGCCCTATGAGTGTTATAGGCCTCTCTTTAAATAAATTTTCATTCAAAGATAATAAGAGTACTATCACCTCTAGATTTAGCACAAACACTATTTCACGGTTCCGAAATTAAAACGCTGTAAAACACTCATTAAAGTAGTAAAATAAAGCGATCGACTGTTTTGTACATATTTTATTTACATGTTTTGTAGTCTCTTCTTTTCTACTCACATTACAGCCGATGATAAGCAACGTCCACTCTGGTGAGCAGTCAATTGGGTGACCATCTCGAATGCTTTAACGTGTTCCCTTTTAACGATTTTATTTTCTGTCACGATTTTTTCATCGGCGACTGACGGAAAAAAATGTCAATGAGAATACCTAAAGACGGCCCCACACGTACAAGTATACATGAACAGGCAATAAGCCGTTATATGCTTGTTGCTCGTAATCTTTTTCTGTCACACATCCTCATGCATGCTTGACAATCACGCCTGTTCATACATTATTGACAGTCACGCCTGTTCATGTATGCTTGACAGTCTCGCCTGTTCATACATGCTTGACAGTCACGCGTGTTCATGCATGTTTGACAGTCTCGCCTGTTCATGCATGCTTGACAGTCTTGCCTGTTCATGCATGCATGTGTGGCTTTAGTTTTATTTATTACATACTATTTCAAGTGAATCTATCATTTATGTTAATATGTACAACGAAATAAAAACAAGACCAGCAGAACTTTCCAACTTTAATATATGTACTTTCTTTATTTATATTATATATAAATGTCACACACACACACGATATACATAAATACTTAACTTCTACATAAAAGTATTCACTATTAGAATACGCAACATACCTATAAAGTGATGAAGTTAAGTCATCATATTTGTGTTGTTCACAAGCGTGATATCACGACTACTTAAACTCGCTTGACTAAATATTTGCTTAACTTGGGACTTGAACCACCGACCTTTGATTATAAAGGTCGGTAACTTTGGTAATGATAATTTGTTTCACAGGAAATAAACATTGCTGCTCTTATCGTATGGCCACGAGGTTAGAGTTAAGCGTCGATGGAACTTTCAATACACCAGTTCTCGTCTGATCACTGAAGTTAGGCAACACCGAGCAAAGTTAGAACTTGGATGGGTGACCATTCAAATCCGAACTCTTGGGATGCAGGCTATTCCCAGCCCCACTTAAGCTGGGTGAGGTTAATTTGAGTAGCTGGTTTGTAAGTTTCCAGCGAATGGAGGGGAAATCCCCCGTCGTGATCTGACCATGCAGTTGAAAGCGACTGTATTCTGATTGGAAAAAGCTCGTATCGATGACAGGTTGAATATAATAGACTGTTATTAAGCAACGTTCATTGTGTTGAAGACTTGGTTATTTAGGGCGAAATTAATAGACAAATTCTATATCACAAGTCACTGCTAAGTGTCGGTTTTCCCTATCTTACTCAGTACGCAATCCGTGACTTAGCGCCACAGAGGTAGGTATTAAGGTCGATTCACACTTACCCGTGACGTGACAGTTCCGTGACCGGTAGGTGATTCTACCGGCCGTGAACACAAAGTGATTTCTATTCACAGTGGTCAGTGCTCCAACCGCGCAGTGGCAGTGCACTTGCGTGAAAAACACTGGTAAAATCAAAAAGTTCACGGCCGTGAAAATCGAAAAATATCGTCCGTAAGTAATGTGCCGGGTCACGGTACGAGTACTGTTTGCACTGTCACGGTCACCTGCCGGGCGAGTAGAAATAGGGCTTTTCTAATTCCTAGAAGAATCCGTTTTCCCTCGCGGAGGGATCACGTCACGGACGCGGCACTGTCACGTCACGGGTGAGTGTGAATCGACCTTTACAAAATTCCGTCCCGAATTCTACACTGACCATATAGTAAATTTCCTGATAATGGAGGGTAAAACCTCCCTTCTCGAGTGACTTCAAACAGGTGAAAGTTCATTGAGTTAGAAATTATTAGAAAAAGCAGGCAAAAATGGCAAAAAAATTGTTGATCTATTTTCATCTTGCATAATCGAGCCAGCGAAATTCTCAGTATGCTGGATGAATAGGTACACTAGTTCCTGTGCATCACTGAAGTTAAGCAACGTCGGTCTTGAAGAAACATGGATGGGTGACCGTCTCGTTCTTAAAACTCGATTCTACAAGTTTCCTAGAGAATCCTATGGATTACTTGAAGAACAACAAAGTTTTACCCAACTCCTTGGTTAAAATAGAATAAAAATCTAATAAATTTGAAGGTGCAATATTTTTTGTTTTGTTACTTTATTTCAATGAGAACAAAAACGAACACATTTCTTCCGATATCAATGGGAAGAAGTTTATTTTATTTCTTTTGACATTAGTACATTTAAAATCCACGCAAAGTACAATATCTTTTATACTTCAAGGCGGATATACCTGATCGGAAGTAAATTACCAGATATTGTACCTTGAAATTATTTAGATTCTAACAGTCCATTTCAACGTGGTCATTTTTTAGCATAAAATATTATAATTTTAAAAACATAAAATTAATGGCTCTTCTTAAAATATAGTGGTACTTATAATTGTATTTATCTTAATTAAACTTAAAAACGACATTACACTATATAAACATGAAAACAATAAGAAAATATTACTTTAATATAACGAGTTCAAAAATAAATGCTCTTAAAATGGTAGAGAATCGCAGTGAAGACTATGGCTCTACTCTAGAACTGCCAAGTCGACCTCTAACCAAAGTCGTTTCCGTAAAAAAAAAAAAAACTTAAACCGTTAATTGCTCGCGTTAAAAGCTCATTGGTCAAGGTAATCCAGAGATCGCGGGTTCAAAAGGCAGTCGGGACATGACAAGTTATCCTCCCATTTGGGATTGTGAAAACATAAAAATACGTTTTGAATTTTCTGCTGGAATAATGGGTCGCAAGCAGACGACCACAACGAGGACCTTGGACCTAGACCCTAAACCTTGGGTTTATACCCTGGGCCTACAGCCTATACCCTATACGTAGATAGACGATTTTCGGGACTCCGCTGAGGCCGCTTACATTTAATAACATGGTTAGTGCGCAGGCACAACGGACACAGACCTTATCTTTGTTGTTGTAATCCTATTTTAAATTTGGTTCCTAAGACCCCGGGGTAAAAAACTAATATAATCATTCTTCGTTGAACACAATTTCATCACTAACTCCTTCGCTAGAAAATGTAGTCCACTTATTGTTTCATTCAGGAGTTTGTTCCTCAGTTGGAGAGTATGGTTTCACAAATGTTTCACTTCTTGGATGTCAAAATTGTCACGAACTCTGTTGGAAACAAGAAAAAGTGAGAAAAGTTTAGTTATTTTTTTAGTTGAGATTTAGTTTGAGGAAAATTTTATATTATTTTCAACATAAAAAACCAGAGGTAGATTATAAATGAAATATTTCAGAGAATTTCTTCTCCCAAGGCCGAGGTGTTTCAAAATTAATATCAGACCTATTTAACAAATACATGATAATAATAATTTTGGGCCGAATTTGGAAACTCGGGGCCAAATGGGGGCCATTTTGGTGAAAATTGCAACCAATTTTTCTATTTTTTTAAAAATATATAGCAGGGCTCTTGGAACTTTTCAGAGTCGTTGAGAAAATATATTTGAGTTCAGTAGTAAAATTTGTGATCGTGAAAGCTAAGAGGGTCGCACTATGGTAAAAAAATCGAAAAAGGGACCAAAAAAAGGGCCAGTTGATATTTATTATTAAAACCTATCGAGTGGGGGGTATTGAATGAAAGGTCTCGATATCCTCGTACTTGATTGAACATTTATAATGGGATAGTTGAATCTGTGTGAGGTTTACAGTTCACAGGACAACTAGTATCCTCTACTTACCCTTGTAGTCCACCACCCCGTCTCCATTCAGATCCTCCTCCTTCTCTACTTACCCTTGTAGTCCACCACCCCGTCTCCATTCAGATCCTCCTCCTTCTCTACTCTACTTACCCTTGTAGTCCACCACCCCGCCTCCATTCAGGTCCTCCTCCTTCTCTACTTACCCTTGTAGTCCACCACCCCGTCTCCATTCAGATCCTCCTCCTTCTCTACTTACCCTTGTAGTCCACCACCCCGTCTCCATTCAGATCCTCCTCCTTCTCTTCTCTACTTACCCTTGTAGTCCACCACCCCGTCTCCATTCAGATCCTCCTCCTTCTCTACTCTACTTACCCTTGTAGTCCCCCACCCCGTCTCCATTCAGATCCTCCTCCTTCTCTTCTCTACTTACCCTTGTAGTCCACCACCCCGTCTCCATTCAGATCCTCCTCCTTCTCTTCTCTACTTACCCTTGTAGTCCACCACCCCGTCTCCATTCAGATCCTCCTCCTTCTCTACTTACCCTTATAGTCCACCACCCCGTCTCCATTCAGATCCTCCTCCTTCTCTACTTACCCTTGTAGTCCACCACCCCGTCTCCATTCAGATCCTCCTCCTTCTCTACTTACCCTTATAGTCCACCACCCCGTCTCCATTCAGATCCTCCTCCTTCTCTACTTACCCTTATAGTCCACCACCCCGTCTCCATTCAGATCCTCCTCCTTCTCTACTTACCCTTATAGTCCACCACCCCGTCTCCATTCAGATCCTCCTCCTTCTCTACTTACCCTTGTAGTCCACCACCCCGTCTCCATTCAGATCCTCCTCCTTCTCTACTTACCCTTGTAGTCATCATTCAGATCCTCCTCCTTCTCTACTTACCCTTGTAGTCCACCACCCCGTCTCCATTCAGATCCTCCTCCTTCTCTTCTCTACTTACCCTTGTAGTCCACCACCCCGTCTCCATTCAGATCCTCCTCCTTCTCTACTTACCCTTGTAGTCCACCACCCCGTCTCCATTCAGATCCTCCTCCTTCTCTTCTCTACTTACCCTTGTAGTCCACCACCCCGTCTCCATTCAGATCCTCCTCCTTCTCTACTTACCCTTGTAGTCCACCACCCCGTCTCCATTCAGATCCTCCTCCTTCTCTACTTACCCTTGTAGTCCACCACCCCGTCTCCATTCAGATCCTCCTCCTTCTCTTCTCTACTTACCCTTGTAGTCCACCACCCGTCTCCATTCAGATCCTCCTCCTTCTCTTCTCTACTTACCCTTGTAGTCTCCACCACCCCGTCTCCATTCAGATCCTCCTCCTTCTCTTCTCTACTTACCCTTGTAGTCCACCACCCCGTCTCCATTCAGATCCTTCTCCTTCTCTACTTACCCTTGTAGTCCACCACCCCGTCTCCATTCAGATCCTCCTCCTTCTCTTCTCTACTTACCCTTGTAGTCCACCACCCCGTCTCCATTCAGATTCTCCTCCTTCTCTTCTCTACTTACCCTTGTAGTCCACCACCCCGTCTCCATTCAGATCCGCCTCCTTGATCATATCATCCACCTCCTCCTCCGATAGCTTCTCCCCCAGATGAGTCATCACGTGACGCAGCTCCAGGGAGGATATCAGGCCGTCGTTGTTCTTGTCAAACACTCTGAAACAGTGAATAGCAATTAGATCTGGCTGGTTGACTATAAACAGGGAGGAGACCAGCAGTCTGGCTGGGGACTATAAACAGGGAGGAGACCAGCATTGGCTTGGTTCTGGGGGCCCTTGTCAATTATTAGCCTCCTTGTAAAGACAGTGGTAGAAGTGCCGAGTCATTCCTTCACTGTCTGGCTACCATCGTTCACGAAGACGCCACCCTATGACGATACAATACATATAAGAATAAATGGCTTCTTGAACTTGAGTCGCTTTCAATTTAGAAAAGAAAAAACAGAACATCTCTCAAGTCGGATCTTGAGGGATGTAATTTGTTATACTAAAACGATATACTAGATATGCGTAGCGTAGCAATATGTAAAACGAAGTCGGCCATCTTGTTTTATTAATTGGCATTAAGACATTATTACCGTTTTGTGCTTTTCATTAAGAAATGGAAAATACAATATTTTTGGGCCTAGTCTCTTAACTTATTACTAGGTGCTAATATTATTCCAATTCAGCGTTATGCTGAGATTTTTGAATAATATTAGTACCTAGTAATCATTATTGTTATTATTTTGGAGGGTTTAACGTCGCTTTCAACTAAATGGTCATACCACGACGAGACTTTTACCCTCCATTCGAGGGTAAAACCCCGGGACCTGTCAGGCGCATCTCGACCCAGCCATTAGTATCAAATTTACCTGGCTCCATTTTGAGCGCATATTTTTCTTTCTTTCGACAAAACAATAAAGCAAAATTAGAGCCAGAATAACTTTATTCTCACTTTTAAAATTCTATTTCCAATAATAAAATTAAACGCACACATACAGAGAAAAGTAATTTTCTCTGGACCCACAAACACGCTTGAAAAGTAACATTGTCAGAATTTCTGTCATATCCTTCCGTCCGCTTTTCAACACCGTTTCCAAGTACTTCGTTTAAATTGCTTTCTTTGTTTACGTTCTGCGTTCAGTTTTGTTTCTATTCCGTCCTCAAGTTTAATTGTTCCGGCTTGATTTAACTGTTATACTCTTTATTTCCATTTGCGTTGCTTTTGTTGATTATTCTGTTCTTGTTTGATTATTTTCGTTGTTTTGTTCCTTGTCTCTTGATTCCAAATTCGCAGTTTCTACCCTAAAGTCCCACTGAAACACAACTCAAAACATTAAAATACTCAAAACATTAAACACACCAAACAGTATATTGTAAAAAGAACAAAAATCTCATCACAAACAACACAATAACATCGACAGCGGGAAAAAAAACAACTAAGCTCAGGTTAAGTACAAGAAATCGAAACATACCCCCATCTCAAAGTTGAGATGGAGATAGCCCTAAATGCCAATGTTGATATGGAGATTGCCCGAAATGCCAAATTGAGATGGAAATAGCCCGAAATGTCACAGTGACACACAACTCAAAACTTTAAGCACATAAATGCTAAGTTGATATGGAGATAGCCCGATTCCTAAAAGTTCATATGGAGAGAGCACAAGAACAAGATGTTACAATAAGTATCAGACTTAGCCTAAACTGATATATTATGTATGGACAGTTGGACACCTAAAAAGATATACCAGATATGCGTAGCGAAGCAATATGTAAAACGAAGTCGGTCATCCTGTTTAATTATTTGGCATCAAGACATTACCATTTTGTGCTTTTCATAAATAATTGGAAAAGAAAATATTTTTGGGCCTACTCTCTTGACTTAACACTAGGTGCTAGTATTATTCCAATTCAGCGTTATGTTGAGATTTTTGAATAATATTGGTATCTAGTAATGATTATTGTTATTTTTTTGGGGGTTTAAAGTCGATATCAACTA
This sequence comes from Bactericera cockerelli, assembly GCA_024516035.1. Taxonomy (NCBI): domain Eukaryota; kingdom Metazoa; phylum Arthropoda; class Insecta; order Hemiptera; family Triozidae; genus Bactericera; species Bactericera cockerelli. The sequence continues at coordinate 5,153,688 of CM044955.1, forward strand.
CATGGTCATGTCACGACGGGGGTGTTACCCTCCATTCGCAGGAAATTTTCAAACCTGCTACCCACATTAACCTCACCCAGCCTGGGTGGGGCTGGAATGCCAGCATCACGAAGTTTTCACTTCGCTGAACGTTGCTTAACTTTGGTGATCGTACGAGAGCTTAGTGCATTCATTTTGCATTCGACGCTCTCTAATCTATTTGGAATTGTAATTTTGTACCTAATTTATTTCAAATAAAGGTTTTGATTTAATACAACACACATAATATAAATATGTACGTAAATTACTCTGTCCATAATAAAATAAAACTATACTTACTTTAATTGCCTTTCTCATTATTATCATATTCATCTTTAAAAATTATACTCTGTAATTATATCTACTTATTGTGTGACTTGTAAAAAGTATATTATAAAATAAAGTTGAAATTAATAAATAAATAAAATAAAGGTTTATTTGCTTACTTGAACGCCTCCTTTAGTTCATCCTCCCCATCAGCCCCCTTCATCTTCTTGGACATCATCTGCAGGAACTCATTGAACTCTATGGTGCCATTCCCGTCCTGATCCACCTCATTCACCATATCCCTCAGCTCCGTCTCTGTGGGGGAATAAGGCTGGATTAGTGCAGGAATAAGTCTGGATTAGTGAGGGAATAAGTGTGGATTAGTACAGGAATAAGGCTGCATTAGTGAAGGAATAAGTCTGGATTAGTACAGGAATAAGTGTGGATTAGTGCAGGAATAAGTCTGCATTAGTACACGAATAAGGCTGGATTAGTGCAGGAATAAGTCTGGATTAGTACAGGAATAAGGCTGGATTAGTACAGGAATAAGGCTGCATTAGTGAAGGAATAAGTCTGGATTAGTACAGGAATAAGTGTGGATTAGTGCAGGAATAAGTCTGCATTAGTACACGAATAAGGCTGGATTAGTGCAGGAATAAGTCTGGATTAGTACAGGAATAAGGCTGGATTAGTACAGGAATAAGTATGGATTAGTAAAGGATAAGTATGGATTAGTGCAGGAATAAGTATGTATTAGTACAGGAATAATTGTGAATTAGTACAGGAATATGTATGAATTAGTAAAGGATAAGTATGGATTAGTACAGGAATAAGTGTGGCTTAGTGCAGGAATATGTATAAATTAGTCTAGGAATAAGAATGGATTAGTACATAAGTAAATATGCATTTGCACAGGAATAAGTGTACCTAAATGTCCAGGAATAAGTATGAATTATACAGAAATAAGTCTGGATTAGAACAGGAATCTTATCTTTTTTTTTTTCCTGCCTTCCACAAAAATGAAAGTACAGGAATCTATAAGGTGACGTCGCGTCGGCTTGTACAGTATCTACTCCTCTACCACTACCTCTATCTCTACCTCTACTACTCTAACTATAACTCATCTATAACTCTATTCCTCTACTTACTCTATTACTCTATTACTCTACTCTACTCTACCTCTACTCTACCCTATACTCTACTCAATCTATACCTCTATTCTCTACCTTACTCTATTACTCTATCTACTCTACTACCTCTATTCTCTACCTCTATCACTCTACCTCTACCTATCTCTACCCTATTTACCTCTACTCTATTCTCTACCTATTTTCTACCTCTATTCTCTACCTCTATTTCTACCTCTATCTTACCTCTACCTCTATTCTCTACCTCTACCTCTATTCTCTACCTCTACCTCTATTCTCTATCTACCTCATTCTCTACCTCTATCTCTACCTCTATTCTCTACTCTATTCTCTCTCCTCTATTCTCTACCTCTATTCTCTACCTCATTTCTCTACCTCTATTCTCTACTCTACCTATTCTCTTACCTCTATTCTCTACCTCTATTCTCTACCTCTATTCTACCTACTCTATCTCTACCTCTATTCTCTACCTCTATTCTCTACCTCTTTCTACTTTCTCTACCTCTATTCTCTACCTCTATTCTCTACCTTATTCTCTACCTCTATTCTCTACCTCTACCTCTATTCTCTACCTCTATTCTCTACCTCTATTCTCTACCTTTTCTACCTCTATTCTCTACCTCTATTATCTCTACTACCTCTATTCTCTACCTCTATCTCTCCTATTCTCTACCTCTATCACTCTATTCTCTCTCCTATTCTCTACCTCTATTCTCTACCTCACTCTATCTCCTTACCTCTATCTCTACCTCTATTCTCTACCTCTATTCCTCTAACCTCTATTCTCTACCTCTATTTTCTTCCTCTATTCTCTATCCTCTATTTTCTACCTCTATTCTCTACCTCTACTCTTTCTACTACCTCTACCTCTATTCTCTACCTCTACACTCTATTCTCTACCTCTATCTACTTATCCTCTACCTCTATTTTCTTACCTCTATTCTCTACCTCTATTTCTCTACCTCTACTCTTACTCTACCTCTATTCTCTTACCTCTTTTTTCCTACCTCTATTTCTCACCTCTATTTTCTACCTCTATTTCTCCTACCTCTTTACCTCTATTCTCTACCTCTACCTCTATTCTCTACTTACCTCTATTCTCTACCTCTATTCTCTACCTCTATTCTCTACCTTTCTCTATCTTCCTCCCTCTATTCTCTACCTCTATTCTCTACCTCTGTTCTCTACCTCTATTCTCTCCCTCTATTCTCTACCTCTATTCTCTACCTCTATTCTCTACCTCTATTCTCTCCCTCTATTCTCTCCCTCTATTCTCTACCTCTATTCTCTACCTCTATTCTCTACCTCTATTCTCTCCCTCTATTCTCTACCTCTATTCTCTCCCTCTATTCTCTACCTCTATTCTCTACCTCTATTCTCTACCTCTATTCTCTACCTCTATTCTCTCCCTCTATTCTCTCCCTCTATTCTCTACCTCTATTCTCTACCTCTATTCTCTCCCTCTATTCTCTACCTCTATTCTCTACCTCTATTCTCTACCTCTATTCTCTACCTCTATTCTCTCCCTCTATTCTCTCCCTCTATTCTCTACCTATTTTTTCTTCTTCTCGTGGTGAACAGTCGCATAAAATTTGCTCTGTGATTTTTTAATTTTAAAAGTAGTTTTGGAGTGAATAATTTGCTTACAGTGAATTTTCCAGAATCTTGGAAGCCGTAGAATTCTCGAGATTAATAAAATGAAGTACCACTCGTGAGTAATTATTTTAAAGAACATTTTAAAAATTAATTTGGAATAATTTCAACATTTCTCAAAAAATTAAAAACAGCTGTTTTAACGAACAATCACTTTGTTTAGAAAATTTGAAGATAACGGACAATCAAAAGATAAACAAGGTGATAAGGAATCAGCAAATATTTTGAATTAGACAACCAATCAGAGCGAGGTACGCTAAATTCGACAACAAATCAGAGCTCAAGTTTCAAGCATAACTATAATAATTAGAAAGCTTAACACTAGAGGACTCTGGGATCACTAAGTCTATCCGTCACGTTCGGAACTTTAGATACTCAGAGGTCAGCTTCACCGGCTGCGTGACGTCACATCGAGGTTCCAGCTCACCAGTACCTACCTAGCGGGACCATGGCCACAGTATGCAGAGCGGCGTGCGGAGAGGAGCTACCTACAGACGGGAACCATGTGGTGTGCGGAGTATGCGGCTATGGATATCACTATGCATGCACTACTCTGACCGAGGCCTCGTGGCTGTCGATGTCCAAACCGAGGAAGGATGCGTGGCGCTGCTTAGTGTGCAGATCAAAGAAGGGAGAGACTAGATTGACGAAATCAGGATCAAATACTTCCTTAGCAAGCAGTGAGGTGAGCGGAAGGGATAAGGAGAATAAAAACAAGGATAATTCGAACTTATCCTTGGAGGATATGTTAGATAGGAAATTTTTGGATATGAAAAACTATATGAATACGAGAATACTGGAACTTGAGAACGGTTTGGAATTTATAGGAGCCCAGGTAGAGGATATGAACACTACGGTCAAAGAAATGCAGAAACAGATAATTGTGGTGGAGAAAAAAACAGAGAAGCTGGAGGCACAAAATCAGGAATTAAGGAAGAAGGTGAAGGACTTGGAGATATTTGTGCAGGATATGGCACAGGAAAAACATCAGACCAAATTAGAAGTATCGGGAGTACCTAAAAATGTCGATATCACAGTATTTACAGAGAAGGTACTTGAAAAAGCAAAAGTTTTAGATAATATTGTAAGAAAAGGAGAATACAAAATAGAAAAAAACGAAAAAAAAGCTAACGATGGACCTGCAGAAATAAAAAGTCTGGTCATCACTCTTAAGAATAAGGAAACGAGAGACGCTGTCCTTGAAGTGCTGAGAAAAGAAAAACCCAATATAACAACATCAGGAATAACCAATAGAGAACCAGCTACTTCCATCTACATAAATGAATATCTAACACCATACCTGAAAAAACTATTCTACGAAGCCAAAATAATAAAAAAGGAGAAAAAATACGATTATCTGTGGGTAAGAAACGGGCAGATCTTTCTCAAAAAAAATAATCAGAATGATAAAAATGTTATCCGTCTTGTAAGCTTCGAAGACCTGAAATTTATTTAAAACCTTACATTAAACGTTATCACAACCATTCAGTAGTAAAACTATTTTAAATAATGAATTCAAATCAATATTTAATACGAAAAATAAAAAACATAAAAATTGATGCACATGAATTGGACCATTTTGAAGACTGGAAGGAAAAAATAAAGACAAATAATCACTTAACCTGTGTACATGTTAATGTCAGAAGCTTAAGGAAACATTGGGAAGAACTCCTGTACGAAATGAAAGATGTTCTTGATATCATCGATGTTCTGGTGCTTACGGAAGTAAATGTGAGTGAAGAGGAAGCAAGTATTTATAAAATAAAAAACTTTAAACAGATAAAAAAATGCAGGAGAAATAAAAAAGGAGGGGGAGTTATTGCTTATTACAAAGACCATTTTTCTGCCAAACAAATTATCTATAATTTTGATGAGTCAGAAAGTTTAAATTTCAAATTAACTCACGAGGAAAAAACTCTAGAATATACCATTTTAGCCATATATCGCCCTCCAGATGGCAATGTCAACTTATTTTATAGCTGATTTACAATGGTGGTTAAAAAATGCAACAAAAAAACCTGACAATATTGTAATGATTGGAGACATTAATATTTGCATTCTGAAGAACAGTCCCAGAAACTCATACCTCAACACTTTGTACAGTAATGAACTATTACCCACTATTAGAACAGTTACGAGGGAGGAAGTTCTTGGTAGAAACGTCACCATGTCATGTATAGACCACATTAATTTGAAACTCAGATATAAGTACGAATTCACTTCGACAGTCATCAGGACAAAAGTGGCAGATCACTACTTTGTTGCTCTTCAAATCTTCAAACCAAACTCAGCCGAAACCAGAAGAGAAATGAACGAAGTGAGATATGTACAAGTACTTAATGAAAGGAAAATCAATAAGGAAATTTCAAAATTCAAGTGGCAAGATTTAACGAATATACAGGACACAGATGATTTATACAATACGTTTGTGAAGACTTTTCAAGACATATACCAAAAAAGCAGTACAATAAAAACAAGAAATATAAAAGATGATTTATATCCATGGGTAAATTTTGAAATAAAACAGCACATACAAGAAAAAAGAGAGCTACTGAAAAAATGGAGACGTAACAAAAATAATATTAATATATATGAAGAATATAAAAGGAAGAGGAACCTTGTTACCAATATGATTAAAAAACACAAAAGAATATACATATTTAAACAAATGAGAGACGCCAAAGGCGACATGAAGAAAACATGGCAGGTGCTTAATTCTCTCCTCGAAAGAAAACAGAGAGACCCAAACGAAACAATATTGAAAAAAAACTTTGAAACGAATGATTTAAATAAATTGTCGAATGACTTTAATAAAAAATTTAAAGAACAAATAAAAACATTAAAACTTGAAAATAATGGACCCAAATTTACCTTGGATATAAAAAATTACGAAGCTCAAAGTAGTAAAACGTCACTATATTTAAGACCACCACAACGAATAGATATATTTAACATAGTTAAGAACTTGAGAAAAACAGGAGCAGGAATCGATAATATAAGGCCTTTGGACATCAAAGAAAATTTACAGTTGTTACTTCCCATTATTACACACATTATACAAAAAATTATTCAAACGAAAAAAATACCAGAAATATTAAAAATATCAAGTATAACCCCTCTGTATAAAAAAGGAAACGTAAAAAGCCATAGTAATTATCGACCTGTAGGGGCAATGTGCTTTATAGAAAAAATCATGGAAAAATATATTGAATCATGCACAAAAAAATATATCAGTGTTAATAATATAATAGCACCTTTTCAGTACGGGTTTCAACCAAAAAAAAGTACTCTCTCCCTCCTCGAAGATTTCGCCGAAATTATCAACCCCGCCTTAGACCGTCGGATGTACGTTGTCATCCTGTGGCTTGACTTGACACGGGCATTCGAAACAATCGATCACACTAACCTACTGAGGAAATTTAAGGAAATAGGATTTCATAATGAAATTTTTACCAACTATTTTCATTCAAGAACACAAGTCACTAAAGTAGGTAGAGTGTTGAGCGAGACGGTCACGATAGACGACGGTCTGGTCACCGGAGGAATAAACAGCCCTGGCTGGTTTAATGTATATACGTACGACGTACAATACCTCAACATTCGCACATACTTGAAGATGTTCGCAGACGACTCATGTATTGTTTCCGTGCATAGAGACCTCAAATTGGCAGTTAAAAACGCGCAAAATGATTTTATAAACTTGCAAAAATATTTCTACAATAACGATATTTACATAAATCAAACGAAAACGCAAGCGATGGTCATGGGAACCGCTCGAGGCATGTCCGAAGTGCAAGACAATAAAATAAAGTGTCACACGAGAAACTGCCTATACACAGAAACATATAAAACCCAGTGCCAGTGTGAGGTAATAGAGTACACGGAGAGCTGTAAATATCTTGGAGTCCAAATTGACGATTCTTTCAAAATGAAAACCCATGTAAATATGCTGTGCAAAAAATTGAGATCTGTAAATTATTCATTAAACAAAGGAAATCTAAATATCTTATCAACTAACACGAAAAATATTGTATATTACTCACTCGTAGAATCCTTGTTGAGATATGGCGTTGTACTATATACATACGCACCTACATACATCCTGGAACCACTTAATAGTATTCAGAGAAGAATCGTCAGCTATCTGTTCAAAAATGAAAACCAGAATAAAATTTATTTAAATCCAACTCAGCTAGCAAAACTGGTAATAATTACGCAACACTTTGATGACCAAGAGTACAGGAAAAAGAGAGAAAGACCATATCAAATGAGAACAGATGAATTCATATGTAGCTTTCCTTACACGAAATATGGAGAGAGACTCCTATCCTATATCGTTCCAAAGCTTCTAAATAAGTACTGTCAGGACTACATTGACGAAGAGAAAATCTACATTGTGAAAGAAAAAATGAAATCACGTTTACTCCAGGAGCAAGAATAAAACAGAAAAAAGAATACAAGAAGTAGAAGAATAAAAGGAAGAAGAGCCATCACCAAAGAAGTTATGTATTAGCTTAGGTGATGTTTACTATGTCAATTTAATTGTAAAAATATACGTAAAAAGTTTCAAATTCAAAAAAATTCAAAAATACCTCTATTCTCTACCTCTATTCTCTACCTCTATTCTCTACCTCTATTCTCTACCTCTATTCTCTCCCTCTATTCTCTCCCTCTATTCTCTCCCTCTATTCTCTACCTCTATTCTCTACCTCTATTCTCTCCCTCTATTCTCTACCTCTATTCTCTACCTCTATTCTCTCTACTCTACTCTACTCTACTCACCTGTGGGTCTCTGGCCTAGACTCCTCATCACCACTCCCAGCTCCGCCACTGTTACCTTGCCATCCTCATCCTACCTACTCTACTCTACTCTACTCTACTCTACTCTACTCAAAGCCTCACCTGTGGGTCTCTGGCCTAGACTCCTCATCACCACCCCCAGCTCCGCACTGTTACCTTGCCATCCTCATCCTACTCTACTCTACTCTACTCTATGCAAAGCCTCACCTGTGGGTCTCTGGCCTAGACTCCTCATCACCACCCCCACTCGCCCGCCACCTTTTACCTTGCCATCCTCACTACCTACTCTACTTACTCTACTCTCTTACTCTACTCTCTACTCTACTCTACCTACTCTACTTACCTCATACTCTACTCTACCTCTACTCTACTCTACTTCTACTCTACTCACCTACTCTACTCTACTCTACTCTACTCTACTCTACTCTACTCTACTCTACTCTACTCTACTCACTCTACTCTATCACTCTACTCTACTACTCTACTCTACTCTACTTCTTACTCTACTCACTCTACCATCTACTCTACTCACTCTACTCTACTTACTACTACTCTACTCACTCTACTATACCTACTCACCTACTCTACTCTACTCTACTATACCTACTCTACTCTACTAACCATACTACTCTACTCTACTCTACTCTAACTCTAACCTACTCTACCTACTCTACTCTACTCTACTCTACTCTACTCTACTCTACCACTCTACTCTACTCTACCTATCTACTCTACTCTACTCTACTCTACTCTACTCTAACTCTACCTACTACTCTACTCTAACTCTACTCTACTCACCTACTCTACTCTACACTCTACTCTACTCTACTCTACTCTACTCTACTCTACTCTACACTACCCTACTCTACTCTACTCTACTCTACCACTCTACCTACTCTACCTACTCTACTCAACTCTACTCTACTACTCTACTACCATCACTCTACCTACTCTACTCTACTATACTTACTATACTCACTCTACTACTCTACTCATACTCTACTCTACTCTACCTACTCTACTCTACTCTACTCTACTCTACTCTACTCTACTCTACTCTACTCTACTTACTTACTCTACTACTCTACTCTACTCTACTCTATCTCTCTACTAACTCTACTCTACTCTACTACTACTCTACTCTACTCTACCTACTCACTTACTCTACTCTACTCAACTCTACTACTACTCTACTCTACTCTACTCTACTCACCTCTCTACTCTACTCTACTCTACTACTACTCTACTACTACCTACTCTACTCCTACTCTACTCTACTCTACTACTCTCTACTCTACTCTACTCTACTCTACTCTACTCTACTCTACTCTACTCTAATACTCTACTCTACTCTACTCTACTCTACTCTACTCTACTCTACTCTACTCTACTCTACTCTACTCTACTCTACTCTCTACTCTACTCTACTCTACTCTACTCTACTACTTACTCTACTCTACTCTACTCTACTCTACTCTACTCTACTTACTCTACTCTACTCTACTCTAACCTACTCTACTCTACTCTATCTACTACTCTACTCTACTCTACTCTACTCTACTCTACTCTACTCTACTCTACTCTACTCTACTTACTCTACTCTACTCTACTCTACTACTCTACTCTATCTACTACCTCTACTCTACTCTACTCTACTCTACTCTACTCTACTCTACTCTACCTCATACTCTACTCTACTCTACTCTACTCTACTCTACTCTACTCTACTCTACTCTACTCTACTCTACTCTACTTACTCTACTCTACTCTACTCTACTCTACTCTACTCTACTCTACCTCTACTCTACTCTACTCTACTCTACTCTACTCTACTCTACTACTACTCTACTCTACTCTACTCTACTCTACTCTACTCTACTCTACTACTTCTCTACTCTACTCTACTCTACTTACCTACTCTACTCTACTCTACTCTACTCTACTCACTCTACTCTACTACTCTACTCTACTCTACTCTCTACTACTCTACTACTCCTACTCTACTCTACTCTACTCTCCTACTCTACTCTACTCTACTCACTCTACTCTACTCTACTCTACTCTACTCTACTCTACTCTACTCTACTCTACTCTACTCTACTCTACTCTACTCTACTCTACTCTACTTACTCTACTCTACCTACTTACTCTACTCTACCTACTCTACTTTACCTCTACTCTACTCTACTCTACTCAAAGCCTCACCTGTGGGTCTCTGGCCTAGACTCCTCATCACCACACCCAGCTCCGCCACTGTTACCTTGCCATCCTCATCCTACTCTACTCTACTCTACTCTACTCTACTCACCTGTGGGTCTCTGGCCTAGACTCCTCATCACTACTCCCAGCTCCGCCACTGTTACCTTGCCGTCCTCATCCTACTCTACTCTACTCACCTGTGGGTCTCTGGCCTAGACTCCTCATCACCACCACACCCAGCTCCGCCACTGTTACCTTGCCATCCTCATCCTACTCTACTCTACTCTACTCTACTCTACTCACCTGTGGTCTCTGGCCTAGACTCCTCATCACTACTCCCCAGCTCCGCCACTGTTACCTTGCCGTCCTCCATCCTAACTCTACTCTACTCACCTGTGGTCTCTGGCCTAGACTCCTCATCACCACCCCCAGCTCCGCCACTGTTACCTTGCCATCCTCATCCTACTCTACTCTACTCTACTCTACTCTACTCACCTGTAGGTCTCTGGCCTAGACTCCTCATCACCACCCCCAGCTCCGCCACTGTTACCTTGCCGTCCTCATCCTACTCTACTCTACTCTACTCTACTCTACTCACCTGTAGGTCTCTGGCCTAGACTCCTCATCACCACCCCCAGCTCCGCCACTGTTACCTTGCCATCCTCATCCTACTCTACTCTACTCTACTCTACTCTACTCACCTGTAGGTCTCTGCCTAGACTCCTCATCACCACCCAGCTTCCGCCACTGTCACCTTGCCATCCTCATCCTACTCTACTCTACTCTACTCTACTCTACTCAAAGCCTCACCTGTGGGTCTCTGGCCTAGACTCCTCATCACCACCCCCAGCTCCGCCACTGTTACCTTGCCATCCTCATCCTACTCTACTCTACTCTACTCTACTCACTTACTCTACTCTACACTACTCTACTCCTACTTACCTTTACCTCACTACTCTACTCTACTCTACTCTACTCAAGCCTCACCTGTGGTCTCTGGCCTAACTCCCCACCTCTCATCCTACTCACACCCACTCCGCCCACTGTTACCCTCGCCATTCCTCATCCTACTCTACTCTACTCTACTCTACTCTACTCACCTGTGGGTCTCTGGCCTAGACTCCTCATCACTACTCCCAGCTCCGCCACTGTTACCTTGCCTGTCCTCATCTACTCTTCTACTCTACTCACCACTGTGGGTCTCTGGCCTAGACTCCTCATCACCACACCCCAGCTCCGCCACTGTTACCTTGCCATCCTCATCCTACTCTACTCTACTCTACTCACCTGTGGTCTCTGGCCTAGACTCCTCATCACTACTCCCAGCTCCGCCACTGTTACCTTGCCGTCCTCATCCTACTCTACTCTACTCTACTCTACTCTACTCACCTGTGGGTCTCTGGCCTAGACTCCTCATCACCACCCCCAGCTCCGCCACTGTCACCTTGCCATCCTCATCCTACTCTACTCTACTCTACTCTACTCTACTCAAAGCTCACCTGTGGGTCTCTGGCCTAGACTCCTCATCACCACCCCCAGCTCCGCCACTGTTACCTTGCCGTCCTCATCCTACTCTACTCTACTCTACTCTACTTTTACTCTAACTCTACTCTACTCTACTCTACTCTACTCTACTCTACTCTACTCTACTCTACTCTACTCTACTCAAAGCCTCACCTGTGGGTCTCTGGCCTAGACTCCTCATCACCACCCCCAGCTCCGCCACTGTTACCTTGCCATCCTCATCCTACTCTACTCTACTCTACTCTACTCTACTCACCTGTAGGTCTCTGGCCTAGACTCCTCATCACCACCCCCAGCTCCGCCACTGTTACCTTGCCATCCTCATCCTACTCTACTCTACTCTACTCACCTGTGGTCTCTGCCTAGCTCCTATCACTACTCCAGCTCCGCCACTGTTACCTTGCCGTCCTCATCCTACTCTACTCTACTCTACTTACTCTACTCACCTGTGGGTCTCTGGCCTAGACTCCTCATCACCACCCCCAGCTCCGCCACTGTTACCTTGCCATCCTCATCCTACTCTACTCTACTCTACTCTACTCTACTCACCTGTGGGTCTCTGGCCTAGACTCCTCATCACCACCCCCAGCTCCGCCACTGTTACCTTGCCATCCTCATCCTACCTACTCTACTCTACTCTACTCTACTCTACTCTACTCTACTCTACTCTATGCAAAGCCTCACCTGTGGGTCTCTGGCCTAGACTCCTCATCACCACCCCCAGCTCCGCCACCGTTACCTTGCCATCCTCATCCTACTCTACTCTACTCTACTCTACTCTACTCACCTGTGGGTCTCTGGCCTAGACTCCTCATCACCCACTCCCAGCTCCGCCACTGTTACCTTGCCATCCTCATCCTACTCTACTCTACTCTACTCTACTCACCTGTGGGTCTCTGGCCTAGACTCCTCATCACCACCCCAGCTCCGCCACTGTTACCTTGCCGTCCTCATCCTACTCTACTCTACTCTACTTACTCACCTGTGGGTCTCTGGCCTAGACTCCTCATCACCACCCCCAGCTCCGCCACTGTTACCTTGCCGTCCTCATCCTACTCACTCTACTCTACTCTACCACCTGTGGGTCTCTGGCCTAGACTCCTCATCACCACCCCCAGCTCCGCCACTGTTACCTTGCCATCCTCATTCCTACTCTACTCTACTCTACTCACCACTGTGGTCTCGGCCTAGACTCCTATCACCACCCCAGCTCGCCACTGTTACCTTGCATCTCATCCTTGTCGAACAACATGAACGCCTCCTAACTCTGCCGACAGAAAGCACAGACATAATAATAATATCGCCTTATTTATACTGTCCCATTAAGACTATTAAACTCCCATTATTCCAGCAGTAAGCCCAAGACATATTATTATGTGGTAAAAATCCCAATTGGGAGGATAACATGTCAAGTCCCAGCTGGGTTTCGAACCCACGACCTCTGGAGTCTTTGGATTCACAGAGAGCCGCCTTTACCACTGTTAGGACTTTATTTAGTGTAATGGTGCATTAAACGTTCCATCGCATCGACGCTGGCAAATTTCATATTTTTTTTTCAATTTGGGCTTAACGTCACTTTCAACAACTGCAATGTCATTTTACGACAGGGTTGTTGCCCTCCATTCGCAGGAAACTCACAAACCTGCTACCTCACCCAGCCTGGGTTGGTTCTGAAGTCTTCACCTTGCTGGACTTTGCTTAACTTCGATGAACCTACGAGAACTGGTGCATTCAATGCATAATTTTCAGCTTTATCCAGGAAGATTTAACCACCAGGCGAGGTTAATGCTCAAAGCATTTTCTACCATCTAATCCTCAGAGTCTTATTATTATGTGGTCACAATCTCAAATAAATGAGAGAAAAAAAGTCATGCATTGGGTGGTATTCGAACCAACGGATCCCAACGCTACCTGGATTATCAGACTAGCGCCTTGACCCCTTCGGCTACACACTATTCCTGGCACCACTTAAATTTAAGTCTCCCTTCGGATGACCTAGATATTATGCCACTTTAAAACAAAAAACAAGCTTGTCTGCGTAGTCAGCGTAGTGTGATACTTATGAGACATGGACACAGAAAAAAATGTATATTTTTCCAGACTTTGTAATATTCTCGTTTGTTTAAAAGTTGTCTCGGAGATCTGTGTTTTTAGCGTTGGAAAGAGTTGGCTCACGTTCAAAAATATTCTCGCAGCTTTCCAAAAGTCTTTGAAACGAACCGTTTTTTCCACCCATGAAACTATAAGTTTCTAGTTTCGTTGACAAGGTTGACATTATTATAAGTTCTTTTGGTGTGTGAAAATTAAGTTTCATGTCACTAGTTATGTATGCTCTGAATACGAATTCTTTTTGCACTCCAGGAAACTAGAGCATGTTAGTTTAAAAACACACACACGCACACACAGAAAATAAACCAGTCAGTGTAAGACAGTGGACTTCAAAGCAGGTTCGTATCCTGGCCATGAGGAAAAAAATAGATAATTTTGAGCTAAACAAGCGCCGGTTGTCATAAAATCGTAATCAAACTCTTATTTTTGTTTATTTTGTTGTTTTTTTTTAGAGTAAGAAAACTATTTATTTTCTATGTTTTCATTATTTTACGTCGCTTTCAATTACATAATCATTTCACGACAGGCGTTTTACACATTATTTGCTGGACAAAGCATCCAGCTACTCAAGTTAACCTCACCGAGACTGAGTGGGGCCGGGAATAGAGGGTAGAACGTGGATTGTGATGAATGTTTCTGAAACCAGAACTGTCACCCATCCATTTTCTCACCCCGCTCGACGTGTTAAATTCAGTGATCGCATGAGAACTGATGTATTCAAAGTGCTACCTCCGCTCCGCCAGCTTATTTTTTTTTATTTAACAATTTTCAATACTAAAATGGTAGTTTTATTTATTAAAAATTACATGTACAAGAAATTACAAATGCAGAAAAAAGAAGAAGAAATAATTGTAACTTTAGAGAAAAAAGAAACCTTAACACAAACACACAGATTATTTAAAAGTAATAAAATACATTTTTTTTTCCCAATTCTTATCAGCAGGTTTTGAACACGGTGCATATCAATTTTAAACTAAATTTTATACTGTTTCGGCCTACGCGAATTTCCGACCCAACCCAGGCTGGGTTAGATTAATGCAGATGTTTGATAAGTTTCGAATCACCTCTGGCATTAAGAAAATGTCAAAATAATCAAGTTTGGCGGCTTGGATCTGTCTCACTCACCTGCGACCTGGTCCTCATTCAATCCAAATTCCGACTGAAAAATAAAACAGACATAGATTAGATGAAAAACTGAGAAAAGAAAGTCAGTTGGACAACATAATATTTTGACATCTGATAAATGGTTTTTTTTTTTAAATATTATATTTAGATAAATAGTAGTCACTGTGGCAGAGCGAGTTAGCGCGCTAGGCATTGCACACATGGTGACCTGGGTTCGATTCCCAGCGGGGGAGGATTTTTTCTGCTCTGTACTTGGATGTTCGGGGTCCACTCATACCTCGTGAGGAAAAATGAGTAGCTGCTTTAATGTGAAGCAGCGACCAGTGGCAGAATCTTAGGCAAAAAAATAATACAAGATATTGTAAATTAAAGTGGTAAAGTCCTATGATTCTGCGTTACCCACTAAAATTGTGACATAATAACACAAAGAAAAAGCATTATTATTATATTATTATTATATTTAGATAAATCATAAGTCACAATTACTCAAACTCACCCAACCAATTATTTGCCATACTTGGGGCTATCATACGAGTCCACCGCCTTACTGAGTCGGTCGAAAATCAGGTTACGCGTATCTTAATGATTCGGCGATAAGTTTAAAATCCACTGCTTTAATAACTGAGCTACTGGAATCCCAACAATGAATGAATTTTTCCTCATTAATTTGAGTTTGTGACCACATAATAATATAAGACTCTTAGGGTTAGTTGGTAGAAAATGCTTTGAGCATTAACTCACCTGGTAGTTAGCTTCCACTAAAGAGTGTTATTGTTATTAATTTTTCCACATAAACTCATTCATCATCATAGGGTGGCTAATAATTGACAAGGGCTCTCAGAACCAAGCCACTGCTAGTCTACTCCCTGTTTATAGTCCCCCAGCCAGATAAACTCATTTCAACAGGAAAATTAAAATAGGGGCAAGGACTCTGAATGTTACAGACCTCTCTTTAAATAAATATTCAATTAAAAAAAAAAAAAAAATATTTTTATGTTCGCCTGTTATCTCTGTAATTATGCAATGTGTAATACGATAATATGTCTTGAGTTGTTATCTCTTACGCATACAAGGGAAAAATATTACGAAATGTGAAGATGATCTCACCTATCATTCCGTAACAGTTGATTTTGGTTATAGAGCCCTATTTCTTTGTATGTTGTGTCATCTTAACTACTAGGTCATTCGCGACGAAGTTTTACCCTCCATTCGCTGGAGGGTAAAACTTCGACCCAGGCTGGGTTGTGCCGGGAACAGCTAGCATCACGAGTATTCGAATTGAAGTGGTGCTTAAGAATAACATCGCCTTATTTACACTGCCTAATTACAACTAACGAGTCCTATTATTCCAGCATTAAGCCCAGGACTATAAGGTCAAAATCCCAAATGGGAGGATCACTTGGCTGAGTTTCAAAACTGCGACCTCTGGATTATCAGATAATTTAAACGGGCATAAAATGATTCCTAGAGTCTTACGTAAAATGAAAATTCTACATTTTGTGTTCGAAATATCACGATTTATAGATCACCAATTTTTCATAAACTGCGATTATACTATCTATCATACTGGCGAAAAAAGTAATCTGGTGGGATTTAGCAAGTATATCAAACATGGAGGGCAAGACACGACTACTGTGGGAGCCAGAATACAATTATTTCACAGCTAACCATCGTAGAAATGAGGTTTTTCTCCATTTACTTTACTATAATTTAATATTATTTTTTTTTAGTTTTAAACTTGAATCAGGTATTTAATTTTCATTTATTTTAGTGTGCCAACACTAAATATATTATTCTGAAAACTAAATTTTATTTTGAGAAGTAACGATAAAATGCCTTTGAAGAGATACAATGAGGTTTTCAGTGGCAAGAGCAAGAAGAAAGCACCAGAAATGAAAAAAATTAAAATTAGTGAGTTGGATGCCGAGTCTTTGATGTTGCTGTTGAGTGATGAAAACGACTCACTTCTAACTCAAGCCTTACTACAACTAAGTCATGTAGAGAGCAATGAAGAAAGAGCAATACTAGACAATGTTGAAGTGGTGCAAAAGCTACTGGAAATATTGGAATATAAACAAGAGAAGTGTTTGACAAAGCTTTGTTTGAAACTGATGACATATCTTGTTAAGACCGGCAGTGGAGGAAATGTGTTTTGCAATGACCTTTGTCTTGGTCAAATTTTCATTGATGTTTTGATCAGAGCAGAGGATTCTGCCACACTAGAACTGTGTTTATATATTTTATCTATCTTGACAATACAGAAAGATCACTGTGACTATTTGGTGAGTCATTTCAACATTCTGGAATTCCTTGTGAACGAAATTGTTAAAAATGCAGACATTGATGTCCAGTTCAATTGTGTGAAGATCTTGGAGAATATGCTGGTACACGGTGTAATACAATCAACAGATCAGATACCAATACATAAGATTATCGAATTGTTACTGTACAGTGGAATAGAAAGACTACAATCCTCCTGTTTGAATGTAATCTACAAGTCCACAGAACTGCAAGATCCGAATAACAACTTTGGGAAGGACATGCTTGATCAGTTAGGAAGTTTCGTTGAAGCCTTTGACCTAGTAGATGATTGGCTTTCTGATGATCAGAAAGTAGTTCTGCTGTATGTGATTTCAACGTTTCCGTTGCAATTTTTTGACATTAAAGCGTTGAAAAAGCTTCTGGAACTAATTAATAAACCTGACATTACACCTAACCTACTCACAGCTTTGATTAACATTTTGAACAATGTCTGTGCCTCTGACAATTGTCAGGATCATGTTATCGAGATGGACATTCCTCATGTTCTTGTCAAGTATTTGAACAGTGACAATATACAGGTGTCACATGCAGCTTGTCAAGGAGTGAGGATCATATGCGGTAGATATAGAGATTATCGGCAAGAAGTTTCGAGTGACCAGGCAATAATAAATCACATGTTCCAAGTCTTGTCAAACGAGCTAGTGGATGATCTGTGTAAAGCGCGTTTTTGTGAGCTACTTCTTGTTATGATGGAGAATGATACATGTTGCGACTACATCACCGGTAACCAAGAACCAGTGACTCAAATCTCGGTGCCATACATTGTGAAGACCAATGTCTTACTCAATATTGCTGTGGAGAGTAGCTGTGAAGACCTCACTACTATTATCCTGAGCTGTATTCACAAACTGTCGTATAGTCATGATTGTATTGATTCTGAACAACTCAAGATCGTTCTTGATTATTTTCACAACAAATTCATCCAGAATAACACCAAAACAGAAACATTTCTAGAAGTCTTATCTCTGTGCTTGGCAAGTCCTATGTTTGTGAAATTGTTCATAGATCTGTCCGGTTTGTTGATAATTGACAATTACATGATGCACAAATCAAATCCCGAGCTACTCATTGCTTATGGAAATCTACTCATCAGTGCTGGCAAACACCCTTATCTAGCTGGCATTATAAACAAACTGAACGTATTTCAATGGATGAACAAACACATGCTGGAAAAACCTATTTGGCAACGCATCATCTTCAATTTCTTCAATATTAATCTATCTCTCAAATTTGCTTATTGCAACGCCCTGCACTTTGTCGATATTACCACAAATGGATTTTACGTGTTCCAACATGTAAAGCACGTCAACCTATTTGACTTTCCTGATCTTGATAGAGTCCTACATGAGAAAGACCATGACAAAGTAGTCTATGTGTATACGCGGGATCAGGCTGTCTCTTACAAGGACAATTACATAGACAAATACATTTCAGATATTACAACACTTCTCCGTGTTGCAAATAATATTCATATGCCTGAGATGCCTGAACTTTCCCTTTTGTCTCTGTTCTCCGACAACGTTGAACTATCCGACAAGCAAAATGATGGGATCAAACAAAATTGGAAGCAAGATCTGGAAATAATTGCAAACTACGTTGTAAATCAAATGAATGGTTATGGAGACGATACTGAGAATACACAGAATTTATACAACAACCATATCAAAGAAATCACAGAAGATAGCAATTCGAGTGTTATACCAATAGGTCATGTGAAAATTGGACTGAAATTCGAAAGGTGTTTGTTGTTCAAGGTTCTTTGCGATGTGTTTGGTTATCCTTGTACATTAGTGCGTGATGAGTACAGTGAAGACTGTTACAACCAAGTCAGCGTAGAATGTGATGACGTACCTGTAGAATCTGCTGACAGTGAAATGGTTGCACAGAACTTGAGTCGGAAGCTGATTTACTACACTGTAGATCTAATGAGTCATCCAGCCTGTTTAAAACCTACTTTATCAGAGAGTCAAGAAAATGCATGTAAAATTTTACCGTTATAACAATAAGAATAGAAGAAAATAATTCAAGTCTTTAAAAAAAAAAAAAATTATTTCCTCAGTTTTTTACCCATGTCTTTAAATTTTCTAGAAAACATTTTGATGCTCAAAATTTCTAAGAACACACCCATTTTCGTCAGATTACTGAGGTTAAGTAACGTCGAATATAGAGAAGACATGGATGTGTGTCCTGAGGATTTAAATCTATCCATGATAAACATATCATGAATTGCCTGGGTGAGGTGTGAGTAGCTCGATAGTTTTAACAGCGAATTGACCATGGAGTTGATAAAAATAGACACTTATTTGTACTACGCGATATCAGGCCATTATTATGTTGCTAAATTATCAGATTTATGAGGAAAAATTCATGCATTGGGTGAGATCTGAACCAACGGATACTTACGCTACCTAGATCACCAGACAAGCGTCTCAACTACTTCAACCACCAAGAATTGAGGGTATTCATCGCGAATTATTCATAGTATTTTAGCGTACCTACTTGAAAGTGACACGAAACCCAAATAAATAAATAATGAAACCAAGTTCCTGGAATTATTTGAAACACGGCAACCTATTCCACTTTGTCTCCTATTTAGAGACAATCGTATCAGTGTATTATTATCCTAATTGACGTATCTACTTGACATAATCAGTCTTTCTGACACATTTAATCGCTCAGGTAAATGCCCTCCCTAATGGTCAAGGAAATTGACATTTTGAACAACAACAACAAGAGTTTTGGGCAGAAATGAAGGAAGAGGGCGGAGTTAATTTCTTAAAACATTGCGCGCCACGTCTCACATACATATATTACTGAGACGGTGGTTTCCGAGGAAAGTACAGCTTTTTGCCGTGGCATACAAGCGAATTGTTTTTTTTTTTTTTTTTTTGCTTAAGAAGTCTTGTAACATAGTACAAGTCGCAAGACTTCTTAAGTCAATAATAATATAAAAAAAAGTTCAATATTTGGCTTGGGACGCAATGCTTTAAATTATCTAAAAATGAAACTTAACTTCTCTTCAGTGTTCTCACCAGAATCTAGTTATCTATTTCGGGGGGTTTAAGTTCCTTTCAACTGCTAAGGTAATATCAAGACGAGGGGTTTACCCTCCATCAGCTGGAAACTGACCAGCTAGCTTCTCACATTAACCTCAACTACCCTTAGGCCGGGAATAGCTAGCAAGGCTCGAATTTTAATGGTTACCCATCCAATTGGGTATCACAAATAATTTTTTCCTGCATTAGAAACCTGACCGGACAATGTAATCACTATGTTGCACACATTGGCGATAACTTCTAAGCGGAATTCTATTATGTATAAGTTTGAGTAAGTGAGATTAACACAAATATGATTACTTCATAAAACCATTTGAATGGGTGAGTAGAAGAACCAGGAATGTCAAAAATCGATTTTTTTTTTCGTAGAATAAGAAGAAATGTACTCTTTTCTATCATCTCTGTGAATATGAAGGAGAAATACCCCTTATAAGTATAATTTTTTTCGACTTTAAAGTGGGGGAAGCATACTCATTAGCATGATAATATTTATCTTATTTTTGCTTTCCTGAAAAGTCGATTTTTGACATTCCTGGTTCTTCTACTCACCCATTCATTTATTGTTTAAAAGATTAATATTTCACAGCCTATATTATTTTCTATCCATGAAACAGCAGCTACTCTAGACGCTTATGGTCTGTGTTGCAGCTTACCGATCCCGCAGTATGCCTCCCCTCTGATGGGCGAGAAGTGACACAGTACTTGCTATTTAGGTGCTGGGTGAACACGAGCGCAAAGAAAGTTGTCTCTTACAAACAACTGTAACCAAATATTAAATACTTTTTTTGCCGGCTCTAGGGTTCGAGCCCGGGACCTTCCGCATAATAAGCGAATATCTTACCGAATTTGAATGGTTAACTATCCTACCGCTGCTAGACGTTGTTTAACTCAAATACTGTACACTGGTAGTCTATTGGTTAACGCGCTAGTCTGGTAAACCAGGTAGTGTAACTAGTGTAGGGATCTTTTAGTCCGAATCCCACCCAGTGCATGAATTTTTCCTCATTGATTTCAGTTTGTGACCACATAATAATAAGACTCTGAGGAGTCTGAAGGTTATGTGGTAGAAAATTTTGGGTTGGGTGGAAGAGATTGCCATAGGCAATAACCCCGCCCTTTAGTTAGGACATATGTATATATTTTGTTTATTTTTTTCTTGTTTATATTATTGATATTGTTAATTTTATATTTAATTATTACCATTATTTGTCTGTATATTTGTTCTACTAATAAAGAGTTTCTAAATGAAAAATTCCTTTGAGCATTAATCTCGCCTGGTGGTTACCTTCCACTAAAGGGTATTATTATTATAACCCTCGAGCATCGAACCCTCGTTCTACAGAAGAGAAGGATAACTCACCGAAACCGTCCGCACGTCATACTGGACGGTAAGTCTCCTCAGGCGAGAGTACTCCGAGTTGTACCTGTCCCCCTCCTCCGGCTCTATATCGTTCCCGTTCATATTCTGAGGCTTGGCTTTGATAACTCTTCACTTAGTTTTACCTTTGACGAGAACTGCGTCTACTATGCACAATTATTGTTACACAAGCATTCTCCTATAATGACCGCATTTTTAATACTTGATAAATTAAAAGCTAGTTAGCAATTTCTTTTTAAAGACAAATTTTATTATTGTTAAACTGAGAATAATTTGATCTGAATAAAATGGCAAACAGCAATGAAAATAGAAGAAAAACAGTTGGCGATTCTCTTTCTTCTTATTAGATATTTATTTAAATTTACATTTCAATATGAGAGAGCGTTATTCCCGCCCGATGGGATATTAAATTTCAAAATAAATAATTTTCACCAGTAGTCACCTTAGGAAAACAAACTGATGCACCACATGAATCGTACAACCCGTCGTCTCCACTTCGCCAACAGTCCGGTCGCCATTATTGTCTCGTCGGATTTTGTTATTTTTAACAGAGGTGACAATGCAAATTAGCGAAAATTACCTCTATTCCGCTCGAAAACACGACTAAAAATTCCCTATTCAGAACCGCGTAAAGAAAAACATCCGACGAATGTTTGTTGATAATAATTTCAATTTTGAAACGTTTTTTTATTAGTCTTTGCGTTTTTGGATTATCGCCCAAAACAAATAATTATTACGTCACATTCAAATGAGACGGAGGGTACAGTTGTGTACCTACAATTTTTCAGTTTTGACGCATTAATAATTATAATAACACTCTTTATAATAATAATACTCTAGGGGAAGGTAACCAATCACCAGGCGAGGTTAATGCTTAAAGCGTTTTCTGCCACCTAACCCTCAGCGTCTTATTATTACGTGGTCATTTACTTAAATAAATGAGGAAATATTCATGCATTAGGTGGTATTCGCAACAACGGATCCCTACGCTACCTGGTTTACCAGACTAACGTTAACCACTTGACTACCAGTACATTCTTTAGTAGAAGGTAACCACCAGGCGAGGTTAATGCTTAAAGCGTTTTCTACCACCTAACCAATAGAGTCTTATTATTATGTGGTCATTTCCTCAAATGACCACATTTGAGTAAATCGATTACCTAAATATTCTGATACCTGAGGGCCTTTGCTAATACAACTGACCTCAGTCAGCATCGCGATCGGGTAGGCGGCAGACTCGTAACCTAAAGGTCGGTGGTTTGAGTTCCTAGTATTGCAAATAAATGGTAAGGCGAGTTTGAGTAATATATCAAAAATGTGATTAACTTATATATGATAACTATGGAACAACTTAGAAGATACACTTGGCTTTTTTTTCTTGAGCACACGATGCTACTTTTTTGAGGTTTTAACGACCCTTTCAACTTCGGAGGTCATATCGAGTAGAGGGTTTTACCCCCTAATTACTGGAAACTTGCCAACAAAATATCCTCATTAAACTAACTCAGACTAGAGTTGGGGAGGGAAGAAGGAGGTTTTGAATTTGAATAGCCGTGGTCACCCATAATATCAACTATCCGACAAGATTGCATGGTCACCCATAATATTAACTATCCGACTAGATTGCGATATCCTATGTAATTCCCTATGGTCCCAGTACAAAGTCCTTCCAAAGGGTATCAGAAGTTTGAATGAGAGAAACTTTTTAATTAGGGTCAAAGAATTTTTAGCTGAGAAAGCTCTTTATCCTCAACAGAAATTCAAAGAATCTTTTGATTGTTCTCCGAGTCAATAAGCCATTTAACATAAAACTCTGGTCCTTAATTAGGGTTGAGTAAGCGCGTTTGTTTTGTGTACCTATTTATTATTTAATTTAAGAAATATTGTTTTTTTTTTTTAATTTTGAAAGGTAATGAATGGTACCCAGGAACTGCTTTCGCATTACTTCAGGGCACTTTAAATACACATTCATGCCATTCCGGAAACGGAAAAACTCGTTCAGAATTTTCCGCTCCGGTCGGGATTCGAACTCGCAACCTCCGGGTTAGTAATCAATGCTCTTAACCACTGAGCCACGGAGGTCGGCATTGAAAAAAAAAAAAATGTAAAAAAGAATTTTTTTGTTTATATTTTTTTTCTTGTTTATATTATTAATATTGTCAATTTTTATATTTAATTTTTACCATTATTTGTTTGTATAATATGTTCTACTAATAATGAGCTTCTGAATAAATAAATAAAAATAAAATATAGAACTGTAACCTGTCCCGGTAGCTCAGTGGTAAAGGCGGCACTCTTTGAATCCAAAGACTCCAGAGGTCGTGGGTTCGAAACCCAGCTGGGACATGACAAGTTATCCTCCCATTTGGGATTTTTACCACATAATAGTATGTCTTGGGCTTACTGCTGGAATAATGGGACTTTAATAGTCCTAATCGGGCAGTATAAATAAGACGATATTATTATTATCACTCCCCCCTCCAGCTGTAGCAGCTTGGCTACAACAACAACAACTAAAAAAGAGTTTCTAAATAAATAAATAAAATAAAATAAAGAACTGCACTCACCAGATTGATAGTGACCACCAGATCCTGCGGCGTGTGCTTCTTCTTGGGGTTCTTGTGCGGGGGAGGGGCGGGGCGGGCTTGGGGGCGGGGGCGGCACGGGGGACTTGAGGGGCGCTTCTTGGGCGCCTCCAGCTTCCCATTCTTGTTTTGACCTTTAAGAAAAATGCACTGGTGTGAACATCACAAGACTTTCTAGTACAATTGAGTAATTTTTATCAGAAATTAACACATTACCAGGTTAAATTTTCAGAAAGGTTGAAAATTTTCAAACAAAAAGTTTGAAAATTTATATTTAGGGCGGAATTAATAGGCGTTTTTGTAATACCTTTGTGACGCTAAGTCACGGATTGCGTACTGTGTAAGATAGGGAAAACCGACGCTTAGCAGTAACTTGTGATAAATAATTTGTCTATTAATTCCACCCTTAAGGTATTGATTTTTTTTTATATATCTAGACCATAACATTGTTTACAATCATTTAAGAAATATTGAAAACAACAATACTAATTTTCGTTTGATATTTGCTATTATAGGGTCATGCTAGTGTAATTTTATTCTAGTTGCTATCCTCGGACAGAGGACTTTTTCTTTAGGACTGTTTTGATAGTAAGAGTATGTTGTTATCTAAGTGAAATTGGTTGCAGGCACATCAAGCTCTGTTGAGGGACTCGTGTATTATTATCAAACAAACAAAAAATCAATATATCTTATCGTAAACTTATCATTACGAGGTCACATACTCAAATAAATGAGGAAAAATAGTTTAAGATAGTTTATATTACACGTCTAGCCCCGTAACCACATCGAGTACCAATGCTTGATACATCGTGCACTGGTAGTCAAGTGGTTAACGCGCTAGTCTGGTAAACCAACCGACCTCAGTGGCTTGATCGATAAGGCAGCGGACTTGTAACCTGGAGGTCGGTGGTTCAAGTCCCGGTTTCAGCGTAGATTTAGTAAAGCGAGTTTGAGTACTTGTATACCTCTTGTAGTTGTGATATCACGAGAGTGATTAACACAAATATGATAACTAGTCTGGTAAACCAGGTAGCATAGGGGTCCGTTGGTTCGAATCCCATCCAGTGCATGAATTTTTCCTCATTAATTTCAGTTTGTGACCACATAATCATAAGACTCTGACGGTTCGGTGATAGAAAATGCTTTGAGCATTAACCTCGCCAGGTGGTTACCTTCCACTAAAGAGTGTTATTATTATTATTAGTTTTTTTTAACTTATTTGTGTTATACACTTTTGTGATGTCACAACTACTCAAACTAGCTTTACTAAATCTACGCTGAAACCGGGATTTGAACCACCGACCTCCAGGTTAAAAGTTCATCGCCTTATAGATCAAGCAACTGAGGTCGGATTATGATTAGTTGCTGTGGTATTACATTACAAGCGCAGGCGGGCGGCTTTTCACATTACCCCTCTAGGTGGTGGGCGAGCAGTGCTTACCCTTCTAGGTGGTGGGCGAGCAGTGCTTACCCTTCTAGGTGGTGGGCGAGCAGTGCTTACCCTTCTAGGTGGTGGGCGAGCAGTGCTTACCCTTCTAGGTGGTGGGCGAGCAGTGCTTACCCTTCTAGGTGGTGGGCGAGCAGTGCTTACCCTTCTAGGTGGTGGGCGAGCAGTGCTTACCCTTCTAGGTGGTGGGCGAGCAGTGCTTACCCTTCTAGGTGGTGGGCGAGCAGTGCTTACCCTTCTGGGCGGTGGGCACGCTCTTGACGGCTGTCTTCTGTGTCTCCTTCTGCTTGAGGCTGCCCTTCTGGGGGACGGGTGTCTTGTCCCTGGCCTGGCTCCCCTTCTGCACCAGATGTCCTGCGTCTGTGGATTTGCCTCGAGCCTGCAAGATAGAGAAGTATATAATGTACATAATGTGGGTATATAATATACATAATGTGGGTATATAATATACATAATGTGGGTATATAATATACATAATGTGTGTTGGGATTAGACTATTAGAGGAAGATATCCTGTAGCCAAATTTCCAAATTTCTAAGATTTTTTTTACCTTAGCCTTGACACAGCGAAACTTACCTTAGTTTGTACTCAGGGAAACTTACCTTAGTCTGTACTCAGGGAAACTTACCCTAGTCTGTACTAAGGGAAACTTACCCTAGTCTGTACTCAAAGAAACTTACCTTAGTCTGTACTCAGGGAAACTTACCTTAGACTGTATATGGGAAATATACCTTAGTCTGTACTCAGAGAAACTTACCTTAGACTGTACTCAGGGAAACTTACCTTAGCCTTTACAGAGTGAAACTTACCTTAGCCTTTACAGAGCGAAACTTACCTTAGCCTTTACAGAGCGAAATTTACCTTAGCCTTTACTCAGGGAAACTTACCTTAGCCTTTAGACAGGGAAACTTACCTTAGCCTTTGCAGAGCGAAACTTACCTTAGAATTTACACAGGGAAACTTACCTTAGTCTGTACTCAGGGAAACCTACCTTAGTCTGTACTCAGCGAAACTTACCTTAGTCTGTACTCAGCGAAACTTACCTTAGTCTGTACTCGGGGAAACTTACCTTAGTCTGTACTCAGAGAAACCTACCTTAGTCTGTACTTAGGGAAACTTACCTTAGCCTTTACACAACGAAACTTACCTTAGTCTGTACTCAGGGAAATATACCTTAGTCTGTACTCAGAGAAACTTACCTTAGACTGTACTCAGGGAAACTTACCTTAGTCTGTACTCGGG
Organism: Bactericera cockerelli; assembly: GCA_024516035.1. NCBI lineage: Eukaryota > Metazoa > Arthropoda > Insecta > Hemiptera > Triozidae > Bactericera > Bactericera cockerelli. The sequence goes on from CM044955.1 coordinate 5,180,561, forward strand.
GAAACCTACCTTAGTCTGTACTCAGGGAAACTTACCCTAGTCTGTACTAAGGGAAACTTACCCTAGTCTGTACTCAAAGAAACTTACCTTAGTCTGTACTCAGGGATACTTACCCTAGTCTGTACTCAGGGAAACTTACCTTAGTCTGTACTCAGGGAAACTTACCTTAGACTGTATATGGGAAATATACCTTAGTCTGTACTCAGAGAAACTTACCTTAGACTGTACTCAGGGAAACTTACCTTAGCCTTTACAGAGTGAAACTTACCTTAGCCTTTACAGAGCGAAACATACCTTAGCCTTTACAGAGCGAAACTTACCTTAGCCTTTACTCAGGGAAACTTACCTTAGCCTTTAGACAGGGAAACTTACCTTAGCCTTTGCAGAGCGAAACTTACCTTAGCCTTTACACAGGGAAACTTACCTTAGTCTGTACTCAGGGAAACCTACCTTAGTCTGTACTCGGGGAAACTTACCTTAGTCTGTACTCAGAGAAACCTACCTTAGTCTGTACTTAGGGAAACTTACCTTAGCCTTTACAGAGTGAAACTTACCTTAGCCTTTACAGAGCGAAACTTACCTTAGCCTTTACAGAGCGAAACTTACCTTAGCCTTTAGACAGGGAAACTTACCTTAGCCTTTGCAGAGCGAAACTTACCTTAGAATTTACACAGGGAAACTTACCTTAGTCTGTACTCAGGGAAACCTACCTTAGTCTGTACTCAGCGAAACTTACCTTAGTCTGTACTCAGCGAAACTTACCTTAGTCTGTACTCGGGGAAACTTACCTTAGTCTGTACTCAGAGAAACCTACCTTAGTCTGTACTTAGGGAAACTTACCTTAGCCTTTACACAACGAAACTTACCTTAGTCTGTACTCAGGGAAATATACCTTAGTCTGTACTCAGAGAAACTTACCTTAGACTGTACTCAGGGAAACTTACCTTAGTCTGTACTCGGGGAAACCTACCTTAGTCTGTACTGAGCGTAACTTACCTTAGTCTGTACTCAGGGAAACCTACCCTTAGTCTATACTCAGGGAAACTTACCTTAGTCTGTACTCAGGGAAACTTACCCTAGTCTTTACTCAGGGAAACTTACCTTAGCCTTTACAGAGTGAAACTTACCTTAGCCTTTACAGAGCGAAACTTACCTTAGCCTTTACTCAGGGAAACTTACCTTAGCCTTTAGACAGGGAAACTTACCTTAGCCTTTGCAGAGCGAAACTTACCTCAGCCTTTACACAGGGAAACTTACCTTAGCCTTTACTCAGGGAAACTTACCTTAGTATGTACTCAGAGAAACCTACTTTAGTCTGTACTCAGCGAAACTTACCTTAGTCTGTACTCTGCGAAACTTACCTTAGTCTGTACTCAGGGAAACTTACCTTAGTATGTACTCAGGGAAACTTACCTTAGTATGTACTCGGGGAAACTTACCTTAGTATGTACTCAGAGAAAACTACCTTAGTCTGTACTCAGGGAAACCTACCTTAGTCTGAACACAGCGAAACTTACCTTAGTCTGTACTCAGGGAAACCTACCTTAGTCTGAACACAGCGAAACTTACCTTCCATATAATTTTCATCGTTTGTACCCAAGCGGTTACCCATTAACGAAGACTTTAGTTTTTGCTGTAAATCAAAGTAAACCCGCAATATCTCTGGAACTACATGGGTACAAACGACAAAATTTAGCCAATCGATTGACTGAATAAATACTTACCTTTTAATAAATTCTTATCGTTTGTACCCACGCGGTTACCCATTTATGAGGACTTTAGTTCTTGTGGTAAATCAAATTAAACCCGTAATATCTCTGGAACTAAGTGGGTACAAACGACAAAATTTTGCCAATCGATTGATTATACCTTTTCATTCGGATTTTAGATTATAGATTAAAACTGTTGTTCGAGTTAACTATAAATACTTTTTTCGAAATAATACAACGAGAAGGGAAGAAGAAGATTAAAATAATAATTTGACTGTTCCTAAATTTTTGTGTCCTAGTGCAGCGGTTTCCAACCTTTTTAGCTTGGGAGCCCAATAATATTTATAAAACAATTTTGCGGCCCACCCCGTACTTCTTTTGCACTATTTTAATATTATTTCTAGAGTTCGGCTAGCATCCGCGGGTCTCGGCCATCGATTGGGAACCGCTGTCCTAGTGTATTTTACCCCCGCTCTTTCTGACTGCGGAGTTCGCATCATTCTCAATTCTCACAACTGTCAGAACTCACTGTCTCACTCTGCTCAGCTCTCTCAGCATCACTGCCTCCGTACTACAGAGTACAGCACTTCTCATTTGGCTGCTGTTACTTGATCATTACTTCAGAGCCCCATTTAATTATTTTGATATTAATACTGATTTTTTTTTCGTTTTATAATCATTTGATTCAAATTCAATCAAACTTGATTTTATTTCATTTCTTTTTTATTCATCCATTTGATTTTTTTTTTCTTTTTTTTTAAGAGAGGTCTATAACAATCGCAGTCCTTGCCCTTTCTTTTTTTTAATCTACAAAATTTGATTTTCGAGCAGTGGGATTTTTTTGTTGTTGATACAACAGCGAGCCTCGCTGTTCTAATATTTCTAATAATGCCTTGAAAAAATGTCTGATCATTGAACATCAGTTGCCAATATTTTATTCGTTTTAAATTTATTTGATATACCTAATTTTATTCACACTCGATTTTTTCAATCCCTTTTTTATCCTATAATTAACGTTGACTTCGAGAAGGGGAAATTCCCTTTTTTGCCGTCCTCAGAATCTGATGTTTTAGTACAAGAAATAGATTCAAGTGCATCATATTCTGAGGATTGCATATTAGATTTTAATGTGACACTTAGTCAGAAAGAGTGGAAAGATATACACCCAATATCCGCTATTTACAATAGTAAAGACCTCAACAGACCAAATACGAGGAAGAGAAATTTAATATTTTCTCTTTTTCTACTTGGACCGACGTTATGGCCAACCATCTCTGGGAAGAAACAAAACTAGGCTGTACAATCCATTTTAAGCGGACCAATATCTTTCCAAATAGTGAAACCCAATAGAGGAATACAAGAAGAAAAAAGATAACAGAAAATTTTGGGGGTCAAAATACTTTTGAGCCTGTGTTCAAATTTTGAATTTGTTTGGTTATTTTCAATTCGCTTCAATAAAATTGAAAAAATGCTCTATATTCAGATATCGTCATATTGGTCAGTACCATTTAGATCACGTGTTTAAAATTGGTCGAGTTTTTTTAGAAATTGAAAATTTATGATCAGTATACACAGAAATCAGTATACACAGAAAAGTGAGAAGTTGTACTAGATGTACATGAATATCAGAACATACCTGGACAGCTGTTTCGAGCTTATTTGCTCTCATCAGCAGGTAATAGTTCTGAATATCCATGTCATCAACTAACCTCTCTATTTTAATCAGTATACACAGAAAAGTGATATCATATTAATATGTACATCCAACATAAGAAATATGTAGGATATATGCTTTCATATTAATTTTATGTTTTCATGTTAAAAGCATAAAATATTGGAAGATTTTTTGCTGTGTGTGTGTTTTTAGAGAATTGAAATTTATTGTTTATACACCATGATTACTGGGGGGTCACTTCTGAGAACTTAACACTTAGACGACCGGGTGTAGCACCGGTGGTACACGCACGTTCGTACGGAATGGACCGGGTGTACCACCGGTGGTACACGGGGTCGGTATAGCCGCATTATCGCCGGTCCCACAAGAGAATTCACGAAAAACCATGCCGGTCGTCTAAGTGTTAAATGTCCAAAGTCCACCTGCTGCCAGCTTCATGAAATACTTGTGATGGTGTTAAAATATTACATAAATAATAATATTCTTAATTAATTTTTAATGGTAAAAAAAGTTTTAAGTGAATGAAAAGTAGTGCAAGATACCAATGGAAGAGCTTCTGAAAGACTTTGGAAATAAGAAGAAAATGGTGCAGGAGAGGCAAGTTAGTCCCGAAGGAAAGCTCCTCATAGTGAACAATTATCTCCTGAGCAGAGCGCTAGAAGCTTTCAGCAGAATGTTGTGGCTGAGTTCTCTCTTCATCAACAGAGTAACCTCAACTGTATCATGTAACTCCTGATCATCAGGGTGAGAAGCTAACGGAGCAGAAGATGCCAACAGACTCAACTATACTCTGTAATGTACTGTAAAAACGTAATGTACTATACGGTTCCGGGTATGTTTGTAGTGATGGAGAGGAGGGTTTTAGCGGGTATGGCGCACTGTTCCCAGCGCTGGAACCCCGCACTTCGTCTTGAACCATAGAAGATTTTGCCTCCTCTCACAAGAAAAAAAAAAACTTTACTCTCTTGTAGAGCGGAGAGTTCAGAGGTGGTATTCGATATCCTAACTGCTTCTCAAAGCGTTGTAAACACCCTGAAGTCTTTGATAGTGGGAGTATTTCTGAAGAACTTTCCGAATGAGTCCCAGCCACAGGCAGGCGAAAATGTCCATAACTCATTCGCCCAAATGAGGGGGAAAAATGCAGCTTTCCTGTCGTTATATTCATTTTCCTGTCGATGGATAAACAGATGCTGCAAATCATTTGAATGCTGATCTAGACAGTCTTCGAGTGTGTGTTAATTCTCATGGAGTTTTAACCAATCTCAAAAAAATCAAGGCCATCGTAATTGGTTCTTCTTCTCTTTTATCTCTTAAAGGCTCCACTTTAATAATGTCAGTATACCATATTCAAAACAAGTCAAAAATCTTGGTATACTTTTCGATTCTGCTCTTTCTTAGGTTTTATATTAAGAAAGAATAGAACCCGTAACATTCCCTGAATTTTTGAAAGGGGGGCTAATTTTTCCAGTAAACAGAGTTATTTCTGCTAGATTGCTTGTAGTACTATTAAGGTCGGGACACACATAACCGCATCGAGCCCACGCCCACACAGCGCCATGTATCGGACGTGCTACGGCGAGAAAGAAAAACAACGTATTTTAACGTGTACGGACACACATCACCGCACCGCACCACACATCACCGCACCAGCACCGTCGTCGTGCTTGAAGACCGCGCCGGGCCCGCATTGTCACAGACTAGCTCAGTTTACTTTTTGACGGTGACGGTGCGGCCAATGCTACATGGAGGGCGAGAAGCTCGTGGAAGAAGTGAGGAAATTTCCTGATTCTGTACGATCACGATGCGGGGGCCAGTGTGTTTTCCTACCACCTGTTGTATGACATGAAACTTTGATACCTTAACAAGTTAACTTACCTATTATGTAATCGGTACTTCGAGAGCTTACTGTAAGAATCTTATAATTAGTTCGATTGATTTCTCTCACCTAAGAACTCACTGTACATATCCATTTCTTTATTAATAATTATATTTAAATAAATTACGAAGTGTTACTCATTATTTTATTAAACATTTCAATATATGTTTTTATTATTGAACATATAAAATATTATTTAACCAACATTTGTCCGTGTCGCTGTCCGTATGTCTACAATGGCGGAGTTGACAGTGAGGAAAATAATCTAGGCAAACTTTTCTTCCTGGACGCGGCAGGTGGCATGGGAGTCTTTCCTCATAAATTTATTGCTAGCAAGGTTTAGGTCTACTGGTAAAATAGCCATTGCCAAAGCTTCCTCCTGGCATAGCAGCCACTCTACTGAATAGAGGTCGAACTGCCCATGCCACCTTTAAATGTAGGAATAACGGAGGCTTCTGTCTGCTCTATTAAGAAGAACTCAGCTCTCGCACATACATCTCGAAACACATCGATTATCATTTGGGACGAGTGTACAATGTCCGATAAAGCTGGCATTGTGGCATTGAAGCTTTGGATAGATCTCTTAGAAGTGTGAGGTTAAGAACAGCTTGAGAAAAAATGTATCAAATCCTGAACTTTGGCTGGATAAAAAGTTGAAGCTTTTGAGGAATGCTCATAGGTAAGTTGATTCCAAAAAGTGTTTGCATGGTCATTGGGGGTACCTAGTGTGAGAATCTTGTCGAATAACAAGGCATGTAAAATTTAATTTTTATTTTACTCATTAGCATGATAATTTGCTCAGCTCTCGCCCATACACCTCAAAACACATCGATTATCATTCGGGACGAGTGTACAATGTCCCATAAAGCTGGCATTGTGGCATTGAAGCTTTGGATAGATCTCTTAGAAATCTGAAAAGTAGTCGTCAGCTACTGGGTGGTATTACTGTGATTCTCTCTGGAGACTTTCGCCAGACTTTGCCTATCATTCGTAGAGGCACGAGGACAGATGAAGTACATTCGTGCATTAAAAAGTTCTTTTATGTGGAAACGTTTTGAAAAATTAGCTCTGAAAATTAATATGCGAGTTCAACTAGGAAGGGACGAATCAAGTAGTGATTTTGCAAAACAGCTTCTGCAAGGAAATAGAAATATAGCGAACCGTAATAACTACATAGAATTAACCAGTAGCACGGGAGTTATTGTTGATTATTTAGAACAATTGATAACTAGCGTGTTTCCGCACATAGAGGAACATAATCTTGCTCAAGAGTGGCTTTGTGAGAGGGCAATACTTTCACCAAAGTATGTGACACAGCCACAGCTATAAATGATATGTTGATTAAAAGAATGACTGGTGAGGAGGTAGTTTACCCTTTCCATGAACAGTCTGTTTTTTTTAAACATTTTGAAATTAGTATGTTTATTTTTTTGTCATGTCTTTAGTTAGGAAAAAATTTGTATTAGTTAGTACAGGGTCCGCCCGTTCAAGTGTAATAAATAAATAAAGATACCGATGCGGGTGAACTATCCCTTATAATTTTTAAACACTCTCAATCCTCGAAGAATGCCCCCCACACAAACTCACTCTTAAAGTAGGTGCCTTTATTGCAAGCACTTCTGTGATTGCAACTACGACCTGGCACTCATTCAAGAACCCTGGCTTGTTCAAGGAAGAGTTGCTGGGTTAAAAGCTACAGGAGGAAGAGTAATTTATTCTCAAGACTCCAGTAGACCAAGAACCTGTGTGGTTATCAAATCAATGAGGGGAGATCTTGTGCCGCTCACTCTGCTGGATCACTCCAACGAGGATTTGACAACCATCAGACTGAAATACAGGGACAACACTGCTGTGAAGGAGCTAGTTGTTGCTTCGGCGTACCTGCCATATGATGCTCCCACTCCACCCCCATCACAAGGAGCAGCTGGTGGACTTCTGCCGAGATTCTGGGCTGCAGTTCATTATCGGAGCAGATGTCAATGCCCACCACATAGGGTGGGGCAGCACCGGCAATAACAGCAGAGGTGAGTACCTTTTGGATTACTATACATATATGTAACAATATGTGTATTCTAAATAGGGGTAATGAACCTACTTTTGATAACGGACGAAGACAAGAGGTGATTGATGTCACCGTATCCTCTTCGTTAATAAGCACTCAGGTTACGGGGTGGCATGTTTCTGAGGAGGCATCTCTTTCAGATCATAGATATATTCATCTGGAAATCAGCAATGTTGACAAGCCGGATACATTATATCGGAATCCTCGGAACACACGCTGGGTTAAATACAAGGAAGCTGTTGCATCCCGAATCAATAGCATGAGGAGAGATGTGAAGAGTGCCTTGGACATTGAACTAGTGTCAGAAGATCTTAGAGAGGCAATTCAAACCTCATATGAAGATAGTTCTCCTATTGTAAGAGGGGTTAATAAAAATGTTCGTTGGTGGACAAATACCCTCTCTCAGCTGAAGAAGAAAACTAGAAAGCTTTTCAACTCTGCAAAAAGAACAGGTGATTGGGATTCTTACTACCAATCACTAACCTCCTACAAAAAAGAAATAAGGAGAGTGAAAAGAGCTAGTTGGAGATCTTTTTGTCAGGACGTGGAAAACACCTCTGAGACATCAAGACTCCAAAAAATCATGTCAAAAGACCCCATAAATCCGGTAGGGACGTTAAAAAAACCTGACGGAAAATACACGATAACAGGGAAAGAAACAATGGAATTACTTCTACAAACACATTTCCCTGAATCAGTTGTGATTAATTCAGCCGAGAACCATTTGCCTTCCGAACTCCCTCATAGGAGACCCTCGATGGCAGACTGGAAAACCGCAAGAATAATAATCACATATAAGAAAATTGAGTGGGCAATCAACTCATTCAAACCTTTTAAAGCCTGTGGACCTGATGGAGTGTTTCCAGCTCTCCTACAGGAAGGCAGGGAAACAATCATACCAGTCCTCTGTAAGCTTTTTCGAGCGAGTATAGCTGTTGGCTATATTCCATCCACCTGGAAAGCTGCAGAGGTGGTATGCATACCTAAACCGGGTCGAAAAACATATGCTGAGGCTAAGGCATTCAGGCCCATTACCCTGTCGTCCTTTATCCTCAAAACCCTCGAAAAGCTTGTTGATAAATATGTCAGAGAATCTTTCCTTGTGGAAAAACCTCTACATTCAAATCAACATGCTTACCAAATGGGAATGTCATGTGAAACAGCTTTACATCACTTGATGGTAAAGATCGAAAGTACAATAATTAACAAGGAAGCTTCTCTTGGAGCTTTTCTTGACATTGAGGGTGCATTTGACAATACATCCTTCGAATCTATGATCCAAGCTGCCAAAAAGCGTGGATTTGATGACACCTGCTGTAGGTGGATAGAAACCATGCTGAGGGACAGGACCATAAGAATCAATCTATTCGGAGAAACCGTAAACGCACTTATCAAGAGAGGATGTCCGCAGGGAGGAGTTTTATCACCCCTGTTGTGGAACCTTGTTGTTGACGAGTTACTGGAAAAACTGAATAGTCAGGGATACTACACCCAAGGATATGCAGATGACATAGTTATCTTGATTCAGGGTAAGTATCTAGAGACAATCTCGGATGTTATGCAATCCGCGATGAAAACAGTGGAAAAATGGTGTAGGGACGTTAACCTTAGGGTTAATCCAAACAAAACCACCCTCATTCCATTCACTCGCAAAAAGAAATTGGAGGGGCTTCAACCTCCTTTTCTCTTTGGGAAACGCCTAGAGATGGTTCACGAGGTTAAATATCTGGGAATTATTCTGGATACTAAATTAACGTGGAACTCTCATCTCTCTAAAGTTACCAATAAATGTACTAGAGCGCTCATGATGTGCCGAAGAACATTTGGTAAAAGCTGGGGTCTGAAACCTAGCATGATGGCCTGGCTATACAATGCAGTAATCAGACCAATGATCACCTATGGTTGTCTAATCTGGTGGACAAAAACAGAACAAGTTCAAGCAAAGGCAGCTCTTAGTAAGCTCCAACGTCTAGCATGTCTCTGTATTACAAGTGCAATGAAAAGCACACCAACTGCAGCAATGGAAACCCTCCTAAACCTGCCCCCTCTAGATATTATTATCAAAGGGGAAGCCAGGATGGGGGCGTACAGACTGCAACAAAACGGAATCTGGAAAGGTCGACTTCTGGGACATTCCAAAATCACAGCACTAATTGCGGAACCTGTTTTTACATGGCTAGCGATCAGATGACTGTTAAAACGTCTTTCGAAAAATCCTTCAAAACCGGCACCTCCAAACTGGTAGAAGATTGGGTAACGAAAGAAAGACAATTGCTGTCCAAAGGTTGTCTTGTGTGGTACACAGATGGCTCCAAGACAGCAGAAGGCTCGGGATCTGGAATACATGGAGTCAATCCCAAGACAGATATAAGTATCTCATTGGGAAAATACGCCAGTGTCTATCAGACCGAGATCAAAGCTATTTGCACCTGCGCTCAGATGAACTTGGAGAGTGGCTACCAAGGTAGAGATATCTACATTTTCACTGACAGCCAGGCTGCTATTATGGCACTAGAAAGTCCACAGGTTAAATCAAAAATAACCTGGGAATGCCAACAAACCATACAAAAACTGGGACAACTTAACCGAGTTAACATAGAATGGGTCCCAGGACATAAAGGTATTGCTGGAAACGAGAGAGCTGACCAATTGGCAAGGAAAGGCTCCACAACCCCCTTCATTGGTCCCGAGCCAGTGATGGGGATAACCAAATCTGAAGTAAGAGGAACAATACGAAGATGGATACAACAAAAACATCACAGTTATTGGACTGAGACTTCAGAACAACGACATAGCAAACTGATGATGACCGGACCAACATCATCCTTAACTGCTGACTTCCTTCGGCTTAGCCGAAGACAAGCGAGGATAGTCACTGGCCTAATTACGGGACATTGCTGCCTAAGAAAACATCTGTACAATATGAAGATCTTTAGGGAACCTCCTATTTGCAGATTATGTAGAGAGGACGAAGAAACTGCTACACATGCAATCTTTGATTGCAATGCCCTCTCAGAATGGAGAATAAGTATCATTGGGACCCTGAACCCAAGAGAAGCACTTATTCAACACAATCTAATCAAAAGACTTCTCAGACTTTCTGAGAAGCTTAAACTTGATTAGATAACGAAGCTAAATCTTTCACACACAAAGGGCCCAATGTGGCTGAGGTGTACGGGCAACCCAAACCTATAAGAAGACTTGGCTTTATGAAATGAAATGAAAAAATGAAGGTGCCTTTATTATGCTACTGAGAAATTTGAACACTCCTAAATTGTGTAATGGGACTAGATTAGAAGAAGAAACCTTGCGTCCAAATTTAATTGAATCCTAAATACTAACAGGATGTACTAAGGGAGAAATTGTATTGATTCCTCGAATTCCAATTATACCAGGTGATTACCCATTTGAGTTTAAGCGGCTACAGTTCCACATGAAGCCATGTTTCGCCATCACCATCAACAATGCACAGGGACAAACATTTAAATAGGTGGAAGTTGATCTAAGAGAACCCTGCTTTTCACATAGCCAGTTTTACGTTGCAT